>CM069433.1:44866325-46195537 GCA_035610365.1 Aquatica leii | reverse complement strand
ACAAAAATTGTTTTAAACAAATATAACAAATTTGCTTATATCTTAGAATTGCTAAAAACAACAATGATTTTATTTTCATGTAAGTGAAATTGTAATATTATTTTGTAATTGTCAAATTAATTTAAAAAACAATTGTATTTCATTACAGGTTTCAGTTTTATCAACATATGTTATTAAATTTTATTAAAAATCAATACTTAAATAACTGCTTTTAATTAATTTATACTATAAAGGTCAGCACAAAAAATGTTGTGTATCACACGTCCTAAAAGTATTTTGCGAGTATTCGCTTTTGTAGGCCTCGGCTTCACCTCGGCCTACAAATAAGCTCATACTCGCAAAATAGCACTTTCTGGACTAGTGATACAAATAACTATTGTATCACTAGTCCAGAAAGTGCTATTTTGCGAGTATCAGCAAATTTGTTGGACGAGATGAAGCCGAAGCCGATAAAATGCGAATACTCACAAAATACTTTTAGGACGTATGATACACAAAATTTTTTGTGCTGACCTTTATAGTATAAATAAATAAAAGGCAGTTATTTAAAAATTGATTATTAATAAAATTTAATAACATGTTGATAAAACTGAAACCTGTAAGGACAAAATTCAATTGTTTTTGAAATTAATTTGACAATTATTACAATTAAACTTATATGAAAATAAAACTATTGTTGTTGTTAACGCCAACTACGTGAACTTGTACTTTCTCTACCTTTTGTTGTAAATTATCCTTATCACCACGTTTTTATTCCATTTGTTTCCTAGTTGCCGTATAGAACGCATCGTAATTTTAAAAGGAACTTTTACTATGTTAACGAGTTTCCGCGACAGTGCAATATTAGTTCGGTAAACTCGTTTCACGTTTGTCATCTGGCCAGATTGACCAAGAAGACTGCCACCATTCCGGGCCTGTGCGGATTATTCGTAAGTACTTTAATATTATTTATTTTTATTCACAAACAGGTGTTTTTAGCAATTGTAAGGTATAAGCAAATTTGTTATATATGTTTATAAATATTTTGCTAGTGTTGTTATAAACAATAACACAGATAATGGTGTATGTTAATAAATCTGACAGATTGACAGATGACGTTTATTTAATTAATGATTATTAGTGCCAACTTCTAGTTATAAAATTCTATTACACTTTACCGACCTAGGTCGGAAAAGCAAAATTTTTGGTCGATTATAATGCCTGTAAAATATATCAAAACGGACGGAAGCACCAAAAAATAATAATCAGTACACCTACATCCAAGCTATCATAGTAACTAAGTCAATAAGACAAAAACAGGCGATCACCATCTTTACTTTACTTTACTTTACGTTACTGTCAGCTTTGCGTATTGCAATTCTTTAGTGTATTTTTAAGGCAATTGTTTTATATAATAGAAAATAGTGACAATGAAATAATTTCTGAAACACCACCTAAAATTTCAAAAATAGCAGATAATGCAAAATTAAGTGTACTACGGCAAAATCTAGAAATCTGTTTGACAAGGTCTACAATAAATTTGTTAGCTGGTATGGCAAGTGTATTTCTTACTTATTTTCTAGAAAATTCTAAATGCCGTAAGACGTCGTCTGTGTTTGCATAGTAATATAAATATTGGTAGATATCCTAGATTAATAGCATTCTTGAAACGTGAATCAGACGGTTATAAATCTAAAAAATGTTTTTGCCGTTTGATAATGGAGTTGACGCAAAAGAAAAATTATAATTTTTATAACTCACACATATCTGTCATATCTCACCTGTGGTGCAGGTAAAAGTCCAGAAAGCATTTGCGACTTATGCCAATAGTTTACTGCAAAACAAAACTCAGTCAACGTATGAGATGTTATGTGCAATGGCAGTGCTAGCAACAAAAATCTGTTTTGCCTCCTAAATAATGTATATATGTATTTTTATAAAGCTACAATACAATCTATTAAAAAAGTGTTCAGAAAAGGGTGTTTATATTATCTAGCCTAAAACACCCATTAAAAATTAAAAGAGCCTTGACTTTTAAACAGAAGTACAGAAAAAACGCGGAATTTTCAAATTTTTGTAAGATGCTAGATATGTTAGTTTTTTTAATACTACAAGACATTTGCAGAGGAACAACTTATTTAAAGAAAAAGCATTCTTAAACGTACACAAAAAACACTTGATTATTTTCACGGGATTGTAATCCGGTACATATACAATAATAACTTTTGGTTAAAAATATTTCTTCGATAGTTCTTACGAAAATCTGGAACGTTTATGAGAAAACAATAAACATACATACTACAACTACAGATTTTCTAATTTAGTTAGGAAAAAACACCTTAGCATGTAAGTACTAATTATAAAAAATTCAGAGAAAATTAGCTGTAGATAAAGCTAAACTATAACAAGATTTAACAAGTTAGTCCAAGAAAAGAAAGACTTGTGCTAATGCAAGCTCGGTTGAAAGATCTGTACTAAGAAAAAGACATCGGGACATTTCTGTCGTGGTACTAGTCATAATATTATATTTTAATTAAGTGGAGCATTATGTGCTAATTGAGGGGTACACTTGTCCGTGAAGCACACTGACGACCAAAGTTTGCGATTTTCTTGATGGCATTGTGGTTTATAGAGACGATATTAATGCTTTTTTAATATGTTTGGTCTGCAATTAATGTCTCCAAAACACGCTCTTCTGTGCGGTCAACAATTTGTCGATTTCTTCTGATATGGTTGTTGTTTTAAACATCTTATTTTAGTTAAAATATTATTACATATTATATCTCTTTTCTAATTCTTGCAAAATATTTGCACATCTTTCAAATTTTTGTACATATTTTTTAATGGTACTTAGAATAGATGTAGTATTCAAATTCCGTTAGTATAATTATTCATTATTACGTGAATAAACTTTAATACGCGGTTTAACGTCAAAATCTTATTGACAAACAAGCGGTACAACAAACATTTGCTGTCAAATTCTAAAATCAAGACTAATGCTATTTAAAAAGTGTAATACTTTTTGGAATCCGGAAAGTTCACCGATTGAAAATTCACCGACGGAAAGTTCACCGACAACAATTCACCGACTCGAAAATTAACCGTCTGGAAACTTCATCGTCTGGAAACTTCACCGACCGGAAAATTCACCGACTGGAGAATTCACCGACTCGCAATTTGTCGAAAGGATAATTCACCGATTCGATAATCATGATTCATGTAATATGAACTTTTGTAAATTATTATTTAAAGAGGTGGTTGTTCAAAGATTGTACTAATGGCCATAATAATGTATATTAACAATTTAAACTTTTAATGAGCATTTATTGAGACATGACATTTTTTGAAGATAATGG
Source organism: Aquatica leii (assembly GCA_035610365.1). Lineage (NCBI taxonomy): Eukaryota > Metazoa > Arthropoda > Insecta > Coleoptera > Lampyridae > Aquatica > Aquatica leii. Next base: position 46,192,202 of record CM069433.1, on the reverse strand, counting down.
TAATTCCTTGAATATTTTGTTCACAAAAACAAATGATATCTAATGCATTTATTTATATATTGCATTATTTAACGATTACGCTAATTATCCCAATGATACCCTGAATAATGGCAACTCAAAAACTAATTAAATCTAATGCATACTATTTGCTAATAGAATTATTTAAAGAATAGCTTATTGGTAAAATAATACAAACAAAATAGATTATGTTAATACGCAGTCTAATTACAACAATTTATCTCTGCATATATAAAGTCTCCAAAAATTCTGAGCATCAATTTATTTCATGTTCTTCGGGTGTGAAGGTGTTTCATTATCTATTATGGCCCTTGAGTTCGTTGGAAGTGAAAAACAAAAACAGAAGCTTTTAGTGGACGGTCACTTATTTTACAAAGAAAAACAAGCTACAAAGACTTACTGGAAATGTGAAATGTATCAAAAGCACAAGTGCCGAGCTCGTGTAATAACGGCTGGAGATACCATTGAGACAGTGAAGGGAGTTCACAACCATGTTGGGGAAGCAGCTCATGTAGAAGCTTTGAAGATGCAAGAGGTTATACGCAATCATGCAATAAATAGCCGAGAAACACCTCATTATATAATATCTACTGCTTCTGCAGGACTTAGCCCAGCAGTTGCAGGACATATTGCGAAGATCGACAGTATTAAAAGAACGATAAGAAACGTTAGGGTAAGGAAACAAGCAGGACCAGCTTTGCCGATGACCCGACAAGAAATTGTAATTCCCGAAGAATACAAGGTTACTAAAGAAGGTGAGCCGTTCTTACTGTTTGATTCAGGACTGGTAGAAGATAGAATGCTAATATTTGCAACTGCAAGAAATCTGCATTTATTGGCTTCATCTGAACATTGGTTTGCGGACGGAACTTTTAAAACGGTGCCTCATTTGTTTTATCAACTCTACACGCTCCATGGTATTCAGGTGAACAGTTCAATTCCATTATTGTATGCTCTACTGCCAGACAAGACAGAGGCAACGTATATTCGGTTGTTACAAGAAGTAAAACAGCTTCAACCAGATGTGTCCCCCGCAACAATTATGACCGATTTCGAACCTGCCATGATTACTGCCATTCGTCGAGAATTTCCAAGGGCTACACATCGAGGATGTTTCTTCCATTTTTCGCAGTGTATCTTCCGACGTATTCAAGCAGATGGTCTTCAGAGGAGGTACGAAACTGACGTCGACTTTGCAATGAAAATGCGATTGTTGCCTGCGTTGGCTTTCGTTCCAGTAGAAGATGTTGTAGAAGCATTTGAAATGCTTACCGATAACAACATGCCTGAAGAGGCACAAGGCGTGGTTGATTATTTCGAGGACTGTTGGATCGGACGTCCTCAACGACGCTTAGGACGCCGAATGCCTCGTTTCTCCCTACAGATGTGGAACTGTTATGAAGGAGTACGAGACCATCTTCCTAAGACAAACAATTCCATTGAAGGGTGGCATCGCGGATTTGAAATGCAGATATCTGCACAACATCCTAATATCTGGAAGTTCATTGAAGCGATTCAGCGCGAACAAAGTGTTAGAACGTTGCAAATAGAACAATTTGTGAGTGGTCAACAAGGTACACTACCGCGAAAAAAATATAGAGATTGTGCTGAAAGACTTTTTACAGTAGTTACAACGTATAACAGAGACAATGTTTTAGATTTTTTGAGAGGTGTTGCACATAACATAAACTACTAATTAATTAAGTACCTATGTATGTTTTGTATTGTACCTATGATCTTCTTACATCAAATAAAATATTGTACAAAAGTCCATATTACATGAATCATGATTATCGAATCGGTGAATTGTCCTTTCGACAAATTGCGAGTCGGTGAATTCTCCAGTCGGTGAATTTTCCAGTCGGTGAAATTTCCAGACGGTAAAGTTTCCAAGCGGTTAATTTTCCAGTCGGTGAATTGTTGTCGGTGAACTTTCCGTCGGTGAATTTTCAATCGGTGAACTTGCCTGGAACCATACTTTTTCTTAGTATTTTAAAATAATAAATCTCACTTTTAATCTTGTCAGTAGTATGATTTGAATCACAATAATTTTCTCTTATTATTGATACTATTACCTTTCCTCTAAGTTTAATTGGCAAAATTAGCAAAAAAATTCAATCCTATGATTTTTATGTTCGACTTTGTGAACGAACTCCCGGTATATGTGCAATAAACACTTTCAAACACGATGCGCGCGCACGCACACACACTCAAAAACACACACGCACACACACATGTGCAGGCGCGCCGATTAATGTGACGAATGTATATACAAACTAGAGCAAATTGCTTTGTACAACCAAATATTTTTTTTAGATTACCTCCTATAACCTTTGGATAACCTCATATAGTCCTTGGATAGCTTCAGATAACCTTTGGATAATTTTTGGATAACCTTGTATAACTCTTAGATTACGTTAGATAACTTCGACGGAACCTTTGATATGTGTTGTGTACAAAAGATTACCTCTTGGTGTTAATGCAGGCTAGGATAAAAGGTCGAGCCAAAAGTTTGATAGAGGTGAGCAAAATATTTCTTGCTTGTTATTAGTCTTAATATTAAATTTTAATTAGGTGATACGTGCAAGGTTATTTGTATCTTTATAAAACGCATTATAATAAATATGAAATAAACACTTAAACAAGTACTTACTAGCTTTAGTGTAACATCTCTTTTAACCATTGCAAATAATTAAATACTAATACTGTTTAAAACATAGAAATTTGTTTCCAAAGAAACAATTTTAATAGTTAATTACATAAAAGTCAGGAAAATCTCACATTACTGAAGAGGAGCTAAATTCAAATACGAGACACTTTGTGCCAAGTACTTTAAATCTCCGTGTTCAGTAAGAGATTTTACTGACGTGTTTTGTTTTTCCGGAAATCGTAAAAAAGACGAAATTACAAATTTTAGAAATTGTTTTTTTCAAATTCCACAAAAATCAAGTTTGTCAATTTTGTTGGCAACTATAGTCACAAAGTATTATGTGTCTTGTAAAGTCTTTACAGTACTAGTCCGAAAAATTCAATTTTCCGGCGCGTTAATAAGCAGGAAAATGTTTTCAAGACGATTTCCGGAATAATTGTACTAAATATCATTAAAAGCTATCCTGTTTTTTTTCCTTTTTTTATCGAGAGTCATTTTTCATGGGTTTTTTTGATAGCTTTTTTTCTTAGGAGTTTTTTTACCGGAGGTCTTTTTTCCGGCGAGACTTTTTCTAAAGGCTTTAACAGGAAGTGCTTTTCTGTTCCAGGTTTTTTTTTACCTAGACTCGGTCAAAACAAATAATTTGTTTTATTATTGAGAAAAAAGTATTGGATACTTCTTACTTTAAAAAAACGTCAAAAGCACTTTTTCGCAGTTTGTTGCTATTTAGTGTTATTTTCATTTGTATTTTTGTATATTAAAGTGTCCATTTTACCTTTTTATAACAAAATTGTTTTGTGATCACTCTACTAAGCTGCAACATTTTCAATAGCATGTTTTTAGATTTTTCGAATTATTTGAAAAAGTTGAAAATGTATGTCAAATGTCAAACTGGCATCTAATTTCTTTTGAAATTCTACCCAACTTTACCAATTTAGCCGATGCTGTAACTTCTATAACACAAATTACCTATACAATATAGGTGCATTATTGTCACCCTGCATATAAAAGATTTTTAGTTTAAAGTTAATTTCTTAATACGTATTATTCTAAATGTTTGGCGTTACCTTTGTAGACAAAGTAAACGTTTTCTAATTAAAATGTTTCCGTTTAGGTGATCGTTTTTTGACAAGTAAATTTGAAAGCTAACTGATTTTTTTTATAATTAAGTTTATTAATTATTGCCAGTAGCAAAGAAAAATTGTAATGTAAACATTGATGTACTACATGTTTGTGACTTTTAATAATCATTTACAGTTATTATTTGAATTAAATTAGTCATATTATTCAAAGTTATAGTTTTTGTGTAAGATGAACATTTTAAGTTCTTAAGAACAACAATTAAGCAACAGGAGACCGTTGTTTTGTTTTTTGGAATTCATCAGTATTGTGATAACTAATGTGTTCTTACAAGTATAGTTTATTATTTGTTTCATAAAATAATTTGTCTTATTATTTTGTAAATATAATTATATCTTAAACATATTGACAAGAACGTTTATTGGATTTTAAATTAAAGTTATTATTTTTAATTTAGATTGATTTAAAGTATGTTTTTAAGAATTTATCATTCTAAAATAAATAGGTAAGCAAATTAATGAAGAGGTTAAGTATTTTTAAGACTAAATTTTTTACCTATGAAAAGAACTACTTTGTTACGTTAGCTAACATATTTTTTTATTTATTGTAGACAAAAGAAAATGTAACTATTCTAAATTTTTACAAGTAATCATTAACTGCTGTATCAATTTTCTCATGTTTTGTTAATGTTGCATATATTCTCTGTAATTGTTATAATTTCTCGTAGTTACAATAATTGATTTCGGTCCTAGATCATTAATTTACGAATAAATGTATAGTTGTCTAATTCTGTGATTCATTCCGGTACTATACCTACATATACGTAAATCCCTTGCTAATTAAACGGCTTATTATAATACATAATGTAATGTGTTTTAACCGGATCTTTTACGTACTGACATGGTATTTTCTTATAATTTTGTTTGAATAAAATATTGCTAAAATGATTTATTATTTTTATTACTACCTTTGCTGCTACTAAATGTTTTACAACAAAATTAAAACAAAAAATTTTATTTAGATAAATACCAACACATTTTTTAATTTGAATTCATTAGTTCCGGTTTCATCCGTTTTCGGGGAAACACTAGCATTACTAGCATATACTGACCAGTTGCAATAAAACATACTTGTGCGGTAATACAGGGCCGTCATAAATGATTGGATCCCACGTGACATATATGTTTAGCAACCAACACTGCTTGGATTAGTATAACGTAATTTGTAACCTCTAAATTAAGGTTAAGTAATTAAGTAAAAACGGTAACATATTAATGACAATACCTGTTTATTTGAAATAAAAATAGGTAATACAATTTGTTACAAGCTTTATGTCTTACGAACCTTGCACGGCCAACTCACACATGTCGGAATCTAATTTCAATTCAATATACAGGGTCGTCCGTAATGAAAATTTCGTACGTAACAACTTATTTAAAATTTATAACCGATGTTCAATATGTAGTTTTTCAGCTGCGATACATGTGTTAACTCTTCTCTTCAAATTTTGGAAAACATTACGAAGCTTATCAACTTCAATGATTCAAATACCAGCAATCAGTAATTGCATGTTCCAAGTCTTCAATATTGCGCAGCTGATATAACCCTTGGCTTATTATTCTTTTATTGCATAATTGTAGAATAAATTCATTAGTAGCTCAAGTGGTACGAGTTGTTGCATTGTCTTGCTTAAAGTAACCAAATTGAAGTTTGTTGTCATCGAAAAATTGACCCAAAATTACGCTAAAGTTTTGTGTTTACAGTATTGTGAAAAAATATGGAACCAATTATCCTTCTCCTTGACATTGCAATCCATGCACCAACTTTTGAAGCATGCAATGTTGTTTCTATAAAAATATATGGATTTTCTGTTGTACAATTTTGGTTATTTACATATTCACTTAATTCATACCATGCTTTGTCCATTAAAGTTAAATCTAACCATTCATTAAACCATTCACAAAATTGTACACGCTGCAAGAAGTCAAACGCACTAATTCTTGATAAACCGTAATCTTGTATAGTCATCAAAATGTTTTTTACCACGTTTTTCTTAGCTTGGTTTCTTGTTTGTTTGTCCGCAAAATTTCAAATTTTGTAATCGATCTTTTGACCATTTCTACTGCACTAATCAAGCTAGAGTTTTTTGGACATGTGCATTATCGATGACAATACAATATTCAAACATAAAAAAATATAAAACTCTTGCTATAACTTGAAGATTTTTAATCTACGAACTTTATTAAAATAAATTATCATAAAACTAAAAAGTAGAAAATAAATACTTTACAAAATTTTTTTTTAAAAAACCAGGTTTTTTCCGTGGACTAAAAAGTAGAAAATAATTATTCTTCAACTTAAAACGTGAACGCAATTATAAGAACTTATATAATTTAACAAAATATATTTAAATGCGCCTACGTTTTAAGTTGAAGAAAAGTTATTTTTTACTTTTTAGTCCACGGGAAACTTTGCTTCAATCATTTCGATTGTATGTTAGTTTAGCCAACATTGATTTGTTTAATTTATTGTCTATGGTTTTGTATTTATTGATTGAATTTTGAACAATGTTACATAGTAATTTATTAATTTATTAATACATTTAAATTTACTGATGTGTTGTTTAAATATTTTACATAATTCTTTTAAAACGTAATTTTCATTTAATTTAGTTGCTTTGTCAAATTAATAGTTATAATCAATTATTATTTTATATGCTAAATGCTTAGTTCAATTATGTTTTTTGTTGTTATATAACAACAATATATATGTTTTGCCGACTTATCTTAGAACGTTTTGCGATCAACACTTTTCGACAAGACCTGATACTTCTTTTGCATCTAAGCTAGACTCATTGAAATTATATTTTTCGTTTGTGCAGAAGAAAGAAAATGTTGTAAAATTTTGTAATGTTACGATTTTAGCAATTTACTTGAAATCTCGCTATTATGTGCTGAGTTTAGTTTCGTGTAAGTTCTATCTATATTTTTAAATCGGATTAATTTTCTGACATATTCAGTTTAGCTTTGCAACTACCTAAATTTTTAGGATTAAACATCTTTAAAACTTTTCTACAAAACCTGCTAACCGGAGACATTATGTAAAGCTTAAAAATGTTTTAATAAAATAATGTCAAAGTTAATTTAAAGAATATTCATTAGTATTTTTTATGGTTTATTGAATTTCTCATATGTTTTTAAATGACTGCGAGAAGGGCGTTTACGAAAGGATTTATGTGGGAATAATAAGGAAATCGTTTATACATATTATTTTTGCAAGTAAATCTCTCTTTGTATAAAAACTGCTAGATTGTTCTTTAGTCCAAAACAATTTTTGTGTATTTACACTGACCTAATTTCGTCACCAGGTTTAAAATTACATATGACTTCTTTCACAAATGTGATAGTATCCATTTTCAAATTTTAATTTTCTAAAATAGTGTTACGTGCAAAAGATGTTAATAAAGTAATTGACTTAAAATTAAATTAATTACTATTAAGAAAAAACGAGTATAAAAGGATAAAAAAGGATGCTTCAATTGTTGATTTACCTTGTAGCCTTTATCAACCAAAAAATACGCTGTCTGGTGGGTAATTTTTGGAACTTACTTTAAAGTACATAAGTCGTTCAATTTGTAATGGTAAATTTAGAACACAGCACAAAAATCGATTGTTTAAAAGCTTCGTTACTGTTTAAAATTATAGCAATAAGAACAAAAAATAAAATAGGTAAAATGAGATACAGTACAATATTATAAAATTTAAATCGAACGCAAACTACGCAATTTTTAAGTTAATCTTGGTAATAACACAAAAACAAAAAAGATCATGAACGCATATTAAAATAAGATTTGTTAAAACAGTAAAAAAAAAACATTTAAACGCTGACCATATTAATTATTAAATTCATTAGCAACTATAACATAAATTGGGTATAAATTGTCGTAAAAGAATAAATTGTAAAACGATAAATACCATAAAACTTAAAATGATAAAAGCAAAGCTTTTAAAATCATTACATTTTACTCAAATAAAAGCAAATTTACTTATGCTTAAAACAAAAAAGTATTAACTGTTAACCTCCAACAACGTGCTTGTAGTTGTTTAATACGGGTTGGCGATAACGATGCTGACGGTAATGGAAGCAGAAGGTTTTTTCTGCTGAGTACAAGAAACAAAAATCCACTTTGATGGTAGAGATTGAATTGTGAAACGAAACGCCTAACGGCACATTACACAATTAGATGGTACTTATTGAAAACTTTTACTTGAAATAACGTTAAACCGCAAACATATCGCGAAACAGAGCGAAGCTCTTCGTAATTTTCAATAAACTAGTTTAAAATACCCAAACGGAGTGCACCTCCGACAATTAACGCAAGACTAACACCGTTTCTGTTACAGATTGATAAGGACTCAAAGATTGTCAATTAGTTAATCATCCGTTTTCCCTTAGTATTGACACATTTATACATTTCGGTTGCATCAATTATCAACAGACAAAACAGCAAAATCAGTAATGGATGCAACAAGCTGAAGATCTGAGAAAGTGTCAAGTTTGACACGATGCATTAAACAATAGTATAAAGAAAGCACACCCTGTTCCACGAGATTCAAATGTTGTAAAATCCTACCATCACAGCCTTCAAATTGACTGCTATACGTAATTCGACAATATAACCCCAAGAGAAAGTAATACTAACGAGCAAGACAAAACTATAACTACAGATCTCTTACAATTTTGCAATCGACGAAAGTTCGGGACAAAACGGAAACAAAAAACAAACTAAAACAATGCTAACCTAAACGATAGAAGGGTAGTATGCTTGGGTTCGACACTAAATACCTGATACTGAACAGTAGAAAAGGGCGCGCTACACTTCATCCAAAATAAGAGAAGAAAGACAAATGGAAATAAAAGAAATGTTGATTAGTCGCCTCTTACGACAAGTAGTGTCACCACCATAGAGAGTATTCTTATTATGTCTCTACACGGACAAATAAAAATAACTATAAGCAATGAAACAAAACAAAAATAATCAACCTAAACTTAAAAACAAAACTAAACTAATCAACTTCCCGCGGGCTAAGATTTAAGTCCTTAGCATTCCAAATGCCTTTAGAAGCTCCAGTCTTGTCAGATAAGTCGTAAATCTAAAAGAGACCTTACGTTTAAAGAAAAATGGTTCAACAAACTTGGATGCCAACTTGGCAGAGAATATAATTCTTCCTCCGCCTACCTGAAAAGGTGCAAGACGATGTCGCAAGTTGTAATATTTTTTACTCCTAATATAAGCCGCATTCAAACGCCTCTTTATATCGCTAAAAACTTTATTAAACGCAGAGCTTCTTTAAGGTAATTGATAAAGATCGGTACAAATGGGTGCATGGATGGATTCAGAGTCGGTTTGAAAACCATGAGAAGATCTGTCTAAACATATTTCCCTGCCACAATTGGCGATGAAAAAAGTCATACCAGTCACTTCATGAACAGTAATACAAATAGCTAAGTACTGGTTCCAGTTTCATTAATTGTCTTCTATGTATGAAGATAACATAGTTTTTAAAACTTGACATACCCTTTTAGATAAATTAACCTAAGGATGGTAATTAGCGTCATAATTAATTTTTGACTTGTAAGATTCAATCATTTTCAAAAGTTGAGCTCTACGAAATTGTGAACCCTTGTCACACAAAACATATAACGGAACACCAAACATTAAAAATTCATTTTCCTCTAAATCTTTAACAACGGTACTAGCGGTAGCTAAACGTAATGGAAAAAACAATACAAGTTTGAAAAAATAATCTGCCACGACCAAAATGTAAGAATAACATTTCTTTGATCTAGAATATCAGTTGAAATTAATTGCCACAGACGATCAACAACTGGATGACGAGTCATCAGTCCGGCTACACGTTTTTGCTTTGGTTTATGCGTTATATTAAGTCAATAGTACTGATGGGAAATACGATGTTTTAAAAATACCAAAATATCCTGCCGTAGAGTCCTCATAAAATCTAAACAAAATTTTGGACCGTTCTGATTTAGGAACGATTTCTCTCCAATTATCCATTTCGGAACGCAAATCAGGATAATCGGCAGTAACATATTTATAGAGCTTATTTCCTACAATTTTCCATTGACGAAAAGCACCAGGTTTTGCTCTAACTCGAGCCATCAGACTACTAATCCATTTATCGGTAATTTTCAGTTTGATAACACTATCACTGCTTGATTCAAGTCAATGGTACGAAAATCAAACGATGGTTACACTAGTATTTATTGTAAATTTTATGTAGTTGGTCTCAATATCTTAATTTAAAGTCCGCTAATAAAAACACATAGCTACGTGGGCTTTATTTTTTTTATCGCTACTACTGTTGTTGAGGTAAACAGTAAGAAACTTATATGCACGATCCTACGTTTTTAATCAATTTCACAAAAATGTATAAATAAGTACACAGTTTTTAGAAAAACAAAATATAATTTTTTTTAATATTGTAATTGAATAGACAAATTTGGTAAATAATTTAACATATTTTTTAAAACACTCGTAACTTAAAAATCTGTTTTCTTCACATTTTTAAATTTTTGTTTGAAAAGAACTAGTCGTAAAATTGTTTTTGTTTGCTGTAGTCAGTCCCGCGTCGTACATAAGGGCAAAGTCGTGTGGTGCACGACGGCGCCGAAAGCGCCAAAAAGCCTCAAAACTCAAAAGTAAAAAAAAAGATAAAGCAACTAACAACATTGTCAAAACAAAATTTATAATGACAAAAAAACCAGTAAGGAATTGCTAACTATTACATTGTTTTTTATTTGTTTATTTTTACTCTTTGATACGAGGGAACCGATATACTTCTCGAAAATAATATATTTTCCAAATGAGAGTACGCAATAATAGCATTTATTCGATCGAATACGTAATACGTAACATGACAACATGAATTGTATGAACTGAAACAAATCTGATTTTATTGATGTTTGAGCTTGAAATTTGGCTTGCAACGAGCCAACGAGCGAACAAGCTTTTTTTTCTTGTTTGAGCTTGCAATGTACAAAGCCTTATATATTTAAGCGCTGCATCGGTCGCGATTTCATTTGTTGCTTGATGCCCGAGCGATAGTTAAGTTAGCGAAGTGAAAAGGTGCATGTGGTAAAAGATATCTGCTTTTGAAACTTTAATTTTTTGTAGTTTTACAGACTTTATAGTGATGTGTTTTGTGTTGTGAATTAAGGTGAGTTCATCTAAAATTTATCTTTTATTTTAGATTTGTTAAAACATCAAAAGCCAAAAACTTGCATCTCAAAAATCTTTTTATATTTGATTATATAAACATAATTGTTAATTGAAGTAAATTCAAACAGAATAATTGATAAGCACTAATATTACTACTTATATAAATTTATAAATTTTGGAATAACTTGAAATAAGTAATGTTGAGTAAATACTTTTGAGTTTGAGTTTGAGACGTCGAAACATTTCCATTTTTCATGAATAATTTGTCAATTTGTATTAATTTCTTTACACCATACAGGATGTCAGAAAAAAAGAAGAAATTGTCTGGATACCAAAATTTACTGAATAAGCGAAAAAGAGAGGAAGGAACCATGTCAAAATTACGCAGTTTTTTTCAAATCCCAAGTCTACTTTGCCAAATATTAATAACAACAATAATACAGCTAAATCCCAATATTCTGAACCTGTACTTGAAACAAGTATCAGCATCAGACAAGAATCCGATCTTTTAGAAAGCAATCTATCAACATCTTCAATTTCCGCTGATAATGAGAAATCAACAGCTTCAAAAATTACAAGAACGGAAAATATGAGTAATATGCTGCAACTATGACCAAAGAAATTACGTCTTAATAATATTCAAGAATCAGTAGAACGTGGCCCTGCTCATTACCAAAACAGAAAGAATATTTATCCGAGAGATAATTCGTAGTCGGGGCGTAAATTTTCCAATAGGTACTTCTTTACAATTTTACCGAACAAAGAAAAAATTGAGCGTTTTTGGTTGTTGTATTCCAAAACAAAAAAATCACTATACTGCTTCTGTTGCAAAATTGTTGAAAAATTGTTGAAAAATTTTTAATGACAGGGATTTGAAATCTGTTCGCCTTAGTGATAACTGTGGTTACAATGACTGGCAGCATTTAAGTGAACATTTAAACATTCATGAAAAGAGCAAGTTACATATCGAAATGTTTTAAAATTGCTAATTCTTTCTAACTGTTTTAATAAAAATAAAATAATTGATTCTTAACTTCAAAATGTAATAAATAGAGAAACTAATTACTGGCAAGCTGTTAGAGAAAAAATTTTCTACGTGATTCAGTTTTTAGGTCAGCAAAATTTAGCTTTTCGTAGAAGTAGTAATAAGTTGTTTGAGAAAAACAATAGTAACTTTTTAAAATGCATAGAAATTATTTTCAAATTCGACCCGATTATGTCGGAACATACAAAACGCTCTGAAATCAAAGATCACAAAAACTATCTCGGGGATAAAATACAAAACGAAATAATAAACTTGATCGGTGAAAATATCAAATCCAAAATTTTGGAACTAACTAAAAAAGCAAAATATTATTCCATATTATTAGACTGCACTCCTAACTCTAGTCACCAAGAACAAATTTCAGTTTGTATAAGATTTGTTAATTTAAAGAGCACGGGTATTAGTATAGAAGAACTATTTTTATTATTTTGTCGTATAGATGATGCATCGGGTAAAGGCTTGACAAAATTTCTTTTGTCGGCGTTAGAAATATCAACGATTTGCGAGGTCAGGGTTACGACAATGGAGCAAATATGCGTGGTAGGCATACAGGTCTACAAACAAAATTTTGGATCTTAATCCGCGAGCTTTTTTTGTTCCTTGTTGCAATCATACCCTACATTTAGGCGTCAATGATAACGCAAAATCGAAAACTTTAAGCATCAATTTTTTTTTCTTTAGTTCAATTAAAATTGTTAATTGTTATATAATTAAAATTTAAATTTTTTTCCTAATACGAGCATAATACTTCGTATTTTATTAACAATGCCGGTTCTGTTGCTTTTGTATCACATATTAGATTTGAAACTAAAATACGAAAATTTTGAGTTGTAATACTGTTAGTTTATAGTTATGTTATGTATTTCAATGAAAAAAAACTTGTTTGGCTTGTACTTGTAAAATATAAAAATGAAAATAAATTTATGAAAATACTTTTTTAAATTATTTTTCAATAGTGGATAATAATACCTAACTTAACCCGTAAGTGTACTTACATATGAACGTAATACAAATTTGGGGCGTTATTTTAAATTTGCACAAGGGCACCAAAAGTGCTAGGTGCGGGCCTGGCTGTAATTTTTTTATAATATAACTGCTAAGTTACATAATGCAAGTTTATTTATTTGACGAAAATATGTTATAAATTTCAACTTCTTTGAGTGTAATTTTAATAAATTTAAAACAAAATTATATAAATCAAACTCAACTGAATTTTTGTAGGATTGACTAAATTAAACGTGTTTGGCAAAATTTTACTTTCAAACATTCCAATAATTAAATTCATTCATAAAAACTAGTGCTTATTCGTACTGATTTATTATTTTTTCAATTTTGTTTATAAAAAATTTAGTACAATTAATGTTAATTAATATTGTCTAAGACAAAATATTTTAATTTAAATTTGTTAACAAAAACTCACATAAAAGGGTTCTATCCATTAATATGTTCTTTAAAATACGTTACAAATTTAAAAATACTGATCGAGTTTATGTATATGTAAAACTTTTCAAAGTTTACAGTTTTGATGAATAAGTATTTACATGCTTTTAAATTTAATTTACGTTTAAAAAGTTATAAAAAGTTTACGATGCCAATACACAGATAATGATGAATGACTGAATTTTTAGTTTCTAAAACTTAGCGGTAAGAATATTTTGAAGAAATGGTTTGATGTTTTAATAAATCGAAAAAAGAAAAGTTTTAAAGTTAGTAAATCTTATCTAAAGATACGTTCGTTTCTTTTTGTGTAGCAAGCTGCGAGTCAACAGCACCAGGTGCACGTGGACATGGTAACACCTGGACTATATTATAGCGATTGTTGATTGAGATGCTCACTTATATGTATTTACTGTATATTGAATAGTTATAAGTTATAACGCTCTACACTTGTTGTTGAAACTGTAGCGATAAAAAAAATATTTTATTCAAAAATTTAAACATTCTATGCAAGTAACCAAAAAGTGTGACCTACAACATAGTTACTTTTTAAAATTTCTCTTAAACATTTTTAATGATGTTTACAAATAAATTGATCAGTATGAAATAATGTACTATCAGATACTATTAAATTTAATGTAAATTTTTCATTCTGTTTTGTATATGGCCAACCAAGTATAAAAATTTTAAAGAATATAAACATTTTATCAACAACTTTTGGTTGGTAAGGTTGTAAACTGACTATAAAATTAAAAACTTTTACACTTTTGTATATTTATTTTATTGATAATCATTAAAATGCTTTAAACTTAAGTTTATCTAAAAAATAAATTGGTTTTGCTTTGTTTAATAGCTTATTAAAGTTTATTGTTTAATGTAAAATGTAGTAAACTTTTATATTAATATTTACCTGTTTATTTCTCAATTTTGTTTGTATTCTTTTAATGTGAGATCTAACCAAAATTTAATAAAACAGATATTATTTTTAATTGTTAATATCAAACCTTTATAGTATATAATCAAATTTAAATGACGTTTAAGGATGGTTGCACGTAAAGAATAATCACTCTGTTATGAATAGTACACAAAATGTACTTAAGGTTGATGTTACTGCCATATAAAAACGTAATTACAAACATGTAAATTTGTTTAAATGTAAATCTAATTTTGTGGTTGATTATATCTGTGTAGGTACGTAAAAGTTATTAAAATTCAACAAAATATGTTTATTAATGTTATTTTTACTTATCGATTCAATCGAGACGTTTTTGCAGTTTTAGTAACAGCAAATTATTTTATGTAGTTAGTTTATTATTAATATTTATACGTATTTTAATTTTAAAAATAATTAAATACGCCTTGTCCAAACTGCAAATTATTTAATTTATGCTTTGACAAACAAATCACAAAGCAAAATTAATAGAATTTTTAAAGATAAAAAAAATTATTCAAATTTTAATATCCAATTAAACTTAATTGTTAATGTATTTGTATCAACTATTAAACATAAAAATTAAACTCATTTACTCGGGTAAAATGTAATAACTTGGAAATGTAATCTTACTTTCTAATATATCTAAAATTGAAAAGTTTTACAACTTTATTCGTTTTACATATTGCATTAAATGTAAAAGCTCCGTATTACTCATAAAAAATATTTGATTTAGATTTTGTTATTTACCGTTCATCGTCAATAAGCAAACGATTTATGTTAAGCTAGGTTTATATACTTTAAAAATGTTGAAGGAACGTCATTTTGTAAATCCGTAACTGTACTTTAGAAATGTTTTTTTTTGTTTTTCACCTTGAACGGTTTACAGACTGTACATATTTACAAAAGGTATGTTTTTGAAATGGTACCTGGGAGATGCGATGGGTTCGCCTTGCATCTGTCATGCGGTCAGGTCATTCAGGTATTTTTATTTTTGCTATAAGAAAACCGCTTATTATCCTGCGCTTTAAGTATAAAACCTTTTTGTAGTTTAAAACTTTTGTACTTGAAAGAAGAGAAATTCATTGTGTACACTGGTTCAACGATTTTTGCAAATAATCTATACAAACATTTTCTTATCCGGTTTCATAATTTTATACCCAAAAAATAATAATTTCTTGTTGTTTAATTTTAATTGTAGAATGTTATTGATGTTACATGGGTTTATGTGTCAGAATATTTGTTAACTGTTGAATGACTTTTTTAAAGTTTATAGTGTTGCGTGCTAATTCTATTTTAGGCAACTTAATTAACTATAGTGTAATTTGTAGTTTTGATTAATAACAGTTTGTTTTTTAAAATAACCGTTGATGAAAACTTGTGTTTATTATTAATATAATTTATAATTAACTACAACTTATGATTACATATCGTAGAGTTTAAATATTAAGATTCTTATAATTTAAATAATTATTTTAAATTTTGAAACTATATTGATATATTTATTGCTAGACATTATTACAATAAAAAATTTAAAACATTAAGTTGTAGTTGGTTAACAATACGTTTAAATTAATTAATAAAAAAAAATAAAAATATTTGATTTGATAACCCTCAATAATAACTTTTTTTAGTTATTAATTTATTTAAAATAGTGATAGTATTAAAATTTATTTTTTTTTAATTTGCGGTTTTTTAAATTTGTTGTTTAGATTCAAATTGTACATTTAGTTCAATTATCATATTTTAACGCTTTTTTTAATTGTTGAAACATTTTGTTAAACGTTTATTTAAAACTAAAACTTAAAAATGTTTAAAAAACAAAAAAAATTGCAACACAAAAACTTTTAAATAAAAACTACTTGTATTTTAATTGTTATAGCGCTAATTAGCTGTACGTCTACCGTATTTTATATTATTTTTAACGTAAATAAATACATGTTTAGAATTACTATTTTACTTTATAAATCATTATTTTTTGATATCAAATACTGTTTCTTGAAATATTATTTTCAGTAAGTAAAGTTTTTTTAAATTGAATTTAGTACAGGGTGTCTAACTTAAGGTTGAATAACATAAGTAACTTTGTCATTTGTCAATATATATTAATATACGTTTTTTGTTAAATAAAATAAAAATTATAAAATATTTAAAGAATTTATTAAATCTACAATTACCGTTGAAACAAAATAACATATATTATGTACCTACATATTTATTACAATAAAACTAAAAAATATGCATATTAGGTCAAAAATAAATTTAAACATACTGCCTAAACTTAATTGTGTGTCCCACCGCTTCTATAAAGTTTTGCAAGTTACGAGTGCCATTTGCATATTCGTCACAAACTGACTTTAATCGAACCTAGAGCTAATTTCTTTCTCTTTGCAGAAACCCCAACACGTTGCTGTTCTAATTTCGTTTCATCCACTGACACTTCTAACCGGTTTTTTTTATTAACGTCCATACTGTAGGGTGGTTGTGTCCAAAAAGGTTAGAGAATCGATGATTCCACCTTTCGACTCTGTTATTTGTACGATCTTCTTTAGCAACTGTTGTTACATGCACATTCCAGGTTTCAGGTGGGAACATTGGTGGAACATTGCGAAATCGTAATGGTCCTCCCGGGTTAGCATTACCAACTCGCCGATAGCTGCCGTGTACGTACGTGGTGTCAAAATATTCTACTAAGTCCAGTGCATTTTGGGGCATTACGGTTCGCAAGTACTCCATTCCTTGTATAACATCTTCAACAGGAAGGAAAGCAAGTCCATCAAGCATACCACAGAATAAATTAAAACCTTCGTCTTCTCGGTACGTTGTTTCCAAACCTAACTCTTGAATTTTTCTATGGATGCTTTGGGTTAGATGATAGAAACAACCGAGAATCACAAAATGTTCCCCGAGTAGCCCCTTAGCGGCATTTATCATAGCCTTTTCAAAATCAATGTTAATTGTAACTGGATCCGGATAAAGATCTCTTGCTGTACACTCTTGAATTACAGTATTCAACATATTTTCATATATTGTTTGCGATTTACCTTGGAATCAAGCATATACTGTCGTTATAAATATATTGTAAATGGCAACTCTTATAACGTACAGTTGTTAAAAATGTTTCGGGACCAATGAAAAGTTTCCATCCATATACCAGGTTCTTGCTTCAGAAATCTGTCGGAGATTTTCGTCAGTAGCAAAGATAACAACCCGTTCCTGTGAATCTACACCACTGTCATGAAGAAGGAAGCGTCTGTGGTAAGGGTCTCCGGTTAAACACCATTCTCCTAAAGCAAAATAAATAAAATATTATTACACTAATAAAGTTCAAAGTATGGGAAAGTCTAAACAAAATTTTTCTTATTTTTTTTACAGAAATTTAAAAATATTAATAAGGCATAAAGCTATACCTACCTTCAATAATGAGTTGTTGTAATGTTTCTGGATCTTTTGGATTATTCTTTGACCTCTGGTCCGCAAAGTGCGTTTTGCCGAATCCTCTAACGGCATACGTGCTTTAGTTGCATTATCAAGTTTCGAAACTCCTGTAGCAAAAATTTCGAAAGAATTGACTCCGCTGCGTTTCGCTGTTGCTTTCATCCGTTGTAAGCATTTCACCGCCTTAACACATTTTGCATCTGCAGGATGATAATGGGGATTTGCGATGACAGGCTCCGTTTTTTCTAATGTCGTGTTCAGAATCGCTCCACATTTTAATGAAGTGTATTCGGCGCATCGCCAACGAATGAAGGTCTTACATTTAACATCTAAAACATATATGTAGCCGTTTAGACATATTTTTTCATGACCTTTATTTGAAGTAATAATTTCTATGATGCGCAAAGCATAATACCATGAAAACAGGACACAACAAAATAATAACACGAACGGTTGATGAAAAGTAATCAAGAACGTATGACTTGCCACATTCACATGGAAATTTCCAACACAAAGCCACAAACAAGTCGAGATTCCCAAAACTGTATTTACCAAGTTCCATGTGAATGTGGCAAGTCATACGTGGGGGAAACCAAAACACCACTTGACATTAGACTGAAAGAACATCAGACGCACACACAGAGAGGAGGGACTTCTAAGTCCGGCATCGCGCAACATTCGTGGGATAACCAACATCAAATGAAATGGTCGGAAGCAAAAATCATACACAGAGAGGAACATTGGTACAAACGGAAATTTAAAGAAACGGCGTTCATTAACAACAACAAAGAAATTTTTAACCAGCCAAGTGTCGAGATAAGCAACATATGGAAACCACTAATCGAACCTCTAAAACAACTTAAACTTCACTAAGCAATTTTGTTAATTAATCTGTTACGCTAAGTTGATTTTGTACGCTTGAACGCTTCATCGATCATGTATTTAGTATATAAGCTCCAGTAGTTTCTAAGTTTGTTAGTATTCACCTGATGACGATTGCAGATACCACAGCAATCAAAATGTTGTGTATATTCGTTTCAAAATAATAAACAATGAAAGTTCAGCAGAATGTTATTACTTTGCATCAAGCAACATTGTTTAATACATTCAAACAAACAATGGTAACTGTAAGTATTGAAAATATTTGCTGTCATATATATACTTTCTGCCCACACTACGAACTACTCGCCCGTGAAATTTTTCTATGTCGTTGCATGGATTTATATTATGTTATGCTTTATTTTTTTAAATCCCCATAAGAAAAAATCTATTCGTGTCATACATAATTTTTAGTAAGTCGTTTGGTTCTGTGGTACGAAAGTCTAAATATCTTTAGCCGTTAGTTGCTCTTGGATTGGATCAATTTACTTTTGATTAAACCATACCATACGTTACACTCAAATCGTCCTTGATTTCTACGAGGAGCGCTTATGTGCGGATTTACCTCAGGCTAGTAATGCACATTCTTGCGATTGAAATAACCATTGCTAGCAAAGTATGATTTGTCGGCGTCGCACACAGGTGAAATTTTAGAAAATCGTGGCCAAAATACATATTACGTTTATAAATATAACTTTTTAAGGCTGTTTATGGAATAGTGTTAAGAAGAACTCATATGTTGATTTCAATATATATTATTTTTATATACATGGTGCGGCATTACTGCGTCGAAGTACGATATCTCAGTTATAAAAAATATCAAAAAAGGTTAATTACAAAAACTATTGGCAACTTAAAACTACACATTTTATAATGATTTTTGTTTATACAAGATGTTACGTATTGCCAAGGTGAACTCAACATACTTGTCATCTTAAATATTTTTTCAAATTTAGATTGAACTCATCTTTACCTTGCTTCCAATATAAGGTTTAATTATGTTATACAGAATATTTTAAAGTTTACGGTCAACTGTATACAAAAATCAATTCCATTTTAACGTCTTGTATACCCTAGACAGTTTCACAATATTTTTTTTGCAAGCATAAATTTTGATATTAGTACAGTGTTGCGAGAAAGCGTTATTTCTTTATTATTGCAACAATTAAATTTTGGGTAAACCAAAACTCAAGTACATAATTTCTCAATTTTTTTTAAACAAATCACTCTGTATTTTATTTGAAAAATTGAATATAGACTTTATGGTCTGTAACGTGCACATTTTTTCGATTGAATACGTCTGATTTTAATTAACATTTTTGTGTTTACTGTTTAGGTAAATTCTATGGCGCAATGCATTTGACGCACTGCACATGCGTTATGAGCCTTCTTCTTAAGTCATAAGCCATCTTGCGTGCGGTTTTCACCGCGTAATGACGTTTTCGTCCTGCACAACGTGCAGAAAATGTCCACATGTTAAATTTGAACGGTGGAATTCTGCGTTCGTCGTACGTAATAATAATCCGCTTTCGTCTGTTTCATTTGCGCTTTCGTTTGTTTAAAGAAACTCGTAATCTAAAAGGGGTAAGTGATTGCTTTGTTCCTTACACGTGGTAATACAACTTTGGCATTTGCGTTTTAGTTTTTTTTCTGTACGTACAAACTGGAAGTTTTTTTGATATACGACTACGATTTCTAATTTATTCGATGCTTTTCGATTTGTGTACGTATGAATTCGTTTATGGTTACGAAAATTTGGTTTGGATACGTACGCCTGAGTATGGGTTACGCTGCACGTTTGATGTTAGTCACAACGTCACTTTTACGAGAAATTTCCGTTACGAATTATGATTTTCATGAGTGAAAATCGATGATTATTTATGGTTACGTCTGATGCAATTTGATTTGGATGTTTCGAATGAAGATTATCATACGTTATGTTGTTTTACGATGTTCTGGTTAATGAATCTGTACGAATAGTAGATCAATCCGGATAAATACGAAAAATATGGAAGTTTATATATGCATTATGCGTAATTCAATTAAGCCACGTGATGACCACGCTCTATGCGCTGAAGCTACGAACAGCAACAAGTGATAACTAACCTTTAATGACACGTATGTAAATAACTTTATTAAGTATTAGTTTTAAGATTTGTTTATCTGCTTTTTTGATTTCAATATTTAACCATCATAAATATAAAAAATATTGTGGCGTCCAAACTTTATTTCAAATTATGTCAAATTAGAATTGTAAATATTAGTGTACGATTAGAATACCCCGACCTTGGTTATAATTTGTATATGGCTCATCGCTCTAATTTAATGTTTGTGTGTTGTTTATATGTTAATAAAGCCATAAGAGCTAGCACGGTGCATTACTATTATTATTATTATTATTATTTTAATTATGTTATACGTTATAAAATGGCACGAATAAAGGTTATTCGTTACTTCGATTAAAAATTATTAGTTACATATTTGGCACCATAAAATTTAGTCGTTATAGGTCTTTTATTTTTATAAAGCATTTCCTGTAGCTAAATCCTTTATTAATTCACAAGTTTTTTATTAGATAAAAACAATAAAATATATATTTGTTCAACGTTTATATACTTATAAGGTCATATATATGGCAATATATTTAGTATAAAATAATCTACTTTCATCCAGCAACAGGTTCCATATCAATCAGGCGCGTAGGAACAGTGGGGGCCATGGAAGCATTTGGGCTCCACAAAAAAGTGATGTAAAATATTGAATTTTTATATTCCCAACAAAGGTTTTAGTTTTTCGTTTTGCATATATGTTCTATATTTTAGTGCACATTTTTTAATAAACTAAGTAGATATCTACATTTAGTTTTCTTTCTTCACCGGTCATAGGTCATTTGAAATACCCATTTTGGAAAATTGCATTAGATAAAAACAAAAAAAATTTTTTTTTATTCGTTTAGAGTATATATTCTTATAAAAATATTACGTAATAAATATGACCACATATTTGATACAAAATAATCTACTTACATCCAGCACCAGGTTCTATGTCGATTCACTTAGATAGATTGCTTAAAAATAGTTAAAATAAATCATAAAACAACGTTGACAATTGGTCGAAGAAAAATATTTATTCTATTGATTTGATTAACATTTTGGAATCTTTAGATATTAGAAGTTTTTTTATCGGGTTCATTAATTTAAGATTTTTTTCATGAATAATCCGGTTATGGAAAAAAAAACGTTTTTAAAGTTATTTTATACACTTCTCAATTCTCTGATCATAACTAACTGATTCATGATAACAGCAGCGTTTTCATTGTCAGTTTTAAAACTAACAATATGTACGCTCGTTATTTAAGTTGGCAATACTGTTTAGTTTTAGTTTGTAAGAACAGAGGTTAGAGGGAGAAATTTTTACCGCCACATTTGCTGTTTATAATTTATAATGTTTTTTTTATATTTTGATCCTGACGCCTTATGTCTTAGTGTTTAACGTTATGAATGAGTTTTTAAATGTTTTAATAAAAACATATTTTAAAAATCAAGATGCTTTGTGCGGAGTCAGCAGTGAGATACAAATGCCTAAATTAAATTAGTGTATGGTGAAATATTCCAAAATTATTTTCAACCACGGTTTAAGATATAAGATATTTTCTTATAACCATTCGAATGAAAAAATGGAAGCCCCAACTGAAGCTTTACAGATGAGTGCTAAGGACATTATTCAATCTATTGTAAAAACAATTACTTCATTTGATATTTCAAGACCAAGTAATGTGATTACGAACAATGTTAATACGATTTCAAACAAAGACTCATGGACGTTAATACCCGATTTTAGTTGTAACAGCAATGATATTGATGCAAAATCGTGGCTATTGCAAGTTGATAAAATACAAGAATTATATGGGATAGAAGATGTCATACTAACATTAAAATGTCTTCCGGGTTTGGACCGTGTCATAGTTGCAACCAAAGCTGACAACGTTTCGCCCACTTTCGTAAGGGGCTTCATCAGGGCGTAAGATAAATCGCAAAACTCAAACAAGCAATCGAAATCTAACTAAGAACTTCTCAAAAGTTAGGTTATCCACTTGTGAAACAAGCCATAACCTAAACTCTGAAAAGGTAAGAAAGAAAACGATAACCTAAAAAAGCAAACGAAAATCTAGAAATGTCCTTAGGTAATCGAGTACGTGGATGTAAACGACGATTAATAACTCTATGAATATCTCGCTTTACATAACCATTGTTCACTAAGGTTCTAGTAAGATGACGGAGTTCTGAGTCTAGATTCTCCGGTTGACAAATAGAAAAGGCACGATGGACCAAAGATTCAATAACAAAACGTTTCTGTGCAGGATGATGATGAGATCTCACCTAAGGACATTTCTACTCCCGAATCCAACCCGAAATTGGCCTTTTTACCCTACATTCACAAGGTTACAGATCAAATAGGGAAACTCCTTCGTAAGAGTGGTATTGAACCCATATTCAAATCGACAGGCAAAATCTCTCAGATTCTTCCTTCTCCCAAAGACAAATTTTCTACACTTTCATCTCAAGGTGTAACCAAATTCCCTGTTCGTGTGGTTTAGTCTACATTGGTGAAACCGGTCGTTCCGTCATTACTCGCATTTCAGAACATGATCGTTGTATAAGGAAAAGGTATACTTCCAAGTCTGCGGTCGCTGAACATCATTTAACTATAGGTCACAAGATAGATTTTGATAATGTTTCGTTGATTGCCAAATCTCCATTCTTTTTCAACAAGAAATTCCGAGAAAGCATAGAAATCATCAAACACCCCAATAACTTCAATCGCGATTATGGTTTCAAACTATCCCCTCTTTGGTTCCCGCTTATTAGTCATTTATCAAAAACGCGCCCTAGCAACCGTAACCCAATCAGGGTCGAGCTTAACCATCCGTGACGATCCTTTTCCTTTAAATACGGAGACTATTTCTTCTTAAGTCACTTCTACGGAGTTTAGAATCTGACTTGGTTCACAAGTTGATTACCTAACTCGGTAGTGGTTCTTTGTTAGATTTTCGTTTGCTTTTTCAGGTTATCGTTTTCTTTCTTACCTTTTCAGAGTTTAGGTTATGGCTTGTTTCAGAAGTTGATAACCTAACTTTTGAGAAGTTCTTAGTTAGATTTCGGATTGCTTGTTTGAGTTTTGCGATTTATCTTACTCCCTGATGATACGAAAGTGGGCGAAACGTTGGCAGCTTCGGTTGCAACTATGACACGATCCAAACCCGGAAGACATTCTAATGTTAGTATAGATTCCGGCCGTGGAAGCCTTCGTTATTACATAGAAGAGGTCAGATTGCACATGATTGCAATATTAAAGTATAAGGATACTGTTTTAAAATGGTGTTATTTAAAGGTGGGGCACTTAGCGACGTCGTGGAGAGTTGTAAAGACTGCACTAAACGGCATGTTTTTAAGTAGACCAGACAGAGTTTGTTTAATGAATCAATTCGAAGCAAGAAGATAGAAAAGAAATGAAAGGTTGGCAGATTATTATTGTAATAAAATTATGTTAGACAATTGCGTTGCTGTTTGCGAACAAGACCAAAACAGGCATGTGATTGCAGGTCCCAGTAAAAGAATTGAGGTAAGAATTATTCCAAATTCACCTTACAGCACATCCAGTACTAGTCAAAAACGAATTTTAAATTTTTTTAATTGCTATCGTAGTAACCGTAAAACAGAAGAATTTAGACAACCAACGAAAGAAAAAAGGAAGTTGTTTTCGATGTGGCAAGACGGACCACCGGTTAAAAGAGTTAAAGTTCCTGCCAATAGCACCACAAATGACGTTCAACCCGAGGTTGGTAAGATACCATATGCAATCCCGCTTAGTTTTAAGAGTAATATCTATGATATTGATTGTACATATAATATAAATGTCATATTAGATTTAGGTAGCGCTATTATTTTATTAAAGAATACTAATGTTATCAGAACAAGCACTTCCCTCTATAATAGTCCTTTTAGGGCAATTTAAATATTTAAGATGCCCATTTGCTACGTTACTTAAAGCAAAAGCAAACATATTAATTTTTGTTGTATTATGATTGTTAATACTCCATCGGCACTTGGAACTTTATATGGTGCAAAACTTGAATAATCTTATTCTTGTTCACCAATTTGTTAGCCAGTTTTCAGTCTTTCTTTAAACTTCGTTTTTTAGATATATCAAAGTTGTTACTACGTTTGTAGGTATGGATGTACTTTCCGGAATGTATGTTTCTAGCATTAATTCTAGAATCTCCTCTCTAGATAAAATATAGTGCCCGCCGGTTAATAAAATCACGTAGGTACATGGGATTTTTGATAACAATAACCAAATGATAATATCCAATATCCAAACAAATAAATGTACAGCGTGCATTTGATTAAAATGTTGTTATGTTAAGATGTAAACTCATAGCAATCAATACAGACACAAAATGTCAAAATATAAAGCCAAATAAATAATAAAAAAACGGATTTGCAGCATTAAATAGTTTGTTCACACCGCTAATAAAAAGGAAACAAAAACCACGTTATAATGTTTAATTCACTGTTCTAAGAACTACACATTGCTATTCAGTAATTACTGATGACAATAAATATAAAAACAAAAAGTTAATTTTCAAAGATAACGTAATTAGAGATGTTTAAATGATGTAATGTTACAGTGAAAATACTTGAATAAATAAACTACACTAGTAAAACTAAACATGCAAAAAATAAGGTAAAATGATAAAATTTCTCACTCAAAACAAGCGAAAAATGAGGTAAAAAATTTATGCAAAATAGGTTTTTGTTCGTGTATAGAAACAAACCTCGGAAAAAAATTAATAACATAAACCAAAATTATGATTACTATAAATGGTGTTTTGTCTATGTAGTAACACACGTCCGGGTCGTTCTTTAATAAAAAGATAACATTACCCGATTTATAAAATTATCCGTGATTCTAATAAGCGGCGTGCACTGTATAACCTTCCCGTGGTTTTTAAGATTATCTTAATTTACCTTGTTTATGATTTTGCAAAGTTTTCTGGAATTTAGCACATTATGCTTATTTTTCAATCACTGTACATTTCTAAGGTCTTTATTTTGATTTTCTTATTAGAAGAAATATAGCTACGTTATTACGTAGCTATATTTTTGACAAAAAGTTTTGTATTTTTTTATCTTCCAGTCATTTCAGCCCGATTAAAAACTTACGAGTACGACACTAAAGAGTCTTTGAACTGATTTTTTTCTTATATATTAGATCCCTTGATGATCTAGTTTATGTATTCTATTTTTAGGTTTAAAGTATTAACAGACATTCGTCCAGTTTCTGGTTTAGTCTCTCCCTAAAAAGATCCTAGATGCAGGTTCCTGAACTTCTGTACGTGATTACTTTTCTTTTAATATGAGTTTTGTGTACATATGCAAAAGCGCCGAGTTCGTGGGTTCCAGCTACTTTTTGAACCCACAATAATTTTTATGTGGGTTCCTAGCACCCACAATAAAAATCGCGCACGTTGAGATTAATGCATTCTTGTTACCCGACAAGCATACATTTTTACAAAACTTGTGTAATAATATTTCAGAACATTGAACTTTTACAAGGGCTTTATGATCTAAGAATAAGTTACCATTCCCGAAAAGGTACCGTTATCAATGGTCAGCCCATCTGTTTTCTTATAGCTTTATTCTTTAAAATGCCCCTAATAAGACTAATAAAAGAAAAGTGATCGTAACAAAACTGTTCAATAAAACTCAGAAATTTTTCCGCATCTGGTGACAAGCGAGTACGTATACGCAGTTTTTAATGAAATACAACACGCTAATACAATTAATGTAAGTTGCAATCCTATACTATTCGACTTGTTTATTAAAAAATCAAAGGAGTTGTCAAAAGAAATTAAACAACTTATTCTGGTATCTTTATGACGTTTTTCTCTTTCTTATAAATTTGGATTTTAGTAACCAGATAATTTTTCTTATCTGAATCACCCATCGACACAAACGCATTATTAAAATAAAATTTCAGGGAGGTTTTTGTTTTTCTATTACAATCAAACTATGAATTTACTATTCTTTGGATCTCATATTTTAAAGAAATTATTAAATATAAATTAATTGTATTTCTTTTACAACAACTAAAACCATTGTATAATAAACATTTTGCAGTTTCAAGAAGTAAAGTTATCAGATGTCTAGAGCAGTGGCGGCTCGTGAGGTCGGGCTTAGGGTGGGCTACATTTTTCAAAAAGTTTGTAGATAACGTGAACGTTTTCAAATATCATTAAAGTATTATGTAGGTAACTACCAAAATGTTTTAGAGTTAACAAATAGCCGCCGCAAAAGAATAACTAATAATAGATTGAAATTTTATTATTTTATAATAGTTTACATAAGGTTTTATGAAAGTGCACTTATTTTTGTGTTTTTCCAAACATTTCGGCTAGATTCTCGACGCACTTTTGAATATTGAAGTTGCAAGTGAACGACATTTTTCGATTTTGTGTTATTTTGAATTAGATTTTATGTAAGTACTAAAATGAAGTGTTTATATACATGATTTTGTTATTAATATTTGTTTAATATTAGTAACTAGTGTCACAGTATAGACAAAGTCGTAATTAGAAAAGTAAAACAATCGAGCGCAGTTGAGCTATCGGTAAAGGCATCAGCTTCAACAATTTTCAAAATGGATGACGATAATACCAATGCATCATTAAGCCCGCCATCTAAGTTGATAAAAACAAAACTTTATCACTATCAACAACGCATAAGACAAGTAGTCACAGGGAAAACATGGTTTTAAAGAAACATGGAAGTCCTCGTTCCCTTGGATAGTTTATTATCAAAGTACAAAACCAGACTCTGAATGCGTTAACAACGTTACCGATACTGATTATGTATCGTGTAAAATATGCAAAGATGCTTTCGAACAAAAACTGCTTATGTTTTCAACAAAGAAAGATATGGCATTTATTTCATCTGGATTTAGGTCTTGGAATAAAGCTTTTGAAAGATTTCAAGTACACGAAAATTCGGCTTGTCATCGAGAAGCAAGTCTTAAAATATACACAAAATCAAAAAATTAATGCAATGTGTCGATGCAGCTCTCATCCTTAAAAAAACAAAAAACTTTAGAAGCGCGTGTGGCATTACTTACAATTAATTCCTCAATTAAATATTTAGCAATTCAAGGATTGGTTATGCGTGGACATACAGATGAAAGTAGTAATTTATTGAGTTTGTTAAACCTTAGAGCTACAGATTGTAGCGATCTTAAGCGATGGTTGGCTAGAGATAAATATAAATGGTTATCTCACGATATTGGCAACGAAATTCTTACCATAATTACTTATAAAGTTCTTAGACATTTTATTGCACAACTAAAAGATGCAAATTACTATGCAATCATTATCGATGAATCCAGTGACACGTGAAGGAGCAAGTCTCAATATGTTTTCGATATGTGTGTGTGCCTAGCTCACAATTTGAACCTGGTTGTCCAGGATAGTGTTCAGCTTCAAACAAAGTGTCGAAACGGCTTTAAATATTGCTCGAAATATAATTACATTTGTGCGAAGTTCTTCGAAACGATTAAGGATATATTTTCTTAATTTCAAAATGAATAGCGGAAATCTTCGTCCTTTTTGTCCTACTAGATGGACAATTAGATTTCTTTCTATTAACTCAATTTCAACAAATTATTCAAGTGTTATAGATTTTATGCACGAACTGTAAAAATCTGAAAAAAATGAAGTTGGGGCAAAAACAAGTGGTTTCCTGTCCCATTTAGAATCATTTTACTTTTTCTATTATATTAATGTACTCGTTGAAGTTTTTGGTTACGTCGATACAACAAACAACTAGTCAAAAAAAAGACAATGTCGTTTCAAAAAGGGTTTGTCATGTTTAGATCTTTAAAGAGTGTGATAGAATCTTATAACGAAAAACTTAAAATTTGTAACGAAAAACTTACGAATACACTTTAATCGTGCCAAATTTGTAACAACAAAAACTTTCCATAATAATAAATAATAATTAAAATAATAAAGCAAATGCACCGGACTAGCTCTTACGACTTTATTAAATATAAACACACATAAACATTAGATTAGAGCAATGAGTCTTATTTCTAATTATATTCAGGGACGGGGTATTCTACTCGTACACTCATATTTACAATTCTAATTTGACGTTTAATTTAAATATAATCTGAAACATAATTTAAAACATAATTTGAGCGCCACAATATTTTTTATATTAAATTTATAACGGGTAAATATTGAAACCAAAAACGAACATATAAACAAATCTTAAAACTAACACTTAATTAGGTTAATTAGGTACATACTTGTATTTGAAGGTTAATTACTTGTTTCTATTCGTAAACTTTAGCGCATGGGCGTGGTCTCACGTGACTTACTTGAATTACGCGTCTCTTATCTGATTTATGCAACATTACGAATTTCTTGAAATGCAAATTTAACTTCCATATTTTCCGTAATTATTCTGATTTGATCTAATATCCGTACAGATCCTATAACCAGAATATCGTAAACATATCGTATGATAATTTTCATTCGAAACATCCAAATCAAATTCCATCAGACGTAACCATGAATAATTATCGATTTTCACACATGAAAATCCTAATTCATAACGGAAATTTTTCGTAAAAGCAACGTTGTGACTAACATCAAACGTGCTGCGTAAACCATAATTTCATATCGCATTCCATACCTCAAATTCGTAAAAAGGCATACGTATCCAAACCAAATATTCGTATAACCATAAACGAATTCATACGTACACAAATTGAAAAGCATCGAATAAATCAGAAACGTAGTCGTATATCGTAACTCATAAAAATAAACTTTCAGTTCGTACGTGCGTAAAAAAGAAAAACGTACACCGTAAACCATCGAAATTGTACGTATCCAAACAAATCGAATTGAACGTATCCACCAGCGTATATCGTAGCTCATCGTAAAAAACTAAAATGCAAAATCAAAGTTGTACCACCACGTGTACAGAACAAAGAAATCACTTACCCCTTTTAGATTACGGGTTTCTTTAAACAAACGAAAGCGTAGAATTTTAAACGAACGAAAGCAGATGGTATTGCATACAACTAAAGCAGAATTCCACCGTACAAATTTAACATGTGGACATTTTCTGCACGCTGTGCAGGACAAACACGTCCTCACGCCATGACGAACGCCCCAAGATGGTTGATCACTTAAGAAGAAGAACTCATAACGCATGTGCAGCGCGTAAAATTGCATTGCGCAAAAGGATTTATATTAACAGTGTACACAAAAATGTTAAATAAAAGCAGACGTACTCAATCAAAAAATGTGCACGTTACAATCTTTCAGAGAGCAAAATTGGTTTTTAAATTTTTGAGAAACCGTCAACAAAAAGCCATTTCACTTGAATTAGACGAAGCAAAGCTTCCTCGTCAGTGATGGGTTACGCGGCTATTAGATGATGGCATAGAAGGCTACACATTTAACAGTGTTATAGATTACTATAGGCAACAGTTCTTTAAAATTGTTGATAGCGTTGTGTCTTGTTTAACTTATAGAATTAATTTAGATAATTTTTTTGAAAATTGCAGAACGATTCGTGATTGTAAAAACCTAACCAAGAAGAGGATCTCCATCTGCTAAATTTTTACGCAGACGACATTGATAAAGAGAGGCTATTGTTTCAAAAAACAATGTTTTTAGAGATCTTACAATCTCAAAAAAAAGTTATTTTTGATGAAGTGTTGAGTTTTTTTAAAGACGATAAATTACTTAAAGAAATATTGCCAGAGTTCTGGAAGCTGATTCGGCTTATATTAACTGTGCTTGTTTCAACATGTACTGCTGAAAGGTTCTTCTCCAGTCTACGTCGTCTGAAAACATATGCGAGATCAACGATTACCCAAATGCGATTGAATAATATAGCAATATAAATGCTCATCGTTATGTGATATCAAACATCTGCATTGATGAAGTAGCAGATGAGTTTTCAGTGCTAACCACATCCGACAGCAAACGTTTGCACGAAATAAATAATATGGCAACTAAAAAGAAACATAAACCTGTAATTTACATTTTTTAAATAGTTTTTGTATAATATAGCATTTATATATACATAAGTGTATGTATATATTTTAGATAATCATAATGTATGTAATAACATTTATTCTTATGTTATAATTATAAACAACATTAGTTTTCATATTTATATTTTCTAGGAATCCACAAAGTTTTGCACAAGTCGGCGCCTATGTACATATGGTCGGAGAGTAATGGTTAAGTCGACACATGCCACTTTTTTATTTCTCTGCACACGTGTGGTGTGTCAATCGTAATCTCGGTTATTTCCTTTTTTGTCTCTGTGACGAAGATAGGTTTGTTTCTTCGATTTACGACTTTTAATTTATTATTATTAATAATTGCAAAATTGGTGGTCAACACCACCTACGTGGATAAAAGAGCCACTAATAGTAAATTAGTATATAGAAAACTATAAGGATGTATTTTTTTTGAGTGAGTTTTTTTTCAAAGTCCTCAGCTCCACAAGTAAGCAGGAAACATAAACAACAGAATTTTCTAGTGTCTCAAGGTTTAAACCAGTAACAACTAGTCTTCTATCTAGTCACGCATCTGTCGGCCTGGTCTTCTTAGATTTAGGCTTTAAATGAGGTTGTCTCTTCTTAGTCCAGGCAATTACGCCTGGACCCCCCAAAATTTTTTGCTTGTAAGACATATTCACAGCAGCAAAAAATATTAGGCGTATTATGACACCCTATTTACCCTACTATCCACTACCTAGAGACGCGCCTGAGCAGTAACTGAACTCACGAGTTTTAAAATCGCGTATTAATAAGAATTATTCATAAACAAGTTTTTATAAATTTATTTTGTTAATAGAACGATTACAGCTTTAATTTCTAAAAATAAATATAAAAATACTAAGTAACTAAAGTAATAATGAATAAAAAAATTAATTTACCATATAATAAAACACGATATTACATATTTTGTGTAAAGTAATTAATTTGTATTCGGCAAGAAGAAGTGTTATTTTTTACATATTACCAATGTGCAAAGTTGCTTTCTAAACAGTGGTAAAAATGTTATTTTATATAACAAATATTTAAAATGATTGATTATGGAACCAGTAATCCGTTCATTTTTATAACGATACTTTCACAGACGTATTGCGTATGCCGATGTTACTATGGTCGTAAGAAAAACACGAAGAGGAAAATTATTCGCATTATTTGAATACATGTTTGTCAGTGTAAGCATTAGTGTGACGTTTACTATTGAAATTCATTTAACAATTGAGAAAAATTAAAATTGAGTATTTTATAACAGTTAAATTACTACTTATATTCTTTATATTCTACATTTCAGTAAATCAAGCACTACAGTTACTGTATATGAATAGTATTATAAATATTAATAATAACAAAATTCGTTATAAATTATTGATCCAGAAAATTTTAGAAAAAATAAATGAATGCTTTTTATTTTAAAGTTAAACTTGAATAACCTAACATATACAGCAATAAATACTGTAATTTATTAATAACGATATTGCTTTAGCAACGTGTAAGTAAAGTAAAAAAATAAAAATAATAGTTTTTACAAATATTACAAACACATTAAAATACTTTTTTCATATTTTAAGAAAACTTCATATGCTTCTGATTATTTTCATTTAACCAAAATATTTTATTTAGTTTATTTTATTTATAAAAATCTCTAGTAAATAACAAGACCTAAAATAAATGTTATAAAAAAGACAGCTCGTTATCTAAAAAAAGACAATTTATTTGTCGCAAAAACAATTATTTTAAGTACATACACTGTATGTTTGTTTTTTCCAAATATTAATGTTACAATAAAGTTTATAAAAAGTGACAGAAACATTTCTTTTATTATGATAATCACAATTTTATCTGACGCGAATATTGGATTGACTCTATTAAGGACGATTGTTACATCCAATAAAATAAATCCGTGTCGTGTTTTGAAAAAAAAACAACTGTAAATGTATTTTTTTATATAAAAAAAAATTTTAAAGTATCTCTATAGCTTAATGTACTGTAGGTATGCGAGTAGCAACATAGTTTGGTATTATTAAAGTTAAACCACTAACTTCTGTACTTAGGAATTGCAGCATCTCTAATTAAATTGGATCATCGTGTAATCGCGTGTTAAACGTGTGGTTTTAATGTCATTCTAAACGTAAAAATTAAATACATAAAACAAAATTTTATTAAAAAAAAACTGGAAAGAAACAATTGCTTTGAAATTCTGTATAAAATGTACAATGTTAGATTTTATAACAGGAATTAGTTACTGTGTATTATGGTTATACAACAAAAATATTGATTTATTAGTGTTGAAAAATGTAAATGACAATATATACAGCACATTAGTTCAATGACAATATATGTAATGCTTAATTCAACAGTATTATAAGAGAGCAAATACTTCAGCAAAGAAAACCCTTCTCGATGTGATGTGTGTTTAAGTGCCCTGTCAAACACAATGCATCTTCAACACAGTTCGTTTTTTGGTGTTTTCTATTTGTGTATAAATTTTATATAAAGCAAATTTAAAATTATTGGTTACAGTAATTTTATTTAAACTTATAACACAAATGTGTTAATATTACGTTAAAATACTAAAGTTTTATTTCGTATTTCATAAAATTTTTTTAGAAGTATTTTTACAATAATCTGACACTGTATCTTAAATTTCTACTAACAGAAACATACATTTTGACGTATAAATTCAAAATATAAAATAACGTAATATCCAGATAACACAGTAAATACTTTGTATAGCGTGTTCAAACAAGCTGTAATCATTAATGTTTATTAAAATGCAGTAAAAGTAATTTTGTTTATTTAAGTATTCAATGTATTGTAATTTATTTATTTTAATTAGCTGTATTGAATTTACAAGTTTAAAATATTAAACCGTTTTTATACAAAATTAAAAAAAAAATTATTTCTAATATTGTCGATAGATACAATCTCTAAATAAAGTATGCAACAATCACCCTTATTCTGAACCTTTTTATATCAATTGTTATGGTCGATATCATAACAATTGAAATAAACTGCTCCATAAAAGTTAAGGATATATCTGAGAACCTGCTTATTTTTTAATTATCAAATTTTTGTTAGGTTTGACACTTTATTAAAGTTGCTAGTTATCATACCTATGCCATACGGATAAATGTAGCATTATATCGCAAGTGGAGAGTTTTTCTCTTTCAAACCCGTTCTAACGAATCAATTGTTTGTTTGGTTTACTTGTCATTTTTTTGACTTATTGTGCAAATTTGGTATCAAAATTTTGTTTGTTGCTATTCTCAATGCCTAAACGTAAATTAACATCTGACAAAGCAAATAGAGCATTTGCTTTGCTACAGAATGGTCAACTACAAAGTGACATAGCAACTTTTTTTCAAGTTAGACAAAGTGTCATTTCTAGACTTTTTAAGCGTTTACGAGAAACTGAATCTGTTAAAAAAGGACCTAGAATTGGGCGACCATCAATAACTACCGTTGTTGAAAACTGATATATCAAAATTTCTGCACGCCGACCGTTGGGCACATGTCGAATGTTGAGTAGAAAGCTTGCAGAAGTCACAGAAACAACTGAAACTGTCAGAAGACGTTTATGGGATGTCAATTTACGTTCTAGATAACTTTTTAGAGGTGTACCATTGACTCGCAAACATAGGCGAATAAGATTAGGATAAGCAAGAGAGCGTGTGAATTGGACAGAAGAGTGGAAGTTGGTACTGTTCCCTAATATATCGAGATATGATCGTTTTTCAGATAGTCGTCGAACGCGTGTCTGAACACAATCTTTGGTGCCAAGACACCGGCAATCAGTTCACCCCTTCAAAGAAAGCACTGTTTGTGTATGGGGAAGCATTAATTATGATGGCCGTACCGACTTGCTAGTTATTCCGGGAAACATGAATTTAGAAGTATTTTTGAATCAGGTGATCAACATCATTACGCCACAGTTTCATGCTGCTGTGCGTCCTGGTTTCCTTTTTTTGGACGATAACGCTCGTCCACACCGATCTATGGCAGTTATGGATGCAATTGAAACCTTTACATGCTCTATCGCCTGATTTAAATCTGATAGAGCATGCTTGGGATCAGTTGCAGAAAGCTTTGGATCATCATAATTGCTAACTACAAACAATGGAACAATTAAAAAATTTGATTTCACAACTCTGGCGACAGATCCCGCAAGAAAATTTTAACGATCTCATAAGCAGCATGCAAAGACATTGTCAAGTTTTTATTGAAACCCACCGAGGACGTACTCGTTATTGCTGAAAGGAAAATTCAGAAGAAATTTATTTTTATTTAATTAATTTGAAATTAAGTTATTACTATTAGTCACTTACACCTAATTTTTATTTTTTCTTGTCTTTTGTTTAAATTTATTTTTTAAAGCTTTTTTATAATAAAAAACAAGCTTTTAAAAACTAAATAGCTTAAAATCGTCTATGAAAAAAAATATTTCTTTTGAAAAATCAAATTTTTCATAATATCCATAACTTTCGTGAAACAGTTTATTAAAAATTGCATTCTGTAAGTTATTTTCAATTCAGTTGATCGTTAGCATTTATAGCAATTCCATTTATAAGGCTAACAATTATGACCTTGCAATTGATATCACCTTCGCTGTGCACTTTAAATTTACATTTTAAGTTACTTCAGCAAAATTACAAAGTGCATTAAGGTAATAAATTATTATTGTTAAAAAAGTGAGCATTTTAAAAATAAATTTGTTGAAACTTACGTATTTGACGCGCTGTTCTTAAGAGTGGAGTTAGTAGGTGTAAAAGTAAGGTTAGATTAATTTGAATTTTTCTATCGAATAATTTCAGAAAGTACTTGTTTAAATAGAATAATTTTGTTTGAAACTAAACAAAACTAACATAAAAAATGATGAGACGTTAATATAAAAAGCTTTGCAGTGCTTTCCGCAAAGCTAAATATCGCGCTCAAATAACAGTAACTTTAACCTTAATTAATTCCAAATTGTCTCACTAAATGTTGTTTATATGGACATTAAAGGTATGATTAGATTGATTAGACTGCATTTGTTTCTAATTATTTCAAACAGTAACCGATATTAATATATTTTCAGAAATAACTGCAGTTATGTATTAAACAAAGAACGTGAAATTTTCTTAAGTTCAAACGTTTCAAATATATGTGAAATACTAACGTAATATAATTGTAATATAATTCCATAAAGTTTGGAGATTTTATGTGGTTGCGGGTATTTTTTGGCTATTACTAATTGCTGTGGAATTTTAGGGAAAATCTTGTATGAACCTACATTTTATAATTTGTATCAGTTTTGTAGAAACATGTAGCAACGTGTTAGCATTTATACCAACAAACCAAATTCATTATACTTAAAACAAAAAAAAATAATTTTACTTGAAGAATTATTAGTAAAATTGTGGAATTTTTTCAGTTTGCCCTGGGAATTGCGATAAAGTCAGTTGGCAACACTGTGAAATACAGTGGCAGTAAGGTGTTTGCCTTTTTTCTGTTTCCACCTAAATATTTAGGTCAAAACTTAAAAGCAAGTATTTAAATTGATCAAAGATTAGACGTTTAACGTTTTGATTTGTTGCAATGTAATGTAAGGTATTGCATACGTAACGCCAAGAACGGGTTTACTTTAGGCACCCAAGCAGGGACTAACGCCCGTCTATCGTGTAGTAGTTTTGCATTTTATTTTACAAAGGCTTGAACGCACGGGCTAATGTGACTACGAGGGGCGCCGGTATTGATCAAGACATGAAATTTTTGGTAATTGAAACAAACAAACGCGATTCTACGGCATAACATCTCCTTACCCTTTGTAACCAAAAGGTTTATACTGGATAATTAGTGGAGCCGTGGATGGCCTCGGTGAATAGTCGGGGTTTGTTTATGCAAGTCGACCGGATCCATTTGCAGACTGTGAACATGGACAGTCATGAAATTTTTTCGCATCTAGAACAAAAAACGTAAAGCGTCCACGACATTGAGTCTTCAAGTTTTCTCGTTGATCACATCTCCAGCAGGTTTCGTTTTGGTTGTACGGTTTTGCTGTTTAGTTTGATATGTTTCCTATATAACGTTTACTGAGATTGACAGTTGCCACTTTGGTCTAAACATTCTGGTTTTGGGAATCGCTTCAAAGTCTCTGGCAAGGACTTCTAATTCTACAAGGTTATTACAATAGTTTTGCCTAATGTAGAGCTTGTACAAGCTATGGAAGTTTTTGAATATTCTTTAAAGTTGTTTCCCAGGAAACATTTGTTTGTAGCGTTGCTTGAGCGTCCTTATGCTGTTGATGTAGTTGCTGGTTTTCTTGCCTTTCTTTGTAGACGATTTCGCATTGTTTATTCAATTTGGTACCGGTGTCTAGGATCTACGAAACTAACTTTAAACTGGTTTACAAAATCTTCCTACTTTGTACACTAGTTTTGATTGTTTCGGTGCTACAAGAGTACTTCTTCTTCGAATAATTAAAGAAGCGCTTGTAAGAAAGTAGTTCCCGAGATTTCATAGCACGTTTTAAGTTCTTTGATGCATTTTACAAAATAAATTAAGCCCATCCATTAAATTTTATACTTTATTTTCTAACGCAATCACAGAGTTGGGTGGTTAAAGTTCCTCCGGCTGTCTTCATTGTAAACGGATTCTGTACGAGCCCCCACAAATGTAACCTGTTTTTGTTTACAAAGTGATTGTGTTGACAACATCCCCGGTATTTGATTTGTGTTCTCTAGTAGGTTTCGTACGCAAGCCAACAGGTAAATACCGGTTTTGTATTGATTTTTGTCCAACGACGTTATTATAAGAGGTATTGAATACGCATATTTTATGGTTATGTCGTTGAGCTGGCAAAAATAAATTCTCGTATATTTCACCAACACTTCAAAAAACTACTCTTATTGAATATTTGGTCCGATTGACTAAAATGAGCGAAATGATTTGATGGTTTTTGCGACAGCTGAAACTCAGATATAGCTCAATACAGTGGTCGGCAATGGTTTATTTAGCGGTTCGAGCAAATTTGATCCAAGTACAGGCGGCTATTGCTGATTGGATACTTGGTAAACACACTGTTAATTTTTAGGTTTGGAAACGGTTTTCGGAAGGCTTGAGGTGTCTTCAGAAAACGACGTTTGAACAAGGCAGACGGTGCAACGGTTTTTATATGTTTTCGTTTTCTTTGTTCTTCTTGAAAGGTTTTAAAACTAGAATTGTAGCGCGCGTCGTGTTGGCGTTGGCGGGATATACGGGTATAGGGCAAAATCCATTTGCAATTTATTCAAATTTATTCCAAATTTATTTAAAATTGTAGATTTTACGTCCGTCTGGTTATAGCAAATGCTAAAAAACAATAATATAAAAATAAAAGAACTGACAAATGGATGTCTAAAAATTCAAAGTTAAAAACATTATATTGCGATAATGACAACTTGTAAACGATACCAGAGTCAGCTTATTTTTTGTACATTCGATTTCAAGGTTACTATAGTAGTAACCTTTGTTAGAGTGTAGACAAAGAAATGTAAAGAAATTAAAGTTAAGTAAAATTTACTTTGTTGTTTATTGCTTATAATCTAAACGTCGTCTTAATTTTTGTATTTAACAAAAATTTTTAAACTTTGATAGATCGATGTTCACATGGCAGGATTATCAATAATCAAAATAGAATATGAAAATAAGTTTTATCTGTTAGATTTTTGCTGGGTACACTTATAAACCACATGTCAACACACCATAATTTATACTTTTGAAGATAATATTTATTTCGATGCTGCAATTAAATGTCCAATTGTAAAGATAATCTAACGTTTTGATGTTATAAGTAAAGCTCGAGAAAAAAAGAATTACATTTTCTGTCGTCGAACGTAGTTTACTAAAAAACAGTATCATATGAGTAGTGTTAAGGATCTGTTATAAATTTATGTCACTCTTTTGTATTTGTATACAAACCTTGTTATTTTTAATTTCAGCTTAATGTGATTCTTAAAATCATCCACTAAATCTAGCCGAAGGAGCTTTGCAATGTGTACACAAATTTCTTTAAACTTATTGTGTTGTTATTAATCGAGTCTAAAGCAACGGTTGCTGTTAGTTAGCTTTACCACAAATATAACAATTTGTTCTGCAAACTAATATAATTTAACTGTGAAGTAAAGTGTATATATTACTTGACGTAAGTTATTCTTTCTTTATATATTATAATCTACAAAAAATAATACTTTGGTGCCGTCGCATCATTATTATTATTTTTTTCTTTAGGCGCAGCATTCTCAGCGTAGTGCACGTTATAATACGAAGTAGAACTACGCAAACAAAAACAAAGCAATATTTTATTCGCAATGAAGCGCACAAGAACAGAATTGTTACTTATTTAAGCATCAACTATTATTATAAAATCTTAAGCTTTCGTGGTTATTTTTTTTATAATTATAAGCGAGTTT
Organism: Aquatica leii; assembly: GCA_035610365.1. Lineage (NCBI taxonomy): Eukaryota > Metazoa > Arthropoda > Insecta > Coleoptera > Lampyridae > Aquatica > Aquatica leii. The sequence continues at coordinate 46,152,920 of CM069433.1, read as the reverse complement.
CGGTTTAAACCGCGTTGTTGTTAAACACCTAGATTTTTTAGACTTGGTCCTAGTCTCTCCTTGAAAGCCAAAACAAAAAGTAGAACTTGGCTTTGTGTAATTTATTAAATATAAGAAATACATTAACTAATCAATAAAACATTGTTTTGGATTGTTTATGATTGCTAATTTCGGCGTTGATATACGCAGATGATCACAACTTGAAGCATTTAATTGACCTTTATCAAAACCGGATGGCAATTTTTTGTACTTGACATTCCAAGATTACTTTGTCACCCGGTATAAATTTGGCACTTTGTGCGTGCTGATAGTTTTTAATATTTTTTAAATGTGTTTGTTATTTGCTGCTTCTGGTAAGGCTAGTGTCTTTTTCAAGTTCTAATTGAATAGAAAAAAAATGCAAACTTACGATCTACCACAACTTTACTGAAAAACAGGTGGCCGAAGCTGGAAGAAGAAACCATTATTGCAAGAACCCTTTGAGTCGTTGCAGATAAGAGCTTTTTGCTTTGTTACAAGCTATTGCTATTTACGAACCTGCACGGCCAACTCGCAATAGTCGGTGAGAGGGGTAGGTTCCTAGATACATTAAATATATTTAAGGGCGCCAGAGCTTATCCTAAAGTAACTTCTGTCCGCTCACAACAGAATGGTATCACTTGTAACAAGATGTTAGGTTCGTAATACTGATTCTCGGCTGTTCGAGTAGCCAAAAGTAATTAGTAGGTAACGATAATCACAGGAGCAGGGAAGATAAAAAGAAAGATTAACAAGTATAATCGATTTAATGGTTTAACGTTGGAATAATAATAGAAGATATGAGTGTTAATATATTCGAGGTAGAATTTATACCTATCACAGTTTGCTTATACGACAACCTTAAATTCTACAATGAGTAACGATTCACATTAATAATTAGCGTACATTTTGATTAAGAAGTACATCAAATTTTCTAACTAAATGCCTGTAGTGTCGGCAGCACACATCACATCAATAAATTCCAATGAAATAAGTAGCGAAGAATAGTACGTAGTAAATATCGTTTGTATACAATATGCGAAGTCCACAAAGAAAATTAGTAATATGGCATTACTGACAATAAAACAGTGATAACAATTATGGCGTTAACATTAAATTATTCTAATAATTATGGGTAGTACACAGCAGACGTAACACAGAGCAAGTAAACTTATTACCTAAATGGTAATATTCTTACGTTAATCGTTACGGAATTATCATTAGCAACAGTTTCGTGAGTGACCCTATTTGACAACGAAATACAATACATAAAATCACTTACCAAAACACAGGACCTTTCCCTTGTGCGACGAAAGTACTTTCCTCGGCAAGATATCCTGTAAGCACTCTGAAATAGCAAGTCGTGTCAAACTAATTCCTCACGAAAGTGAAATCTACAAAATGATTAAGTATATTTAACATAAATACACAAGGCCGAACCCGGGTCGTCGTGTGCTGTTATACCCCGACGAAACGGTGATTACGCAGGTATCTGCCGCCTGAGTAGAATCTCGACAGTTTTTGGTTAACTTCGGTACATTCGATTTTTGTCATATGTCGTATGCCTCAGAGAATATTTATTTGACGAAATTGTTATTCGAGAATGGATTCTTCATTAATCAGTTAACAATTAGGAACGAATTGCTCGCACGTGGCGGAACGGCTATCAAATTACGAGAAATTACAACAGAGTTTTAATAAATGACGGTTATTATCTTACCCGGTGACGACGCAAACTAAATTATAAGCGTAATACACTTATAGATTGGTCCCCATGACGGTGGATAAGTTTAGAAACGTTCAATCGCCAATTCACCGGCCATTTTATGTAGTTTTCAAATTGAAGAACTCGTCGTAAATGACATGCGTAAAAGATCGTTAGGGTGCGTTCAAACCGTAAACTAATTCCACGTCGGAATACATAGGCGTACGCAAAGAAAATTTCGTCCGTAACAACATAGGCGTACGTAAAGAAAATTCGACCGTAACAGCTTACTAAAGCTGATATCAAGCAAATAGTAAAAAATATTTTGAACAAAAGAAGTGTTGTTATTCCTATCTTAAAAAATAATCTCCCGGGGGAGGATATGGTAGCATCAAGCAACCAGGAAAGAGAATCATTGTAGTGGGCAATAATCTAATTAGTTATTTCAGGACACCTTTTCCACAAAATGGTATGCAGTTGATAGACCCTTTGGACGTGGCAGTTTTGGCATCTATGAAAAGAACGTGGCGAGTGATTCTAGACACATAGAGAATAGAGAGCCGCTATCCTGAGTCCATTCCTAAGAAACAATTCTCTCTGCTACTGAACAGACATTGGTCGTAGATTCAACCCAACGTTAAACAAAACTTAATGTTTGGCTTTAGAACCACAGAACTCTTCCCATGCAAACCACAGAAAGTTTTGAAGAGGTTGCCGAACGCTGCAGCCTAGCAGAAAAAGGTAGGGCGTCTGCTGGACGCAAGCCTTATTAAACTATTGCAAGAACACAGACATGTTGCTAAAGATCCGTTTACCAAACGCAAGCATGAGAAAAAAGTAGAAATTGGCACGAAAATTTCACCTTTATCTGTGACTGCAAATCATTTGGTGGACATCCCAGAAAATTCACCTCACAATCAGACACCATCAATATAAAGTTTACAAAAACCTAGAAAAATCAACAAGAAAGAAATGCGTTTTCTTTCTATTTGCTTTAATAGTCTGAAAAAAATAATTTGTAGAGTCTGGTGGACAAACTGCAAAGAGCGTGTGGACTGAATTATATTTTTATTCATAATGAGAATCATCGGTAAGTGTTTTAAATTACTATCATATGTTTGACAGTTTAAGTGAATTATTGTAATAAATTTATGCAAATAAAAAACTAATTAAATGTATGACCTACACACTGTTAAAACAAGAAAAAATAATTTAAAAGTATTGTAATATAAAAAATAATTACATTTAGTATAATAAATGTATTCATTACATCGCATAATATTTTTTTAAATAAAATTTTATTATCGTTTCAGAAGGACGCTTATTCAAAGAGTTAAAAAAGCAATTGTTTGTGCATGAAAAGACACAATGAAATGTGATATAATTAAAATTAATTCGTTTTAAAAATATAAAGTGAAAAAAAATGCTACGGTTTTTGTAACAGTAATTAAGAAACGAATCCGTCGAGACAGGTGCTACAGTAAATTTATATCGAAATTTATTTAAATTATTGCGTATCAGACATTGTTTAAATATTACGTTAAAATTTGATTTCAAATACTTAAATAAACAATTTCTATTTGAATGTAGGATAAAGTTATTAAAATCAATTAAAAAATTCTTTGCTCGTTTGATATAATGTAAAGAACGCAATTCTAAAGAATCTCTGCATCCAGCAAGCAAGCGAAAACACATTGGAAAGAATGATAAAGTGAACACCAGTATACAACAGATGACGAGAATGCGTAGCCGGGAGGGTTTCCATGGACACGCTTCTAGATTCAGAAGTTCGGAAAACTTTTCCTCTCTTGCTTTTACTAAATTTGAGCAATAATTATTTGACTTGCTGTGAACAAGTAGACATTGGCAGAAAGTAACAAAGGGTTGTTTTAAATATATTTCTGTTAGTATGCGATGTATAATGGTAGAGAATATTTGTTTTTGGTTAGCATACATTTTGTTTATTCGGCAAACACTATTTACTTATTAAAATATGATTTAATGAATTTTACATCTAAAACTTTTTATACTTCTTCAATTATTGATTAAATTATTTTAGTAAACTACTTGGAAATAAATTAGATTTGTCAAATTTCTGTGATATAAATTATCGCATAGCAAAATATTAAAACGCTAAATAGTATTTTTAACTTTTTTCTCAATTGTTTTTTGCAGTTTTGTTAGAAAACTACATAAAAATCAGAAAATCAACGATGTCCAATAACTTTTGATAGAATCAGTTTAGGCATATTTGCCTTTGTAATAAGATTACTGAAATATTATATTTTGTTTTATATAGTATTATTTTAATTTTACATAGTAACTAACAAAAAAAATCATTTTTTTAGTCAAAATTTTACTTTGTATAAATGAGTATTGATTTTTAAATATATTTTTAAATTTATTTATTGCCCAGTAGTAAGTAAAAATGTTTGCAACAACAAAAAAAAGACATAAAATTTAACAAAAATATTATTACAAAATTTAATCAAAAACAAAAAAAAGCATTTACTTGCTGTAGATATTAGATATCACTGTGCAGGTACTTGGTCTTAAATTTCTGATTTTTATTTGATACAATATAAAATAAAAGTATCAACATTTATATATTTTTTTAATTATTTTATTAATTATGTTGTAATAATGTCCTTTATGTTGTGGTTTGATACCGCAGTTTTATTCAAAGCTATTTTGATTTACGCGGTTGTAAAATCAACCTACAAGGTTTGCCACTTTTATAACTATTTATAGTGAGGTATGATGTTTGTTAAATCAACGTTGTAGTAACTTCTATCATAATGTTTTTTTTTAATAAAGTGGTACAGTATAATCTGCATATAATATGGAGAACAAACATGTCAATAATGTTAGCAAATTAAAAAAATTGTCCTAGAATCGTTTCTTAAGGAAAAACAATCACCATTTTTTCTATATTGCTCTTGCAATCATTTGTTTTAATACATTGTATTAACTTTGTATTAATTTTAACGATAAATCTACCATAACTATGTAATTTATTTAATGTATTGTTAAATTAAACGTTTTTGAAAAGTCTAGGAAAACCGCAGCAGCTGGCTTGCTTTTATAAAAACAAAGAAAAACTAAATATCAAAATAAGTATTAAGTAAGCTATAATAAAATATTATTTTATTAAATGAACGTTACGTGGTAGTTCATATATGTTAGCATGGATACCTAAGTATCCAACTATGTTTTCAAGGTAGCAAACTAAAATACTCCGTTTTTTTTCTGTATTACTTCATTCTTTATTTACAGCACTCACTTTGTTTTCTTGCGATGAAAACCCAATTGACAAAACAATTAATAAAAACTAATTATTGTTTTATTTTTTACAGTATAATATTAACAAAAAATGTTTTAAATAACGTTTTAGAAGACAATGAAATATTGAAGCGTTCTCAAAGTAATTAGAAACTTTGAGACAATTATCTAAAACGTAGATAAACAAAGGTTATTCTCAAAGATTATTTTTTGAGAGATATTAATGCATAAATGAATGTAAGTCTTTTTTTTAAAATACCGTTGCATTTTATTATGGTTAGTTAAAACTTAGTTAAATTAAATCATGTAACTATTTAGTTTTTAAATAAATTAATTTTAGAATTTGTTACACTGGTGTCCCGCATGCGGTAATTAAAAACCTTTGATAAAACTTTAATATTGTGTAAATAAACTGTTTAGTTCGCGATTTGCGCGTGTTTGTTTACAAGAGTCTTTTTATAGTTGTTTCAGTGCAGTGAAAATGGATGCAAAATTATATCTCAAATTAGTAAAAAATAGTCAAGAATCGATAAATAAAAATATGAAAGAAAATTCTAAAGATGGAAGATGGAAGAAAATACTAAAAAAATGGGAGAAAATTCTAGAAAAATGGAAGAAAAAATTGACGAAAATTCTCAGGAAATGGAAGAAATGCATACTCAAACCTTTGTAGACGGCCTTCGAGACTGCGAAACGCAGCAGACTCTACGGTTAGTTCGAGCTAAGACATTAGATGACGCTTTAACCCATACTTTGGAGTTTGAAGGAGCAAAACGGGTGTGGAGCAAGGCAGTTACAAGCTTCGCTGGGCTACAAAAGCACCTGCGCAGACCCAAGAAAACATCAAAGAAATAGTGCAACGTGGATGAGCAAAGAAATACCTACTCACGGACAAGTACAAATGGAGTACTCGATCATCAAGTACTGGTAGCCGACATCACGGCAGAAGTGATTCTGGGGATAAATAATATAGAAGAAGTATGGGTTCTATTTGGATACAAAAAACGATGTTCTGAAAATCGACAATGAAGAATTTTTTTTTTTCAGAAACAGCAGCCGAGCGAATCTTTTTGAGTAAAGACGTGATTTTGCCTGGACGAACTAAAAGTATGCTGATAGCATTCTTTTATGGAAATCTCTGAGAAAGCTACATACGCGTTATTGAACCAATGGAGGCTAACTTGGTTGCAAAAGGACCACTCGTTGACAATACATTAATACGAATTAAAAACACGATGCTAGTAAGGATCTTGAATGTCAACTCAAACCCACTAACGTTAAAAAAGGAAACCGTGAGGCCAATGCACGCAAATATCTCAAATTGTGAGATGCGTGAATTCTAGTAAAGCAACGTCCCACTGCCCACCACATAATTTAGACATTATTACCTTTAAATGCCAAAACCTCAACCAAGATCAACTTGCTAAGGTTAAAGTGTTGATCTAGCAGTATCAAGATGTGTTTGCGTTGGAGACTGGTTCCAAAGGAAGAACCAAGCTGACTTCGTTTGGCAAAACGAGAAAAATACTACTTTGTAGTCAGTACCTGGTTGCTGCGTATGTCCACGTGCAACAAATCTGGCTTTGTACTTTACGATTTTGCCGTTCTCGTCAATTTTTGTTTTGAACACCTATTTGCTTAAGATTCTTTTATGTTTTGGTCGTGGTACGAGCGTACATGATTCGCTTTTTTGCAACGCGTCAAATTCCTTCTTTATGACTGTTAGTCATGCACTTTTATTACCACCGTTCAATGCTTCTGACACCTATTCAGGATCTGTTTCTTTAGTACAGTATATTTTCGTAGGTTTTTCTCGTTTCCCCGTTTTTACAGTTTTTGGACGACCTGGTCCTTTATGAATTTGATTCTCTTGTTCTTTGTCTTGAGAATCATCTTTGTTAGGTGAACTACTTTGAACTTCTATACCAATATATTCCTCCATTTGTTCTAACGTAACTTCTTCCAAAGTGAAGTTTTCTTCGCTGAGAGTTTTTTTCCTGACTTCCACGGCTGGTACGCCTTTGATTCGCCTGAGTACCTAACTAATGCGTGTTTGTCACCTTTTTCTAGGACTGTCTGATGATTTAAATGGTTGTTCGTGAATCTTGCATTTCGCACACAGTTCGCAATATATTTCACTTATTTTTCTAAAATCATATCCGTAAACCATACCGCTGTTTTTCATTTTATTTAAATCAGCAATGTTTAAATGTCCTTATCTTTGATGCCATTTCAGCAGTTTGTGGTCGGTTGTATGTTGAGTAATCTAAGCACATTCTTTGTTTTCGTTAATAGTCCCGTCAGATCTATTAATTTCTGCCTTACATTTTGAAATGTAGCCGTAAACCCATTATTTGTAATACTTGACAACGATAACAAATTGTTCGGAGTTCTGAAACACATAATAATAATAACATTCACATTTAAATTTATTTTACCGCTGCCGGTTGAATTAATGTACTGATCTGAAGCAGTAAACACCTTAGACACGTCACTTTCATTTAAGTTTATGAATTTAGTCTTATCATTACACATGTTTTTTGTTGATCCCAAATCCAAGCACCAAAGTTCGATCTTGCAACTTGATTCGCGTTACGCACAATAACAATCATCGCGTCATTTCAATTAATAGATTCTTTGCGTTTTGTTTACAATCGCGACTCAAATGTCCGTATTTATTACAATTATAGCACTTACCACTGAATCTTCGCACTTTTTGTTTATTTTTCGAATCAATATGTTGCGGATGTTATGAAAATTGAGTTTTTGTCAATAATGCGTCATTCTGCACATTACGATCACTTTGTCTAGCTTCTTCTTTGAGCAGTTTCACTTTCAGAGTTTCAAGGTTCAGTATTTCATCACGTGATTCTATAGCTACGCTGAAGCTCTCAAATTCCGCCAGCAATGATCCCAATAACATAATTCATAACAATTTCTCGGGTACTTTAATTTCTGCTTCCTCAAGCTGCTCTGCCTTTTGCGTAAATTCAGACACGTACTGCGTCATCGACGTATTCGATTTCTTTTCCATCCGCAGTAGCTATCTATATAAGGCCGCTTTTGTTCTTATTTAATTAGCTGTATGAGATACTTAAGTTGAATAGCCCTAAAGCCTTTGAGTCATTCTGTGTACAATTTGCATCGTCTGCTGGTTTCTTTAAGGTGTCATCTACATAATGCCATAGATCGTTGTACACTAGTACACTTTTTATTTGCACTTTCCACAAATCGTAATTATTATCGTTTAATTTTTCAATCTTTGAAAAATCAGGTGCAGTTGCCATTTTTTTCTTTGTTGTATTTGTATTAAACCTCAATTCACAAAAAACGCGAATTTAACAATCACAGAAGCCACCTGGGCTCATAACCTGACAGGAATTTAGTGATTGAGTTATTAAAACGCAATATGTGAAATATATATATAGAAAATACGTTTAATCAATGTGGCTAAACTATGCGGACTACTTTGCTTAGTAAAACTTCTTGCGCTTGCTTAAGTCATTAGCTTACGAAAATAACTTTGAGCGCATATCGATTACATTATTACATATTTCTTGCAGAGAAGAAGCTGAACAAATAATTACGAATATAGAGAGAAAAGGTGTGATTGAAGTTTGAAATAGTCCACAGAGATCCCCAGTAGTGATAGTAAAGAAAAAACATTGATCAACAATGTTTTGCGTAGACTACAGACACCTTAACGACGTAACTAGAAAGAACAGCTACTCTTTGCCAAAAATTGACAACACTTTAGACACCTTGTCAAGATCTCAGTGGTTTTCTACGTTGAATTTAAGAAATGGCTACTGGCAAGTAGAATTGAAACCCAAGAACGGTAAAATGTCGGCTTTTACAATTGGAACTGGTTTCTATTACTTCACCGTGTTGCCCTTGGTCTGTGTAACGCTCCTACAATGTTCAAGCGTTTAATAGAGACCATCTTGCGAAAACTGTTTTGGAAGACGTGCTTGGTTTATCTAGACGATGTGATTGTGTGTGGAAAAATCTAAAACTGACCCCAATTTCTTCCAAACACTTTTTTTATATTATTTTGTTATCTGCATCCAGAATGTTTTACGTTTTTTGATCTTTGTCTCAAACTTTTTTATTATTTTGAGAACGCTTTCATATTATCCGAACCGAATTGTCGTGTCAATTGTTTGTCATTGACAGTTAATTGTTCATTTAAAACTATCTTAATTTATTTGACTTTTTAGAAATATTTTAACAATTTTTCATGTTTCAACTTTAATTTATATTGTGTAATAGTTTCATGTCGTTTGGAGTTAAGAACTTTCTACAATTTAGTCATTAGTTCAATATTAAAGGAAGACTACAGTCATTAAATATATAGTCTAACAATTCTAATTTAATTATTTGTCAAAGTCAAATATAGATAATTTTTTTACAGAAAGAACAAGTAATCCTAAAAATAAATAACCTAAATCTAAAAAGTTTGTGTCGGTAGTACCTAAAACATACTACTGATTCTTCCAATCACAATTAAAAAATTATATGTCAAAACTGTTCTTAGCAATTAAACTTTACAAACTAAAAACGTAATAAAAAAACTTACTTAAAGGAATTATGGTTTCAATACCATTGTTTTATATTAAAAAATGTTTTAATTATTTTTATAATGAATATTTGCTTTCAAAAATGCAAGATAAAGTTAATTATTCTAATAACATAGATCTAACATGTTTCAAAAACCTTTACTGTAAAAATAGTTTAAATTTCAGAAATGTTGCAATAAAAGGGACTTGTTTACAAAACAAATCTATTGTAGCTTAGCAATCTTGTTACTTGCAAAAATAATACTGCAAAAGGAAATGAAAAGTTTTCTACAGAGATGAAGATAGCTTTGATATAATCAACGTCGGCGTTGAAGGTTAAATATAATTTTTTAATGGATAAATAAATGATTTGCACTAGTCTTGTAACAAACGCCATAACAATTGATTGTTTTTTTTAATGACTAAAACAATGGGGCTGCAATAAGGGGAATAGCTAGGTCTTATTATTTGTTTTTCTAATAATTCGTCTAATACTGTCTGTAATTCGTTTTTTTTCTCGAAAAAGCTAATTTCCTGGGTCTAACTGAGAAGGGTTGATCATGTCTTAAAACAATTTTCATTTCGTAATCTAACTCGGGTTTATTGAACTTTTCTGCGTGTAAGTATTTATCACAAATAACCGTCTCAACATCGCTTTTTGTAAAATAATCTAATTTTGAGTTTATATTAAGGTCACTCTCTTTTACATTACAATAAGCATAATTTCCTCTAAGTATTTTCATACTAATCATCACAGTTAGTGTAATCATAACATGTCACGACCAAAGTATCGCCTAACACGACTTTTATATTTAGTAAACTTGTGAAATCTGTACCTAAAATTGCCGGAAATGACATAGTGTCATCCGCAACAACGTGAAATACAACTTTCATGGGCCTATCATTTACAGAAACCTTCCTATCCAATATTCCAACAATATTTAATTTAGCGCCATTAACGCCATAAAAATCTTTGTTGAAATTACTTAAATCTGTGGAATATGCGTGAGTAGGTAAATACTGCGATTTAATAATACTAATAGAACTACCTGTATCTAACATAACCTGTACCGAAATGCTGCTTCGTCCAGCTGGAGTTTTACTGGTATTTTGTAAATATTTGGTTTCTTTTCCATAATCCTCATCGTGGTGTGGTCGGGTGTTGTTTCATTGTCGACCTATCTGACGTTTGTCTCCAATTTTAAGATGTTGAATTTCTATCTGTAGTGTAACGTCGCGAACTAGGACATTTCCGTATTACGTGATCTCTTGAGCCACATCCATAGCAAATTTCACGCTCCCTTTTTGGTTTAGTACAGTGGGAAGAAACATGCTCGTCTCTATTACAATTAAAACAACGTACACATGTCTTTGCGTTATTTACAATACTGGTGGTTCTAAACTTTACACTTGTAAAATCTTTCATTCTTGCGTGGGTTTGTAAGTGTAGATTATCAAATCTATCAATAATATATGTGATTAAATTATTTTCAGGAATATTTAACTTTACCTAATAAGATTTTGTCCGAATACATATTTTCCATTTCACGTTTTAATTCATAATATCTTAAACTCACGTACTCTGGTTTACTATGGAACCACTTTAACGCATGTCCTTTTAATTTTCCAATATCACTTAACATTAATTCATTTTTTTCTGCGTTAAACCTTTCTTGAACTTTAACAATTTGCTTAAACCATTGGTGTACATTTTCTTCCGGGCTAAATTCCAGAATCAAAGTAATTAGTTGTTTGTAATTGGGTGTGATTCACAAAAATTGGCTGCCCTTACGGAGGTAGCTATTAAATCTTTAAACATTACATTAAATTAACCACGCGGTTCAACATCGGCACGATCCTCCGAAGACATTTTCTTCGTTATTTAATATTCACTTAAAAAAATACTTAACTTTATAATTCAAAATCAATAGGGACTTATCCTACTTCTGAAATTTGTAAACGGATGGCTCTTTAATTCAATAATAATAGTACAAAATGTGGCTTCTTTCTTTCATACTTAATGTATATCCACTAACTTGGTACTCCGTACTACTAACTTAACTTAAGTTTAACTTATTGTTTTCATAAGAACATATTTGTAATACAAAGTTATAAATAAATAGTTATGAGAACTACATTAATAGAAACATGAATAATAACGTGCACATGTCAGAGAGGTACAGCCAACGTAACGAACACACCCTATACTCAATCAAATCCTAATGACTTAATATGGAATTTGGGTTCAAAAATCGCAATTGTTACGACCTTGATTAAAAGAATGGAATTTTTTTGTATTTCGCTACACAAATATTTACATTAGAAACATTTTAGAAATACAGTATTTTTTCCAAAATTCAAAAAAATGTTTGTAACTCCACTGATGTAAATGGAATTTTGTATAAAATGAGTATTGAATATATACTTTTACAATGGCGATTGTTTATCGACTCGTCGAACACAAGTCTCAAATCCTTTCTGTTTTATAACTCAAAACTATTGATTCCATTGGCTCATTCTATAAACACAAAAAAAATGTACGACAGTATGTCAACTACATTAAATCCCATTCAATATTTAAAATAGTTTTTGACAAATTAGTCTTAAGATTATTTCTTCATTACTTCAAGTGTAAGGAAGGTATACCAAATACTGTTTTTTGTGTTTGTGGGAGAACCAAGCAGTTCAGCAACATTACCAAATTAAATAATGTTACCCACGGACCAACATTGTTCCTAGAATGATAAATATAAAATTTTAACTGTTAGTAGATTTTAATTAGATAATTCTTCTTTCTCTACATATTACATTAGAATTTATTAAACAGTTTCTAAAAACACTAGAAAATAACAACTGTTTTAAATACTTAAGGAATAAGATGAAAAAGTTTTCCGAGTTTGGACCGTGTCATTGTTGTAACTGAAGTTGCCAATGTTTTGCCAACTTTTGTAAGGGAGGTCTTCAGGGTGTGAGAAGAATTGAAAACTCAAATCAGCAACCAAAATATAAGTAAGAAGCTTTCAAAAGCTAGGTAATCAACTTTTGAACTAAGCCAGATTCTAACAGAGTATGATCATAATTTTAAAACTAAACGCGGTGGTTTTTGCTTATGCTTTCAGTTAAACACTGTAGTAACTATACAGTTATTTAAAAAAAGTTTAAAACTGTCAAAGAGTAAAAATTTCAATATTTAACACAATAAATTTTATCGGGTTAAAAATAATAATAATTTTTCTAAATAAATATTTAATTTTCAATTGATATTTTATAAAAAAATTAGTGATGCATTTATGAAATTGTAAAGTTTTAATATTTTTTAATCAATTTATAAATTTTTTAAATAACTTAGGTAGATAATGTAGTTAATATTGTTTTGATGCTGTTAAACAAACTAAATGAATAAAACTATATTGTTTAATATTTATTTTAAAAACTATAAATTTTAGAAATGTGTTGTGTAGATAAAATGGTAGGTGATTTAAATGTATATATTTGTAGGTGTTGCTACGATTTATTGGTTTGTCAAAGAATGGTAGCATATATTGAAATGGTTTTGATAAATAATGTATTTTAAAACCAGATGTTTTGCTCTCACGATAAAAGCAAAAATGTATGCTTTTAAATTAAAATTTAAAATAGAGGTAAATCATAAAACAAGTATTTTAGTTTATGTTGGTTCAATTATGTTTAGCAGTCCATATTTAATTATTATTAATAATTATTACAAGATATGCAATGCCATGAATTTTAATTTAAGTACAAAAACGTATTTAATTTATAAATTACAAAGAAGTGCATAGTTAATGTAAAAAGAAAAAAGGATGCTTAATTTTATTAATCAAAGTGATTTTACGTTTAGATAGTATAAAAGCTTGCACTTACTGAATATTAAGCTATTTATGCAATTGTAATTGAGTACTTTTGTATGGAAATAAATTTTAATAAAAAACTATGGAATCTTATATACGTTTTAAGTTTTTACGATTGTGTTCAAAGCGTTGATGTTTTAACATTACTTTTAAAAGTTTTTTTAGAACGTGTGATTTGACCTTTTACGAAAACAAACTTGTAAGCAATTACTTACTTCAAAATATCAAATTGTGTTTTGTCGACTAAAACTTTGTGATCTCTAGTTAATTACATTACACCTACATGTACAGCTTTGTTGCTAAATAAGTTTAAAATATAATTAAATTTGTTAACAATTAACGTAAAAAATTATATTACAAAACATGAAAACGACGTTTTTCTTTTTTTTTGAAAATTTATGTGTACACGTTATTATAGATAACATACTATAAGTACATTTTTCAGATAGTAAACGTTTTATTACTACAACTTATACAATACCTAGTACCTATAATGTAAAGTTAGTAATAGTAACACTGAGAGAATATTATTTTTGTACAGTGTACATTATCACAGTATAACTTATATATAAAACTTGACGCCAAAATAAGACCAGCCAATGTTTTGTCATTAAACCGTACAGATGCAATAAGTTCGAAAGAAAATAATTAATCATATTTCAATTTTTGTTATGTTTTGTTTGTAAAAATGTCGAATTTTAGTAAATTGTATTTAACGATTGTAGAAAAAACAGTATTATCTAGTAAAAACTTTATATTAAAATACATCTATAATATTTATTGTAATTTTTTTAGTGTATAGCTAAATTTGAATGTCAACATTAAACTTTAAATTATTTAGGTTTTATTCTGTTACGCTTACATTGTTCAAGGCAAAAATTAAACAAAATTTAATAATTACGAGTATATTCGTGCCTTATCATGCTGAAGTAATTACAAGTAAAAGATATAAAAATATGACATAGCTTAAAACCTTACGTTTGAAACTGGAATTTTTATCACAAAACTGTTTAGTTTTGATTTAGCCTTAATAAATTAATTTGCAAAATGTATGCATTATTTATTATAAATCTTAACACATGCTATAGAAATAGAAATTAAAACATTTCAAAATTTGGTTTAGTAAACTAACTTTACATAGTAGTTAAAAAAATTGAAAAATTTGTTTACAATTCAAATTAACTTTAAAAATTATTAATAAATAATTTATAAAAATTCTTATTTATAAAATAGTAACAAAAATAAAATTTTATACAACTAACTAAAAATCTGCAGTACATAAGTGCATAACGATAGTGGATTTGCAGTCAAAGCATATATTTTTGATTAAAAGAATTGAAATATGGTTTGTTTATGACCGTGTATTAAATAATATTGACAGAACTAATAACCATGCTGAGGCGGCTCATCAAAGATTACAAGAAGACCTTGAGATAATCCACCCTAACTTGTGAACATTTATAACTGCTCTCAAAAAAATGCAGACCCAAATTGTAGAATATTTACACATTATTTCGTATAATTATGAAATGGAACCATAATATGCGAATTAATAATGTTTAAAATAAGTGCGTTATGATTTTTGTATTACAGTACATTGAATAGATTAAGATAATTTATGTTATTAAACATATGTGCATTTATCAAAAATAATACATTTTGAGTTTAATTTGTATAACACGAAATATGAGGTTCTTAATTCCACTTCAATGCGGTTTCAATGCTCCAATGTAAGATCAGAAAAAGTGAAACATCTGTATTGTAAAGTTCCGTAACCGCCACAGTACTTGCCGTCTGAATCAGAAACTTAAAATTTTTGTTAACTTTAATTTGTAATTTTTGTTTAATTAATTTTTCAAGCTATTTAAAGGTTTATTTTATTTAAAAAATATGATTTTGCTAACGCGAAATAAGTTTTGTAGGAGACAAAAAATCATAATAAAAAATCATTATTGAAGTTTAAAACAAAAACTTTTAGTTCCTTAATGAAAATTTAACAGAAGCAAATAAATTTTTTGAATTTTGCCGTGATGTGCAGTTTTGCACAAAATATTTATATTGATCATTTTATCTGTTTTAAAAAGTACCGATTGATCTACCACTTGGTGTTAAGGATACAATAACGGAACCAATTTGCGTCAAGTCGATCCGTAAATTATGGTAGGTTTACAAAAAAATTTAAAATGTAATAATATTATTAACTTGATTTGGATACTGCACAAATATAAGTTAAATACATACATTTCTTTCCGATCAACACATAAATTAAAAATTTTGTTTATTTGTTGGTGGAAATTAAAAGTTAATACACAATTAACATCCGATAATTGTAACAAAGTCAACGCAATAACATCCACGGGCCAAAACAATTTGCGCCGTGGTGCCAAAACACCTTAGCGCCAAAATGGCTCGGCGCCAAAAAGTCCTAGAGCCGGAATGTTTTGGCGCCTAAGCGTCTTGACGCCAAATCGGTGGTGTCAAAACGGCGGCTCCAAAACATTCCATTCACATAGTTACACTTTAGGTTTTGTCAATTAGTTCATACAAGTTCTTTATTTTGTGATCAAATATGTAAAAGATGTTTTAGAGTATATTAGAAATATACCTATTTGGATAATTGGTAGCTCCTATACAAGAAACAATCTGTCTAACAGAATGTTTATCTTTATGTATTTTAATTAAACCATACAAATTCAGAGGTGTGCTAATGTAAGTGACAAGTGTTTTATAAGTAGTATAGTCGATGTGTCTATTGTCGTATAATTGTCTACAAAGTTTATTGTTTATATTTTGATATTTGTTAAAAGGATCTTTTTGTAGATGCTTTTGTCATTCAGGACAGTCAATTTTTTTTCTTTATATTCGACTTTATGTATAATAACTGTAGCATTGCTGAATCAACTAAGTTGCGGTTGAATCGGGTGAGAATCTAAATTAGATTCTCGTTGTTTTCTCTAATCGTAATAAAAATGTAATACAAGTAAAATGCTATTTATTGTGAAAATTGATTATTCTAACGTCGGTGTCGAAACCCTACTGCCGTGCTGTCGCGTTATTTTAGGACCGGTCGGTTCGGCAGGTATATAATCCGTAACGGAAATCTCGTAAACGGCTTAAGTTGGCGACACGAGTACAAAGTACTTTACAATCTTCTTGCCGCCGTGAACAATTTGTTTGAAAACCAAACATACCGCCGCCTATGGAAAGTTACAGGCTAAAATAAACTTTTCATTAAACTAAACAGAGTAATCGAATAAAGTTTACAATATTATCATTGATAAAAAAAAAACAAGTAATTATAAGAGAAATGACGACAACTAAACTTAAATTCTATAAATCACTCAAATGAGTGTCTGGTAGTACACATAATTTCACTATAGGACGTTTCACTGTGCCACTATTTGTTTTTAACGTCACAACACGAGTAATACCATCACTTCCCGGATGTAGTTTTATGATTCTTCCTAAGGGCCATCTTAGAGGGTGTTGATTGTCTTCGCGAATAATTGCCATCATCCCAGTTTCAAATATAAATGGTTTGGTTGAATGCCATTTTTGTCGTTGTTGTAATTGGGTCAGATACTCTCGCGACCAGCGTAACCAAAAATGTTGCCGCAACTGTTCGATGCGTTGCCATCGTCCTAGTCGGTTGACCTTGATTGTTGTTATATCTGGTTCTACCGGAGCAGTTAACGGTTGACCAATCAGGAAATGACCAGGTGTGAGTACTTGGAGATCATTTGGATCAGAGGAAAGGGGATATAAAGGTCGAGAATTAAGAATTGCTTCTATGCGAGTTAAAAGCGTGTACATTTCTTCATAATTTAATAACGCGTCTCCTATTATTCGACGTAAATGAATTTTAACAGCCTTAACCCCTTGTTCCCATATGCGTCCAAAATGCGGTGATCTTGGTGGAATATGGTGCCATGTAATATTTAATTTTGAAATTTCCTCTAACATTTCAGAATTATTAATGCATTTTTTTATTATTTGCTGATTTTCTTGTAACTGACGTTTAGCGCCAATGAAATTTGTGGCATTGTCTGAATAAATATTAGATATGTTACCTCGTCTAGCTATTAATCGCCTTAAAGAGCCTAAAAAACATTCACTAGTAAGATCACTAGCTAACTCAAGATGTAAAGCCTTTGTTGATAAACAAATGAATACGACAATGTACGATTTTATAGTGGTTTGTTTGCGACCGCGAAATTGTTTTAATGATATAGGGCCTGCAAAATCAACTCCGCACGAGAGAAATGGTCTAGTTTGATCTAAACGAACATGTGGTAAATTGCCCATTGGCTGGAAAGTACCTCTTGGATTTGCTCTAAAGCATTTGATGCAATTATGAATAACAAGCCTAACAGTGCATTTTGCGCTCAACGGCCAATAAGATTGACGTAACGAAGCTAATGTTGTTTGTTGTCTAGCATGTAGTAACCTTTCATGCTCTTGTTTAATTAATAATTTAGTTATGAAGTGTTTTGCTGGTAGTAGTACTGGATGCTTCATATTATAAGATGCGTGTGAATTTTTTAATCTCCCACCAACTCGAATTAATCCTAAATTATCAAGGAATGGGCTCAAAGAAAGTAACTTACTGGATTTCTCAACGAGTCCTTTATTTTTTAATGAAACTATATCCTTGTGAAATTCGCACTGTTGAATAAGTAAAATAATTGCATTTGTTGCGTATTGCAGTTCATTGTGATTTAACGAATTATTTTGTTTGTTTGATTTGTTTCTACAATTATTTATAAATCGTATACAATAAGCTATTACGCGTTGTAATTTACTGAATGTGAAAAACTTAAACAAAAACGAAGGTAGCGAAGGTTTTGTCATTATTGCGACAACCTTTGATTCTGGAATGGTATCTTTAGAGGTTGACTTGTATAATTGAATTGGTATGGAAAAGTTATCTTAAAGAAATTTAGGTCCATGCCACCATAAGTTTGATTGTATTAAGAGAGATGGAGTAGTACCCCTAGAAATAATATCTGCTGGATTGTTTTCTGAATTAACGTGATGCCAATTTGTCACCTCAGTTAATGATTGAATTTTAGATATGCGATTAGCGACGAATGTTTTCCAACGCGAAGACTCCGAATTTAACCAGGCTAGTACAATAGTAGAATCAGTCCATAAGTAGACTTTAGAAATATTTAAATTGAGACAGTTCAATATTCTGTTTGTCAATGATGCAAGTAATAACGCTCCACACAGTTCAAGTTTGGGTATGGATATCGTTTTGATAGGTGCTATTTTACTCTTAGCACAAATTAAATTACTTATATATTTATGACTAGTATTTGCAGCGCGTAAATAAATGCAAGCGCCGTATGCTAATTGTGATGCGTCACAAAAACCATGTATTTCGTATGATTCTAATGTATAATTTTGAATTATTTGTCGATTGATTTTCAAATTATTTAATGTAGGAAGTTGTTTTATTGATTCTAAGAATTAAGAATGAATGTTAATTGGTACGGATTCGTCCCATTCGAGTTTCAATAACCATAATTTTTGCAATAAAATCTTAGCACAAACTAAAATTGGCCCGATTAACCCTAATGGGTCAAACAATTTAGCAATTGTTGACAAAATTATTCTTTTTGTTATTTTGGTTGTGGTGGATATGTTGTTGATTTTGTATATCAACGTGTCTGAAGCATAATCCCACGATAAACCTAACACTTTAGTATTTTCTTGTTTGTCTAAGCTTACGGTATTGAATTGTTTCGTATTAAAATTGTCGTTTAGCGATGTATTATTAGAAAACCATTTTGTTAAATCAAAACCGCCCTTCTTTAGAAGAAGCGTTAATTGTTCTTTAATAGCTTTAGTTTTACTCAGATCGTTAGCGCCTGTTAGCAGGTCGTCAACATAAAAATCATTTAAAACGATGTTGTATGTAAAGGGAAAATTATTCTGTTCATCGTACGCTAACTGAAATAGAGATCGTACTGCTAGAAAAGGTGCCGAAGCCATGCCATAAGTTACAGTTTTTAATCGAAATGTTTGAATCGAATCATGTTGATTTTCGCGCCATAAGATACGTTGATAGTCGCGGTCCCTTTCAGTAATTAAAACCTGTCGATACATTTTTGTGATATCAGCGGTTAAAGCGTATTTATGAGTTCTAAATCTAATTAATATTGAAAATAAGTCTTGTTGAATGCTAGGTCCAACTAACAAGTTATCGTTAATACTAATACCGAAAGCAGATTTCGCGGATCCGTCGAAAACTACTCGAAGTTTCGTAGTTAAACTAGATTCTTTAATAATAGCGTGATGTGGTAAATAAAACATAAAAGAAGGATCAGTGTTATCATCATCAAATTGTACGAGTTCCATGTGATTTAAATCTTGGTATTCCTTCATAAAGTTTACATACGTTCTTTTTATTTCTGGATTGCTATTAAATTTTTTTTCAAGTGAAAATAACCTAGAAAGAGCTACTTTTTTAGAATCGCCTAATACGGATAGATCATCTTTAAATGGCAATGTTACTACAAACCGACCCGTATGATCACGTATATGCGTATTATTAAACGATTGTTCGCATTTAGATTGGTTGTTGTTTGATATTAAAGTGCTGGTTTCAAATTCATTTATTTCCCAGAATTTCTTTATTTGAGAATCTAGGTTACGTATAGTTAAATTACAATTAAATCTTGACTCAATTTTTGAGGTTTGCAGTTTACCGGAAATTATCCATCCTAACTGTGTTTTTTGTAAAATGGGTTGATTACTACCATTATTAATTTGACCCACGCATAAAAGTTGCCAAAATATTTCTGCTCCAATTAGCATATCAATCGACGAACTTACATTAAAGTTAACATCAGCTAATAAATTTTAAGTTTTCCGGAATAGTTAAGTTTAATTTTTCAAACGTGATTAGTGGTAAATTATCAGTAATTTCAGGTAATACTAAACATGAAAACGATGCGCTAAATTCATTATATAAAGATTTCATTTTAATTTCTACAGATTTAGTAATTACAGTTAAAGATTTGTTTATCCCGGAAATAGGAATGTTTGTTTTGTTAAATTTTAATTGCAGTTTTTCTGCTGCATTTTGGGTAATTAGATTTGATTGACTTCCTTGATCAAGAAGGCATCTTAACTTAACGAATTTTCCGTTTTTGTCTTGAACTTGTACTACCGCAGTTGCTAAAAGAATTTGCGAAACTGAATTAATTTCTTTACAGTGATTATAGTTGCTGCAATTATTGAATCGGGATTTTCGTTTTCGTTATTATTACTACTAGAAGTACTAGCTGTTTGAACGTCACTTGGAGTGTTCATGTGTAAAATAGAATGATGTGATTTCTTACAGCTTCTACATTTATATTTCGAACGACAATGGCCAGCGTTGTGACCTCCCTTTAAGCAATTAGTACATAATTGTAAAGTTTTGACTTCCTTTAGTCTAGCTTCAGGAAGAAGATTAAGAAAACTTTCGCAATTGTGTAAATAATGAGATTGTTGACAATACTTGCAATGAGGGTTACCAACAACAACGTGATTTGATTGTTTTTGTTTGAATTGTTTATTATAATGAGAAATACTAGTTTGACTCAAATTTCCGTTAAATTGTTGTAATGCTTCTAGCATTTTGCATTTAGTTGTTAAAAAATTGTTAAATTCTTTATAGGTTGGTAGTTCTCCGATTATTTTAGTTGCCTCCCAATCACGGATTGTAGAATAGTCAAGTTTTGCAATGATAAGTTCGATTAATAATAAATCCCAGTTATCCGTAATTTGACCGAATGTTTTTATAGCTTCTAAGTTTACTGAGACAGTGTTTAATAGTTGCCGTAACGAATTTGCCGAATTTTTAGATACGACGGGAAGATTGCATAACTTATGTACATGCATTTTTACAATAAGACGCTTGTTGTTATACCTATCATGTAACGCCTGAAGCGCAATTGGATAATTATCATCTGTTATGTCCAGTGATTGAATTAAAATGAATGCTTCGCCTTTGACGGACGATTTTAAGTAATGAAATTTCTGAACGTTGCTTAATAATTGATTTTTGTTAATTAAAGAATCAAAACTTTGGTAAAAAGAAGTCCACTTAGCATAATCGCCATTAAAATCGGGAATTGAAATTTCGGGTAACTTGACTTGAGTGTTTGGAATTACACCACATACGTTTAATGCATCGGTGTTGGTATTAGACACTACATTTACATTAATAAAATCTTCAACACACGCACACAATTCAAAATATTGATTCTCAAAAAGTTCGCGTTCTTTCGTTTGTTTTTCAACGCCGTCTATATCTTCAATTTGATTTTGGATAACAGTAAATTGATCAAGAATGGCTTCAAACTTTTTAAGACGATGTTTAGCTTCTGTTTTACTACTATTTACATTTAGTGTTTGAGTATAACTTTTAAAACGCGTCACGTTTGCTTTAATATATCCTCTTTCTTTTGTTAAGGCTGTTAATTTATCATTTTTTGTAATAGTAATTTCAATGTTATCATCCATTGTAAATATATTTTAAATTAATTTTAAAAATTGTTAAAATATACACGCAAATAACTGCTAAGCATGCAATAAAGGTTAGAGAAGGATTATGGCTTACCCTTAACGCAGTTAAGTTTGTTGTGTAATAGATTGATGATGGACGCAATGGAGTAGAATTCGACGATAAATAGTTTTCACTTTTCACAACCTTGTGTACGCACTGTCACAAGCAATAAAAATCCAGTTCGAAGGACCAACAATGAATCAACTAAGTTGCGGTTGAATCGGGTGAGAATCTAAATTAGATTCTCGTTGTTTTCTCTAATCGTAATAAAAAAGTAATACAAGTAAAATGCTATTTATTGTGAAAATTGATTATTCTAACGTCGGTGTCGAAACCCTACTGCCGTGCTGTCGCGTTCTTTTAGGACCGGTCGGTTCGGCAGGTATATAATCCGTAACGGAAATCTCGTAAACGGCTTAAGTTGGCGACACGAGTACAAAGTACTTTACAATCTTCTTGCCGCCGTGAACAATTTGTTTGAAAACCAAACAATTGCTTTTTTCAGATTTTTTAATAAGAATGTCCTTGGGGGTTTAGTAAATTTTTGTGTAGATGTCACATTTATGAGTTTTATTGTTTCGAAGTTGGTAATCACATTGACAATTTTGCCCCTAAATCTTTTTTTTTCTCATCATGATCATATGTGAGTATGTCTTAAGCCATTTTGTCAGGAACTGTACGTTAGTCAAATTATATATAGAACAATAGTTACTAATATTTAAGTTACAGTTTTGTCGCGTGTATAATTTATGTTTTAGTTTGTTTTTATAACTTTTTTCGCGTCACTTGTTTTTGTAAAATGTTTATTTTTATTTAACTTTGATAAATGCATTGCTACTCGTATGAATTGCAACACGCCTTTGGCTCGGCTGCAAACTTTTGTACTTGTTGTTAATGACTACCATTCTTTAATTGTTACTACCTTATTATTGCATAATTATTGTGTGTAACAAATTTTTCTTAAATTTTTAATGTATTATGTCAATTCACAAAAAGAAGATTCAGAAAAATACAAATAAAAAAAGTTTTAGGTTAATATTAAAAATTCACAAAACTTAAATTGTGCATATAAGTTAATAGATTCGGCATATTCATTAGTTATATAATACTAACTATTAATTATAATTACACATTTGACAAACAAATACCTATTTTTTTATTACTTATGTTAGAAACTTATTATTATATTAATTATATTAATCAATAAATATAAATGTATAATAGTATAATATAATATAAACTTGTTAAGAATTTAATTTTACATAACTACATTACAAAAAAATGTTTGCTTACATATAACATTCTTAAAAATAATTATTGTAGTTAATAATTTTTGCACAGAAATATTTTTTAGATTAGAATCATATACTGATAAGAGCAAAAACATTAAACTTTAAATAATTATTTGCGTTGTTTATTGCCCTTACAATTATGCTGATACCGATAATGTATGATCAAATATTGTTATTGTATACTTAAATCATTATTATTGACGTGTTGTTTAATTTCATGAATAATGCTATTAAGTGCTATTCTATGTAATAAATGATAATGTACATAATTAATATTTATTTAAAGTCGTTTAATTAGTATTTGTTAAAAAAGCTAAACAAATATAAAACTAAAAAGTAAGGTGTCTTGGTATCAAAGAGTGAATATTGTAACCATGTGGATTAAAAATACTAACTGGTGTTTTTATTATACATTGAGGTTATTACATGAAGATAAATCTGAATGTGTCATTTGTCTACTCATATGCCGATGGTAAGTAACTATTGACGATACAACAGTGAACTAAATAAAATTTGGTTATTTGTTGATGTGCCAGTTTGTCTGATCCTCAATGTATCATACATTTAAAGAGCGGAGACATAAGCCGTAGTTTCCGATTCTTAATATTCTTTTAATGTGTTTGTGGCAGTCTTCCTGCTTCTGTTACGTCGTGTTATAGTGAATTAAGACAAAAGTTTGGTATTACTATGTTAAATTCTAATTATGTGATTTAACTGAATCTAGTACTAGTTTTGTTAAAAAAATGTCTCAAACAATTAAACTTATTCTACAATTAACAAAAAACGTAACAGCTCGTAATGAGGTATGTACCTCACCCAATTTGTTTTTATGTTTTATGTTTTACGCAAAACGAGTACGGACAAACAATTAATTGGTTTGAAGTTAAAGAAAAAGAACGCAAAATTATTTCGTTGTACAATGTAAAAATATTAACGTTTTTTTAATTGAAAAAAAAAATTAAAACGTGTTACATGCATTAATTTCTGCCTCTGCCGAGTGTAGTTATATTCCATTTCCTGTCAAGACGTCAAATCGTCAACTACTCAAAATCATGCTTGTGATAAATGATTCTGAATCTTACAAAATCGGCGTTAATGAATATAAAATTCTAATTTGAGAACGCATTTTGAGTAGGTTATTTATCACATGCACGTCTAGGCACGTTTCGCCACGTTTTTGGCTACATGTTTTGATGCATTATCGATCGATGAGAGATTAATATCGACAAATACCTTCACGAAACGATTACAATTCTGGAAGACCTATGTTCAAACTAAAAACAAAGTCTCGACAAGAACTTTTCTCCGAGATACTACTTCTTATGCGTCAGTCGATTGCGATACCAACCTTTTACTAATTGCGATAAACAGCATTCAATACATCGGGTTCTTATATCTAATTTCTTTTAGTATTAACAATTTTGTAGATTTCGACTTTCGTGAGTCATTTTGCTGACACGATTTGCTGTTCATAATTATTTTAGGCCTACTCAACGAGAAAAACGTTTCCTACTGGATTGTGGGTAAGTTTTATTTAATTATTTTGTCGCTGTCAAAAAAAGTCACTCACGGAATTTAGCTTGTTTTAACGTACACAATTACAATAGTTGTTTCAATACCATTTAGGTATTTTCAGTGATTATTTCTGTTATCGCATGCTGCGAACCATAGTTATTTATCATGTCATTTTTCTTCGTTTATCGACACTCTATGAGTAACTTACAACTGTGTGAGTTGGCCGTGCAAGGTTCGTAAGACTTATAAACTTGTAACAAACGAGCTCACAGAAGTATGCAAGTTATCTACGCTTAACATTGTATAATATCAAGACGTTATACTTTAAAAGATATAGATTATTGAGTATATTTAAACCTTAAATAAAATAAAATTACAGTTAAATAATGGTTTTGATAAAACATAAGCTTGCACTAGGTTGAAGTGCAATCACTCACTAATAACTTAAACACCTCAAAGAAAATAGCGACAGTTTGGTTTTTGCTATGTCGATTATAATTTAATTAAAACAAGCGCTAAAATGAGGAGAAATTTAAACTACAAATGCCCGTTTTTACCTGATAACGCTTAAAGTAGATCGAATAATACAAGTCCATTTATTGCAACACTTTGCACACATAAGCCATAAATGGCTTAATATTGTATTCAGTAAAGTTAGTGAATACTAAAAAACGTGCATTACATTACTGTGATTACACAACAAGAAACAAAGCGCACTGTTAAAACTTGTTAGACAAGTACAAAATGGTTGCGTACGTTAATTATGATGTTTAGTCGTCCGTGCATACGAGCGACACCAAAACAAGTAATTAAATATAAAAAACAAGGTTTTTACTTAGAGTTACTAATATGCGATTAGCTAATGGCATCTCCAAAACGTCTCCCTAAAATTAATAAAAATTAAGCTAATGCATATAAAACCAAGATATCAAAAAATCACTATAATTAACTGTGAGCTAAGCTTCCAAAAGTTGTTTAAGTTATGTTAACAGGTGTGCCATCAATGTTTGTAGTTATTTGTCCTAGCAAAGAATATATGAACGTTATGGTTTTAATTTGCCAATCTAACGTAGGTTAGGTTAGGTTAGTGACATGATTGACATTGACTCAAAAACATGTAATTAGTCAGTCATTAAGATTTTCTAAAGTAACAAACACGTACGAGTGACCAAACTTGCTGTGACAATTAATCTCGCCGTAAAATATATATGCATTCTTACCCCAGAAATTGTTTCACATCGAAAACATCAAAATCCCAACTGATCTACACATTAAAAACGTGGACGTTCCAAGATTATTAAATGTGAATAAAAATGCTGTTACCTTAGCCTAAAAAAACGTGCGTTGATGATCAAATCAACCTCGCAGATGGCGTTTACGCCCGGGCAAATCTCATACAGCGCGAGAAATCATATCAAAGGTGTTTAACATAGCATAGTCGTTCAACTTTTAATGACGAATTTACCGCTTTTATATTACTAATTATGTTCTTCAATAAAATTTAAAAAGAAAAACCTATAGATAGTACGTGCTGATACCGTATGAAACGGTTTCTTGTATAACGTCTCCAAGTCCAAGTTAAGCTTAAGCATGAATTAGTTGTTTCTTAAGTGATTTTATATTACAAAACTAACTCCTTCTTTATTTTTGTATTCTTGTAAGTGATTTTTGATCTTGTTAACCGTTTTTTGTTTTGTTTGCTCTACATAACATTTATTACAACTAATATAATCAATTTTGTATATAACGTAGTGCTTATATAGTAAATTCATTTTATTTTTAATTTTAGTGTACGCCATGTTGTATGTATCTACTGTATTTGTTATAAGGAATTAAGCGAATATCAAGTGTTTTAAGAATAACAAGAAGTTTTTGAGTTAAACTAGGCACCTTCGTGATTTTTGCATAAATTACTATAGACAGTGTGTTTAGTAGTGTTGTAATGGTACTAGAGCTGGTGTTTAATAAAATTTTGTTTATAATATTGCATAGATAGTTTCCGTAGTGATGGCCAAAATCGGTCTTGGTCTTGCAGTCTTGTCTTGGTCTCGCAAGATTTGCAAGACCAAGACCAAGAGCAAGACAACAACGCCATTAGCAAGACCAATACCAAGACTCAAGGTTGCAAGACCAAGACTGGATGCAAGACTAGCTCTGCAAGACTTCGGCAAGAACAAGACTACCTTACAAGACTCTTGCAGTTTTTTCTTATTACGAACGATTATTTATCTTTTTTTATTTATTCCACATACAAGAAAACATTTGTTTTCCCAAAAAATTATTGTATGTATACGTGAAAGTAAAGTAAGTAAAAAGTTTTTTGAAAAAACGTTGTTTCGACTTTAGTAAAATGATGCTTGTTTGAAAAATAAAATTATAACTAATAAGTAACCACTATAATCATCTTAAATGAAATATTTACTTAAACCAAATAAAACTATTTCAAATTTGGCTAAAATGTAATTTAATTGAAATAAATTATGTCAAGAACGCATTTTATAATTAGGGTGTACAATAAAACAAATTCAGTTTTTCAGAAGAAGAAAGTTTACAGTAAATTTGTATTTAAACAAAACGATATTCTGAATTTTAAAGAAAACATATTTTTCTGTCACATATGAATAAAAACTATATAGGCAGATAGATATCAATAAAATATTAATTTTTATCGATTCCTAAAGCGTTGAAAGACGCTGTTACGAATTTTAGCAACATTAGCTTCTTTGAATTAATTTAATTTTTTTTTTGAGTTCATCGAATATAAACTCTTTACATTTCTATGATCTAATAAAAGTATACACAAGTAATAAAATAACTCGTAAAATAACAACTTGTGGAAAAGTCCCAAATTCTTAATTCTAAGTTTGTAGTAAAAAGCACGTTTTACTTAGTTTACAATAAAGGCACCTACAAAGGATTTTAAACCAGCACGGCGCCTGTAATACTCATGCAAATCCCTCAAACATCCCGAAGCGTTGTTCCTGTTCACAAAACAACTGAATTCTTAAAACTTAAAAGTACATCTATTATAAAATGCAATAGTGCTTATTATTTAATATTTGTGGGAAAAAAATCGGCGATACTTTAGCACATTTCAACAAGTTTATACCTTCACAAATATTTTTACTTGTCTGTAATTTAAAAGCTTGTTGTAATTCTAAGTTCTCATTCAGTGTTTTAACGTTGTAGATAGGTTAATTATATAAGGCGACGTTTTTGAAAATACGATCTTAAAAATGACTAGTGATGAAGATTCGATGGAATGGTCGCAAAGTTGTAGTAGTAATGCAATTCAAGATAGTGATAATATTTGTGAAAATAATGAACAACAAATTATCAAGCAAAAGCAAATATAGCGAATTCTTTGATTTTAATTCTGGAAGTAAAGACCTTTTTGGTTTGTGCAAGTTATGCAAAAAATCTAAGAAGAGGAGAGTTGAAATTAAAATGCAAAATCGCAATACTTCAGGATTAAGGAAGCATCTTATGTCAGCCCACAAAAAAGAATCACAGAATATTTTACCACAAAAACAATCAACATCAACGATTTCAATTTCGAATTACTTTCAATTTACAGGAGAAGTAAGTACAAAATATTTTCATCCATATAACGATTAACTTTATTTTTGACTACAGACATCACGAAAAAATAAAGACTTTGTCACAGCAACGGTGGATTGGGTGACAAAAAAGTACCTCCCTTTTTCATTTTTTGACGATGACGCAACTAAAAATTATTTCCAATTAATATGCCCAGGGCGTACGTTTCCGAAGAGACAATCTCTTCGACGGCAAGTTAAACAACGATTTGAAGATCTTCAACTTCTTGTTAAGGACCAGTTAGAAACTTGTAAATCTAAAATATCTTTTACAATCGATGGATGGACGTCTGTTGCTGGAAAAACTTTCTACGGTATAACGGCGCATTATATAAACGATAACTGGAACTATAAGTCAGTAGTGCTTGATTTTATCCCTTCTCGTGGTGGGCACACAGGAAATGATATAGCAAAAATTTTTATTCGTGCTTGCAACAATATAAATTAATTCACAAAATACAAGGTATTACTGTGGATAATGCGTCTGCAAATGCCAAATTTATGGAAGAACTTGCAAAATTAATTCCCACCTTTGATTCATACAATCAACACTTTCGCTGTATGGCACATATTTTGAATTTAGGTGTTCAGGATTTGATGAAAAACCTAAAATTCAACTGCGAAAACGAAGAAAACGAAAATGAAGACGAAGAAAACGAAGACGAAGGCGACAATGATATAGACTATAACGACGCTACAAGTGGCGTTATGAAAATAAGGTCTGTTTTCAGCAGAATTAAAAAAAGCGAAATATTGAAAAACAAATTTCGTTCAGCGTGCGATACAGCTGGTGCACCAACAACAATAAGCCCCGTTTTGGATTGCCCCACCAGATGGAACTCAACGCATGACATGCTTGGTATCGCGCTAAAATTAAAAGGTGGAATAATTACTTTGTGTAGTAGTGTTGCAGATTTAAGCGAATTTAATATCTCCGAAGGAGATTGATGGCTATTAGAAAAAGTTTATAAATTTTTGGTGAATTTTAAAAACTTAACTGTAAAACTTGGTGGAGATAAATATGTTACTCTTCCGTTTGTCATTGTGTCTTTTAACCTACTACTTGATAAAATTGAGTCAACAATTCATCAATTTGACGAAAAAGTCGATCGAAACGAGATGAACGAGAAATTAATATTTGCTTTTCAAGCTTGCAGGGATAAAATGCTAAAGCACTACCAAAACACCAATTGGGTTTATTGTGCGACACTTGTGCTAGACCCCCGACACAAAGCCGAGACTTTTAACTTGACAACGTGGGGAACCGAAATAAAAATAAAAAGTCTGCAACATTTTAAAGAAATTTATGAGCAATATAAGAATAAAGAAGAAAAAATCGCATTGACTGAATCGTATACAGTAGAAGAGCATGACTGCCAAAGCGATGATGACGATGTCATCGATTTTAATAAATTGTACACATCAACTGCAACTTCACCTGCTTCAAGAGCTCAAGGAATCAGTAAGGAGGTAGATGACTACATGGATCAGCCTAGGGCTGCAAGCTTGGAGGACATTTTACAATGGTGGATGACTCATCAAACACAATTCCCGATTTTAGCAAAAATGGCTCGAGATCTTTTGGCAATTTCGGCAACGTCTGTTCCTGCAGAAAGATTATTTTCAAAGGCAGCCTTGGTGATTCGCAAGCACCGCAACAGATTGAACAACGAATCAGCACGATGGTTGCTATGCATTAATAATTGGACCAAAACAATATCATGATTTTTTATATACCTATATTACTTTTTTGTACGTATGTCATACTTTTATTTTTATTATATGTATCTTTTTATTGATTAAAATTTTGAAAAATTATTGGTGTATATATTATCAGTTTGTGACAATTTAAATTTATTCGTTCAATAAAAATGTAGGTATATACAATTTTAAGGTCATTCAAAATTAAGAATTGAAGTGAATTAACATTTGCTTATGTATTTATGTATTTGTGTTTTGATACTTTATTGAGTATAAAATTAAATTAAATCTTGTTAGATCGTTGACATGTAAAATTAAACATAAAGTAACTTAATATTCCGTATCATCTTTGTTATTGCAGGTTTAGTAGATTAATGAAAAGTAAAAAATTCTGTCTAATCCACATTCATTTTTAATAATAAAAATTATAAGCAATATATGTTTCCACGTTTTTAATACTTAAGCCATTTACAGATGCAGTTGTACTTGTAGATGGTTTAAATATTAAAAAAGTCGAAACATGTCGTGTCTATTATAATTTATCTGGGTTAGACAGAATTTTTTACTTTTTATTAAAGTAATTTAATTTTTCGTTATTAATCAAATATCCATTAAAAAAAATTTTTTTTAACAAAATTGACTCTCATTGTGAAGTTTCATTCCTAGTACGGTGTAAAAATGCAAGACTGCAAGAGTCTTGCGTCCAAGACCAAGAACAAGACTAAAACTCTATATGCAAGACCAAGAACAAGACCGAGATTAAGGATATCAATACAAGACCAAGAGCAAGACCAACTGGTGCAAGACCAAGACCAAGACCAAAACTATATGGTCTTGTCTTGGTCTTGCGTTTGGCCATCACTTGTTTCTCTTTTTATATATTTTTTAAAATGTTAAGATTTTTAGTTTGAAACGATAATTTTGTCTTTCATATGTTATTTGTGTATAGTTTTTAGTGGTAGAGATGATTTGATAAATAATAAATTGTCATGTTGGATACAATTGGTTTAGTGCATCACTCTGTCAGTAGTATAATCTATCAAAACATCCTCACTACCAACTAAGAAACTATGTTTTTTAAACAGCGTAAAAATTAACTTAAAATGAAACAAAACACACAATAATATAAATAACATAATTACTTACTTAAAATTACTTAAAAATAATTATTTAAAAAAAGCTTATATTAAAAATGAAAAAAGAACATTATGTGAACGTGTAACAAAATTTTTAAATATAAAAATTTAATTATCTTTAGTACGTATAAACGTATAAAATTTGAGAAAGTCTTATTACATTAAAAAAAACCTAAATGTTTTAATAAAAAAGCTTTTGGCTTTCAAAAGCATTTTCAAACATAAGTATACAAGTAAAAGAAAAACTTTGCTATTTAACAATGAACTACACGCTGCAGACGGTGAAAAACGTTTTATTTATTATTGCTTAAAAGGATTTTTTTATATTTTCTTTTGCTTAATTTAATGTAAAGATTTATATAAAAAAAGTACGTCAATATATGTTATTACGCAAATGTAAAAGTAGCTTTAAAATTACTTAATTTTTAATTATACTTAAATCAACATAAAACGTAGTTGTTTCTGCAAAGAAACCACTAATACACTTAATAGGTAATAACTTTAAATTAATTATTATTCTACATTTATTTAATTTTTAGTATAATAATAAATTGTTGTTTGTTTATTAATTACGTGAGTTGCACGAATTCATTTTTCTTAAATATTTTTTATCTGGCTAAACCTGGTGAGAGTATGAATTTTCAATACTACAAATTGCGACAAACCAAAGTACGCCAATGAATATAACAGTTGTCATAATTTTGTTATTAAATATAACAGTGCTAACAATCGAAGCAAGAACAATGCAAATGTGCCAACATAACTTGCGTATAGACATTTGCGGACACACGGTATATACATATAGTACACAAACTTTGATCATTAACGTTTTTTTCTTAAATTAATTGGTTTTGTACACAGTGTTAGAACGATCCAAGAAAATATTTATATATTTATATCGTATTTTAAAATCCTAAATCGAAGTTAAAATTAGGTAAACACTGCATATTGTATACAAATGTATACAAATATTACAATAATAATTATAAAAAAAATAAAACTACCGTGTAGTTATTCAATAGTTTAAATATCGATTGCGTTTGTCTGAAAGTTGGCAGTTTCAACAACAGCCGATAAACCGATAACCGCACATTTTACTTGTTCAACTTGTTGAAACTTTTTCAACTATGCTGTTTTATTTATTACTAAATCAAGTTTCGTTTATTTAAACTTATATAAATAAAATAGTAAATACGTATACTTTTAATTAAAATATATATTTCTCATCATAATATTAATTAAAATTAGAATAAATAAAGTATAAATAATAATGTTATATTTTTATTATAATAAATTGTAAATATAAGCTGTAACAATAGTAAAAAATCATTTTAATTTAAACAATGACACTTTAATAACCAGTTGCGTAAACTATTTTCTCTAAAATATTTTATCTAGAATATCAAAAAGATTTACAAAATTTGAAATCATTAAACTTTACAAAAAAACATTGTAACTTTAATACTCAAACCAATTATACTCAATTAGTTAATTGGTAACTTTTTTCTCCTAATGATTGTTAGCAACGTAGCAGTGAGCTGTAACACGTGTGGGATACGTGTTCCAAAGCAATAGACTACTTTTGCAGAAGGAACAAGAAAACGTTTGAAAACGCATAAAAGCTTGATAAAGCTTGAAAAAGCTTAAAAACCAAGTTAAGTTTTATTTATAAAAAAACTTGACCTTCAAGCCCAAGGCAATCAGTTAAGTTTTAAACCAAGCTATTTAGCTTAGTGAATCTTTACTCACAATGCTCTGCTAAGGTTTACATTACTCAAAATCTTCAAAAGTTTCCATTTCACACAGTAGAAACCCAGATAGCGCTTTAAATTAAAACAAAACAGCTGAAAAATTAGTTGATGTTAAAATAGTGAGTTTTAATCTATGGTATTGTAAGTAGATATTTTTTAATTAAAATGAAATGTTTTTGTAACTCATACAATTGAACAAGTTGCGAAAAAGAAAATCTACACCTAAAAATTGGAAAGGTTAGTAAATTGTCAAAGCTATCGTTTTGTACAACTTTATAAAACATAAGTACTTCATTATTTAAGTATAAAATAACTTTTGTTTATTTTGACTTTTGCTTTTTACGATCTAGATCATCTCTTTTGCGTTCACCAGAATGTTCAGATCAAGAAGAAAAACTAAAACGCTCAACGCCGAGTATGCAGTATACAAAACGTTTCATGATGCTTTTTACTTTAAGAAACACAAAATCTACCGAAATACGTTTATTTTAAAACACATGACAACAAAACATACTTTTAGATGACAACACAATCACACTACTTATAAAAACAAAAACAAATATATGGTTGATGTTTGTCTTAATACGTTCCTTGATTGTGTCAAGATTTAAAATAAATCTGATAGCAAAAAACTATTACCGTTTAACCATTTACATACTAAATAATGAGGTGGAAACAAAAAAGCAACAATGTTTGAAAAAAGTAAAAATAATGTCGTGAAGTTTATTAGTAAGTGTTGAAAACACCTTATTGTCGATCTAAAACTACTAGACTTTTACTCGCAGCTTTCAATAAAGAAGATATGAAAAATGTACAAGAAAAAACGTATTTAGTAAGATTTGATTTAAGAATAGCTATTTCAAAAATGTGTTTGATAATTAAGTTAATCTGAGCTTTGGCACACTGAGAACATATGTCTGCAATATATGGAAAAAATCAAAATGACCAAAAACTTGAAGAAAAAGCAACGTTAGTAATGTAAGAAAAAGTACATAAACAACTGCTCCCATACCTAATCAAGCAACATATTACAGCAAGCAAATTTATCTATATAATTGTATATAGTTGTTAAGGGTCATTCTTGTGTTTTTAATATGCTTCAGAACATCAATCTTGCGCCTTAAAATACCTATAGATTGATAAGTAATAGTTGTGGAAGACAAAATAAAAACTCAAATTTGATCGCAATGTGCATTTATTGGTTGAATCAAGCTTCCAAAAAAATTACTACTTTAGAACTTTTCACAATAACTAACCGTAGCTTTCTTTCAGTAGACCGTGTTTTCAGGATGTCAGAAAATTTTTTTAAAAAGATGGAGGGGATATTGACCCCTAAAAAAACTATATTAACATCATTAGAAAGCACAGCACATTAAAAAGATTAAGAAATGAGTGTTCTGTATTTCACTGGAAAACTGTAAAAGATTTATCTTTAAAACCTGTTTCAATGTGGAATTTTCAAATACAATTGTCTAGGCGTATTTTTATAACTAAAGATAAAAAAAAATCTTCTAAACTACCTATAAAAACGCTATTGGTGTAACTAAACCTACAGAGATATAAACATACACAAGAGCTAATATAAAATAATCTGGAATAATTTAAAAGTAAAAACTTTGCCAAAATAAGTTCTATTAGCAAGTATGCCAACATAATATTGTTTTTACATTTAATGAAGTATAAATTGTATCAAAACTTTAAATATCTAAAGGTTAGTTTGAGAAGTAACATTTTCTGTACTATAAATAAATAATATAGCTAGCAAATATTGTTTTTCTACGACTAACAGATAATACAATACATTGCATGTTTATTTGCGATTAGACAACATTGTGGATTGTGTTTGACTAGTTTCATTTCCGTACATGAAAACATAATTTAAAAATCGTGTACGAATATTTCGTGCAAAAAATTATAAAATTTAAAAACGGAATCATTGAGAATCGTGTGGATGGTATTGCATTAGTTTCGTATAGAGTAAAAAAGGTCTAGTTTGTACGTTAAATATTTTAGGTTATGTTGTAACATTTTAAAAGTTTCAGGCAGTATTTCTGAATGAAGTGTGGGTTGCCGCCACTACAGCGTTAAAAATTTATTAATACTTTGGCGGGTTTTCGTAAGGCATTTCCAGGGTTATCTTTAGATTAGGATTAGAATTAGATTAAGCAACAAAAGAGTAAATATATCTGCAACGTGAAAGTGCTATAGATCACATTCAAAAATTTAAAAGTGTAATACTCGTGATTGCCCATAATTACAATTGAGGTAAAAGAAAAAAAACGTAACTTTTAAGAATAAAACAAAACTCATTAATAAAATTTTAGCGGCTAGAGTTCCATGATAACCCAATCCTAAAGAAATCTACCAGTTAGAGGGGGTAGTTTTGTCAGTCGTTTCTGAAAAAGCAATATAATTGAGTGTTCAAACGATGTTACCGAAGAGTACCCAGATGGACGTGCCTTGCCAATGCCACAGATATTGACCTTTTTCTTTATTTTCTGTGCACACCTTCAAAGAATTCCCTGGCTTAAGCGTGCGGAAAGATCTGTCAACCGTTACTGCTATCTACGACAACGTAATATGATAATTATTAAATAAGGCCATAGTCAACTTACTGTGAGACTGTCGAGACAATAACAATAAGTTGTCTTAAAAAAATCACTAGTAGATCTCCGCAGTAGGCAAGGAATGTGTGTTTGTATTCTTATGCTGGTATAGGGAGCTCCTTCTGCGTAGCTACAAGTAATACGTTAGACGGGAATGACGTAATTGAATTGGTAATTTTACATGTAAGATTTTTCTTAGGTTAAATCGTTCGCCTCCCCAAACATTGTGTTAGAGATACTAAGGTTCCACATGTGAGGTAACTTACCCTGTAGTAAGTATGTCTTATTGGAACCGAGAGTACCCTGATTTTTGTATCTCTATTTGTTTGTCTTCGTTAGAATAAAATTAAGTCAATCAATGGATTAACTGTCGCATTCATAGAACGCACAACGCTAAAAAAATCTACCATAGGGTTTTTTCCTTTTTTTAGTACTGCCAACCACGATTTAGGTGATAGTGTCTAAAGCACCTAACACGTGTATATAATATTTTTTTATGTTTTATATTGCAACTCCACCCCGCTAGCCAAATATATACCTAACTTTTAGTTAATACGTTTTTTCTTTGGTGTTTTTTTTTTATTTACTGAACGGACCACTGTCGTTTGTGGTGTTTTTTCTATATTTTTAGTTTAGGTGGTTAGTTTAGTTGGCGCCCACAAATTTTATTTTGCAGCTAGCACGTACACCTACGCACCCTGCTTCCGATCAGGAAGTTAGCCGGCTTTCTTCGTAACAACGGCGCAGTGCAATGTTTGTAAACGTTGGTATTTAGTAGCAATTTATAATTTATTGGGCTTTTTGCAGTGTTATTGAAATTTGCTCAAATTAACCTAAAGAAGTCATTAACAGCAATCATCATCAAACGGAATGACAATTCTCAAGAGTCTTTTGACATTTATCGATAGTTGCAAAATACCAAAATGTTTCTTCCACACATGCCTGATATATGTACGGTTTTAATTTATTTTTGTTAATTCTGTTTTTGTAAGCGTTTATATATTTATACTCCATAGCAATTATAATATTATAAAACACTTCGCTGCCTTGTTACAAATGTAATCGTAAACACTTTGTACTTATAATAAATAATACAAAGTAAATTTTACAAGAACAATCAAATGTTACAAGACTAGTACAAAACACTGGTTTATACATTGAAAAAAATTACATATTTAAAGCAGAAATACTTAATCACTTTTGTGATTGACTTCTTATTTTTTTCTACAGTATCATTTTTATCAATTTCTTTTTATTGCAATATTTTTTGTATTTAATTTTTATTATTCACAGTAGATTGTTGTAGCATATTGGATCCGTTAGCACAATCAATTTTATCTTGCATTTTCTAAATGTTCGTTATAAAAAAATTAAAATAGTTTTTATTCCAGAACAGTGCTATTAAAATCACTAATTTTTTTTATTACTTTTTTAGTTCGTAAAGCTTCATTCCTAATAATAAAACCCATTAATTGCAAATAACATTTACAAATTTACTTTATTTGCTTTTTAAGTTATATTCACATGTTATTCTTGGCTGCTTGTAAAAAAATAACGTTTACACACCAACATAGTATTTGTTGAAAGAACTTTAAGACATTGTTAACGATTCTGGCTTTCGCATAAATAGATTTCTTTTATTTATTTGCTGTAATAACAAAATCTTGTAAATAATTGATATTTTTTAAACTGACATTCATGTTAACTTTTGCTTGAAATCATTGTATTAAAAAATAGTAAATGATTTGAAGTTGACTAGGGATTTATCATTGTATAGACGCACACAGCCGAATTTTGTTTTTACTCTTTTCTACAAAGAAATCGACCAGTACAGTTTTTAGCACGTTACGATTTTCAGTTAACTTGTGCGACATGAATTGCACACGTGCTCGAACACCTGTTTGAAAAATTTTTCTATTTGTAGCGGTTAACGAGATACTTACATTTTCTGTTGATAAATGATTTCATGTTATTTCTTCTTACTAAATAGTATATTTCCAATAGTCTACTGTATCATGCAGTGGGCGACCTTGCTATAAAAGTACTCAAATTACACTGTGGGCGTACAAAGATAAAACTTTTAAGATCAAAACAATTCACTATCAATTACGTTTGTTTTCAAACACATATTACTTTATTGAGAAAATTGGTGTAATAGAAAAATAGTTTTTTTTTGTTATTTGATATTTTTATGCGTATGTTAATTATATATGTTTTAATAATTAGCAACGTCTACAAATTTAATAAAATATTACTATTAAGTACAACTAGATGTACTACATATATTTTCGTATTTATATTACTTTAGCCACAATTTGTTGTCGAAAAAGTGTGGAAAAAGTTTTTTAAATTACATTTAATAACTATTTGTAGAAATCTACTATCGCATTTCTTACGAGTAATCTATTGTATTTTATTCTTTTGTTGACAAACAAAAATTGTTACTATATGTATATGTAGGATTGAATATTTATGAATAAAAAGCAATAAGTACAACTAACATAAAAACTATCAACTTAAAAATAACGTCGCCGTGGTTCTTTAATACGTCAGACACGGAGTTATATCGGTTCCGATCGCTTGCGTACTTAACCACAGGCGCGCGCGCTTAGACTACCGCTGTAGCGACTCCATCCTTCACTCGGCCGTCCTGCAAGTTTTGTTTGTCCTCAAACGAATCATTTTCACATTCTTCGGAAGAAATATCGTCTACATCGAAGTTGTCGATTCACGGCTTCATGTAATCAACCGAAGTCGATGGCTCCTGTGGACCTTCATGATCACCCAGTTTTACAACAATGTAACGATCGTTACGTAATAACGTGGTAACTTGATACGGTCCCAAGTATTTCGATGCAAACTTCAAACCTGGTCCGAGCTGTGTTCTTTTTATCGCCACTAAATTTCTTTCCTTGTAAGTTTGTCCAGGCTTACGGTTTTTGTTAAAACATTTTCTATTTTCCACTTGTATTTTCACTATCTGTTCTTTAACTTGCTGAAACATGTCAACTCATTCTCTTTCAACCAGTTCACGGATTGTAAGATCACTGTTCATCCGATTCCAAATAAAAGTTTGAACGGTGTTATACCAATACTTCGATGTGGTGTGGCATTTAAATACTTTTGCGCCGTGTCCAAGTATTTAAACCATTCGTTGGGGTTTGGTGCTGACAATTTCGTTAATAACGAAATGATGGTTCGATTAACACGCTCAACTTGCCCGTTAGCCCTCGGTACTCCCACAGTGATTAAGTTGTGTTTGATTTTTTCCGTTTTACAATAATCAGCGAAATCGTTAGACGTAAACCCTGTTCCACGATCTGAACCAATTTTACGTGGATTACCAAAAATTGCCGATTGTTTTTGCAATCTCGTTAAAACTTCCGCTGTACCCGTCGAACGCGTCGCATACAACCAAACGAATTTCGAAAATCCATCTACGATCACAAATATATGTCTATAACGTTTTCGCGTCGATGGTACAGGTCCTAAATGATCGATATGATACACTGCTAAAGGCACGTCGCCTTTATCAAGTGGGTACAAAAACCCTTCTTGTCTTCCTTGTTTTCTCTCCGCTAAGATGCATGAAACACAATTACGCAC
The DNA here is from genome assembly GCA_035610365.1 of Aquatica leii. Lineage (NCBI taxonomy): Eukaryota > Metazoa > Arthropoda > Insecta > Coleoptera > Lampyridae > Aquatica > Aquatica leii. Next base: position 46,113,721 of record CM069433.1, on the reverse strand, counting down.
CACTTTATCAGTTCTTTTTCGCATATTGGGAAACCAATATTCGCGTATTATTAGCGTCTCAATTTTATTTCCTGAAAAATGTCCCTTTTTATGTATTGACCTTATAATTTCTGATTGCATTGATCGAGGTACAATCAAACACAATTCACTATCGATTTCCTTAAATAAAAGTTCATTACGCATAATGTAACCACTATTCGATTTTTTAGCTAACTCGAAAATGTTTGTCAATTGTTTATCGTCGTGTTGTGCTTTTTTAACTCGCGCCATTAAACTTGAATCACATTCATTAATTAGAAAACAAGAACGCGTAGGATTGCGACTAAGTGAATTTACATGAAGCATACTTTTTCCCGGTCGATGTTCAATTGTATAATCAAACTCTTCCAAAAATAAAGCCCATCTTGCAACTCGCACGCATAATTCTTTTTTACTCATCGTTAAAGTAAATGTTTTACAGTCCGTTACGATTTTAAAAGGAATACCGATCAAATAAACACATCACTTTTTTAATGATCGAATTATAGCTAGAACCTCGAGTTCATAACTAATATATTTTTCTTCGGCAGCGGTCGTCTTACCACTTGCATAAAACACCGAATGAAAAGCATTATCTTCTTCGCATCTTTGGAAAAGTATAGCAGCAAATCCGTACATGCTTGCGTCGGTATGTAATTCAGTCTTTGCATTAACGCGATACAACTTTAAAATTGGACTATCACTTAATATTGTCTTAAGTTTCACAAATGCTTGTCTCTGTTCTTCATTGGATTGAAACTTAACATCATTTTTCAACAAATTAGTTAACGGTCGTGCTATCAGGGAATAATTGCGTATAAACTTCCTAAAGCAACCCGTTAAACTAGGGAAACTTTGCAATTGTTTTATGCACTTTGGTTCTGGAAATTTCATGACCGCGTCTGTTTTATGTGTAGAAGGTCGTACGCATCCGTTTTCAATTAAATGCCCTAAAAACTTAACTTTCGATTCTAAAAACTGAAACTTCTTCCAATTTATTTCTAAACCAAATTCACTCGCGACGTTTAAAACAGTTTTCACATTTTGTAAGCCACTATCGTAATCTGCTGACGGTACAATTAAATCATCCATGTACGTCAAAACTATCCCATTATCGATTAACTGCTTAAACATCGTATTTATAAATTTTTGAAAAACTGCCGGAAAGTTGCACAAACCGAATGGCATTTTTAAAAATTCATATTGTCTATCGGGTACTATAAACGCAGTAAACTTTCGACTTTCTTCCTCTATTTGAACATGAAAAAATCCATTTTTTAGATCAACCATACTAAATATTCGCGCTTTCTGCAGCTTATCTAATTGATCTTCGATCAACGGTAACGGATATCTATTTTTTATGATTTTCTTGTTTAACTGCCGGTAATCCACACATAATCTCGTAGATCCATCCTTTTTCTTCGTAAGTACTACTGGGCTTGCGTAATCAGATAATGAAGGTTGTATTATCCCATCGCGTAACTACGTATCGATGTGTTGATTAACAATTGTTTTATTGGCTTGAGGTAACCGTCTCGCTCGTTGATAAATTGGTTCATCACCTTTCAAAATAATCTTCATTTTAATGTTCGCTTTGTGTTTCTTGTTGGGAATATAATTAGTTACGAGTTTATTTATGGTGTTTTTGTAACTTGAGTCGACTATGTGTGAAATATTAACTTCGTTGACATCGTATGTATACTCGATATTAAAAATTTTTTGTTCCGCTTTGCTTTCGACATTTTCAGTGATTGATGGTTTGCTTATATAAACTTGACCGTGCTTAATACGCATTTCAACTTGGTCCAAATAATCTGTTCCTAGTAACATATCGTGTTTCATAACATTATTCGAAACTACGTGTACTTCTAATTGGTATAATTCTTCATCTATTATTGCGTTCATTTAAAACGACCCAATCGTTTTTATTTCGTTAGAACCTATTCCTTGAAATTGTACGTGCCGTTTTGTTAAAATCGGTGCTCCTATTCCCATGTGTTTCTTTTCTGTCATCAAGGTTAAATCACTGCCCGTATCTATAAGCGTTGATATTTTATGATCGCTGACAAAAATGTCTTTAAAATATTTATTTTTACCGCACTGAGAAATAGCACAACTATTGTTTTTTCTCCCGTTTTCAAGTCTTTTAGCACACTTTGCTGCCACGTGTCCGTAAAATCCACATTCGTAACATTTTACACCTCGTGCTTTCATAGGGCAAACCGCACTTAGATGATCCCATTCACCGCAATTAAAACATCGCTTCGACACACGTGCATTTTTCTTTTTGCTTTGATCGCCGCCGTGTTTCGAATCTATTACTTCAGTAGTATTTTGTGTTGTTCTTGATCTTAAAGAAATTTCTGCAAATCCTTCCAACAATGTCTTTGTAGTCTTGTATTGTTGAATTCGCGCTTGATCTCTTAGTATTGGTCTGGTATTCCGTCAATAATTAAGCTGATTAATTCGTCTTCATCATTTTCACTCGATTTACAAGTATAATCTTATCATTTACGTATTCGCTAAACGATTCTTCCTTTTTCCACATTCGTGTTTCAAATTTTCTTAGCAGCACCAATTTGCTAGGTCTATGATCGAACATTGACCGCATTTTGACAAATAAATCTGCGATTGACATTTCAAGATATTCTGATCTTGAATTAAACCATTCTCGTGTTTTTCCTTTAAGTCGCATTCCAATCAAAATTCGAGTTAATCCGTCGTTTAAATCATAAGTATTTTTAAGAAGGTTTACCCGTTTCTTCCAATTGTCGTAATCTTCGCCGTTACCTTCGAAATAATTTAGAACATCTGCTATGGCACTAATATTTGCTTTTGAAGTCCTCGTTGCTGCTTCCCGTTCTTCGTTGGTTGGCATCGTAGCTGTTCAATTTCACGTTGCACCATCTTTAATTCTCGCTCGGTAAGCTCTTTTTCTTTTCTTATCAATTCCAGTTCTCGTACATCGTAAGAAGTCATCGCTAAAGCTGAAACACTTGTCACTGCGTCTTTTTGCACATCGCGCACATCGTTATCATCGTTAATTTCATCGTCGTCGGTTTCATACATCCATGATCCTGAAGGATCGTTCGCCATCATCCGATTGAACAATTCAGTGTTTGGTCCTGTCGTGTTCAATCCTCTTCGTCGTAATTTCTCTTTAAGTTCTTCTAGTTTAAAGTTACTTATTGTTCTCTCCATTGTTATTTACTCTTTTCAATCCAGGACGAGCCCCCAATTTTGTAGGATTGAATATTTATTAATAAAAAGCAATAAGTACAACTAACATAAAAACTATCAACTTAAAAATAACGTCGCCGTGGTTCTTTAATTTGAGTTAAAAACGTCTAATCTTAACTGAACCCTTATACGTCAGACACAGGGTTATATCGGTTCCGATCGCTTGCGTACTTAACCGCAGGCGCGCGCGCTTAGTCTACCGCTGTCGCGACCCCATCCTTCATATATATATACCGTTTATTAAAAATAGTGTAATTAAGGAACACTGTTTTATTTAGTGTAGGTATTCTATTGTATAATTTAAATTGTGAACAATTACAATAACAAATTATGTAGATTCTATTCACAATGCGTAAAAAAAGCAGTTATAATAAATTTTTATAATAGAATTTAATTTAGTTTAAATATGTAATAAAAATAGTATTGGTTGAATGATTGTAGGTAATCTTATTATGGTTAGTACGACCATGTTAGGTTTGCTCGGTTTATATATATGGAGTTAGGTTTAAAACTACGCTGAAAAAAGGTGCACTAACTCTTCATAAACGATTGAGCTATTGTTACTAGTGCGAATTTTGAATTTACATTGCTCTTATGGAGAGAACTTTTAATCACTTAAATATAAAAAGTACAACTTAAAAAAAAATATTTTTAATAATTAATAATACAATTTTGATAAGGGCTGTGGTGGTTAAAATTTAATTTTTAGTATTACATCATAGACTACATAATTTTTTTTTTAATTTTATATGCACTTACTATCCCTCTATATAAATCACTAATTACAATTACAAACCAGTAAAGATAACATATTAAAGTAATTGTTTGAAATATTTTTTCGTGAGTTTTCCAGCGTTAAGTTTTGACATATAATTTTTAATTGTCATTTTAGGTATTACTACAGGTACTACCAACACAAATTTTAAATTAGTTAATTTATTTTCTGCGTTATTTCTCTTCGTAAAATTCTGTTATAGTATAGTGTATAATTTGTAAAGAATGTGTATTGCCAACTCGTACGAATTGCCATCTCGCCTTCGGTTCGGTTGCAAACATTCATACTCGTTGGCAATTACAACCATTCCTTGCTTATTATACAATATACTATTTAATTTGTTGTTTCTTTTCATAACGTCACCAAAGGTTTATACCAATCCGCAAAAAAATTACACGACAGAAAAGATTGCGACAGCTCCAATAATGAAGAAGAAGAATGTGAAAAACACATGAAAGCGTATAATTCATGTTTATAAATTATATAAATTGTACATACGAACAGCTGTCTGTTATTTACTGTATGTATGTTGAATAATTGTGTATATCTTTTATTATTATACATTGTGTTATTTAAACAGTTATGACTTACTTTAACTACTAATTTGTAATATGGTCGATTTTTTTTATTCGCAATTCTATAACCAACCCGCTGTTACCACCAGCTTCTAAAAAACCAAAAACTTTTAAGGAGTATACTCGTGCGTCGGAGCTGACACTCAATTTTTACTGTTTTTAAACTTATAAAGATTACCTTTAGATAAATAAAATAAGTAGAACTAAAAGTTTTATAAATTTTCTCTGAGAATATGTACTTTGTATTCTATTTTATAATTAATAGATGTTTGTTTTAAAATATTATTATTTTACTTTAACGTTAATAATTTTTACCTCAGATATGCTGCAACATTTATTAAGCAACCTTAACCATGCTTAACTTATAAGAAATATTTTGAATACTTCTGTATAAAAAAATTAAAGTTTTGATTTAATTACCTACCAATAATGTTGTTAAGTTTATTATTATGTTATTAAACTTTAGATATACAAAGTGATTAATGTCAAGTTTTAACTACATGACTGAGTTAGTACGACTAATTACTTCTAAGTACAGTACTTTGATAATTTAAAAGTTATTTTTCTAATGTACTAGAAGGAAATTGAATTATTTTGCACCTAAAGTAATACATAATGTAAAATTACTAATTAAAGTATTTTCTCATACTATTAAACTTAAGATTGATCACTTTGTATATTTAAAACATAACTAATAAATTTAGATTTTAAACAAATTTGAATGTTTTAAATTAAAAATAAAACTTTTGATAAGTATGTGTTTTAGTTTGTAAATAAAAATGAAGAAATAAATTACTCAAAGTATTGATTTCTTTGCTAAGAATGCATAATTTAGTACGTCAATTTAATGCATAAAATAAGTAAACGTTTATTTTTTTTTAAATTAAACCATTTTTATAATGTTTATTTTTAAATAATAATAATTTAAAAAAATTAAAATTAAAAACAAAATTATTTAAGAGAATAAACATTTAAAATTAATATAGATAAAAAACAAACACTTCATTCAGAAATTTGTAACAGTCAAGTATGGTCAATATATTAATAACTCGTTTCAATGATTAATTAATATACTTAAGGTTTGGTTCTATAATACAATACACGTCAGTATAAATAAGCTTCGTTTAATTTCAAAATACTGTCATATTATTAGTTGTTGGTTTTGTGGTAACCAATAGTTTGACAAAATTTTAAAAATTGAACAAAGCTTAAACTGACGTTTATAAAAACGACTCTAACGGTAAAAATAAATTAAACGTTTGATACAAATGTAAATCAATACATTACAAATCAATAAATTTAAAATATTAATATTTTACTATTAAAACTTTGAAGTGTGATTTTGAAGAATTATGTTGTTTTTGTAGATTCTTAAGTATTAAATTATATAATATACATACACTGCTATAATTTAGAATTATTTTAATTTTAAATATAAATTGCTTGAAAAAAATACATAAAAATACAGATACTTAATAGAAAATAACTGCAGCGACATTAATTAGATTGATTATTAACACTTCATTTGTAATACGAGAGCCAACAACAGCAATTGTTTTAGCTTTTTAGTGTCTATCGCCAATCAACCCTAACTTAGGTTATTGATAAAAACTGTTTTTTTTTTAAATTTTATAATTAAATATACATAGTGTATAAAAACCTTATAAAACAATCAAGCGAAACAAGATTAGATATAGATCTTTATCCAATCTACATACTCGATTTAAAGCATAGTGGCACTTAACATTCGCTAGAAGCAACAATATTTTAAAATAAGTAACATTAACTCTAATTTCCTGATAAACATAATTATAAATACTAACTATAATTATAACCAACTATAAAAAGATTGACGCAAGAACGCATTTATGTAAAATCTCGCCCTGTGAGTCGCGATTAGACTACAGTATGATCATACGTTTCAGTTTCTAAGCGCCATTTTTTTAATGTGCTATTGTCTATTTAAAAAAATTAGTAGGTACTATTGAAAAGTAATACATTTGCAATGAAAGTATATTCTTAACTGATTTGTAAACAAATTTGTTCTAATCTTTTTATCTAAATTCCCAGTTGTATAATTTAAAATTTTTATAGGTTATTTTAAGATAGTTAACAAAACAATTTGAAAACAGATCATAGTAAATTTATAGTTACAGGCGCAGGTAATTTAACCATTTATTTTATTTGCTTTTTTATATATTTACATGTCAAGATTTATAATAACTTTACTTATTTACATATATGTTTCTCTATCTATTGTATACAATGTGCAAATTTAATACAGGTTGTATCTGAATAACGGGTTGTTATTTTAGTATGTGAAATTAAAGCATAAATACAAGCAAATAATGTCAAAATAGAAATTCCATTAAAATATTTTTTTCTTTTTAAATCAACTAATAATACCTAACATATAATATATTTACAGATTTTTAAATGTAGGTAATGATACGTGTTCGGTCATCATACTTCAATAAATAAAAAAACACTGCTAAAATAAAATAAATATGCAAAACAAGTATTTCTGTAATTTTCGGCAACTAGCAGCAGAGTGTTACTAAATAAATAAATCTTTCAGGTAAAATAATCGGTTCAAGGAAACTATTTCCCAGAATACTCGTCCAAATATTAATTAAAAACCGTCATTGTTAAATTTCGTGAGACTTTTCTTCATTCCAAACATGCGTGTTGTAAAAATTCAGCAGTCCGTTTCGTGTAAAACAACACTTTCCTGAAAATAATATTTTGACACTAAAGTCAGGCTCTAAAGCTTTTTGTTGCTGCAACCACTTACAAAGGTTACATCGCAATTCAAAATCAACGTCGGTTAGCTGTTAAACTTGTTGAACATGATAAGGGTACAATAAATAATTCCGTAAAACACGATGTACCGTACTATGGAACACATTAACTTCGCGACCTATTTCTCTAGTGCTACTTTGTGGCCGATCTTGTACAATTTGTAATGCTTACACATACATTAAAGAAAAACAAATATTAAAGTTTTGATTTTATTGAAAATATTTATTCTTCTTCCGTTGCAAATACATAGGGTAATTTTTCTCGACCACGGCTTTCGTAGGTAAGCAGAACACCCCCAGTTTTTTAAAATCTTTGCAAACACGCCAAAATAAAGTTTATGAAAGGCAATTGTTTATTGGGATATTGTCCAGTCCACAGTCTATGTGTGGAGGTTATAATTACAATTAACAAATTTTAATTCTTGCTTCAATGAGCGGCATAAAAACTACTCAGTTTTTTTTCTTTCGACGTTTCGTGCACTAAATGTTTTTGAGACTTCGAAGCAACTGCTCAAATTTTCTATGTAAGTTCTTACGCCAAGTGTTATTTGCTTCATCTGTAATTAGATACTATATAACTTATTTGATCAGTTAGTTGTAGTACTTACTATAATAAATTACACTGACCCGAAGAAGTGCACAATTAGTGTACGAAACGTCGCCAGAAAGAAAACTGAGTAGTTTTTTATGCCCCTCCTTGAACAAAAAATTAAAATTTGTTAATTAACGTTAAATAAGGAGGATAAAGAAACCGTACACTTATAATTACACTCACCGTACATTAAAATAATATCACTGTATTCTGCGGGTGTATACATTATAAAAAAATTAATTAAATACTATAAAGCACAACTACGTTTACACGAATTACTTAGCATGGACTGAAAAAATCTATAAAAAAAGTTAAGGCAGATATAAAGCTGATTGTCGAACTCAGTTCTAAGAAAGCTGAATTTTGCGTTTATTTATCTGAGATGTTGTTTTAGTTACAAACGAAGATAAACGTGATCGTGTATTCAAAGTAGATTTTGTTAAACTAGATCAATAATAATGGTATAAATTGAGGGAAACATGCTATCATATCACTGTGAGTTGAATTTAATTAAATTTCGTCTACAATCATTTGTTTTAGTTATGTTATGTAAATACTAAATAATCGTATATAAAATATCTAAACCATTATAACGGTTGTAATATTCTTTTTATTATGATTCTTTATACAGAGTATATATCTGAAATACGACTATACTTTGTGTTTATCTTTGGTTGTAACCAAAACAAGACTTTAATTAAATGCAAATTTCAGCTTTCTTAAAACTGAGTTTGACAATCTGTAATACTGTTTTAATGTACGTTGAGGGTAATTATAACTTCTACACTACACGTAGAATGTAGGTTGAGCAATATCCTAATAGACAATTGCATTCAATAAACTTTATTTTGGCGTGTGTTCAAGGATTTAGAGAAACTGGAGGCGTTCTTCCTACCTACGAAGGCCGTGGTAGACCACTCCATATATTAGCAACAAAAAAAAATAAATTTTATCAATAAAATCAGGCCGCGCAGCTAACGTGCTCTATATACATCGTCTTTTAAACAATTATTCTTTGTATCTTTATCTTTTATGTTGATTTTAAACCGCAACTTAGGTTTTGTTAGTGGTTGTAGCAACAAGAAGCTTTTGGCACTGACCTTAGTGCTAAATTTTATTTTCAGATGAATGTTGTTTTACACAAAATGGAGTGCTGAATTTTTATAACATCCATGTTTGGAATGAAAAAAAGCTTTATGAAATTTAACAAAGTAACTTTCATTGGCAATTTTCTATTAATGTTTGGGCGAGTATTGCAAGATATAGTTTACTTAGACCGTTTATTTTACCAGAAAGATTTAAAAGCGACTTGGACTTTTACAAAAAAATTTTGCGCAAGAATTTAATGACATACCCCTTAAAGTTCACAGAACAATGTGGTTTATGTACAATAGAGCTTCTCCGCATGTAAGTCGCGCCGTTTGTAATTTCTTAAATATTTTTACAGGTTGTTGAATTGAAAGAAACGGCACCTGACGCTGATCAGTCCGTAAGACAGATATTAACCGTTTAAACTTTTCTCTGGAGCTATGTAAATCGTAAAGTATAAAAAAAACTCCCATAAATAATAGACAAGAGTTGCAAAATCTATTATTTGCAGCAGCAAAAACAGCATGTAAATAACGAACAATTTTTGGCGACGATTAGACTGGTTTATCTAGTGTACTTAAAAAGAATGTGCAGAATCGAAATCATTTAACCACAGTAATTTAATTACTCGTTGTCCAATAACATCATTTTGTATTTATTTTGATTTTTGTTGTTAGTAAATCGCTGAGAAGAAATTTACACTTCTAAGAACAGTTTAGTTTTATTTGTGGTGTCAACGTTAGAAGACTACAGGCCTGTAATTTACGGTTTATTTAAGTAAAAAATTCTTTGAAAATCCCAATTAAAAAACAAAAAAAGCGCAAAAAAACAATTTTTTGATAGAAAAAGAAGCTTTATTAAAGACAATGACATTACACAAAAAAATATTGAAAAAAATGAAAAACTTAAAAGTATACTATAATAAACAAACAAACAAATTTTAGATCCGTAATATTACGACCGTCGTTATAGCTATAGTTGTTTAGATATATTCCATAACGGAATAAAATTACAATCAGATCAATAAACTACTTTTGTGTGATATATGCAAATGGCGTTACAATTGCACATCTTCCGACAATGTAATGGTTACATTACCGGAAGATGAGTCATCATCAACTTCATCTTTTGACACATCTGTATAATCAGTATCTAACTTGTCAGAACTCATTTTTCAAATAATTATCCAATATAATAAAATCCACTGTGTAGTTACGCACTCTCTGCGAAGTGTGCTTTTATAATCACTGCCGATCCATAAGCAAGTAAAACTGAACTAAAGCACTAATAGCATCAACCCCCACTAAACATAGTCGACGCTTTGACTTACTGTTAAACGTATGCTACGACTTCTACGTTCTAAATTGAAAAAGAATCGCTCATAAAAGTCACGACCGTAATATTACGGATTTTTCTCTTATCATTGGTAAACATATTATTACGTACTCGGTATAAATAACTAATAAAAAACAATCCGGTTACCGTATAGGCAACTAATAATACTCAAATGCATATTGAGTAAACGTTGTATATTATTAATATTCGTGTATGTAAATCTGACTTAACATCATTCAGCTTCTTTTTTAGTGGGAAAGACTTAATTATATTGTTTGTACTTCCGTCCGTTTTGATGTATTTTACAGGCATCATAATGAACCAGAAATTTTACTTTTCCCGCCTAGACCGGTAGTGTAGTAAAATTTTACAACTAGAAGTTGGCATTAATGATCACTAATTAATTAAACGTCATCTGTTAATCTGTAAGATTTATTAACATACACCATTATATGTGTTAATGTTTAGAATAACACTATCAAATTTTTTTTAAACAAATAGAACAAATTTGCTCATATCTTACAATTGCTGAAAACAACAAAAGTTTTATTTTCATATATGTTAAATTGTAATAATACTATATACCTTATTGTCAAATTAATTTTTAAAACAATTGAATTTTGTCATTACAGTTTTCAGTTTTATTATTTGTTTTTAAATTTTATTAAAAATTAATACTTACACAACTGTTTTTAATAAATTTATACAATAAACGTCAGCACAAAAAATGTGTTCTAAAAGTATTTTGCAAGTATTCGCATTTTGTATTCCTCGGCATTACCTCGGCCAATAGATATGCTACAAAATAGCACTTTCTGGCCTAATGATCAATAATTATAAAGTTGACATATAGACTTTACGTTTCTTGGATTGTTGATATTGCCATGGTAACTTTAAAACACGCGCGTTTTTATAAAATTGAAAAGTTTATATAAGCAAAATAAGGTTGCAATTAAAAAAATAATTAAAAAAATTGTAGTTATTGGCGGTTTTATAAAAAACAAATTATAAGCAAAAAAAATTTTTTTTTAATCGTTTAAAACATATGTGGTATGAAAATCATTTAAATTTACCTAAATGATCGTAAATATGCAGCGTCAAAAACTTATTAAACTGCAGAAAAAATAAAATAACAGTAAAACTCTAAGATAAAGACAGAATGGCTCACACATGATAATGACTGACCTTATACTTAAATTTAATTATGCAATTTTCTGGGAAAAAGTTAAAATATGATTATATGCGTTTTTGTTATTAAGAAGACTCTACAGGGTGGTTCACGCTCAACGAAACAAAAAGCTTAGTGATAAATCTAATAATATAATATAATTCTTTGACAAAAGTACGTAAATCAGTGGCAGCTACAATTTAAAAATTGTTAGAAATATAAAGGGCGTCTCAAATTAAAATAAAAATTTCAAGTTGCATATGAAACTAATCTATTTTGTTTCATTTTTTAAAAATTGTTAAACAATATTGTTAGTTTATAAAAAGTTTCCTATGCCTGCTTTTTAATAACTTTCAATTTACTTTAATTTTAGCGAATATATTAAAATGTCAAGTATGAAAACATTGAATATTAAACAAATAAAAAAGAATATAACTATAATAATAATTTTGTTATAAAACATTTAATTAAACATTAAATTAATTTGTATACGTTTAAAAAAATATAATATTACAATAGTAGAATAACTAATTCAGTTTAAGAAAAAAAAGAGTTTAGTTAAATATTTTGGTGTAATATGAATATCAACCTAAATATATTATAATTTAATACTATATCTATTAGCATATAGATGTCTGGTAGAACGCAGAACTTAAGTAATAAAAATATTAATTTCGTAAAGATTACGTTAAATTGTTCAAATGAAAATTTTACAATAGTCTATACCCAGCATTAAAAATTAAAAACAATAGGACTTTAAGCAACATTCAATTTATCTAACAAAAAAATGGCAAAATTAGTCATTAAAATGGTTTATAAGTAACTGTCGTTTTGATATAAACAATTAAAAAAATAAATTTAATTAAATTGTAAAAACCACTTTTAAAAATTTTTGAACATATATTTCAGTGTATCTACAACAATAGATCTAAAAAACTACAAAAAATAGTTTTTTTAAAAGCAAATTACTAGCATTGTTTACACAGCATACTTATCTACAAAACTTGAAATAATTGGAGTTTATCTTATTTTTTTAACAATGTATGACTTATGAGATATTTTAATGCAAAATAAGAGTGATAATTGCTTAAACCTTAAACCCATTTTAAATTATTATAATAATTACACAATTCTACTAATAATTAGTATAAATATATCTATATGTGAATCTATGATTATTGATTATTAGTAAGTGATATATTTTAAGTGTTAATTTACGTATAGTATATTGGTTATCAAACCACAAGCTTCCGAAGTTTAACTAATTGTTTTAATCTATCAATAACATTGGTGATTTATCGCTTAACTTTGTTTGATTCTTAAATATATTAAACGGCCAAATTAATTTTGAAATAAATGTGCTTTAAATATTTTAAAACTTTTAATACCAAATGTTCTAAAAGTGACAAATTATTAGGATTCGTATATAAATTAAAATATTTATATAGGTATTGCCAGACATTTTAACAATCTCGCCCGATACACAAAATTTACATGAAGCAGTTACAGATGACAAAAATGGGAACATGGGAATAAGGTAAAACAAAAAAGTCAATGATGATGGGCTGGATGGAATTAAAATCATCAACAATAAAATAATTGCTGTTATAGATAAGCTTAAAAATATGAATCCCAAGAATAGACACATAAATATAACGATAAAATACGGGGGTGACTAACTCGCATAAGAAATAAATACCCGTTCTAAAAAATAATGAAAACAAGAATTGTATCTAAACTGTGACAATCCCAATATTCAAAAAAGATACTAAGAAAGACCTAAAGAACCCAAAATAAATCTACAGTGAATGCAATAGTTATATTACAGAAAAATTACCTAAGCCAAGTACTTCTTAATGTCATTACAAACTAAATTATAATATTTTCTAAGACGCAAGAAGAGGACACAGGATGGGGAATAGCAGGGTTAAGATACTGACTTACGCAACAACCAAATAAAACTGCAGCGGTGTCTAGATGTTTCCGTTACATAATATAGTAAAACGTTCGCGAAGTTATTGTCAAATTCGACACAATGACTGAAGAATGTTGGAATTGTAGAGACAAATAACAGAAATATATAAAAACGTTTCAAAGGGGTCAGTTTTTCGAAGTAGAAAGTATTAGGAAGATTTGCGGTTTAAAATAAATAAGTGATTAACGCGTGTCTTAAGAAATAAATATAATGAAGTTGAAGCGTACGTGCCTTTATTGTAAACACGTATCTGTTTTAGATAAGTAGAAGTTATATGCAAACATTATTTTTCGTGTGAGTAGTAATATATAAATTAGTGTAAGTGATTTTCTTAAATATCGTTAGATTTAATTAGTTACGTGTAGTTATTATCGTGTAAATATTTAGTTTTAAATAAATTAGATTTAAAATTCATTACAATAGCAAAATAAATATATGACCACTGAGAACAAAGTGCGAATATACAAAACGGGCGTCAAACCAATATTACAGTATACAGCGGAGACAGGAGTAGAAACAGCAAAATCCAAGCAAACAATCGACCAAAATGAGAACGTTAAGGCGGTTCTTTCTTTATTCTACAAATCCAAACCATACTCTGGTCCGTAAAGAACACATTCACGTCGTCAACGTAAACCAACATCTCCAGTGAAATAGAGGCCAAAGAATTTGCTTTAGCTTACACGACAAAGACAAAAGATAAGAGAGACCACATTATACGTTGCGTTTTGAGAAAATAAAGGATACTTTCAAAGTGATATTGCCGACATAAAATGCAATGCTCGTCTTAGTGCTGATGCAGATTTGTTAATAAAGGTTAAATGTAAGTCACTTGATTATTTTTATTTAATAATTTAAACAGAAGACATTGAAAATAAATGTGAATTTTAATGTGTTTTTGTCGTATTTTCGTGATTTTTTGTAGGAATAACTATCACTTTTGTGGCCAAGTCAAGCAATTAGCGACCTTCAGTTATACTTAGCATACATGTGTTTTTTTCCCCATTAGATTTGGTGATTTGATTTTGCTGTAAAATCTATCAAAAAATGGGGATAATTTTGTCTGATTTTGCATAGGAAAGAATCCCTTTAACGCCGAACTCAACCATTGAGATCTTTGGGCGAGAGTGAGAAATTAAACCATTAGAAAAAGATGCGACACTCAAAACATTGTTAGGTAAGTGAGAACAGACAGATAGGCAAAGAACGATTAACAAAATGTGCGAAAGAACAAGAATTAACACAAAACGAACAATAGGAAGACGAAAGAACTGCTTAACGTCAGCATCCCAATACAATAAGAAATTCATACCTAACTAAGAGAAAGCAAAATCTAATTAACATGATATCCTATAATTATTAAAAAATAAACGCAAAAAATTGTCTTAATTTATTTCACTATGTCAGTCCACAACTTTAGTTTTTAGCATGAAAACTAATTTTGAGAAAAAAGAAACCTTTTGTTGTAACAAATATAATGATTTTTATACTTTGTACATTGCTTTCTTTCTCTGACCTTATTTAAAAAAATTACAAAAAACAAATTTTTTATCCTTACTGAATGGTTACTGCCAATTACTAATTGTGTAATAAACTTAGTAGGTAATTTAAAAAAAAATGTGTTTCAATAATGTTAATCCAATCTTTTATTCCCAAATAAAATTTATTAAATTTGATATCTAACACAATAATAATATTAATTTAGTAATCTGATATAAAATACAATTACTAACAAGCTGTTAAAATTAATAATATATTAATAAGTAAGAAAAAATTGTAAGGTTGATTAAACATGTTTTAAAATACCTAAGAAATTAAAACCGTTTTGTAAAAAGACGTTTACATTTTTAATTTTCTTAATAGTTTAGGTTGTATATAGATTGTTTCAAAGGCACTTATTAAAATCTTTTGAAAAATTCGAAAGATTAAACCTATTTGATAAACGCAATTTTTAAAATATATACAAAATGCCAAACGTGAAATATTCTTTTGATATACTCATTGGAAAAAAAAACAATCAAACGGTTATTTTTAGATATTAAAGTAGACTTTCAAGCGTAATTTTAAGGATTTACTTTTATATAAAGCGCTTAAGGGAATTGTTTGAACAAAATTATTTTACTTGTTTGCCAATTCCAAAATAAACTATAAGATAAATGTATTGTACATAATTTAATAGTCGTTTCTCATTACTTTTTATATATTGTACAAACAAAAAAATTAATCTAGCTTTTAATTATAAGATATGATATATAACACGTTTAGTTTAACTGTACATATTATTAGTTAAATTTAAATCATCGATTGGATGATGCATTTTATCTTACTGTTACAAATATGCAAAAGATTAAGGTACAAAATTATAAACCTATTACTCTTGAAAAATATATTGCGTCGTCAGTTTAAAAAATATTAGAAGATATTTTAACTCGATGTAAACAATTCTTATATGCAGTTGTATTAAAAAAAAAGTTGAATTTGCACAAATAAAGCATTTAAAATTGGAGTAAATTCAAATCATCAAGAAAAATTGTACAATCCGGAATTTTGGCTAGTTGGCACCGTTATCAGAAGATATCAATTTTTTCGAAAAAAATTAAGTAAGAACCGCCAAGAATGGATTCCCTTGGAAACAAGTGAAATCAAGAGCACGATCTATTACAACAAATAATGACATAAATGTAATGCACTTTAACATTCAAGGTTTAAGTGGAAAAATTATTCGAAGAATTAAATTTAAACGTAGATATCTTTTGTATAACTGAACACTGGCTTTCTGGATATGAAATTGAAATGTTTACAATTCTTAATTTTAAAGTAAGTTCGTATTTTGCTAGACGTATTAAAAAGCATGGCGGCTGTTGTATTCTAGTTCAGTGCCGCTATAAGACTGAAAGATTTAGAAAAATCTACCGAAAGTGATTTTGAATGTGCTGCTATAAAGCTAATAAATAGAGAAACAATTGTGATATGCATTTATAGATCACCATTAGGCAATATGGAAACATTTTTTACATTGTTTCAAAAGTGCCTTTAACTTATCTCAAACAAAAAAAACTATAGAAACGTTATAATGTGTGGAGATTTCAATATAGATTTAATGCAACAAAACGTAAATGTAAGCAACATTCAACAAATTCTCTTAACTTACAATTATTCTATCGTCATCAAAGATTCTACACGTATAAGCAAAACTAGCGCTACAAGTATCGATACATTTCTTGTCAATTTTCAGCATTAGTCAGTAAATATTTTTTACAGTTCAGTATCAGATCATACTTTTCAAATTTAGAAATGGTGTTGCATAAAGGGGCTTCAAAAAATCAAATTTGGCACACATGTAGAAACTTTGCAGACGTAAACATAGATTACTTTGTACGTTTATTAGAGTCGGAAACATGAGGTGACGTATTTCTATCAAACGACACCAACCATTTAACTTTACTATTTAAAAAAGTAGCAATAAACCCCTAAAAGTGCCACAACACAAACACAGTATTTGTTGTAAAGTTCGAGGAAATAATCAAATAAACTTAAATAATTTAGCACATAAATTTTATTATAAAACAGTTTGTAACAAAATAAAAACTTTCATTAAAAATCAAAACAGTCATACTATAACAACAAAATGGAGTTTTCTGATAAAAAATCTAAAGCAACGTGAAACCTAATAAACAATTTAGTAAAACCTTCTAAAAAAAAACTAAATAAATATTAAAAGAAATAAAAACGGTCAAATAACATCAAATGAAAAGGATATTACAAATAATGATTTTATTGATTTTTTTACAAAAGTAGGCGACAATATAAAATTAAAAAATTCTAACTTCAATGTAGAACTGTAGTACAATTACACAAAATAGAAAACTCTATCTATTTATATCCTTGCTGTGAATTAGAATTATTCGATATTATCATGAACCCAAAAAATAAAAAAACAAGTGGTTGAGATGAAATACCAACACTAGTAATAAAAAAAGTGCACATATTATAATCCGTCCTCTAACCGACATCATAAATAAATCACTTAGTCAAGGTATATTTCCCGAACATCTCAAAAGAGCAGTAGTTTGCCCAATATATAAGAAAAGAAACTCTCAAGATGTAAATAATTATATTCTGCATATTTTCTCAAAAATTTTTTAAAGTGTGATACATATCAGAATGCAAAAGTTTCTCAATAAATTTAATATTATAACTTATGCTCAACATGGTTTTGCTAGTAAACGTTCAAAGACCAAGCAGTGTTTAAAAGCTTTGTAGAAATATTTGATGCATTAAACAATAAAGAAATTGCAGCTGCTGCTTTTTTAGACCTTAGCAAAGTTTATAAACTAGAACACTATGGTATAGGAGATATCGCATTGATGCTTCTTACCTCGTATCTGAGATCTCGAGAGCAATATGTAAAAATTTCTTTTCGAGCGGAAGAAAGAATGTATTCATATTTTTTGATATCACATCAATAAAAAGAGATGTTCCTCAAGGCTCCATTTTAGGGCCACTTTTGTTTTTGTTTGTCTTATATGTAAATGATTTGCTATAAATAATTGAAAATAGAGCTATACTTTTTGCAGATAATACTACTGTTTTTTAACATGATACAAACAAAGATTTACTTGTAATTAACATAAATAAAAGTTTTCAATTGTTATCGAAATGATTTAAAGGAAATACAATGAAATTAAATATAAAAAAACTCAAATTTTAATGCTTTAAAATAAAATAAAATCGATCACAATTGAAAAATAAAATACCAAAATATTGTCCAGCGAATATGTTAAGTTTTTGGGTATATACCTAGACAAAGATTTAAATGAAAAAAAAACATATCGAATATCTTTCAAAAAAATTATCAAAACTATCATATTCGTTGTATAAGTTGCAAGATAAGGTATCACTCAAAATATTAACGCAGGTATACTACGCCTATATTCATTCTAATATCAAATTTGGTATTTTATTCTGGGGAAATTCTTGTAATGTAGATGTAATATTAAAAATTCAAAAACGCTGCATGAGAATAATAACAAACTCGACACCATTGGAATCTGCAAGACCTATTTTTAATAAATTAAATATTTTAACGGTTGTTGATACCTATATCTTAGAATGCGCAAGTTTTGTAAAAAAGAATCCTGACATTTTAAAAAAATATCAATCAGTACATAAATACAATACCAGAAATTTTGAAAATATGATTACAACTCAAACAACAAAAAGTTATATCGATAATAGTGTGTTAAATATGTGTATACGAAATATAACAATATATCTAAAGATATAAAAAACAAAAATTTCTTAATGTTTAAAAGGAAATTGAAAAAAATTTTAGTTTCAAAGAATTATTACAGCTTAAGAGATTTTGTTGACTGGTAACCATCAGTAAGAAAACTGTATTTTTTTTAACTGACTTATTCCATGTACTATGTACTTTACCACGGAATAAAAATTATTATTATTATTATCTTACAAAAATATTAGTATTTATGACCCAATTCTATGACAATCAAACTATCACAAAAGGTATGTTTATTCGCACCACGTGTATTTTCGAATGTTGTGGGAAACGCTACATTTTACTTCCTGTTTTAGTAACGTGTGACGCTAATAATTTTTTTAAAAATCCCAATGGCAGATTGCAATATCAGCTATCCATATTTTTGTAGTCATCAGTGCGTCTGATTCACAGGTGTTGGCCAATTTATGGGTTCATATTTTTTTTATCATACACATCTTATACTCCATTTATTCATCATGTTTTACCTCACAAGTATTTACATTTTAAAAATGTGCTATAAGCAAAAGAGGTCGAATTCTAAAAGAAAAACTTACAGAAAAAGCACCAACTTCAAAACATCCACTAAATGATAAAAAAGTTAACTAGTAGGATTGTGGTTAAAAGAATACTATTAGTATCAAAACTGAACTTCCAAATAAAGTACCTGAAGGTTTGTTTTACGAAACATAGCTGTTCAAAATGTATGATCATTGCGTGTCTTGCAAAAACAGATTGAAGAAATTAGCTCAACTCAATAATGCAATTTTTTTTTGAAACAGAAATATAAGATTTTTAAAACTCAAAATGCAGATTGATTCTAAGAGGTACACTTTCAGACACGATTTAACGCTGGAATTCTTAAGCTGAAAAGTATGAACACATAATAATGATATTTTAAAGTATTAGCACTAACTTAAAGCAGTTTTTGCAGCTCAAAATAGTTGATGCCCAAAAGACATAAAATTCAGTTGATGTATTCCGATGTGGATTTTCAATTCAGGGATTATTAGGAGAAATTGATTTTGTTTACTCTGTGATTATTATCATAAATAATATTATTACACAACAAAAGCATTGTTGTTTACCTGCAACGGATATCCTAAATCGCACAACTATAGATTTCTTTTGTTACTATAATTGTTTTTCAATATACGTTTAATACAGTTTATCATCCAATTGGCTGAATTAAAATTTGTATCTGTACCCAATATTTTTAAATTATGATGGCATATAATTTAGCAGCTGATAGAATAATAGTATATTAAAGGACTAGTTTCATAAGAGACCATTTTAGCGCACGAAACCAAAGTTTAGAAAACGACTCGCCAAAATGTCTTATGAAACGTATACTTTATACTATTTATACTATTTTGGAAATTATATGTAAAAATAAATGTAAATGACATATTTACTTTAATTTTATTAATTAAGAAAAATTATTTTTTTTAATGAGTTGGCAAAAATTCAAATTTGATAAGTTGGATTGCTGTATTTTAATTGTCAAATATCAGTATTGCCAATCTAACAAAACCACAGTTCGGGTACTATAAAGTGTTGCTTTGCACAACTCAAACAAGTGGTTAGAGTACCAAAATATAATAAAACTTTTTTTATTAGTAAAAATATTGCCAGTATATTAGATGTAGAGCTGGTAATGATGTTTACATGAGTTCCACCTATACATCCTATAACTCCAAACGTGTAAAATTTATTATAACTTCAAATCTTAACATAAATTTTACTATTGTCGAAAGTAACGTGTTGATTAAATAATGACGTCACGATCACCAAATAGCTGTTTTTTACTGAATTATCGTCTCTAGACAATCTCAGGAAATTACAAAATACGTGATTGTCCAAATTATTTGATTTATTGTTTATTTACTAGCTTGACTTAACCTGCTCTATATAAATTTAATTATTGGTTTTAGTTTTTAGTTTTTTTTTAGAGGATTTACAAGACGAAAAGAAACGGAGCTAAAATAAGTAAAAATAATATGCAGCAAGCAATTAAGACTGTAATATTAAAACAAAAACCAGATGCATCTGGTGCATATGACGTAAAAAGTGAACACTTCAACATTAAATAAACAAAGAAGAAACACGTAGCAACGCAACTTCGAATGATTTTGGCCGAGAATCTAATAGCAGTACTGAACGTAAAACAATAAAAATATGGTTTCAGACAAGTTTTTAGTGCATCTGAGATTCAGCATGGGTTAACCTATTATAAAATAAGAAAACTCGCGTGTAAATTTGCTACTGTCATTTACTGTACATTATCTCCTAAATGAAAAACTACAAAATTAGAAGGCATAAATCGGCTTCAATTATTAATGCAACGTTATCCATCTCTTAGTATCCAAAGACTAGAAAATACTAGTACGGCACGAATCTATAGGTTTAATAAACCAAGTGTAGAGGATTTTTTTTTTCAAACTAGAACAACTACTCACCAAGTGCAAATTTCCTCCTTAAGGAATTTTTAACCTTTATAAGATAAGACTCTCTACCGCCGTACTTTCACAAAAAAAATGTAGCTAAAAGAGGAAAACGGCAAAGTGAACAAATAACTTTTGCTGAGCGAGAGAATCTAGTAACATTGGTTAGCATAGTCAATGACACTAGAAACTTCTTCCTCCGTGCTTTATTGATGTTTTTCGTCATACACAACGGAACACTGGCTGTTTAACTAACAACCGTATTTTACAATTGGTTGATAATCACAAGCCTTGACGCAATAATCAATAATTTTTTTTCTAGAAAATGGTATAGAACTGTTCAGCTTTCCTTCACATACGTGTCACTAATTACAGCTCCTAGACGTGTCGGTGTATGATCTTCCTAATACGTAATATTGTAAAACCATTAAAAAAATTATTAGACGGAAGAAAGTAAATTCAGAATTTATACACCAACACTAGAAAAGACCTAATAAAACTATTGGTAGCTGGTAGAGAGAAAAAACGGAAAATTATCATTAAAAAAATTCAGACATCTCGTTAAAATTTTTTTTTTCAAGTGATGACCAAACAAATAAACAGGAATTGGAGAAAGAATTCATCAATTATAGAAACTTTGCTATGGACGTTAGCGATACAAAGCAAGACGAGTTCTCATTGTGCAAAAGCGAGGTGTTCAAAATTAACGACTTTGTTTTAATACAGTTCAAAACCAAATCGTTAATACTATGCTACGTGAGAAGGATAGAGAAAGTGTTTGATTCTGTGAACCAGATATTAAAGATATCAGGCAAGACATTATTCTAAGATAAGCCTCGGCATCAATTACCGGAGGAACTGCACGAGTAGCAAAAGTGGTTGTTTTTGAAATTGATCTATTGACATATAATGTAAAATGATTGTTGTATCTTTCTATTGATTTTAGATTTATGTTTTTGTTTATGTTTTGTTATGTTTAAGTTGTTCATATTTAACATAAACGATTTGTTCTACCTGGAACTTTTT
Organism: Aquatica leii; assembly: GCA_035610365.1. NCBI lineage: Eukaryota > Metazoa > Arthropoda > Insecta > Coleoptera > Lampyridae > Aquatica > Aquatica leii. Next base: position 46,091,405 of record CM069433.1, on the reverse strand, counting down.
CTTGTAAACCAACTTTCTGATCACTGCTCAATTCAGTCTACTAAACTGCCCCACTGATGAGATCGTTTAAATCAAGTATTATCGAAATTAGGAAAGAACAAAATTCAGATTTACTCAAAACAAAATCCTGGAAAATCATGGCAAGATAATAACGTATAAAGTCGTCATAGATGCAGGTTCGAAAAAGATATTTATAAATAATGCTTCATTTGAATTTGCTTCTAAATTGCAAAAAGAAGATTATCACGGTAAAATGAATGCCGAATTTTTTAAGAATCCTGAACCTACTATAATAAGCACATAGAAAGAAATGGGTATAAAGATCATAATGTGATGGCTATGTGGGCAAAAGCTTTAAGAAACTGTTCCGATGTACTTTGGTTAAACTATTTTGAGAAAAAAATTGATTGATGGTCGAAACTACAACGAGATGGTTGCATTAAAAAATTGTAGTATTATTCCTTTTAATAAAATATAAATAAAATTATACTTTTTTCTTTTATTGTAACAGATCAAAAAAACATCGTAAGATATCATCGTCCTAAAGTTTTTAACGGTGTGTTTTTTATATAATCATAACTCATGACCATAATAATTTTGTTTGAATTTGTTGGTCCAAAAGTCAAAATTATCAAAGGTTTCTAGAAGATAGGTAGACTGTGATTTTATTAGAATGTTATTGCACTGTATGAATTTAATTGTTCTGATTGCAACACCTGATTTGACTGTTTTTCATATTAAACCATACACAAGATTGTTATGACGTAGAGCTCTTCTTTCGTGATTACGAATATAAGTAGCTCTATTTTTTTTTTATACTGATCACACCAATCTTTTTCTTGGTACCTAGATATTATTTTCAAATTGCTTAAAGTTTTAGCATTATGTATTAATTATTAGAAAAATTTAACACAAAATTTATTTATTGTGCACGTTACTCTACCTACATATAACAAAAACGTTTGAATCAATAATAATTAATTGCACTTTAACATTTATATAATAATCAAATAAATCACTATAAAATTTACCATACAAATATTACCGTTTTACTAAGTCTGCATTATAAAATTTATTCCTTAGAAAGCACAATTTTTACAATATCTGCTATCTTTGTGTACGTCTAAAGTAGTATTTACATTTATACATTATTGTATAATAAATTATTATTATGACATTAATTATATATAATATAAAATTAAATTAAACTAGTATTAGTTACATATATTTAAAAATATTATATACTTTAAACATAAAATAAGCGACGTGTTTTCAGTCTGATGAGAATACATAATAAACATTTCGAAACTTCTAAATTATAGCTAATGTAATTAGTTTCCAAATATAATTAATTTTAAATTAATTAATTGAGTATTAGATATAGTTTAATATTTTAAATAAGCATTAGTGTTGGTATAAATATTTAAAATAAGACTAGTTTTTTTTAAATGTACATATTTTTATTGTTTAAGTAACGCATAATTAAAAAAAAAGGTTTACTATCTTGTGAACCAAACACAAAATACAATAAAATTAAACAAACGTTTATTTTTTAAGTTATTAACAATTGTTACTGTTATATAGTTTTGCATTTTTCAATTAAATAGTAAGCTATTAAAAGTATCAGTCCACCAATAATAAATTTTTCCTTACAATCTTAAATCTTAATATTGTTTCTTTTGATGTTAAAAATCTTTTTCCTACAGTTCCTCCTACAGATGTATTACTTATACTTATAATCTCTAATCTTCTTTCACTATTTGATTTTCCTAATTTTGTAACAAATGATTTATTAAAATCTACTAAATTTTGTTTAAATAACGTTTTCTTGCAATTTGATAATCAATTTTTAAACAAATTCTAGGTCTTCTATTGGGTTCTCCTTTATCACCTATTTATGCTGAAATTTTGTTAAACAATTTAGAAAGTAACTATATTTCTAAACACCAAATTTTCTTACAAAAAATATAATTTTGGAAAAGATATGTTGATGACATTTTTTGTATATTTAATGGTTCTAATAATGATGTTAATAACTTTTTAGATTTTTTTAATAATATTCATAATATAATAGAATTTACCGTTGAATTTTCAAAAAATAATTGGGTTGCCTTTCTTGGATTTATTAATTTCTCTAAATAATAATAACAATACAACACTTTTGAATTTGAAATTTATAGAAAACCTACAACTACTAACCATTTAATACCGTTTGACTCAAATCACCATATTTCTCATAAACTAGCTTCATTTCATTATTTTTTCAACAGACTTCTTAGTATTCCTTTATCAATTAAAAATTATAAAAATGCATTAAATATTATCTTTTATTTAGCTTCTACTGATAATTTTTCTTTAGACATTATTTACAATGTTTATCACAAACACTTATATAAATATTGTATTAAATCTTCCACTAAATTAATACTAATTTCAACAAATTCTACAAAAAAAAATTTTTCTGTTTCTTTTATACCAGATTTTCTTAATTGTTTTAAGAAAATAAGTAAAAGTAACTATTTCAAGATTTCCTTTTTTAAAGAAATATTACTTCGGAATCTTTTTTCTTATAGTATTCTAAATAATATTACTTTAAATAAAAGTGGAGTTTACAAACTAATTTGTTCTTGTAAAAATTTTATATTGGTATGACACAAAGATCTTTTTAAACTAGACTTAATGAACATCTTAGATATATAAAAAATAGTTCAAAATACATTGATAATCCAAATTCAGTAAAATCTACATCAATAATAAACAAATTTTTGAATTACTATAGTTGATTTATATTAAAATATCAAATAAAAATTTTTTGTTGAACGATAAAACCAATTTCAATTATGATTTTAAACTTAAATTTTCTTAAATTTGTTTCTAAATTGCACCATCTTCCCTTTTTAAACTAATTTACATTTTGCAACACTTACATTTTTTATTTATCTAGTTACAAATTTTCGTATTTGACATTTAAAAAAAAATGTAAGTTAAAAAATTTTTGTAATCTTAACTTTTATAAGTTGTAAATATTTTGTAGATTTTTCTGGAGATAAGCTTCGTTATTTTAAAGCTCGAAACATGTGTAAAAAACTTTAAAAGTTAACGCATTTATTATTGGTGGACTGGTAATTTTAATAAATTAGAAATTGACTCTTAACAATTTAAATAGTAAGCGTACATCATTTTAATCTGGTATCAATAAGATGCTATAAAAAGTTCATGAAAGTAATTTTTTTCACATAGTAAATTTACGCTATGAGATGGCTTTGCTGTCATATTTTGTTTATGTTACGTTCATACAAATACTAAAGTTAAATAACAGTTAAGCAAATAAAAAATCTTTGTATACTTATGCATTAAGTCTAAAATATTGCAAGACTGAAAATAGTCAAAACTTTAAACCGAATAAATAGTAGAGATGACAAAAAGCGTTTAAATAAGTAAACGTTTAAACGTAAAAAAAAATAAACGTTTACACTTTTAACCGTTTTTCACTTTCCGATAAGGAACATATAGTATATATAATTTTTTTTGCACAATTTTACGTTTCAAGGTCTCCTGAATCAAAAAAATTTATTTTTGAAAAAAAAATTTTTGGTGTCTGTGTGTGTGTGTGTGTGACGTTGTACCCACGATAACTCTCGAACCAAAAGTCATTGGTATGGAGCTGGTTTTTCATATTCTCTCGGTTTTATCAAAATATGGTTCTAATAAATAAACCGGAAAAGGATGTATCCGCCATGTTTAACAGTTTTTCTTATATAATTTTGTACGTATGTAAATTATTAGAATTATGTTTACAGTTTCTTATAGAGATAATTCTTTCTAACAACTTATTTTAATAAAAAAAATTTTTAACATTATTAGATATTTGGTTTATAATTTAAAACGAATTCCAAATATAACCTAGGTTTGCATCTTGCCTGCAACGATTCTTTTAGAAAAAATATTCCACATCTTGAAGGGAAAGCATAATACTTTAAAACTAACAATTTTTTCTAATTTACTCAAGGGGAAAGCAACATCGACGCGTATAAACAGGCGTTAGTCGATATGACAACATAATCTTAATTTTACCATAGTTTGTTTTAAAGAAATCGAGGAGAAGGAGGACATTTCAAATTGGGTAGGATAAAAAAAAATAAAATAAAAACTTTCTAATGTGTAATACTTAGTACTTTTACTATTATTTCTTTTAAGCAAATAAAATTATAAACCAAAGTTTTCTGAATTTTTATATTCTTTTGACTTAAATCTTTTTCTTTAATTTGCAAATTAAAATAAATTTCGGTTTCGCTAAAAATTTGCATAAAAATAATAGCTCTATACATTTGTTTGTTGTTGTTTTTTTTAGTAAATTTTTAGCGATGAGTATTTTTTCGCCACCTTGGAATTTAAAATACTTACATGTTTTTTGGTTGACTCATACAAAAATCGTTACACTAGAGATGAAAAAACGTATAAAAAAGAAAACGTTTAATAAACACAAAAAAATAAACGTTTACAGATTTAACCGTTCAGAATATTACATTTTGTTTTTATTTAAAAAAATAACATATTCAATTTCTGCCCCAAAAGGCTACAACTATTTTTACTCAGTATCCGTCCGGTCGCCGAAAACATTCTTTCTGAAGATACAGACGTCGCAGGAACACTCAGATAATCCCGGGAATATGCTTGAAATTGCAGAGATTTTATAGTTTTGACTCTACCATTGAAGACTTTTCAGTGGAGTCATAGGACATACTAAATATTTTTGCAGTTCGCTGTGCTCATTGGTGCTTTTATCTTAATCACTACAATAATGTGTCCCCAATAAAAAAATCCATCTCGGTACTTGACAATGTTGCAAAATTGTTGTTAGTTTCGTTGCTTTTCACAAGAACTGTTTCATTTGCATGTAGCATATTTTCAAACGTTTTGTAAATAATTTTTTTGTTTGTTATTGAATAGTAAAAGATGTTTGTTTTCGATCCATTAAAGTTGTTCTAACATATAGGCTCAGTTTTTGTTGATCTTTGTTAATGTTAAATATTACAAGAAACTTCGCAATGATATCTAATTTTGTTACTCGTTTAAAGTTTGTGTAACTGAAGAGTCCTTTTCAGATTTTTTTTAGATGATTATTTACCAGAGCTAACAGAATTGGTGCTATACAAGGTAACGAGGAAGTTAAATCTTTTGAAAATTCAACAGTGGTCATTTTTAGAGATTTCAAAACAAGTAGCAATTCTCCCATAATTCTCCACTGTATATCTTTCATTTTCAAAATTTTGGCGTCACAAAGTTTAGTTGCAGTTCTATCGCTCAAAACACCACAAATTGCCCAACGCTATTCTATTAGTCACTCAAACATGTCAAATGTACTGTTCCATCTAGTTACGTATCTTTGTATTAACTTATGTTGCTTCAAATTGAATTTGCCGTGTTTCTTCTGTAATAACCTTGCCTTGTAAATATGCTTTAAATCACTAACCAAACGAATGCAATTAGGCCGAATCAGCAATTGTTCTTGATGTATTCACTGCGTTATCATGTACTGTATTCTCTAAATTAAAATTTTCTAAGATCTTATCAACAGTGTTTTTTAAATTTACTGCAGTATGATCTTCGACGTCTGGGGCAGTACATAAAACTAAACTTTTTAACTCCCATTTGATATTTACAAAGCGTGCAGTAACTGTTGTAAAAGGTTGGTTATTAGATGACATCCAGGAGTCAATGAAATAGACGTATTTTAAATTTTCTTCCTTCCGCTGTCATCAACTTCTCATTTCTTCTTACAGTATTATTTTTGCAAATAGGATTACTAAATTAGGATACATTTGCTTTGTCCTTTTTATAGTAAAATTTATTAAATTCAAACTATTTTTACAGTAAAGGTTTATGAAACGTATTAGAATAATTAATTTTATCTTGCATTTTCTAAACGCACATATTCATTATAAAAAAATTAAAACAGTTTTTAGTTTAAACAAAACTATTACTTCTTTAAGTAAGATATTTGTATTAGGTTTTTAGTTTATGAAGTTTAATTCCTAAGAATAACACTCATTAATTAAAAATTATTTTTAAATATTTACAAATTTATATATACGTCATATTCACATTACTCTATTGCAGCTTTTAAGTGGAACTTTTACATACCAACATGGTATTCGTCAAAAGAACTTCAGGGTAATGTATTAAAAAATTAAAGTACTAAATGATTTGAGGTTAACTTACATTGTATGTATTTAAAACACCTAAAGCATACTCACTGTTTTTTAAGAAATATTTAAGTCATAAATAAAAAATAAACATAGTAACTAAAAATAAAAAGTTTTGACATATAATTTTTTAATTCTGATTAGATCAGTGGTATGTTTTAGATATTACCGACACAAATTTTTAAATTTAGGCTATTTATTTTTAAGGTCATTTGTGTGTTAATATTATACTGCAAAAAAGTAAAACATTTTTTTTATATTTTAGACAAATCTACAAATTTGTATTTTTTAAAAATGTTTTAATATTGTGTTGCTTTTGCGTTTGTTTTTGAACAGCGTTTTTTATTGTTTTTTTGTGGTTTTTCTTTATCTTCAACTTTTATACAGTCTATTTTTGAATATAGGCTTTTCAAATTTCCTTCCGTTGTTCTCTATCATAAGCTCTTCTGCTCCACATCCAACCCGCGTATTTGTCTCCTATTTTATCTGAGATTGTTCTTGCTTTTTCTCAACTAAATGCGTCAATTTGTTAATTGCAAATTCTATATTCCGTCATTATATCGAGAGATATGAACAGTCAATTGCAATTTAATTTAATTGTGTTTTCTTACGTCCTTAACTCTTTTCTTTTTTTAAATTTAAACATTTAAGGTTATGTTCAGCATTTGTCGTTCCATTGTCTTTTAAGTCCCCGCCAGTTTGATTAATAACATAGATTACGCTTAGATAACGTCTAGGCTTCATAGATTAAAACAAGCAAACCTTTTTGCTTATGTATTAACTAAAATTAGTATTTAATAATGTTTTAGTGTAAGATTTATTATTTTTTGCAGCATTAAAATTTAATTAATTTTATTGTTGTAACTTGCAATAGCACTGTAGTTGTTTCTTATTTAGTTAAATGTGTATTGCAACTAAACACTGTACATTTTGCTATTTGCTAATATCACAATTCATTATAATTGTTAAAGATAGTTCGATGATCAACAACACAATTTTATTTTTGACTTATTATGATTTGACTTATACTATAAATTGCATATACAAAACCATACAACCTATACTTAACACTTTCACCTTTAACACAATTTTTTTATATATTTTTTTATTTTATACATATATATTATATTTTTTTTATATATTTTTTTTTAAATTCACAAAAAATAACAGAAATAATGGATCATACTGATATTTATCATTTTAAATCATTTTTGATCAGCTTACAAAATTTCAAGAAGCAATCTTTTGCTAAGGCCTTTGTGAAATATCTGGCAGTTGTTCATCACTAATATTTTGATGGTGCTATCAAATGCAATAGTAGCAAACAACTATATTTTTTTTCATATTAGAGAAATATTCAATTAGTCTTTTCAACCAAATTAATTCCTTTACAGTTAGTCTTGCTACCACAAATTTTTTTTATTAATTTGCAAAACCTTCTACTGTTATCATCAAGCTTCAGTTTACACTGCGTTTAATTTTATGTCACTGTAAACTTATTGCTCGTTGCATGTGTAGCAAAAATCAAATTATTTTTTTAATTTTGGAACATGCAACACAACTGGCACTTTCTTTGCATACCATTTATTTTTATCAAAAATTGTTGAACCAGACGATTTTAATATTCTGCCTTCCGCAATCTTTACTTGTTTTGAAGATTTTTATTCACGATATTCAGTAAACTATTTTTTTGTTCTGGCTTTTCTTTTAATAATTTGTTTACTTTTTTTGCCATTGGTAGTTTACATAAGTGATATACTTATTAAAACTTTTTAAATTGTAACTAAATTAAATTTAATATTAATTTTAAATTAAAAATCAAGCGAGTGTTTTGTTTTGTGTTGTCGCTAGTTTAATACAATTAATGTTGGCGTACTTGTGATTTACATCACAGGAATAAACATAAATGTAATTTTTTTTGTTAAAAATACTAAAATTATTTCAAAACATTATTACTTTGACTTTGACATTTTATAATCAAATGAATTTGTTTAATATTTAAATTTTTAAAATAACATTAAATAAAATCTTTTGCTACTGTTTGTAAACTTATCCTTTATAATATTTGTTTATTACTCATTAGTGGTTAATATTAAAATATCATTTACATGCGGTTGAAAAAGAGCTACTTCACAACCTACTATAGATAGACATTGCATATACAAAACATTTAATAAAATCTATACTTAACACTAATTACATTATAAAAAAACTGTCAACAAAACATTCACAGTGTGGACTTATGCTGCTAAGATTCAACATAAACTTTTGTAGAATTAATTAATTTTAATCAATAAAAAAAAATATAATAAATCAATAACTTTTTCAGTATGACTCAATGTACATAAAAAATAAAAAGACATCTAAAAACGCTGCGTTTCAAAAGGTGAAGTACGTCATTATCTGATTTTTTTAATAGAAGAATTTTTTCTCATTATGTCAATGTTTCTTGTTTTCACATAAATAACGAATATAAATACTTGAGTATAAGTTGTTTTATGTATCTATAACTTATTGACTACAACTTTAATGTTTGATATTTTTGATAAAACTGTAGCAATAAAAACTATTTATTATTCAAACATACAATCCTGAAACATCTAAAAAGAATTTTACTAAATAATTTGTTCAAATTTTATTTTAAAAGTTTTTTTTTCTAATTATTAAATATAAAACACATCATTATATTGTAAATCTAAAATTATTATTGAAATGTTAAATTACGTGTAACATATAAAAATATATAATATATATAGTTTAGAGCTTTTAATTGTGTTGCGACTCACAAAAGCAGAGATGACTAATTACTAAGTTCTCCTGTCATGGAATAATAAATAAAGACACGACGCGTCTCGTTCTATTCACGGTGAAATGAACAAAATATGTAGAAATTATGTAAAACGTATTTATTATAATTATTTATCTCCCTATAAAATAAATTTAAATTACTTATGTTAACTGTACTTTATTATTTAATATTAAAAAGGTTTTATAAAACAATTTGTCACGGGTTTTATTGTTGTAATTTAATTTTAATAAAAATATTGATTCTAACGTTATTTTTTTTATATATTTCGTGATTGTAAAAAATATAAACACGAGACAAAAAATAAAAATTGAAATAACAAAAACCAATATTCAAAATTCAATTGTTTTAAAGAAATCGCATTTCTTAAACAAAAATACAAATACTACCTGCTAAAACGGAAACTGCTGAGACCAAGTAAATTTTTCGTATTAGATAAGTTTATGGCAAATAATAAAATGTTATGCATTTTTTAAACATGTAATTAATTTTTTATACAGGGTGTTTCAAAATTGTGCGTTACTTTTTTTAAAGGTGTGTCCTCTAACACAAAGTAAACATACAAGTTTATTAATAGAACGGTTCGCCTCCTGGTAAACGATTAATTTTAAAGTTTGGTCAAATTAATGACCCCTCCTTTTAGGAGGTTGGATGAAAGCAACTACTTTAGTAATTTGCGACGTTTCGTGTTCAATATGAACACTTCATCAGGCTCGCTCACACTGAGTCAAGTAATTTTTAAATATAATTAAAATAAAAAATAAACACATTTAATTACAAACATGTTGTTTTACGTACATCGTGACTTTTAAAAACGTACGTGCTTTCATTCAACCTCCTAAAAGAAGGGGCCATTAATTTGACCAAACTTTAAAAATAAAAGTTTATGTAAACATATGTCTAAAATTAATTGATTACCGAAAGATTGATAGAAAAAAACAATTATCTAAAAGGCTTTGTTAATGAAACAGCCGTGGATATTAGAAACCTTATAACAATTGCATATCGTTTATATACAATCCCAAGCAACACATTGGTATAAAAAACGTTTAAATGTCCGGCTAATAGACGTTTATTAAACATTAAAACGTTTTTAAACGCGTTATTAACGTTTATTAGACGGACATTTAGACGTTTTTTGTACAAATGTGTTGTTTGAGATATACACCACAAGTGTGCCTACTTTTGCTGAACTAACAGATATACTTTTAATTTATGGCGAAGTACATAAAAATAGCTCCGCTTCTGTTCGAAAATATCGTGAAAATTTTTTTAATAGAAATATACTAAATCGTTAAACGTTTGAAGAACTTGAAAAAGGTCTTAGGAAAATAAATACTCTAAACAAATAATTCTCCCGATGTTTAAATTGAAAATGCAAGATCTCAACTTCTTAGACCGTCTTATAGTAACCGATAAAACTTGCTTTACAAAGAATTAAATAAAATTTTTGAAATACCCACATTTAGTCGGACCAAAGTCTTCATGCAAGTTTTAGTACTCATTACCAACATATTTTTTCATTAAATGTCTGGTGTGGTATTCTTCGTCACAATCTCATCGGCTCTTTTTTTACCAACAAGGTTTTCAGCAACATCTTAGATTTTTAAAAAAATGATCTTGATTTGTTTCTAGAAAAAACTATTTTGATTGCCAATAAAATGGAAATTTGATTGCGCCAACTCATTTTTCTCACATTATTTATAAGTCTTGCTAGAGAAGTATAGATTCGTCGCACTAAATGCTGCATTCAACAAAACGGAGGCTACTTTTAACAATTTTTGTAAATGCTTCAATGTTAAATAATTGTTTTTGTACCCCACTACCTGGGTAATAAATTAATTTTGAACATATATTTGTATGAGTTTTTTGATTATTTTGAGCTAAAAAACACGCTCCTAGAGTGCAATTCCGAAACCCCCTATATAATAACGACAGAAGAACATGTTTTTGAAAAAAATTATGTCGTGTCGTCGTTACTTGTCTTTCCAAGTTAACTGAAGTTGTTCAAACAATGTATTTTCTAAAGACATGTTTTTTTTGGTTACTACTAATAACGGGTTATCAATGTACAAATAACTATAAAGTACAAAAAAATGGTAAATGATAACTTATAGACAAATTATTTAACAGAAAAAAGTATAAACCTAATTTTGTATTTTATAAAATTTCATATATTTAAAAAAACAGTTAACAAACTATGACGCAAATGCTACAAAGAAACGGGTTAACTGCTATGAAAAAAAAACAAAAACGTAAAAATAAATGTATAAAACCAGTAATTAAGTCGCAAACTGTTTTTCTTTTGCACAAATCTTATCCTCTACCACACTACGTATTTGATCAGTCGTATTAAATTAGAACATAATCGTTTTATAACCAAAAGATACAAGATACACTTTAATGATGTAATTAACTACGTGGTCATGTTAATAGTTAATAGTTAAGTTTGCTTTATGCAACCGATCATAAGACTAACGTTTAAATTGCTGGAGAAACAAGTTTCCGCTACTAAAGACTCAACAAAACTTTACAAAGCTCGGTCGTTGACACAAGCATTTGTATAACAAGATGAGAAGCCAATGTACCTTAAAAAAGCTAACTGCATGGTAAAATCTACACTCTTCTGTTAAAACTTAAGCTAAGGTCTTTAGGTTCTACGAACGATAGTATAGGATAACACCGTTGCAAGTTGAATGCTAATTTAAACATTTGACAATTTCTACCTCTTGCCCTAAAAAAAGGTTGCTACCTCAGGTAAGTAACGTATTTGTCTGTTGTCTTCATTTATTTGGGTTTGCAACTCGGATTTATACTGATTACCGCTTCTACGTCTTGCAAAGCGAGTGATGTCAATGGCTGTCAACGTGTAAAGAGTGTCTAGTGATTAAAAAGCTATAATCGGTAGGGTCGTTGGAAATAGGATCGAGAGTTTATACATGTTTCAATCAAGTGTAGTACAGAATTCTTCATAAATTGAACTGTTATTTCCGATAACTCGTCTTATGTGGATTTTAATGGGTTTTACGCTTGCCTCCTAAAGCTCCCTAGAATGATGAATTTAGAAAGAATAAAATGCCAACGTACGTAATTTAATCTTCGCGGTTATTCCAAACTTTTCAAACCCATTATTGGCTTCGACAAAGTTTGAATCATTGTCAGAATAAATGTTGGTTATCCACGCTATAAGCTGCAGCAAGTATGCAATGAAACACTTGGTAGTTAGATCGGTTACTAGATTTGAATCTATTACCTTACTGGCAAAGCGCACGGACACACATATATACGCTTTATCTTTCTTGTTTTTCGATCACGTAAGTTGAATGGACCACAATAATCTACGCCGCAGTTTTCAAACGGCCAGGCTTGAGTTACACGTAATTTTGGTAAATTGCCCATTACATAAAAATCGATAGGATTTGCGTGGAAACCAGAAACAGATGATAATGAACCAGAGCGGTTGTTTGAGTGTCTTGCATTATAAGTAAATCTAATAACATAACTACAAACACATTGTAATTTGGACAGTTTAGGAACAAGTCTAAATGAGTCGTAAAAAGTTGCGACTGAAACTGATTTAGATTGGTTAACTTCGTGCATTTGTTCGAGTGAATTAAACTTTTCAATGAGCTAAGTGGATAGAAGATTTATTAACTTTATTGTATAACCGGATTAATAACAATGCAGTCGATATCGCGGTATTGTCGTGTATTTAATATATATTTAGATGTTGCGCAAAGTAATGTGGTTGTACAATTTTGTAAGTTGTTGAACAAACGTATCTAGATACAAGCACTATACGCTGCGCTGGAAGCATTTGAGAACCCATGCAATTCTACATGTACTGTATGACAATTTTAACTTCCAGAAAGTTTGTAAGATAAATTTAGCTTTTACGATAACTGGCCGTCATAGTCCTAATAAATCAAATATTTTTGTGTCACAGAAAATATTGCACGTTTAGTAATACGTTGCTGGTTTATATCATCTTTGATGGTATTCCTTAAAGTATCTGTTTTTAAGTGCCTATGAAGACCTAGCGTATGAGTTTTATTTTCCTTGTCTAAATTAAAGATGTCTGATTTTGAGTAATTCTGAACTGTTTGAAATCCATTTATTTGAACAAAAGCGTTTGAATTTTAAAATTGTCGATACTTCGTTGTAAATGCCTGTAACATCTGCTAAACTCGTTAAAAGATCGTCAACGTAAAAATCTCGCAAAATTACTTGATACAGTGCTTTTAACCATATGCGCTAAATCGTGAAGACAACGAATCGCCAAAAAAGGTGCAGATGTAAACTTGTAAGTTACAGTATTTAACCAATAGGTTTCAATTAGTCGATTAACGTCTAAGCGCCATAATGTTCGCTGCAGCTTTTATTCGTCCGGGTGCAATAATACTTGCCTGTACATCTTTGTAATATCTCCTGCTTAATACGTATTTGTGCGATTCGTAACCGATTTGAGTTTAGTGGTAATATTTCTATCTTTTTTTACAAAATGATGAAGAATGTAGTAAACACCTGCTTTACTCACGAAGTAATACTCGTATAAATAGAAAATGCAATACTTACAGTTGTGTATTATCCAGTAGGGGATTAGCTAATTCCGTACCAGTATGACCTAAAACGTAATATGAAATTTGACACAAAAACGTACATGCGGCGTTATTACAAGTAACTTAATTTAATTCATACGATATTTGAAGTAAAAGAATGCGCCGAGCTTTTCTCTAATTAACTTTGCGTTTTTCTTTAGTATTTCTTTTCATAAAGTGGTGTACAACCCCTTAGCTTTCAGTAACCTGACGTCATGGAAATTTTTCGAAAAGCAGGTGTTTTATTAACAACACTGATAAAGTCACAGGTGGAGGGGTGGCGACCCGCTAAAGAATTAATTTAATACCTCAATACAAAAAAATTACATAATCACATACCCCGAAATAAGCTTTCACTCAAAAATACGTCAAATTCGACCACGTATTCACGTGGAATTGCGTGAAACAACTAGAGATACCGCTAAATTGGTCCATGTTGTACAAGACGTTACCGGAAAATGAAATGGTTTGAGAGCTGTCTACAAAAAGTAGACGTATGGAGAACAAATTTTATACTGTAAAAATTTTAACCTATCAACTTTTTAACATAACATACTTTTTATTAAATAGGTACAAGGATATATTATCCGTTATTTTATAAATAATTTGACAATTAATAGTAGAACTATAGCTGGAATCTACGGGCTTAATATTAATGTAAACTGTAGTTTATTTATGAACGATTGACTTATCTTGCTACCGATGTTTTTGTTTTCAATTTATTTAATAGTAACTTATTTATTAAGTTTGTTGTTATAAAACTGTATTGTGAACTCGACAAGTATGTAATCTTTCTTAACTACAGCTTCCGATTGGTCATTTGGACTTGTGTCAATTTCTGTACTTGGAGGGGCACTAACACTAACACTAACCGCAGGATTGTTACCAAAATGAAGTAATGTGTGATGTCTTTGTCGGCATTTTCTACAAGAGTTAAAACTTCTACATTGTTTAGATTTACGATTATTTTTTAAACAGTTGGTGCATAAACCTAAGTTCTAAATTTTGGAAAATCGTGTATCCAAAGAATAACTTAATCATTTAGAGCACTGACTTAATGTTCAAAACTGCATAAATTTCAAGTAATTTTTTTTGTAACAAACGATCTTATTTTCGTTTTTTGTTCATCAGATTTATTTGCATTAATATTTTTAACTATTGTGCATTTATCGCGAATAAATTTATTTAAATCTGACATTGTGGCTGAGGTACTAATTGCGGTGGCTTTTTTCTACCATTTACGTTTAGTGACTTGTCCCACTGCGGTACGGGCTAGCTTAACATGTCCAGCGCACACATATGTGTTAAATCCATCTAGTAAATTACGTAACGCAGAATGATTCTCTGTATTTACGTTACGTTATTTACTAACACTAACACTTCATTTTCATTTCTTTTGTTTAATAAAGGCAGGGATATTATTGTAATTTCACCGTTTTATGGAAGAACGTAGGCAATGGAATTTTTGTACGTCAGTGATTGTACTATTTCTATAAAGTAACGAATTAAATGAACTCTTAATATAACCTGGTCGAACTTAACACGATCGACAAACTTATAAATAAAAAAAATAGAGTTACATACGTTTGCTACTCGTCTTGGTTAGATCTAGAAAGACTAGTATACACATATCTCTAAAAACCGAAACAGATTATATTAAAATGGTCACAAATAACGAGTATTCAAATTGCATAGGTACTCTTGAGACAAGAAAAGTTACACTAGTCTTCCAATCACTTATAAAACTTAAACAAAGTAATGTTGCACAGGCGTATAGTTGTTTATCAAACTCTATTTAAATTTTTTGTAGTGTACGTTATTAGCAACGCGGTAAGTATTGAAAGCAAACATGAATAAATTCATATAATTTTGTACTCGTATGACAAATGCATACAATCACGGTAGCTAAGAACTATAATCAAGAAGTGGTGTAAAACGTGGCTAGTACGTAGTATTAACCTGCCCAACACAAGGTATGAAACCTTGATAACAAAATTGCCAATGTTGTATTAATTTCTACACAAATTATAACGCCATTTACTAGATGATGAACTGAAATAATTAAGTCACCTCAATACAACGAAATGTTACCAACCAACTAATTAAAAGAAGAAGAAATGGCACATCAAAATAAACAAATAGTACAAATTTTGCTTTCGGTTCAAGGTGCAAAATATTTTAGTTGTTGAAAATGACTACCATTTCTTATTCGTTTTACCGTATACTATGATGCTACTTCACAACCGACTGTTTTACATGTTTTAGAATCTTATATTTATTATATAATGATATATTTTTTCCTAATAAATAATAATTTTTTTATAACACTATCTGTAGGGATTACTTCTTATAGGTATAGATAAGAAAACTTTTTTTATACTTCTATTATTTAAGTGCAGTTATGTATAACTCTGTTTTTAAAAACATTTCTTAACTGCAGCGCTAATAATAGTTTTTACAATGATTTTTTGCATTCATGCGCTTGTTACTTGTAACTAAATGCTTGTGGCAAATAGTTATTTTGTTTGCTTTGTATAGAATTTTATTTTTGTTAATTAAACGTAAGCAAGTGAGTTGAGTAAATTCTTTCGAGTGGGTTTTTAAACTACTTGACGTATTTTTTTGCAAAGTAAGCAAACCTTTACATTATAAAAATTGCTTAATAAATAATAAAAATTAGAAAATGCTTTTACTATATTTTAAACAAAAATGGGTCTATTAATTACTCTACGTTCTATAAAACAATTTTATAATTTATTAAGTATGTGAGGATACAAACTAAACGTAAGCCGACAAACATTAAATTGGTCATTAAACAGTAAATTCGCTAACGTTTTTTAAAAAATATATTATTGTTATAGTATTCTATTGAATTTGATTGTGCAATATTATACGTTTTATTATTTTAATATGTCTTACTTAATGCAATTTTGGTAGCGTTATAAGTTTTTGTACAGTTACGTGTAGAAGCGTTGGAAACGTTCATTTTATTTTCGTAATTTTTTTTGAATAAAATTTGATCATTTCTGAATTACATTATAAATATATTGACTATAAAGTGTTTTTTTAAAAGGCTCAATATAACGTTTATAACAGATTTACTAGATCAGACAGCGCGAAAGAGATTTCGAAATGTATTGTATTTTTGATTACTTTGTCCTAGCAACATTGATTATTACGGACTTTAAATGTTCTTCTTATACGAGAAAATTGTTATGTAATTGCAAATGGTAAATTACAATTACCAACTAGCATTAATCTATTAATGAAAACGAAGAGTTAATAGAAAATGAATTAGTAAAAAGATCTCTCTTTGGTGATGCCAACCGTCACATAATTATTAGATTTTAACATAATTTTTGATACGATAGTAACACGATTATTTCTAAAAAAAATTTGTTTTTCATAAAGTTCTACATTGATTAAATATTGTTATTCTTTTTCTACACGTTGCAAAATTCAAATAAACAAAACGACCCATTGCTTTTACGCTCAACGTTATTTAATACAGTATTTCGCATTCTTTTACTATTCTCCGATAGATAACAATTACCTAATATGTGCACATATCGTAATGTTTATAGATACAAACACAGTGGAATCTCGATAAGTAAAACCTTGTTAAGTGGTAATTTTCAGTAAGACGAAAAAAATTGCCATTCCCTTCCAACGAACCCTTAAATACGCGATGTCTCGAATTATTTAGGCTTTGTAACTCGAACAAAATGTTATTTCTTTACGAGATATTGATAGTACATATTTATACTCCATGACTCGAACTTCAAAAAACAGATTTCGTTAGTCAAAGTTAGTAAAATACAATAACGGTTTACTAAAATCCAAAAAGAATGTTTTGTGTTGTACGTTGAAAGACGCAATGATATGTTAAAACTGATGTACTATTTTATTTACTATTATGATTACGACCGTATATTTTTCCGTCAAATTTTTCTTATTAACTGTTTTGTGATTTTCCAATTTCTATAGTTGTTTTCTAAAAACAACTTTCATTTATGCATACGCTAGTATTGCAAATAAAGAAAAAACCTATACTCGGAGTTTTTCCAATTATGTTTTTTTGAACGAACCTAACAATTTTATTGAAATAAAAGTTAGTTGGAATATATTCCATCTACTATTTTTTTAATAAGACTGTTTTATATAAAAAAAATGTCGAAGTGGCATATGATAAACATAAAGTGTGATAACATGTATTTATCACAAATGTAAAATATACAAAATCTTATTTACTACAATTTAGAGAAAAATCAAATTATCTTGAGTGTGTATAAAATAATTGACCAAAATTAAAACGTGTCGAACAGATAGTCAAATATACACAGCAAGCAAGTGATTTGTACTTCTGAGTCTTCTGATTAATAAAACGCTAATTGGTCAAATACAATGAATACACTGTTTTGTTTTACCGTTCATGTTGATAAAATATAATAATTTAACTAACCGTTTTTCTATAAAAGGTTCTCGTTTTTTATTTTATATATTTAAAATTTAAACCAAATACAAGTTGTATACAAACCAAATTTCAAAATTGTATCTATTATTTTAATAGCTCCTCAATAAAGCATTCATGTAATGAAAGAAAACATGTTAGTTATTAGCAGTGGCGGCTGGTGGTCAATGCTACAAGAGAGTCATTTTAGTATTAAAACTTTAAAAACGTATTCATACTTAATAAAAGACTTATATTTAAAGTTTTTTTATGTATCTATAAAATAAGCAAAATAAAACGATGCATATTTGCAATTGTAAACTATTAATAAAACAATTTTTAGTAATTTTTTGGAAGGTCATTGATCAAATGACCTAATGGAGAAGCCGCCACTGGTTACCAGAAAGTATGTAAAAATATCCTTGAAATGAATTATGATAAGCTATTTTTATACAAGGTTCGCCATTACTCCGGCCTCGACTTCTTGTATTTTTGTATAAATATCAGCACAAAATGTTTAGTACTGTAATTATTTCTATTAAAAAGCTGGATGTTTTAAAAATATTTTTGTTTATACAGAGTGTTGGTTGCCCATTAATTTTTTTATGCTGTTCAATAAATTAATTTAGATGAAAAAAATATTTAAAAAGCAGCATCAAAAAGAAATGGTCACCCAATTGCTATTTTTAAAATTTTGGAATTTGTTTTGATAAATTGGTAGATGACAATCAGAAGCACTTAAATAGTCTACAGTTATAAAGATATTTATAAGTTTTTAATTAAATCACAACAAACATTATTTTAGTCAAGGAGGTTTATTCTAGTAGGTTTTGCTTATATTAAACAAAAAAAAATTTTTCCACAGAACGAATTAGTAGACATTGTATTTATTTTGGGTAAATTTAAAAAAAGTATCTTTTGGTTTCTCGTGTTTATAAACAAAGATATCCTGATCGCCGTGCTCCAAGCATCAGTGCATTACAAATATTATTGGTTTGATTAGAACAAACGGGATCGGTAAACTACAAGCACATGTTCAAAACAAAAATGTCAGAACAAAATAGGCATAATTTATAGTATTGCAGGCTATAGTTGAAAATTCAAATGCTAGTATCAAACAAATTAGTGAAGAACTTAGTATAATTAGTGCTACTTTAGTAAAAAGAGTACTAAAAAGCTATAAATATCATTTTTATCACATTCAACTGCATTCAAAGTTAACTATAGAAGATTTTAACTCGCGAAGAACTTTCTGTGTGTAGATGTTAGATAAACTTAATGAAGTGCCACGCTTAATATCCACTGTTTTATTTACCGACATAGCTTTGTAAGAGATTACGTATTTCAAGGACATCCTACTACACAAGAGGCAATAAAAAATAAGAACCGCATTTTCTAACGTCAGACACGAGATGTTACAAAATGTGCGTGAATCTTTACGGCAAAATTTTGAACACTTGTTAAATTAATTTTTGTTGTTGGTTTTTTAATGGTCTCTTGCTTTATGTTTTTTGTTTAATATAAACAAAACCTACTAAAATAAACTTGCTTAATTAAAATAATGCTTGTTGTGATTTAATTAAAAAGTTATAAATATCTCAATAACTGTAAATGTTAGCAGAAAAAAGTACTAGTGCAAATCGGTAGAGAATTAAAAACTACATTAGAAATAGTTGAAAAAAATCGAGAGTGCAATTTAAAAAAAAATGAGTTTCAGTAATTTGATTTTTTTTTAAAATTAGCGCTTTCACAAAATAAGTCATCTACAAATTTAGAAAAATAAATTCCAAAATTTCAAAAAACACCGGGTTTGTAATTATTTCTTTCTGATGCTGCATTTTTAAAGAAATTGATCTAAAAGGGCAACGCCGCAATTAATTAAAAACATTAAAAAAGTATTTTTCATCTAAATTAAGCCTTCATCGAACAGCATTAAAAAATGATGGGTTAGTATTTAAAAAAAAATTAACTTCATGCTGCCCAGCAAAAACTAAACACCCTGTATAAACAAAAATACTTTTAAAACATGCAACTAAATATGAGTACAGTATTAAACATTTTATTTTAACATTTATACAAAAGCACTACAAACCGAGGCCGTTGTAATGGCAAACCCTGTATATTACAATTGTGCACCATTTTTACTGCAAGCGTCTGAAGGCTAGTTCTGAAAACCAGAAAAAAACAATAATGCATGTTTATCCCTTATTGCACGTGGAATATATACAATATTTTATTAATGGCTTACAATTACGTCGTCATGCTAATAACTTTGATTTTACAGCGTTGATTCGGTTTTGATGGATTTCTCAATTTGACATTTTATTTATAGTTGAGTGGTGTGCTTGTTTATATTGCAATTTTGAGAATTTTTTATTAGTATTTCAAGTTTTCATTAGCAAAAGGTTTTTTGTTATTGTCGCATTTAGACGATGAAGCATAATTTATTTAATGAGAATATATTTAGATTATTGGAAATGGTTTTTACCGAACAACACACCTTTATTATTAAAGCTTATTTTCGTTCGGAAATCTGCAATGAACCAGAAACATGGGATTATTCCTACCAAAATTGCTACGAACAGTTTTACAAGCAATTTTCCAATGACATATTTTGATGATTCTTTTCACAACATATTCTTCGTATAGTCGAAAGGTTTCGTAGTACAAGTGCTTCAAAAAGAAACTTTACTGGCCGGCCTACTGTTTTTTATGAAAGAAGTTGTTGAAGATTATCGCCAGAAAATGGAAGCAAGTCCAAAGAAATCACTACGACAATTGTCACATCAAACAAATTTATCGCTGGCTACATGTCAGAAAGCTTGCAACAAAGTCTTGTATTTACACTCATACAAAGTGACAGTGACCCAAGAGTTACTGCTTCCTGATTTTCTACATCGAATACATTATTGTCAATGGTTTAACGAAGTCCTAAACAATGATGACGTGTTAGGTGCAATGAAACATGTTTTCATCTTAGTGAATATTTGAATTTTCAGGATAGTAGAATATGGTCAGCAGAAAACCCTCATATTTTTGCAGAAACATCACTTCATCCGCAGACGATTGGAGTGTGTTTAGCAATCTCACGGCGTAGAATCATTGGTCTTATTTTTTTTTAAATGAAAATATTAATGCAAACACTTATAGATAATTATTTTCGATCCGTTTATTAATGAACTACATGTTTATGAGTTACATCATTGTTATTTCCAACAAGATGGGGTTACTGTTCACACTGCTAGAATATCATTAAATTGTTTACGACAGTCCTTCGCTGACCGATTGATAAGTGAAAATAATGGCCTCCACAATTACCTGATATAACCCTACTGGATTTCTTTATATTTGGTTTTTTAAAAAATAAAGTAGATTCACAGCGTCTGCAAAATTAGAGAAGCTGTTAACAGTATTACACCCTAAGTGTTACATAATGTTTTTAACAATATTAAAAAAAAAGCGAACTTGTGTTTAATTTTAAATTGACAACGTTTTAAACAGATGTAAAATTAATTGTATAATTTGTAACATTTGTTAATTACACTGTAATTTAACTTCTATTGAACCTCATGTTTATAAGTATTTGAAGTTGTGTTATGTCCTATGAATCAAGTAACAAAATAAATTTATATCTTATTTACTTTCTCATGAAATATGTATATAAAATTAGAGGTATTCGATGGTGGTGGTGTCATATTAATTATGTTAGTGTTAGTATTACGTTTATGATGTTATTAAGGTAGTTGTCTTTACGAATTCTAAAAAAGATACTTTGTAAGAACAACTATCCTAATAATATCATTACCGTAATACTATCTAATACTAATATAATTAATACTACACCAGCACCATCTAACACCTCTAATTCAAACGTAAAATTTGCTTCAATTAATAACGTACCCGGGTTTACAAAAAAACCTATTCCAATTTTAAAAACACCTAACATGCGTATAACCACATATAACAAAAATAACATCAACAGCATGCTGTACACCAAGATTAAAGATAAAATAAACATACTTGACCAACGTAATGTTATTTATAAAATCAATTGTATGAATTGCAATGAATGTTATGTGGGCCAAACTAAACAAAAAACAAGTAATCGTATAAAAAATCATAAATACGATTGCGCCAATAAACGCAATTTGTTATTTCATTTTGACAATCCTCTAACTCTAGATATCGAGCCTAATTGCAAAAAAAAGATTGATAGCTAAAATGATATATATCACAAGCATAATAATAACTTTAATTCCAATAATGACACTCAAAATTTAAGCACAATTTATACAAATTTAATCACAAAGATACGGTATAATGTAAGGATTCCTCAGTTTTATCAATGTTTATCACCTTGACTGAAAAGTTATAAATTTTTCATGTTTACGTTCGTTAGTGTTTAAGTTTTGTTTTATTCTTATTTTTTCATGTTAATTTATTTTCAATGTTAATTAATGTTGTAACCGTTTTGAAGTGTAGTCCTGGACACACCACTTTATAAGTCTACATTGTAAGTGTTAATTTATTGTAGTTTAAGATAGCTCATAAATTAACAAATTAATTTACTTGGTTGTCTGAGCCATGTAAAATAAATGTTTTGTTTAATAAATAGAGACCTGAAGAAGTGCGCACACAGTCGTATGAAACGGAGCCGGTTCTTAGACACTTGAAGTGTTTTTGATCCCCTCCTCATTGAAGAGCTATAAAAGTAATTCAAGTGTTATATAAATTATTTTGATTTTATTGTATTTTTTTTTATTTGTTTGTTCTTTGTATTCAAGTAAAATACATTTTTAAGTTGTAGTTTAGGTGCAGTATTCAGTGAAGGTGTATCAGAATAAACAAAAGTTTTTACCATTAAAAGAAAAAAAATTGAAGTAATAAAGTGCTCTGAAAAAAACCAATGTAGTCTACAAGCAGTGTTGAGTAAGATCTAGATCCAAAGAATCTAGATCCCGGATCTCAATTCATTAAGTGGATCTTGTATCTGAATTTAGATCATTTATACCTACTTAAGCCGTTGTTAAAAAAACACTTTCCAGAAAAGTATTAAAGCAGGTAGGTATTTACAATGATTTGCAACAAATGGTATAAGGTATATTTGGAAAATATTAAAAAATTCATTGTCGGTATTTGCAGAAATGCTGTGTTTCTCACAAATACATCCGGCTTTTGGTTTTTATAATATTTCACGATTTATTACCCATTTTTTGTATTGAAGCCCAATTTGTTCACTTTAATAATTAATTTTCACTTACATTTTCCATACTAAAATGTTCGTTGTTAAAAACGATTGTATCTACATAAGCATATATGTATAAACATATCTTTAATCTAAAACTAGGTAAACTAGCTTCTTGTTTCTCTGTGTAAAGCATCACTAAACAGCAGCAACACTAAACTACAATAATGGCACTTTTGTACTCAAACCCACTTTGTCGTAAGAATGTATAAATTTGACATCTGCTTTACCGTCGTGATTAATTTTTTCTTACATATTTGAAACTAAAATGTTTATTGTTAAAACTTTCTCATCTACAAAAACCATTGTATTCATATTACTACTGTTTTTACCATAGATTTAATTTTTTCTAGTCTGCTAATAGTTTTATTTTTAATAACAATATTTGTTGTTTACAAACTATTTTTAAATGCAGAAACATTTTTTTAATTTGCATTGTAAAACATTCCGATTTCTCACTTACTTCAAGTTCTGCTCCTGTGTCTAAAGATAACAATCATGCGATTATCTTTTTGTTTATAAAAGAAACTTTTTAATTATCGAGATGTGATTTTTTTCGATTTCTTAGTCATACTGTTATTCATATAAAACTAAAAAAATGTTGCAGTCACTGATATTTTCAAAACTAATTATAATAAATTACATTAAAGTTTAATTGACGTTAACGTATTATAGAAAATAAATATACAAGAAACCATAACAACCAACTTTAGTGATGTTAAGATTATATAACGTATCCATTACTTAAAAATCACAATACAATTGGTACAAGAATAAAACAGTTGTTAGGTAAAATTGTAAAATTATAAGAAAAAATTAACAATATACGATCAACGTAAAAACTTAAAAACTAACTTGTTTAGTAATCGGCGATTAATAATCTAGAAAACATTATAATTCTAGCTCGTGCGTTAAAAGGTTTTAATTATTAATTTCCTTTATTATCAACCTTGTCGGTTAAATAATTTAACAAATTATTTAATATCTAAAGTTAATTCTAACGACTATGACTATCCATTGCATGTTCAGATAATAACGTTTTTAAACATTGATTTTTTTAAGTAATGATAATTTTAACAATTAACTATTAAACTGAATGAAATAAACAAATGTGAATTTCATCATTAGTTTATTTTAATAGAAACTGTTAATGAGGTTTCATTTTTTTACGTAATTTTGATTCTACTTTTTATGTAAAATGCAATTTAATCAATATCAATTATGTTTATAAAGTTATTATGACGCGTTAAACTATATAAAATTATTAAAACTGATTAACGTAAACATATTAAAATAATAGCAAGATTTTTAAATTATATTGTTAAAGTTTAGTGGTGGTTAAAATAAACTATGCGTAGTATTCAGTATCTGCTGTTTACGTAGTAATTCTTCTAAATATATTATGCGTACTTAAATACGTTTTATTTTGAGAATATATTTTATTAATAATTTGAAAAATTGTGGTTTTTTTATACCATAAGAATAATCTATGAATTTGCAATATTGCAGACAAAAGTACCGATTACGCAAATATATTTGAACACCTAAAATTTACTAAAAAATAAATACACGTAAATACAATAACTTACAATTTATTATTTGAAATGCAAAAATAAATTATATAAAAGCCACTAAATGTAATACAATGTTATAAAACAATGTGGTAATTGTGAAAAATAGTATCATATAATAAAATGCTATAACAGTTAGTTTAATATTATTGCAAAAGCAAATCAAAACTGCGTTGAATCGTTTATGTCACGTTAACATAAACGTTCTGTTTTACATACAAAAATGTACGAACATAAAGTTAGCAAAACAACACTAGCAAGTCAAACGGTGTATGAGCGCATTATTTGTTGTTTTTTAGTAGCTAGTTATTGTAAAAAAAAAGATTGTTGTTTATGTTCATGTTATTATGTTTTGTAAAAGTTATAACAAAATTAGTAAAAAATCCATGTAAGTACTTCTACAATTTCGTATACTTTAGTCGTTAATTAAATTTTAAAAAATAGACGTTTTGCTAAGTTTTGTTAACTTGTGTACGTTACAAATTTGCAAACAATCAAAAATCAGTGTAAACAGTTTAATTATTTATTATCCAATGTATAAAAAGATATTTAAATTTATTCTAAACGTTAAAAATTATTCAAACATTGCTTAAAATCTTATAAAATAGTTTTATGCAGCGACTAATAGCCATAAACTGTATTTTGGATTATTAGATATTATAAATACTTTATGAATATATTTTTGCTTTTTGTAAACTACATTTAATACACAGGTATAAAATACTTAATATATAACGATAACTTTAATAAATTCAGAATAGTAGATAATTTTAATATCTTAAATTGGTCGCTTTAAATTTTTTAACATTTATGTACATACATGTTCCTATTAAATAATAATTGTTGCGTTTTCACCTTTATTTTATTTTGAGTGACAAATTGCAAAACAGGGTAATTGCTTGTAATTAAATTATTTTTTACGGTATGTTTTCCTCATAATATTATTTTATTTTAAGATACTTATTGTTTATTATTATTTGTAATTATGTTAATTTTGTTAAAAATAAAATAATTGGTTAATAAAACTTTTTTATTTTTCTTTACTGCTGTCTGTAATCTTTCATGTGTAATGTGAGTTATAAACTGTTAAAAATCAATGGTTGTAGCACACTGTATTTATATTTATTGTTTTTCTCTGCATAGAAATAGAGTTTTTTATAAGTCACAGAGAAAATATTAGAACTTAAATCGTAAAAACTGATTTATTCTAAAACCGCACTGAAACTGTTATTTAGTGACTTAATCTTTTTGTTTTTATGAACTGCATTGAATATTTATAAACTACAGGATAAAATAAGTTTTCTTGTTGTACACAATATTTACATAATATTTTAAGTAATTAACTTGTAATTGGTCAACAGTTCGATTTTGTTTCTGCAGACAAGAATTTTATGATTATCTAAATTAATGTATTAAAAACAATTTTTTTTAAAATTTAAATTACTGTTAATTTAATAATCTTGATTGTAACTAAAATAATACTATGCGATCTACGCGCTTAAGCTCTAGCAAAAAATAACTGTTTTATCTACATTTTTCTTTAAATCTTTGTTAAGCTATGTTCTATTTTTCTGATGCTAACAAACAGTTGTTTCAAATTATTGTATGCTTCTTTTGTTTCCTATCCTATAAAAAAGTTCTTTAATTAAATAGTGATTAGTTTGAATATTTATTATCATTAATAGCATGTAAAATCACAAAGCAAAATACACATTTACGAGAATGTATTCTTGCTCGAAGTAAGTAAGCATTACATAGGCCTCATAGGACTGATCTAATAAATATTATTCATTTCAGATGAAAAGTCACTTTGCGGTTCTTGACTACAGAAGAGACATTCAGGTCACTAATGTATTCCACAAGAATACATAAAACAACAATAAGTAGGTTTATACTTAAGGTTTGCAGTGTAATTATATTAAAGTTAAAACCTAAATACTTAAGGGCAAGTTATACTAAAATGATGCACATTAAATTTATATAATCTTACAGGCACCAAGAACTTCTGAAAAATACAAGATTATTGCATGGGATTTTAATTAACTGTGGCAATCTCCAGATTGAATCTGAGACCATAATGGCCGTTACACAACATTTCGTGCCCCTATATCCCCTGGGTTATATTATCATAATTATTACAGATTTAGTAGTATATAGTACTGTTAGGTTTACCAGATGCTAACTACAAATTCATTTACATAAATATTGGTGTAAATGAGCGTATCAGCAATAGTAGTGTCTTTAATAACAGTGGATTATTCAAAAGTTTAGCAAACTTTAAATCTACCACTACCTAAAATATTGCCAGGAACGAAAAATTTACTATCATATGTTATTGTTGCCGATGACGCCTTTCCATTATCTAAAAATATAATAAAGCCATATCCGAAGGCTTATCAAAGAAAGTAGGATTTATAGTTACAGATTATCTCGTGCAAGAAGGATAATTGAAAATGCTTTCGGAATATTAGGTAATCGTTTTAGAATTCTCTTAAATCTTATTAATTTAGGTGTAGAGAAGGTTCAAATAATGACATTAATTTGCTGTTACATATATTTTTTATCTGTGATGGTACTTCATCATACCTAGAAATTGATAATAGTATAAAAGACCTCCAGAAATTGTCACAACAAAATAGCAACTAAAGTTCAGAAATTTGAAGAGAAATACGTAACCAATTTAGAACTTTTTTAATTCTTTAGTGATTTGTAAATTTTCAAATCAAGCAATAAATAATTTTAATATGTGTGTAATGTGTTTTATTAATATATTAAACTACTTTTTTCTGCATTCATAAATCTTTTGAAACCAATGTAGTATCCCTATTATTTCGTGTTCTACCTCCATGCGTACATTATTGTCGGAAATTTTTTGTAACCATGGTGTAATATATTTGCTTAAGGCCGGGATCTAGTGAGAAGTACCTTAAAATGTAAAATGATGAAACTTTTTTTTACATAAACTCGCCGCTATATAACAACAGATGGTACTGCTGTAAGACTGATAAGAATGCATGTAGACAATACTTTTTATTTATCAATAAAAACGTTGTGTATCTTTTGTTATTGTCTACATTTCAAAACGTGATTTTGTTCTAACACGTTTTTCTTTGCAATCGTAACAGTGTATGTTTCCTGTGATAATAATGTTTCAACCAAGATCAGTCAAAATACTTGAATAAACAAATAACACTGGAAAAATTAATCTAAATATGCAAAATAACTATTTGTAAGGTACAATGATAAAATTTTTGACTCTAAAAAACGGATTGTAAAAATGCTGCTAAAAAGAGGTTATTGTTCACGTATAAAAACAAACCGGAGAAGAAAATTGATAACATAAACCAAAATTACAATTACTGTAAAGGATGTTTTTTTCTAGAAACAGCATACACTGTATTTCTTTTGTTTCTAACAAAAATAAAAATAGGTTTGTTATAATTTTATACTGGTATACACAAAACCCAAAACGTTTGCAGATCTGCGACCTATAAGTATATTACCTATATTGTCGAAAGTACTAAAAAAATGTCTAAAAACTCAAATTAAAAAAATTTTGAATGATCATATACTACCTAAAATGCAGTCTGGGTTTCGACTGAATCATAGCTGTTGTACAGCATTGCTTAATGGCACAGATGACATTCTATGTGCTCTTGACGAAGGTAATATCTCAGTAATAGTGTTAATTAACTACAGTAAAGCATTCGACACAATCAATCATGAATTGCTTTTGTTCATACTTCATCACGTTGGTTTTGGAATAAAAGCCGTTTAACTAATCAATAGTTTCCGCAGTAACAGATATCAGATGGTTAAATTAGGAAATAGTACGGTTTCAGATTTGCTACCTATGAAATCAGGAGTTCCGCAGGGGTCAATTTTAGGTCCACTTTTATATACTTTGTACACCAGTCCCCCCCCTGAGGAAATAGAGCAATCATTCAATAAAATTAATGATGACCTTAAGTTGTTGTATGACTCTTCGAAAGCTCATAACTAGCTCTTTAATCCGAATAATTCCTCTGCATTGATTTTTGGTAATGCCAATTGTTTGCAATTGGAACTCCATATTGATGATGTGAATATTCCGATAAGTCGAGTAGCTAAGAATTTAGGCCTTTATATAGATGACAAATTGCGGTTTCGAGAACATACTACTAACTGCATACGTAGATGCCCTATGGAAACCTAAATAATGTTATATCCACATAAAAGTTATTTGTCTGTTAGAACAAGAAAAATGCTATGCAACTCGTTAGTGTTATCAAACTATAATTTTTGTGATACAATTTACGGGCCCTAATTGGATTCTGCCCAAACAACACATTGGTACAAAAAACGTCTAAATGTCCGTCTAATAAACGTTAATAACGCGTTTAAAAACGTTTTAATGTCTAATAAATGTCTATTAGCCGGACATTTAGACGTTTTTTATACCAATGTGTTGCTTGGGTGTTAGTGTACGCCGTATACAAACAGTTAAAAATAATTGCGTAAAATTCATTTTTGGTCTTAGACGTCATGAGCATGTATCTAGCAAACTAAAAGAATTGCGGTGACTAAATATGGCTCAACGCAGAAAACTATACACTCATTATGTATGTTTCACGTTGTAATTACTACGGGATATCCGAAATACCTTAATGATAAAATTCGTTATCGGACAGACGTACATAATATAAATGTTCATGGTAAGGGGTTATTGTCGATGCCACCCTTTAAGTTTAAATCTAAAAAAATGTATCTTAGATCATTTTCATATAATATAGTAACGTTATATAATTCCCTTATCCCTGAATTGAAATCATGTTCACTACGAAGTTTTAAAATCAAAACGCGATTGTCTATGCTGTGTTTCTTATTTTACCTAATTTAAATTATGTGTGTACCTTACTTAATTAAGTATATATGTGTTTCATGCTGTAAGTATAAATTAAATTGTGAAAGTTCCTCGATACAACAATGAAGAGCGGGAAAGAATCGTAGTATTCTTGACCAAACTTCGTCTTTGGGTCTAGTGAATAAAATATCAGTGTATTATACAATATTTTATATATATTTTTATTTGTCCCTAAAAAATTATGCAAATACAAAATTTTGTTACAAATTTTAATACATATTATACATAACAATATGCAAAATTTTGACAAAAAAATAAAAAAGAAACTCGTACGTACTACAAATTTGTTATTTAAATATTAACAATTAATATAATATTTTTTTGTAATATTAAATAATTAACAAATGTTTAATTATAATGTATAATTATTTTAAACTTCTTTAAATAAAAAATAGTGACGCAAAAAAGTATTAATAATATTTAGAAATATAACAAAACCTCAACTAATGCTTTTCTTCTGTGTCAGAATTTATGATTTGAAAACGTATTATATTTATAAATTTAAACTCCTTAGATATTATATATAAAAATATAAATGTTTTTTGTTAAAGACTTAAACTATTTACCCGAAGTGCTCTTACAATAAACATTCATATACCATATATATCTGCAACACAATTTTTAAGTATATCTTTTTGCCTGTTTTTATATAAAACAAAAATTTAATTTTTAATCGACTTCATTTTAAAACTGGCAGTTATTTATAATTATTGTAAAAATCAAATTATATAAAACATAATTTTAAAATAAATAAACTAATTTAAGTTATAAACTAGTTACTCTACAGAAACCTTAAAATAGAAATATAATTACACACAAATTAGTTTTAACAAGAAATTATCTCTTGTATTTTATACAAAATTTTTAATGAAAACATTCAAAGCATGTTAAGATACGCTTTAGATAATTTTATGCTTTACTTTTTGTATACCAAAATTATTACTACGCGTTTAAGCGCCAAAAAACCAAATAAGTTTTTAAAAGTTACATGATTAGCTTTAACTGTAAACATTATTATTTGTTTTATAATGAATATTTTACTGATTATTTTTGCAAAAAATTATTTTTTAGTATATAGAGATTTTAAAGTATACATTACTGATGTATTAGAATAAACTTTAAATTACGTTTTTATTATTTACAAGTTAACTAAAAATATTTAATAAATTGAAACAAATTTAATAAAAATTTAAAAAAAAATTAATGTGGTATAAGTATTTATTTTAAAAGGTACTCTAGAAAAATATGAATTATTACCAATGCAGCACAAATACATACAATTTATGTCCAGTAAATGCACGTCCCTGGACGTAGCAATAAACCACTGGATATCCAAATGATGTAACCTACGTTCCCTGGACATACGATGGATTTACAGATAGCACAAAAGTAGACTCGTCTTTACGTACAGTAAACATTTCTTGTTATACAAGATCTGTATCTAAACTTATAATGTTAGTCCAGTGGATGTCCAAATTTTACAGATGTACAATCTATGGATGGTCAGTGTATGTAAATTCTCAATATTTCATAAATGTAAGATACTACAACAATGTACAAGCGCATAAGAGGTGCAAATAATTATATTTTTTTAGACATAGAGGTTTTACCATAAAACATATGAATAATTTAATAATTAATAAGTAAATGGTGTATGATTTATTGAATTATATTCTACAAGCTTTTGAATTTGAGCTTAGTTCTTTGTCAGACAGTATAAATTAAATTGACAATTATAAAACTAAGGTAGACGCAAGATTATTTAGTTACGGCATTTGCTCGAGGGTCTAAAAGAAAACCACTATAAAAACTCTAAACGTAGTTCAAGTGTAACTGGTGGAAAAATTAAGATTAGGAAATAACAGGTAACCAGGTTTCAGATTGTTTGTAACCATTGTCTTTGTTAAAGCTGTTGGGTAATTTAAAAATTTCAATTAATTAATTATCTTACATGTTCTTACTTTTTTTATTTATAATTGGGACAGGGTCAAATCTTTAAATTCAACTTTAACCATTCTTATAATATGCATAAATTTAGACAAAACACTACAATAAATGTTCAAAATGAGGGCCGTCATTGGCTAAACACAAGTTTACTCGTCTTTTCTTATTTTCAAATAAAGGTACCAAAGCGTTTCCATTGATGTTTTGAACTTCTTTATTTATTGCTTCCTGTAATTCTTTTATATTATGTAAACGGTTAGTAAAGCGTTAAGTCAGGCGAACGTTCTGATTAGTCTCTCATTCAAAAATTGCTATAAAAAAAACTATGCTTGCTTTAGCAACATGTAACGATGCATTGTCCTGCTGAAAATACCCATTTCTGATTTTATCATCATGCAACTCTTTTATGAATCGTTGCAGTATGTTTGTTCGATAACGTTTAGCATTTATTGTATCCAGAGCTGGGCAAGTTACTTTGTAAAAGTAGTTAACTACTAACTAAAGTTACTACTTTTTAAAAGTAGTGTAAGTTACTAACTACTAACTACCGTAAATCGAAAAGTAGTTAGGTTACTAACTACTCAACAGTTGTATTCTAAAATATAAGTTTTTTTTTCAACTACTTGTAGAAAAAGGACGTTTTGAGACGATTTATGTTATACCACTTTTAGTCATATAAACATAAGTACCTATAGACACTGAATTATTATTACATTAAAGAAGACAAAGTAAATCAATCACGCTCACACGAAAACAGTAAAACAATTTTAACGTAACTACTATTATTCTATTATCATGTATATCTATTTTATTAGAAATTCTCAAAAAAAAAATTAATAAAATAAACCTAAACCTAAAAACAGAACTTAAAGTAATAAACGTATTGTGGTATTTAATATTCATTTCCTTTTCATAAAAGTAACTTTTCAAAAAGAGCATCAGCCAATGCATTTCTTTTGAGCGAATTTATGAGTGAAAAACGAAAATAATCGCTCGACAGCAGCTGATGGTAAAGGTAAAATTGTACTATATCTAATGAACATTTTTTAATAATAATCTCAAATAGATGTATGAATTCTGTTATCTTCCAGGTGTTTTAACAATTCCAGTTCTATTATTCTGCTTTTGTGAGCATGTTCATTCTCAGTATCAGAAGAAATGTGTAACTTTTTAGACAAAGCAGGTTCATCAATATCAAAAAACTTTTGTTGAAGTAATACTTTGTTTACGTTTAGATCAGAGGCATTTAACATTTCGAAACAAATTAGGTTTGCTGCATTTATACGATGTTTTTGAATAATCTTTACATCCATGTTTACTTCTGCGTTACTGTTCATTATGTGAAGGACACGTTTTAACCTGCGAAACTGCAATGCAAGCTGAATAATTGTAGCCATTGTATGTAATTGAAGCCGCTAATAAAGTAGTTTAATTACTAGTAAAGTAGTTAAGCTATTAACAAAGTAGTTTAACTATTTCTGTATGTAGTTAAAATAGGGTAGCTAACTACTTTTTAAATACGATTACACGAAAAAAGTAATTTATTCCAACTACAGTTACATTATTAAATTAAAGTAACTTGAATAAATAGAATACAACTATCGTCAACAATAAAGTAGTTAGATTAGTAGCTTAACTACTTTGTAGTTAACTACTGCCCAGCTCTGATTGTATCATTAAAAAAATATGGTCCAATTATCCTACGTCTTGACAGTGCAACCCAGACTCCTATTTTCAATGGCTGAAGATTGTGTTGAACAAAATTGTGTGGGTTGTCAGCTGCCCAAATCCGAAAACTTTCATTATTTGTGTAACCAGATAAATGAAACCATGCCTCATTTGACATAAATGTCAAGTTCAGATCATCATCGTTGTTCAAATTATTGTTGAAACATTCAGAGTATTGTAAACGTTGACAATGATCAGCAGGTAACAATTGTTATACAGCCGTCACTTTGTAAGGGTACATATGCAAATTCACTTTCAATGCTCTGCGACAAGTAGAATAAGCCACACATGCAAAACAAATCAATTAAGCTGTTAAACAAACATAATATTTAAAGAACATAAATATTAATTTAAACACTCAATTTGTAAACATCATTAATTATTGTAATGTGTTTTTAGTAATAAAAAACCAACATTTTGAAGTGTAAGAAACTCGCCAGATTGTGCACTTAATTTTCTCAACGAATTAATAGCATTTTGTTTTACTTGTTGTTGTAAACTATGTACAGTTTCTTTAGTTAACACTTGTGGTCGGCCAGTTGACTTCTTGTTACAGATACAATTATGAGTATCAAAATGTGAAACAATTCTATGCTTCTCTTTAACAAATGTATTGTATGATACTATATAAACATTAGGAAATGCTTCTTCAAATTGTTGTCGTAACCTCAATTTTATGTTTACTCTTACCTTATTGAAAACACAACAAAGCTGTTTGTTTTAAAAATAACAGTTGTTGACGAATCTATTTAGGCAGGTAAAACAGAATGAATAGAAATAATTTACAAAATTTGCAAGCGACGTGCCGGCAATGAATTACAGGTATGAACAAATAATTTACATAGTTACCAATTGAAGAAATCCAAAAGTATCAAATAATAAGGCGCAAAATTTAACTTGATCCCCATCCTTGTTGGCTTACGCTGTATATCTTTCAATACAACAACGTTGGTGTATAACAAAAAACGACGGAATTCCGTAGCCATTCATTTTTTTTCATTAAGAAAATGTAGTTTTTTTTTTGCAAACTTAGTTGGTATAAAGTTATTTTTTGTTAAATCTGTCAATCTTGTTAAAAGTTCAGTAACCCAAAGTATTAGTAGTTTTCGCATCACTTCTAAACATACCAAATGTATAAAGCCCAAAACAACATCTCTGATCATGTTTAATTTTAATGTCAATCCAATTACAGAAGTTTTTAAAGGATGAATTTCATCAATTTTGTCCGCCATTCTGTATCGGTACAACATTTCAAATTATCAGTTTGTACAAAGCAAATTTGGTTGTTCACGTTCATAGAAACGGTATCTTGCATGGCCTTTCGTTTAGCAAATGTAAGACTTGGCTAGTGCATTACATATAAATTCAGCAATATTAAATGGAAGTACACGTTTATTGCATTTGAAACTATAATTTGATAAAAAAAGTTGAATTATTAATAAAATCTTATAAGAAGCCATTGGCTTTCTTTGGCTTATCATACCCATAAATAATAGTAGTTAGTACTACTATAACATTTTCTGGGTTTTGACGCAGACTACATAAAATTGGCGATAACTGACTTCTATAACTTTTTGAAATAATAATCAATATTGATAAAAACTTTAAGTGATGTCAGATTTGTAATAAACATACATCTAGATATTAATTTATCTAGAACTACCGTTAACCCAAAATGATAAAGCTGTTTTCGTGAACTCGTTAATAAAGCTAGAGCGTTCAAAAGTAAATTAGGATAAAAAAAAATTTGTAATAAAAACTGATAACTTGTTAATTTAATTATAGTTAATCTGACATTAAGTAGCCCAGCTGGCCAACTTGATAATAAAATGTGATCAAATAAAACTATTATCTGAAGAAATGCTCAAATTATTTGGTACTCTCACAAAAGGTAAATCTAAACCACTATATTTTAAGTTTAAACAGTTGCAGTAATCAGAATCAGTTAAAGTTTCATTACTGACATCAGAACTTCTATTACCTTTAATATCATTTGCATTTTCATTCATTTTTTTTATCTTCTTTCATTATTTGTAGTTAGTAAGTTATTGAAAATTACAGCATGGTTTGGTTCAGTACTACAAGTCTGTAAACTGTTTGTGGTAACATGGACATTGTTTATAATTACAACTGTATGTATTTTTTTATACAAGAATTTAAAGGACAGATAATGTCAGATTACAAAAAAAAGTTATTTTATGGTGTAGTATTTATTTATGGCCTGGTAAATTTAAAACGTCGAACAGAAAATGAATACATAAAATGTTTATAGTAACCTTAAAGATAATGTCCCATGCACGAATTATAACCAAATCAAATGTTTTATACGGACTGAGAAACATGTCATGCATGAATTTTATGTTTATTTATATTTTATGAACACCACCACACAAAATCAAAACTGATAAACATCAAAATATTCAAAAAATGACTTCGCAGACGTAATATTTCCCAGTATGTTTTATGCGTTGATACAGTACAAATTATTATTATTTCAGCAAAGAACGTCTATTGGATGTAAATAGTATTTTGTCCAGTGTACGTTTAGTTCAAAACAGTTTATGGACATTCGTTAAAGGCCCATGGACGTTCATACCTTTATTGGACTTAACCTGGACATCCAATGGACTTTGTGTCCTATTAGGGTAAGTTTTAATTGTTTTCTCGTTATTTAATAAAGTTCTGGATTGTTAAATTTACAAAACAACATTGTGCAAAATTTTTAAATTTGTAGTTGTCCCATTGTAAAAAAAGTTACTTAACTATGTTCTACACATGCAACTTGCAAATAACAAACTTGCTCCTTTAACAAATTTAATAATGTTTTTGCATATAAAACACTAACGTTTGCCATCATATCCCTCAGGTTCACGAACGCTTTTGATACTATCATTCTGCCAAGATTTCCCTTTACTATCTTTTGAGTAAATTCAGGTTTCGTCTAAGAAAACGATTTGACTTGGCGTTTTTACCTTTTTATTTGCAGAGTACTTTCTTAGAAACCGTGTCCGCATACAAGCTATATGCAACTTTTCTATAAGGACTCGACGACTAGGATCCTTTTTAAATTTAAATTTCAGGTTATTTAATACAATCTTCAACGAAGTGTTACTGACATTCACGATTTCATTGCTTTTCAAATTGTGAATTCTACTAACAGTTACTTGCTTTTCTACTATAAAATTGATAAGTAAATATACTACTAAAAATTAATAATTATTACTATCTTTATACATGTTGTATAAACAATTACGAATTTTTATTTTTAAAGTTTTCGGTATATCTGTCGTTTTGGTTGGGTCTTTTTTTCCAGGTGATGATAAAACAGGATTTTGAATTTTTTCTCGTTTAATGTTACTAACGTTTTCCTATATCTATATCTATAATTTCAATATTTTTTAGTAATTTATAAGATACATTATTGTAAATAACCAATTATAGATGTTATATAGTACAATCTCATAAATATAAAAAAAGTCATAATATTATATAATTTACTCATAATTGGCTGTGTAAAAAAATTAACTTTACTTTTATCAATTTTGAAAACTAGTCTTAATTCGTATTAATTTATGATTACATAAATAAATAATAAATAAATCATCATATTTGGTTTGTATATTAGCAGCAATTTATTACACTCTTGTGTTGCAAACTTCATCCTCGTGTAACAATAACTACCCTAATTAGCTGTGTTTTCATTATTCTGTAGAAATGAATTGTTGGATTATTAGCCATTGTTGTTTTAATACTGCACGAGCTTTTATCGACATTTTTTAATCTTGTTTTATAGTACATTTCGTATATATAATATACCTTTTAGAGCATATATTTTTTATTCTTAATGTCAACTTAAACTTATGCTTATTTATAGTTTTTAATAATTATAACGTTATATTTTAAGTAATTGAAAATATTTAAAAAGTACAAATAATTATTGGTTACTGTACAAATTAAAAAAAAACCAAAATGTTACTATTCTACTTAACAAAATGAAAAATAAGACAAAAATATTTAAACTAATTTAGTAAACATTTTTGTTACTTAGAAATTGTAATTTACATATAATGCAATTAACAAATCAATGCGTATGATCCATAAAATTGTTTGGTCGTTCATTAGTTCCAATGAAATTGCTTTGAGTCACGCAAAAATGCTTAAATAAAATTTTTCTTTCTTAAAATTGTTCACTTAATAATTGTTGATAGTTGAGTAGTTAAACTGTGCTTTAATTTTGTTTGTAATTGTATTTCTTTTTAAAATTTATTGATGATGTAATTATCGAATTTCAGTTGCATTAAATATTTTTGATTTATAAATAGAATCATTTATATTTTCTCGTATTAATTTAAAAAAAGTAAAAATGTAAAATTTAAATAAATTAACTCGCATGATACCTTTTTAACTATTTATTAACTTTTTATGATTATTACTTAATGTATACGTTTATTATGATTGGTTACATTAATTTACTAATAATGGTTTTGGTTCAATAACGTATATTTATTAAAAATTAAAAACTTTTGAACGTGACAATAAAATGACAATTATATAAGTCTAGACAGATAAGTAAATTTAATAAATTATGGAATAAATAAGTTAACAAATCTTTTAAAGGCATTAAACATGCAAATAATAGACTAACAACTTAAATTAAGCTCCTGCACAAAATTTTCGATTTTACTGTGGTTTTTTAAAGTATTCCTGTTGAAGAAATTATCTCGAACATTGAGACTAACATCAGTCTTTTTTTATATCAAAAAGAAACTGATAATCGATTTAAATCGACTAAGATACGACCAAAACGAAATACAAATTATCTAAACACGAAATATTAAAAACTGAGATATTCAAGAAGCAATAAGAATTTTATGATTCTACCAACAGATAAAGAAAAAGCTGCGAATTGTTAAGTGATACAAAATATATTAAAAACGCTAACGACGTAATAATGATTTCATATAACTACTTAAAAATTTAAATCATTAACTACAAAACTATTACAAAAATCTAATTTAGCAAACAAGACTATTAAGAAACTAACACTAAACGATTCTACTCGATTCGTTTACATAAATCACATACTGAATTATCTTTAAATTTAATGCTATTATACTACTAAAGTTCTCACAAAAACATTCCGATTTTTTGCAAACGAAATTTTGTTAACAGAACCATCCAATTATTTAAAGATTGTTTTAAAACTTTGTTCATTTTATTTAATAGTAAACATTGTTAACAGAAAGATAGTTTAGCAATGAGATCTTTCATTTTTATTATTGTTTGCAAACTATTTTATAAAACGATTTAAAGAACAAACTTTAAAATGCGTTAATTAAAAAAGTAATGATACTCTACTTTTCTTTGACGTAAAGATAAACTAGTGTCACTTGAATACATTCAGTTTATTAATATAGACAATTTTTCCTATTTTTAAATACGGTCCTTCGTTGTAGAGAAGCAAACAATAAAACAATCTTTTATTTGCTGTTAAGGCGACGTTTCGTTGGTTTAAGTGCACAACTTCATGAGATCAGCCAACCTTTTTAATGTGTTGAGCTACTTTGGAAATTTTGGAAACGTAGCCAACCTAAATAAGATAAGACACGTTTGTATTCGAAATACACGTATTTATTTTATTAATTAATTAATACATTGATACCTACCGATCGTAAAATGTAAATGTCAAAATACAATTTAATAAAAGTGAATAAAAATAATAATAACAAAAGAACGTACTGTTTTAAACAGAAACGTGCAGATAAAAAATACACGATCAATGAGAAGACTTACACACAAACTTATCAATGCGCCTTTTAATACGGTATTTGCTCTTAGTAAATTTTATATTGGAGGAAGCAACACATTATAGAACAGAATATTTTTCTTTGATTGCTATAGACCTGGTACATTTTGAAACGCAATCACTTTCAATTTTGTTGTAGCGATGCGCCACTAAAGCCATTTCGTTGAAATTCTTGAAACAATTTTTGAAGTTATTCTTTAAGTTAGAAACTATTTCTACATGATATTTACTGTCATAGAGTTTGTATAATATATTTCTGAAAAGATATTAAAATGAGTGGTATTGTGGGTGATTAGGTTTCTAAAACTCAAAAAATATCATTTCTTATTACTTCTATTTGCCTCATCACTGTCTTAGCAAAAAGCTTCTAAAAACGACTGTTTTATTATTTTCTGGTCTTCATATGATTTCTTTTTTTGTGCAATTATCTGGGACACACGGTATGATGTATCAGTTGCCACATTATTTTTGTCAATTGTTTTCAAAAATATTGACTGTTGTAAATTACCTGATTTTTTAATTGTTTCATTTTTTCTTTTCTGATGACAAAATGTAATGACAGTGATTTTTTAAAATTCTAATGTGCAGTTTTATAATACCATTTATATTTAATTTTTTTAGCAACGGAAACAGAAGTATTACATATAAAACACTTTCTTACTACTGTTTGGAATAATATTTTCTGTTGCTTTCTACTTTTCTACTAACCCAACTGCTAGACGTGTATGTGTTATGTGTTATTCAATTTTAAACTGAGCGTGGTCGGTTCTGGTTGATTCTAGAATGGTAACGTTGGCTTACTGCAGTGTTTATTGATGCTTGTGTTTATTATGAAAATTTGCAAAATTTATCAAAACTTTTATGATTCTTACACTTTCGTTTTTTTTTTAAATACGTTGTGAGCTACCAAAATTATCTTTGCGAGCTACCGGTGGTTGAGAATCGACGGATTGGCGACCAAGAGCCAATACAGATGGAAAGAACTATTAATAAACTAAATCAACTAAATTAATTAAATACAAGTGAGTAAATTAACTTGTGGTACTGTTATTACGGATTAAAATTTTGACTTGTAAGTTATAAAATTTGACGTTTGTGGCATTAAACTATTTAACTCAACAAAAATATTAAACGATAGCAAATCTGGACAAAACTGAACAAAACAATAGGTCTAACAAGGATTAACCCATAAAATTTGAGTAGTATACTAGTATATGTGACTATTTTTTTGTAAGTTATTTGACCAATGAGTCTTTATTAAATAGATTTTTGGCTAAGCTATTATTTTTGTTTTGAAATTTGATAAGATTTTAGTTTGTTTTTTCCTGTCCTCTTGTTTCGTGCACATGTGCACCTAGTTACCACCTGTCTAGAATTATTTCTAACATCACCGACATTTTTTATCTGTTTAATCATAATGTATCTAATTCACAGAAATTTGTTGAAAAAATTAAAAACATATTTCCACCTAATAATTACATAGTGTCATACTGTCTTTGAATATTTTGAGTTTACTGACATTATCAATTTTTTTGACAGTTTTTCTCTCTTGTAAGAGCAAAATTTACATACAAAAATTTGGCACTGCAATGGCTAGCCCGGCATCTGCAACTTTAGCTAGTTTAGTCGGAGAGTAGCTTTGAAATATAGCTAGAAGATATTTTTAAGCTTCTTAGATTACCGCGAGGTGGCGTAGTGGTAATGCATCAATAGAAAGTTATAATAATAAATAAGTAGATTTCTTCCGTAATCGACTTATTTCAAGGGGCATTCAAAATACATCAGGTATAATTTTCAAATAAATTAGTAACGTTTTTGTTTTAATTTTAAAAATAAAATGGTGGGAAGACATCAAAATATATTTTATTTAATGTCAATTACTCCGTTTATTTTTAACGAAATTCAACAAACTTGAGCTCGTTAAAAAATGCTTTCCTTTGTCTATCGATAGAATTTTCTATAGTTTATATTTAAATAATAGTTGAGTCTCTATAGTACTTTATCTAAAATGTAAACATTTTTTTAGAAATTAAATAGCATGGTAGGTTTTTTAACAGAATTAGAAAATTAAAAATTTAAAGTTCACACCTGTGAAAATAACAATGCAAAATTAACATAGTTTGTCAGAAATTTTTAACTGCTGATATTGTGTTTAGTACCTACTTTCTACTTACTGCTAATATAATAAATAACTAAATAATAATGTCAAAATCTCACAAATTATTAATTTTTTTTAAATGTTTACAAATGTTATAAGTTACAACAAACTTTTTATGTTTTGTATTTCTAATAGTACAAAGTAACTATCTAAATAAATGAGAGAAATGATAGTACATACAATTTTTAAAATTTAAAATTTTTGAGAATAAGTGCTAAACGACTACTGGTACCTACCTCTTAACTTTAATAAATATGATATCTTTGATTAAAATTCTATAAAAAAAACTTTGAATTGAATTGAATAAACAATTAGTATTAAAAAACTTAATGATTAAATTAAAAAGCTTGGTAATTTTATATATTTTTGCAAGGTTTTGATAACTTTTACTATTCTAACATGCACTGCTACTATTTTTTTTTGCAAAAATATTGGTACTTAGTTTTTCATAATTTGTTAAGCACTAAACTATTAAAAGTAGCAATTTAAGTTACGCAAAAAAACTAGACGAGTTGGTTAAACGAACACAATTTAAAAATATCAAAACAGCTTAAAATAATAAGAGTAATGTTCTCTATTAATTAATAGTACTTATAATTTATGGACTATAAGTCAAATAATAAAATCTTTGAAATTAGTAAATTTAATTAATGTAAAGTTATGATTAATGATGATGTTTTCAAGTAAATTAACTAAAGTTTAGATGTAACAATGTATATAACAAAATCAAGTCTTCAACTTAGCTTATAATAGTAAATTGATAAATTAATTTCTCAAAATAAATGTAAAAAAAGCTTTAAATATTTAGTAGTAAACGTAATTAATTAATTTATAACAACTAAAATATTTTGACTATTTATGTATACTTAGTGCTAAGTAATTTTTTTAAAACATTTTCTAAAATTTATTAAAATTAATTATATAATACTAGCTGTACCCTGCCACGCTTCGCAGTGGCACATTGTGATTGAATGGT
This sequence comes from Aquatica leii, assembly GCA_035610365.1. Classification (NCBI taxonomy): domain Eukaryota; kingdom Metazoa; phylum Arthropoda; class Insecta; order Coleoptera; family Lampyridae; genus Aquatica; species Aquatica leii. Next base: position 46,049,014 of record CM069433.1, on the reverse strand, counting down.
TGAGAAATGAGAAACAAAACAAAGAATACATTTCACTTGCTTCCACTACGTTATTCATTAATTTCTTAACTGCAAGTCGCGTGCCGTTGCAGAGTTTTGGCTAATTAATATTCCGCAAGAGGATAATTGGCACACCTACTTTCAATTTTAATTTGTGTGGTGGTATCCCTGGCAGATCAAGTGAGTTTAAAAATTGTATTGGATAATTAACTACTTTATCTGCTTCCACAACGTTGTCTATCGACTTATATGCAATTTCATCAATTTCAAAATGAATGAATAAATATAAGAAAATTATTAAAAATAAATAATTAAAAAAAATGCACGTCTTTATGTTTTCATTTTCTAACTGTGAACTGTTTTACATTGAATTGTTATTTTATTTGATTTTATTATTGAAATTAATTGATGTTTACTATATTGACATTCGTATTAATTAATAATTGCTAGTTTTAATGTAATTATTTTATAAACATTAAAAGTGAGGTTAATCCAAATCTTTGATATAAAATGTAACCTCTACTTACGATTTGGTGAAAGGCGCAGTTCGATCACAACACTATCACACCAAAAATTCTTGGTTTAAGTGAATATTTAATTCAGATTGTATAATAATCAGAATCAGATGCATTTTTTTTTGTAAATAAACAATGTAATTGGGAACGAAATTGTTTCTCATGTGACTGCGTCATTACTATTGCGGTTGTCAGCGAGTGTTTTCCTCGCTTATGGCAGATGGCGCGGTCACTGGTACACAGCTGATCGTTAAAAAAACTGTTTTCTCGCAGTCGCAGATATGTGACTGATGCAAAAAATAGATAAAAACAATCCTTGATGCGGATTTTATATCATGTTAAAATTTCAACTCAATCGGTGCAGAAGTTTTTGAGTTTTTGAAGCGTACACAAACCAACATAACATTTTTATATATATAGATTTAGTTTTTTCCAATTACAGAATTTTTTGTATTCTTTCAAAATTTTGAATAAATTACTTTTTTGAATAAATGATATTTATTAACATTAACTTTAATCACGTGTTAGTTATTAACAACGGTTTTTTAATAACTAAATCTATTTCGCATAAATTTGTTATGTTGATGCATTCAAGGATTACATAAAAGACATATTTACGTTTTACGTTACCCAGTCGAAGATCTAGGTGGCTTAAAAAAAACCAAACAACAGAAAATACTCGAAAGGTATAATTGGATTAAGTTTGTATCATCAACTCTAAACGCATCGAAGTAACAATAAAATGATAACATACAACATATAGACTAACAACGTAGTTTGTCAAATAACGTTGCCACGATTAGCACTAAACATGCAATATCTAAGAAGAAAAAAGAAAAAAATTACACAAGTATGATTTACCCAACTATCCTGAGGTGTACGTACGTTTGCAGTTTAGTGCACTTTATTTAAATAAAATCTATTTTGGCGAATGTGAGCTTACCGCCATAGCTATATAAAGCGGTTTAATAAACGGCCAAGCTAAAAATAAATAAACCTATACAAACACTAGAGGAGATCATATGAGTCAACTGTAGTCACAAAACTTTCACTTAACGTTTCGCAACACCCAAAAAACAGTGCTATATTAAACAACGGCCGCAAAAGCTTGAATTCTACTAATAAATCGCTACCAATTATGCAGTAACCGTATTTAAGTATAATCTTGTCCACTCACAGTGTCTTATTATTAGCCCCGTAAGTTTCCTTAACTTTTGTTGACTCATGCTTGATAGTGCATTTTGAGTGTTTGGTTGTGGCTGTGTAAGAAGGGAAGTTTAGTGTGACTCGTCCAGTTTTGTAGGCAATTCCGAAAACGGGTACAGGTTCGATATATATCACTATTGTGTCTTTTTTAGCTAGCGCACCCGCCATTAAGCTTTCTTTAACTTTTTGTTTTTTTAGGATCCACATGAGCTGTATGCGAGTTGCTAATATTTCCAGACTGTTTATGCATGCCATAATCAGTTTGGATTTTGTTACTGGCGATCTTAGTGTCAGTAGTGCTGCTTGACTGTCAGATATGATCGATATCGAACCATTAGAGTATGATTTCGAGTCGATAATGTTCCTGACTGACCAGTCAATAGCAGCAACTTCAATTTAAAAAGCGGGCACATATTTACCCAAAGTCAGCAAAAATTGCTTCCCATAGTGCCTGCCTCCATATATTCTTGCACCCATACTGTCTTAATCTTTGGTCCCATTTGTGTACCAGGTAGTTTCTTGAACCGCGCCCGGGTAAATATTTTTTGTCGTCGGATCTCATAGTAAAGTTTCTTCCCGGTAATTGACGTGTTTTTATTAATCTGCAACCAGGACGCTGCTTGCCTTGCTTTCATCATTACAACAAGGTGTAATAGTGGAAATAAAAGTAGTGCTTCCAAGGCTGCTGTGGGCGTAGTTTTTGTAGAAGCAGCCAGGAGGACAAATGAAATAAGCGTGATTAAACCTTTTGCATTTTATAAAAACAAAGAAAACCAAAAATACACGTTTTACTTATCTTGCATACATATGTACAAAGTGTTTCACAAGTAATGATCGTTACTTCAACATTCCCTCTCATTACTTATACATTTCAACAATGCAATACAATTTATGTAGCTAATCCTAAACTTAAAACATGCTTCTTAAACAGTTCAGATGAAAGACCCTTTGTCAAAACATCTGCTGCTTGTTCATATGATCGTACATATTCTATGTTCAGTTTACCATCACATACAAGTTCTTTTACAAAATCATATTTTACATCAAGATGTTTTAACCTTTTGTGATCTAATTTATTTGTAATTTTTATACAAGATTGATTATTTTTGAGAATAGTTACTTTATCTATTATTATTTGAAAATCATGTAATAAATTTTTAAGCCAAATTCCTTTTCTTGCTGCTTCAGACAGAACGATGTACTCGGCTTCTATTAATGATAACGCAACAACAACATTGTTTTCTCGTTGTCCAACACACAGTTCCACCAAACATTTTGAAGAAATATCCAGAAGTTGACTTCCGATCCATTTGATCTCCTGCCCAGTGCACATCAGCGTATCCAACAAGAGCAACAGCATTATTGTTTGGAAAATATAGTTTGTGTTTTATAGTTCCTTTTAAATACCGTAAAATTCGTTTTAAACTCTTCCATATTTGTTCTGTTTGGTGTAGCTGGTGTCTGCTACATATATTTACGAATATACTCAAATCAGGTCTTGTAGCTGTCATTAAGTACATCAAGCATCTCACCAACTTACGTACTGGTTTATTTACTTTTGGATTCTTTTGGTTTTCTGGTTCTAGAACAAAGGTACTCTCTATTAGAGTTCTTACTACTTTACAGTCAGTCATATTGAATTTTAGCAAGCAGTTTAACTATGTACTTCTTTTGATCCAGATAAAATCCATCATTCAAACAATTAATATTTATTTCAAGAAACTCCTTGACAAGTCCTAAATCTTGCATTTCGAAATTATTGCTAAGTTGTAATTTTAACTCATTCATGTCATTTACATTTTTACCAATAATTAGTATGTCATCTACATATAGTATAAAATATAATTCGGTAAATGCATTTTTTTAATGTATAGGCACGGATCGCATTGTGATTTTCTAAATTCACTTTGTTTAATAAATTCATCAAAGATTTTGTTCCAACAATACTAGGATTGTTATAGACCATACAATGTACTATTTAATTTTAGCATTTTCTCATCACTAAATTTGTAACATTCCGGTATACTTATATATACATCTTCCTTTATCTTACCATAAAGAAAGGCTGACTTTACATCCATTTGCATTATTGTATAATTGTCAGCACTTGATATTGCGAGCAACGTTCGAACAGTTGTCAATTTTGCTACAGGAGCAAAAGTCTCGTTGAAATCAATGCCTTTCCTTTGCATAAAACCCCTAGCGACCAATCTCGCCTTGTATTTTATTGGTTCATTGTTTTCGTTACTTTTAATTCGAAATGTCCATTTACTACTTATTAGCTTCGCATTCAATGGTTTACTGACAACAGACCATGTTTTATTAATTTCTAAAGATTTCATTTCTTCATCAACGGCTCTTATCCACATTTCGGCATCTGGTCTACTCCTCGCTTCTTCTATAGAATGAACGTTATGACGCTTAACGCCATATGTCCAATGTCATCCTCCATTACATAATTATTTAAGTATTCTGGTTTCTTAGTAATTTTTAAATTTTTTTTTAGAGTCATTGTTTCTTGCTCCCTCTCAAATGATACGTTCTCCTCAGATTTTTTGCTGAGTTGCTTCTCTAGTTCTCCGGATCTAAGATCGTGCTCACTACTATTTAAGTCTACATCGACTGTTACAATTTCATTCAAATCTGTTTTCTTAATATGATTATTTAGTGTTTCTATATTCGTTCCTTCATCAAAAACAACATTTTGGGCTGTAAATATTTTTTCTGTATTCCATAACCTGTAACCGCCATGTGTATATCCAACTAAAATGCATTTAATTGCTTTAGCGTCAAATTTACTTTCACCTTTTGCTTTGGGTATGTGAGCATAGGCTAAACTACCAAAAAGTTTTATATTACTCAAGTTTGGTTGTTTTTTATAAAACATCTCTGCTGGCGTGATATTCGTCTTCAAGGATCTTGTCGGACTTCTGTTTATCAAGTAAGCTGCACAAAGTACTGCTTCTCCTCACATTTGTTTTGATAATTTTGATTCCCGAATCATGGCTCTTGCTTTTTCCACCAAGGTTCGGTTCATCCGTTCTGCCACCCCGTTGAGTTCAGGAATGTATGGAATAGTATTTAATACTTGAATGCCCTTAGCTTTGCAAAAACTCTTAAACTCTTTTAAAGCGTATTCCCCACCGTTATCACAGCATATTGATGATAAAATAGTTTCAAAATGTGAAGTTACTAATGCAACATAATCTTTAAAACATTGAAGAGCTTCACTTTTGTTTGTTAGTAAATATACCATAGTGAAATGTGAGTAATCATCTATGAACGAGAGAACATATCTTTTACCATCATAAGTTACTGGTGTTATTGGTCCAAAAATATTACTGTGTATTAAATTCCAGTGGCCTTTTTGTATCGTTTTTTTTTTATTTTGAAATGGCAATTTAGATATCTTGCTCTTTACACAAACTCCACACAAATCAAGATCATTTACACTTCCATTTGGTTTTTCCAAATGTAAGGCATCAACCATTCTATTTAATTTCACAATACTATTATAACTTAAGTGTCTTAATCTTTTGTGCCATATTTCTAAATCACTTGATTTATGACAATTGGCAGTATTTTCAGGAAATTTTTAGACAGTTTCGAATTCTATTTCAAACAAATTCTTACCTTTCCTACCATAAGCTAGTATTACATCATTACTTTTTATAACTGCTTTAGCAAAATCAAAAGATACCATTAAACCAGCAGTAACAAGTTTTTGTACAGACAATAAATTGTGTCTAAGATCTTTTATATATAAAACATCTTTTATCTCAGCAGTTCTGCAATTTTTGTTAGCATTTAAAATTACGTTTATGTTTCCTATCTTAGAAGCAATTAGACATTGATTATTTTTTGCAACACATACCTTAATTGGTTCATCAAGATCCCTTATACATGTAAAAGGTTCTGAGTTATTTACCAAATGATCCGTAGCTGCTGAATCCAAGTACCAACATATTTTCTTGCTTGTATGCGAGGCTTCTTGTACCGGCAGTGAATTAACTATGAAAGCGACAGGTTCATCACTTTTCATGTTTGTTTGGTTTGCTTGCTTCTTGTATTTGCAATCTTTTCTCATGTGTCCAGGTTTCCTGCAATTATGGCATTTAATGACTGATCGATAGCCCTTTGAACGTTCAAGGTTTGAATGGTGACCTTCATTACGACCAACTTGCTGCTGTCTATGAAACCGACGATTTGATTCACTCCAAAAGGCTGCAGATTCATCAGATATTGGTTCTCTCTGATTATTTTTCTTCAGTTCATGGTCCAATAGTTTTCCCTTGACAAATTCTAACGTAAGTTTGTCAGGCTGTAATGTTTCTAGAGCTGTAACTATTGTATCATATGATTTTGGCAAAGTTAATAACAGGTAACACACAACATTCATATCTTCTAGCTTTGCACCAACACACTTTAGTTCACGGACAGTTTCATCAAAGTTAATAAAGTGTTTTTCCAATGACTCACTTTCACGTAACTTCATTGACAGTAATTTTCTTCGCAAGTACAATTGTGAAGCTATTCCTTGCCTTTGAAAAATCGAACCCAATGCATTCCACATTTGATAAGCAGTTTCCTTATCTTTCACATTCTGCAATTGTGAATTTGCGATACATTGTATGATTAAAGACTTACATTTTTTGTTTTTCTGTACGAACGCCTCACTTGGATTTTCGTGTTCCTTTTCGGTACAACATTTGACAACATATTGATCTAGTATAATTTCCATCCGAAATCTCCAGTGATCGTAGCTTTTTTCATTAAACTGGGATATTACAAATTTTTCAACAACGTGGTTGTCCATTTTTTAGGTTAAAATGTATATTAAATTATTTAAAATAATATTTCTCTAGTAATATATTCCACTTCTCATTTAATTGTAGCCTGAGCCTATAACCAGTAGAAGTAGCCAGTAAAACAAATAAAATAAGCGTGGTTAAACCTTTTGCATTTTATAAAAACAAAGACACGTTTTACCTATCTTGCATACATATGTACAGAGTGTTTCACAAGTACATATCTATAAGTAATAATCGTTGCTTCAACAGTTTTCATTGCTCCTGTTATCAGCAGACATGCTATTCTCTGTACTTTGCCTAGCTTGGAAGCTGTGCTTTTTAGGTCGGTTCTTTTACCCTATACAAGCGCACCGATGACAAGTTTTGTCACCACAGTATGTAACCATTTGGTAACTTCTTCTTATCGTGCCGTCTTCTGCCGAAGGTTGGCGACCATCATGACGATCTGTATTTTATTTACGGCTGCTCTAAATAGCTGGTTTGTTGTGCAGTTGAACCATTCTCGTAGGTTACGCAGCCATGAGATCCTGCGTCTTCCTGGACCCCTTCTACCTTCAATCTTGCCTTGCATTATTTTCCTCAGAAATTCGTATTTTTGTCCTCTCATCACATGTGCAAAGTATTCAAGCTTGCGTGTCTTGATGATGTCTATCACTTCGTTTTTTGTTGACATCCTTCTCAGCACCTCTACGTTAGTGACTCGCTCCGTCCAAGCTATTTTTAACATTCTTCTAAACACCCACATTTCGAAAGCTTCTATGCGTTTTGTTGCGTTTTTGTTCAATGTACTGGCTTCAATACCATAGAGAAGTACCGGATATATGTAACATTTCATCATGCGCATTTGGTAACTGTGGGTTTCAATCCCCATATGTGCCCGACCATTCGTTTGGTTGTATTAAAAACCTTGATGGTCTTTGTTATAAGTTTTTCTAAATGAGCGTTCAAAGTCAGTTTGGTATCAAGAGTGAGTCCCAGATATTTGACTTCTTTTGTCATCAAGAGCGTGATTCCGTACATCGTAAGTAGTTTTATGCCATTCGTTTTTTAACGTTTGGTAAACGGAACGATTGCCGTTTTAGTTGGGTTCACTAATACTCCCTTTTTTTGCACTATTTTTCGACGGTGTTTAGTGCACTCTGCATTATGTTAAATACAGTCGTCCAAAATGGTAAGATCGTCGGCGTATCCTAAAGCAAATACACCTTTGTCTTCTACTTCTTGCAGGCCGTCCATGACAAGGCACCATAGTAGAGGTAACAGCCTTGTGAACACCAACCAGCTACTTTTGCTTCTACAATGCTACTGTTTAAAGTAACTGTTACCGTCCAATTCCTTAGCATTGAGTTGACCCAGTTTTGCACTAAAAGTGTGATACCTTTTTTGTATTGCCCTTGCAATTGAGGTAAAGGTAGTATTATCAAATGTTCCTTCAAGATATAGAAAAGCACTTAATGCAATATCATTGGATTGGATTGCATTTTTGCATCTGCTTACTAGTTGATGAATTGCTAGCTTGCAACCCTATCACACGTACATAATAGATAAGTTTTGGAAAATTTTCTAAACCTGAAACGAGCGAATAAATTAATACTGGACTCTTCTCACTGCATTCACGAGGTGTGCGCTACGTTATAGCCCGATTCTCCCAACCATTGCTAAAAAAGAAAAACCTAGTGAAACCAACCATATGATAATGAATCCGCCATTAAGAAAAGTTAACAAAGAAGCTTTTATTTGGAAACACTACGCATATGCCAAGAATATTCGTCAATGACTAACCAGTAAACCAAACTGATTAAGAGAAAAAAGATCTTATTCACCGAAACAAATAGCAGAATGACACTTATAGTGTAATGCAAGCCAAGTTGCTGCTACAAGTTGAAAGTGAAAAATGCTACACCACTCCGGAACATGTAGCGTATTTAGCGACTAAAATTAAAGGTATCAAACAACGACCAATAAGAATTATAAAACCGACAGGGTATTTTGTAGACAAAATAAATACAACCGTAACAACTGGCAGCTCCATTAACACGTAATTGGATTTATTAAACTTTTTTTAGTAACGGCTGGGGTAATCGGCTATAACGTGGGATACACTTCTTGAACGCGACAAGGAAAGTCGAGAATTAATTAATTAGGGTTCCCAAGTAGCACAAAACATGTTACCAATCTTGTACCAGCATTTATATATATTATATTAGAAGACGAAGGTAAAAACAACGACGTTGGTAAGATATATAGTAGATATTGTATCTGTAAGGTTGAAAACCACTCGCAACCAATATTTAACCAATGTATGAGCGGCAAGTAACAAACAATATTGGGAATACAAGGTTTAGTAGATTTTTAAACCAAGCTCAGGTTTTCAATAAAGGCATTCATACTTAATGCCAATATTTATTCAATATGTTCAATTCTGTGATTGTTGTCGTCAGTGAGGCAGAATAATTTCCAAACTTGTGTTAAATAAGTTGATTACTTTTCGTTACTAGAGTTTTTTTATTTTGTTTTTTAAATTGTTTTGTACTACTTTCTATATTATTTTCATATTAGTATTTTACCATTTTATCAATACAGTGTGTGCATAAACTTAAGTAATAATTAGTAAGGTGTATATTATTTATAACTGGTTTATCATGTTTCAGAGCTTTTGTGTAAGCCAAGAGTAACATTCGTGTAAAATACATTGAAGCATTTTATAATCTAAGCAATGAGCATAAAGGAAACAATTTAGTATTTTTAGTATGTTTACACGCATTTTGAAGTTTTAATGAAATGAACAAAATATAGTAGTTTAAATACTAGAATACAGTACCTCCACAAAAATGTACTTTATTTTATCAATCTTGTAAGTATAATCAAATTTATGTATTTTAATTGAAAAGCAAATATAAATAAAATGGTTTATTTTTGTTTTTAAAATGTTTCTTAGAATGTTAATTTGCTCGGTGTACTTATAACATTTGTGCACTTAAAGCAGACACCCGGAAAGGTATTAGAGCCCTTTGTAAATATTCTAGAAAAATAAAGTGCAATTATACTGTAAATTAAAATATTCTTATGTTCAATCAACATTTTCAATAAGTTTTTCTTAAAAAAATTGTTAGCTAGATTTTAAATGTTTGTTGAACATATTTATTACAATTTTGAATGCATTCAATTTAGAAGAATTAAGTGTTTTTGAAAACTGACGAATATTTGTTAAATAGTTAAAGATCCAAAAATAATATCAATAACGGGCATGTTTTCCAGGTAAAATGATCCTACATCGGCCAGAACAAACTTGCAAGACCATAAGTATCATTTCAGCATAAATATTAGCATCGTAAGTTTTTTTTTCCTGGAAGCCTTACAATGACCCAATAATTTTCTTTTAGGTAAAGGATGAATCCTAAGCCACCTTTTTGTGATTATAACCAAAAACCAATTATTTACTTTAAAACTTCAGTTTGTAAAAATCTTTTTTTATTTTGTATTTAAAATTGTACAAGGAAGTTTAAATTTTTGATTTATAAAAAATTTTTTGGAGGATAAAAAGTAAGTACCAACTGTGCTTATTAAGTTAATATTAATCATTATAAGAGCATAGTTTCTAGGGGTACGTTTGGGCGGCGGGTAATAACAATTTGCAGGCTAAACAGTGTATTTGAAAATTATTTGAATATACTGAAACCGTATTGTAATTTTAATAATTATTTTGATTTTGATTAATAAATTGATTACTGTCAATTGTTTTAGGAGCTATCCGGAAACGATTCCCTAGAGTCACCGACGCGGAATTAAGAGAAAGTATTGGCACATTTTTATGCACCGTTAAAAACCTAGACGGCGCGGCGGTAGAAAAATTAAGATCCAGTTAATAACATGAATATTATAAATAAATTATCTATATAGAAATCACTATTTTTAAGTTAATATGTATGTGTTTTTTAATAAAATTATTTTTAATATATTGTGTTGTGTTTCATATTAATTTGATAAATTTTTGACAGATTTTGGTATAATTATAGAATTCTATACTATACTTCTATACTTAGATATTACTTATTTAAAATAGATTGTATCTTGTAGGTTGGATAAATGTTTGGAATCATTATAAAAAACATTTCCAATATATACCCAACATAAAATTGAAATATTGGTCCAATACATCGGTGCTACTTGGGTTACCATATGTCGTTGTACTGTCAGTAAACAAACACATAACAATAATTTGCCTATTTTGCAAATGGTCAATTTTGGCTTTATTTTTAATTCGTTAGTTATAAAAAATGTAGGGTTAAACGTCTTCGAGTAATAGTTAACAGATTTTGTTAATAATAAATGTAGTGCCAAATTTTAATTTGTCATGTTTTCATTATCAATTTTTTTAACTTAAAAAAAAGATTTAATTTTACAAAAAGCATTTTTATTTAAAATTATTTAAAATGTTTGTTATTTTCAACAATGCATCTACAACAGTTTTGAATTAATTTGATTTGTAAAAAATAGTTTTACCTATTTAATTTATGCAGTGTTTGTTACAATTCTGGAGAAAATCTACAGTTGTTTACTAATCCTCATTTAATAACTTATTTAAAACTTGTGCAACGTAAAATTACTTTACTCACTTTGTTCGAAAATTGTTTTACTATATACGACTTCTTGCTGGCGTATAACAGTTTTTTTACTTGCAAGTATTTTAAAATATTAATTTGAAATGGCTTGTTTTCAACAGGATTACAGCTTCTATAAGGTTTACTTTATACAATTTCTGCTGTGTATAATTATAAGTTTAAAGGTTTCTTAAACTTAATTTATTCTCTCTCTCACAAAGTTAAATTAAAATTTAATTCAATGAATCTTTTAATTTGACGTTAATTACATAAAAAGCGCTATGGTGTAGAATCAGTATAGAAACAATTTTCTAATTTGTACACTATATTTTTGTAATACTTTAGTATGTAATCTCTTTGGGAGTTTATTACAAGTACTAAAATACTTATTTACCAATTGTTAGAAATTATACAGTGGCGAAAGTATGTATAATGACTTAAGATGATAAGATTATGTGATTATTTTAGTACATTGAACTTTAAAAAACTTAAACTAATTACGCTCGTTGCAAAAATATAGCTTTTATTTTGTCTTTTTCGCTTTTTTGGGTATTTTTTAACTTATTTTGTTTAATTTTGTTATGTTTTTGTCTATATAGTACCTTTCCCAATTAGAAATATATTTTTTTTCATCGCTGAATTATTAAATTAGAGTTTTTTATAGAAAATTTTTAATTTTATAACCATAAAACGTCATAGAAGATGGAAATCATTGGCAGTCGCAGAAGGGATCTTTCAGTGTGTTACTAACAAGATTTATGAATTGATAATTTTATATTTATTTGTTAAGTAGGGGCATAAAAATTACTCAGGTTTTTTTTAGGGCACCATTTTGTGTAGCATGTTAAGGTTAATTTTTTAGCTGGCACACGCTTTTGTGGTAAAGTGTAACACAATTGTATTTTATTTTCAAGTAGGTGACGCAAATTAACATTAGTTTGTTGTTTATTAAAACAATAACATAATAGTGTCATTGTATAACATTTTCATAGTAAAATTCTTTACTTTGCATTCTACTTAAGACGCCTCTGTCCATAGCCCCCAAAGTATTTATTTTAGAAAAAAAATTTGGTTTACAAAAGTTTCAATAATTTCCATAAGGCTTCTTCAGAAGTTATTTCGGTATATACAATGTGGCTTATATACTCCAGAAATTAATTACCTTTGTTTTTGTTTTAAATATAACACTCTATATATTATAGCAGATTTGTATTTTTTACTAAATTTAAGAATCAGCTTATTACCCAACAATAAGGTGTTAGGTGAATGGTTTGCGTTTTATTAGGTACTCTTTTAAGAAAGTGGGACTTTAAGATATTGTCTGTAAATTCTCAATTAAACAAGATAAAGATGTACGGTTTTAGCAAATTGCTGAACATGAATATTATCGTTAATTTTACTAAAAATAAGAAAGCCATCGGTTCAAAACTTTCAGTTATAAAAGACATGATATTCAAAATTTCGTAGTACATTTATGTTTATAGAATAGTAGAAATAGATACATTTTCGAATATATTAGGGCACTTAAACGTCTATTACGAATAGTTTTTGTATTATTTACAATTTTCTAAAATAAAAATAACTCAGTTACAAACACACAAAACAAGTAATTACAAATAATATTATTACAATAAAAAGCTTATAAACAAATACTAGAATTAAAAAACAATTAAAAATTATTTTCAATGTAACTAGGTGTTTATGGGTCTGGTAAAAATAGTTTTTGTTTTATTTACAATTTTCGAATGTACTTTCGGTTAAATTTGCACAGTAGGTACCTATCTTATATTGTCATGAAAATAAAACAATAACGTTAGCCGTCTTCTGAATTTAAGTTCTTGTATATTGTGTTATTTCTACGTTTTTATCATGTCTTTTACAAAAGATGAATATGTTCAGATGAGAGAATATGTAGGAAATTGTTTGCTTGCAGCTCACATTTATTCTCAAAGATTTAGGAATACAGGGAAACGCTCAAATAGCCGAGTTTTTGAACGACCGACGGAAAGATTTGAACATACTGGTTGCGAAAGATTAAATTAAAGACTTGCTTTGAAAAGTGTAACGTACATAGAAAATAAACATTTTGTATTGGAAGCTGTTGTTGAAAACGCACACGTGCCCTAAACACAATTATCAATGAGGCTGGAGCTGTCAAAATTCTCTATACATAAAATTTTGATTAAAAAAACAGTTTTATCTATATTGGTACAATTTTTTCTAACAAATGGAAGAACATGACACAGAGATACAATAAACTTTTGACTCTGGGTTATGGGTTAGGAAGCAGAAACAATAAATTTTGGAAATTTTATTTTATTTTATTTTTCACGGATAAAGCTACATTTCATAAGAATCAATCTCTAGTAGCACAAAATAAATGTACGATATCCTAATAATCTTGGTACAATATTTAAAGTCTACTAAATATTGCTTGGTGTAATAGATATATATTCTTAATACTGTTAAAGTGTATAATACTAATATTTGGTAAAGATTCTTTATCCTCCTCTGTGTGATATACTAATTAATTCAATCTTCTTCGTTTAGGAGGGGCATATAACACCACTTTAATTTATTTTTATGGCAACGTTTCGTGCTGAAGGCCAACTGTAATTTATTGAACTCGTAAGTCAACACATAGTAACAACAAAATGAAATTAACAGATAATTTTTAACACATAAAACTTACAGAATAAAATCAAGTGGATCAATCCACCGACCAAGGACATTGGCAACTTTACGAGTTAGTAATTAATAATAAATACAACATTAAACATACAATGGTCAATATTTAAAATTTTAATATAGCGTAGGACATACACGTTTAACAAACAATTGACAAATGTTGTGTAATCAAAAATTTATGAATGTCAAGGGAAAGATAAGAATAAAATGATAAACAAAACTGAATAACGATAGAACCAACCTATATAGTTATCTCACAATTTTAAATATTAAATTATTATTAACGCTGCTTAAATTGTTGGTATCGTTGTTAAAATTAATATTATTATTATATATATTGATGTATAGCATTTCGGAAATTAAACGCGTTTTCAAGTTGTTTTCCACATCTAGAATTGTGGGATTGATAAAATTGAAATTGTGTCCCGTGTCTATATGATGTACGGCCAAAGCTGTATCGCCTTTTTTTGTGCTACAATCGTATTTATGGTTGGCCATCCAATTTTTTAGCTTCTGTTTAGTTTGACCAATATAACACGCACTGTATCCAGTACAATCAAGCTTATACACTACGTCGTGTTTATCTATAGTGTTAGTTCTATCTTTGGTATTACTATACAGCATGTTGTAAATGGTGTTAGTGTTATACATGGTTATTTTGATGTTAGGTGTTGTTAGTATCGGAATGATTCTTTGTGTTAGATTTGGGACGTTTATGATTTTGGTGTATGCGATGTTAGTATTAAGGTTAACTTTAAGGGTAGTGTTAAGGTTAGTACTAGGTGGGTTAACTGGTGGTGGAATAATATTAGTTGTGTTAGTGTGTAGCAGTATTTTTTTATTAAATTGTTAGGATAGTTGTTGTTTCTAAGTATTTTCTTTAGAATCTTAAAGTTTTTTTCATGAAATTGAGGACTGCTCAAACCTATAATTTTATTTTTCATAGCCTTAATAGTATTAATCTTTTGGTGGTGTGGATGTTGAGATAAGTAATTGATCGTTCTATTAAAGGCTATCGGCTTAGTATACCATTCAGTAATTATCGTATTAGTACAAATCATTCAATTCCTGTTTGACTCTAGTTATTTTACTTATAATGACAAAATGTATATTCAAAAATTCGGTACTGCCATGGGAAATCGGCGTCGCCTATATTAGCTAATCTCACAATGCATGATCTGCTAAAATATGTTAAAAACAAACTGACTTACACTCCGACATTTTTATTATGCTATGTTGATGATATCGTTGCATGTATTCCAGAAACTGAAATTAATAATACTTTAAACGTTTTTAATAGTTACAATCCACATTTAAAATTTACTTTTGAAATAGAAACACAAGGATCTTTACCATTTTTAGATGTTAGATTGATCAGGGATGTTAGTACTAATACGATAATTACTGAATGGTATACTAAGCCGATAGCCTCTAATAGAACGATCAATTACTTATCTAAACATCCACACCATCAAAAGATTAATACTATTAAGGGTATGAAAAATAAAATTATAGGTTTGAGCAGTCCTCAATTTCATGAAAAAAACTTTAAGATTCTAAAGAAAATACTTAGAAACAACAACTATCCTAACAATTTAATAAAAAAAATACTGCTACACACTAACACAACTAATATTATTCCACCATCAGTTAACCCACCTAGTACTAACCTTATCACTACCCTTAACGCTAACCTTAATACTAACATCACATACACCAAAATCATAAACGTCCCAAATCTAACACAAAGAATCATTCCGATACTAACAACACCTAACATCAAAATAACCATGTATAACACTAACACAATTTACAACATGCTGTATAGTAATACCAAAGATAGAACTAACACTATAGATAAACACGACGTAGTGTATAAGCTTGATTGTACTGGATGCAATGCGTGTTATATTGGTCAAACTAAACAAAAGCTAAAAAATCGGATGGCCAACCATAAATACGATTGTAGCACAAAAAAAGGCGATACAGCTTTGGCCGTACATCATATAGACACGGGACACAATTTCAATTTTATCAATCCCACAATTCTAGATGTGGAAAACAACTTGAAAACGCGTTTAGTTTCCGAAATGCTATACATCAATATATATAAAAAATAATATTAATTTTAACAACGATACCAACAATTTAAGCAGCGTTTATAATAATTTAATATCCAAAATTGTGAGATAACTATATAGGTTGGTTCTATCGTTATTCAGTTTTGTTTATCATTTTATTCTTATCTTTCCCTTGACATTCATAAATTTTTAATTACACAACATTTGTCAATTGTTTGTTGAACGTGTATGTCCTACGTTATATTAAAATTTTAAATATTGACCATTGTATGTTTAATGTTGTATTTATTATTAATTACTAACTCGCAAAGTTGCCAATGTCCTTAGTCGGTGGATTGATCCACTTGATTTTATTCTGTAAGTTTTATGTGTTAAAAATTATCTGTTAATTTTATTTTGTTGTTACTATGTGTTGACTTACGAGTTCAATAAATTACAGTTGGCCTGAGGAAGTGCTAACCTTCAGCACGAAACGTTGCCATAAAAATAAATTAAAGTGGTTTTATATGCCCCTCCTAAACGAAGAAGATTGAATTAATTAGTAAATACTAATATTCTAAAAATATATAAGTACAATACCATTGATGTATTTTAAAACTCTACAAGGCTTACATGACATTAGGCAAGTATTTTAATCTTAGATACTTATTGCAAGATGTAGAAAATGTACTCAAAACATTGTAAAACTAGATAAAAACATTGTTATAAAAATATGTACCAACAATATCGTTCGTGTATTCTGAAGTCACAAATGTTTTTCAAAGTTTGACTAAAATAAAATATATATTATAATTACATATAAGTAAAGCTAATACTAAATGTTAAACGTTTTCCTAGGAGTTTTTTTTTTATTTTTGCTAAAAACCTTGATCATGATATTCTCACGATTTACATATGCTTGTTTTAATGTTTTTTGCGCGTATATTAAAATAAAAAATAATTAAAAAGAATAGTATATGTAATGTGTTAAAAACTGTAGAAGAAACGCAATTAAATTATTAAAAAATTACGCAAAGAGAATACGAATGGCGTTATAGCTAAAAGTAATTTTACAATAATAAACTACATTTGCTGCACAGAAATTTTAGACAAGGTATTGTAATTCTGCTGTAAAATTACTAGTAATGCTAGTAGGTATTTATGATTTTAAACGTCATCTTTTCCAAATACCTTTGTGGCATTCTAAACCGATTTACACAAAGTACCTTTTAGTAAATTTTGTCGAATTCTTTGCATTTGCTTGTGTTTGAGTAGTGAAGTCAGAAACAGTTATATAAACCCTGAATAAGAATAAGGAAAGTTTTCTTTACTAATATGTATTTGGATTTCTCGTTTGCCGTTTGCAAAGTTTAAATTTTAATATCGAGTTTTAGTACAACGTAATTGTATAATCAGGTAAGTGCCTATTAGTTATCTTATTTTTTATTTTTTTTATCAATTTTTCTGAATATAGAAAAGCAAAAAGTCATTTTATAAATAATTTATTTTAACGAAGCAAGCGCATCTTAAATTCGATCTTTACTTAGTTGGCTGTTCAACGTTACAGAAAATAATTCAAAGAAATTTCACTAATAAGAAACATAAATTCAAAAAATGGTTTTATTTACGTAACTATGGTCAATACTTAATAAACAAAAATTTTAAAATTTGTTTAAATATTGTCCTTATTTTTTGAATAGCAATCCCAAGAAAATGCTTTCGTGCACTTTTAAAACTAATCATGTTTGAATACTAGACGGTAAAAAGACAAGCATTACAGTATATAGTAGATGTTTTATTGAAGTGATTAAATAAATAGAAATAAAAATGATGTTGAAATTTCTGTAAGCCATATTTAAAAAAAGATACATGTCTTATAGAGTTTCTTTATTGAAAAATTCAAACTAAAATAATTTGTCGGTATATTTCATACCAATTAAAATAACTTTGATACATTTTAATGCATTACATAATTATTATTATAAAATGTAGATTTTTTAACTTGGTAGAGTAAATCTTAATTGTGTGTTTTTTTTTCAGATGCTATCACAAAACATCTTAATGTAACGGATGTTACATACGTAAATTCGTTGCGTTATATTTGACAAACTTTAGAACATTTATGTGGTAATACCTAAGTAATATGTAATGATAGTAATAAGTAATTTAAAGATACATTTTTTTGTGTACTTATTTTGTATAATTAATAAAAATAATAAATAATGTTTATGTTCTTTCAAATTAAAAAGGAATAAAAGTTTAAAGCTCGTTTTTTTTTAAATTATACTTAGAACCAGCAGCAAAATCTAATTCTTGTACATTACCAATATGTCCATCTAAATATCATACTAAAAAATTACAATGTTAAAAGGCGGTAATAAGATTAAATAAAATTTTGATTTAATTATTTTATCTACGCAATTAAAAAACTAGAAAAAATGACTGCGAACATAACTATACTATATATATAACATATAATCAATTTATTATGATGACATAATTAGTGATCGCTTCAAAATTCGAATTTTTATAGAAATGTACAACCAGAAATTCCATGTATTACAAACACTTTCATATATTTTTTTAATTTACAAAAGTAACAATATTGTTTATTGTTTCAAAGGTTCAAGGATAAGCTTTTTAGTTTTCAATTAAAAATACTTAACAGTTTGAATTATTAATATGTTAAACATTGCATTTATTATTAGTATCATAGTTCATTAAATTCAAATAAGTTAAACAAAAAAAAACACTTCCAGTTTATCATGACATAAATTAAACACACTCTTTTTTTAATTAGATTATTTTCTAGAAACTTAATTGTTAATTTTGATAATTTGTACTAATAAACACTGAAGTTACTGTTCTATAAATTTTTATGAAAATTTCTTGCAAAATTCTTAGAAGAGAATAAATTTGTAATCTTGCATACATAATACAGAAAAATCTAAATTTAAATATTATATATTTTATTTAAAGTAAGAAAAATAGTGTTAACTTTTAGTGTACCAGAAATTTTATTAGACTAAAAATATATTTTGTCGGTTTTTCAATGTTGCTGTAAAATAAACTTTACAGTGATTTTCTTACTGAGGTTCAAAACCTTTGGTAAAAATTGGATACCTTGTTTTATATTTTTTTTAATGTAATGTAGTAACCTAAAACTAAAATTAGAAAATATTTATGTATGTTCTTGAGTAATGTAATCATAAATAATATAATAATAATAATATAATTTAAATAATATATAACTGCTAACGCTAATATTAACATCTATTAAATATATTGCAAAAAATCGTTTTTCTGTACTGTTTCATGTTTTAAATTTATGTGCAACATTATAATATACATTTTTGTAAAAACATGTTTTAAAACTTTTTATAAAAAATGGCAATATTTGTATTTTACATTTTCAAAAAATAACTTTTAGCGTTAGTAACTTTAATCTTTTATTTTTTCAAGTTAAATAGAATACTGTAAATGACACCTTGTAATGTGCATTTCAGACAATGAAAAGTCTGGGTATGTTGCAGCAAGGGAGTGGTTCCCATGACGACACTGCAGCGGTGGTTCTACGGTCTGGGGCAGCTTTACTGGGGGCATCGTATATGAAGTAGGGTGAGTTTAGTCCCGTCTGATAGTATTTTCTAGAATAAGATCAACGGCCCCGTAAATAAAAAGTCTGTTTGTATTTGATAAATTATAAACCAGGTGTTAATAGCAAAAAATTAAAAAAAAACGTATTTTAAATTTTAAATTTAAGGTTTGGCGTTTTAGACGCAAAAAATATGTAACCGTGGCGTTATTAAAATTGCGATTTGATAATTAAAATTTCATTAACAGAAGTTAATTTAGTAACATAACTTATCGATCTAATGGTTGAATACGTAATTAGATGCTTGAGAAATAGCCTAATTTATACCTGTCAACTTTTGAGGCTGACGAACGTATTTACAAACATGCAAATCTAGTTAAAACCTCAAATAAACATTGGTGTTAGTCACTCTATGAACTAATTTAAGTTAATTTTTTTGTGGTAAAACTTTAAGTTAGATTTACCAAAACCATGTCACAAATCGATTTACGTTTTATTTGTTAGTTTCGGATGACATTCACAGGATTAAACGCAAACAGTTTTTTGCTATATCAGTTAAGGGCGTGTGAGCGTCTTTGAAAATACATTTCAGGAGGGTTGATTTCTCTAAAGGTAGCGTAAAGGGAGTAATAACGAATACTCGTTCTTCCGGGTGCCAACAAAATAATCCCACGAAGTTCGCATTTATAGATGAGAAATGCCTTTAACTGTTTATCTCATAAGAATTAAATTTTTAAATATTAAAAGGTACAAGATATACACTCTAATTTTTATAAAAAGGGTTTAAGCTTTCTCCACATAAAATCGCTTTTAGGGCGCACGCTGGCGAAAGTACGATGAAAGGTCGATGACCCTACGCTAAGCTACGAAAATCAACAAAATTTCCAGGGTTTGGGTGTAGCTCGTTGAGCATAGGACGATACCATTTGTTCATTCCCTTTGAGATCGAAAACAGTAGAATAGGAAATGAACCTTTAACTTTTTTATATAACAAAAGTACTTAAATAAGTTGTTGCATTAAAAATAGTTTAAAAATTAAGACAAACGCTCCAATTTTTTTTTAGTCTCCTTTTCCAAACACAATTAATTAAATTTTATAAAGTTTGCCGTATGTAAAATATTACAAAAGTAGGTTAAAGGCAGGAGTTTTTTACAAGCATTAATCTGTTTGAGTTTTCACAGATTTTCTAGAATAAGCGGTTTACCTACACTGATAGTTGTAAATTTTGTTTACTTACGTTTTAAACTGATTTTTTTAGCAAAACTTGCATGTTTAAATATTCAAACAATTTTTGCATACTCTGCTGACGTATGAAGTATGTTTTTACATATTTATGTAATTTACAAATGCTGTCCTAAACTAAGTAGGGAAAACATTCAAACTTCAAATTTAAAAAAAAACTAAAGAAAATAAGAACAGCATTTATACAGAATTTTTATAGAAGTGTTTGTCATGTAAGCTGCACTAGTTGTATTTCCTAAAAAAAATTAAAAACGATATAACCGTCGATTATTGAACTCAAACTACAATAATTTTATATATGTATGTTTTGTCTCAAACATAAACTGACTCTACATAAGTTTATTATATTTGTTACCATTAATTGACAAATATTTGGCGACAGATAACAACCAATTATTCATCTTTTTATAACACTGATAAATATTAATAATTTTTCTAGTTTTCAGTTTAAAAAGTACGCTCCAAGACAGCAATTCTAAATTTAAAAAGACGAAGTTTAGAATAATCAATATTGAAAGTTAACTACGTGCATTATATTTTAATGGTTTTTTTTATTTGAATTAAAATTATATATTAAAAAACTAAAAGAAGCTTAATAAAAGTTGCATTCTTCTTTTTATATTTTTGTACTTGAATCACACTTTAATAGCGTATACAATGTTTAACAAATTTAAGTGTCTTTAAGATAACTTTCAATTTTGTTTTTGCTCTACGCTACAAAGTTTTGTTTCAATTAAGTTTTTTCTCGCACAAATTTAGAGTAAACTTTTTTATATTGTGTGATTTGTCTATGCATTCACTTGACTTGATCTTGATTGTGATTAATTTTAAATTATTTTTTGCCTCAAACTTTCTGTGCTTTGAATTTGTCTATACTTATAATAATTAAAATCAGTTTCATCACAAAAAATTTTTGTAATTAAGTTTTATAATATAAATAAAGAACTTACTTTTTGTATTTACATTTCTTACTTTTGTCGTTTTTTGTAGTAATTAAATTAATAAATAAAACAATGCGTTTTTAATTGAAAATCTGTTGGTATCTAAAAAATAATCACACCAAAAAAAGTAAAAGAAATTTTTAAAATAATATCAAATATTAAATTCAAAATTACGTAATAGTTATTTAAAGTCAGGAAAATCTCACATTACTGAAGAGGAGCTCAATTGAAATACTAGGCACTTTGTGCCGAGTATTTCAAAGTTTCGAGTCAAGTAAGAGATTTTACTGACGTGTTTTGTATTAAGTTTTTCCGGAAATCGTAAAAAAAGACGAAATCTACAAATTTTAGAAAGTCTAAATTCGAAAACTCAAATTTGTCAATTTTTTTATCAACTATAGTTACAAAGTAAACAACATCGAAAAAATTTCATCAATTTTGTACGTGTGTTGTAAAGACAGTGTTAATTCATAAAATAATGATGAAAGAAGACGAAAATCATTGCGAGGGCATTTCCTTTGATGTGAATGAAGCTGTGGCTGCTGTTACTGACGAGCTATTACCGGGTAAATCAAAAGAGCAGTATGAAACGGCATTCTTAATTTTCAAAGATTGGGGTCGCCAAAAAAAGTTACTTCATTTACCGAAGAAGTATTTCTTGTGTATTTCGCGGAAAAAACAATTTTGTAGAAACCCTCAAGTCTTTGGCGCATTTATTTTATGTTAAAACCCGTGTTGCTATTGAAGTAGAATTTGGATATCAGCAAGTTGTATAGGCTTATTGCATACTCAAAGCGAAAATTGACTAGTTACCAATCACAAAAATCGAAATGTTTGTCCAGATTGATAAATTTCTGCTTGAAGCTCCCGACAAGGAATTTTTATCGGTAAAAGTAAGTTGTGACAATAGGTAAATAAGTAACTCAAATTAATTTTTTTTATGTATTTACAGCTCTCGTTTATTTTTGGTGTTTCGGACGCTTGTCGATGCGACAAATTATCAAAGATGTTACTGGATGACATTGAAGGTCAAGATAACATTCTAATAGTACCCATTCCTGATTCTAAAACCAAAAAAACCTCGTCGCTTAATTGTTGATAAAGGAAATGTTGCTTTGTACAGGCGTTATGTGGCATTACGCCCGGTTCGTACTCTAAACCGTCGCCTATTTGTAAATTACAAGCAATAGAAATATACTGTCCCAACCAATAGGGAAATTTGGAAAATTCCTTTCTAAAATTGTAACGTAGTAGTCTTACCTACACCTATAGAATACAGAGGGCATTGTATGCGCCGCAATTCAGCGACTTTATTAGTAGACGCTGGGGGCGACGTTATCAATTTAAAAAGATACGGAGGATGCCAGAATACAACGGTGGCTGAGGGCTATATCGAGGATTCAATTCAAAATAAGTTAGATATAGCAAGAAAAATGCAATCCAGCAACTACCCAAGCAACACATTGGTATAAAAAACGTTCAAATGTTCGTCTGATAAACGTTTAATAAACATTAAAACGTTTTTAAACTTGTAACAAACGTTTATTAAACGGACATTTAAACATTTTTTATACCAATGTGTTGCTTGGGTACTAGTAATAACCCTTCTACTAGTAAGGATTTATCCACAATCTGCTACGATCACGCCGGTAACAAGATTTCTATAGGAAATATTTCAAACATAACGAGTTCCACAATTCATATTAACCCAAGCAACACATTGGTATAAAAAACGTCTAAATGTCCGGCTAATAGACGTTTATTAGACATTAAAACGTTTTTAAACGCGTTATTAACGTTTATTAGACGGACATTTAGACGTTTTTTGTACCAATGTGTTGTTTGGGAATATAACTAATTATTAGTTTTGAATCAATTTTTTTCAAAGTATTTTTTTTATTTTGCGTTTTGTAAAGTCTTTACGGTACTAGTCCAGAAAATTCAATTCTCCTGCGAGTTAACAAGCAGAAAAATGTTATTTTTACGACGATTTCCAAAAAAATAATTTTTATTATCTGCAAAAGTTTAGTTATACCAAAAGTGTGTGTTACTATAAGAATATATTTTGTAAATAAAGTTACATTTTATATATTTATCTATGTAAATTACAATAAAACGTTATATACATAATCAGCAACAAAAAAATATTGTAATGCTTTATAAGATTATTACATTACACAAAAATATTAATTATTTTGTTAAACAAATAGAAATTTGCAACTTAGTAGTAGTATCTTAAAATATTACTAAAAATTTGAATTCTACTAAAATATATATAGGTACATACAAACTATACATTTAGTAATAAGTTTAATATTTTTTATTAACAATAATTAAAATAGATTATACTTACTTTAATTATATTTAAAAAATTGGTGTGGTCTCCACACGACTTTCCTATAAGGAATGATGAAGGAATATTTAGATATTTTTTTAAGATTATGCTGTCATAAAACCATTTTTAAGTGATATTTACACGTTTGTATTGATTTTCTAGCATATTTGTGCGCCTCGATATTACTTACCCCTTTAGTAAATCAGTAAAAAAAAATCTTCGCAAGCAGTATTCGAAACAATATCATATTTATGAATTCATTTTAAATTACAAACTAAATATCTGATAAACTGTTAATGTTAGAAATTTTTTATTTGAAAAAATTGTTAGGAAGAATTATCTCTATAAGAAACTGTAAAAATAATTCGAATAATTTACATACGTACAAAATTATATAAGAAAAATTGTTAAGAATGGCGGATACACACACTTCCGATTTTTTTATCAAATCCACATTTTGATAGAACCGAGAGAATATGAAAAGCCAGCTTCATACTAAATTTCAAGTTACTAGGATTTTTGATCCGAGAGTTATCGTGGGTACATATTTACACACAGACATTAAAAATTTTTTTGTCAAAAATACTTTTTTCTGATTCAGGAGACCTTGAAACGTGAAATTATGCAAACAAATTTTTTGAAAAAAATTGTGATCGCTATGCTATCCTTATAGGAAAGTAAAAAATGTTTAAATTACTTAAATCATATAAAAAATTACAAAACATTATTAGACATGGATTTTTGTGCTAATAAAAATTACAAATATAAAAATAAATATTTTATCATTTAAACAAATGATATCAGCAAACTAAAATGTATTGCTTTTTGGTACTATAATGAAAAATGGACTTAATAAGTTATAGAAAATATTATCTTTTTTGGTAGGAAATATTAACTTATGGTGCTGATATAAACGTAACAAAATTTTCAATAATAAATATTAAAAAAAAATAATAATAACCAAAAATAGAGCAGAATTACGTATACACGGTATGTTCCTCTGCGAGACAGTCAATGATACACCATTATCCCCTTTTTCCTTTTTTTCCTCATTTTCTTCACTACTTAGTAGTTTTTTATACTACACCAGGTCCTTATCTTCTTTCCATTGCTTTTTTAAAAGTTTTGCTAACGACTTTTTTTTCTTAGAGGGTATGCCCTTCTGCGAAATCAATTTTTTTGGTCAAATTCGTCGTGGTGATATCACTGGCCTTTAGTTTAATAATTTGGAATAATTTTCTACTCCAGTCCAAAATCTAAAATGCTGAAAACTACAGAAAGTAATATTTCCATTTCTTTTTCTCAAATTTATAACCGTTATATTTGAGATACCGGTAATTTTTTTGAGGTTTTTTCTTTGAAATTGTACAGCTTCCAACCGTTTTTGTCAATACTACCCAGTATTTTTATTAATATCCAAAAAGTTTAATGCACAATACGCAATATTACACATGCATATAATAGTTCTATACGAATGTACGTGCAAAGTTGACTTTCCTCCAAACTTTAAATGCAAATCGTTCGATTCTAGTTACCTTCATCATTGTGTCCTTACGTAAAAGTGGATACAGTAATTTCATCGGTTTCTGATCCTAAACCTAGATGTATCAGGTTTTGTTCTAAAATTTCAACTTAGAAGTTATAGGGTTTAGTTAAATTGTACAAAAATGATGGAAAGTAAATTTATCGGGTTTTGCACGCGAGTTCCACAAATATATTGCAATAAATGGAATAAAAAAATTTGTATTTTGTCTAATACAAAACCACTTAGATTACCAGTAAGTGTAAACCAAATTTAATTTTTTGATTGTGTAATTTTAAATCAGATTTTTTTTTAAATTAAAACAAATTTGGTGTTAATATTTAGCAATAACATTAGAACCGCCACTGAATGTAAACGCCACTTGTGGTCAAATTGATATTTTCTATAACTCAACAGTCGTAAATAAACATTATTTTAAAAAATCTATTTATTAAACATCTATCTATCTATTTCAAAAATCGAATAGTAAAAGATTATAGAAAGTACAATTTGGTTCAAAAAATTATGCCATAATTCAAACATTTTTACATATTATCTATTTTGTCGAATCCAAACAAGTGAATATTTTTTTCGCAGTTTCGACACGCTTTCCATAAAGGTATTTGTTACATATTACACACATTTTCTTTGTTTTGTTTTTTTCACATTTTAAAATATAGCACTTGTGTCGATTTTGTGAACTTGATTGACTGTTTGTATTGTTGCAGGTTCTCAGAATTTTGCTTTTGTTTAAATACTCTTTGCAGAGTTTCAAAGCAACTTCTAAAATTCTTTGGCATTTCGTTTACTACTTAAAAATACTACATTTTCATTTGGTCTGTCTTGGTAATCAATAATAATACACCTATCAACTGTTATTTTGTCAAAAAATCGTAATGAATAGAAATAGTTTTCTAAAATTTTTGACGTGTATATATTACAAAAAAAAATAAGAAAAGTCTTAAAACTACAACGTTCGAATTTAAATAAATAATTATTATAATTAATAGTTCAGAAAGAGTTAAATTGACGCCTTCGGCGGTTCTAGTGTTAAATAATAATTTACAAATTAAAGTTAATATTAATGGTTATCCATACATATTATTAAAAATTTACAAAAAAAAATTTTGTCTTCTATTAAAATTAAAAATTGTTCATCTCTTACACCTGTCTCTAATCAATCTAAAATACATTTTTCTCTTCCTTATATAGGCCCTTCTTCATTTCAATTTCAAAATCTATTAAAACATTTTGGCATTAACATTTCTTTTTCGTCAAAAAATAATAGTAAATCTTTATTAGTTAATACTAAAGATAAAATTAATATTTTAGATAAATCCGATGTTTATAAATTAAAATGTGGTGATTGCAACGCATTCTATATAGGACAAACAGGTTAAAAGTTTTCTATTAGAATTGCTGAACATCTATCTTGTAGTAAAGATGATAACATTTTGTTTAAATCATCATTTGCTAATCATATACTAAATTTCCATCATTCCTTTAATTCTAAAAAAGATTTTGAAATTTTACACATTTCTAATAAAGGTCTGAAACTAAACTTTTTAGAAAAGTAGTAGTACTTAACTCTAAACATTTTTAAGTTAAATCATCAGTTAATTAAAACATTTTGATAGAAGAATTGTTACTATTATTAGTTTTTTAAAATACTAAAATTATTGCCAATTAAATTGAAATTAATGTAACGCTTCTGTTTAAACGAAATTGGAAATGTTAAGCATAGTATTATTATCAATAATTTGTTTGTAATTTAATTTAAAATAGTTTAGTTAAACTATAGCTATAACAATAATATGTAATTAATAAAAACACAAATATTACTATTATAAAAATTAATCAATATTTAAAATTTTTTGATTTTATGTTATTGATAAATTTATATATTGCATATAATTGTAACTGGAAATGTTTTTTAATCCTATTCGTTTGTTGAAAAATTGTACTACAAACGTATGTACATAACATTGTTATAACAATAAATACAGAGTTTTAATTTACATCGACAATTAAACATTGTTGATCAAAAAAACTTAATTATAATCATTCATCGACAACGATCATTTACGTTGGTTTTCGTATCGATTACTGTACAAACGCAAGTTAGAGATAAATACGTAACAGTATTTTTTTTCAAAACATGTAAAATAAACATATTACATTACATATTTATTGAATTATTGCAAATTTTGATAAATATGGTTTGATATACATTTGTTGTTATCATATGTACATATAAATTTGAAAAACTCATATATATTAAAGCTAATTGTTTCTACTAAAAATTAAAATATATAATAATAATTTATTTTTATTTTAAACTAAAAGTAATATTTATTATTGTTATAGATATCCTACAATCTTTAAATACAGCTTAAAATAAAAGGTTAAATCGTGTTAAAGTGGTGGCTACAATCAATAAAAACTAAATTAAAAATCTATTTTAAGGAGAACAACAAATTGCTTATAAGAAAAATAAATGTGTTTTTGGCATAAGAAATGTATAAAAAAATTAATAATAAACACATTGTTTTCTAAATCAACCATCTTAAAAATGTCAATCGAGTTTGATACATTTATAACATTTGTTTCTCTTTAAAATTTTAACTTTAAATTCTGTCATAATTGATAACACAAAATTAAATTGATCACCTATGATAAACATAAACTTTTGGTGTTTATATTCAATTTGCAAAAATGTTTAACTTTGCAACGCATAAAATAATGTTTTGCTACACATATTATTAGCTGGTTTTGATAATAAAATATATAGTACAAACAAACAAAGCACAATATAAATGTATCCTTTTTGCCACGATTTCTACTAGAACTAACATTAAAAATACAGAAAATAGATAGGTATAAAATTTCTTAATTACATCAGCTCTGAACATTGCCAGTTACTGTTAAAAATCATAAAAAAACAAAAACATTACGAACATTTGAAAACAATTAGAGCATTTGCTATAAAAACTGCACATACACTACAAAATGACAACATTTCTGTTGAAGAAAAATTTGTAATTCCAATCACATTTGTAACAACGTCTTACGGGCTGGTTGTCGTTACCCAGGTAGCAAGCTGACATCATGATGGTATCATTTAGACGTAAAACTTGACGAGCTAAGTCGTCAAAAAGACTTCCGAGATGTCTTACTTATGACGTAATTATGTCTTTATATGTCCTAGTTAGTTTGACGCCATTTTTTAAAAGCTTTGGGACGTTTATTTGACGTCATAAATGAATAGAAATGACTCAAAATCTGTGATAATATGACGCCTCAGTAAAGTCATAAAAACGTCAAATTGGCGTCCAATTATTATGAAAAAGTGACGTGGCCTTGTTTGTAGTTATTACCTTCATGACAGTTATTTGTGTTAATAAAATTACTTAAATCGACAAAATAAGTTTATTCTAATGCATAACAAGATCGTTTAACACATTGAACATTCTAAATAAAAAAGTAAATAAACCTAAAATAACAGTAATTTCTATGACAATGTATGAACTAATGGAAAACATATAAAATTTGATTCTAAAACTTGAGGAATTACAATACATTTAGCTAATATATCCTTATAATGCTAAACACTTATAATAGTCGACAGACTACTTGCAACGCAAATGTTAAGTTGCTTTGATTATAGTGGATAATTATAGAAGCTCTTTAACTTTAAAAACTCTCTAGCAAGTATGAATGTGTCATTTTTTAAATTGATTATTATGTTTTCAACCTGAATAATACGATTAACTCTTGAAATAAAATACGAATCAGACAAAGAATAAGTATTTGTACATAAGGAAAAATTATGTAAAATTAGCTTTTTAAATTGAGTTTTTATATCGAGGTTGTTTATTATTGGACCCATTGTATGTTTCATAAAATGCTGTACAGTATTTGTAGAGGCTGCAGTAGAATTAAAAATTACTGAGTTTTTTCTTCTAGTCTCCGTACTATTTGAGCCAAAGGATTAACAGGACTTTTGATCAATTGTTTTAAGTGACCGAGATAATTTTCAAATGCAAAAATTGTGAAGAGGTCCGAAATTGTCAACATCATCTTTTAGATGGCATAAAGCGTGCACATTATAAACGAGAAATTCCTTCCCATAAATTTTCTTTGATGGTTTATAAATACATTTAATAATTTAGCAGCCAAATCTGTTCCAACGATTTGTATATGCCTATTTGATAATAATATTGTAATAGCACAATGGAAAACCAAAAATGTTCATAAACTGCCAAATCTAAAATTCCTTTTAATACAATTGGTCTAACATATATTTAAAAAGTTCGAAACTCTGTAGCTTTCCAAAATGCTAGCTAAGATAACGTTCTAGGTTTTCTATTAAACTCGATGGGAATATATTGTTTTGAAAAATTTAATCTTTATGAAATTTGTGAAACTAATCTATGTTGCAATCGTACTGTTAACGGACCTGAAATCCATAAATTTAATAATTTTTTAGTTACTCCTAAACAAACACAATGCATGTAGTCGATTGGGAACGCTTTTATCATATCAATATTCAGACTAATAAGTGGAGAGTCATCAACATGGTGATCATCATTTTCTTTAAACTTAAATGATCTATTAGTTCTTTTATTTGTTCCAGTTCCAAGATAGGTCATACGCCCGTGATATACACCCACTTCTTCGCATTTATCGCATGCTGAATAGCCTCCATGCGTTTTTATACACTTGATAAAAGCTCGTGCAGGCGCATCACATACAAAACTGTGGACTACAATACAATACATAGTATTATTACAACTATAACCGTTGTTTAACAAATCTAAAAGTTCTGATATTAAATCATCAAGAAAGGCGCCAAGTGGCTTTGGCTTAGATGTTCCACAAAATAAACTAATTACAAAAGGGGTAGTATTCACATTTTTAATGAAACCTAAAATTGGCCAGATCTGCAAATTGTGACTACGTAATAATAGCAGGGCATCTATATTAAATACTATATTTCTGTCCGAAAATGTTAAGTTTTGTTTATTAATTAATCTATTCAAGTTCTTTTTCAAACCAATGTAACAAAACATGCCGTTGTACAACTTTTTTTTAGTATAATTTCTTAATGTCTTTGGCGTGGATAGTAAAGTTCGGCAATATAACGGTAGTTCACTATGGTATGGAACAAGAATATGAAGCAGATCAGTAACAGCCGATTGAGAAATGTTATGTTTTGCACTCTAATAACTCAAGGAAGTACGTAAATCACAAGTGTTTACCGGTTGATGTATATTGCTTATATTTTCATCATTGTCAGTATTTAAATTTTGTGCAACAATTGGAGAATTACTATTTAACGTAGAATTTTCAATAAAAATTTGAGAAGTACATGTTAAACTGTCATTACTTGAAAAATCACTGTTAAAACTCAAAGAATTACAAATATCTTGGCTTACGTCATTTTGTTTATGATTACTTTGCAACACATCATCACACAAATTAGTTGGATCACCAGTTAAAGAGCTACTACAAATTCTATCTGAAACATTAAAAGTACCTTTATATTCATTAATTTCATTTGTTTTTAAAACTCGACGTTTTAATTGTCTTTTTCCCACAAGTATCTTTCTTTTAAGCATGGCTTTTTTCTTAAATCTTTCTGGAGCATGTTTTAACCACACTTTTATGTCGTCTTCTACATCCTTTTCGGTGGCATGTGCAGAAATAGTCTTTACAGAAGCTTAAAAAAAATAATTACATGTAATCAAAATAAAAAAGTACATACATATTACAAGCTGACACAGTATTAAATTAGAAAATGCTTTTTTTTGGTTTCCCAAACCAAAATAATTATAAGAAGATGCAAGTTGTTCACTCAAAATATGTTTTAATATTCTATTTGTTTGCGTTGAAAGGGTTTTACCACCAATTGAAGCTACGAGGTCTAGAATATGCAAATACAAATATAAGTAACCAGTATTCAATTGTCTTCACCAAAGATGCAAAATTATCATTATGAGTTAAATACTGCTCAAATTGATTCAAATCCTCTAAACTACTTAATGGAATTTTAACAGGTAAATTTGGCAAAGAATTAGTTGGATACCTAGTCTCCTTTTGTGTGTTTTGTAAAAACAATAGAGTTTGTTCATTTTGTTCCCTCAAATATAAAATATTTTCAAGTGTTCTCTTATGAAGTGCTAAAACAAGAATACTACATTACATGCAAATACAAAAATTAATAACATACACCAACAAGAACTTTCACTACGGCAGCATTGAGAAGATGATGTTGGTGTTAATGGTCCTTCTTTTACTGTTTTTGATACTATAACAAAAAGCGTGTTACAATCACCAGTTTAAAACTAATAAGCATAATTATATTACATATAACCAATATAACATTTACCTAAAGAATGAGTTTGAGAGCCTGAAGATGATGTTGGCTGTGAAAAAAAGTTTCTAGGCTCAATTTTTTTCTTAAATCTTTCTGCAAAAGAATATGTTTGTTACCTATGTCACAAATTCAACACTATTGTAATAACCTATAGCTTGTTTTTTATTGGAAACTACGAATCTTTCAATTTTTGGAGGTCTTTCAAATTTTTAGTTTCAATTGTGCCCATTCTTCGTCATCACTACCACTGATGCTTTCCACAATCCTTTTGGGTTTTTTAACTGAACGCTTTGATAAGCTACTTGCTTCAGGTTCTGAGTTAAGATCACTGGTAAACTGTGCTTTCTTAAGCTTTTCATGTGCTTTGTCATCTGTAAATTATAAAATAACGTAAGATTAGCAGAACATTATTGACAGGTTTTTGTCTCGTTTACTTATTTCTTACTAGGTGCTGTAATCGGTTTGAAGCGTAAGTAGGTGGCCAGTAAACCCTATGTTTCTCAGAAGTAAGCCAATTCTTGTGGATTATTCCTAGAGAACCCCATTCCTCATCATCAGAGTCATTAAACTGCACTGCTTGAAACATTTTATTAAGGCACGTATGCAGCCTGGTTAAGAATATTAATCACATTAATTAACACCATTAATCAGCCATTAACAGTATTAATCCTATTAATACGATTAATAACGACATAATTAAGAACTACGAATCAGCTGCGAATAGCGGCACATATAATGGTAGGAACGGATTTGATTTGTAGATACGTTCGAGTATAATCGAACCGTACCGAAGTTGCTACTTACAAAATAAAGCGCCAATTTGGTTCGTATTTTTAAAACAGTATTCGACTGCAAAATTAAATTTGTTAATTGTTCTAATTATTAACAGTTACCGTAAATGCTTAAACATATAATTAAAAAATTTATAAATTTAAGTATTTATTGAACATTCATTTAATCTTTTTACAATTATTAGTTATATATTTTATAATAAAATATCGTTATAATTTTGCTATGAAACATCTATAAATTTACTCTTATTGTTAATAAATCATCAAACTTTTACATCCAGAAGTACATTTTAAATGTCGTCATTATGATGTCAATATATCGGACGTCATATTTAAGTCAGTTGACGTCATTGACCCGAAATCACTAAATGACGTCAGGTTGTTACCTGGGTACTTACTGTTTTTGCCTCGAATAGCTACTATAGAAAATTTAATAACGAAACAGGTAAACTTAATGCATATAATGTTCTCATAACATAATTTACAACACAAAACTTAATTCATTAATTTAAATTACAATTTGTAATGCTTTTGTTTACATAAATTATATTTTCAGAGGTGCATATTTATTTGGTATTCATATATCCAAGTTCAACTCCACTAGTTCTACTAACAGAAAATATGGCGTCTAATACCTGTTCAACGTACGATTCGGACGATGTGTTATCGTATGTGAATTCCGGTATTTTTTGTAACATGAGCTAATCTAGTAATGGCACATTCTGTATATAATGTAAGGCATGCGCAAGTCCGCAACAGATAATAAAAAGGACAGTGGCTTATGAATAATAAATAGTTGACATGCTAGTTGTTGTTATTAAATTATGGGTTTGATAAACACTTTAAAACAAAGAAAAATTTGACAATGGAGCCATTCAAGTTTAACCAATTAAACCAACGCCCAGAACAAACTATTAAATATTAGGCATAAAAGATTCACCATAAAACATATCAATAATTTTTTAGGGTAAATGGTAAATTTACTTTAAGAAATTATTAATATTGAAAATTATATCAAGAAATTAAAAGTGCAGACAGAGTTATGTGAATTTAAATGCTTGGGATGCAACATAAGTTACATGAAAAGAATGTTAAAGCCAGGATAATATTAAGACTGATCAATAAACAAGTACAAAAAAAATTAATAAGAAAATTGAATCTAAACCTAGAAAAAATTAAAAAATATTGTCAATCGATCGAACTTAGTGAACAACATTCGAAAATTTTAAATCCAGAGCTAAACCAGGTTAAACTGAAAAACCGAAAAATTAAGTGCAAAGAAAAAACCTAGGTAGGCCCAAAACAAACATAATTAATATAACAGAAGTTGAAAGTACAGAAAGTAATATTAATAAAGAATTAGAACAATTACAAATAGGTGAAATGAAGCTGGAAGCATTGGAGAAAAGATGGTACATAAAAATCAATGTTGATGGGAAATGCATCAGATTTAAAGTGGACACTGGATCTGAGTAATTTGCGATAGCAAATGATTCAAGAATTACAGCTAGATGGAAATGTAAAAATAGTCTCCACACGTGTTACACTATTAACGTATAAAAATTTTAAAATCCAACCTTTTGGTAAGATTACATTAAAGTGTAGTTATAATGATATTCAAAATTATATTGAATATGATGTTGTGTGATGTGATAAAGAAGCCTTGTTAAATTTAAATAAATTTATATGTCGGGAGCATTTCTTGATACCTACATCAGAGACAATATTAGGTCGTCTCACCGACAAATCAATTCCTGCTGCCATTGACATGCAAACTGGGTTTTGGCAATTAAAATAGTTTCTGCGCCAGAGGTGTTTTAGGCAAAATTATACTAAATATTTGGAGGTATTGAAAATGTAGACTTGTATTTTGATGATACAATAGTGTCTGGTCGAGAAGAGTGTGAACATCGCGTTGCACTTAAAACTGTACTGGATCAAGCATTACAATATAATATAAAATATAATTTTAAGAAATTAGAATATAAATTAGACAAAGTAAGATTTTTAAGACAAAACGTATCTCGTGCAGGTCGTACAACCTGATTTCAAAAATATTGAGGCAATTATGACAATTGAAACGCTAACTAATCGAAACAAATCATTACAAATACTAGGTTTATTGAAATTTTTGCTTATTTCAAACTTCTCTGAAGAAACTAAAAATATGTGACATTTAACTAAAAATAATGTAAATCTTTGCTGGTCTAAAGAACAAAAGCTTGAACCATTGAAATCGAAAATTAGTGAATCGCCAGTACTTGCTCTTTTGATCCGCAAAAAAAAATAATTGTACAATATGACGCCTCTAGCTGTGAGTTGGGAGCATGTTTTTATCAAGCAAAGCCAGTTTCTTATGTTTCAAGATCACTCACGGACACAGAAAAGAAATATGTGAGAAAGAGGAAAGGTAGGTAGATACGTTGTTAAAGATAGCAGTGGTTAGACATTAAAAAGAAATAGAAAACTTTTTAGTAAAAACAAACTACATTATCAACTAAATGAAGAGTGTAACGTACAGTTACAAGGTGAAAATCAATCACTTCCTTCAAGTAGACATAAGACGTAGAAGTGCTCGTCGTGCATATTTGAAAGATTAAGTATGTGAAAATAGTTTCTAAATTGAATTAGAATATATGTTACAAGTTAAAATATTTAGTTTATAAAAGGAAACGTTTAACATAAGTTTATATTATAATGACGTATTCTGTATTTAATAACGCATGCGCAGGTCCAGAACAAGTAATAAAAGAGACAGTGCCTTATGTATAATAAATGATTACCACGCTAGTAAATGTAAATAATAGTGAGTAACAGGTGTACAGGATTTTGGATATTCCAGGTAAGTACAATAGTGATACACTTTTAATTAGTGAACGTTGACACTCGGTGATTATGAGATTACAGCAAGAAGATTTCAGAATCACCAAGAGCGGGTTACGAAGAAAAAGTTTTGCCGGAGACGGGTCTCGAAAAACAAATGCCGGTGAACTTGGTGCAGCGGGTTTTGTATCCAACTCCGTCTTGGTTGACTAGAATCAGTGGGGTAAACTGCAAACGGACTAATTTCAAAATTGTTAACCAACTTTGTTGCAATTAGAGGGTCGGATTTCAAATCATAACACATTAGAAGTTAAAATTTGGAAAAGACTATATTTAGTTAGTACGAAAATAAAGAAACTGGTTAATAGTTATTGTTACTGAAAAAAACATTCACAAACATATTGAAAACTTAACTAATACATGCAGACAATATTTTGGAGGCACTTTGTAACAAGCATCGGGAAAAAACAAAATAAATTTTGATTTTAATTTAAAAGTTTAAATTCATTGTAAGAATTAATTTCTAATAAATGTGAAATTCAATATTAAATTTCCTGTGGTTTACGTAATTCGCAGTCATCAATAGAAACTGCATTTTACAACTTTTATAGGAACAGATCCGTTGGAAAATTGATTAAATTAACAGAATAAAGACCGTCAATAACGACGGTCAACACCCTGAGAATGCAATAACGCAAAATTTCAACTTTCGTTTTGAAAGAGAAGACATAACATGGCTGAGAAATGTTTTTAGAATACCACAACGTGTTATTACTAACACCAGCAATAATGTGGATGGTAGGTACACTTGCGAATCCATGTAATATTCCAAATTTAAGCATAAATACTTTGTAGTTTTTTTTAGATACCATGGCTCTTTGTATGTTATTAAAAAGACTCAGTTATTTTAACCGGTTAGTTGGCTTGGCACGGTGTTTTACCTACTCTTCACAGTGAATATCCCAAATTTTAACAGCAACTGCAACATTTCTTCTTGAGAACCATGGACATCTTTTAAACACTTTAAATACACATCAATGGCTAAACAGGAATAGATATCAGCTATATGCACAAATAATTATATTATATTTTATACTATTTGATCAGTCAGAGTTAACAACAAATTTTTAGTCTATAGCAAACATGGGAGGAGCAGTCCAAAATTGTTGGGGGTTTATTGATGGTACAGTCCGATCTATATGCAAACCATCTGTTGATCAAGAAGAATATTACTTTGGACACAAAGAATACATTGCGTTAAATATCAGTCAGTTTTAACTCCAGATGGATTGATAATTAATCTTAAAGGAGCTTTTCCTGGTAGACGGCACGATGTTGTAATTTTTTGAGAATCAAACTTGTGCCAAGAGCTGGAACAAAGCGCAATGTTTCCTAATCATGAAAATTATGTTTTATATGGTGATCAAGCATATGAAGTTAGACAATTACTGTTATCACCATATCCTGGTCAACCCGCAAATTTATTACTCCATCAGCTACTGTTTAATAACACAATGAAAGTTCTTCGTGTAGCAGTTAAGTGGAGTTTCCAAAAAGTGATAAGTCAATTTGCATTCGTTGATTTTTTAAAAAATCAAAAATGTGTAATGACAGAAAGTTTTTGCAAATGTGCTGTCCTTTTGACGAATTGCCACACGTGTTTATACGGAAGTCAAAATGCAGAATATTTCAATATTATGCTTTCTCTTTTAGAAGAATTAATTGTTTTCTTTTTTTCCAACAACATCTAATAGCTTGCTGATTATGTCATTTTGCGCATTTATTATACTTTGAAACTGTTTGGATTCAAATTGAAATTTTTGTTCACCTAAGGCAATAGTTCTCTCGGCAACTGCGACTTTTCTTTCTTCTAATTTCAATCTTTTTTCCTTTAATTATATTATCTTTATCCTTTTTTAGGTAGTCTAACCCACTACTTCTTAAATAATTGGTTTTTTTAGCCCGTCGCATCGTCTTACAGGAGCAAGATTTGTTTGATCACTCGTCATTTCCGGAGTTGGAATTGTTTCATTTAATAAAATTTCATGTTGTTTTGGAGGTGGAATTGACTCATTTAGTGGAGTTGCATGTTTTTTTTGGAGGCGTAATTGTTTCATTTTTTGAAATTTTGTTGTAAACATGCTTTTCTTGTATAACTAGTGTATGACAAGGAAGAAAAACAACACAATTCTTGTCAAACAAGTTGTCAACTGGTTCATAATTGATTAAATAACTTATTGCAATTAACTCACAAGTTTCTTTCCCTTTCTAGGGCTCGTTTTTTTTTGCTGAACTGCCACTGTTTTTGTATGTTTTTCGATTTGCACTTCTTTCAGAAGATCATTTAGTTCTTGTAGAAGTGAATCTTTTTCGCTGTACGACTTTTCTACGCCTGAGGTTTTTGTGTTTTTTCGTCTTTCTCTTTCCATTGTGCCAGCCTAATCGACACATGCCGACGGATTGTTTTTATGCTGAATTCCTTTTGCGTCATTTGCAGCACACAATTTTTAATTTCGTCCCATACGGCACCCCCATTCCCAAAGAGGTTCCGTGAAACGACTTCCCGGAGAAGAATTATATCATCTTCAAAAAAAAATATTTTGCTTTTTACCAAATCACAAAAACACCTTTAAATATCACAAACAATTATATAAACAATACTTTCTGAAAATATAATTATTTTACTTCTTAAAAATACAAAATCTCTCAGTACTCCGATCGGTTTGACATTACATATGTCAAAATAAGGGTGCTTTCATTAAAGTATTTCTACCTGTATTTTATTTTATATTTTAATAAAGTAAAAAAATTTAAGCGATAATATCTACACATGCGCTTATGTCAAAGGAAAACTTTATTAAAGGATCTACAAAAATGACGTTGCAATAACTCTCTATTGTTCTAAATTAAATTCATAAACTACAATGATAATGTTTTTATTTAGAGTAGGCGTTGGTAAACACTAGAAATCCTAAAGACTTTAAATTTGTTTTCAGTGTTTGTGCCTAATGGAAACCCAAAACTATCCTCAGAATCAGCATAGTTTATTGAATTTAACATGTCACACTAAAACTACAATAGTAGCTAAATAGTTTGTTTGCAACTAGGTCAAATTTACAAGTCATTTTTTTTTAAATTGAAAATAGTTAATTAATAAAATTGTTTTTGAATAGTACTTAATCTAAAATTCAAAACTGTTTGCATATTTTTTTTAAATATTTTTATTTACATTACTAGAACAAAAAATTTCTTCGTAAGACTCAAACAAATTTGTATAGTTTTGTTTCTGTAAACATCAAGTTGTTAAGAACGGCTTTTAAAAAGTATGCCTTTAGTCTAAAATTGAACGAAAATGTTTATAAAGTAACATTTAACAAACAAAATTATAACAAGGCTTTTAACTAACTTGTTAATTATCTTAGACTTATAAAAATTAATTGTAGATTATTATACTCAATGCATACCTTTTATATCAGTATTTACAAACCATATTAACAATTTTAGTGTTACAAAGAAATAAACTGTAACGTGAGTTTAAAACACCTCAAGTACCTGAGCTTAATTAGTTCATACCAACAATAGACTTTTCGGATTAAAGAAAGTATTTATTATACAAGAACTTTTTGTTATAGTTTATTGCTGTGATTTATGAAGATGTCTATACTGCTTATTCTTAAATTAACTCCTGCTTCATTAGGATTTATTTTGCATACTCTATTGAGGCGGTTTCTATTACAAATATGTACAATTAGTAAATACTAAAACATTAAAAACAATAAGTAGCCGCAAAAATGTAATAAACGCAACGAATATATAACTAATAAAATCTTAATTATTGTACTTTAGTTTTTTCAGATTTAATTCAAAATTTTAATTTTATTTATATTATTGTAAATATATGTTACAATTTGTTTTCAGGTGTATGGTTAGGTTAATAAATTATTTGTAGAACAAGCAAAACTACGTGTTGGAGAAACATATTTTTCTTCTGTTTATTAGCAAATGTACCTAAGTGTAACGAATAATCTGTTTCTTTTCAATTTTTTTAAGCACCACGATGTCACATGTTAAAAGTTCAGAAAATATTACTAAAAAAAGTATTGTCAAATAACTAATTGATTCAAACATATCAAGTATTTGTTTTAAGA
Organism: Aquatica leii; assembly: GCA_035610365.1. NCBI lineage: Eukaryota > Metazoa > Arthropoda > Insecta > Coleoptera > Lampyridae > Aquatica > Aquatica leii. The sequence goes on along the minus strand of CM069433.1, from coordinate 46,009,356 downwards.
TGCTAATATATTAATAAGAAATAATGAATAATAGCTTTAGATGTGTTGATTGGTTGTATAAGAACTAAGTGTGCGTGTATATATTGTATTTATTGCTATTGCTATCGAAAGTTAGAAAATAATACATATTTTAAACCTAAATTTATTTTTGTTGTGAATTTTAACTAAATGCTTATTATTTCTAAATCGGCAGTACAAATAATTAAGTAAAGTTTTAACGCACAAAAATTAAATAATCTACGAGAAACATAAAATAAACGCAAACTCAGTAAAAGAATAACCTATGTATCGAAAATGCTCTATTTTATTTTTACTTATTCGTGACGTCCAACCCATAAAAAAGGTTCTGTGTTACATGATAAATTTTCAATAACAGTTGATTTATTTGTTTGCGTTCACAAACGCACTATTATTTTAACATAGTTTAGAAATAGAAAGAGTAAATTATGATTTTAATACATCATAAATTGTAAGAATTATTACTACTTTTGCTAATTCTACTGATCTTATGCTAATAGTTATTTAATGGAACGTAGCATTTAAATAAGAAACATATGCATACATACATATTAGAAAACAAAAGAAAAAAGGTATATTTTTCAGAATTGCAAGCAGTATACATACATACCAAAAATATGTATTTTAAATTTGTTATAACAACATTAAACTTTATAATGCATCAAGTTAATACAAGTTTTAGGTTTTGAAATAAGTAAAATTTACACTTGACTTCAAAAAATTTTTTTTTTTTTTAGTTTTAGAAACGCATCGGCATACATTTTCAAGGATAAATTACCCAATTAATTCAACCGTTTTTGCACCCCCTACTGTTGTCGACTTCAACATGCTGTGAAAATAAAATAGGCCACTCTACCAGCTACAAAACCCTTTGCAAACACAATAGGTAATTGTTATATACTTTTTGTAGACCCGTTGCGATGCAATAACAATTTGTAGTGTATGTTACAGCCTTTTTTCTTTAGAAAACAACCTCAACGCATACTTTTACACAGGCGGTTCAAAGATAATCTATGATCATTACTGGTTCAATCGTTATATACAATAAAATTATTTTTTATCAGGTTAGTGCCAGTCTTGTGATGTCAGATTTTACCGTGCACGTCACAAATGCAAATTAAAAATAGAATAGAATAATTATAATGGCAATTTCGTTTTCTTATCAATACAATCTATAGATGTAGATGATGATAATAATGTAAACAAACACATTCTATGATGACTTAGATTTTTATAGGAGTTCTCAGACACGTGCTACTTTTGGTAAGATAATCATATAATTTATTAACTCTTAGCACGAAATCACATTACCAGATTTTCAACAAGCAAATTTAGGTAAAAGCAGATTGTAGAACTGATTAATAAATCGATCTACCATGGTATGGCACGCACCGTTACACTACTAAACTAACTGCATTACGTTATTATTTGAACGTTAACGATATTGTGTAACTAAGTGTACAAATTCATTCACCAAAAGGTTTGTTCATTGTTAAGACACAGCAAAGCGTTATTAATAACTAAATAAGTTCTTAATTACTTTTAAATTGAACCGAGAATTTTAATACACGTGTGCACTGTGTAGGATCAGTAATAATATTTTAGTAAAAATAAGATAAATTTTCGTCTGTTTATCAAAATTAATTCAAATAAATAATTAGTCAAAAACACAGAAATTGTTTTACATTTATAGCTGATATTTTATTAATTTTTTTTGTAAATAGCGATATTATAAAAAATTCTTTTTTGAAAAATGCCTATTAAAAGTTGTTTATTTTCGTTAAATGTCTAAGTATGTTTGTAATTTGTTCAAACATTTTGTTTCATTAGTATGTGCACTCAGTTTGTTTATTTTTTAAATAAGTTTTCACTTTTCTATAAATCTACTAATTGTAAATATTATGTCTTCAGTTTGAAGTTTTACAGTTACTATTATTTAACATCATTCTACTATTATATAATTAAAAATATAACTTAAGAAGACAATGCACACAGTAACTGCAAACTTAGTTTAATTTTTAACATCTGTTACATATCTAAACAGAAACAATTATAAATTCGTAAACAAATCTTACAACTATTGACAAAACTAAACAATTCTTAAAACGTATTACTCAATGTTAGTATTCTGAATAGAATTATATTTGAAAACTTACTTTAAAAAGTTGTGTTTAACAAATTTTGTACTTGTACTTAAGAATTTGAGTTTCTATTAGACAAATTTAGAAAATTTAATTTATGAGAAGACTTTAAATATCGTACTTATGAAAAGTTTTACTGCAGTTTATTTACAGCCAATAATACTAAAACAGTTTTGTTTCTAAAAGTTCTGATTTTTTGCTGTGTATTTTTCGAATATGTTACAAAACACTTGTGCGATTTTTAAAACAAGATTGAAATTTATATACTAAAAAAGTCATATTTTATAGTTTATCTATAATCGCTTAACTGTTTTGTTTATTTTACATTAAACTTTCTTTCTCAAATTTTTGCGATTGATTTATTTGTATTTTAAAATTATCTATGTAGTTTATTTTAGCATTTGATAATATAAGATTGTAGTTTTTAAACGATGCTATGCAACAGTTTCAATATCGATAATAGTTGATTAAGCAATCCTAACGTATATTAATAAACTTTTGATATTATTAAATATTAAAATAAAATAGGAAATTTTTATTACAGGCTGGAAACGATTATACTACCAAATTTTTAGATATTAATTTATTTAAAAATAAAATAACTTAAAGGTTTTTTTGTATGATGTTTTTAATCTGTGGTAGCAATAATAAATGTTGACAATGTAGTTTTTAGTAGTAGTAGTTGTTACAAGTTTTAGCTGGTTACGAACCTGCACGGCCAACTCTCAATATTCGGAGAGAGGGTAGGGTTCCTAAACAATAAGGTAAAGAATTAAGGGCGCCAGAGCCTGTCCAAAGTCTTTTCTGCCTGCTCACAGCAGAAATGGTAAGAAACTTGTAACTAGGTGGGAAGTTCGTAACTGCTGAAAGAAACGACTAAAATGGAAAAGAAACTCGATCATTAACAACAATGGTACTTTAATTCCTCTATAAAAATAAATGTAGTAACAATTAAGTAGTTCAATATAAGTCCGTGCTGTAGAGAATATAGAACAGAGAATAACAGCAGGATCGGCAACTTACACTACACGTCAAACAAGCGTGTAAGGACTATAACATGTATATAATTTTATCAACAAGTAACATTAACAATGATGATTGATTGTAGATATAGGCAGCAAGCGATAAGTAATTTATCTAACTTAATTTAGTAACAAACACAAGTAACAAATCAATTAGCACGTACAATTAGCAAATATAACAAGTCGTGAGTTACCGTAGCGATCACGTATAAATAAGTAAAAATTGACTTACCAAGTTCCAGAGTGCTGTCAGAAAAACGTTTTTCCTACGGCCTCCTACAATTAAACTTCCTGAAAAATATAGACGTGTCTACCTGGCGACTCACAAACTACAAATAAAGACACATTTAAAGGACAGTAAACGAACCGACACTTATCGTATGCTGTTACATTACGGTACGAATATGATGGTATTAAACAATTTCCTCAGAATAGAATTCCCTCAAATCCAATAATTAGGATCTTCCGGATAAGGTAATAGTCATCGGTGTTAAGTTACGGCCTTCGACTCGAATTCCCTCGTATTCGATAATTAGAATCTCCCAAATAAGGTGATCGTCACCAAAGTTAATTTACGGCCTTCGAATATTTGTTTGAAGAAATAGTAATACGAAACGGACTCCTCATTAATAAGTAATAATTAGAACTAATATGCGCCCGTGGCGGAATGGCTGTCAAAATACAGGAAATTACAACGAAGTTTTAATAAATGAAAAGTTACAATCTTACCCGGTGTCGACGCAAACAAATTTTAAATGTATTTCACTTATTGATTGATCACCATGGTGGTGTATAATTGTAGAAGAGGTTTACTTGTCAAATCCACCGGCCATTTCAAGTAGTTTCCAAGTTGAAGAGCACGTCGTAAATGACAGTCACGCGTAAAAGATAGTTAGCGGTTGTCAAAACTCGAATCTAATTTCACGTCGCAAATCCATAGGCGTACCTAACGAAGATTTCAACCGTAACAACAAAGGCGTACTTAATGAAAATTACCGTAACAGATTCCCCCCCAGCAAGATAAAAGCGTGGAGCGAGAATAACGAGAACAAAGCTAAAATGAAGACAGAAATTTAGGCATACGCCAAGGATAGAACCCTAAAATCCAAAAGCAACCCCAAAACACAATAACGCCCAACCCCAGAAGAAACGTAGAGGAAAGAGGTTTTCTCAGTTTACTAAGCATCACCAACCAGATGTGTCCAAAAGTCGCATGAAGCGGAATGATACTCCAAAGAACCAGAAACTCAACCAATAGAATAGAAGTATCAGCACAGGTACTCGTTGAGAGTCGACAACAGTCGTTATGCTAAAAAGCCAGAAAGCAACGCAGTCCCATAGACCTTACTGATCGACAACACTAAAGCAACCCCAGAGAAAAAGAAGAATGATAGGAAAGAAAGAATACGAATCCAACCCCAAATATAAGTCCCCAAAGCTAACTAAGCTAAAGAAGTAAAAAGGAAAAAAAAGTATCTAGATGTTGAAATGGGATACGCGGATTTAGAAGAAAAAGTCAAAAAGAAAACTAAGGTAGTTGTGCTCCAAAAAGTCGTCAACAGACGATATGAGATTCTTCCACCAAAAAAACCCAACAGATCCTAAAGATCTAAGCAAAGAAAACCAATGAAGAAATCTCAAGCAAAAAGAAAGATTCTGATTAAAAGTCGACATAAGTCGTACTACCTAAAAGGCAGAGAAAAGAATCAGTAATCCAAGAGTCACACCAACAAAGTTACCAAAAAGCTAAACACTAAATGAGTGCCAATCCAAAAGAAATCCAAACCACGTAATCCAAAACAAAACCAAAAGAAAGAAAGGAAAAGAAGTAAGAACCAATAAAGAAGAGAAAGCTTCACTTGCCAATTGAACGTCGTGAGTCAGTGCTCGTTGTGTTGAAATGTCACGTGGGAACTTAAATGCCGAAGAACGGATTAGAATATTCCAAGAGCAAAAGAAACCCAAAGGAGAGAAATATCCTAACTGTGACTGACAACATAAAAAATGCCGACTAAGCGGAAGTACAAAGTACCAGAAGCGACGTTGCAGTCTATCCCAAGCTTCAATCCAAAAACAACAAAACAGAAACCCACTAAACCCAATAAAGCGAGAGAAGTACCTGAGAAAGAAAAGAAAAAAAGAAACACAGTTGCAGTGAACACTAAAGAAGGAAGTTACTAAAAAGAAGAAAAAAAAAAAAGGAAGTGTTCAAGCAACAAGCCAAGATAAAAGAAAAACAAAAAAACAAGAAAGATAAGACTAGGTATTTCTATGTCCAACTAACCACCCAAGAGGTGAACCATAAGAAGATCAAAAAGAAAAAAAGAATTGATGTCACATAGAAAGTCCCTAAGCCCAAGAAGAAAAAAAATGCGAAATAGGAAAGATAAGAGATAGAGGAAGACGGAGAAAGATAAGGCTTGATCTTAATGCCTGATTCATTCTTCACCCCGTAAAAGAATGAAAAGAGAGACCACCCTACGGTGCCCAACCAACCGCCCTAAGGGGTAAACCTTTAGGAGGAAGAAGGAAAAAAAGAAAGAGATGTGGCATGTAGGTGATCAACAAATCAAGAAGAAGAGAAAAAAATAAGAAGTAAGAACAACAAGAAAGGAAGAAAAGGAACAGACGGAGAAAGATAAGACAAGATGTAGATGTCTGATTCGTTCTTCTCTCCGTAGAAGAAACGAAAGGGAGTGACCAACCCTTCGATGCCCAACCAACCGCCCTAATAAAAAAAGAAAAAAAGAAAGAGAAGAGAGAAGATATCACAGTTAGTCATAGACCAAGAGCGTACCAATTGCTGTCCCAAATTGGAAAATATACTTCACGACTTTAATGCCGACGAGCGGAATAGAAAACTCAAGAAAAGAAAAAACCAAATCCAAAAGCAAAAGCGAGATTTCTATATATGACGTACCAATCCCAAAAAGGCCGACTAAGCGGATATAAATATATACAGACGGAAAGGTAGTCTGTCCTGAAGTAAGATGGAGAAAAAAAGAAACCCAAAACCAAAAGCACTAGAAACTTAAGCAAAGAAAAGAAAATCGGTGACAGCAATATGAGAAGAACAATTGGGTAGCATCCAAGCTACAACCAACAAGATACCGACGACGTATCCAAAGACTCGAACCACCAAAACCGAAAGAAAAGAACCAAAAGAATAGCAAAGGTCGAAAGTCGAAAGCCCAAAAAGCGAACTAGCACTTACGACGCTTGCGACGACGATGAAAGCGAAGAGAACTATTAGAAGAAGGAGATAGTAAAGAATAGTTAGAAGCGACTGAAGGAGAAGATGCAAAAGCAATAGAAGCGGCCTTTACACCCGGAGAAATAGTACGGTCCTTATGTAGACGCGTAGACCTTGTAGCGACATCAGTGTTGGAAAGCTTCGTTCTACTTGGCAAAATGTGGCGTGACCTAAAAGGCTTGCTTCGTCGCGAATTCGAACAAGAACAATGACGTATGAACTCGGCAACCTTAGGTCTCATATGAGGCCAGTAAAAATGACACCGAAGAGCTTCCAAAGTGCTCCTAACACTGAGGTGATCACAATTAGATGTAATGTGGTGATCCTGAATAAGTTGCTTGCGCTGGTCCGATGGTACAATTAACTTCCAAACGCAAGGATCAGAAGATGAAATGCGTACACGTTTACATAAAAGATTTTTCACAACACACCAACGAGAGAAACGACGAGGAGAAGCAGTAACTTTAGATATCATACCTAAATACCAAGGATCAGTAGTAGGCCTAATAATCCTAGAAACTGAAAAGAAATTAGGAGGAAGAGAAAGAAGAGAACGAACAGTACGTAAAGGCTTATCACCTTGAGAACGACAACGAATACAAGTATTGGGAGGAGGAGTAGTAAGAGAGCAAGTAGCAGAAGAGACGGAAGTAGAAATCTTATTAGCAAAGACTACAGATGACTTTGGAACTTTGTCACCAATCTCTGTTGTCGAGAAGTGGAAAGAATCGCGAGAATTGATGTTAGACTCCAAACGCTTGCCTAAAGATATTAATTGAGCAATGGACGTAATCTCAATCAACGCTAAAGGAAGTTGATAGAATGGCGTTAGATTTCGGCGAATAACCTTGAGCTGCATTTGCTCTGAGACCGGTTCTGCTAACTGAAGGAAGAGATATCGCATTGAGGTAACGTAAGTACCAATGGTTTCGTTAGCTCCCATTATACGACTGCGAATAGTATCCATCAAGCGCTCATCATAATCTAAAGGTAAAAACTCAGACTTCAACAAAGCAACAACATCATCCCACGAACGTAACGAACTTCGATTCGTCCTAAAAACAAAAAGGGCTTTGCCAGATAAAACTTCAAAAGCTGAAAGAAAAAGTTGATGTTGTGAAACACCACGAGACAAACACAACTCGTCGATACGAATAAGAAATTCTATAAGTACAGAAGGATCTTCACCCGAAAAAGTAACATTCCAATTACCTAAATTCGTTTCGGAATCAGAGTCCGAAGATGTAAGAAATGAAGGTTCTTCGTCTGAAGAATACATAGCTAAAACAATAACAAGTAAACAATAAACTAACCAAAGCTGTCAATTACAACAGAAATCTGCCACCACGTGCCTGACAAAAATTCAAAATAACCGTAAGTACCAGCCGTATTACTACCCAGTAAGTAATTCAATAAGAAAAAACAACTTAATCGACGTAGTCGAGTCAATCCAGAATCAAAACGAAGGTCCGATTAAAAGAAACGTAAGCAAAGTGCTAATATACAGTCAAACTGCAGCACTAAAGAAAAATAAAAGTAAAAGTTAATGAAGTAACTCAGACGTCTAGTCTAGTAGCAACAACTAAGTAAGGAAAGCAAAGTAAAATCGAACCCACGTAAGACTCAGAAAAGATAAAAGAAATCAACAAAGCTAGAAGAACTTATGATCGCACACACTAAATCGATAGCAAGTCAACAATATAAACTACCTATTCCTGCTAGTGATCCTATACTAATTAGAGAAAAAAATCTAAACAGCAGAAAGAAATATAACGAATGAGAAATTCAAAAAAGAATCGAAAAGTCGAGTTGCTAATTTGTTACACACTAAGTCTAGAGAAATTCGACAGTATAAGTTAATCCTACGCTAATCACAATTAAAGAATAGCTAAAAGCAATGTAGAGAAATGAGAAATTCGAAATGAGATAATCGAGGCCCCAAACCGTTGGGCTCGCCAATTTGTTACAAGTTTTAGCTGGTTACGAACCTGCACGGCCAACTCTCAATATTCGGAGAGAGGGTAGGGTTCCTAAACAATAAGGTAAAGAATTAAGGGCGCCAGAGCCTGTCCAAAGTCTTTTCTGCCTGCTCACAGCAGAAATGGTAAGAAACTTGTAACTAGGTGGGAAGTTCGTAACTGCTGAAAGAAACGACTAAAATGGAAAAGAAACTCGATCATTAACAACAATGGTACTTTAATTCCTCTATAAAAATAAATGTAGTAACAATTAAGTAGTTCAATATAAGTCCGTGCTGTAGAGAATATAGAACAGAGAATAACAGCAGGATCGGCAACTTACACTACACGTCAAACAAGCGTGTAAGGACTATAACATGTATATAATTTTATCAACAAGTAACATTAACAATGATGATTGATTGTAGATATAGGCAGCAAGCGATAAGTAATTTATCTAACTTAATTTAGTAACAAACACAAGTAACAAATCAATTAGCACGTACAATTAGCAAATATAACAAGTCGTGAGTTACCGTAGCGATCACGTATAAATAAGTAAAAATTGACTTACCAAGTTCCAGAGTGCTGTCAGAAAAACGTTTTTCCTACGGCCTCCTACAATTAAACTTCCTGAAAAATATAGACGTGTCTACCTGGCGACTCACAAACTACAAATAAAGACACATTTAAAGGACAGTAAACGAACCGACACTTATCGTATGCTGTTACATTACGGTACGAATATGATGGTATTAAACAATTTCCTCAGAATAGAATTCCCTCAAATCCAATAATTAGGATCTTCCGGATAAGGTAATAGTCATCGGTGTTAAGTTACGGCCTTCGACTCGAATTCCCTCGTATTCGATAATTAGAATCTCCCAAATAAGGTGATCGTCACCAAAGTTAATTTACGGCCTTCGAATATTTGTTTGAAGAAATAGTAATACGAAACGGACTCCTCATTAATAAGTAATAATTAGAACTAAATATGCGCCCGTGGCGGAATGGCTGTCAAAATACAGGAAATTACAACGAAGTTTTAATAAATGAAAAGTTACAATCTTACCCGGTGTCGACGCAAACAAATTTTAAATGTATTTCACTTATTGATTGATCACCATGGTGGTGTATAATTGTAGAAGAGGTTTACTTGTCAAATCCACCGGCCATTTCAAGTAGTTTCCAAGTTGAAGAGCACGTCGTAAATGACAGTCACGCGTAAAAGATAGTTAGCGGTTGTCAAAACTCGAATCTAATTTCACGTCGCAAATCCATAGGCGTACCTAACGAAGATTTCAACCGTAACAACAAAAGCGTACTTAATGAAAATTACCGTAACATAGTTTAGTTAAATGTTATATAACTAATTATAAAAATTTTTAAATTTGTTTGACATTTGTAAATGTTTTTTCTACAAACTTTAAATGACGCATTTTCGCTCTCAAACTACAACAAAAATTTAACCTTTGTCGAAATAACTATCCCAGATAGTACAAAGAGAGCTTATAGATGTCTGAAAGATGTTCTCAGATGAACATCATGATGTGTGAAGGACATAAATTTGGATTCTGTAAATGTCTTATGGATGTCCCTAAAACTTCCATATGACACAACGCTGTATGTCCTAAAGACGTCCATTTTTGGATGTCGCAAAAACGTCCACAAATGGATGCTTAAAATTAAATTATTTTTTTTATCTGAACGTTCCTTTGCACACCGCAACCAATTTTTAGATAAACTTGGCCGTCGCAGTTTGTATCACTTTTACTCCAGCTTCTAAAATAATAATTATAACAATTGGTAATATTGAATAGAGACCGCATCAACTAACTTACGACTATTTAAATCAAAAACAATTTGCTAAAGAAGATCTTTTTGAGTCCTATCCAGTTATATTCAGCTGCAACTTCTTTAGAAATTAATTTAAATAAAATTCTTTTGTAAAATCATACGGATTGTTTCCTCCAATTTTAGACATTTGAAAACAGAAGAAATATTGATAAAACTATGGAGAACAAAGTAGTATATAAATGGTAGTATAAAGTTTTAATATACAAACTGTCTTTTTAAAGTTGCTATTGTCTTGCAAAAAAATTTCAAATTGTTGTCAACTATTATCGTCTAACCTAAGGAAGACGGATGATTTAGTTTCATCTGTGGCGGTTTTGGTGTAACTATTGGCTTTCAGTTCTGCTACATCTTGAAGTCACTGCATTAGAATTGTTTACATTACAATCTGCTTCTGAATAATTTGCCGAAATTAAGCTGGAAGCAGCGTTATTTAGAAAACACATTTACAACGCTATATAACCAATTAACTGATTAAACAATCATCATTTTCTTGTCTAGTTGATGTGAACATAGTAGAATGTGATGGAGAATCAGTTAATGCCACAGCAGAAGAATTGTTTCTATGATGCATTAGTAGATCATCATCAATATGCTCTACAACATTAATCATTAAATTAAGTATTTCATTAGTAATTAAAACAAATTACCTGTTATATGTGAAATTGCTGGTGTTTGTCATTGAAAGATTCTGTTAGTCAATTGCGACTGAGTATTCAATTCTAAGATAAATAACAACAACATACTATAAGTGCTATTAAGAAACATTTTAATAGAATAAATTGCCCAATTTTGGAAATAAGGCTAATGCCTTTTGATTGCCCAAGTTAATAGCTTTGTAGCATGGGGAGGCCAAAAACACATACTGCCAATAATTCAGTTTGTGGTAACAGCTGGTACTGTATCGTAATCAATACATTTAACGATGGATCATGAAGCTTCCATTTTAGCACTATATAATTTTTTATCACTAATAACTAATAAGTATCTTAACTGCTATTTAATACAAAATTAAAATAAAATTCGATCAAATTGCAAATAAAAAATTACATTACAGATTTGATTATATTGTCAGAGTTTCGTAGTACAGCCTACATATGTAGCAAAAGGGAAAACCACATATTTTTTTCGATAATTTAACTTTACACATTTATAAGAAGTTTCACATACTTCCCAACTTCGTTGATGAGTTGCAGGGGCTTGAATAAAAACTGTCAAAAGATAAAAACTGCTATCCAATTAACATTAATCCTTCTGTACTTGTTGCAAAATTCTGGATACAAACGATACTATTGTCTTTTAAGCAGCAGAAATAATTTAGTTCGGTAATACATAAGGTAAATTTTCAAAAGACAGTTTTTCAAATTGGGCATCACAAGTTGCGCGCCTGAATTATGTTTACGGTTAGTCCTTGGAAATTGTTGTTTCAGTTTATTAATTTTAATCATAATTGAACTAGAAAAAGATGTTTTCTAGTTTTCTATGTATTATTTGTGAAAGTAGTTGGTGTTGTTTTCTTGCCATTTTTTTTAATGCTTGTATGTAATTCCCGAATTGGAATGCACTGTACTGGTCTAATATCTCAAATCTTTCAGAATCTTCACAAACATGAAGTAAATTGTAAATAATATGTGACACATTCTCTTGTCCATATAATTTCCCAAAAGATTCTACAAAATATATCATAAGAGAATGAGCATAATCCAAATATTGTTTAATATATCTTAAATTTAAAAAAAATAGTTGAAACAGTATGTAAGACTAAAAAATTATGTATAGATCCTGATTTAGAACATCCTTTAAAATAACAGGTCCGGTGTGGAATAAAAATTGCCGGAATTCTGTAGCCTTCCATATTTTTGCGTCACGTAGTGATTTTGGTTTTAGATTAAATTCCATTGGTATAATACACACTTGATTCATTAAAAACTCTGATATATTGGATAATTGTCAAACTGATAATTTGTGAGCTGGTTTTCCACAGCTCCACAAGACAAGAATTAGCTTACGAACAACTTCTAAGCAGATAAGATTTATATTATCTAAAGGTTTGGAAGTAATTCAAGATAGGATGTACCTGTATGATGTTCATTTTGTAGTTTTAATTTAAAAGAATCATGGGTACGTAGTATCAAATTATTTGTTTGTAAAAGGCACAAACGGTAACCATTATGATTTTTTGTATATAAAATTTATATGTATAACTACTCAAAATTATTCCATTCGTTGTCAATTCAATAGCGTCATTGACAAAATCTTTCAGCAAAGAATTTGCTTTTTTTGGTATTTCATAGCTATGATATATGCCGACAGTATTTGCCACAAATTTACTCTTAAGAAAACTGCACAAAAATGGGTAAAGTTGGCTACCAGAACTTTTAGAAAGCGGTAGTGTCGATTAGTGGGCTAATGCAAAGTCGAAATAATTTTTCTACACAATTTTTAAGACCAAACTGAAAATAATGACCAGGTTCAACGACATACCAATTTTTTAGGTTATAGAAAACTTACCTATATTATTTGCATAATATATGTTATAATTAAGTATTATCACACTCACGTACACTGCACGTACAACTGAAAATATGAAAAAAACTAAATATTGTGTATAAAATAGAAAATGAATAAAATGAATAAATGTAGAAAACCAAGCAAAAATAATTTCATAAACAATAATACTAATATGATTTTAGTACCAACGTTATTTATGTAGTCAAGCTTTAATTTCTACTAACGATCTAGTGAAAATATGAATATATGTATATTTGTACGTTATGTTTTTACTACTACATAAGTAAAATGAGTAAAAATTTTAAGGCAATATATTTCTAATAATATACAATTAATAATGCATTTAATGGCAAATTGATCCATAACATGCATGTAACATACGTCTTAAGGCCGTTATTTGAGGACGTTTGATGGATATCCCAAATTGTTTGTATTGAGGATGTACATTTTACATCCACGGACGTTTAGAACTTAATATGAACAAAAAAGCGACGTCCCAAATACATCCTGTGCTATCTGGGACATCTCCCGTCACGAAACCTGGCGAAAGCAGTTTATGCGCAAAAGGCGCGTTTGAGTTCGGATTTGATAAGCATACGATCGATAAGATTATTAAGATACTTTTTAATCTTGTTTTCGTGAAAAAAGTTTCGTAAACAATCCGTATTTATTTAGCTTGGCATCATTTCTCTTAATAAACCTTACAAATTATTTAGTAACAAGTAAAAACTTGTAGATCTTTACATAGGTATTATACCGCGGCACTGGTATAGACATCGGTTAAGCCCGGGATGGGCCGGCAATTGCCAGGTTTTGTGACGGGAGCAGTATTTGTGTAATAAGAGTGCAAAATGATATATTTCCGATTGAGAAAGACTGCCGAAATCGGCAATGAATTTGGAATTAGTTGGAATATCGTAGAAAACAACAGCATGAGGTGTCATGATCGAGTGGTCTTAAAACAACACATCTTCTGAACATAATAAAATAATAAAATAATAGTAAAAGCACGACTCTAATTTGTTTTTATATCAGGAACTTTTACTAGTAATAAAAAATCTTCTTCAAAATTTTTCATGGTCATTACTCCTTTATAAGGGCTTGTCCCGTCTACTTGCACCGAGAACTCCCATAATTAAGATTACTTGTCACAAACCTTGTATTAATTCATGCATAAAATTAATATTGTTATTTACCTTTCTTGTTTTAGTGTATATCTTACAGATAGTCGTTTTAAGAATGCTAATCATTTCTTATATTGACTGATATCAATATCATTCTTCACAGATAACACAGATCTAAGCATCAAATACATTCACCAAAAAGTTACAAACTTAATGGTTTTGTAACGCCACTAAGTTAATTGGTGTACGGGTTGATTGTCCGAGGCACTTTATTTTAATTCTCTTTTATTACTTATTATAATTACGATTACATTAACTGACAACTAACTATCTAACAATTCACCGTTTCATTATTTAACTATATGTCCATTGTTAATCTATTTATTTTATTTGTACTTAATGGAATTGCCAGCGCTGCTCGATCATCACTATTGCATACAACTATTTATTGCGCTCATGGTTGCACCTATGCTATCGCTTAATAATCATTCCTTATTAGATCGAATGCAATCGCTTTTCCCAATGCTTCCCAAACCTGTTAGTAAAACATTTAAATGCCAGTATTTAAATAATATGAGAACATTAAGATTTATTTAGCTAACATACAAATATTGTGTAAACGTGTTAATGTCTCACTTTTGCACATTTGTACAATATTTTAAAATCATATTGTAAAATATTATACTTTATAATATATTAATTAAATATTGAAACAATGTTATAAAAATATTTTAGGAGGTAACATAATATTTATGAAACATTTGTAATTTGTTTAAAAAACGTTTGGTATATTTTGGCTTGATTTAAAAACTATAATATTTACAGAAACTGGTTATTATATTGTATGTAACAATATTTTAATAGTTCATTTCAATTATGCAAAAAAAGATAAAAGTAAAAGTTGTGTATTAAGTATTGAAATAATACGTACATGGTAAGTTTTACCTTTTTTCTAAAAAAAAGCCTGAGGCATCCAATTTTTCATAATTGCTGTTTTCATTAGCATTGTTTAATCTAACTGACTAATTACCATTAAATTAATAAATTTTAAAATGGCCATAATAATAATAAAAATCTACTTATCACCAGTTTATAAAATTTTAGATTTTTGAAAATCTTTTTTTTTAACCCTTTGAAACTGTAAAGAGCTGCTACTTTGTCGCAGATTGCTTCCTTCATTATAACTCAAGTTAGTTCTTTTACACTATCACCACCTTTTTTTGAAAATTCTTTGTTCAAAACTTTTAAGTCATTTAAAAATGTTTCCACTGTCTAGAGATTCTCCTTAAAATTGATAAGGAACAGTGCAAGTTTTTCAAGTATTTCCTGTTCTGTACGTACTTTTTGGTCCTTAATCTGTATATTCAACAGCATGTCAATGCTTTAACTGTTGTCTTTTAGTTGGTTACTAATAATCTTTTAAATTTTGCAGTAACAGTCGTTAAAAATTTAGAACAAATATTATAAATAAAACACCACATATTCTTCCAATTGTTTGATAAGACTGACTAAGTCTGGATTACTGTTACTACTTGCTGGTTCTAATTCAAGTTCACTAAACATCTAAACAAAACAAATGATTATTTCAATACTGTACTATAGTGGCAATAGTGTATTTTATTTGCCGTTTTGGGCTAATATTTTTTGACTGTTAATGTCTCCTAAAAGATAAAAACATTATTCTTTCATAGCCGCATTAACTTTAGTGAGAAAAACATTACTTTGTTTGCCTTTTGTTATTGGAAAAGAATCATTGAGGAGTTAAGGCAGTTTCACTGACTATTTCTTCTTCTCCATTAGAACTTTCGCTGTTATATTAAAAATTGCACTTAACTTGTTTCCTTTATTACAGCTTTTTCCCAAGTCTGCAATTAAAAAAACAGACTACTTGGTTTGCGAGTATTCAAAACTTGATGAAATTGTCACTCTCTTGCCATTTTTCATTTTTTGCTATCAACTTTAAAGTCATCTGAAATGTAAGCAAAAAATGATTTAATTAATCAGTCATCAGTCTTTTATAACATTTTCAGAATCACTATTTTGAATATTTCCCAATTATGTTTAGGATTAGCCTTTTAATACAAACATGCAGTTTCGTGCATTTAATATTATGAGGCCAAAAATGGTCGTTTCCAACCACCCAACTAAAAGGTGTCACTTCCACTGAATTTTCCAAAGTAAATAATGCAACGCACCAAAACATTTTTCTAAAACAATTTTATATCTCAACGCCGGCAGCATATGTAGGTAACACAACGGCTTCATCAATATTAATCGGTAAAAGCATTATTTTGGTTTTTATTTCAGATAATTGCACAATATATAAATAACTAAGATTGCGAGTATAAACAGTAAAAATGCTCAATTGTTGATAATCACAGGGTTGAATAAAATTGATTTTGT
Organism: Aquatica leii; assembly: GCA_035610365.1. Taxonomy (NCBI): domain Eukaryota; kingdom Metazoa; phylum Arthropoda; class Insecta; order Coleoptera; family Lampyridae; genus Aquatica; species Aquatica leii. The sequence continues at coordinate 45,993,072 of CM069433.1, read as the reverse complement.
TCAATAAGGTATTTCAACTACGTCTCAGTACAAATTACAAATATAACTAATATCCATAGGAAACTAATTATAGTTTTTATATGTTAATAACGATAATATTTTAGTAATGATTAATACGCTAATGTTAATTTTAAGTTATCGTAATTTGAGTACGCGCATGTACGACACCCATGAGCGCTGCAATTAATTGGCGATATTTATTTAAAATCTGATGCATTTGATATTTCTTTTTATCATAAAAAAATAACTAGTATTAACTAACGATAATTAGTTTACACGTTAATCACAATCTTAATAATTTATATTAGTAGTGCTTTGACTATTATTTCATATATGTGATTTTATCTGTTAAATATTGTTAAAGTTTGTTTTCATCAAAAGAAGACTCTTTAAAAACACAAGTAATGAAGTTGCAAATTAGGTGCTTTGATTTATTCTAATTACCTTAAACAAAGTTTTTCTAAAAAAAATCATTATCATTTAATTAAAAAAAAATCACAACTAAGTACCAACATTTGCAAACATTTTTTTACCCTATACGTATTATTGGAACTGATGCGGTTCAAAATGATTTCGTTTTCAAATTTTATAGTTGTAGAATATTTGTAGTACAAGCTATTTAAATTATGCTTTGACCTGTACGGAAATAACTTGGGCCTGCACGGAAATGAAATTGGTCAAATATATTGCACAATGTGCCTAATTACAAATAGTTATACAATGTATTATATTATCTGTTAGTCATAGAAAAAAATAAGTTTTGTTAAAATATTCTATTTTTAATCGTTTGTAACGTTAAAAAAAGAAATTAGTAGTTCAATTCGCGAGTATGGAAAATTTCTCGTTAGTATGAAATTTGTCAGAACCTCTCTGCTCTTGCGCCGAGACTGTCACATTTTAGACAGCAATCCCGCACTTCATTTGCATTAGATCATTTTGCGAGTTAGTTACTTGTACGCCCGGGTTGACCTTCACCGTTAGATTGTGTCGCGTTGTTAGTTTAATATGCGATTATTTGTGGAAGGTTGAAACGGGGTAAGTGGTATACAATTTTCTTTATTGAGGGTTGAAATTGACATCTACTAATTTTCATCCAAGATAACAGGTGGCCTTGTTCGAAATATTTCATGACGTCGAAGTATTGATACGTCCTTATCATATCCACCGTCAAAGGTTGAGAACCTCCAGGACAATCATTTCTTTTGCGAAGACAAACATAAAAAATTTAATTGGTTAAGTCAAAGGGAAACGCTGCGCAGTTGCGTTCGTAATAACTGGATGCTAAATAACCCTTCTTATTTGTGTTAAACGTATATGCTCGTTCCGATCTGGGTTTAATATTAATTTTTAGGTACATCAAGTACGGGAATTAGCTAATGTCCGACTGAGGTAAAACCTACCTGTAAGTATTGCTACTTTCATTTTTTATTTGTATTTCGGGGACTAGGTCGTTTAGGACTGTACGTGCATGTTAACTTAACACAATTAATTGTATTTTTGTGTTTCGCGAATTTATCAGTTGTGCACATCGAATCTCGAAGGCTTAATTTGTTTGGTTTGGCTACAATTTAAATATATGTACTTATAAATTCAGACGCTATGTGTATGTAACTATTTAGTCCGACAAGGGCAGTTAGTTATACGGTGTGTTGCTCGCCACTCGGCGCAACTTCTACTTTAATCGGCCTACGTATAAATTTTGTCAAGAATTTACATTTATATGCTTTCTTCAACTGCTGTGATACAATAAATATATATATTCGGTGTTATTACTTTTGTAGTGTAATTTATTCTTCTCTTACTACGGGGAGAGTTAGATGATATCCCTCGACTTTCATTTTTCATCGTCTTGCCGCCTTTTTTTAGATTCACGTTATAATCACGGCATAACAAAGCCTGCGATCCCTCTCCGAAGAAGCTGTGCTAGCTGTTGCTTTGTTTGGTTATGAGAAGACCGGTGGAACTTTTTATTTGGACATCTCAACTCCAGAAACCTGAGTTTCTCGTAACACGTTATTGATTTGACACATCTTCATTGTTGTATAAAAACGCTGAGATTGAGCTAAATACTATTAATTTTAAAAGTATCTAAAGTAATTATACTTGTTATGTTTCTAAAAAAAATAATTAACTATACGTGTAAAACTTGTAACGTGTAGTTTATAAACCAATAAACAAACGCTTTGAAAGTTCCTTATAAATTCTCAAATAATTTTCTTATGTAATTAGACGTGTAATAAATCTTAATTATAAAATTAAATTAATAAAGAACCTGCACTTACAATTTGATTAAACATGCCGTAATCTATAAAATCTTCTATTAAAAATATAAAGATTAACATGTCGTTTTAAATTAGATCTTATTGCTAAATATAAAAGTTTACGTATAAAGCTTATTACAATAAATAACATTATCTACAAATCTTGAATTTGTTTAATAATAACTTTATCATAAAAAAATGTGTTGTATATATTAAAAAAAAATGTTTAAAGGTTTTTCAGAAACTGTCTTACAAACATTCGTCGGTATATTTTCCTAACCTATCTAATTTATTTATTGTTGTGTTTGTTATCAAGTTTTTACGTATTTTTGTAAATAAACTTATTTTTGTTTAATATATAAATGTGTGATTATTGTTTTATTATTAAAGCTTTTTGTTTCGATGTTAGACGATACTATAATAATATATCAGCATACGTAGTAGCATCTTAAAAATTAATAATTTAAGTTTTTCTTTAAGCCTGAAATACGTCTAAGAAACGTCATTTGTTTGCATTGTCTAACAATGGTATTGTAACGAAACGGCAGAGGTGACCGTAATTGTTTTTAAAAGTATATATAAATTTGTATCAATTACGCGTGAGCTTTGGACTTTCGGTTGCGGAACATGTCTACCGCTTTGAAGCGCGCGACTCTCCCCTGCTTAAGATTATTCAACCAAAACGAAACACAGAATAAAAGCAGCCGTCAACGCTGAAAAGGCACTTCTCTGCCGCGACCCGTTCCTTGTAGAAACTCTCTCTTCCACAACCTAGTCTTGGTAGAACCGTTTAACTGATACTTGTGTTTACCCGATTAATATTTTGCTTTTGTACCCGGTTAACTCTTTCTCTAACCAACCCTGTTAACGTAAATTTTGTATAAACCGAACCTCAGTTGGAAAGTGAATTAACAAATCACTCGGGCCAGGTTGGCGTAGGATTTGTTGAACGTAAATGAAATCTACCGTTACTTGCCATTACACATTTTCAACTCTTAACGTAGTTGAAGTTGGTGCATTGAAAGATCAATCAATAAATGCTGCATCGCTACGCTTTGGCTTCTAACTGAAGTCTAAAATCAATAATTCAGTCAATAGTTCATTTCCAAATTACTCACTTGAACTTACCGAAAGCTTCCGTTTGCTATTAGAATTAATCCGCAACACTCCGTGTAGTATTAATAACGTATTTGAATTCGGCCGTGTTTCATTTGTGTGAAGCTTTGTTATTAATAGATACCAGTGGCCAAATCGCTGTAAATTAGAAATTAAACTCAGTTAACCCCATAACAGTACACGTGCATTACCTAACAACCTTAATTAATTATACCGATGTCATTAACGTTTATTAACATACTTAAAGAATTTTCCAACACTTCTAAACCTTTAACTTTCGTATTTATTTAGTGTATAGGTTAATTAACTGAAAGCACCGTCCGTAACGTCGTTTATACCTAATTTTTCTTTTAGGAAAAGTGCCGTTTTTTTTAAGGTTATATATGAATCGTGGGCTGCGTTCGCCTAATCAAAAGTCTACTGGAATAGACCGCATTCAACAGAAGCCCAACATTAATAATTTTATTATAATTAACTTATTTGTTACACCGGGGGAATTGAACTACCTCAACTGTACAGATTTATTGTAATAAATACATTTTTAGTTCATAGAATAAATTTATGTTAATTGTGTTATAATAATATAACGCTTCAAATCTAACGCCGACACTTTGAGCCACCGGGGTCGTTACATTTTAGCGCCCGAGCAGAGACAACTAAACCTGGACTTAAAAGTAAGGGTTATTAATTTTGTTTGAAACATTTTGGTTGGCGCCCGAGATACCCTGTCTAAAAATCTAAGATGTTTGAGCTTGTAGAAGTGCCAGAAGCAATCCCGATAACCGACGTATGGTCTAAGTGGACGAGTGTCATTTAAAATGAAAAGTTGATGCACCAGATAAAAATACCCAAATTGGATACATCCGTCCAAATGGAAAATACGTTTGCAGCATTTTCTACGAACCGAAGAACGTCAGGCTGTTACGTTAACCTGCTCTAAAAACCGTAATACTTTCCGACCGTCTTCACCAAACCCGTTTACCGCACCCGCGCCACCAGTAGTGGTAAATAAATCTGTACAATTGTATGAAAACATTTCCCAATGAGGAATCCAGTTTAATGGTAACACCGACACTATTTCATTTCTCGAAAGCATTGAAGAATTGCAAAAGTTGTACTAAATTTAAGACGCAATGCTTCTGCGAGCTTTTCCAGGTTTGCTAAACGGCAATGTACTTTTATGGTACCGGAATAACAAGCATGATTGGGAAACATGTGTGACTTTGTAAGTAGTTTACAACTTCGTTTTGTAGAACCACGATACCGTTACCGTTTGTAAGAAATGATACGCAACCGTTTGCGAAGAAATGGAGAAAAAACTGGTGACTACATTAATGCAATAGATAAGCTTATGCGCCGTCATAGGCAGTTCTTCCCGGAAGCGTAACTGCAAAGAATACATGAGAATTTGCAGAGTTCATGCAAATTGTATATAAAGCGTACCGACTTCACTAACTTGCAAAAATTAAAAAGTTGGCTTGCAACTACGAGGATATAACCTTTTGACCGTTCGAAACCTTCAATTTGCACCGAAAAACAACCCCAGCCGATTACAAAGACTGTTCGTGGGTCTACAAATCACCAGGAAAAGACTGCTTGGTTAAAAACCATTAAAAAATTTTGTTCTAGGTCTAAAGCCGGAGCTTCCATAGATTTTTGACTGTTTGTTCTTGTCTGTCCAGCTCTACCAGAAGTTATGTAAGTTCAAAGGTGGAAGCACTTGTCACTAGAGATTTACAACCGCAGGGAAACAACCCAGATAGGGATCAACTACCAAACGGTGAGATTGCTAAAACTCGCGGAAATCATACGTTTCTAGCAAACATTGGATCTCAAACCATCACGTTTGAATGCCAATCTTTGGACCATCTTACAACCAATCTCCTGCTTGGGTTTGATGTGCTATCCAGAAATAATGCTACGTTTGAGGTAACATAAAGAGAGCCTTGGAGAAATCTAGAACGATTTGCTGCAAGAAAAAGTAGATTCATCTACGGCATTAACCAATTACCCAGTTGAAGTACCGTACCGGCCCGAGGGGAATCCGGTAGTAATAAAAGCAGACAAGTTGTGTTTACCGTTAAACTCCGCTCCGCCTGATTTTAAAGTTCTCAGCTTTCCAATGCTCAAAGTCATGCCGTTAGGGACTGCAAATCCTGAACCAGGAGATTACTTTTTGATAATTCCTTAGCAAACAAAGCTTTGCCGCTAGACTCCGCAAAAGAAACTCAACAAGCGCCGCCAAAAGATTTTTTATTTCAGTTAGATGCTGTACAAAACCGAAAGGTAGCCACCAAAAGATCTAAGCTATACGCATTTATAATAAGGCATTGGACAGTTACTCTAAGTAAAAACACAAGATTAAGTTAATAAATTCTCCCAGAAATCCCCCGTGTTCATGTCTTTGCTGTGGAAAGGGATCTTCAAGAGTAGACAATAGTTCTTATTTGTTCTTAATTAGTTAAAGGAATGCCCAGCAATCCAAAAAAATTTTAAAAAATCTCGCGTTGCTAATAATTTAGCCATGAACTGTACATAGAGGGTTATTAAAAAGTATGGAGATAGCGATTTTTTACCGTTAATATTCATTTTAAGAAAAATTGTTCAATACAAAAGTTGTTTATGTGATTTTTATCTACACTTGAATTTTTGCTGTCTGCAATTGTTTCTGAGTTATGCCGTTCCGCGTAAATTTTTCTCTTTAAAACAGCACTAAATCAAATAGGTATATCTGAGACAAAAAAGGTTATGAATCAAAATCTTATCACTTAAAACAAATTAATACCTAAGTAATTTAAAGTAAGTGTTCAAATTGTCTTCCATTTGTTATTTGACAATGACTCAGTCGATTTATAAAACCACGAAGAGAATTATCTAAAAACTCACGGGGAATTTCTTGTATGGTTCCAATTATTCGGATTTTTAAATCTTTAAAGTCATTGACAAGGTGTTTGTTGTTTCTATGTGGATAGAGCACAGCACAAGCATGTATAATTTGATTCTGTAATAACTGCAAATATAGAGCCGAAGTTAAGTTCCCATCGAAAAAAAACAGTAACCCCTTTCAAAGCCAATCTTTTGAGAAAACTGCGTATGGTGCTCCAAAAACCAATAGGGATTTTCCAATGACTAGTGTCTGCAGTTATGTCTGTTTACTTTACCGTTAAGGCAAAACGTAGCTTCGTCAGAGAAAAGGATATTGTTAACGAAATTTTCGTTTTTATTGCAAATATTTAAAATTACTTCACAAAATTGTAGTCTTCTATCAAAATCATCTTCCGTCAACTTGTGTACAAGGTGTATCTTGGATTATACTTATCACTTTTCAAAACTGAAACGATCGATGACTCAAATATTGAAATTGGCCACTAACCGATTGGTTGATAAATGAGAATCTTCAGATACATTCAATAACACCTCCAATTTTTTATCATCACATAGCGCATCGCTCCTTGACAAATCTTTAACGCTACCAGATTTAGAAATCGGATTTCTGTTTGGATGGATTATTAAATAAATTACAAAAGTCTTGTAAACTAGCATCATAAGTGTTTCAATTCTTTCACGTTCACTTAAACTTGCCATTGCTAATATCAACAGTAATAAGTTATAAATTTGACGTAAACAATAACCACCGATAAAGTTACCTCGTTCGACTTCGTTTATTGTTTTTGTCTTCGATATGCCTACTTGGTGTAAATACTTGACTCGGCGTTTTTTTGAAAAAATGTAAGTATTTCCAATTCCCAAATGTAGATAACATTATAAAAACAACGATAATAAATATCCGTTTCCATACTTTTTAATAACCCTGTATTAATCAAATTTTACTGTAACAAAAATGTATGAAAAACTAATTAAACAAAATTAGCTTTCAAAAATATGCGAAGCTATTGGTGAATTGTTTATCTTTTCTTTTATTTTCTGTAGTATTTTTTCTAAGTCTACTACTTTCTGAGTGCTTATTACTACTATTTATTGTTTGTCATGTAAAGTTAACTAAATAACCTTTTTTATAGTAGAAATTTTGACAGCGTTACTTGTCAATAGATCATTGACTTTCGCTGTCATTAAATCCAACGAGAACGTTTTTACCTTCCGTACTAATTTAGTTTTCTAAATTAAGAAACATTTAAACACGATTTAAAAAATTATGCTAATAATGTTCCATAATGTTTAATAATTTTACCTACAGTATAATACTGAAAACAAAAACTTTTATTAATTGAACTATTATTACATTACCGTATAAAACATATAACGTCTAGCCTACGTTAATAAAAAAGTCTGCTTGAATTTCAGCTAACTCAAATGTTTAAGTTCAAGAACTACTTAAATTGTTCAAATAACGTAAGTAAACATATTTGTGTATTTATGCCAAATATTATTTTTCAGTTATTAAACATTACAAGAAAGAATTCTTATATTTTCAACAAAGAAATAAATCTTAATAGAGTTGATCCAACTTTACATTAAGATTTTAATTTAAAGTAAATCAAATTTGTATTCAAAAAATACTACTTATTAACTTTTACAAAAAATTGTATAGTGATTGTATACAAGGTTAAAATAAAATGTAAATTTAAGAAAATACTTTAGAAATAAAAATGATTTCAATTAAATTTTGTATATAAATGTAAAAGCAATTATCTCAAAATACCGTCAAATTTCTATTAATTTTAATTTCAAACCTTTTTAGTGTATTTAAAACAAATAAACCACTTAATTATTTATTTTAGAAAAAGAAAAATTTTAGCAAGATAAAAAATGTTTTTTTTTTTGCAATATTGAATGTTATCGAATTTTAATTTTATATATTTTTTCTTTTAAAATACTTAAAATTAAATTAAAGAATCGTGCATAAACTTGCTTCATTTGGTGTTAAAATATCATTATCTTTAGAGTTAAATTATATTCTGTTGTATTTTTATAATTTTACCAGTTTGATTACATTTACGACGGTTACAGTTTCATAAACAATAAGAATCATGTAGAAACTTTTCTAATACTACTATCCAAATCATCTAATAGTAAAATTTTATTATTTTACATTCACATGCGGTATGTTCTAGACTTTAGAAGTTAGCATTTAGATTTATTGAGTAATTGAAAAATGTAACCCGTAAATTTGTTTGACTGCAAAAACTGTGTGTGTCATTATCGACAATTTGACACACTGTTTATTACAAGTATATCTTTTCTAATATTTTTTTTAAATTCTAAATGGGTTAATATTATATTATTTTACTTTTTAAAGTTATCACAATCCTTTCATAAATTTTATTTTTATTTATTAATAAACACACGTTTCAACTATTCGTCATCACCAGGCGTTACTACATTAACAATGAAGAATCAAATATAAAATATTAAACTTTACAAAATACAAAAATAATTATAGCAATCTAAAAAATAATAGAATGTAAGATTCACCTGATGACGATTGCAGATACCACAGCAATCGAAACGTTGTGTATATTCATTTCAAAATAATGAACAATGAAAGTTCAGCAGAATGTTATTACTTCGCATCAAGCAACATTGTTTAATACATTCAAAGTTATTAACCTTAATAATAATTTACTTTTTCTAAATTACTTTTTGTTTGTTTCCATTATTTATTTGTACTCTAAGACCTTTCTACTATTATTATTTATTAAAATTGTTAAACTTTAAATATTTAATTTCATTAGTAAAGTTTTCTTTTATTGTTTTTTGATTGTAATTTAATTATTATTTTTCAGATTTGTATAATTATTTTTATATTTTGTAAACTTTGATATTTATTATTTGAAGTTTGACTTTTAAATGTTAATGTAGTAAAATAATTTCTTTTTAAAAATAAGATTTGATTTTGTACTCGTCATACACATTCTACTGATCAGTCACTACTGAACTGCGAACTATAACAGCGCAAGTCTTTTCGCACGTTAAATCTGGATATGAAAATCTCGTAGTAGATGTTGCAACGTTACGCTTTAATGTTCTTCTACATATAAGGCATGAACTCCAAAAATTATAGCCCCAACATAAAGAAATATCTATTCAATTTACGTTCATATTAAAGTAATGTTTTAGAGTGATAAAAAGTAGAAGATAAACATTATGAAGTTCACAGTTTATTGCGCAAGTATTCTTACAATTGTTCCAGTAAAAATGTAGTGAAAAATGCAATCGAAAACTTAATTGTTTTCTAATTTTTTCCACGTAAGAAGAAGCTAAAAAAATGAGTTCATGTTGTAATAATTAATTTTGTTAGACACTAATCAGTCTTAGTTACCTGTCTCTCAGTAAGTAATAAAAATTTAAAAAAGTAACTCTTAGTTAATGAAAATTATTTTTTCTATAAGTATTTGCTCCCATTACTTTACACGTTGGGTTCGATATCATTTATTAACTCAAACATTTGTATCATTATTTGCACACAACTTTAATTTTTTCAAGTTGTGGATGAATTATGAATTATTCTTGATTAGCGTTGTAGCTGTACGTACACATTAAAAGTAACCCAGCGTCGTTTTTATTGTCGTTGTTCTCTTCAGTACTGAATATACAAAGCCTAAGTATATCTTAGTCGATTAAAAACGTAAGGAGATTGTAGTACCACAAATATCTGTCTTTTGCATACCCAAACGTATAAACCTGTTCACCTTCATAAATTGTTTGCAAAATGAGCTCTGCAAACTATTAGTTTTTTAACAACGCACTCTTTGTTTACGGAAGAATCAATTTCGCGCATTTCATATGCTTATCTATGTAATTCTTGCTTTTTACCTTTTAAAGATATGATTTCGCTTTATAAAGCTTGACAAATTTAGAAACAAAGGAATATCACAGACGTATCTATTGTTTCACGTTTGCGTTTGAACTAAAGCATTTGGTCTTTTTCGCATTTACACTTTCAGCTTTAGCAAGTCTGTGCAGGTCAATTTCAAGCAGACAGACAAAAATCTGGCCGGCGCGGACATATTTTTTAACTGCACAGGTCGTTTGATTCAACTGTACACACACAGTTCTAGCCTGCTGGATCGACGGAACGACGGTCAGCTAGTGTAAAGGCCCTTTAAGAGTTTTTAAACTAAAGTACATCTCCGCTGCCTTGCACAGTTTGGTAGCTTTAGTATTTCGGCGGCAGAACGGTCCAATTTAAGTTGGACGTTGACAAGAGATCGAGTCTATGTATAAAAAACTACAAAGCAAACAAAGAACTAAGAAAATATAAAGAATGCTATTAACAAAGTACAAAATATTTCTGTTTTTACAGAGAAATATAAACTTCCAGAGCCTATGCTTCGTAGATATTAAAAAAAAATATCCTGAAAAAGTTAATTTTGGTTTACTTTTTGGTGTATATATATATATATATATATATATAGAAAATTTACATGACTTTTTCCATTCATTGCCGTAGGATTTAAACATATTTTTTTTGCGAAACAGTTTCAACGTTTGTATAATTATATATACATATATATTATCTTAGGACCCTGAAGTGAACGTCAACTCCTAAATTTTAAAAAAACCCAGTTTTTTAATGTACTTCATAAAACAAAAAATATATTTGTTTCAGTCGAACCAAATATAACGTTGGTGACAAAAAATCCTAAGATCCCAGCTCCAAAAAAAAGCATAGTCATAAAAATCAGCAAAACTAGAGATTAAAGCGACAGCTGTCTAAAGTATTAATGCTAGCAAAGTGCTGTTCCCCTTTTTCACATATTTTTTAGAATCAGGACAAAACTAGTTTATATGAACAACGTTTTTAGTGATTATGTTGGTGTAACCCATAAATCCGGTTGAATGACGTTTGAGAATTTAATTAAGTATTTAGAACCCTTTATTTGCTACACAAAGTCTAGTGAAGAAAATAATATCTTGTTGCTTATAAACTATAAATGCAAGTCATCTGAATTTGGAATCAGTGAATTTATGTAAAGACAACTTTATTACGTTAGTTGAATTTTTGACATACACTAGACATTGTCTACAGCTTCTAGAATAGTCAATATACCGTCCATTGAAAACCGCTTACAGTAGAGCATGTCAAAACTGTCTTATTAATAACTTTAGCAAAACAATTACCTTGTATGGCATTGCATCTATTTTTAGTACTCTTTATTTAAAAGTTGCTTCGGTGAATGTATGTATGTAAAAAGCGGATTTTGCGCAACTCGTACGAACTATTCTATCCTGATGTCTTTACTTAAATTTTAAAGCAACGTAAACAACAAAAATCAAACAAACATTTAATCAAAATTTGGAAGCGGAAATTTAAGAACCACGTCGACAAAAAAACAAAGCAAGCACATCCACTACTAATTAAACCAAATACCTTAATCCTAAAATCAACTAGTTTTCAGAATAGTACAATAATTCGTCTTTTACCCTTTCCTTGGGGATGTCATAAAACCGAGGTCTAAGAAAAAAGTTACCCTCAATGGTAATTTTAAACGTTTCTTTTAAGGATCCATTACAAGCAAAAAAATGATAAAAAAATAAAAAAAAAACAAAAGAAAAATATTTGAAATGAAGTCAACATAAATAAAACAAAAACTATGCTAGTCAAAAGTAAACAAAAGCAAAAGTAATAGAAAAAGTTAAAAATGTCAAACGCAAAATGTTTAATTCTTCTGGTTTGGAATCTCCGGCAGAGGTACATTATGCTGACACTGACGATGATATGGATTTGGAATTTAAATATGAAAATGAAGATAAGTTTTACGTAATTTGCAGTGACGTGGAGAGGATAAGCTTTGATTTTTATGTTCAATATGTCGAGGCTAAAATGTGAATTTGTGACTTTTGTGTCTAATTTATTTTAAATTATTATTAGATTTCCTTTTATAATTTTAATTTTTTTGTTGTTTTTGTTTCGTTTCGTTCTTATAAACACGCTTTCAAATGTTGGTTTTATAATTTTTAATAAGTTATTTAATGTATTAAATGTATGTTTTTTTTTGTTAAATGTTTCCTTTTTAGTTATTTTAAATAAGTTCTAATTCGAAGCTTTAATATAATAAATCTCTTTTTTATAAACAACAAATTTATTTAATTTAAAAAATGGATCCATCGAGTATGGTTGAAGGTTAATAAATTGATTCAAATCTTGTCTTGACAACCATATTATTTAATATGGTTGTCAAGACTTAAGATTTGAATCACTTTAACAAATTTATTGCTGAAAAAATTTTAGGTTCCCACCTTGTTTATCTGTAACTAATTTAATAATGTATTTGTGTTTTTGTGGGTGAACTTTTTCTCGTAACTATAAAACAGAGTAGGCACTCAAGATAAGATTTTGAAAATTAAAAAAAATAAAAATTTACGTCATCTACTGTTTAAATATAAACAATTTCAACTTTGTATAAGTAAAAATTTAATAATCTATTTAAAGAAGACAAAAAATTAACATTCTATAGAAGTTATTAAATACCGATTACATAATTCCTTAATGGCAAAAAAATTACTTTTGCAACTAATTATTTATCTTTGAACATAAATAATTACTTACAAACAAATCAAAAGTAAATATGTGTTATGTAGCAATCTGTACTTGTTTACATACGGACTGATAACGGGTACTAGCGCATTATAGGTATATAAAGTGCAAAATATATTTAATTTAATTAGTTTTTCTGCTAAAAGCTATAATCAATACAAATGGTCTATTCTTTAAAAAACTGGCAAGGAAAACTTGCTGTTGTAACAGGTGTAACTGCTGGTATCGGAGAAGAAATAACCGTTCAACTAATCAAAGCCGGAGTTAATGTAAAAACAAATATAACAATATTTAATCATCATAAAAGTCTATTTAAGGTTTTAGGATTAGCTCGAAGAAAAGAAAGGTTAGACTTGCTGACAAACAGATTAAAAAATGAAAACGGAAAATTTTATGCGTTTGTTGCTGACGTAAGTAAAGAAGATGACATTTTGAAGGCGTTTCTATGGGCCGAAGAGAATATAGGAGCAGTTCATATTTTAATTAATAACGCTGGAGTAAGAAAACGCACAAATTTAGTAGAAGGAGATACAAACCTTTGGAAAGAAGTTTTTGACACTAACGTTTTAGGCTTATGTATAGCGACACGAGAAGCCTTCAAAAGTATGAAAAAGCACAATGTCAGTGGGCACATAATACATATAAACAGCATTGTTGGGCATACTGTTGTATACTTGCCTCAGTCGAGCGTTTATCCAGCTAGTAAATTTGCTGTTACAGCATTAACCGAAACTTTAAGACAAGAACTTAACGCTATTGGTAGTAAAATAAAAGTTACTGTAAGATATTTTTTATTTTTGTTACGGTTAAGATGTTATAATTTTTTTTAGAGTATTAGTCCTGGTTATGTTGATACAGAATTTCGCAAAGCATCTAATTTAGAAACAACTAACGAACTTCTTAGTTTGAAATCTGAGGATGTCGCAGATGCTGTTTTGTATGCTTTGGGAACTCCGTCACATGTGCAGGTTAGTTTTGAGCAAATGCTTTTAACGAGTTACAATTTTTTTTAATTTTTAGATTCATGAAATTATTATGCATCCAGTTGGCGGAACATAGTTTATTAAAAACATCTATGTAATACTTGATACAAAATTCACATTTTTTAAATTCTCAACTTTGAATAAAACACTAATTTTATTCCACTTCTTTATTAGTTTTCTAAATAAAACCATAATATAATTGTCATGCTAAAACAAATCGGAAACAAAAAAGTACAAAAAAACTGTTTAATAAATCATTTAAAACTATAGTAAAGAAGAATTATTCTTTATTAATTGCGTTAACGTTAAAATATTATTTGTGTTTAAAAACAATGTTTGTATGTATATCAAAGTTAATTTTACCACATAAAATCGATAAAGGTCGATTAAAATAACGAAATTGTTTTCGGATGATTGAAAAACTGCGTTGTGGTTTAAATAGTAACTTAACATACTTACGATTATTGTATTTATACAATTTTATAGTTTTTTCTAAAGTAACATTTAAAACTAATAAAGAATTACTTGCATGTACTATGTGAAATTAAAGACAAATAAATATAAATGTAAAATAGCATTAATTATTTTATAAGGTAATGCAAAATTTGAGTAGATTAACAATTTTTGTAAAAGCAAATATTTTCTTCAAATATAAATGTTATCTGTTTCCTTTACAGCACTATGCAAAATTAAGTTTAAATTTCCCAGAATTATTATCAACGCTTTAACTAGATAATATTTGACTTTTATTTATAATGTTAAATAAATAAACGATATTTATTTATCGGATGAATTATCGCTACTATTCATTTACATACATATGTATACATACATTGACATTACACTGGCTTTAAACTTTAAACCGAAAAATGTTTTGCATCTGTATAATTTGTCACTGAATTATCAAAACAAAAAGGTACTTGTTGTTTATATAGCACCGAAACTTAACTGTTGTTATTATAATCTAGTTGATAATACATCTCGTTGAATAAAAAAAAATAAAATTTTAAATATCTTTTAAACGTTAAATTTAAATATTTTTTTAATAAAAACTTAACCATCTAAAGAAAAGCATAAGATACTGTTTCCTTTAACTTTTAACGGTCTAAGTGGGTTACAGTTGCACACCAAGACAATATTTTTGTAAATATCTTATTATATGTTTATTTGTTGGATTTTGTACTTTTAATATACGTCAAACATTTATTTTTGTGTCTAATATCACTGTTTACAAACCTCGACAATATGGAAATTTGGAAAAAAAATTCTTTTCAAACAGAGGTGTGTCTGCACACCACTCAATCTTTTAAAGTTGTGATTCGTGGTTGCATTGCGCATGCTTGATTTATATAGAAAGCACCTCAGTACGCTTGTCTTCTTGTTGAATATTGAGATCCGTGATATTGTGACTACTTGTTAGAGATAAGTTTTCAAATTCGCGATTCTAATAAGATCGACGGTTTTCTAGGAAGTGTAGCAAACGACGACGAAGGTAAGCTCGAACACGTGTCAGAAGATAAAAAACACGACGATCTAATCAGCTGCAGGACTGTAAACGTTGATTCCGCAGTTGAAAGGGTTATTGATATGAATGAAAATGATGTGCTACCAGCGTAATATTCTACCAAAAATACAAATATTCAATAGTAAATGTTTCCTTTGTGTACCACAAGAAAGCGAAGTCAGATCAATATTATAAAAAAAAACTCCTGGACATTCTTCAAATACTACAGTTGTTTCCGATGCATTTTTATTATTTATATATGCACTAATTGTAAAGTCAATAACTTTTACAGCAAGTGAAATTCAGTTCATACTAGCAAACAAAGAAAAATTTTACTAACAATTTTTCAAGAAATAAAAGCGTACTTACCGCTGATATTATCACTTGGTGCTCTTCAAGCCAACAATAAGCCGGTTTAATGCTTTGGACTACAGATTCAGCGTATTGCGCACCAATTATTACTGCTTGAATGTCCAGGGACCGATAAAAAATACAAAATTAGCAAGTTTTTTACGCTTTAGCAATTTTGAAACAAAGCAAGAGAGGAGATAATGTGACAAACTAACTCCTATCCGTGAAGTGTTTGAGATGCTTGTGTTTAATTGAAAGAAAGCTTACAATTCCAATAGACACTCACGTGTAGATGAGCAGCTCGTCCCATTTCGAGGTCCATACCAGTTTTGTGTTTACATGAAAAGTAAACCGGATAAATACGGTTTGCAGATTTGGGCATTGGCAGACTGCGATACCTCATATATCGTTAATATGCAAGTCTATCTAGATAAAAGGAAGCCTAAATTTATTTATAATAGAGAATAGTATTTTTTTACAGGCAAAAAAGACAATGATCCGGAGAATAATCAAGAACAGAGAGTCGTTTTAGATCTAACTAAGCGCTTAGAGTCTGGTTATAGTCTCACAATTGACAATTTCTTCACAAGTTTATCGTTAGCAGATGCCCTATGGGAACGAAATATTACCTTACATTACGAAAAAATAAAGCATATATCCTACAATGTCTATTACCAAGTTCTACCAGGCGTATGTATTTGAGTAGGTTCGCATTTAGACCTCAACAGACTCTTGTCTCTACGTGCCAAAGAGGAACAATGCAGAAATACTGTTATCAACGCAACATCTAGACGTAAAGTTGCTGGTAGTGATTTACTTAACAAACATTATAATTGCATTATAATGCAACTAGAGGGGCTGTAGATACTGGTGATAAACTGGCTAAGCAGTAGTATACGCAACAAAAACAAATAGATGGCCAGTGGTAATATTTTGTCACCTAATAGACATCGCAGCTATAAATGCATTCAAAGTATGGGTGCTCAAAAATCCAGATTGAGCACAAAATAAATCAGAAACCGCAGAAATTTTTGACTGGAACTGAAAAAAGAGCTCATGAAAGAAAACATGGTGTCAAGATATAAAACAAACAAAACATAAAGAACGACCTAAAAGAACACATGCTAAAAGTTCTTACACAGTTAGATCAGTAAAACAATAGAACAGAGATTCCACAATCCAAACAAAGGCGTTGCTATATGTGTCAAAAAACGGCAAACATAAAATCGCAAAGATTTTGTAACAGATGTGGTAAATTTGTGTGCAAAGAGCACTCCACTCCAGCAATTATGTGCAAGAAGTACGAAGAGCAGTGATTTTCATTATCAATATAAATATTATTGTACAATTAATTGAAGCAATTCAGACATATGTTTTTTCTGTTCTTTTCACTTATTTATTGTAGATATGTTTGCATTTGAGAGAAATTGATCTTTATTATTATTATTCCGGGCTTAACCGATGTCGATTCCAGTGCCGTAGGCATGATACCTATGTAAAGATGTTCTCGTTTTTAATTTGTTGCCAAATAATTTGTAAGTTAAATTAAGAAGAATGATGCTAAGCTAAATCAATATGTTTCTACTAGTTTTGTATCACAATCAAGTAGATTTAAAATGTGCTGTCTTATACATTTACTTCTATACGTAAAGTTGCTGAACTACTCTTAATTCACACCGCAACCTTAAGTAATTTCTCAGATATTAATACAGCATGCCTAACTTTTTTTAATTTATTCATGTCGTCAGCAGAACGAAGGTTTTTAAAGCTCAAATTAATCAAAACATATTTAAGAAGCAGTATGTCTCAATCCCGTTCTAGCTCTCACACATACAGTGTCCTACCTAAAACGGTAGCCAAACTGAATATGGTAAGGGTGCTTCGAACGGTATCGGTGATCTAAAGCCAACAGCGGATCGGTTGAATGCCGTAGAAAATGACATAATGGATTTTTAGACGCTGATTGCCTTTCTAAAAAAAAATGTAAGTCTGTTCAATTGTGAGAAGTAACTAAAAACGATGCCATGTTAATGAAACCAAAAGTTGCAGTAGAATATTATCGTGAAGAAGCATTTTGCAATTTTAGAATACTACTGCTTACAGTTTTTGGTTTAGGCCATTCACAGAACATTAGTAGTAAAGAGCCATACATTATAGACAACATTGAAGTAGATGATTGGGTTGCTGTACTTATACAATAATGAACTTTATTTGAAAAAGAGATCAAAATTAATAAAGGGCATCATTGCAGGTGCTATGGCACTTTTAAACAATAGATGCAAATAGCCAAAACATCTAAATATTTACACTTGTAACGATTTAAAATGCGTTTTAGTACGTTTTAACTATCGATTAGGCAACTTTGCGATTGTAGACATGTGAGGATAAATAACTCGATGGTTAGTAAAGTTTTTAGCCGAATGTGTTCGAACGGTATCGTTACTTTAATTATGGTGCTGGTAGCAGATTTTAGAACAACACTTGGTAAGGGATACATTTTGTGATCTATAAACATCTGCCCTATAGATATTTTTTTAAAAACGCTCCTTCATCATTGCACCTAGACTTTTAAGGGGCGACTGAAGACTAATTTTCGGGTGGCATGTTCTGAGATTGCAATGAGGTTAGTGATGAATTTATCCACACGTGATTACGGTTTAAAAATTTTCTTGTTTCTTTTAGCTCCCTTTTGTTACTCCCATGTTGTTTCATTGCTGATGTTTCACTACTGGGGTTGTTAGTTACTCGACCCATAACTAACGTTTGAAACTTTGCACTCATTAAAAAAAGGTATGGCTGACATCGATGAATGCGTTTCTTGTTAGTATCGTACTTAAGGTATTTATTAATTTAAAATCAAAGTCAAACGAAAAGACATGTGGGATTAGGCCACCACTTTAGAGTCGTTTTGACGTAATATTTGATTGAGTCTGCTATCACCGATTTGTGATTGTTTGGTACGTAAACATTTAAACTGTTAATTTATAATCGTGTTACGAGGTCACAGACTGCTTGATAACGTTACTGCATTCTTATTGTTAAATTTCAAGTATCGTTCAGTAGCCTGTAAATTAAGATTATGGGTTTGTGTCACTTAAATTAAAATTAATGTTATTAATATTAAGGTTACTATAGTAATTCCATAACTCTGTTCTGCGAGGAGATTGGAAAGTAACCGCCGCTTATGTTTGTTCTAAAAGGGTTAATTAAATCAAAATTGTATAATCTCGTTTGCATGTTTGACGTCATACGGTCCGGTAAAAATTTTAATAATAAAACTATTCAAACCCGAACGCGTTTAGCCTTTTAAAATTAAGCGTTTGCTTTTTTCTCTTTTTACGCACTGTGCCATTGTAGGGCCACAAACCCAAATAACAAATAATTCTAAAGTTAATTTAATGTAGATGCTACTGTTTGTTAACGTAACTACGATATATGAACATTTTATGTAATAGCAATTTAGGGGTGTACCAATGAGTAATATTTAGTATAGAACATTGCTATGATGATGAAGTCTCTGATAAAATTGGGTGGTTTAATTTTTAACGCACAATTGGGATTGCAGGTAGAAAAGGTGGCGCAAGGCACCGACTCATCCGACAAAGTTGGGTACTTACAACCTAACCCATGACCATCTGCCAGACCAGCTAGTCGACAATCTACTTCAACAATTTCTTTCACCTTCACAATCAGTGCGTTACACACTTACCATCTTTTCCACGGTAAGAGTAAGTACTTTTACACTTAAATAAATGTAACCATTTAATTATTGTTCACTAACTATAGTATCTATTGTTTATGTATTATCTTTTACTCAAAAAAACCTATACAGGTTTATTTATTAAATGTAAACAAATACGTTAAATTGTTTAAAAAGATTTGCTTCTAAATTTTTAAACAAATTTTCATTCAGTGTCCGCCGCTTAATAGAATGACTTTGGAGCATCAGGTTTTTGATAACAATAACCAAATGATAACAAGATCCGATATTTAAAGAAAAATAAAAACAAATTTATTTACAATGTAGGAAAAAATTAAATTCAATACAATCATTTTAATTATTGATACATAACTAATAAATAAATATTAATTTATTAAATTAACATTGATGATCTTGAAGTAAATTAATTATGTATAGTTCATGATTATACTGATTTTTAAGATAAGACGATCTTTGCTATGCACCGTGCCGCAAAACATTTTTCTTATTTTGCTGTTTGTTCTAGGTTGAAATTATTTTTCATTGGTATCTGCCTCTTCACTTCAACGAATGACGTTACACTGTCACAAATATCTTCATTTGTCAAATTCTCTGCAACATTTATTTTGTTATCTATTACCATTTAGTTTTAGAATTTGCGAATTGTGGTATCATGCGACTGAATGTTTAAGTTTTCTTTTTCTATATCTGCTTGCAAAACCGCACCATTTTTAAAACAATGTTTAATCGTTGTATCATATATTTGGTTCTAACTTATGATAATGAGATATAAAGCATTTAATAATTTTTTTGCTTGGTTAGATTATTTGCACTGATATGTTGAGTATCCTTTATATTTTCCAGAATTCGAAAACGCATTTGTTTTCGATAATAAACTTTGAAGAAGGTATTGACGGGTAAAACAAATTTTTTATATTTTTCCAAATGACACTTTACGTTATATGCAATACAAATACAAATGATTAATAATTGAAGGGGTCATCCAGGCATTTCCATTTGAGTAGTGATAGTAATAGATTTGCTCAAAACATTTTTTCACCAAAATTGCCACCTTTATTTTTTTTAAACATATCGCAAAATTACTAGGTAAGATAACCACGTGTATCACAAGTGTTCTGATAGACAACACGTTAATATTACAAAAAAATTTCATATTAAAAATTATAATAATTAAATTTCGTATATTTTTAGTTTTTAAATGTCTTGAAATTATGATACACGTCGCTGAATTTTAAGTTGCAACCTATTCATACGTAATCTCTTTTAGAGATGTTAACTAATGCAATTTTAACTTCATTTCATTTAACACTCCTTTTACAATTAGGATTACTATGATTATCAAACGTGTGGCTTTCAATACATGTTACTTTGATAATTATGTTACATTGCTAACAAAAATGTTGGTGCAAAAAATGATTAACGTTCCCAATTTTATTTGAGATGAGCTCTAAGATAAGTTAGTGAGTACTTTGCACATAGTCGCTACACCGACGAAGGGAAGGTACCGACACCAGTTGATAGAGCACCGGACAGCAGGTCACTATCACCTTCGGATATACGTGTTGCTGTCGGCCCACGTTAGAGGAGTCACCGTTGCAGTTTTCTCCATTCTACAAAATGGATTCCTCTGCTAACTTGCAATATTTGAATTGCCCTCGCCTTTTCCACATAATAAAATGGAGATATTAGAATTGGGTAGATTGCTGCTCGTTCTATGGGTCTAAAACGCAAGGCCACTTACAAAGACCCCGGGCGTATTGGAACGCGTACGGCTACCACAAGGGGCTTCCCTGCCGAAAAGACTAGTCCCCTCTGCCATGCTTTTGTATAATAGGACTAGGCTTTTCCTTTCTCTTCAGAGCTAGGTCTTGGTTTACCGGAGCTGGTAAAACTATAAGACCCAGATTGTGCCCCAAGTTCTTGTCTAAGGATTGAAACAAATTTCAGAATTGGAACTAGGTCCAGATTTACCGATGTGGTCCAGACGGACGACGTTGGCCATCCGTGCCTCCAGTTCCTGTTCAATACCATCCTTTGGAATTAGGTAGAGTGACTGTTATTCTAAAGGTAGCAGCCACATGACAAACTGCTCCCTCCCGTATAGATCGTACACAATTAAGTCCACAATCCACGGACGTTATGCAGCCGTAGAAAAGAGCCCATCAAAAGAATGGCATCAGTACTACTACTACCACGTTTGGATACGGTACGTTACAGCCGTTGACACAGGATTGCAACTAGCCCTTGAATTCTGGAATTGTGTGGAAACCCATCCGTTTTAAGGGCAATAACACCATATGATAAATTGAAGACCCGGGTCAGTCATATAGTTCACATCTGCACTGGAGAACCAGCCTAGACGCTATCCAAAATGCACCGCGAGAAGGCCACTAACATTACACTCCAAACAATCATCTATTTTGCATGGATTTTTTAGTCTAAGTTTATTCGGTGCTTGTGCATTCAATTAAAAAGAACATTTTTTGTTTTTTTGCAAGCTCAAGTGATATCAAACCTCCTTTTTCTCTGTAAATTAATACGATCTAAATTCTGATTATCAATTATTATCGGTGTCTAAATTTAATGATTTTAACCTAAAAAAAATTAAGATTCTACAATAATATAAGTCAGCGGATAAAAACTGTTTTGCACATTTCGCCTAATTTTTTACCGTATATTGATTTATTCAAATATGTATTTTGATTGTGCTACGTTACATTACCTTATTTAAAAAACTGTAAATATGTTATTTTCTAGTTACTTTGCATATCTGTGTACTTGGACACAATGTGGTGTTCTTAGAATAAGAAATACATTTAACTACGTGTTATGTGAAAACATTATTTTGTATTTATTTTTATTATTGGTGTCAAAAAATTATTAAAAAGAAATTTATAGTTTTTCATCATCATAACTTTATTTTTTTTAATTCAGAATATCAACAAACTTAGAAGAATATTTAATGCAACAATTCCGTAATTTTCGATTTAATTGCTTCATTATTTTTGGTTGTTTTAAATGATTTATTAGAACTTTTATTTTGACATTGTTTGCTTGTATTGATGCTATAATTTCACTCTCTAAATTCATTAGATACACACTGTATGTATTCACGTCTTTCTAACCAATAAACATGTTTTTTTTCGAATATTTTGTTATCATTTGGTTATTGTTATCAAAAATCCCAAAATTTTATCAAGCTTATTATATTATTATTTTTATATTACTGATATACTCGATATACAGGCGGTTAGTAAAATGCTGTCGAGAATTTGAAGGGGTTCAACATTGAAAAATATGAAAAAGCTAATATGAACTACATTGGTCCGCAATACTTTCTTACGAAGTTAGTGACCTTCAAAAGTTAGTCTTTGACTAAATTGTTAGTAATTTGTCGATAATCCTATTTATTTTCATATTATGATTTTTTCGAATTTTGAAAAATCTATTGGTATGAAACGAAGTTGAGAGATGGAAATGAACTCCAAGTTTTCATTACCATTGAACAAGCCGCGTTTTTAACACTTTTATCATAGAACAGTGTAAATTAAAAAGTGATTTTTATGTGTACATTTTTAAGAAAGTATAATCAACAGAAGTAAACATAAACCATAGAAAGGCGCATCAAGTGTCGCGTTTGATGTAAAGGCAGACTAAAAAGTATTTTGGAAAGAAACTCAAATTTATATAAATTATTATGTATGCATCATCATTTGAGTTTTTCTTGCAATTAAAACTACAAACAATTGGAATACTTTTACAATGCGCTCTAAGTTTCAAGTTTTCATATGCTTACTGACGTTCTTCATGTTTGAAATTATGTTAAAAAAAAACTTTTAAACTTTTATTTATATTATTAAAATAATAAACATTATATATTTCCATTCGTAAAGATAATTATTACAAAAAAACACGTTTTTAAATATAATTTAAATAAAGGCTTATGTACGAAGTAAAGCCAAATAAGTACCTATAACCACATCATTAATTAAAGTAGTGCACAGTCACACTCATGTTCACCTTTACTAATATCGTTTTCTGATAATACAGTGTTTACCCTAAGCCATTAAATTTCCACCGTCATTACGCTGCCACAATTCATCAGCTAAACGGTCGACATGCTGAAATGTTTTTTTCCAATTTGACGAACTTATATCGGAAAATGCATTCTTACCTCAATTTTCTATTTCCTGACTACTCTGAGAGGTATGAGTCATAACAACTTTATGCTTTGTTAATTAAAGACAAATTGACAATTACAATTTTTCACACCTACGGTATATTTGCATCTTTTGTGATTGGACGAACCTTTTTCCACACTAAATTTTAAAATTAGGTGACCATGTTTATTTCGGTGCGCTGTATGTGTGCAAATCGGTTAACAGTTCCTTTCATTCAACGAAGAAATTGAATATTCTACGATTTCTACATTTTTGAACATACATTGTAATTACTTTGAACAACTTTGTTCTCAAAGTTGTTGAGCAATCAAACACTTTTCAAAAAAAAAATTTGAATATTCTGCGATTTTTACATTTTTGAACATTCAAACAGCTGTAATTAGTTTAATTCAAAAAATTCAACTAGCATAACAACAGTTTTAAATACAGGGTAGTTTTCATACCGTGTTTTCAAAGTCGTTGAGCAATTAAAGACTTTTGAAAAAAGTTGAATATTCTCCGATTTCTACATTTTTGAACATACAAACCGCTGTAATTACTTTAATTGAAAAAATTCAATTAGTTTTAAATACAGAGTAGTTTGCCTTTGTATACCGTGTTTTTAAAGTCATTGAGCAATCAAAGACTTTTGAAAAAACTTGAAAAAATTGAATATTTTGCAATTTCTTTATTTTTTTTTCCTACACATAAACTGCTTACTTTGTTTAGAAAAATTTTACACGCATAAAAAGAAATTTGTATAGAAGGCATTGCACTACTTTATTGTGTATTTTCAAATTCTCCAGATAGTTGGTAAAACGCTTCTTAATTCGAAAATGAATCTTTTAGATATTTCCAGCTTCTTTCGGGTATACTTATTGCTAAATTGTTGCTTAAATCTTCTATGGAATTTTTATTAATTTCCTTTTTTTAATTTTTGTAAAAAAATTACGCCCAACTCGTAATCTTATGATTAATATTATGTAATAAACAAAAAACTAATCAGATAGGTAATTAAAAAAACACAAAAATCCGTTTTCTAATCACTTTCAGATTAAGATAATTTCATTTCCACAATATAAGTTAAAGACGTGCTCAAATTTAAAAAAATTTCTTTGTAGTATTTGTAACTTAAATTTAAAAATGTCTTTAGAAAAATGGGAAGGTAAACTAGCTGTTGTAACAGGAGCAAGTGCTGGTATTGGTGAAGCTACAGCAGAAAAGCTTGTAAAAGCCGGCATTAACGTAAATATTAATTTTATAGTAATTATTTTAGAAAATTGTAATTCACAGGTAATGGGACTGGCACGCAGAAAAGAAAAATTGGATGATCTCGCTTATAAACTAAGAAATGAACGTGGAAAATTTTATCCGTTTGTTAGTGACATGACTAAAGAAGAAGATATAATACAAGCGTTCGAATGGATCGAGACAAATTTGGGACCTGTTCATATTCTTGTTAATTCTGCTGGTATTATTGTTAATACAAATTTAGTTGAAGGTGATACCAACATGTGGAAAAAACTTTTGGATACAAATGTTTTGGGGTTATGTATTGCAACACGAGAAGCTTTTAAAAGCATGAAAAAACATAATATTGATGGCCATATCATACACATGAACAGTTATGTCGGGCATAAAGTAGTTTACTTTTCACCAAAAGTTAGTTTGTATCCGGCGAGTAAATTTGCAGTAACTGCACTTACTGAGACTTTAAGGCAAGAACTGAATTCGTTTGGGAGTAAAATTAAAGTATCCGTAAGAATTGAAAAAAAGTTATTGTTGCTTTAGGATTAAACTTTATTTTTTAGAGCATTAGTGCTGGTTTAGTTACTAATGAATTTAGACAAGTTGCAGACATTGATACTTTAGAAGACCTTCCAGGACTTACATCAGAAGATGTAGCGGATGCTGTCGTGTACGTTTTAGGAACACCTCCTCACGTTCAGGTTAGATTCTTTAATTTTCAATAAAGTTTATTAATTTTTATTTATTTAAGGTACATGAAATTATAATTAAACCAATTGGAGAAACTTTCTAATCATTGAAATTGAAATATTTTGTATAAAACTGTAATAGACATAATAATCAAATAATTATCGTTGATATGTTTCAATAATTCCATAATAAAATATATCTACAGTCATTCTTTTTGACTTTTCTATAAGGAAAGTATACAAACAAACAAAAATTGTAAATTTAAATTTTAATTAAGGACTGATTCTTTTGATGTAAATTCATATGAAGTTTTTAAGTATTTTAATTGTATTTTAAATGTTAAGACAAGCACAACCGATAATTTAGTGATTGGCCTGATGAAGTGGTCACATCAAAGACCACGAAACGTCGCCGTAATTACAACTACGGTTGTTTAATTAAATAAAAAATCCACACCTAATCGAAAGCTCTAAGAAGAGAAAAAAAGCAATTCAAGTTATTTTTACAGTTTCTTATAGAGATAATTCTTCCTAACAATTTATTCAAATAAAAAAAATCTAACATTAACAGTTTGTTAATGTGGCATGCGCATAAACATGTATGGAGGGGGAGTCGTGTACGAACATGGTGTAAGACAGACGTGGAAATAAACGTGGTTCCCTTAAATGTGCGTTATTATTAATTACCCACGAATTCGGTATTAAAACAGTTAAATATTTTATTTATAACTTAAAATGAATTTACAAATATAATCTAGGTTCGGATTCTACCTGCGACAATTTTTTTAAGAAAAAAATTTCGATATCTTGACAGGAAAGCAAGATATGTTAAACATAATAATTTTTACTGATTTACTAAAGGGGAAGGCAAGATCGAGGCACACAAATATACGCGTTAGTCGATGTGACAACATAAGCTCAATTTGCCATATTTGGGTTATATCTTAATAAAATTAAAAAAATTATAACAAGCTAGGAAGTTAATACAAATGTGTACAAATCACTTCAAAGTGGTTTTATGACACTATAACCTTAAAAAATATATGTAGACATTCCTTCGTCATTCCTTTTAGAAAAGTAGTGTGCTGACCACAGCAGTTTTTTAAACATGTTATCGCACAGTTAATGAGTTTATTTGTGAAATTTTTTTACATGAAAGTAATGGTTTTTAAAATAAGCTCCTAAAAAAGTATACATTGCTAATATGTTTTTTCCGCTTCTGATTGCCTATTAGTTTAAATAATGTACGGTAAGCAATATTAATTTTGTTTAATTGTTTTAATTTAAACGTTCGTTCATACTTAAAATTATTTACATTTTTAAGTGTGTAAATGTATTTTCAATTTTTGTATTTAAAAATTTTCGTTTTAGATCAAAGATAATTGTAATAGTAAAAAAATAGTAATTGGCCATTTAATGCAAATTGCGATTGATATGACTAGCAAAGCAAATACGTAACAATACTAATAATAATTGAATCTGTATGTGGACTACCGCTGCATTACTAAACCGTACCGTTAGTAATAACAAATACGCACATACAAATTGCATAATTTAATATTAACTAAACCAATTAACCAGATTAATTCTTAATTATTAATAGACAAGATATATAGATCATCAATAGCAAATGTAAAAATTGTATTAAAACGTGTAGTAAGTAACCAACACAAATAAGAATAAAAATATTGACTAAAACATATAAATTCACGTATACAGCAAAAAATGTATATAAAATAAACATTGTTAGTATTATAAAATTTTCTACAGTGCGGTAAAATGAGCACTAAATTCCAGGTTTAAAAAAACATCTAAAAATTATGTTAATTAGATAATACTAAACTTTATATAAGTAAATGTTATTTTGAATTTATATTTTAATTTTTAGAATCTTGTGACAATTATGTCAATTATGATTACAGTTTGCTATTAGCAACTGTCAAGTTACCGATGATTTTAGATTGTGCATTTAAAAGTGCAACATTTATGCATTAGATTTGTTTTTATTACTTTTTTTTATGTAAGCCAAGTGGTTATTCAAGAAAATTATAACACCTAAATAGTTAGAAATAAAGTTTTAAATTTATCAAATTGGAGTGCTTGTAATTATGTTAGTAAGTACACTCAACTAAAAAAAAACGAGACACCTTAGTTAATTCGAATGCAATAGTTAGCGGTGTAAGCTAGGATTGTTAACGAAGGCGATCGGTAATCATTCGTGGCCATTTGCTATGCTATTCAAAAAATTCAAATTTGATAAATAATAAACATTAACAATACCAGAAGGTCAAATTGTTTATTCGCAAAAACTAAGAAATTAACGTATTCTTATTTTTGAATGATGTAATGAGTAAACTGAATTTTATTATTACGCTAAAACTAAAAAATCAATGTATTCTTATTTTTGAATGATGTAATGAGTTAACTGAATTTTATTATTATACGAAAAATTTTCGTTTGTAAATAAAAGTTTCATATTGTAACAGACCATTATAAACTTAAATAAGGCTATTTTTTGAACACATTTTATATTACACCCATGTAACATACTATTAAGAACACTGCGAATATAAACTATAGCACTTAAATTTTAATTTTATTTTAAGTATTTGTTTTATTAATTTTTCTTTATGATCAAAATGTTAAAAAAACAATTATAATAAATGTTTTAAATAATTGCTAGCGCACTTATAAAGACTTATTATTAATTGCAACACTAGTACAAAAATAAGAGATTTATTTGAATGTTGTTAATACGTATGGGTTAAAACCCATGCGTTACGTATCGGAGTTAAGTGTATTGCAAGCACACGATTAACAGGACTATCGGGAGTAATGGACTAAGAGTGTCTACAATAGCACAAGACGTGGCGTTAATGGCATATGTTACTCACTATCGTTTTTCAACTTTTCAAAATGCTCTAGCCGACGTCAAATTTCAGGTATGCCGGTTTACCGCACGGGTTAGACCAAAAGAAGTTCATTACATAAGCTCCAAAAAGTGTAACAAATACAAGTGTTTGTTGAGTGATTAAGAGTTGTATTATTACAGAAAGCTATTTAGGTATCTTAAACAAGTTATGCAGCTTTTTGTTTAAATTTTGTACCCTGAGAACGATTAAATCTTTTAACAGATCTTTATTACTTAAAGTTGTTTTAATTTCTCTATTTTTACAATATGCACGTCAAACAATAATCCAACAGTTATTCAAAATATAGTTCAACTATAGTTTTTTCAACTGTTATGATTTTTTAAGGATATTTGGTGCAAAACTTATTACAGCAAAATAACCAAAACGTGTTACCATGGCCAGCAAAAAGTATTGATTTCAATATATCAGAAAACGTTTGGAGTCAAATTGTTTGTACCATCCAGAAACAACAAGGAGTCAATGTTATTGCCAGAGACCGCAAACAATTAATTACTGCTATTAAAACTGCTTGGAAGACGATTAATGATTATCCACGTGTTCTTGTAGCACCAATGTCTAGATGACTGCAAGAATGCATCAACATTTAATATGGAGTGAAATAAAAAAATTAAAATTATGTGACTTCCACGATGCCTGTTTTTTCGACTATAACAGCGACTTAGAAACTAAAAATAGTAAATGAATATAAAGGTAAAATACTTATTTTTTCTTAAATGACATCTTAAAAAATACAATAAGAACAATTATATATTGTATTATAGTAAAGCAGGATATAGGTGACAGGGTAAATACAATTTTTTTTTAAATTTTTATTATTAAAGATCGGAAAAAATGCATGTATAGAATATTAGCAGAGTCCTCTTTTAAAGTAAATGTATGGAATGTTCTTAGTTTAGTGAAATTTGACCCAAAAAATGCACTAAGTTTATAAAAATGCATTTTGATCATAAAACAAAAAAAAATACAGCAAAATTTTAAAAAAAGGCAAAATGCATTTTTTTTTGTCTTAATTTATGTTACCATTAATAGTACCTCCGCCGCCCCTAAAAAAACTAAAGTATGTTACCAACCTTTATATTAACAGGTTCTGTTGATAACAACACGGCTAGCTGAGATGTCGATGAGTAAGCGTAGTTTAGAAAAAACAAAAAACGAGCGCCACTCTTAGCGTACACGTAGAATTTTTGGTTCGAAGACACCAAAAGTACATATACCCACTGTCGAAGAAATTAGGTAATAAGGCAAAGCAAACAACTAGATACCGAGATAATCTAACAAATTAGTTGCATATTTTCCAGTAAACAAATGTTAATCAACCAGAATCAAAATAGATAAAAAATTAACGAATACACATAGTCGCAATAACTACATGCAATAAAAGTCTCGATAACAAGATTTGTGCTGATATGCATAAATAGTCGCTAGCAATTCCCCGGCGTTTCTCCAAAATTTGCTAGTACATAGATAATCGCCATTCGTTTTGAACATGCGCACGCGTTTACTACATTCTATGGAAAACCTTTATACGTTTAATATTGAAAATTTAAGTTATTATGGATCGACATATGGATGTTATATATAATGTTCAACGACATGTTGATTTAAATATAATTTTTCTTCGATGGTAAGACCCTATTATTTTGTTCAAATATAAAACCTACTTTTCTTGCAGATATATTCGTGATATAGAAAATCTCTTTAGAATTATATAACGATGTCGAATTTAAATTGCCAGTTTTTCCAGTAATAGCAGTGTTCTTAACACTTCGATTTTATGCTACTTACAATTTTCAAGTAGGTATGTAATAGTTAATAGTATACTAAACTTGATTTTATATGTAACCGAATTTTCGGATTATTTGCGGGAGAAGACTGAATCAATCTACAATAAGTAGAACTATTAGTAAAGTAACAATGACAATAACTAATAAAAGTGCCACTTACATAAAATTTCCCGAAGGTGCTATTGCAATCAATGAAGCTAAACAAAAGTTTAGAAAAACATCAAATTTTCCAAATGTCGAAAGCGTCATTGGCTGTACACATTCCAATTAAAAATCCAGAAGGACTTAATGCTAAACTATTTGGAAACAGAAAAAGGGATTTCTCCATTAATGTACAAGTAGTATGTAGCCCTGCATTACAATTACCATATTTGCTAACACCGTTTATAAAGTCAAGAACGCTAAGAAAAAGAAGCTACAATCACTCTCGCTGCCAAACAAAAAATACCGTAGAACGTATATCCACAATTTGGCAATTGCACATCGAGATATGGATGAAACAATAAATAATATAGAAGTAGTAGCAGAAAATCAAGACAATAAAATTATAGATGCTATTTAGGGTATGGGATTACTCGTAGGGGCAAATGTTGTACGCATTTTTTTTTAATGATTAATCTTTATTATTAATAGTTATTGAAACTTAACTGCATATTAAACTTGAGTTGTTTGTGTGAAGCAATTTTTAATGCAACAGATGCTAATAAAATACGTTGAAAATTAATTTTGTTGAATTCCAATGTTTAAAAGAAATGAAGAAAATTGTCATAATAGAAAAAAATATTTATAAAACAATATTGATTTCGTTTTTTTTTAATTATTGTAGCTAGCTCTGCAATTTACTATTCAATTGCAGTTTCAGCACAGAGATTTTGTGTTATCATAGCCATAGTATCAAAACACGGGTAGTACGGAAGGAATTGCTGTTGGAATGTCGGAAACGTACAGATTAAATAGCGTAGGAACCAAGATACTGCCCTGCGGGACTCCCACCTCTTTAAAATAGATAATGCTGAGTTCACTCTGACTTTGAATGATATGTTGTTGAGGAAGAATTGAATGGTTTTAATTAGGTAGAGCGATGTGTTTATAATAGTCAGTTTGTAAAGAAGTTATAATGCCAGAATTTATCGAAAGCTGTCTCCGGATCAATAAAAACAGCAACGGTAAATTCTTTTTTCTCAAATTCTCTTTTAATCGCTTTAATAATCCCAAGCAGTTGTTGGGAAATTGAGTAAGCTGCTTAGAAGCCAAATTGATAAGGAAAGACAATTTCTTTTTGCTAAAGGTCGTCGTCCAACCGGGTAAATATAACTTTTTTAAAGAGTGTGACCAAAGTTGACAATAGGCTAATATGTCCATAATTGTCCGGATTTTCTTCAAATTTTCTTATTTTATAAATGGGTAGTATAATTTTAATTTTTTTTTGTTTCTTTTAATTGCTCTCTGATAAACTTGCAATTTATTTAATATCCTCTTGGTTAGACTCCAAGTTTCACATCCGTAGGTTGCCACCGGAAGAATACATTCCTTATAAATTTTGGTTTTCCAAAAAGTCAGATAGTGCCTGAGTCTGAGACAGACATTATAGATTGAGGTTAAGTATGCCAGTGCATTTTTGGTCAGGTGCTTTAACATATCACTGGTACTGAGGTCGAGAGCTTGTGTAGCAGTTTAATGAAAGATTTAATTTCTTCAGCGGATGCTGAGACGATTTCACCATTATCAATTGCGTTTTTTACTTGAGTTGTAAGGAGTTCATTATATGCCCCAGTATTTGGTGTGAATAATTGTTTAAGATGTGTGGTTAATACATCAACTTTTTCTTTTTTAAAAGAGTATGTGCTGTTGTTTGATGCCAATGGATAAATTATATGGCAAGCCACATGAAAGGATTACACGGTTGTATTTCTTCAAGGTGGGAATTGTATCTCTAGATTCTAAGTCTATCAAGTTCGTGCTTGACTAAATGACAGTGATGTTTAAACAAAGTTTTGAGGTACGGTAACCAAGTTTTCTGGAATTTTCTTTATATCTGTTCTTAATTTTAATTAGGTCTAATATAGAAATTGGAAACTTTCATATAGTCAAAAATATTCTAATGTTTCCATGGTGTGGTTAATTCTCGTATACTTTCTTGTAAAGTCTTTGTATATTTTAGTATAGCGTCGTCTAGATCCGAGAGTGTATTCAGTGCCCCATCGGTTTCAGATTTTGATTAAATGTTGTCGTGAAAGTGCCTCAGTCTGTTTTACCAGCCAGTTTAGGCGGTCAAAATGTGTTCTGTGGTGTACAGTGGAAGCTAACAACGACTAGAAGATAATCTGTTTGGTACACAGGGGTAACCATATTGTTATGCAGCGTGACGTCTAAGGTGTCAGGTTAACGATTCGGTCGATACAGGTAGTAAGTGTATTCATCTGGAGCAGATATATTGATACCATGGTCAACCAGTATATCATATAATTTGATTCCATCTGGGATATTAGCATGGCATCCCCATATAGTGTTTTTTTTGCATTTAAGTCCTCGATGAATAGAGTGGACTTATCTTGATTCAATAGTTTGCCAATTTCCCCTTCAAGTAGACGTTTATTTGGCGGTTTTTAGGCTGATGTAATAATTAAGGGAGTATTACTTTTCATATATAGCTTAATAGCAATAACTTTAATATTGTAAAAGTCTTCCAAATGGAGGAGGTGATGTATTTAGGGATCTTAATCCTTTCTGTGCTAACAAAGTGTATTTCAATAATACACGCTATATCAACGTTGTGCTTTATCATGAATTCGATAAAAAGTGTTCGTTGTGAATTGAGACCATTGGCATTCCAATTTGTCAATGTTAAATTATTTATTAGTGAGATTGGTGTGGCATTAATTCGTCTGAGTGTGGTATCAACAGTTCTATAATTTTTGTTGGGTTCGAGTTTAGAATGCCTAGAAAATGGCATCTTATTTGTCTAGGTTTCTTGTCTAGCTTGTACTGTTTGGGAGTATGTTCTATTATTTGTTTGAAGACTTGAGTTTTTCGTTTGGTTTTAGTGTACTTTTACAAATTAACTACAACCTTTATAATTGGCCGTGTGTTATTTCAAACGGTTCAGGTATTCGGGATCTTTTCCAGGTCGTATGGGGCATTTACTAAACAGTTGGTTACATCGTGCTTGCGAATGGCAGTAGTTTCTTGTGTTCGTACAATTGACATGGTTTACATTGGGGGATTTAGTTAGATTTTTTTCTTATTTCCACTTCTACAATACTAAGCTTCAGTTTTGTTAAATTTAAGATTTCTTTTTCTTCTTTGGTGTCACTGAGATCTACTGCATATAGTGGGATCGGATATCTGTTTTTATTGTAGAATCCGACTACTTTTCGTACTAGGTACTTTAACAATGCTATTTTCTTGAGGTCGGAAATGATTTCTTAGCATTTTAACTTGACTGCATTGTGAAGGTAAATTGGGAAAATTTTGATTTGTTTTTCTTTATTATCTCCAGATTGTTGCGATGTACATTTAGATGTATCCATAGAATTTATTGCTGTGACAAGTTCTTCTTGATAAATTATTTTACTTGCATTCTCGATTTGTTTTTCCGTAACAAGTAATTTATTGTTGGCTATTAGTATTTTGGGTTCAAATAAATACATTGATTTATTTCTGGTACAGGTAGTGATATTTCATCCTTAGTTCGTTTAAGGTAATTGTTATTCATCGTGTTTAAAGAATCAATCCGGAGGGGTTCTTGTTAATAATGTGTTATTGTTAGATTCAGAGTGTGCTTAATTAATAAATACACAGTTTATAAAAGAATAATATTTACCAGATAAATTGAGGCGGATAACCTCCTCCTCAAAGTTATTGACGAAAAATATTACTATTAATAATTTTTAAAAAAATTAATTTACTTTATAAAGTTTCTAAAAATTCTATTAAAAATAAACAATTATGAAAGTCGCTCTTGCATTTCTGCCTACTTGAATTCTTCTTGACAAACAATTAGCATTGCAGCGTCTTTTTAATACTTGACCTCTTCCATTCCAATCTCATGTAATTCTTTTAACTGTTGTCGTTCAATCTCAAGTAATTCAAGTCTTGCTTGGGTAATTTTTTCTAATTCATTTTGAGATCGATTTGGTGCTTCTAAAAAAATAATACTGCATACGACTACTACTATTGAGAAAATTCAAGATAAAAAGATGTTTCTTTGTTACCGGTAATATTATTTAAACATTATAAGTACTTATTTGTTACAGACACATCATTATAATTTGTGAAACATGAAAGCTTTACAGTCTTGTTTATCCATGCAGTTTTGTTATTATTTTTATTTTCCGTTTTACCAGCTTTATTCAAAGTTAGTGCTGTTCCATCGGCATCACAAGTGTTTTGAATTGAAGAATATCTACGTTGCTTCGAGTAGTTGATGGTTTTGGTGGTAGACCGTCACCGGTTTGCATAAAATTTCTTCATTTTTCAGCACGATCTATATTTCTTTGTGACACTACGTTAAATATTAATTAAAATACAGTAAGTTCGATATTTGTGCATTGACAATAAAAGTTACCTTCTCTTCTAAACATTTGTTAAATTCTTCTGTTATATTTTTCCATGCTATTTTCTTTTTTTCGATGCTGCATGCATCGGTTTTCTTATTTTCTATAATCGTATGCTGACTAACAATACTAAAGAAGTAGTTTTTTCGTCATCGCTAAATTTTATTGCCATTTTATAAAAATCACAAAATACTGCTACAAAAATATGTAGGTAAGTTAGGTTTCCGTCCAATTGTCGGTGAATTTATGCATACCAGCGTTAACCTTCAAATATGTTATAAAAGTAACGTATGACTTATTTTTAGATTTTGAGTCTCTTAGTGTAGCATGTCATAATATTAGATAGCTCTGTATAATACTCCAAACATTTTTAAGAAGTACAGGCTTGCATTTATCGACTTAAATAGCTTCCACCGGTTTTGAATACAAACACTTACAAACACTTACTAAGGTTACTCATTCGGTTTAACACGTTTTAACGTAAGCAACAACAATCAAAATCGATATAAGTTAAAGACAAGATAATTATACTCGACTGAAAATAAAATAATAGTAATGATCGTAAACAAAATAAAATTAGCTAAAGGCTAGATAATGATAACTTTTTCAATAACTTTTGAATACTATTACAGTAGGATGACGATTTAAGTTTCCTTAATTATGGGAGTGAACGAAAGGTTTCAATCTTTGGTCAACTTGCTGAAATTACTTTAAATTAGTAAAAAAGTCACTATAGCAGCAAGCGATTTGGTAGTGATAATAACAATCTAAATATTTCAGTAAAAATAATCTTGATTCAATAGTCATCTCAATCGCTAAAAACGTAAAAATAAAACGACTTCGTGAAACTAGGTGTTCAAGCCAAATGTCGCTTGTAATCGTAATTTATTTAACGTCTTTATTTTTGGGTGGGATCTATTCACTTGATACCTCTTCTCCCGTAAGTACGCCACTGATGCATGCCATTTGCCATCGTTTGTCATTGTGTTAAATTGTATTTCTAATTTATTATCATTATTTTTATTCACTGACTCTTGTTTTTAGTCGTTTATGTCATAATTAGTAGAAACGTATGTTCACGTCTTTAAAAGCTTTAGAGTTTTTATTTCTGTGTAAGTTTTTAAGTTGTGGTTTTTTTCATTTGTAATTTGTATAACTTATGAAATTGTCTTTTGATCAGTTAATTGTAGTAGTCTGAAGAAGTGCACATCTGTTGCCCGAAACGTGGTCAGAAAAAAACTAATAGTTTTTATGCTTTTTCCTTAATTACAAATCAAATTAAATCAGGATTAATCTAAAAGAGAACAAAAAAACTATACCATTAATGTATTTCGTCATATAATTAAAAGCTTTTTTGTAGTTTGCTCGTAGAATGATAAGACTTTTATAGGTAATAAGACAATTTTTGTTCAGAACTCCAACAATAATAAAGTTAGCAATATTGCCGACTTAAGTTTGAAAACTTTCTATAAACGCTATAAGAATTAAATTTTTAAGAGAATCTTGCATTATACAAATACGACTTATATTTTATAAAATCTATTCTATTATAAATTTTTCAATAATGTAAACATAAACAAAAAAATCTTGCAGTAAGTGTAAGTTTTTTGTAAAATCGTTCATTAACTTACAATACAGTTAAGTTAGCATTACAGGTAAGTGTTTCACTGCGAATAATTAATTAATCCATATTTAAACGTAACGGTGCTATTTTCTTGTCTTTTGCAAAATAAAAACACTAATGCATAAAATTTACATAAAAGTCGTCTTTATAAATATTAAAGAATCGGTAACAGCAAAAGGCGTCATAAATTATAGTAAAGTTATTTTACAAGTAAATCATTCAGTAGACCTTTCTATTAGGTAACAAGGATTAGAATAAGGATTAAACATTATATTTTTTGGCAAACATATTAAAAGTTTAAAAATGTTTATAAATTGATCTCTAAGTTTGATTGTACTCATTTAAAATTTCAATTGCTGAAGCAAAAGAAAACTCATGACTGACTGTGTAACTTTAAGATATTTAGCAATAGTATTGCAATTTAAGTTACTTTAGCAAATAATCTCTATTTTATTATCAATTATTGTTTCAGAAGCCGTAGCAAAATGTTTTACAACATAAATATTTACAAACGGTAATGACAAAAAAAAATTAATAATTTAATAAATAATTTTTGTTTTTGTTAATTGCATACGTGTTTTTGCATTTAAGTTAAAAAAAACGAATGGTTCTTTTTACTCTAACAGCAGATGTAAAATTCAATTTTTCAAAGGAAAACTTTCAAACGCTTTTGAGAATTGTATTGTTTCAATATGTGTATAAAATATAAAACAATAATTTATGTGAAAAGATATCTAAGCGTCAGCAAGGGTACAAGAATTAAAAGTATTTTGTGTCACCAAAAAGAAGTTATTCGAATGCCTTTTTTTAATTTGCTTTTAGCTTTAACATTTTATATAAAAAATTGTTATCTCGACGTTTTTGCATTATTTAAATTTTTTTTGTTAAAATAAGCATCAAAATCAATTTTGCTAAAAATAAAGTAGAAACATTGAGAGAAAAACTGTTAATAATTCTGAGTAAGCACCCACGCATAAACAAAATAATTAATAAAGGTTGGTATTTTGGAGTATTCTTTCACATCATAAATAACATAAAAGTCAATTTTAAACTGTAATTATAATTAAGTCATTTTTGGATCACCATCCATCTATTTAAAAACAAAATGGTTTGATGTTGGTAACTTACAATGGCGTATTTTGTTGTCTTTTTAAATTAATTCTAAACATAATTAATAAAATCTAACAGCGCTATTATCAACATCGAATCTAGTTAATGAAATTTAATGCAAATAAAGCATAGCAAATTTATGATTATATTTGTAATTTTATTCATACATAAATTTACATAAAACTGAATAAAATAATTTTTATAAAATTTAATTTTAACTTTAGGTTAATATTGAATGATGGCTAGTTAACATTGATTGGATTGCTGTATAATTTATGTAACATCACAGGTGTATTTACAAAAACACTCTATAAAGTAATTGTTCGTATTTTTAATTTAAAGTGTTTTTTTTAATAAATGTTTTATAACTAATAATAACTTTCTGCAAGTTTGTTTTTTCAAAAACGTCTTATCTTTTCTGGTTATTTTGTTTTGCATAAGTTAATAAAGTTTTAAAATAAATTCATTATTGTAATTTAAATAAATAACAGACTCTATTGTATTTTCATGAATTAACTAACATCTTGTTTGACAACTTTAACTGTTACGTAACGCATTGTTTGACTCACGTTTAAGTACTTAATACCATTGTCAGGTACGACATATAATAATTGCTTGTAGAAGAATAGTCCTCAGTTTCTATAAAAAAACAAATAAATTTAATTTAAAATGAATAAACTTATGTAATAATATAAAAAAACGCAACTATTAATCGTTATCAAATTTTTGTAAATGATTTTAACCAACTTTTATTTAGACTTTGACTTTCTTTTTATTGGTATTACACAAGGAATAATTCGATATCTTTTTACAAAAACATTTTTATTTTTGATTCTGTAGCTCATTTAAAATACCTAATTGTTAGTAAAACATTTTTCTAATTTTTTTGCAGATCAAAGCATTTTATGGAAATTTATATTACGACATAATCCTCATCAAGGAGGTATGCGGATGATTATATACATATTTAAATAAAATACAATACTAAGACATTCTTCCAATTCCTATGAAATGTAAAATTCAAAAAATAATAATAATTTGTTTTAATTTTTATTTGATTTTGATGATGACATGACATGAATCTATCCACGTTAGATGCCTTTTTAAATATATTTATATATTTATATATATTTATATTAAATATATATAAATATTTCTACACTGATTTTATTTGTTTATTCAAAAAATGTCAATAAAACAAATTTATTTTGATTTTTTACACTTTTATGCTATTGGTTTTAATACAACAATAATACATTTTTACGTTTGCTTAATAATAAATAAATATGAAATTGGTTTAGAAAAGTATATGTTATACTGAAACATATAAATAACGATATGTTACTTCAAATGTTGTTGCGGATGTTTTACGACCATTACACGACGTCGTTGCGGCATTCGGGATTAATGTCCAGCAGAAATCAACAAGCAAACTAGAACTCCATTTGTCTTGATATTGCTTTTCTATGGTTGCAATATCTCGGTGGAACCGTTTCTCATGTTGGTCGCTTACGACAGATAAATTTTTCGCAACGAAATCAAGATGAGCATCCAGAAAGTGAATTTTTAATGACATATTACACTCTATTATTATGTAAGCACTAAGTAATTCAGTTACAAAAACTTCATAATTTTCAACTTTGACGTTTCCAAAAAAATTAGTTACAACTGTTTTAAAAGATTTTTTATGCTTGTTGAAATTTTGATCCAGAGTTAGTACTTTTTTCGGTATATAGTGACAATGGTTTTTATACTGAATGTGTTCTATGAGCTAATGTATAACTTTGTACAATTTTTTTATATAAACGGCATGAGTACGCATGAATATTTATTTCTACTGTGAAGTGAAGTTAAGTTTAAAAGAATCAATGAATGAGCGCCAATTCCTTGGTCTATGTTTCTGTGCAAATGCATCAAATAAATTCACAACATTCGTGCAATAATAGTCTTTTTTTGGACGAACTAATGTGTAAGTCCTTTTTGACGTTTTCGGGTCAGTTATATGTACGTCATCTTCGAAAAGATTAGATCCTTTTAAACTAGATGCTAATAGTTCTGACTGATTTTGCTAGTTTTAAATTTTATACCAATCATTTAATGGAATTAAATGAGGTTTTACTGAGCATCATAATGCTTAAAAGTCTAGATTATTGTTGATTTCTCGTACAAATTGCATAATTCAGTTGAATCACCGCACATCCAAATTCTTCCTTGTCAAAACTCCATGAATCTGGTGATTTAGGATAAGAAGCTTTATACTATATTCGACGGCAAAGCAAGCCATTTAAACTCGCCTATTAAGGCGTGACCGTTTAAACACAGCTAAAAAAACATAAGTCGTACAGACGCTAAACAGTTGATGCGCGAATATATAAAGACGCTGGTGGCAGACTTTTGTATTTATACTACTGGATTTAAATATTGCAACGTCTTAGTAGGTGCAGATCATAATAATAAAGTTTTTAAATAAAACGAATGTTTTATAACAATTTTTTAAATATCTTTATTACATACCCATATGTATATAAATGGAAGTAATAAATATTAAATCGTGGAATGGATCCATATTCAGCCGTATTGGAGTTGGATTTAATAAAACTTCGTAAATTGTAGTCTATTCCCCTATTTAATATTAAAATTTGAAATTAAAAATTAAAAATCGTAAGATGTGACTTGTAACAATGTATCAATATTTAATCATTTTATTTATTTATTTTATTTTATTGACAGATCAAAAACGTAACAGACATTATCACAAAATCAATATAGTATTCTGTCAAAAAGTACCTGGTCAAGTCACCTACCTGAGCAGATGCATTGTTTTTCTTCCAGGTCTTGTACACTAAATTTGTACATTTAATTTCAGCGCTTCTCAATCGCATAAAAATTAAATAAGTATTTCTATATATAAACAAAATAAGACAACAAAAGAGGACAACCATTTAAATTTCTTAATTATAACACAAAACAAAGTAGTAATTGCAACGAAGTGGACAAACAAACAAATCTTACTGTTACAGTTGTTGACCCATTAACATTTGTTTCAAATGTGCTTTTAACGACCCAGGCATTAGCAACTTCCAATCATAATTTATATTATTATAAATCGAAACGATGTTGTGTAAATATGACCGTCTAAACAACGTCTTACTGTGTCGTGGAACAGATATTAACCCTCGGTGCCGTAGATTTAAATTATGGATATCTGTGCGGAAAGTTATTTTGTTATATAGGTAAGGTGGGCTTTTGTACAATGGTATTTTATGAACAAAAATACAGAAATGTAGGTGCCTTCTCTGAATCATTTTCAGCCATTGCGCTGTTTTTAGAGCAAAAGAAATACATTGACGGCGACCTATACCATAAATAAAACGTACACAACAATTTTGAACCTTTTGTATCCTATTAGCCTCACGCCAATCTAAACAAGGACCATAAATGACATCGCAATAGTTAAAATGGCTTAAAACTAGCGTATCACAAAGAAGTTTACGAACATACAGAGAGAGATTGACGATACGGATAAATCGTTCGAAAAGACGAGTATGCTTTTCTAATTGTTGAAGATATATGACTCCTAAAGCTAGGATCAACATCCAAGGTTAACCCTAGATTTTTCGCTTCATGCTAGTCTCAAGGAAATTCCTCACAGTCTTGCTACAGAACAAAAGAACCGATTATTTCATCGGATTTATACTGAGGCAGTGGTCGTGAGTCATCCGTAAAAGGTTTAAGAGATCCGTGTTAATGTATTGTTGTGCTCTTAAATAGTCAGATGTTTTAAACTAAAAGTATAATTGTGAGTCATCAGCATACAAGTGGAACTTACATAAGTTTAGGCATTGGAAAATATTACACGTATAAATGGAAAATAGCAAGGGTCCTAGAACGGAGCCTTGTGGAACGCCACAGGAAACTAAAGTAGATTTAGACAACTTATCATAAGCTCTGACACATTGAGACCTATTACCTAAAACATGTTCAATGAAATTTAAAGAAGACGCGCCAAATCCTATGAATTGCAGGATAGAAAATAATAGATTAGGGTTGATAGTATCAAACGCTTTCGAGAAATCAAGTAATATCAAAGCAGTATTAAGACCAGAATCTAAAGCAACAATTATATCATCAGTGACAGAAGCTAACGCTGACGCACAACTATACCCCGATCTAAAACCAGACTGCACTGATAGAAGAACATTGAATTTGGTAAGATGAGCATTAATTTGTTTTACAACTATCTTTTCTAAGATTTTTGATAAAGGTGAAATAATGCTTATTGAACGGAGATCATTTAATTCATCACACTTTTTTGTTTTAGATATTGGTAGAACATGTGCAATTTATCAAGATCGAGGAAAAGTGGACTCGAGTAAACATGAATTTATAATATGCGTCAAAACTAGCAAAATGGAAGGACAACAAAGTTGGACCATTTGTATACTCAATTCGTCAGGCCCTACCGCATTAGACTTGATACCATATAATACCTCTTCAATTTCCTGCCGAGAAACCAGCGTAAAAGAGAACACTTCCGTAACTCCAGGTTTAACATTATTAGTATAGTTTGAAATTAAGTTATCAGAAGGAGTAATTAAACTATTATAAAAAACAGCAAAAAATGTGTTAATTCTATCAGGATCTCAAAGATGAGGAGGTAGATTACTAGCAGGCGACCGTTGTACATTATGAGATTTCATTGTCTTCCAGAGTTTAAGAGTGTTGCCTTTATTACAAGAGACAATATATTCAAAATAAGCTCTCTTTTCCCTGCGTACAGATGCGTTAACAAGATTTTTTAAAGATTTGTAATAATCCCATTTTGCAGAGTCACGATCACGCTTAAAACGGCGCAAAGCTTTATCTCGCAGTTTCATCATTAATTTAATGTTATCAGTGAGCCAAGGAGTAGAAGGCTTATGCGATTTGTATAACTTCAAAGGAGCGTGTATGTCAAAAAGTTCAAGTATAGCAATATTGAAGAACGATACTTTTTCGTTGATGTCATTCATGCGATAAAAATTATTCCAAGGAATTGAATTTAAATTATTTAAAAATAATTCTGTTTGTATACCATTAAAATACCTAAATGTTTTGAGAGTCGCATGATCTTTGTTCTAATTAAGTGTTACAAACACCAGAAAATGATCAGACAAACCAAGGGAATCAATTACTCCAGATTCAAAAACAGGAGAATATTCAGCGGAAATTGCATGATCAATCAAAGTAGAAGATGATCTGCTTACCCGTATATGCTTGTCAATAAGCTGCCTCAACCCCAGCCCACTTAAAATAGAAATATAACAACAAACATAAGAAGATTGTCCTAAAAGATCAATATTAACATCTCCAAGACAAACAAAATCATTATGTGATAAGATGATATCTGGAAATACATCCTCTATGAACTCAAGGAAATGTTCCACATTAGCTGAAGGCGGTCTATATAAGACACGCACAGCAAGTTTGGTGTTACGTAAGTGAATAGTAATAAAAAGAAATTCGGCGAAATCTCGAATAGAGCTACAATTACTCATTTCAAATTTTAAATAATCTTTTATATAAAACGCAATACCACCTGCCCGTGTAGGACGATCCAATCGAATAAAAAGATACCCAGGGACATATACCACATCATCTAATACTTCTTCAGTCAACCAAGTCTCAGATATAGCAACAACGTCATGCCCCAATCTACGGAGATAATCAGAGAATAAATCAAATTGTGATAGCAATGATCGCACGTTCAGATGTGCCGTATTAAAAATAACCATTGTCGCAATACTACATTATATGAGCTAACCTATAGTAACATAATACACAATATTAACAGAATTATAAATATAATACCTATTTGTTTACAACCCTTTCGTGTGAAAGATTAACATTGCTTAAAAATGGTCAATAACAGAAAATTAAATGATTCCTTTTTAAAACAGAGTAGAGAAGCGTGAAATGAATATAACAGAAATAGTTATCCAAGTATGTAAGTTATAAAAAACACAAAAAGAAAAAGTACGTTACGTAATGATGGCAAGTCTACTGCTCTTAACGCTAATTACTTAACTAAAATAGTACCAGAACAAAGATTAACACTACAGAATATCTAAACAAACTATCATTAGATGGTTAAAGCTTGTAAGATTATGATATCTAAAATGTCAATGAACGCATGCAAGCCATTATAAAAGTATACAGTTATCAGCATATGCAATATAAGGATAAACACAAACACCAAAATTACAAACAAAATATGATATTGACAATAACTTAATATTCCTCGTCCTTTTACCAAGTAAATAACTTAAAAGATGAATTCACATGACAATTTACCAAAACATTTAAAAAAAATGCTACTTGCAATTGGAGAACATTATCCAAAACTCACTGCAATGCACTAGTGCTTACTAACATGTTAAGACCTTCTTCATTTTTTATTTTATGAATTTTGTGTTTATATTTGGCAAAAATTATACCTCCATTAGTCCACACATCTTTATTCTCTAACTTAAGTTGTACTTATGTTAATTTTAATAGATGCGCTCTAGTTTTAGACAGATCTTCATATATAGAAATTCCAGTTCCACGCAGAAATTTTTTCTTTCGGAATACCTCATTCCTAACTTCACGTCTTACAAAACGGACAATAACTTGCTTTGTTTTACCTTCATCACTAGGCAGAAAATGACAGACATCGATATCTTTCTCCTCCATGCGAGCACCCAATTTATTTTTAAATAGTTTAGTAAGAGAAGCACTAAGATCTTCTTTTTTATCCTCCTGTACACCAAACACTCTCAAATTATTAACTCTGGAGTACTGTTCAACAGCATCAAGACGGTTAGAATGTGCAGTTTCCAGGAGACATACCTTCGCTTCTAATGCCTTGATGCGTTCTTCGTACAATTCCCGAATTACAGCCGTCGCAGTTTCAACAATTCGTTTAATAAGAGATTGATTATTTAAGACTTT
Source organism: Aquatica leii (assembly GCA_035610365.1). Lineage (NCBI taxonomy): Eukaryota > Metazoa > Arthropoda > Insecta > Coleoptera > Lampyridae > Aquatica > Aquatica leii. Next base: position 45,948,561 of record CM069433.1, on the reverse strand, counting down.
TTCAATAATTTTTTCTATTCTTTCATCATCATTTAGCTCCATTCTAGACGCATTCGATAACCGGTTTTTATTTTTAACTCTTTTTAGCATTAATTAACACGTTGGGTGCTCATGTACTATATTAAATTAAAGTTGTTATACATATCCTTCTTTTGTTTTTTTGTCCGTTGTGGGCATTGAGTTATTATAAAAGGAGATAACATAAAACATGCATTTTCTATGTGCAAAGTGGAACCGCTGGGCGTGGCTTAGCCTAATAACAAGATGGAAACTTTGCGAGGCCCGGATTACTTAAAAATTAAAGCTTTAACATTAATTGTATAAACAAAATTAAAATAAATTATCAAATTACTTAAATTTATGCTTAGAAAAAAGTGTAACTGATATAATTTCAGACGTATAATCATAATTCTAAAGTTCAAATACTGTAATTTCTTAAACTATTGAACTGGAGATTTGTGGATCTACGCAAATAGGCAATTAACTTTATTGGTCTAAAGTAAAAAAAAAAATTTTTTGATTATAGCTAATTTAGTAAACAGATTTATGAAATTCGTTAATAATATGCAACATTTCAATTGAAATATATTAAAAAACAGTTAAATTTTATTAAAATTAAAATAGATTTTTAATAACCAAACTAAGAAAAAATTAATCGGGGTGTCAATTAATAAATTTCTTTAACACTGTTCTGTTTATATTGTGTACATACTTGTGAAATGTAATTTCTAATAATAAATTTTTATTTACAACTTTTCTACCATTACAACTACGTAAAACACACAAAACCATTATTTTTTGAATGTTTTTAATTGCAAACTAAAAAAACATATCAGGAAACACAAAAAATCACTATACAACTTTGAAAAAAGGTAACTACTAATATTTGACATTAGAATGATACTAATGTATCATCAATATGGCGGTAGTGGTGCCGTTTTAGAATACAAAACGCGGCTTCCCTATATTATAATAACTCAATGGTTGTGGGCTACAAACCTGATTTGTTGCAAGTTTGGACCTTCTGTCTTGATCGAAACAAAAGTTTTTTTTTTGTAAGATCTGGCGCCCATTAAATTTTATTTACTTGAACCTTTCCTATCTCCAACGGTCTAGGACATTTGAACACCGCCGATTTAACGCCACCGTTTGAACTCCGGCGTTTGAACGCCGGCCGATTGATTGCTGAAACTTTTGAACACTGTGACATTTGAACGCTAACGTTGTTTGATTACCGGACGATTGGTCACCGGGCATGGGCATCTATTTGTACATAAAAGCATTTTAACAAAAATATTTTTTTTTCAATAGGAAAATAACGATACGAACCTCAAACTTAAAAATTAATAAGACAACGGGTACAAATTTTTATTCATTCTTTAATGGTTGCAACAATCAGTACTATCTGACAAATTTTTGTTGAAAGATAGTATTGTTATTGGTATATTATCAACTTTTTGAAAATGAGTGTCTAGTATAATTGCGTACCTACGAGGATTACCTAGGATTAAAAACACTTAAGCTTAGAAACATACACAAAAAGAATTTTTTTTATTGTTATCGTTTGTTGTATTCTTAAACAATGACTACGATAACCGTGACAAAATAGAGTATTTACGAGGTATTGCCTACAATCAAATTAATGCATGATTACATTCTATTTATAATTATACTTTGCAGCTCGTAATAAAATTTTGCTTTGGAATTAAAATTTTTATAAATATATTTCTCTAATGCTTAAATTAACACGTATTATAGTTATATTACAAATATGTTACATGATATTATTATCTAAATTAAATAATAATTTAGGATAAGTATTTATTTTTGAATTTAATTTTTTTTCTAATTGTCTACCATAATAAATTAAATATATCTCCGTTTAATTATTTAACAAAATTGTAATTGTGCTCAAAATCGGTGGCGCGCGGCGTTCCAAAGTTTCAGCGTTCAATTTTCCGGTGTTCAAACGACGGCGTTCAAATGGCGGTGTTCAATCGGCGGCGATCAAATGACCGAGTCCCATCTCCGACTAGTGCGAGTTGGCCAAGCAGAGTTTATAACACCAATAAGCTCGTAGCGTAGTGTTAGGTGTGGGTTTAGAACCTTACTGCTTTGCTTGTCTAAACAATAATATCATCGCAACACCTAACTTAGATGAGCATATTAGCGTATTAGGACAAGTGGTAAAACATTTAATTTCTGCTGAACTTACCTTACGTCCAAAAAAACGTAATTTTTGCTTACCTGAATTAAAGTACCTCAGGTACGTGGTCAACAAGCATTGTCTGTTGGTAGACCCGGATAAGGTAACACCAATACTTATATTCTCACTCCTTTAAACGTCACGGATGTCAGGTCGTTTTATTCCTAGTTATTCTTCTCTTACATCTTCACTTTTGGCTCTTACTCGTAAAAATGTTTCATTTTGTTGGACAGCAGAATGCTCAATTGTTTTTGATTCTATTAAAAACACCTTGGTTGCGACTCCGATTCTGTCGTGTCTTGATTTGTCGCTTTCTTTTGGGGTACAGAATTACACTTCAAACTTTGGTTTAGTTGCTGTGTTAAGTCAAACGCCTGCGGATTTTGCTAAACTTGTTAGTTATCTCAGTTGATCGCTCACTAAAGCGAAGCGATATTATTTGACTACTGAAAAAGAATGTTTGGCTGTGTTATGGGCAATGAGGTATAATATAATAACTACTCGAGGAACTACTCCGTATGTTAATATGGTTACGAATTTGGTCCAGTATTATTTCGTATTTCCCCACTTCACTTTCCACACCAAGTAAACTTTCAGTCGGTCAACGTGTCGTTATATCCTCAGCGGCGTAAAAGACGTAAACTACGTTCTAGATCGTTTGCGGCTTCTTTAAACGATTAACTTTACATTCGAATTAGGTTATTTTCTTTTTGGTTATTTTTGTTAAATCTGATTAATTGTTTGGTAAATATAAAGTCCGTCATTGTTATTGTCTGATCGAATTGCTGGTTAATTTTTTACTCAAAGTAATACAACTTAACCAGATTCCATATTAGTGATAGTCCTTCTTTGGTTTTAAGTTGGGACTTAGTGGCCTTTGTTGGGCCTCTCTAAATTTAGTATGTTTGGAGCTTTTAGTTAGTTCGCTTAATAAGGCTACCCGTATTAGATTATTATTATTTTGGTTTTGGTTTTATTTTTAGGATATCATACCGTCTTTGGACGACTAAACAACACTATATCTCTACCCGAGTCTAGTGTGGATAAGTTTTCTTCACTATGTATCGACGTTTTATTTTTTTTTTGCTGCATTTTGGGCGGTTGGTAGGGCAGTAAGTTCAGTCCCTCCAGCTCGGCTATCTAGAAAGAAGTGGTCGAGCCGTACATTACCATCGTACTCTATTTTCTCTTTCTGTCTTTCTTTCTCTTCTGTCGATCTGTCGCAATGAGTAAGGGTGCGCCTACTGTGGGAACCTGACGCCTACGCGTTCGGGAAGATTGGTTGTCTTCGACCCGGTAGCCTCAAACTCTGAACCAGGCATAATATCTTTCAAGGACCGTAACGGCAGCCACGGCGCTAGGTTTTCGTAAATGGGAGAGCACAATATTTTTAGAGTAAAAACATTCATTTGTGTTAAAATATTTTTTTAAACTTTTTTAATGAGAATTTCCAAAAATAAGTAAATTTAATACTTTTTTTAATTAATAAAATAACTTGAATACTATAAGAATTCACTTAATTCAAAAACTGTTTTCTCCAATTTAGTTGGACACACGGGTGGACACCTCAGTAAACAGTGCTCTTCTGGCGCTATTGCTGCGTAACAGCCGACTTGTTAGAGTTTGGCAAGGGTGATCAATTCTTCTTAATCGGCCCGTGTGATGTGGTTGTACAAAAAAATCTTAGACTGTGATAAGATTCCTGGGTAACATTAGCCATCGTTCCTTTCCTGGCTTCCTATAGTATCTTTGTCCTGTTCTGATAGGTCTTTTAGAACTTGTAATAAAGGTAAGATTTTTATCTGTAAGCTGCAGTTTCATGATATTTAAGAACGTTATCCTTGACCGTGGTCTAAACTTCTCTCTTTCTTATATTTCTCTTTTTTTTCTTAGTTTGCTTAGGATTGTCTTTCAGTGATGTCTATGGGACTGCATTGCTTTCTTGCTTCTATAGCTTAACGACTGACTAACGACGTCAACTTTCAAAGAGTGTCTTTTCTGATTTTCTCATAGATCGTATAAACCAAAGAAAACTTGTTTACTTCAGCAAATTTTAAGTAATTTTGGAGGTGACGCATTGTTGTCATAGTTAACTACAAAACCTTTTTGTATATAATATAGTATTAAAGGGTGCGCTCAGGTTCTTTTAATTATCGAGATTTTATTTATCAATGTAAATTTGTTCTTTTGGAATTTAAGAGTTAGGCCAACAAGTTTAATTTTATGTACACGCCCAACCGAAAAAGACTAGGAATGGATCATATTTATGTAAATCTACTTTGCTTCTCTTTGTTAACCTTTCTGTGATAAGATAAAAAGTTATTCTTGTTACAACTTGTGTGTTGTCATTTGTTTTCTTTTAGCCTTGGATAGATTTCAAAAGTGTCTTGCTTTCTAGAGTCTAACCGTTTTGGCGCTTTTTTAATCTGACGTTATAATTAGTACATCGAGACCTGCGATTCGCATGCCGGATTTAACTGAGTTAGTTGCCAGCTATTAAGTTACGAAAAAATCTTCGTAACAAATGTTTGCTCTATAATAATAATTGTAACTAAATTATATACCAAGAAGAAACGCTGTAAAATTACGCTAAAATGTTGTTTTTACAAATTCTTTCAATGTTTTTATTATTATTACTATTTCTATAGATATTGTATTTTTTGTATAATAGCTTAGATTTTAACGGTAGTTGAAAAATTTGAGTAGTAGCAGCAATGTTTTTAATTTCAGTCCAATTGTTTAACTATTTGCTTGCATCTTAGTTTTAAAACAATTTTAATACATTAGAAACAGAAAAATCGTTTTAATAAATATCAAATTACAATAAATATTTTTCTAAAGTAGGTAGCAGTCTTTCAAATAAATTTTATTATGAATTTTAAAAAAATTGTTTTATTATTTTTTAGCAACTTTAGAAATTTACATATCAAATTAATTTTTATAATTTAATAAACAAAATAAAAATAGAATTACACAAAAACACATAAAAAACAATACCAAAATATCATAAATCACAAACAATTAATACAATATTGGTTTACATTTACAACAATACAGTTTAATGAAAACTGGAAAATTTCATAATAGATATAAAAACAAATTGATCCTGAAATAAATAGGTCACAACATCAATAATAATTGGTTTTGACTAGTGATGTATTTGAAAATAAATAACAAACAGAAAAAAATAGTATGTAATTAAATTTACACTTGTCAATATAATGAATTTAAATAAAATTCTACTAGATTTTTATGTGTAGTAAACAAAAATATTCTTACATAAATAATTAATTTTTTTTTATTAATCAAATAAAGTTTTAGAATAAATACAAAATTTAAAAAACATTATATAAATAAATTTACTTTGTTTCTATCAATGACAAAACATTTAGAATGTTATTATTCGAATTCAATTTTCATTTGAAACGTTATTACAGCGTAGCTTAAAAACAGATATGAAAATATGCTAACACAACCTCAGGACTTTTTTTACTAAAACAAAATCATGTCACAATCAGACTGATTGTTTTTTAGATATTTTTTTTACTGTTTAAATACCAAAATATTAAAACTTTTTAAAAATAACGTATAGATTTAAAACCAATCAGATTGTTATCATATCATTGATTTGTTTTATTGCTATTTTCTTTTAGCAGTTGCTACAATTATTACATATGTTTTTAAAAATATTTAAATTCTAGTTGTTTGTTTCGTAAACGCTAGTATAAAAAAATGTTAATAAAAACGTAGACCCAATTTCACATTTGGATGATCAAAACTCGTGCGTTTTATTTGATGAAACAGTTGTTTTTACCAAGTCTGTAATTATAGTTTCAATTTAACATTAATTTAATGTTAAAACAAAATTGTATATATTAGATTCTTATTATAAAAAACATTTTAAAAAATGCATAATGTTGTTAACGTAGCAATTACTGTATAAAGCAATATTTTATTGTAAAAATATACTGCTTTTTAAGAACATTAATTGAGTTGCTAAATACATCTAATCAATTTTAAATTTTATTTAGGCACATCAACATTCTGTTTATTTCTTCTCTTTTCCTGTTGCTTAGTTTATTTAACTTTTAGGTAAATTAACAATCCAACACATAAATAAATTACAAAGATTGTTAAAACAAATGTTAAGGTTATTAGAATTAAAAAACAAATTTGTAAATAAACAAAACAGAAATTTTCGATTATAAGATTTATTAAATTTTAATGTTATCAAGTTTTCAAATTACTTTGTATTTGATATATCACAAAACAACAATAAATAATAATAAATATAAAAATTTTGAGAACCTAAAAATCTTTATAACAATAACTACGTTTGATGTTTTTTAAACAACATTTAATTCATTGGTGATTATTACACATTTAATTATTTATTGAATGTTTTTAGTAGTTTTATGAACTTTAAATAATAAGAAAAATATAGTTTGTAATAGGCTGCCTATTATGTTTCATAGTAAAAAAACAAACAAAAAACTTAATTTTTTTGTTGGTCCCCCTCTAAATGCTCTCTTTAATGTCTAAATCCTTGAATTTTAAATAAATGGCCTTTAAAACATGTTTTCTCTATCAACGTGTTTTAAGACTTATAAAACACATAATAAATGACCGACAATGAAAAATTCTTAAATGATTTATTTAAAAAACAAATGTCGGATATTATATCTTATTGATATAAAGATAAAATTCTTATAGATTAAAGTAATGATGACTATTCTCTGTACGGCGAAAAGATAGAGTTAAGTCCCTGCCATCAAATAGGCGCTAAATTTGAATACATTTTTTTTATTGGTTAAAATTTTCAAGTCAGTATTACAACAAACAAATTACATACTTCAGTTTGACCTGAGTTTAAGGTTTGACATTTTGGTTAATTTATTCGCAGTTCTAGGTTTTTGTAATTTCAATTCATTTGACGAAATAGTATTTTTCAATATCTTGAAAAACATTTGTGTATATTCGTGTGGAGGATGACTTCTTTATCTGAATCATCCTATTTTTTTAATATAGAATGTTATTTAAACTCCCATAAAATATGTCATAATTTTAGTTCGTCAAATTTGTTAATAAGTAAAAACTTAATGACGCCCTTGTTTATACGCGTTTGAAATGTTTAGTTGTTCCCTCCAAGTGTTATTTGATAAATTTAAAAAATAAATCGTGTAACTAAATTAACAAAGTTGTAAACGTATTTATTTGTTATAAGTAGAAATTTATATTTTTGTACATTAATTGAAAATTTTGCTTTTTCCTATGTACTTTAATCTTTAATGCCTATATTATACATTACATATTTTTTGAATTTTCGCGCTTTAACTAATTTGAGCCGTGTAAACTTGTCTCTTCATACATTGGTTTAAATTATCATACAAAATTGAAGGAGGAGCTTAACTCTATCTTTTCGCCGTACAGGGAATACTATGTTAGTTTAAAGAACTTGCAGATGATTTTAAAACATTGATTAAACTAGAAGTTAAGTTTAATGCGTTTTCTACCCAATCTTTAGTGTACCTTTCTGCGACGATAAAAGAACGTCAGTCGCCTTGTCGTTTTAGTGTAACTTTGTTTCCACCTCCTAAAACTAAGAATGCTGCATAGTTTTTTCAAAAAGAGTGACTCGTATAGTTTTTAGAATTCTCCAGTTTGAAATAAGTAGCAATTTTGAATAGTGGTTGACCAAACAAATTAATCTCAATAGACTGTCTAGTGCATTTTCCATTTTTATAGAACAAAAGGAATCGATCGTGAGTTAATTAACTTAAATACTAACAAAAATTATAAAAATATTTAAAAGAAGTTATTAGTTTTGAGATTGTCAGAACACCAAGCTCTAATAAGACTTGATTGTTACAAAGCAATAATTATTTTTAAACTGAATTATCTTTCAGAAAAGAAATATAAAACTGATAATTTCTGTTTAAACTATGCAGGTGTAAATGTTTTCTTTATTGTTATTCTCTTTAACATAAAAACGGTAAAAGTAACAATCTCTCTAATTACTTTTAAAAATGTGATTTACCGCGTCCCTTTCAATACAGTCTATTTATGAAAGTTACACAATGCAGTTTTTTAAGTTACGAAAATAAATTACTAAGTAAAAAAAGGTTTTTTATTGCATTTTATTTTGATAGAAAAATAATGAAACCTTCCTATTTAGTTTCGACCTTTTGTAAAATTTTATTTCATTTATTTGGTAGAACCTCTACAACAAAAATGTCTCATTCATACCACCTCTCCCCTACATAATGCTTGCTAGAAACATTAGAAGATTCCTGTATTAATGCAATTTTATTTCTAGCAACTATTCGTTACGAAATTTTTAATGATGAGCTCTGTCAAAGTTAAAATAGTAGATAAATCGTTTTTTATCATTAATAGATATTCAATTAAATTTGTACTATAGAAAAAATCGTTCATATGCTAAAAATAATTTTGGCAGTTTCAGAAACTTTATTCTACTTTCGTCAACGAAATAAACAAAACAACTAGTTGCAAGATAACTTGCAGAAGTGGTACCATGAGCTACAGTGTTTAAAACATAAACTTTAAGAGGTTGTGACAAATCTTAATTTCAGAAGCTAATTCGTGGCTTTAGTTTTGAATCTACTTAACATGTGTATATGTTCGTTAAAAAAAATCAGAACCTTTCTTCAGGACCCAGTAAAAGCAATATTGATGTTAAACTAACATCGTCAATTTGACTTAACCTTTAAAGTAAAATCTTTAATTAGTACTATTCAAACTTACGTAGAGTAATGAGTCAATGATCTTTAGAATTAGCAAGCATAAAATGACAAACTTTTTTTTCTGTCTGAGAACAGATTCGAAGGAATACAACGTTTGAACAAAATAAAGTCGTACTATTAACGTCAGCTAGTTTTCTTTGTAAAATCAATTTTGAGCAGAGTTTTTCGAGAAAAAAATTAAATTAAGCGTCGCAATCTAAAATTGCTCTGTTATGCTTACATTACCAACAAATGCAGTAACCTTTGTAGTTAAGTAAATGATTTTAGAATAACAAGTCAGGTTGCAAACTATAGATGCACCAAGTCTCGTTTCTAATACACTAGAATTGTCAGTACTATTATTTGGTACTTTGTTATTTTAAAAACAATTTGCAACTTAGAAGAAAGGTGCACCACTTTGTAATGATGGCCGTTGATCTTTGAAGCACGCAGGTGATTGTGACTCTGTTGGCAATGTGTGCAGTTAAAAAACTACATTTATAGCTTGTATTATATCTGAAGCATACCTTGCAGATTCTAAAAGAACCAACTTTAGAAAATCGTATGTTAACGGTTAAGTCTATAAACTTTTGACAAGTAGTGAGTAGTGATTATTTGCAAACAATATATAGTGGTTCAATTTGCAAAAAAACTTGCTTCTATTTTGATGATGTGCAGTAATAACTTTACAAATTGGTGACTGAAAATATTTTTTATATCCTTAATATTTATAAGCAAAACATTTTTAAATATTTTTGTCAATTACAGATTTGATAAAAATTTTTGCTATAGTAGGTTTTGTAAATTCTTATATGAAAGTTTCAATATTTTCATCATTACATCTGATTTTTAAAACGATTTTATAAACAGAATAGTTAATATACGTTTTAAAATAAATCAGATATAATATTTTAAACAAAAATCTTGTATATAAGTTTTTAAAAACTTAAAAATATATATCCTAAAGATGCAGTTCTGGAACATTTTGTTAAAAAGGCGGTAAACACCATAGATGTGATTTTTACACACATTAAGAAGGAATAGTACTCCAAACTAGTGACATGATTTATATTAAGAAATTTTCTTTTTTTTTCTTACCGGTGTATCTATAAAATTGTTTCAATCAAAAATGAGTTTTTAAGTAAAAACGTAACAAAATCGTAGAATTAGTTAATAGTGTCTAAACTTTAAGTATTCTGATCTTTAGAAGATTATATAAGAATGTTTTTGAATCTCTTAGTTTCCTAGTGTAATTTTATTACTCTTTTAAACATAACTATGAATTTATTTTTTCTAAATCCATGTTAAAATAGGCTATTTTTAATACTAATTTTGAAAGATAATTTATACAGGGCGTATCTACTAATACTAGTTAAAGAACAGAAAGTTGTTAAAACTAATAATTAATTTTGTCCAATTTTTGGATATTAGACTTCGTTTTCGATATATTTAGGATTTTCAGGTTGTATTTTTACATTACTTAGCAATTTTTGTATTTTTTTCTTTTTTAATTATTTTCAAAATGGAGACCATTTAAAACTTTGACCTTAATTTTCTGGAAAACTGGATGATGGATTTTTTAAGATTCTCATGAAAAAAAACAACCATATTTTGAAATTCCTTTTAATTTAAAAGTCATAGTAGAAATGAATACGTTGATATGTAATTAGTAATTGGAGAAGCTTCAAAAACTGGTAGAAGAGCGCAAAGGATTTACAGGAAAAAGTTTCCAGATAGAAAATGTCCCCGCAACAGTTTTTATTAGTACATAATAAAAAACCAGCCTTTGAAGAAGAAGTTTTAAACCCCATAGGGGATAAATAACCTACTAGCACTAGATCATTAGGAAGAACTATGAATTACGGTCATGTGACCGTTTAGAGAGTTTTGCACTAGCAATAATTGCACCCGTACCTTCTGCAAAATACACAAGAATTATCACCCAATGATTATCTATGATTATCTAGAGTGAAATACTGCCGTTGGTTACTTAAGCGACTTGGTCTTCAGTCAGATTTACAGAAAACGATACTTTTCACTAACGAAGCGACGTTTACAACAGAAGGTATTTTTAATAGCCAAAATAATCAAGTTTAGACCGAAGAAAATCTTTAAGTAATACAGGTTTGCAGCTACCAACGTCGATTTTCCATAAATGTACGGGCTGAAATAATAGGTGAATATGTCATAGATCTTTTCATATTCTCAGATCGATTAAATGGAAAAAATAAACTATTTAGGCTGGTTGAACTGCTTAAAAACTTTCCCTTAGATGTAAGAATTAGAATGTGGTTTCAATATGACGGAGCCATTTCAAGTTAGAACATGTCTTAATAAAATGTTTCCAAATAAATGGATTGGCATGGGAGGCCCAGTAAATTGGCCAGCAAGATTCCCAGATTTAAATCCTTAATGTATGAAACACCAGTTGCTTCGGAGTAAGATCTAGTCGCTCGTGCAGCAAACCACAAAATAAAAAAGAAACCGGATATTCTAACTAAAATAACCGAGCAAAATGTTAAGCGTTGTCAAATGTCTCTTTGGGAAAATGGTACACAATTTCAACATTTATTATAGATTTTAAAAATAAAAACTAACACCGTATAAACAAAATAGTAATTATTTCTAATTATTTGTGTTGTTTTTAACCAACGTGATTGTTTATCTAATTGTAAACGAAGTCAAAAATAGATTCTTATTGTTGACATTTTGTTGTTCTTTAATTAATTTTACGAATTTCGATGTTTATTATCGGTTCTTTAATCGCGTATGAAGACAGTAATAAATGATGTATATCCATTACAAAAACGATATACATATACAGTGTGTCGATTTGAAAACTTTGGATTGGGAATACATTTACAATAAAAAATAATATCAAAAATTACAAGTATGCTGATCTTTAGAAGTATATAATGAGAATGACTTTGAATCTCTTAATTTTCTAGTGTAATTTTATTACTCCTTTAAACATAACTTTAAATTTATTTTTTCCATGTCCATGTTAAAATAGGCTATTTTTAATACTAATTTTGAAAGATAAAATAAACATTTTTGTGACAAAAAAAACTTTAATAATAGGGTTAACAGTAGTGTTTTGACAATGACCCCGCTTATCAAATTTGGCACATATTTCTCACCATTTTTAGTGAGCATGCAAACTCTGAATTGAGTTAATTGTTCGTCGCATATTTTCGAAATAAACTATACTGTGAATCTGAGAGATTTTGCGTTAGTTTAAATGTAACAAAAACTAAGAACGGGTGTGATAACTTTGCGGCAGTTCGTTTGTTCTCTAGACCCACATATTAGCAAAAATAGAAGTAATAAAAATATCTATATTAAAAGCTAGCATAATTCATAAAACGAAATTGCAATTGAAAAGGACGGAGATCTGAAAACTAACAGAAATGATGAACTCGAAGGTATTATTAAAGAAAAGGAATTACAAAAAGGCCAATAAAGTTTTTTTCTCAACTTTTTTTCAATTAAATGCGTGATTTACTTCTACGATAAACAAATAAAAAATTAGCTACAACAAAAAAAAATAGAAGCGCAAAAATTGTCAGAGTTAGTTGATATGGATGAGATTGAATTCCAAGCAGTTTTAGCAATGTTGCTTTACACGTTCATATTGCGACACTTTTAGAGTGATGAATAATACCCGCACTAATATTTGGCAATCCTGATGATCCCGATGAGAGGATGAAAATCCATCCAGTGTTGCTATTAGTTAATTTTTTAACATGTTTTTTTTAAATGAAAAAAAAGAGTAAGCTATCCCGAGCAGTTATCTAGCTATCAAAACAATTCTAATAGAAACGTAACAAGGATAATTGGTTTTTGTCAATCAACTAAGGCGACCAAAAACGGTCTTACTCACCTGGAAACACTTAAGAAAGATAAAAAAGAAGCTTCTGCACAATTTCGCTTGCAGAAGGGCTATAAATTAGAAGAAACTATATGGGTTCACTAAAAACGTGTAGTATACGAAGAAACCCAATAAATGTGTAGTGCTGTTATTATCAATATATCATTCAAAATCAGTTAATGAAGATACTAAGAAACCTAAAATAATTTTATGGTAGAATTTATTAAAAGGTGGAGTAGACACTATGGATGAGAAAACAACCAAATATTTACGTGGTCGTCGTACATGTCATTGGTCCTATGCTACTTTTTACAGAGTTGTGAAAATATGGAGCATCAATATCAATCGTATCCTGATAATACCTACTACAGTCGATTCACATTTGTAAAAAAACGTCATGACAACATATAGATAGCAGATTCCACTCTTTAAGGTATATGTCCCTGTAATAGCAAAGCCGTGTCATTGTTGTTGTAACCGAAGTTGCCAACGTTTCGCCCACTTTCGTAAAAGGCGTGAGATTAATCGCAAAACTCAAACAAGCAACCACAATCCACTTGTGAAACAAGCCATAATCTAAACTCTGAAAAGGTAAGAAAGAAAACGATAACTTGAAAAAGCAAACGAAAATCTAACAAAGAACCTAACCGAGTTAGGTAATCAACTTGTGAACCAAGCCAGATTCTAAACTCCGTAGAAGTGTCTTAAGAAGAAATAGTCTCCGTATATAAAGGAAAAGGATCGCCACGGATGATTAAGCTCGCCTCTAATTGGGTTACGGTTGATAAAGGGCGTGTTTTCTATAAATGACTAATGACCGGGAACCAAAGAAGGGATAGCTCGAAACCATGATCGCGATTGAAGTTATTGGAGTGTTTGATGATTTCTATGCTTTCTCGGAATTTCCTGTTGAAAAAGAATGGAAATTTGGCAATCAACGAAACATTATCAAAATCTATCTTGTGACCCGTAGTAAAATGATGTTTAGTAACCGCATACTTGGAAATATACCTTTTCCGTATACAACGATCATGTTCTGAAATGCGAGTAATAACGGAACGACCGGTTTCACCAATGTAAACTAAACCACATGAACAAGGAATTTGTATACACCTTGAGATGAAAGTATAGGAAACTTGTTTTTGGGAGAGGGAAGAACCTGAGAGTCACTTCTACGGAGTTTAGAAACTGGCTTGGTTCACAAGTTGATTACCTAACTCGGTAGTGGTTCTTTGTTAGATTTTCGTTTGCTTTTTCAAGTTGTCGTTTTCTTTCTTACCTTTTCAGAGTTTAGATTATGGCTTGTTTCAGAAGTGGATAATCTAATTTTTAAGAAGTTCTTAGTTAGATTTTGGTTGCTTGTTTGAGTTTTGCGATTTATCTCACACCCTAATGAGGCCCCTTACGAAAGTGAGCGAAACGTTGGCAACTTCGGTTACAACAACAATGACACGGTCCAAACCCGGAAGACATTCTTATCTTAGTATGTATATGTCCCTATTTAGAAAACACTACTATAACTTCACTTTGACAAACAAGAATAAATGCTAAATTTTGAGTTTGGTAGACCTACCACAGACTTATTTGTGCCATAGACATACTAGACACGACACAAAATTTGCAAAATCTTAAAATTTTCCAACATTTTACAGTACCGCAATTTTCTTAAAGCTTTTGTACGGATATTTCTCGCTATTAAAATTTAAACGCCGCAGCCAATAAGACAGTTTTTGCATTTTGGAATTTTGCCGATTAGTTCATATTTTATAATTTGTATTTTGTACTTTTCCAATGTATTGTTAGCTGGAGAAAATGATAGGTTGTTTAATTTAGATTTAATGTCGCATTGATTTTGTTTTTATTTTTTTTATAATTTAAAAATGTTTGTGTTTTTTTTTGAAATAATTAAATACGCAAATATTTTTTTAAATATCTTGTAAACAAAAACATGATCTAAAACAACATTTTCTTCATCGACGGTCATTATAAAAGGTAAAACGCCTACTTCGTATCGATTCAATACAAAAATAGATTTTTAGTTATGTTTCTCTTTAATTTATGTCGGTCATTTAATAAAATCAACAATAAAAAAGTTGAAACTAAATTTTAGTTCTCTGGAGGTTTATAAATGTAGTTTTGCAGTGTCGTTATTGCTAATAAAGTATACGCGAATATGTAAACCTTAAACAGATTTATTTGACAACCTTTTATAATATAAAAATATTCAAATAAAAGTCAGCAAGACATTTAATTCATTACAAATCACACAAACTAGTATTTAATCTTAACAATTTAACATTGTACTTTAAAGAAGTTATTAGAACGGCGGCGGCGATGCAAATACAACCTGTTTTACTAATCTTTTTTTGACTTATAACGATACTAACCAAATTTTGACAAATAAAAATAAATATATAACTAAGTTTAAAAGAAATGTTTTTTGTGTAGGCGTTTAAATCTTTACAGCGTTCATATAGAATACATCACATACTAGCTTCTACTATATTCATTATAATTAAAAAACTTTAATAAAAAAAAATAAATCAAAGTGATTTTTAGTATTAAATAACTAATTTTAATTTTATAGATAACAATTGTTTATACTTAATTACGTATTGTTTAAATTGTGATTGCGTTTTCTTAAGATTCATATTATTGTATTATATAAGTGTAAATTGGTAGATATTAAATGCAGTTGAAATATGATTCATTATTTATGAACAAAGTCATTACTAAATATAGCGAACCCTGAGAACAATAATTATAATGATTAAACGTAAACAGTCAACTTTCATTTAGGTGACAATACGACACGCCGCGCATTCACCAGAGATTAAACAAAAACCAGGTCATAGTAGTAAAATGAGTAACATTAAATACAAAAAGAAGTATTGATTCACCCTACTAGAAATCTGCATTTTTTAGTTGACCCAGAAATTACAAGTATTCATATTTGCAAGGAAAGAAATCTTAAATTAGTAGTAGCTAATTGGATAAAACTTTTATCGAAGAATGTAAAATATAAAATCAATTATTCTTAGTAGTAATCTTATTATTGGTGCATTCTAATAAAAATAACGATGTTTGACCGTTAAGAATTTTTCATTTTATATTTGCATTATTATTTTAATAACCAATCATTGTAACTTCTTATATCGGTTATATAACAAAATTTGCCAATTATTAATTCAACTTTTTTTTACACTCGAGCACACGTTGTAAAGTTTAAACCTGGCTGCTTATGTTCTGTGCAAATTAATTTATAGTAATGTTTAATATTTACAATACGTCATTAAGTACTAACATTATTACGAAAACCATATTAACAAAAACACAAAAAACTAAATAAAATCTTATTAAAACAGCGGGTTGTGTTTTACTACAATTATATTACAGTATACAGTGCAGTGTGTCAACTTGATAACGAAATTGGGAGTATATTTACAAAAAAAAATAATATCAAAAATTACAAACACCCGTTTTGACAATACGGTGGGGGAGCCAAATTGACATGATCAGTGGCACACCACCACCTAATCTTTGATCCCCGGGCACCCTAAAATGTAAATTGTAACTCCCCTTTTATGACACATAGTTAAAAAAGTCTTTAAAAATGTTGTTCAAAAATACCAATAAAAGTGACATTCCACTTAGCAGTTCTAAAATAATTAGCAAATAATGAAGTTTGAACAATTGCTATCAACCCTTAAAATTACACTGTGTATGATAAAAAAATATTATTTTTGGGATAGTGATCAAATGTATCTCCTAGAGTATCCATCGCAATTATTTTTGAAGATATATATAAGTTCCATTATCTACATAACGGCAATCATTGTTTACAGATATTTAAACGTCAATATTTATTGTTATGTTGAAGTATGTCATTGTTAAATGTTATACTAACTAGTTCTTTGAAAATAATTTGTAAAAATGGTATACTCAGTTGCTGAGTTGAAATAATTTATCTTTACGCAAATTAAAATTGATGTGGCTTACAGGCGGCTGCTGTATTCAATGTGCGACTTCTTGTGCGAAAATTTGAAGTCACTGGTTCTGTAGCAAATATCAAGTTACAGCAACCAAGAATTGTAGATGAAAGAATGCCAATTAAAATTTTGGGTCAAGTCACTATGTGTCCAACAACGTTGCTTCGCAAAGTAGCAAAATTAACAAGTGTCCCATGAATCGGTTCGGAAAGTTCTAAAAGCGCATTCAGTTTTGTGAAACTATGATTGAAAACAATATCCTAACATTTTAAAAAACATCTTGTGTGCTGAGGAATGCAAATTCCTTTTAAACGGGCAAGAGGAACAGGTCAACACACAAAATTGTTGTTATTGAGATAATTAAAATCCACGCATTGTGCAACAAAATCACGCCCAATATCCTCAGCAATTAAATGTTACAGTTGGCATTCTAGGAGATAAAATTGTTGGACTTTTGTTTTTGAACGAAAATCTTACAGATTATATTTTTATAAAAATATAGTAGAACCGTTAATTGTTTAAACTTTAATAAATCAAATAGATGACAAACCGCAATTAAAGATGCAAATAAAACAATCATCAACAATAAAGTAGTTTGACTAACCCGTATATCACAAAAGGAATAGTTTTTTGTTGGTTATAACTTCTAAGAATACGGAAAAACACCTTTTTGTCTAATAAGATTAAATGTATTAAGATTAAAAATATTTTCTTATATGAATGAATTGAGTAGGGTTTAAATTTTGAGTAAATTTAACTAAGGAAGCAGTCATAAATTTAGATAAGTCTAAAAATTTTAATAGAAAAGAAGGTATTTTTCAGCTTAGTTAATTATTTAATTATGTTTTTAGTAATAGTGGTGTATTTTTTTTATTTTGAGCAATAACGTTAATGCTTTTATTATTACAATCTAATTCTTTAATAACAAAACAATAAAAACATAGAATCTAATGTTAAAATGACCAATAAATATTTGAAATAATGATGCTTTTTTCATAACTTTTAATGATTAAATATATTTACTATTAAATGCTGTGTTTGCAACTTAAGATAACAAATTTTAATAGATTTTTATAGCGGGAAATATCCAATTATGTATTTAGTAATCAAAAATAACAAAACAATTAAAATTTACAATGTAAAGTTAAAATGAGCATACATAAAAACTGCTTACACATTTAACTATTAAGTACATTTTATATTACAATTGTAAACGTGCCATATAATAGTTTTGACATTAATAACATGATATATTTTAATAACCTTAATTTAAACAAATAAATACGCTTTATAATATTTTTGACATTGATAACATATGATACATACATACAAATTTAAACAAATAAATAAATAATTCTTATATAAATTTGTTATAATCTATTATTGTAATACGTTTTTATAATAGTTTCGAAATTAATATCACAATATACTATTAATAATTTTAATTCAACCATTTATTTGCAAATGTTGCTCTCAGGCAACAATGTTTTACACAGGCACTTATGAGTTGCTGAATAAAAACGATATGCTACACTGACAATGTAGTATACAAACAACACTTTCCGAACGCTTTACTACTTTGAACAAACCGAACTCGTTCATAAGGTCTATGCAAAACACATGAATCTCATTGCAGTTATGTTTGCTTACGATTGATGCGTAATTTGAATTATTTACAGTTTTTTTTTAATTGTTATTACTGTGTATTATACCAACTTTTTGTGTAGTTGTAAACTTCAAGTATTTAGGTATTGAACTATAATAATTAAGTAATTCTAGTGGCAATACAGTACCAAAAAAAGAAAATGATTTTTTTTTCTAAATTTATTTCTACAGACACGGACGTAAACTTGTTTTATAAACAAGCAGTTTTAATACCATCTGAAAATTCTGAATTATCAGATGCCGATGTGTCGGATGTAGAAGAGCAGATTGATAGTTTTAACATTCTTGTCCCGGATTGTAATTCACAAACCATTACAAAAATGAAGGTCAGAAATATACATTAATACTTTCTATAAGTGGACTGGAATTTGAAAATATAATACCAACAACAGATATAGATACAGATGAATTTGAAGCTGAAGATGACTTGCCTTTGGCCAGATTAGTTGATAATAATTTTCAATTGTTTCCTGATGCTAAAGAGTTTAAAACTCCTAGATAGACTAAATCCAACTATGAACAAAAATAGTGAAGAATTAAGTTTTCAAATTCAGGAAAATACTCCGCTGAATTATTTCAATATGATATTTTCCAAAGATATTATTTCTTTGATTGCTGAACAGACGAACCTAGATTTGATGCAAAGTAGTAGCACATCTATATGTAACACTAAAAAAGAAATAGAACAATTCATTGGTATTTTGATTCTAATGGGTGTAATAGATTTTCCATATTACATTGAGTACTGGGGACAACATCTGAAATTTCCAAAAATTGCTGAGTCTAAAAAAGTTTCAAAAATTGCGGAAGTATATTCACATTGCTAATAATATGGAGCATGATAATTCAAAAGACAGACTAAATAAAATTTGACCAGTACTTGAATCAGTAAAAAAAATAGTAGAAATCTGCCCCAAGAACATAACTAGTCAATAGATGAAATAAAGGTGCCATGCAACGGTACTCGAGTTGTAAACTTGCGCCAGTACATACAAAATAAACCACATAAATGGGGCTATAAAATATTTATACGCGCTGGTGTTTTTGGTGTAATATATAATTTTTTGTTATATGTGGGTAAAGGAATGGACACCGGTCTGAATGAAAATGAATAGAAGTTTGATATCGGTGGCCAGGTTGTAAGTTCAATATGTAAAACTATAGTTTAGCTGTTGCAAACCAAAATATTTTGGGTAAAAAACTCCCTTTAAAACAGACCGAGACTTACAAAAACAAAGAAGAGGTAGTATGGATTACTGGTATGATGAAAATAATGAAATTGCTGCAGTAAAATGGGTGAACAATAAAGTTCTAACCTGATGTAGAGTCTTTATTAGAATGAATCCAATTGAGTCTGTGAAACGGTAGAGTTCAACAGAAAAGAGAAAAGTTGACATTTCATGTCCAAAAGTTATTGAAGAATACAACAAACATATGTGATGAGTGCACCTTGCTAGTATGTTCATTGAATTATACGGGGTATACCTAAAATCAAAACGATGGTATCTAAGAAGATTTGGGTATATGCTGGATCTATCCGTAATATACGGTTGGCTCTTACTTCGAAGAGATACAAAGCAGAACATTAGATTGAAAGACTTTAAGCTAATGGTGTCTGACGCCCTAATCCTCAAAGAAAAATCTAAACGAGATAGACTATCACTAGACCAAGTTTCCGCCAAAGAGTCAGAGTACAGGAAACAGGACATTGGCCATCTCATGGTATCAAAGGGCGTTGTTGACACTGCAAATCTGGATTTTTAACAGTACGATGTACTAATTGTGATTTGGTTCTTTGCTTTATATCACCATGAAATTGTTTTATCTCATTTCATAATAAATAAATTTTATAACATTTTCTTATAGTTTATCTTCAATAAATCATCAGAATTTGAGCATTTTTTTCTAAATATTTCAGTACCTTTAAAGCATTTTCCAGACTTTTACGTTGGAAATGTTGCTTGTAGGCAACATTTTTTTCCAAAAACCGCTAGTATTTACTTATTTCCAGCTTACAGCGTTAAGCCGACAAATTTAATTTTATGTACGACGTGTTGTCTAACCGAAGGGGGTTTGCATTAATAATTATTGTCTGTGATCTATACCTACATACTAACAATTGATCGCATTTATGTAAATTTACTTTGCTTCTTGTTTCTAATCTCTCTGTGAAAATTTATTCGTATTTTATTTAGTCATTTGTTCTGTTTCAGCCTTCGATAGATTTAAACGGTGTTTTCTATTCTAGTTTCGAAACGTTTTGGCACCTTTTTAATCTTACGTTATAATTAGCACATTGAGATCTGCAAACCGCTTGCCGATTCAACTGAATTTATAGTTATTCATATTATATGAATAATTTTGATTTAAAATGAATAAATAAAAATCATATAATTGATAAACTTTAATCGTATGTATATCAGCAGTAAAAGTCTTTAAAATTAATTTTTTTATAAAACATTAATAAATTGCATTAATACTAATATGTAACGTGTAGTGTTGAATAAATATAACGTCATTAAATGGAAACTCGCTTTGATTTAAAATAATATTTAAGGTTTTTTTGTTTTTTTCCTTACATTCTGTAATACAAATTACATTTGCTTTGGTTTTTGCAGTTTTTATATCCAAAAAATAATTTTAATTTTTTTAGTTTCATATTTTTAGAATTATCCACATTTATTACATATGCAAGTTTAAGTTGTTTGTTAGTGGTACGGTTTCTTTATCCTCCTTATTTGAACTTTAAGTAACACTATTAAAATCTTCTTTCAAGGAGGGGCATAAAAAAACTGCTCAGTTTTTCTTTGAGGCGACGTTTCGTGCACTAAATGTGCACTTCATCAGGCCAGTAGAAACATCAGAGCAAGTTACTCCGAAGTTTTTCGACAAACATAAAACACGTCCTAAACTTAATTGACAACAATCTGATTAGTAAAAGTCAATGATTAAAAACAATAAATACGTATAAATAATAAATAATAAATGACAATACAATTCAACATGGGGAACAAACACTATGAAACGTCGCCTCAAAGAAAAACTGAGCAGTTTTTTTATGCCCCTCCTTGAAAGAAGATTTTAATAGTGTTACTTGTTTGTTAGTATTTGTTTATATTATTTACCGTACTATTTCTCGACTAATCATTTTTATTACATTTCAACATAATATAATTTATATTCTTTTTTAGGAATTGTGATTCAGAAATAAAATTTTCCATGGTTTATTTATAAAGCTTATTCATTTATTTTTATTTCTATTTGTAAGAAAAGTTTGTCCTAATATTTTTCTATATGTTATTTTTTGTTTATTTGCGTCAACAATCGCGTAAATTTCAATACATTACCTATCAATGTGTTGTAGAAAATTATTACGTTTAAAACATAACCTTTGATGGCTGTTACTTATTTAACCTTTACTGTATAATATTTTAGTATCTGTCGGTTTTAATATAGTGTTTAAATTTGTTATATTTTATTTAGTTTACATCATATTTGGTTGTCTATTTTTATTACAATTAAATTAATTTTTATACAACTTTGATTTTATTATCTGTTTTTGTTCCTTGCCATAATTGTTTGATGTATTTCTGCATGTTTTATTACCTGTATAAAAAATTTTCTTGTATTATTTATTTCATTTTTATTAGTTTTTGATTTTACGTTTTGTTGACTATTGGTATGTTGTCGTTTGTTACAAATGTTTTTTAAATACATTAATTCTAACTGTAAATTTTATAAAAAATACATTAATTTAAACAAAACTGTAGTTCTTGCAGTTTAATTTAAGTGTTTATTTAATTATATATTATAAACAATGATTGTTATTTTAATAATAAAACTTTATTTTTATATTATTAATAGCGCATAGTATACAAACGATCTTATGCTTTATTTAGAACTAAATTTAAAATGTGTGATAGTGTGAGTGTCCAATATACATAAATATGTATTAATGCTATTAAACAATATATTTTGTACTAAAAACCTACAGAATGTACGTATGTATAGTTTCCAACAATTATAACATTGCGCAATAATAATCATATCTATAGAAAGAGATACGTTCTGTTCTGTCACATAGTTAGAACGTAACACAAATATTTAAAAAAAAATAACTATAAACCAAATATATGTAAAAAAATAAATAAAAATCAAAATAAAAATGTATATATTTTTAAGTAATATGTTTATTTCTAGAATACAATTAATATTAATTGCAGGCCAGACATTCAATTAACCGTAATTGTACAACTAGTATTTTTTTCTAATCAATGATGATGAAATAGCATGGAAATATTTGTAGTCTCATTCATTAAAACAAAAATGTTTTATTGAATGAATACATGGTTTTTAACGTACAAACATTTAAATAATGAAGAATTGTTTTAGGTAAACATTTAAAAAGAAATAGTTTCAACTTCTTAAAAGTAATTATTTATTGTAGATAATTGCAACAGAAAGCTTACTACTAAAATCTATTTTTCTGTCAATACACACTTAGATAAAAATAAAAAATAAAATTTTTACCAAGTATAGCCCTATCCAAAGTGCTGCCAGTTTAGTGTCAGAGTGTTTTACAAAAACTATTTAATTTTTCCTAAAAAAAATTAAATCAATTAATTTTTACGTGAAAAAGTATATTTCTACTAAATTGCCAAATAAACTGTGGCATAAATAATGTTTTGCTTGGTATTTGTAACATGCAAAAACTATAAAAACGAAAATTGCTTGAATAAAAGTAACATAACTGAGGTACTTCCGGTGCTCAGTGGTGAGGGGTGAATTAGATCAAGGACACGATTAAATTAGCTTTTAGATCCTTGATCACCCAGAAGCTCATCAAGTTGGTTACAACACTTACAAACCTACCTTGAAAGTTGTGACATCCAAAATCTGAAACACGCGGTTTTATTAAAAGGCTTTGTCACTTTTAACATATACAAAATTATTATAACAATAAATGAAATAAAAAAAAAAATTAAATAAAATTAATCAACAATAAAAATAAGTGAAAACGAAAATAAAAGTTTATATGAAGTTAACACAACATACAAGCGTTGAAATTTAATTAAAAAAAATAATAATAAAACTGCATGATTACTTAAGTAAACAAACGTAAAAAAAATGCGACGGCCGCGGGACGTATGTGATTTGAAACACAGTTTAAAAAAACAATTTAGTTAATAAATGACAAGTTTTATTTAGCTAAAAATTAAATTAAAATATAGTAAGCAATAATTTTCAATCGGATAAATTTATTCACCGACGCGACGGTGGATCATTTATAAAATTGTTTCATATAATTAACTCAAATAGACGTTAAAAATAATAATAAAAAGAATATACTTTGATAAGTTCAAATATCTTAAGTTACACTAAAATTGAATATTATTGCAATTAAATCTTTTACACTAAACGTAAATTTTTAAACACTTGAAGAAATTTTTTATTTTGATGAAGCGCTGCGAGTGACTTGATCCAGAAACGAATCTATAATTCTAAGCAGTAACGAGCTGGAGAGCTTACTGAAGGAAACGATGACAAATTGACTTGGGTGTATTAATTATTTAATCGCAAAATGCAAATCGATAAGGTTGGATTACACGATGCCAAACATCACTCAACCATAAACTTTACGAAAACTCATCTTATGTAAAGAATTTAATTTTTAAAGTCAAAAATTTACGAACTCAGGTTTTTTTCAATCCTAAAAACAAAACTTTACGATCCTTAGGGGGTAAAATACTAATCTTACGTCACGTGCCAACCGTTAGTTCCCTTTATGATTTGTGCTAAAATTACATCACCAAGACTCTCTTTTAATAACAACTGCGTTTTCTTTTATAAATTTTTGCACGAATTGCTAACAAAGTTTAAAAAAAAATTTCTTATGATGAGAATGCAACAAGCGATAAAAAATTAAAACGTAAGGTAATTTGACGTAAGTTAAGACAAAGTTTTCCACATTGTACTTGTAACCGTCAGCAAAGATAATAAATAAACAAAACTCTTAACGGTGTTAACACAAATAACTGATAAAAATTATCAAAGTACTTGTATCTCAAAAGCTAAACTCAATAAGTAATTCTAACTGAATACGTTAAACAATAAGCGGGTAATAAATTAACTATTTAATAAATCAGTTTTGACGCTATTAACACTAAACTATAAAACAATCGTCTAGAATTTGGTTACTTAAATTAATGCGCATACATAATAAATTATCATTACTATCGAATCTTAATACCAAAACAGTATTATTTACTCAGATTTGAAACCAAAAAAAATTTTGATTGAAAATGCGAAATTACTAAAAAAACTAAATAAATGACATAGCAAGTTTGTAACTAACTACAAAACACAAAATTTATTGAAATGTAAATAAAATAATGCAAAAATGAAATTGATACGATTAAAATGCAAAAGTTTTTCAGAGCAAAATAATGTAACTTAATTCTTCGTGTAATTAATAATTAAATAACAAAAATGTACTAAATTACATTAGTTTAACGGTTGATACATCTGATTTACAGTTACATAAAACACAAAAAGAAATTGTTGATATACGAAATTGCAATGGGCGTTTACTTGCAAATTAATCGGTAAACTACAATAAGCATTATTCATAAAATACCACGTGTTTTGATTTGACCGAAGTCTCTTGGCAAGATAGTCGACGTGATTCATAATGCTAGTGCGACAGCTAAAGCATTAGCTTAAAAAAAATGTTACATAGTTTCTAAAATTTATTGTAAACCACTTCACTTAGCTCTCAGAGGAACTTGCAGACCTACCATATTTTATTGCCGAGTTTGATTTTCTCTGTTACAAAACAATTTTTCATGTATATAATATATTGGTTTTTTCTACTGAATTCCAAAATCATGCTGTAAAATTTTCTAAGTATAATACCCAAGAAACAAATGAACTGAACAAAGATGGAAAAAATATGACGCAATTAAGCACGAGTATCAACAAATTATTATTATTATTATATGAACCAAGCGTACTTAAAATTAAAAAAATATTAAATAGCAAACCAAATCTTATTGACAAAAATTAAATATTTATGATTGGTAAAACTAAAAAAAATATAATGCAATCTTATTATATCCAACAATAATAAATCTAATTGAACTCAATTGCATTTGTACCCAAAAATTACTTATACAATTAAATTCAAAATTACGTCAAAAATTTCCCAAATCAAATACTAATCTTTAAAAAAGAATACGAACTGATTTTTAAGAAATATAACAAACTAAAATACCTGGTCCTTGTCGCAAGTAAAAGTACAAAAATCGCACAAAGCTTACGTAGTACTAAGGTAAATCTGTAGATTATCCGGTCTTACTCGTAAAATTAGATTTGACAATAACTCTATGAGATAACTAACAGTACGCTATATATTTCTGTTATCTTTCGAGAATTTTCTACATCCTTTGGTAAACGTTCTGGAAATGGATAAAGCTTCTTAAACGCTCTCGAGGCTGACAACAAGTTCAATATCTTGTAAGTGATATTGAAAGTATTTCAATTTATTAAATGTTTTATCTGCGTGTGCGTTGAATATACGGACTGTTGACGTATAAACGATTAATAGACAAACGTTGAACTAGTCGAATTTGTCGACTACTCTCTGCCGTCTACTGTCGGCGTTTGTAGGTTTATAGACAATTATTAAAATAGTAAAATTTGTCGAGTCTCTGAGCCCTCTTAGATCCTAACAACCTAATTTTCTAAAAATAATTTTCAGCTTAATGAATATTTTCTAGTATGAAGTAACGTAATATGCCTTAATATTTTTCGGTATAATTACTTTTCAAACGAATACGAAAAGCTGTATGTAATGTGCAAAGAATAATTGGTATATAAATCTACAACTGCCAATTTAAAAAGTTGTTTGAAAAGGAAACATATTTGCATCTTTTCACTTTTTTTGTTCCACGAAACAAGTAGATCTCAAACTCGTACTCTGCTTTATTTTCACTCACCTGATCATCTCAAAATAGTACCCGGAACAAACAGTCAAAATAAAAACAATGCAGGTCCAGACGTAAATACAGAAATGATAACTCTGAATAGTGCGAGTATTGCTATAATGCATTTAAATCGAACAAAACGTCAGAAATATGTAAATACATAATATTGACAAAAAGATTAGTAATTAACAGAAAAAAACTGTTTGATTTAAATTCATTAGATTTGTAGACAAATAATTTTTATCCGTTTTTTATAGTTGATGAAAAATCATTTAAAAAACGTTTCCGGTGAATACCCAGATATCTAATTCTACAATGCAAGAAGCTTACACAAAAACGTACAATCATGTACAAGCCCAAATAAACAAAAAAGTTAGTTCTATTTGCCTAACTGCGCGGATATGTAGACATCTCTTAAACCTAAAAGCTACATAGCTCTCACTGGACAATATTTAACCAAAGAGTTTAAATTTTAAAAAATAATGTTAGGATGTTGCCGTTTTTCTAGTCACCACACAACGGAAAACATCTCTACAAAGATTAGCACTGTAGCTGGAAAATGAGGACTTAAAAATAAAGTAAACTGTATGATTACAAACAACGCATTAAACATTATGAAAGCCACAAAAATGTTAAGATTAAAACATTTCAAGTGCTATGCGCATACATTAAATTTAATCATAAAAAATGACATTCAAGTAGTAAAATACCATTTAGATAAAGTAAAAAAGTTGTTTTATCCAATAG
This sequence comes from Aquatica leii, assembly GCA_035610365.1. Lineage (NCBI taxonomy): Eukaryota > Metazoa > Arthropoda > Insecta > Coleoptera > Lampyridae > Aquatica > Aquatica leii. The sequence goes on along the minus strand of CM069433.1, from coordinate 45,921,355 downwards.
TCTGCAACAAGAACAAGAACCAAAGCGGCTTGGTAAAGCCGTCAATACAAGATGAAACTCTTCCAATTATATGTTAAAAATATTTGTCAAGCAGACAGAAATTTGCTAACAATCAGTGCCGAAGGTTGAACCTTATATACACAACTGTGCCAAATTTTACAACCATTTGAAGAGCGGTGAAAAGTACATAACCAGAAGTTTGGTAATAGTAGTGACGCGATGTTTTAAGAAATCGCACTAAAAAGTATTAGATAGAACCAGAGATAAGAGATACCGTCGTCTTATTTAAAAGTAGTTTGCAAGATCGGTTAAGAGTTATTGAGCAAAGTAGCATATTTTCTTTGTGCACACTCATAAATCCACGGTTTAAACTACAAGGTTCTTTAAGTCAAAATGAAGTAATAAAAATCAAAGAAATAGCGAGGAAATTAGTGGCAGCTTAAATAAATCATATTAAAAAAATTACGACGTCCACCATTTCTGCGATCATTGAAGATACCGACAATACCGATGAGTTAAGTCCATGCAACATTTTTAATAAAATAATAGCAACAAACTAAACTCCTTTAAATTGTTTCTAGAATGGTGAAAATAGCACGAACTGTAACATTGTAGTCACGTCAGTTCCTTGCAGATGGATGCTTCCAAACAGGTTTAATTAGTACAAAACTGACGACAAACAAGACTACATATAAAGTAAATAATTTAGGAAAGAGCGGTACATAGTAAAACAAATTTTAGTTTTATAGCTGTGAATTATATTTGTTTGGTTATATCACTGAAAATGAATGTTATATACGTTAAAGAACAGTTTTGACAATTTTTTTTTTATTTTATTGACAGATCAAAAAAAACGTAACAGACATTATCACAAAATCAATATAATATCCTGTCAAAAAGTACCTGGTCATGTCACCCACCTGAGCAAATGCATTCTTTTTCTTCCAGGTCTTGTCCACTAAATTTATACCTTTTATTTCAGCGCTTCTCAATCGCATAAAAATTAAATAAGTATTTCTATGTATAAACAAAATAAGACAACATAAAAGGACAACCATTTAAATTTCTTAATTATAACATTAAACAAAGTAATAATTGCAACGAACAAACAAACAAATCTTACTGTTATAGTTGTTGACCGATTAACATTTGTTTCAAATGTGCTTTTAACGACCCAGGCATTAGCAACTTCCAATCATAATTTATATTATTATAAATCGAAGCGATATTGTATGAAAATGACCGTCTAAACAACGTCTTACTGTGTCGTGGAACAGATATTAACCCTCGGTGCCGTAGATTTAAATTATGGATATCTGTGCGGAAAGTTATTTTATCATATAGGTAAGGTGGGCTTTTGTATAATAGTATTTTATGAACAAAAATACAGGAATGTAGGTACCTTCTCTGAACCATTTTCAGCCATTGCGCTGTTTTTAGAGCAAAAGAAATACATTGACGGCGACCTATACCATAAATAAAACGTACTCAACAATTTTGAACCTTTTGTATCCTATTAGCCTCACGCCAATCTAAACAAGGACCATAAATAACATCGCAATAGTTAAAATGGCTTAAAACTAGCGTATCACAGAGAAGTTTACGAACATACAGAGAGGGAGATTGACGATACGGATAAATCGTTCGAAAAGACGAGTATGCTTTTCTAATTGTTGAAGATATATGACTCCTAAACCTAAGATCAACATCCAAGATTAACCCTAGATTTTTCGCTTCATGCTGAAATACAAGAACATTATCACCCAGATTGATAGATATATTAGTCTCGAGGAAATTCCTAACAGTCTTGCTACAGAACAAAAGAACTGATGATTTTGCCGGATTTATACTGAGGCAGTGGTCGTGAGTCATCCGTAAAAGGTTTGAGAGATCCGTGTTAATGTATTGTTGTGCTCTTAAATAGTCAGATGTTTTAAACGAAAAGTATAATTGTGAGTCATCAGCATACAAGTGGAACTTACATGAGTTTAGGCATTGGAAAATATTACACGTATAAATGGAAAATAGCAAGGGTCCTAGAACGGAGCCTTGTGGAACGCCACAAGAAACTAAAGTAGATTTAGACAACTTATCATAAGCTCTGACACATTGAGACCTATTACCTAAAAATTGTTTAATGAAATTTAAAGAAGACTCGCCAAATCCTATGAATTGCAGGATAGAAAATAATAGATTATGGTTGATAGTATCAAACGCTTTCGAGAAATCAAGCAATATCAAAGCAGTATTAAGACCAGAATCTAAAGCAGCAATTATATCATCAGTGACAGAAACTAACGCTGACGCACAACTATACCCCGATCTAAAACCAGACTGCACTGATGGAAGAACATTGAATTTGGTGAGATGAGCATTAATTTGCTTTACAACTATCTTTTCTAAAATTTTTGATAAAGGTGAAATAATGCTTATTGGACGGAGATCATTTAGTTCATCACACTTTTTTGTTTCAGATATTGGTAGAACATGTGCAATTTTCCAAGAACGAGGAAAAGTGGACTCGAGTAAACATGAATTTATAATATGCGTCAAAACTGGCAGAATGGAAAGACAACAAAGTTGTATCATTCGTATACTCAATTCGTCAGGCCCTACCGCATTAGACTGGATACCATATAATACCTCTTCAATTTCCTGCTGAAAAACCAGCGTAAATGAGAACACTTCCGTAACTCCAGGTTTAACATTATTAGTATAGTTTGAAATTAAGTTATCAGAAGGAGTAATTAAACTATTATAAGAAGCAGCAAAAAATGTGTTAATTCTATCAGGATCTTGAAGATGAGGAGGTGGATTACTAGCAGGCGACCGTTGTACATTAAGAGATTTAATTGTCTTCCATAGTTTATTACAAGAGACAATATATTCAAAATAAGCTCTCTTTTCTCTGCGTACAGATGCGTTAACAAGATTTCTTAACGATTTGTAATAATCTCATTTTGCAGAATCACGACAAAATATTGGAGAAAAATTATAATATTTATCTTAATAAATAGAAGAAAAAATAAATTAAAAAATATTACCCCCGGTTTTTATTGGCATACGCTTTCAAGTCGTCATAATAATCCACAATATCTGAGCTCTCTGATCTCCCGAATATTCAACTTCTTCGCTGTGCCTACTTTCTGTGTTTGCTTCATTCGTTTTTTTTTTATGTCTTTGGGCATTTAATTTTTTCTTTTCTATAAAAACTTCTTTTTCTGGCGTTGCTGTGATGTGATAATTTTGCTTTTTTTTCTAAAAGGCCTTTAAGTTTTGACGTGGAATGCCTGATGTTTGGATCTGTCATCTTGCAAACTAATATTTTTCACTGCGCTGTAATTTCTGTGATATTCAATTCTCTATCAATCACTACTCAAAAAATCAGCTTCTGAAAGTATTGACTCATCGAAAGAGTAAATTCCAGTTTTTTTAAACCCTGATATTATATTTAAAAAAGTTAATGCTTTCATACGTATTTTATAAACTCATTCAGCGATGTGATAAATTGTTAACGGTTTCCCAGAAAGTTTCATCAGCCATGATTGACATGCAGCATTGTATTATGATTTAAATGGTCCAAGCACAACTACATTTAAATGTTGCAACTTATTAACGGCGAAGTACGAAAATAAAAACCTGTAGCTTTAGCTTTCTCTACCACGCTGATAAAAATGTGACTTTCATGGTTACCAAAAATTAGCAAGAATGCAGAATGAAATGATCTATAACCTACAAAAATAATTCTGTGTTCATACATCCACTTAGATTTGCCAAACGCATAATTTCTTTATCGATTATGCCAATGTGACTACAGTTAAAAAAAGCACTAAATTTAAAATGATACTCCCTATGTCCCATAATACTTGATAGTTTTCGTTTCGTAACCGCGGTTTATCACAAATATAATGCTCTATCTCAATATTTTTTTTATGAGTTTAATTGACCATACTTCTTTATAAAAAACATCATTTAGCATAAATATAACCATATTTTATTGCTTCATTTCATCATTATTTGATAAAAGGTCAAAAATTCGGAAAATTTTAAATTATAAGATTAAAATGTAATAACTTTAATTGGTCGCTTCAATAGGTGGCGTCATTTAGAACTACCGTGTACATGTATTTCTTTATACTGAAATAGTTTAAAAACCTACCACCGATCACAGCGACGAAATAAAATTATCAACTAACATTTTAAATCAACCAACCGTTAAAAACATCAAGTTTTTTAAACCAACATTTTAAATGTGGTAAAAATCAATAATATACATTTCAATTAAATCTTTTATCATCCTCGCCAGGAGTGTTTACCCCTACGTCATCCATCACTTACAATCATATGGTGTAATATGAAAAACATGAGTCAAATATTAATATAATAATGAATTAAATTCTGATTAGAAAAGAAACCCCGAGATGGCAGCACTTAAAGTTGGTATTTTAGTTTTCAGTTCTAATAAACATTTAAACAAAACCCGTATAATTCCAAAATGCAATTACTTATTTGTTGTGATTTATTTTGTAAAAATTAGAGAACCTAAATTTTATTATCGTAATGGTAGCAATATCCTTGAAATGTAACAGGTGTTTGGTACGTTACTTTTGTCACAGTTAATTTGCAGGTTATGTAGGTTCTATTACAAACAACACGAGTTTCGAGGTTATGTGCACTGGTACTACATTAGTCAAATAAGAATTCAGTTCATATGAATATAAAACAAATTGATTTCGTGTTTATAGGTTTACTCTTTCTACTACATTTGCTCATTCAATACCGTATGTCGATTTCGTCAAATGCACTGCGAATGTTCACCATCCTTATTTACTTCACTTATTTATATGAGAAGACAATATAAACAAATTAGATAGCTAGTTTCAGACATTAACGACGTAGGGGTAAACATTCCTGGCGAGGATAATAGTTACTTTATTGTTTTACTATTAAATACTAAATTTGTTTTGCTACAATTTTAAGCATACTTTAGTTTTTATTAAGTTTATTTTCATGTTTGTCTATTTATTTTAATACATTAAAACTGTTTGATAAACAAACTTAACACATTTAAATTGTTGGCTGAAAACGTATTTACTAATGCAATACATTTATTTTGCTCAAAATTTTCTAACAGTTATATTAAACACTATAGAAAGAAAGAAAATTACTCACAAACATATTAATTCTAAATTAAAATGTTTGTTGATACGTTTAATTCTTCAATTTTAATTGGCGCTGTAGGTTGCTGAAGTTGTGAGTACTCTAACCAAACTATAGTGCAAGTTTACTACTGGTTAAAGTACGCACAACCTCCGCAACCTACAGCGCCAATTAAAATTGAAGAATTAAAATTATCAACAAACGTTTTAATTGAGAATTAATGTTTGTTGGTAATTTTATTCTTGATTTAAAATTGAAGAACTAAAATTATAATATAACAAACATTTTAATTCATATAACATTTTAATTTTAATTCGACATGCTTTTTAATTCTACAATTTAAATGATTCTTATTTTTTGTTTGTTATATAAAAAGTGTTACATGAATTAAAATGTTTGTTCGTATACTTTTTTTTCAGTTTAAATTAAAGCTTTAATATGACTGTTAGAAAATTTTGAGCAGAATATATTGCATTAGTAAATACGTTTTCAGCTAACAATTTAAATGCGTTAAGTTTGTTTAACAAACTATTTAAATGTACTAAAATAAATAGACAAACATAAAAATGAACTTAATAAAAATCGCAGTTTGTTTGAATGCAACGGAATTAAATTTAGTAATAAAAAGCAAAACGGCCTTCTATATATCTAGTAATATGGGACAAGAAAAGAGGAGAAGACTATCAAGTATTATGAGATAGAGAGAGTATTTAACATGTTTCACTGTGTACCATCCTTCTTAATACGCATAAATAAAATTGTAACAAATCAGAGTAGTCTAAGTAATAATGATATCTGAGTTTAAACATACCTATAGATATTTGATAAATATCAATTTATGACTCAGTTTTCATTATTATACATTTGTAGATTAACTTAATTTTATGTTAAAAATACATCACAATTCAATTTATATAGCAAAATAAAAGGAACCTGCACTAAAATACGCAATTGTTGATGTTGTTGTTGATAGACCGCTTGCTATTTAGTTTGTTTAGAATTTTAAACAACTAACAGTTGCCCGTTAATCACTAGATAACAACTTGATAGACAACGGTAGATGTGTTTGTCAATAAAAAAACTGTCGATGACTCAACTTTACTTTTTTGACTTTTTTTTATTAAAGCTATGTCTATAGTTTTTATGGTAGTTTGTCTTTAGACCTTTGAGCAAACGCTGTAGCTAAACAAACTTGTGCTATTGCTTAAGTTTTCTGATAATTTGATTTTTTAAAGTAAAACTTCTTTAAGCACGACTTGGGAGTAACTCAGATTTTTTTTTCTGACAGAAGCAACTCTCACGTAGTTTCCGCTCCTTAAAAACACTAACTAAGCATTTTTTATTTACATTTCTGAAGTTTATATTGAATAATTTTAACAACTATCCACATTGTTTTGAAAAAAAATTATTTTGAGGTAATTTAGTGTGTCCCATTCTGAGTTGCATTGCATGAGTATCTTTGTTATTAATGAAGATATTATGTAAGAGTTTTTTGTGCTGATTTAGATTATCTTTAAAAATAATTCTAATTCCGAGCGGTCTCGAAGTTAAACGAAGAAAACCGAAAAATGCATTTTTTGATATAGGCTAATATTTTGCTTATTCAAACAGCTACAAAAAAAATTTTTTAGCGAAATTTATTTATTTCATTGTAACAAACTAATCTTTCTAAAAATTTATTTTTCACGAATACCGTTTTCGAGATATTGGTAGAGTTCATTTCAAGACTAAAGAATTGCTGCGCAGAAACCACTTTTGTTTCGAATGTCAGTACACCAGCAAACCAAGAAACGTTTGCACTTTTCATACGGCGTTTATTTATTCCACATGTTGTTACAAACACTTTTTCATCTTTGTGTTTTATATTTTTTTTTATATTATATTTATCGTCATGTATGCATCCATTTTTTAATTAAATTAAAGATAAACGATTACAATTAATGTACATTGCTTATCACCTCACGGTTCTTTAGTCGTGAAATAATCTCTAGCAACTTTCTTATTTTAAATGGACGCCATCTTGGATTATGACATAAATAGATTGCATTTTTTTCTGTTTTCAACAACGTATAACAACCTATGTTTTAAATTACGGATAACGGCAGACTTGATATTACTTAAATTAAAATAAGTTAGTCATGAAAACAAATGAAATTTAACAAAACTTGCTAAAACAAATAACTTCTCATACTGTCAGATCGTTTAGTTTCATTAGTTTGTGCACCAAATCGGTGTTTTATCAGTTTTTAATGATAAATTAATCATTTATTTCCATCGGCTACTTTTCCACTAAACGAACAATATGATATATATTGTATACTTACATTAGATTTAACAACAGTTTGCACTTTGCTGCTCAAGACTATGAAATGAAAATAATTTCCCAGAAAGACGACAACCATATGCTAATGTATTTTAACGGTTAGACAAAAGTAAGCAGCAATACGGTAGCTTAAGAAAACCCACCCGTAACACAAACGTACGTGACAAATACTATCAATTTTATTTATAATAATGTTGAAGAGTTACAAGAATCCGTACAAGAAGCTTTAAATAGTGTTAATCGTCATACATTGCGTAAAGTAACCACCAGTATTTTAAAGCGATGCCAGTTATGTTTAGAAAACAACTGACAGCATTTTGAACATTTGTTTTGGTTAAATAATGTGATAGTAGTTTTAACCTTTTCTTATATTCATGTTTAATCAAATTTCTTTTGCGTTTTGTTAAAATTCATTTGATTTCATGGCTTACTGAGTTTCATTCAAATCATAATAAGTTTTCTGTTATCATTTATTTAAAACATAGGTTGTTATACATTGTTGAAAACAGAAAAAAAATACAATCTATTTATGTCAAAATCCAAGATGGCGCCCATTTAATATAAGAAAGTTGCAACCATTATCTCGAAAACGGTATTTGTGATATATTTTTAGAAAACATAAATTAGTGTGTTACAATGAAATAAATAAATTTCGCTCAAAAATTTTTTTTGTAACTGTTAGAATAAACAAAATATTAGCCTATTTCAAAAAATGTATTTTTCGATTTTTTTCGTTTGACTTCGGGACCGCTCGAAACTCGAATTATTTTTAAAGATAATCTAAATCAACATAAAAATTTCTACATAATTGCATATTTAACCGAATCGATAACTTCATTATTAACAAAGATACCCATGCAATGCAACTCAGAATGGGACACACTGTGTATATAATAAAGTGAAGATTATTTAAAAAGTGAGAGTGATATAAACGAATTTCATAAATAATGTAAAACTTCATTAATATTAAATAAAACAACGTTCAGTTAATTTAAAATGGCAGACTCCCAGAAACATTTTACTCTTTCATCCAATAAATAAGAATAAAAGAAAAAATCAACAACCTAAAATGATATTTATTTTAATTTAAGTTTAAAAAAAAATAATGCTGTAAATTTATGCTTCGCCTATAATGCAGACGAGTCAACGACTACAATTTAATAAAACTGTTAACAGTACAATATAATTATTTAACCAAACAAAATGTAAATTTGCAAAAAAATTTCAGTTTACGCAAAAAGTGGCGAGAGTTTTTAGAAATATACCAAATAATTTTGTAATACTAAATTGTTTACTGTGGCAAATTACAATTTATGTTTAGAATACAGTTAACAGGTATAATTCCTGATAATGAGAACTTAACTAACATTCGTTTGAGTTACTTTTTTTGCCACGCGATACAGTTAAGAAATGTATTGTATCTGATTTATTTGAAAATATTTTGCAACATAATTTTTTTTTTAATTTCTTAAAAAAATATTCTGAAGAAACAACGTTTTTCCGACAGAAAAATTTAAAGTTTATCTAAATCTTACAACATTACAGAATAATAACAAAAAAAAATAAAATAAAGGATTTATAAATTTGACTAAAAAACAATTAAGATTGTTTTATTTTTTAAAACTGTAGTTATACTCGATAGTAAATACGTGAAACTTTCGAATATTATTGAAGAGTGTACAATGTAATGTTTTTATTTTGATTGGTATTTTCTTTAGTGTAATTAAGAAATTACTTGCTTTTAAAAATATAATAATATATAATCATAATATTTTTATTAATTTAATTTTTTTTGTTTTTGGTAAATGCCAAAAAATCTTTAAGGTTAACATTTGTCGAAACAACAGTCGTAAAAGCTACTTGGTTTGGTGCGCACAATAAATATCTACCTCTTAGATAATTTGTTCTTTTGTTTTGAGAATTTGATACAGAATTAAATTCAAAACAAATAATTAGACAAATAATGAATTAAAATTAAAAATAGTACAACAAAACAAGGAATCGACATTTAGAAACAAGCAAAATAAAAAATTTAACGACGCTAAAAACTCCAAGCAAAAAACAATATTTGAATAAGCAACAAAAATACTTACATTTTAATAATAATTATTTGGGTTTAAACATAAATATTGTTAAAACCTAAAAAAACGTTCGTATATATTAGATTTTTATTATTTAATTGAATAAAAATGTTTTTAAATAAAACAAAAACAATTATAAATAACATAGTTGATGCACAAGTTAAAAATTTCTTTTAATTAAAACTTTAAGATAAAATACATTATTTGAAATACAAAATAAATGTATACGTAAGCTAATGTTTGTTTCTTTTGTGTGCTCTATCTCAACAGCAAAAAACCGTAATAAAAACTTTGGCTTAAAAAAATTAATTTAGTCATTATTTCAACAATAAATGTATTCGGATCTTTCTAATGTGGTATAAGCATTTTTTCGCTTTAGCTCAAATAATTAGAATTGACGTCTGACCTTAGTAAAAGACATAATATATGTAGACTTTTTAGATTGGATTCTTTATTTAAGATAATTATACGTAGTTGGCAATCTAAAAATACCTAAATTTATATAAGAAATCACGTAACAAAATAAATTTTAATACCTACATTTACTTATTGTTTATTAAGTCGTAAGTAATTTTACTTTAATGATAATGTTATAATTCTAAAAATGATTATATGTGCTGGCAAAAATGTTAGTATACCTACGCTATTTATTCAAATTTTGTTCGTTGTATAAAACAGTACATTAGATATTGTCTTAAAATATTCTAAATTAAAATAAACTGCTTTTTTATATAAAATAATTTATTATTGTTTTCTGTGTTTCTACGAAAAGATTACACAAATAATTTTATTGTTATTTCATTAATAATTATTGGAAAAAAACAATGTAGTACTGGTAATATATACTCTGTCAAATTCCAACATCAAAAAGAAGTGAGAATTTTGTGATCAAACTTGGCAAGAAGGTTTAGCTACTCAGAGGTAGTAAATGTTTAAAATTTCAAAGAAAAAAAACAAAGATTAACACAATTTTTATTTAATAATGTATTGGCCCTACCTATTGGTTTCACACTACCTCACTCTTCGTGGCATCGATTCCAGCAGATCGATTTCCTCTTGAGTTATTGTATTCTAAGTTACTTTCAATTTATGCCGGAGACTTTTTGTCTTTATGCAGAATGCATTACCCATAATATCATACAAGTATTCAATAAGCGAAAGGTCAGGATATCTGGGTGGCCATGGTAAAATATTAACATTCTACCACCTCGTTAACATATTGCCGGGTGTTTACCATAATTTCCACAGTGTGGTGCACATGTCGCTCAACAAAAAATTGAACATCGCGTCGTTCCTCACGTTTTCGTCTGACTCTCATACAGTCATTATGCATCCTCAAACAGAATCGGGATTTATCATTGAAGATTGCTTTATACCATTCCAGATTTTAGTAAAGTTGCAATCTGCACACTTTAAACGTTGATGTCGGTAATGAGCCGTCAGCACAAGATGTGGCCGATACGATTGCATTAAGAAACTTCTGATTTGACGGTAAACTGTTTTTATTAGACGACCTTCATTACCCAAACATTGATCAGCAGTTGATCTGATACTAGAAAATCGGTTTCTTATTGCCATAAGTCGAAGATAGCGGACTTGTTTTTTTCGTCCCCCAAGACAAATCTCACTCGTTATTACCAAGTTGAACTATAATTATAATAGTATTAACACATTAACATAAATTGAAATTAGAAACTAAATAAATTTGTCACTGTCAACTTTAGTTTGACTTCTTGTCAACGGAGTATGACGTGTTTGATGTTTCACAACATTTTCTGTTATTGGTTTATGTTGAGGTGTGCTAAGGTTAACCTATGATTTTTGCTCTTTCGACAGGGGTAAAAACCGTTTTCCATATTTTTGGCATTCTAATTTCTTTTCTTTAAACGAAATAGCCGTTTTTCAATTTCAATTGTTTCTCTAGCTATTCATGGCCAAAAGTGTTCAACACTTGCAAGAATCTTGATGTTCTCAAAGTCAATTGCATATCCCGTTTTATTAACGTGTTGAGCTAGCGATCATGAAAAAAGTTTCTGTCTAACAGCAATTTTATGGTTATCTATTCTAGCCACAATCCGTCTGTGTTTAACCTACATATGTTTTGTTACACATGCTGCATGGAACTTCATACACTCCTTAGAATTCAAGAAGAATATATTCTTTTGGACACTAATAATGAACTAATTTTTGTATGCATAGTAAATACCATTTTAATATTATAACAAAAAAGTATTTTATAAATTTTGTACTATTTTTAATGTAAGTTAGGTAAGCTTCTGTTATTAAATTGTCTTCTTGAGTTGAAAAGTTTGTTTTACCTGATTGATTGTTTTCTGATTGCTTTCATTAATACATTGTGCTAGTATCCATTACACATGAAGGGTTTTTTAGATAGTTACGTTATAACGTTTTGCATATGTTAAACATTTAGATCGTGTTATTAAAGTATTAACGACTGATGTTAGTTCCGATGGATGGTGATGTGAATTTGAATTAAAATATCGGTTAGTATGTGTTCTTTTTCTTTATATCGTGCGACATTGTTTTCTTTTCTTTTTATAGAAACGTCTGTTTATTTACTTTGATTTCCATAGTAAAACTAATTAATTTATTTTTATTTATTTATTTTATTAAATTCTTTAAAATAAATCAATTAGTTTTACTATAGAAATCGAAAAAATAAACAAAAAGAAAGCCAATCCGTAATGCTATGAAAACAAAGCATCTGATACTGTCCAACATTTACGTCCTTTGCCCACCAGGTGGCGAGAAAAAAGAATTTAGTAATATTAGATTCTCAAGATTTGTTTGTGTGATTTTTACGCCATAGTTTATTGTAAAATGTGCAGGGTTAGTCACGCTATAAAGCACGACATACTATGATTACTTTTTTTAAAATTATTTTCATATTATACAAGATGTTGTAAAAACCCTAAAAGTATCCAAATTGTGTTTTTTTAAATTATTTGAGTGAAATCTACAGTAAAGTGTAACAATAGACGATATTTGTTTGATATCCCAATTATAATAAACTTTATATCTTATACAAGGTGTTCAAAAATTAAAACCCAAATTTAAGCGAATATAACTTGACTAATTTAAATAGAACGCCATATTTTTTAATTTACCAGAAAATGTGTTTTTTGAGTACCGATCAAATGGTACTAGAATGTTTTACAGCTAATTTTTTACACAATACGCTAAATAATAACTTATGCAATATTTGATGTTTTTTAAATAAAAGTTCTAATGAATCTATTTGCTTATTGTATTTAGAAATATCAGATAGCAAGTATAAAAATAATAATAAATATTTTTATAAATGTTTAGAAACGTAATAATAATAATAAAACAAACGCCAAATATTTATAACAGAAGTTTAAAATGATGATGGTGCATTCCTAGACATTTGAGAGGTTGTAGTTTCAAAATTGTCTTTTAAGCGTCTTTTTATATTGTGTATTGTTGTGAGTGGCGTATTGTAGAAATTTATTTGTATGTATGTTTATAAAAAAATGTGGTGATTTATTTATCATTTTATATTTATCGTTAAGATGTTATTATCATTATTACTGTTATAGTCTGTTATATTGTAAAATATTATAATTATTATTAATAGTTGTTAATTATTTGTTAAAGGTTGTTTGCGTTTATTGAATGATTATTTGTTATATAGTGTGATAAAGTAAACTTTGCTAAATATGGTCAATTTGACCACTATCGAACTGCAAAGTATTAAATACAATTTACACAAATAAGGTTATTTTGCTAAAACTATCAAACGCAATGTTTACATATCAATTTGTTCAAATGAATCCGTTTTGACAAGTTTGGTATAATTAAAAATTAATAATTTGCTTATTGTAAAGGTATAAGGTGGTTCTTTGAAACTTTTGACAACATTGACAGATAGTTAACGTCTACAAAACAAATGTAAGTAAGGCTAGATTTTTATATAAAAAAAATTAAACAACTTTAGTGTATCTTTAAAGCATCTTTTTGGTATAATTTTTTTTTAACTTTAGTTTATTTCTCAAAATAAATAGCCGTTATTTTATAAAAAATATGTTTAGACTTTCAGTTTCTAGTAATTACGTTTGAAGTTGTAAAAAGACAAAAAAGCCTACCTTAAATTTTTAGTGAGTAAAAAAATTTAATAACTAAAGATAAAATGAAAATACAAGATATAAGATACAACAAAGAATGCACGGATTTCCAATTTATTCCTTGTTTTAAAAACCTTTTGTCAGTCCTAACCTTAAAATTCATGTTTTAGATCTTTTACAGCTTAAAAGTAATTTTTTTACATAAAGCATTTTTCTTTACTCTTTTTTTTACAAATTCATTCTTGAATACCTATGTAAGAAATATAACTAATATTTAAACTATGACATGTTTTTATTAAACAATATTTATTTTTACATTTAGATTATTTTAAAGTTAGTATTACATTATAAATGTATGCTATTGTCGGAAAAAATTGCATTTAACGTTAAAATACGTCAATTGCAAATGATAATTAAATGTATGAAGCTTATTTCTTTTAAATCAAACCACAACAATATACTTACACAGCTTTTATAAAATAAAAAGTACTACTGTGTAATTTACAATGAAATGTTAACATTTTTAAAATAAACGTATTTGTTAAACAATAAATAAAACCTTTATAAACGCCGGTCATTTGGTTTGCAAGATTTATTTGATCTACTTTTTCAAGTCGCATTAGAAAAACAACGACAAATAGATCAAATATCACAATCAATCAATAGAATCATTGTGCAGTAAAAAATATTACAAAATATAACAGTCAAACCAATAATATCCAATCTAAAATAAGAACCAATTGTAAAATAAAAAAAGATACACACACCAGATAACACTAACGCAAGTGAAATTAAAAAACATTCACAAATATTCTGCAAATGTCGCAATAGAAATTTACGTAACAAGCGTCAATAGCAATGCATAGCATAACGAACGTTAATGCAACTCGAGGTCGCACATAAAGCTGTTTCTAAAAATTGTTGTAACCCTGAACAATTGGTTTACATCTGCTAAAGACAAACAAAGGGATTTAAAATGAACCAGGAAGAGGGTTTAAAATATTGGCTACCAGTATGACACCCTCTAAGACAAAAATCAACCTTCTTAGAATAGACAAAAACTATTACTCCGCGTAATAACGAAGGCAGTCAAGGTCCGTTAATTACACTAATCGCTAATAATATAAATACCGTTACTTATACTCTTTCCTTCAGTGACATTTACCAATCCGAAGATGCAATCTGCAATGTCTTGCAAAACGTCAGTTTGTTTGGGTTCACGAACGACAATACGACAAAGGCCAAGTTCTACTTCTTGTTTTGACTGTCAAGGCAAGACTAGGACCAAGCATAAAAAGTCTAGGTGTTCAACTAAGTCGAGGTCTAAGCCGAAAATCGCTTATAATCGGAACCAAAGTAACCGCGAAGCTTAAGCTTTTATATGGCTAAAAGAAAATGATCATTAAATAAGAACCTTATTATAGCTAGCAAAATTCCTAGATTTGTACTTTATTGAAAATCTTGGGAGCATTATGGTTCGTGAATGGAGTAACCGTCCTGGAATAAAAACGACAGTAAATCTTCGACAAAATGCGTTTCGAGCAGTGAACAGAACCAAAAATCTTCAATTAATTAAAAGACTGTGACAGTCACTGCCAAAAAGATTTGTTAAAGTGGTAGAAAATAATGACTATTCGACCCGATTTTAAATTGCAGTAGATTCTAAAAAATAATATAATGTTTATTTTATTTGACTTTATATACTAGCTACAGTTCGTGTAGAGAGATTTTAAGTTACACTTTAAATTCGGATACCTTTGAACACATTTAGTATTTTAAATATGTATTTTATTTAATAAAAACGTAATAATAATACCGTAATATACCATATACTACATATGTATACTATATAATACTACGTTGTTTTAAATTTTGAAATAAAACATTCGTAATATTGTTTTGTCTTGTTACGAGAAACTTGGGTTCCTAGAGTTGAGATGTCCAAATAACAAGTTCCACCGGTCTTCTCGTAACCAAACAGAGCAACGGCCAGCACAGCTTCTTCGGAGAGGGATCGCAGGCTTTGTTATGTGTGATTATAACGTGAAGCTAATAAAAAGGCGCCAAGACGATGAAAAATTAAAGTCGAGGGAGATCGTCTAACTCGCCTCGTAGTACACGAAGAATAAATAACCTTACAAAAATAATAACACCAAATATATATATTTATTGAATCACAGAAGTCGAGACAAATATAGAAGTATAAACTCTTGAAAAACATACACACGTAGGTTGACTAAGTTCGAAATTTGTGCCTAGTGGCGAGCAACACACTGTGCAACAAAAATGCCCTTTGTCGGACTAGATAATGACATACATTTAGCGACTAAATAGATAAATACATATACAATAAATCGTAGATAAATCAAGCAATTAAGTTTTCGAGATTCGATGTGCACAAACGATAAATTCGCGAAGCACAAAATATAATTAATTGTGTTAAGTTAACATGCACGTACGGTCCTTAACGACCTAGTCCCGAAACACGAATAATAAATTTTAAATAGTAATACTTACAAGCTGGACCTTACTCGGACTGTTAGCGCTAACCTCCGACTTCGGTACACCTAAAACAATACTATTAAACCCCGATCGAAACGGGCATATCCGTTTAACACAAGTAATAAGAAAGGTTTGGTTAGCATCCAATTAGTACGAACGTAAGTGCGCAGCGTTTCCCTGTGGCTTAATCGAGTAAATTCCCCATGTTTGACTTCATAACAGAAAAGAATAGTCCTGGCGGTTCTCAACCTTCGACGGTGGTTATTATCAGTAGGTAACAATACTTCGACGTCATGGAAAGTTTCCACTACGACCACCTGTTGGTTATCTTAATTGATAACGCCGGACAATTTGGTGACTACCAAAATCCGCTACAGAAAATTAGTAGGTGTCAATTTAAACCCTCAATAAAGAAATTGTATACCACTTACCCCGTTTCAACCTTCCACAAATATAAACGCATTAGAAATTTGTAGCGTGACACAATTTTAGCGGTGAAGGCTAAACCGGGCAAATAAATAAAGTTAACTCGGCAAAGATTTAATGAAGAATGACTTCGGATATGCTGTCATAATTGTGACAGGCTGGCGCAAGAGCAGAACGATCCTGACAAGTTTCATAATATCTACCGAGACATTTTCCCTACTCGCGAATTGAACTACCAAGTTCTTATTTTAACGTTACAAATTCCCCCCCAGCAACATGAAAACCTGGGAAGTGGACACTAGCTAAAGTCAAGAATAGAAATTTAGGCCTACGCCAAGGACAAAACCCTGAAATCCAAAACCAACCCAATACAATAACACCCAACCCCAGAAGAAACGTAGATGAAAGAAGTTTTCCAAGTTTACTAAGCATCACCAACCAGATGTGTCCAAAAGTCGCATGAAGCGGAATGATACTTCAAAGAACCAAAAGAATCAACCAACAGAAGAGAAGTATCAGAACAGGTACTCGTCGAAAGTCGACCAAAAGTCGTTACGCTATAAAGCAAGAAAGCAACGCAGTCCCATAGAACTCACTGACCGACAATACCAAGCAAACCAAGAGAAAAAGACGAATGATAGGAAAGAAAGAAGTTTAGACCACGGTCAAGGACAACGCCCTAAAATCCCTTGAAACCCCAGCCCCTGAATACAAATCCAACCCTGAATATAAACCCCTAGGAAGCCCCTCAGGAAAAGGACTAAGGTATCATAGGAAAATGGGAAAGGAACGGTACCCATAACCCGAGACTAGGAAACACCCTAGGAATCCTATCGCAGACTAAGGTTTCCTCGTTGGAGTGCCGGACGATTGTGTGGCGTCGAAGTCTTAATCCCACCTCAAGCCCTCGCGACAGATGTTAAAGCGCGTCGTTGGGCCCCCCAACGTTAGTCCACACAAGCGCACGTCACCGCAACCAGTACTCGCTTGCCCACCATAGTCTTCCTCCCACCCCGGATGGATTCTGATCCGCGACCAGAGGGAACAAGACCCAGGAAAGCCCCCCACCCTGAAAGTAGATAAAAGAAGAAAGAAATGAAGCATCCCATAATTTTGCCCAAAAATCCAAATATAAAGGACTACAGCCCGCAATTGCGTGACTGTAGCCGGGAGCGGTGCCTGCTGGACAACCGCAACATCCTATGTGCCGGATAAGAAGAACTGGCCACCCCGCCAAGCTCCACCAAGTCCGCCGTACGGCCCCGAAAGGTATAACGCCTGGTCCAGAGCTTGGGGCTACCGGGTCGGAGACAGCCAACCTTCCCGGACGCATAGCCGTCAGGTTCCCACAACAGAGCGCCCCCACTCATGGAGACAGATCGAAAGAAGAGAAAGAAAGACAGGAAGACAGAAGGAGAAAAGAGAGTACGATGGAGTGTACGGCTCGACTATCTCTCCCTAGATAGCCGACCCCGAGTGACCTTACCCTACTGCCCAACCAGCCGCCCAAATGCAGTAAGAAAACAAGACAACATAACAAGGAAATCCGAAGCGTCGAGACATAGTGTGAAGAACTCACTCACACTAGACTTGGATGGAGATATAGTGCTGTAAAGTCGTCAAAAGACGGTATGATATCCTTCCCCAAAAATAGAACGAAACCCAAAATAATAATGACCCTCTACGGGTAGCCCTTCTTAGGCGAACTAACTAAAAAGTCCCCAAAATACTAAACCCCAAAAAGAATAATAAACCAAAATTTTGGAGAGGTCTGACAAAGACCACCCAACACCAAACTAAAGCCAACGAAGGAATATCATCAGAAAGAACTCTGGTTACAGTCGACTAAGTCGTATTACCCTGACTGAGTAAAGAAATGAACCAGCAGCCCGATCAGTCACTAAACCCCAAGCCAAAGACTAGAGTGACCCCCAACCATAGTTTTCCACTATGAATCTACGTAAACCTAATAGACACTAACACCGAGAACATTACATTTGCCTAACACTAATTGTAGAATTCAAAAGAACCGAAGAAAATAGTAATAAGTCGAAAGCAAGATTAGTCATCCAAAGAAGCAATAGATACTCTAGCACGTAATTTACGCCGCTTACGCCGACGAGGATACAATAACGACACGTTGACCGATCGACGATTTACCTGGGGTGTAGTCTCATTCGAATCGGAATCCGAAGAGCCTTGATCTGGTTTAAGATCTTTAACATGCCAGACACCCATCGATTGTCCAGTAGTGGTGACTAACTCATATGTCCAAGGAGATTTGACCGTTTTAATAATAAAAGGTCCCAGGAACTTAGGAGCTAACTTGGCATTAAAATGCCTAGTGGCGTCCGAAAGAGTATAGTTACGTCGCCATACCGAATCCCCAATTTTATATCGCACGTGTCGACGGCGAAGATTATATCTATGGTGTGTCTTTGCGTACGCTTTAGAAAGTTTCTTCAAGATGTGCGTACGAATAGCTTCATAATGAGACACTGAGTGAGTAACCTTGGATTCAGAGATAATAACATCGGAAGAAGAAGGACCAAAGAAATTTCCAGAGATAACGTGTTCACGTCCGAACATTGCAAAGAAAGGAGTACAGTCAATGACCTCGTGTTTCGCAGTACGAATGGCGCAACCAATCTTCGAGAGATTTACATCCCAATGCCTATGGTTTTCTTTAACATAAGAGGAGATCATGGTTTTTAAGACACGATTTATTCGTTCGGCGGGATTAGCTCTAGGATGGTATTTGGCTGTAAAGAGTATCGTTGTCCCATAAGTAGCGCAAAGTTTATCAAATTCTTTACTCCGAAACTGTACGCCATTGTCTGTAATAAGGTATTGAGGAGCACCAAAAAGAAGGAATATATGTTCTTCGATGATTTTACAAATAGAGGAAGCAAGAGCTGAACGTAATGGAAAGAACAACGGAAACTTAGTAAAATAGTCAGCGATTACCAAAACATAACTATGGCCTTTCGAAGAGCGAGGCAGAGGACCCACGATATCACAACAAAGAACTTGCCAAGGGCGTGATGGCTTAGCGCGAGGAGCGAATACACCAGGAGGAGCCACTTGTTCCACCTTGTGTGCTGCACACACACGACAACGCCGAATATAACGAGCAACATCGGCACGTAAGCAGGGCCAATAATATCGTTGTAAAATCCTTGCAGTAGTTTTCGAAACACCACAATGTCCAGCAACCGGAGGATCATGATGGTTACGAATCATTTCCGAACGCTGTTCCGTAGGAACCACTATTTTCCAATCATCCGCAGAATCAGAAGAGAAAGAAGTAATAACACGACGATAAAGAACGTTATCTCTAACAGACCATTTCAAAAACTTATGAGGAGCATCCAAGACACGTTTAAGAAGATTATTATACCAAGGATCAAGAGTCGGCAATTTAAGCAAAGTAGAAGAAATTTCAGACAGATGGATAGTTTCTAATACAGGAACTGAGCGAGACAGTGCATCAGGAACGACATGATCTTTCCCTTTTCGATGGATTATCGAGAAATCATATTGCTGTAGCCTAATAGACCACCGAGCCAATCGTCCTGAAGGACTCTGTAAACGGTTCAACCATAACAACGAATGATGGTCAGTTATCACTGTGAAATGAGACCCTTCCACATAAGGACGGAACTTCTCTATAGCCCATAACACAGCCAGACATTCTTTCTCAGTAGTCGAATAATGTCGCTCCGCCTTCGTGAGCGATCTACTAAGATAACTAACCACCTTTTCACCATCCGCCGTAGTTTGACTCAACACAGCACCTAAACCAAAGTCCGAAGCATCAGTCTGTACCACAAAAGGAAGCGAAAAATCAGGACACGACAGAATAGGAGCAGCAACTAAGCTGTTTTTAAGAGAATCAAAAGCGACCTGACATTCATCTGTCCAAACAAAAGACACATTTTTACGAGTAAGAGCCGACAGTGGAGAAGTAAGAGAAGAAAAATTAGGAATGAAACGACGGTACCAACTAGTCATACCAATAAATCGTCTGATATCAGTGACATTCGAAGGAGTAGGAATATTGAGTATCGCGGTTACCTTGTCCGGGTCTACCAACAGACCATTCTTGTTGACTACGTATCCGAGGTACTTCAATTCAGACAAACAAAAGTTACATTTGTCTCGCCGTAAGGTAAGTCCAGCAGAAATTAGACGTTCTAACACCTTTTCTAGCACTCGAATATGTTCATCGAACGTTGGAGTAGCGATGATAATGTCGTCAAGGTAAGCGAAGCAATAAGGTTCCAAATCTACACCCAACACCCTATCAATCAATCTCTGAAAAGTAGCAGGCGCATTATGCAGACCGAATGGCATGCGCGTGAACTGAAAAAGACCACGAGAAGGAACAGTAAAAGCAGTCACAGCTTTGGAGTCTTCTGACAGCGGAATCTGCCAGTAGGCAGACCGAATATCCAAACTGGACAAAAATCTAGCATCTCTCAATCGATCTAGAATAGAAGTAATGTACGGTAATGGGTACGCATCTTTTTGAGTTACCTGATTCACCTTTCGAAAATCGACACAGAACCGATAAGTGTCATCCTTCTTCCTCACTAGAACAATTGGATTCGACCACGGACTATTCGATGGCTCCACAACACCCATACTCAGCATTGAATCCAACTCCTCATTAGCAACCTTCTGTAGCGCTGGTGATAGCGGATAATAGCGCTGTTTGATGGGTTCAGCAGTCGTACGTATCTGGTGCTGAACGAGAGAGGTGTGACCAAGTCCTGAGGATTGTTTCGAAAAGAGTCCGCAACAACGTTGTCTAAGAGTTGTTGTTGGTATGGAAGTAGCTCTGAGATAGCCCCAATAGAATCCGAAGAGATAGTATCAATTGAAGGAAGGTTAGCATTAAAATTCCACAGTCCCTGCCGAAAATCAGGTATAAAATTCATAGCTTTCCAGAAATCAATGCCTAAAATCAATTGTTGTGAAACTTCTGGAATAACCAAGGTATTAAGCGTTTTTACTTTACCCTCTAGAGAAAATGGTAGAAGAACTGATCCCAATACGGTACACTTAATGTCATTCGCTAAATTACATGAAGACACAGAAGAAGGAGAAAGACGAATATTCAAAGACTGAAGAAGTTGCCATCCCGGACCACCCAGAATGGTTCGAGAAGCACCGGTATCCAAAAGACCAAAGAAAGAGAGACCTAATACATTAACCTTAAGATAAGGACGCTCATCATCACGAACACTGGCAAATATAAAGTCCAAAAGAATACGTTGTTTGTCAGGCAAGTCGAAGATAGAATCCGAGATTAAAGATAGCGTAGAATCTACGACTCGGTCCGTAGACTCGTGTCCTAGTTTCCCGACACAGTATTGCACTTAGTGCAGTTGCGACGACTAACTCCTGCCTGTCCACATCCATAACAGTGAAGAGTAGGAGGTTTGTCACAATTAGGAGAGACATGTCCTATCTGACGACAATTCCAACAAGTAACGCGAGAAGAATTAAGAAAACCACGTCGAGAAGAATTAGAATTAATATTATTTTCTTCGAATTGTACTGAACGATTCTTAGAAGTAGAAGCAATCGAAGAAACCGAGGTGTCGCTAACATAAGCCAAAGCAGGTTCCAAAAGTCGAGTGGTACGCCGCGAAGGAGGTGGTTTATAGTTATCCACTGAAATTTTTGTTAACTCCAACCGCTTGCCATAATCGATCAACTGGGTCAAAGTAGAAATCTGGGCTAAACCTAAGGCAGATTGGTAGTATGGTGTTAAGTTGCGTCGTATCGTCTTGAGCTGAGTTTCCTCCGAAGCGGGCAACGATAAACGTTGGAAGAGACTGCGCATCATCGTCACATACATGCCGATCGATTCTTGAGGTCCCATAGTTCGACTTCGAATCTCATCCCATAAACGATCGTCGTAATCAGGTGGTAAGAATTCTGATTTTAGCAAAGTAACTACATCTTGCCAAGAACGTAAAGAATCTCGATTCACCCTAAAGAGACACAAAGCTTTCCCAGTTAAAATTTCAGCAGCCGAATTAAACAAATTTTGTGGTGAGACACCACGCGACAAACACAACTCATCCACTCGCATCAAGAATTCGGTGAGTGAAAACGAACCCTCACCTGAAAAAGTCAAATTCCACTTAGCTAGTGACACATTAGTAACAGTAGCCTTCGAAAGAGCAGCAGTAGTCTGAACCGATACATCCATTTCAGTTTCAGAATCCGAAGAAGTAAGAAGAGGTGGTTCCCCATCCGGAAGTAATGACTCAACCGAAACATGTTTAGGACTAGACGAAGGTAGGTTAGCAAAAGAAACTGACGTAGTTCTAGTAGCCTTTTTTCCTTTAGCCGTAAACTCATTACGTAGAGTTTGTAGCGTAAGTCCAAATTGACGATGCAATTTTTCTTCATCTTCTCCATCAGGTGACATCTTTACACAACGACGATGAATATGTACCCACAAGGTACTAGCTCGTTTGAAAGTAGACGAAGAAAATTCCCATCAAATTCGCTTAATAATGTTTGCAGTTCCCCAATAGCTTGTTCGACAGCTACCTTATCATCCTCAAAAACTGAAGTAACAGTATCCATACGAAAAGATGCTTCTTTTTCCAATTGTAAAGCACTACGTACCGCACCCCTTAATGTAGAAACGACTACTGTAGGATCAAACCCACGAGAAACTAATTCATATTGAAGCTCCTGCTTCCTAAGTCGATTCACTTCTAACCGCCAAGTAGCCATCTTAGTGACGAGTTTTCCTAATGAACGAGAGAAAAAAGAAAAGTCAAAAATCAAATAGTGGTACAGCTCCAATCACGTTTCCCAAAGCTAAGACAAAATCTTAAAGAAAACTAAACTAATCGTGACGTAAAACTGTACGACTAAAACCCAATCAAAAATAATAGTACAAGTAATATCACTAACAATTAATCTAATAAGCAAAAGAGTTAACCGACGTAGTCGAGTTAATCCAAAAATCACAGCGAAGTCCCACGACTCGTGTCTGACCAGTAATCCAATTAATAGAAAAGCAATTAAGTAAATTGCTAATATAAATTCAGATCGCAGCACTAAAAATCAAAGAAGTATAATTAGTGAAGTAACTCCGACATATCCAGTCTTGCAGCAATAACTACAAGAGCAAAGCAAAGTAGATCGAACCCACGAAAGACTAAGAAAAGGTAAAAGAATCAATAAAACTAGAAGAAATTATAATCGCACACACAGAAATCGGGCCCCACGTTGGGCGCCAAAATTTGTTACGAGAAACTTGGGTTCCTAGAGTTGAGATGTCCAAATAACAAGTTCCACCGGTCTTCTCGTAACCAAACAGAGCAACGGCCAGCACAGCTTCTTCGGAGAGGGATCGCAGGCTTTGTTATGTGTGATTATAACGTGAAGCTAATAAAAAGGCGCCAAGACGATGAAAAATTAAAGTCGAGGGAGATCGTCTAACTCGCCTCGTAGTACACGAAGAATAAATAACCTTACAAAAATAATAACACCAAATATATATATTTATTGAATCACAGAAGTCGAGACAAATATAGAAGTATAAACTCTTGAAAAACATACACACGTAGGTTGACTAAGTTCGAAATTTGTGCCTAGTGGCGAGCAACACACTGTGCAACAAAATGCCCTTGTCGGACTAGATAATGACATACATTTAGCGACTAAATAGATAAATACATATACAATAAATCGTAGATAAATCAAGCAATTAAGTTTTCGAGATTCGATGTGCACAAACGATAAATTCGCGAAGCACAAAAATATAATTAATTGTGTTAAGTTAACATGCACGTACGGTCCTTAACGACCTAGTCCCCGAAACACGAATAATAAATTTTAAATAGTAATACTTACAAGCTGGACCTTACTCGGACTGTTAGCGCTAACCTCCGACTTCGGTACACCTAAAACAATACTATTAAACCCCGATCGAAACGGGCATATCCGTTTAACACAAGTAATAAGAAAGGTTTGGTTAGCATCCAATTAGTACGAACGTAAGTGCGCAGCGGTTCCTGTGGCTTAATCGAGTAAATTCCCATGTTTGACTTCATAACAGAAAAGAATAGTCCTGGCGGTTCTCAACCTTCGACGGTGGTTATTATCAGTAGGTAACAATACTTCGACGTCATGGAAAGTTTCCACTACGACCACCTGTTGGTTATCTTAATTGATAACGCCGGACAATTTGGTGACTACCAAAATCCGCTACAGAAAATTAGTAGGTGTCAATTTAAACCCTCAATAAAGAAATTGTATACCACTTACCCCGTTTCAACCTTCCACAAATATAAACGCATTAGAAATTTGTAGCGTGACACAATTTTAGCGGTGAAGGCTAAACCGGGCAAATAAATAAAGTTAACTCGGCAAAGATTTAATGAAGAATGACTTCGGATATGCTGTCATAATTGTGACAGGCTGGCGCAAGAGCAGAACGATCCTGACAAGTTTCATAATATCTACCGAGACATTTTCCCTACTCGCGAATTGAACTACCAAGTTCTTATTTTAACGTTACAAATTCCCCCCCAGCAACATGAAAACCTGGTAAGTGGACACTAGCTAAAGTCAAGAATAGAAATTTAGGCCTACGCCAAGGACAAAACCCTGAAATCCAAAACCAACCCAATACAATAACACCCAACCCCAGAAGAAACGTAGATGAAAGAAGTTTTCCAAGTTTACTAAGCATCACCAACCAGATGTGTCCAAAAGTCGCATGAAGCGGAATGATACTTCAAAGAACCAAAAGAATCAACCAACAGAAGAGAAGTATCAGAACAGGTACTCGTCGAAAGTCGACCAAAAGTCGTTACGCTATAAAGCAAGAAAGCAACGCAGTCCCATAGAACTCACTGACCGACAATACCAAGCAAACCAAGAGAAAAAGACGAATGATAGGAAAGAAAGAAGTTTAGACCACGGTCAAGGACAACGCCCTAAAATCCCTTGAAACCCCAGCCCCTGAATACAAATCCAACCCTGAATATAAACCCCTAGGAAGCCCCTCAGGAAAAGGACTAAGGTATCATAGGAAAATGGGAAAGGAACGGTACCCATAACCCGAGACTAGGAAACACCCTAGGAATCCTATCGCAGACTAAGGTTTCCTCGTTGGAGTGCCGGACGATTGTGTGGCGTCGAAGTCTTAATCCCACCTCAAGCCCTCGCGACAGATGTTAAAGCGCGTCGTTGGGCCCCCCAACGTTAGTCCACACAAGCGCACGTCACCGCAACCAGTACTCGCTTGCCCACCATAGTCTTCCTCCCACCCCGGATGGATTCTGATCCGCGACCAGAGGGAACAAGACCCAGGAAAGCCCCCCACCCTGAAAGTAGATAAAAGAAGAAAGAAATGAAGCATCCCATAATTTTGCCCAAAAATCCAAATATAAAGGACTACAGCCCGCAATTGCGTGACTGTAGCCGGAAGCGGTGCCTGCTGTACAACCGCAACATCCTATGCGCCGGTTAAGAAGAATTGGCCACCCCCGCCAAGCTCCACCAAGTCCGCCGTACGGCCCCCGAAAGGTATAACGCCTGGTCCAGAGCTTGGGGCTACCGGGTCGGAGACAGCCAACCTTCCCGGACGCATAGCCGTCAGGTTCCCACAACAGGCGCCCCCCCACTCATGGAGACAGATCGAAAGAAGAGAAAGAAAGACAGGAAGACAGAAGGAGAAAAGAGAGTACGATGGAGTGTACGGCTCGACTATCTCTCCCTAGATAGCCGACCCCGAGTGACCTTACCCTACTGCCCAACCAGCCGCCCAAATGCAGTAAGAAAACAAGACAACATAACAAGGAAATCCGAAGCGTCGAGACATAGTGTGAAGAACTCACTCACACTAGACTTGGATGGAGATATAGTGCTGTAAAGTCGTCAAAAGACGGTATGATATCCTTCCCCAAAAATAGAACGAAACCCAAAATAATAATGACCCTCTACGGGTAGCCCTTCTTAGGCGAACTAACTAAAAAGTCCCCAAAATACTAAACCCCAAAAGAATAATAAACCAAAATTTTGGAGAGGTCTGACAAAGACCACCCAACACCAAACTAAAGCCAACGAAGGAATATCATCAGAAAGAACTCTGGTTACAGTCGACTAAGTCGTATTACCCTGACTGAGTAAAGAAATGAACCAGCAGCCCGATCAGTCACTAAACCCCAAGCCAAAGACTAGAGTGACCCCCAACCATAGTTTTCCACTATGAATCTACGTAAACCTAATAGACACTAACACCGAGAACATTACATTTGCCTAACACTAATTGTAGAATTCAAAAGAACCGAAGAAAATAGTAATAAGTCGAAAGCAAGATTAGTCATCCAAAGAAGCAATAGATACTCTAGCACGTAATTTACGCCGCTTACGCCGACGAGGATACAATAACGACACGTTGACCGATCGACGATTTACCTGGGGTGTAGTCTCATTCGAATCGGAATCCGAAGAGCCTTGATCTGGTTTAAGATCTTTAACATGCCAGACACCCATCGATTGTCCAGTAGTGGTGACTAACTCATATGTCCAAGGAGATTTGACCGTTTTAATAATAAAAGGTCCCAGGAACTTAGGAGCTAACTTGGCATTAAAATGCCTAGTGGCGTCCGAAAGAGTATAGTTACGTCGCCATACCGAATCCCCAATTTTATATCGCACGTGTCGACGGCGAAGATTATATCTATGGTGTGTCTTTGCGTACGCTTTAGAAAGTTTCTTCAAGATGTGCGTACGAATAGCTTCATAATGAGACACTGAGTGAGTAACCTTGGATTCAGAGATAATAACATCGGAAGAAGAAGGACCAAAGAAATTTCCAGAGATAACGTGTTCACGTCCGAACATTGCAAAGAAAGGAGTACAGTCAATGACCTCGTGTTTCGCAGTACGAATGGCGCAACCAATCTTCGAGAGATTTACATCCCAATGCCTATGGTTTTCTTTAACATAAGAGGAGATCATGGTTTTTAAGACACGATTTATTCGTTCGGCGGGATTAGCTCTAGGATGGTATTTGGCTGTAAAGAGTATCGTTGTCCCATAAGTAGCGCAAAGTTTATCAAATTCTTTACTCCGAAACTGTACGCCATTGTCTGTAATAAGGTATTGAGGAGCACCAAAAAGAAGGAATATATGTTCTTCGATGATTTTACAAATAGAGGAAGCAAGAGCTGAACGTAATGGAAAGAACAACGGAAACTTAGTAAAATAGTCAGCGATTACCAAAACATAACTATGGCCTTTCGAAGAGCGAGGCAGAGGACCCACGATATCACAACAAAGAACTTGCCAAGGGCGTGATGGCTTAGCGCGAGGAGCGAATACACCAGGAGGAGCCACTTGTTCCACCTTGTGTGCTGCACACACACGACAACGCCGAATATAACGAGCAACATCGGCACGTAAGCAGGGCCAATAATATCGTTGTAAAATCCTTGCAGTAGTTTTCGAAACACCACAATGTCCAGCAACCGGAGGATCATGATGGTTACGAATCATTTCCGAACGCTGTTCCGTAGGAACCACTATTTTCCAATCATCCGCAGAATCAGAAGAGAAAGAAGTAATAACACGACGATAAAGAACGTTATCTCTAACAGACCATTTCAAAACTTATGAGGAGCATCCAAGACACGTTTAAGAAGATTATTATACCAAGGATCAAGAGTCGGCAATTTAAGCAAAGTAGAAGAAATTTCAGACAGATGGATAGTTTCTAATACAGGAACTGAGCGAGACAGTGCATCAGGAACGACATGATCTTTCCCTTTTCGATGGATTATCGAGAAATCATATTGCTGTAGCCTAATAGACCACCGAGCCAATCGTCCTGAAGGACTCTGTAAACGGTTCAACCATAACAACGAATGATGGTCAGTTATCACTGTGAAATGAGACCCTTCCACATAAGGACGGAACTTCTCTATAGCCCATAACACAGCCAGACATTCTTTCTCAGTAGTCGAATAATGTCGCTCCGCCTTCGTGAGCGATCTACTAAGAT
Organism: Aquatica leii; assembly: GCA_035610365.1. Lineage (NCBI taxonomy): Eukaryota > Metazoa > Arthropoda > Insecta > Coleoptera > Lampyridae > Aquatica > Aquatica leii. The sequence goes on along the minus strand of CM069433.1, from coordinate 45,892,708 downwards.
AACTAACCACCTTTTCACCATCCGCCGTAGTTTGACTCAACACAGCACCTAAACCAAAGTCCGAAGCATCAGTCTGTACCACAAAAGGAAGCGAAAAATCAGGACACGACAGAATAGGAGCAGCAACTAAGCTGTTTTTAAGAGAATCAAAAGCGACCTGACATTCATCTGTCCAAACAAAAGACACATTTTTACGAGTAAGAGCCGACAGTGGAGAAGTAAGAGAAGAAAAATTAGGAATGAAACGACGGTACCAACTAGTCATACCAATAAATCGTCTGATATCAGTGACATTCGAAGGAGTAGGAATATTGAGTATCGCGGTTACCTTGTCCGGGTCTACCAACAGACCATTCTTGTTGACTACGTATCCGAGGTACTTCAATTCAGACAAACAAAAGTTACATTTGTCTCGCCGTAAGGTAAGTCCAGCAGAAATTAGACGTTCTAACACCTTTTCTAGCACTCGAATATGTTCATCGAACGTTGGAGTAGCGATGATAATGTCGTCAAGGTAAGCGAAGCAATAAGGTTCCAAATCTACACCCAACACCCTATCAATCAATCTCTGAAAAGTAGCAGGCGCATTATGCAGACCGAATGGCATGCGCGTGAACTGAAAAAGACCACGAGAAGGAACAGTAAAAGCAGTCACAGCTTTGGAGTCTTCTGACAGCGGAATCTGCCAGTAGGCAGACCGAATATCCAAACTGGACAAAAATCTAGCATCTCTCAATCGATCTAGAATAGAAGTAATGTACGGTAATGGGTACGCATCTTTTTGAGTTACCTGATTCACCTTTCGAAAATCGACACAGAACCGATAAGTGTCATCCTTCTTCCTCACTAGAACAATTGGATTCGACCACGGACTATTCGATGGCTCCACAACACCCATACTCAGCATTGAATCCAACTCCTCATTAGCAACCTTCTGTAGCGCTGGTGATAGCGGATAATAGCGCTGTTTGATGGGTTCAGCAGTCGTACGTATCTGGTGCTGAACGAGAGAGGTGTGACCAAGTCCTGAGGATTGTTTCGAAAAAGAGTCCGCAACAACGTTGTCTAAGAGTTGTTGTTGGTATGGAAGTAGCTCTGAGATAGCCCCAATAGAATCCGAAGAGATAGTATCAATTGAAGGAAGGTTAGCATTAAAATTCCACAGTCCCTGCCGAAAATCAGGTATAAAATTCATAGCTTTCCAGAAATCAATGCCTAAAATCAATTGTTGTGAAACTTCTGGAATAACCAAGGTATTAAGCGTTTTTACTTTACCCTCTAGAGAAAATGGTAGAAGAACTGATCCCAATACGGTACACTTAATGTCATTCGCTAAATTACATGAAGACACAGAAGAAGGAGAAAGACGAATATTCAAAGACTGAAGAAGTTGCCATCCCGGACCACCCAGAATGGTTCGAGAAGCACCGGTATCCAAAAGACCAAAGAAAGAGAGACCTAATACATTAACCTTAAGATAAGGACGCTCATCATCACGAACACTGGCAAATATAAAGTCCAAAAGAATACGTTGTTTGTCAGGCAAGTCGAAAGATAGACTCCGAGATTAAAGATAGCGTAGAATCTACGACTCGGTCCGTAGACTCGTGTCCTAGTTTCCCGACACAGTATTGCACTTAGTGCAGTTGCGACGACTAACTCCTGCCTGTCCACATCCATAACAGTGAAGAGTAGGAGGTTTGTCACAATTAGGAGAGACATGTCCTATCTGACGACAATTCCAACAAGTAACGCGAGAAGAATTAAGAAAACCACGTCGAGAAGAATTAGAATTAATATTATTTTCTTCGAATTGTACTGAACGATTCTTAGAAGTAGAAGCAATCGAAGAAACCGAGGTGTCGCTAACATAAGCCAAAGCAGGTTCCAAAAGTCGAGTGGTACGCCGCGAAGGAGGTGGTTTATAGTTATCCACTGAAATTTTTGTTAACTCCAACCGCTTGCCATAATCGATCAACTGGGTCAAAGTAGAAATCTGGGGCTAAACCTAAGGCAGATTGGTAGTATGGTGTTAAGTTGCGTCGTATCGTCTTGAGCTGAGTTTCCTCCGAAGCGGGCAACGATAAACGTTGGAAGAGACTGCGCATCATCGTCACATACATGCCGATCGATTCTTGAGGTCCCATAGTTCGACTTCGAATCTCATCCCATAAACGATCGTCGTAATCAGGTGGTAAGAATTCTGATTTTAGCAAAGTAACTACATCTTGCCAAGAACGTAAAGAATCTCGATTCACCCTAAAGAGACACAAAGCTTTCCCAGTTAAAATTTCAGCAGCCGAATTAAACAAATTTTGTGGTGAGACACCACGCGACAAACACAACTCATCCACTCGCATCAAGAATTCGGTGAGTGAAAACGAACCCTCACCTGAAAAAGTCAAATTCCACTTAGCTAGTGACACATTAGTAACAGTAGCCTTCGAAAGAGCAGCAGTAGTCTGAACCGATACATCCATTTCAGTTTCAGAATCCGAAGAAGTAAGAAGAGGTGGTTCCCCATCCGGAAGTAATGACTCAACCGAAACATGTTTAGGACTAGACGAAGGTAGGTTAGCAAAAGAAACTGACGTAGTTCTAGTAGCCTTTTTTCCTTTAGCCGTAAACTCATTACGTAGAGTTTGTAGCGTAAGTCCAAATTGACGATGCAATTTTTCTTCATCTTCTCCATCAGGTGACATCTTTACACAACGACGATGAATATGTACCCACAAGGTACTAGCTCGTTTGAAAGTAGACGAAGAAAAATTCCCATCAAATTCGCTTAATAATGTTTGCAGTTCCCCAATAGCTTGTTCGACAGCTACCTTATCATCCTCAAAAACTGAAGTAACAGTATCCATACGAAAAGATGCTTCTTTTTCCAATTGTAAAGCACTACGTACCGCACCCCTTAATGTAGAAACGACTACTGTAGGATCAAACCCACGAGAAACTAATTCATATTGAAGCTCCTGCTTCCTAAGTCGATTCACTTCTAACCGCCAAGTAGCCATCTTAGTGACGAGTTTTCCTAATGAACGAGAGAAAAAAGAAAAGTCAAAAATCAAATAGTGGTACAGCTCCAATCACGTTTCCCAAAGCTAAGACAAAATCTTAAAGAAAACTAAACTAATCGTGACGTAAAACTGTACGACTAAAACCCAATCAAAAATAATAGTACAAGTAATATCACTAACAATTAATCTAATAAGCAAAAGAGTTAACCGACGTAGTCGAGTTAATCCAAAAATCACAGCGAAGTCCCACGACTCGTGTCTGACCAGTAATCCAATTAATAGAAAAGCAATTAAGTAAATTGCTAATATAAATTCAGATCGCAGCACTAAAAATCAAAGAAGTATAATTAGTGAAGTAACTCCGACATATCCAGTCTTGCAGCAATAACTACAAGAGCAAAGCAAAGTAGATCGAACCCACGAAAGACTAAGAAAAGGTAAAAGAATCAATAAAACTAGAAGAAATTATAATCGCACACACAGAAATCGGGCCCCACGTTGGGCGCCAAAATTTGTTACGAGAAACTTGGGTTCCTAGAGTTGAGATGTCCAAATAACAAGTTCCACCGGTCTTCTCGTAACCAAACAGAGCAACGGCCAGCACAGCTTCTTCGGAGAGGGATCGCAGGCTTTGTTATGTGTGATTATAACGTGAAGCTAATAAAAAGGCGCCAAGACGATGAAAAATTAAAGTCGAGGGAGATCGTCTAACTCGCCTCGTAGTACACGAAGAATAAATAACCTTACAAAAATAATAACACCAAATATATATATTTATTGAATCACAGAAGTCGAGACAAATATAGAAGTATAAACTCTTGAAAAACATACACACGTAGGTTGACTAAGTTCGAAATTTGTGCCTAGTGGCGAGCAACACACTGTGCAACAAAATGCCCTTGTCGGACTAGATAATGACATACATTTAGCGACTAAATAGATAAATACATATACAATAAATCGTAGATAAATCAAGCAATTAAGTTTTCGAGATTCGATGTGCACAAACGATAAATTCGCGAAGCACAAAAATATAATTAATTGTGTTAAGTTAACATGCACGTACGGTCCTTAACGACCTAGTCCCCGAAACACGAATAATAAATTTTAAATAGTAATACTTACAAGCTGGACCTTACTCGGACTGTTAGCGCTAACCTCCGACTTCGGTACACCTAAAACAATACTATTAAACCCCGATCGAAACGGGCATATCCGTTTAACACAAGTAATAAGAAAGGTTTGGTTAGCATCCAATTAGTACGAACGTAAGTGCGCAGCGTTTCCCTGTGGCTTAATCGAGTAAATTCCCCATGTTTGACTTCATAACAGAAAAGAATAGTCCTGGCGGTTCTCAACCTTCGACGGTGGTTATTATCAGTAGGTAACAATACTTCGACGTCATGGAAAGTTTCCACTACGACCACCTGTTGGTTATCTTAATTGATAACGCCGGACAATTTGGTGACTACCAAAATCCGCTACAGAAAATTAGTAGGTGTCAATTTAAACCCTCAATAAAGAAATTGTATACCACTTACCCCGTTTCAACCTTCCACAAATATAAACGCATTAGAAATTTGTAGCGTGACACAATTTTAGCGGTGAAGGCTAAACCGGGCAAATAAATAAAGTTAACTCGGCAAAGATTTAATGAAGAATGACTTCGGATATGCTGTCATAATTGTGACAGGCTGGCGCAAGAGCAGAACGATCCTGACAAGTTTCATAATATCTACCGAGACATTTTCCCTACTCGCGAATTGAACTACCAAGTTCTTATTTTAACGTTACAGTCTTATTAAATTTAGATTGAAACATTTTGAATTGTTAGCATTAATACGTTTTTTAATATTTGTTTTATAATTTCGTATTAAATAAAATTATTTGTGTTCAAAATTAATTGTTGTTGTTCTCTTTGGTTCTTAACATAGTGCGCCTATACAAGTGTTAAAAAAATGTATTATTAGACTTAAATTATTATTAATTTATTCTTATTCAGTGTTATAATATATTACTTTAGAAAGACATATAATTTTAGTTTTTGTAAGAAAAAATCAGGGGGTTTTTAAGGATTAGTAATAGACTTAGTATCAACTTTGTTACAGAGTTTTGTAATTTATTTGTAAATAATTTTAAATAGCACATTTAAAATTTATTTTTAAATTTTAACTTCTAAGCTTTCTTAAAAATTGTGCTGTAGCAAAGGTAATCTTTACTAGAATCGCAGCGCTATTACGGTGTGAAAAGAAAGCAGATCTAATTTATTTATTTATTTACTGTAATAACTAAAATGTAATATATATATATATATATATATATATATATATAATAATATATTGCAATTATTGCATACAATATTAAATTTATATTATCACAATCAAGCGGCACAATTAAATATAACTATTATTTTACATATAATAAATATTTATATCTAGTCCAAAAAGTATTATTCTGCGAGTATGAGTATATTTGTATGCCTAAGTGATGCAGAAACCTACAAAATACAATTACTTGCAAAATACTTTTAGGATGGGTCATGCACAAAACTCTTTGTGCTAACCTTTATAGTATAAATTTGGTCAAAATAGTTTAAGTATTAATGTTCGATAACCTATGTTGATAAAACTGAAATTTGTAATGACATAAATTTTTAAATTAATCTGACAATTAGATAATTTTATTACAGTATAATTTATATGAAAATAAAACTATTTTTATTGTAAAATACAAGCAAATTTATTATAGTCAAACCTCAGAGAGTGAGAGCGAGAAACCTCTATAAATGAAAGTAATTTTCAGGTGCCCTCATTTTAACCTTCTAATACTCTATAAGTGAGAAACAGAAAGCTCTATAAGAGACTCATGGACCTCTATAACTGAGGCTGCTACCAGGCTGTACCTATATAGCGACAGTCGAGCGTATTTAACATCTGCTATTTATATCTTATTCGTAAATTTCGTAGAACTAACATTGCTGTTGTCTTCCTAAATTTCGAAGAAATAACATTGTTTTTGTATCGTATTTTCTTCGAATGGCGAAATGTACCGACTTATTGGTCAAACTTACTACAGTTGATAAGTATAATTGCGAAGAAACGTACTTATAATGTTAAAACGAACCAAAGTGTAGTCTTTAAGTAATAAACTTAAAATTGTGAATGCGTTTGAGTCCGGAAAATTGCGAAATCAAATACACAGTGAGTTTGGTTTACTGGAATCTACCTTTTATAAAATTATAAAATCAAACGATTTTGTAAAGTCTTAGTGCACTGAGAGATACGAAAACATTAAGAAAAGTCGACTTTCGAGTTTCTCAACATTAAAAAATGTCTTTTAGATTGGATAAAACAAACCCTTGATAAAAACATTCCTATAGATGGAGCCTTGTTCAAACAAAAATCTAAAGACTTTGCTACAAAATTGAGAATTCAGAACTTTTCAGCTAGTAATAGCTGGTTAAAAGATTTTAAAAAACGAAATGATATTCCTATCAAAAAAACAGCAAGGTAAAAAGTAAATCTGTAGACCAAAGCGTGTGTAACCAATGAATTGAAGATCTGCCAAATCTGTTAGAAAAGTATGATCCAGAAGATATTTATAACGCGGATGAAACTACTTTGTTCTTCAAGTGTCTTCCGTATAGAACATTCACATTTAAAAGGCGAAAAATTCCATGGAAGAAAACAAAGCTAGTAACGTCTTACTATTCTTCAATGTGTACACATGACTGGTACGGACAAACTGCTATTTTTGATCAACGGGAAGTCAAAGCTACCGAGACGCTTTAAAGGTATTAAGAATCTACCTGTTGATTATGCCAGTGATACAAACGCTTGTATGACAAATATACTGTAGAACCGTACTGCTCATTGCCTGCCAATACCACCAGTAAACTTCAACTTTTAGATTGTGATGTAAAAGTTGCATTTATTCTACTTAGTAATTTGCAACAAGGAATTTCCGATTTGAATTACATTACCTGTCGTATAGACAACTAACATTACATTTCTTTATTTCGATTATGTTTAACTCTATATATCCTAATGTCTCACGTTATTTGGTTTTTGGATTTCGTAAAATTGGTCATACTGATTTACCACCACGAATAACGTAAGTTAGTGGGAGATTTTGACGCGGAAATGAGTTTTTGTATTGCCATAACTACAGGAAATTTAATTTAGGGACCCCTACTAAAATTTCATATAACCTCACTTCATTTTCTTATTTCTTTAAAATCAATGACGTACTGTCAATAATCACCTTCTTAAATTTATAACCGTACAGGTGCGCTAATTGTAGTTTATACAATTACTTAATTATCTTGATACATGTTAACTATTTTCTGTGATAATTAAATTACTATATTGTTGTTTCTTTGTATTTGTGTATCTAGGTTTTTTTTCCTAAACTATCAATTATTCTGATAGTTCTATCAGGTGCGTGGGAGGTACCTGCTACTGACTGTTAGGTTCGGTCAGTTATCGCTAATAGCAGTAACTTGGCGCCTATAAATACTTTTTTCTCCAACTTAGAACCTCTCCACTCTTTGACTTCTAGCAGGTATATCATTTACTTTGTCTACCTCCACGTAACAAGATCAAGGTATCATATGCACATTCAAACGCTTTTATCGCAGAAAAGTTGTTAAGCATGTCCTTATGTGCCTAGAAGAAAACAATAACCCTGAGGTTAACGTAATTTTAACCATAAAACTTGCAAGAAGAGCATGGTGCAAAGTAAGTAACGTTAGTATCAAAAACTTGTCATGTTAAAAGTGTCTTGGTGTAATTTTTGTACTGCATAAGTTTCGCCCACTTTTTGCTACATTTAGAGCAATGCGCTGTGCCGTGATTACTGCTTGACAGCTAAAATTTTATCGAGGAAGAAAAACTATTTTTCCAGTGAATGTGGTCCGCTTCGCATATATGATCTAACGTAAACGCCCAGCGATTTTTTCACTTCTAAATTTTCGCACTCATCTGTATTATAAATACGTGTAGTATGTTTGCTGCATTTGTGAAAGGTGTCTTCGGGTAAACATTGTATTTTACTTTACTTAACTATTTTCCCGTAATTGTGATAGCGATTTGGGATATCGCCACGTGTTGGCCAATTTGAAGCGATTTATGTCAATCCATTACCTTCCGCTAGAAGCTATAACTAGAAGCACGTACAAAACACTATCGAAACATAATGTGGCAATAAATCGTTCTTATATTACATGTGATGTTCGAATAACCTTGGAGGCACACGTGCGATAGAAATAATGAAAAGCACTCGAATGCTTAACGCATTTGATTACGACAATTCATTGTTTGTTAACAAGCATCATATCTGTGATACGATCTGACATCTAACTTTTATTTTATTTTTTTTAATTTGTGTATTTGTGGAACGTAAAATATGTGCAAAAAATTAATGATAGTTAATGCCAACTTCTAGTTATAAAATTCTGCTACATTTTACCGGTCCAGGCTAGAAAATTAAAATTTTTGGACAATGATACTGTCGGTAAAATACATCAAAACGGACAAAAGCACAAAAAATTATTTCAGTGTTTCATCGACTGTTGCTGTTCAGGAGCAAGATAAATAATTTGGATCAGTGATTGCAAACATGTTGCAAATATGATTTAAAATCTACATACAGTACATAATCAAATGCAAATGTACAAGCGTCTATAATAATTATGCAAACTAATAAAGAAAAAATAACTTAAACTGTTTTCAAAAAATGGGAAATAAAATACTTCGGAAAGGAGAATATTAAATATTTCATGCTTTTTGTTAAATTTAAATTGGTCAATAACATTATTTAAGATTAGTTTTACTTCTCACTACTGTGACGCCAACAATAACTGATTGCCAGTATTTCAATTAAGTTTCACTAATCTAGCAACATGAGGTTTAGTCTATATAGGTGAAACTAGTTGTTCAGTCATCACAGGTATAAGAAAAAACATATTTTTAAGTGTTGTTGTTGAACATTATTTTACTACAAGCCATAATATAGATTTTGACAACGCCTCGATTAGTGCAAAATCTCTATTCGTCTTTAATAAGAAAGTCCGAGAAAGCATAAAAATCATCAAAAACTCCAATAACTTCAAGTTCTCTCTAAAACGTAACTTAGTTTATCAAAAGCGCTACCAGTTATTCTTTCGGTCTAGTTCTGCCAGTTTCACTGATGTATATTTTGCCACAGGTGCATGCGACTTAGTGCACTCCACAAGTATTGCAAGAAGTTTTATTTTTTACAGGTTTCAACAAATTTTTAGTTTTTGTGGTAGTATAACGAGCAACGTGTCTTGTCATAGGTCATATATACTTTTAGCTTGCCTTGTATAAAAACTTTTAAATTCATCTTGTAATTAATCTTGATGACAATTTATCATATATACAGACATCTTAACATTAGTAATTGAATTTACAAATTCAAAAAAATAATTAATTTTTATAAAAAGGGTTTACCAGTACTAACGAGTCCTAGCTGTACGCTGGCGTCGGGTTGGATTACATTCTTTTATTAATACAGTTGGAGATTTAAACTATTTGCTTATCAAAACAAATTTGATTTTTGCGGGTGGTTTGTAAATTCTATTACCCACCTTAAATGTTTGTACTATTTAAATGTTACAAAGATCAGTACAAACAACTCAAATAAGGTTAGTAAAGCGGCTATTTTATGCTTTCTGTTCTGTTTTTCGTCATGTTATTAACATTATATAATTTCACATTTTACGTATCAGATTTATTGCGACAGAGTATGTGCATTACAAATGCATGTTTAATGGATTTTAAACCAATTAAATCCTAATATATTAAAACGCTTTATATTTATAATAACAAATTACGCAACTAAAATGTCTAATCAAATGACTAATAATATTAACGCTTTTAATCACTTCTATTTTAATAAAAATATACAAAAAATAAAGTCAACATCAAAAATGTTACTTAATCAAAAGTTTTTTGTACATATTTACAAGCAAGGTTGTATAAAAAAAATATTTTCATATATTTATTTGTCACAATCTGCAGTACTTTATTGATCAAACAAACATCTATATTCTCATAACAATATCACATTGAGAGTGATTTTTCGTAGAATTCTATCATATTCCTTACGGTAATTGAATTTTTTGCTAATATTATGTAAATATTTTTTTAAATAATGTTAGTAAGTATACCTTTTACGCAAGATTTCTTGAATAACAATAAAAGAAAAAGCTGATTTTTTACATCGGTATCCATTTGAAAAGGTATTCATGTTATTTACAATAATATCAAATTAATGTTCTTATCATCAAAGTAAAACCGTAAATTTATGTTATTTGACACTTTGTAACTCAATTACAATAGTATATTGTATAAATGAGTAAGGAATAGTTGGCAATATACATTCCTTACGAATTATACACTATACTTTTTTTACGACTATAATATGTTTAATTACTACCTACTCAAAGTCAAATTACACTTTCTACGAGAGCAAATAATGCAGAAAATAAAAATTAAAAATTTGTGTTGGTAGTACCTGTATTAATACCTAAATCACAAAAAATTATATGTCAAAACGTATTTACTTTATGTGAATTTGCTAGTGTTTATTCTACACATTATAAGTGTAACTATTATCTGACTTTTAGCTATTTACCTCTACTTAGAAAAATTGTAAGTATAATTTACGTACTTTAAATACATGCAATTTTAGTTAACTTCAAATCATTTACTATATTAATTTTTTTAATGCGTTAATTTCAAACAAAAGTTAATATGCATAAACTGTTAAAACAGTTTGCTTTTACAGCCAGTAAATAAAAGAAATCTATGTATGCCGATGTTTGAATCCATGAGAATTCAAGTTTTTCTAAGAAATACTATGTTGATATGTGAACGTTAGTTTCTTACAACCTGCACAGAGAACATGTGAATATAACTTACAAAGCAAATAAGATAAATTTCTAAATGCTTAAAAATAATTCGTAATTAATGGGTGTTATTATTAGGAATGGAGCGTTACAAACTAAGAAAGTAATAAGAAAATTAGTGTTTTGAAATAAAAACTATTTTGTTGTTTTTATAACAAATATTTAAGAAATGAAAGTTTTTTTTGTTTTTTTTTATTTTATTTTATATTTTAATCGATGCAAATAATAACAATGCAGATGATAATAAAAATGCGCCTCACAAAAAGGTAATTAAGGGCGTACAATTAATCAAAATCACAATTGCTAATAAGTGATTAACTAAATGTCAGATAATAGTAAACATAACGATAATTGGTCACATTACCTTTTAAGTCATTTCATGATTAATAATTGGTCATAAAACCAAACATGGTTTGGAGATGGAGTGACGTGGCTGAACTGAATTCTCACCTTCTGCAAACTTAAACAAGAAAGTACGTTTGAGCATCCCGTTATCAATTCATTTACTACAATTAATTATTTGCTTTTGATGATAATGATCAATAAATAAATATCACACATATCTAAAATTCAAATGGAGCGATAATCAAATCATGCTGGATTATTACTGAAATCAAATATAAGAATCAGACCGCTTAGGTTCCTGACAACGCCACCCAATGTCAGCTCCAAGTGTTCAATGGGTGTACGACTACATTCCACCCACTCAGAGTGCTTCCGTCCGGGACCGTTATAACAAGCCAAATGCTCCGGTCCAAAAAGCGGGCCTAGGATGTGCAATAGGTGTACGACTACATTCCACCCGCCTAGAGATCCCTAAATGAGCGCAATGCTCCGGTTCCAAATGAACCATGATCGAACCGCGTTACCAAATAAAATAAATATCAGACCTAGGTAGTGCAATGGGTGTACGACTACATTCCACCCGCCCAGAATCTCTGCAGAACCCTTTCGGTTCTAGTAACAAACGAATTCGACCATGTCGACACACACCAGCAAAACGTCAAACGGCCTTATCGACACAATTTAAACATTGAATTAAGCAAATCAACTATCAACTCTTAAATTTAGATTCATAGACAATATTCAAAACATAATTGACAACAACCAACATTTATTGACATCGCACTCCATTGTCTAACTAATGTAAACATTGAACGAATTGCGCAAGACGTCACCAATGCAACTTTTAAATTCATAATTATCATTTAATATTCAATAAAAGCATTTATAACTGTCTATTAAAATATTGAGTCTCAAATTAATTAATTATTAATAAACACGGCTCAATAAAACCTCATAAATAGAAACAGTAAATGATGCTCACATTCAAAAGAATGAATATTAAGTTAATAGATAATAGAAGAGCTCATTGAAAACTCGTAATTAAAAATAACATAATGATAGTAATAAAAATATTAGTAGTAAACTACAAGATAATAAGAAACTCAGTGAAACTCACCTTTAAATATTCACGATAAAACAAACACACTTCACTGTACGAAAGTTACAACGTAATTAAGAATTAGATCTTTGGCAAAACTAAACATTCCTAATGGTAATAAATTAGGGTCGGTAGTGTTTCATTGTCCAGCAAAACCAAATGCGGCTGCAATTTGATACTCTGGGAAGAAAAGTAAACGAAATTGCTGCATTTTAAAAGCTTTATTACAGTACAAATTATGATGAATCGAAACAATTAAACGTATTTATAGAATATAAGTGTCATATACTTCATATTACTTTAAAAACATTAATTTAATATAGTCGTTATTCAAAGCAACGTATATTAAATAGGGATTTTTTAGGTTCGGGCTACAATTATTTGAGCCCATGGCTGTATATGTAGCAGAGCATTCTAACGTATCGTCGCGACCTATACTACAAGATTTCATATTCAGTTTTAACATGCATAATTCAGTAATTATAAAGCAATAGTAGTTACACGATGTGTTCTAAGTAAAACGGTATATTTGTCGTAGGTAATTTTCAAAAAATGCAAAAAAGTACTGTACATTTTTTTAATGAATTTGTAAGGCTATCGTTGAAGGTTGAAATAAAATCTCTTCAAAAGTTATAAAAATACCGCATTACAGTTTTATCGAAAAGAAAACAAAAGAATCAAAGTTGATATTAACATATATATTTTAGTGTAAGAATTGTTAATTCTTATGTCGAAATAGAGAAACAATTTTCTATATTAAATGTAAAAAAAAGTAAACACACGTAATAATTATGATTCTTTGATTACAACAAAATTATTTTGTAATTATCTTTAGAACATATTTTCTGTCGAGAAAAAGTCTGTAAACATCGACACGATCAAAGTCCTTGTATCATACACAATAGTTAGCATTAGTATTCTCTTGATAAAACACTAAAGACTCAGCCAAGCTATTTACCACCATTCCACAGGAAGTAGGTTGACGTTAAACAGAATCTTACAAAGTTTTCTTCAACACATCAATAGACTCCACAACAGGATCAAATTCACCATGAAGATCGAAAAGAACAAAACGCTGCCCTTTCTAGATGTTCTGGTAACACGCACAGACAACAACAAGCTAAGTCATAGCGTATACCGCAAGAAAACACATACAGACCGGTATCTACACGCATCCTCTCATCATCATCCACAACAGAAGAAATCCCTCGTCAACACACTTCTAAGAAGAGCAGAGAAAATTAGTGATGAAGAACACAAGCCGGAGGAAAACAAGCACATCAAGGACGCTCTTATAAAAAATGGCTACAATAAAAAATTAATAATACCACAAAAAAAGAAGGAAAAGCAAGCTGAAGTTGCTGCGGAGACCCCGTCAGAAACATCTGCTTACTTACCCTATTTTGCCGGAGTCACTGACAGACTAAAGAGGATTCTGGGAAAGAAGAACATCACTACACGTTATAACACAGTGAAGAAAATAGATCAGCTCATACCACTTAACAAAGATCAACTTCCGAGACTACACACCAAGGGTGTATACAAATTAGAGTGTACGTGCGGCAAGAGTTACATCGGCCAAACAGGAAAGAGCATTCAGTGCAGGGTTAAAAAACATCAACGAAACGCTCAATTCAGACGCACGGACAAATCTGCAGTAGCGGAACATCTACATAAGAATGGAGATCATCGGATTGACTACGGGAACGTAAAGGTATTAGCAAGAAGCAGACACTATCACCAGCGAGTAATACTCTAATCACTAGAAATAATGAAAAGGATGGATACAGATTAAGCAACACAGCAGAACATGCAGAAAGTCATCAGACGTCTATGAACGCAACTCAATAGACCAGAACGGACACGGATCAGCGAAGCGGAGCCGAAAGACGGTATATAACAAAGAACGCAAAACGATAACATCAGTCTTTAGAAATCTTCTTAAGAAGCTAGCAGCATGATCAGTAAAAGTTTTGTGATACCCGCAAAACAGTGCTACATTAAACAACCGCCGCTTGCGTTCAACTTAATTATTGCTTTAAGTAAATACATTATTTCGGCAGTTGACGATGACATCAAAAGCACCAAAATTTTTAGTGTTGAGGGAAATTCCACACAAGATATTTCTGTAATTGATCAATTCAGTTTGTGTGTAAGATAACAATGTTGTTAATAACAGAATAAGGAAGAGATTATTGAAATATTTTCCCGTTAAGACGACTGGATCTGGCTTGTATGAACAAATAAAATCAGAGTTAAATACATTATGTTTAAACTTTAATAGAATAGTAGGATGTGCTTTTGAAGGTGCTGGCTATGTGAGCGGTCAATATAGTGGTTCACAAGCTAAATTTAAAAACAACAATAGTTGAATTATATAGTATGTTTATTGTTATGCTTATGCATTAAATTTAGTAACGCCCAGTACAAAAAGCTGTTTAATTGCGAAAGATTTCTTAAGACTGTTAAATTCCACAGTTTTTATTTCAGAATTACACAAAATAATGTTCATATGAACCAAGGTATATAAAGATGTATTAGAAGACCATGACTTACTTTATCGTCTCTTAACACGACTCGTTAGTAAACTAAAGACAAAAGTTTAAACAACATATTTAATGAAACAAATGTGAAACTAAAAGATAAAAAAAAGTTACGCTTCTTATTTACCTCTGCACTATTGCAAGTAATAAAATTTTTTTTGGAGACATAACTTTTAAACCTCAAAGTAGACAAAGGAACTAGATTCTGCCAAATTGTTTTTTCTTATCAACATTATTAATTTGCATGTAGGAAACTATGAAGTTGTTAGTTAGATAGTAAATATTACAACCGCGAATTTCAAAAAATGTATTTGAATTATACGCGGCATAATTTTTGCACTTGCGTAGTACAGTTAGAAATATTATGCCGCGTATAATTCAAATACATTTTTTGAAATTCGCGATTGTAATATTTACTATCTAACTAACAACTTCATAGTTTCCTACATGTGGATTAACTCGTACGTAGCTCCGTTCCTACGAGATGGCGTTTAGCCTCAGATTTGTTAATCAATTAACACCCGAATGGGATTAAAACTATGGCAATTTGTTTTATATAGTTGTGGAAACTGCATTATAGTATTCCAGTGCTGAGGAGTCCAAATAGGACGAAACAGCTGTCCACTGGTCTCTAAGATGGTTTCTGCAATTATATAAACAAATTTTTGCACTTGCGTAGTACAGTTTGAAATATTATGCCGCGTAAAATTCAAATACATTTTTTGAAATTCGCGGTTGTAATATTTACTATCTAACTAACAACTTCATAGTTTCCTACATGTGGATTAACTCGTACGTAGCTCCATTCCTACGAGATGGCGTTTAGCCTCAGATTTGTTAATCAATTAACACCCGAATGGGATTAAAACTATGGCAATTTGTTTTATATAGTTGTGGAAACTGCATTAGAGTATTCCAGTGCTGAGGAGTCCAAATAGGACGAAACAGCTGTCCACTGGTCTCTTAGATAGTTTCTGCAATTACATAAACAAATTTTTGCACTTGCGTAGTACAGTCAGAAATAATGCCGCGTATAATTCAAACACATTTTTGAAATTCGCGGTTGTAATATTTACTATATAACTAACAACTTCATAGTTTCCTACATGTGGATTAACTCGTACGTAGCTCCGTTCCTACGAGATGGCGTTTAGCCTCAGATTTGTTAATCAATTAACACCCGAATGGGATTAAAACTATGGCAATTTGTTTTATATAGTTGTGGAAACTGCATTAGAGTATTCCAGTGCTGAGGAGTCCAAATAGGACGAAACAGCTGTCCACTGGTCTCTAAGATGGTTTCTGCAATTATATAAACAAATTTTTGCGCTTGCGTAGTACAGTTAGAAATATTATGCCGCGTATAATTCAAATACATTTTTTGAAATTCTCGGTTGTAATATTTACTATCTAACTAACAACTTCATAGTTTCCTACATGTGGATTAACTCGTACGTAGCTCCGTTCCTACGAGATGGCGTTTAGCCTCAGATTTGTTAATTATTAGTTTGCAATCTCAGAGGTACTAGTAAACTTTGAAAGATGAGTTATTTTCAAATTTCTGCTTGAATTGTCTGTTGAGATCCATCACAGGTTCATTTAGTAATAAGCTCAAGATTTTCAATTTTATATATTGTTAAAGCTTTTATAACCTCTTCTAAATGTTTCTTTCTCCATACAAAACGTGTAGAATTATAATGTGGTACACTTGTACCACACCAGTCAGAATGGGGGGTCCAATTTTTAACGGGCGAAAGCGCCGGTTGGGCACAAATTCGAAAAACCAAAATAGCTTTAAAACACGTAGTCGATGGTAAACTTAGAAATATCAAAGAGATCCAGAAAAATACAACAGATAGTTTTATAGATAATCATTTTTAAAATTGCGCGTGGTACACTCGTGCCACACCAGCTAGTTAGGGTTAAAAAATCTTCCATTCATAGCATTATAATTTTAATGAGCTGTTATTCATCATTTCGGTAATTGTAAAGATAAACAAATATCTTAAATCTTGTTCTTAAATATAATCGATCTTAAATTGATAATGATGATTTTTTAGACTTTTTGCGATAATTGCGTTTTTTTAAACGACCCTCTTGTATGATTGACCACCAGCCGCCACTGATTTTAACTATAATTTCAATTTATTTTAAATTTTTATAACATAATATATATAGGAAATAATAAGTGTCTGGTACAACTACGTAATTTTAATATGTTAAATACCTACACTTGTTAAGTTTTCATATTAATATATGCACTTTAATTAATATGAAAACAACACTAAAATCTAAAATAAAACAAGTAATATTTAAGGTTCAGTTATAAAACATAGTTATATTTAATCTCTTTGAGCACTTTATATTTATTGAACTGAAGATTTAATTAGTAGTTTTGTAACATCTGCTAAAGTAACACTGTGCGCCTCGATTAATCCTTTAATATTATGATTAACCCTCTTATTCGGAATGACTTGATTAATAGTAATGGTTATTAATTTATTAAGTCAACATTTTATTTCATTCAACGAAGTTTTCTTTATTCGTTTATTTATTTCAGTAACACGAATCATAATTTTGTTGTATTGTATTATTTTAAGCATGTAAATATTTTTAGTGTTTATAGTTTTTAAAAAGAAAATATTGTACAATCTCATCATTGAATTCACAGACGCT
The DNA here is from genome assembly GCA_035610365.1 of Aquatica leii. NCBI lineage: Eukaryota > Metazoa > Arthropoda > Insecta > Coleoptera > Lampyridae > Aquatica > Aquatica leii. The sequence goes on along the minus strand of CM069433.1, from coordinate 45,875,092 downwards.
TTGATGTTTACTATTCTATCAAGAATTAATTATTAACATAAATATACTTATGTTTATCATTTCTGTAAATACTATCGTTTTCTTACAGATTCAACTCATTCATATTCTAGTTTAAGCTAACACCAACGTAATGAAACAAGCAAAACATGTTAAACATTATTAGATATCGCTTTGATTTACTTGATTAGGATACAATATTGAGTCGTGATTTTCTTACACGATGTGCCTACATCAAGATAAAGTTCATGCAAACACCATCACACACAACACGTGTCTTTGTCTATTAATAGAACATAATTTGTAGTTCCTTGAAGTACCTAGTAATTAACTAGGTGTCTATTTTTACTATAGCTGAGATTTAATTTCAAGAATTCTCTTCAAATACAACACTGTACGGTAATCTATATGTTACACAATCTGCAAAAAATATTATTTCTTTATAAAACATTTTAATTGCTGAATGTGTATGTTTAATTGTAATATTTGAACATTTGGTATAGTCTAAACTATAATGACTAATTAATATTAATCTTCTAGAACCTTTCCAGTATGTGACACTAATAATATAACATTAAAAAACTTAACTTAAATCTTTCGTGACTGGCAAGATGAATAATTCTTTAATCAATAATTCTAATTTGGTTGTGTATTGCGCTGGCGAATATTACAGAATCTAAAACTTGAATATTGACATACATATTTCATGTTATTTACATACAAAGTAATATTTACTTTAAAATTTATATAGGTACTTTATATAAAGCGTTAAAAACGTATTTGTAAACAATTAAAAAGAAAACAAATCTTCAAAAAGTATTAAGCGTAAAAAGTCATAAATCAACACTACATTTTACGTTTCTACGAATAATTTTAATTATACATACTGCAAAATGTCAAAAATTAAAACAAACGTAAAAGTTTACATTTTCGTAAATGAATTTTTTGTATTTTCTAACATAAATTCTGTATTATTCTATGCAAATATTCAATAGTCAAGATAGGTAGTCAAATAATATATACTGAAACGTAACAATCAAAAACGCAAAAAATGTATACAATTATGTATTCGGTTTATATTGCGCAAAATCTAAATGTTAGAAAAACTTTTGTAAAGAGAAAACGTTGTTTTTGTTCAGCAATTAAACAATAACATTAAAGTACATTCATTCGTTATACAATGATTGTACTAAATAAATTTAAAAAAATTGAATGAAACTTCTTTAATCTATTAAACAAAATAAAACAATTTCGATTATTTTAATTACATGTTGTACAAAAAGCAAAATCTAATATAAGCAGTTACTTACAACATTGTAAATAGAACAAGCTTATACTAAAATGCTCTTAGAAAGCAATAGAAACTGAAAATTTACTAAACAAGTTTGTTTGTTTATAATAATTAGGTTATATATATATACAAATATACATATATCAGTAACTTATTTTACAATTTTGTTAAAACTAATTACTAATTTAAATGATTTAAAAGAACATGAACATTCATTTCATGATTGACCATGTTTAGCAAAACTTGTTTTGTTAAAAGTGTTCCGGTGTGATTTTCGTACTGTATAATTTTCGTCCCGGAACGTTCACTTTTTGCTACATCGAAAGTGGTGGCTGTCAACTGAAAAAAACATTTTTCCGTTGTCTAGGTATGATAATGAGCTAACATACACGCCCGGCGAGGCTTTTATCTTTAAATATTCATAAGCATCCGCGTTATAAGTAGGTGTAGTACTTTGCTGCTAATGTGAAAATCTTTCTGGGATAAGAATTATTTTTATTTTTGTGATTTAGTTTGATTTTTTCGTAATTGTCATTAGCGAATTTTCGATACTCACGCGCATGCCATTAATGCGAAGATATTAACACCTATTAATTGATTTGGGAAAACAATTTTCGATGTAATGAAAAAGGCACTACTTCTACGTTGATTAAGAATATTGATTTATACCCATTAAATACGACAAGTGTAAACGTATTGGAAAGCCCACTTACTCAATTATCCATATTAATCTGGGGAAAACTTGGCGCATCTGCTTTTTTCACATAAATCGTATGAACCAAAGCGAACTTATTTATAATAACGCTATATGTATGTTATTGTTTATGTCAGCGAATTTTAGGAAATTCTGGAGAAGGTACCGCTAGCTAGCCGCTATCTTCGAATAGAAAAAATTGTAAGTGTTATATTTCCTCTTCTAATTTTCTTTCATCTAAGTTGTCAATCGTTTGCACTTACGACTGTATGTACATATTAGGTTGTTGTCACAATTATTTATAAAACTTTTTTTGTGTGCAATATAATATTAAAGGGTGCGCTCGGGTTGTCTTAATTATCGAGATACTGCATATTTGTATCATATTTACCATTGTAAATTTTTTCGTTTGGAATGTACAAGTTAGTCCGACAAGTTTAATTTTACATACGACGTGTTGCCTAACTGAAAAAAACCTGTATTAACAATTATTATTTAGGATCTATACCTACTACTAAACTCCGCCTCAACGGTTCCTGGGTGGACTGAGTAGCTTAGGAGTCGTTGTGCCGGTCCTAAGCCCGGATAAAGGAGGAGGGTTTCAAGGTTAGGCTAGCTTCCTGCCGAAGGTAAAAAAACAAACCTGCTCACAGACCCAGGAAGACTGCCTCGGAACAGGATGGAAATACGGAAACGACTCACGCAAGGAACAGGACACGATTAAGGAAATGGCGAAATAAAAAGAAAAAGAACCAGCTGCGGATAGGGTGTTGGAATGTGAGATCATTTAGTGGCAAGGACCAAGAGATCATTGAAGAATGAGTGGAACATAGAGTGGATATTTGTGCTATATCTGAGACGAAGAAGAAAGGGAAAGGGACAACAGATTACGGAGACTATCTACTAGCTTACTCTGGAAAACCAAAAGACGAAAAAGCAGCTTCCGGAGTAGTGTACTGATTAACCAGACGATTGCACATAACATAATGGATATCGAGTACAGGAGCGACAGAATAATTGTAATCAAAATTAAACTGGTAAAAAATATGCTCCATATAATATCAGTATACGCCCCAGATACGGGAAGACCACAACAAGAAGCGCATGAATTTTATGACCAACTTCAGCAAACAATTGACAGAGTTTCAAACCAGACTCCTATCATAATATTAGGCGACTTTAATGCTCGGATAGGTAATTCAATAATAACAGGAATAAAGAACAGATTCAATGAAGCAAATGTGAATGACCGAGGTGAAATGCTTATTGAATTTTGCACCCACAATGAGTTACGTATAAACCATACTTTTTTTAAGCACAAAAGTCAACATAAAGTGACATTCTGTGGAAGTAAAGCTAACTCAACTATAGATTACATAATAACTAATAAAAATATAAGACCAGAGCAGATCACAGATGTAAGAGCCTTAACATCGGCAAACATAGACTCAGACCATAACCTTATATTGGGAAAAGTCACTATGATGAAACCATCACCAAAGAAACATAGTCAATTAGCAAACCAAGAAAAGTTCAACATTGAATCATTCAGGAACCAAAGTACTATCGATCTGTATCAACGACGTCTTAAACAAAATCTAGATAATAACATAATTATCCATGGTGAATCCTCCGACATCATGTGGGAAAAACTAAAAACTAATATAACAAATGCAGCCAAAGAAGCAATTGGAATAAGCATTCTAAAAAAATCAAACAATAGAAAGAATGGAAAACCATGGTTTACACCTAAAATTAAAGAGTTGGCACAAGAAAATAAATAAGCACATCTCCGATACAAATCGAGCAAGACACCTTGAGACTACATTCAGTACGTCAAAATTAGAAACAGAGCAAACGACAGAATCCGAGAAATAAAGAGGGAGTATTGGGAGAACTTCAGTAGAGAAATAGAGAACGATATGTATGAATCCTAAAAACGAATCTGGAAAATATTGAGAGCGTCAAAGAGAGAAGTTAATGAAGCCGTACAAACAGACAAAATATCCTTAAAAGAATGGACCGATCATTTCAGAACACTATACTCGAGCAACGATATATTAAGCGAAGGCAAAACAATCCCCAAACTTATCCGCAAGACACCATTGAACACCGAAAAAGTACTAGATGAGATGAGAAAATTAGAAAATGGGAAGTCACCTGGCCCGGACAACATATCCAACGAGCTGTTAAAACACGGAGGTGAAAACTTAGCAGGTCAACTTGCTGACTTATACAACAACATATTAGAGAATACAGCTATACCAACCAAAAAGGGAAGCCTATGTAACCCGGAGAACTACCGCGGAATTACGCTTCTAAATAGCTCGCATATTGCTAATAAAGTCCAAATGAGCGAAGAACAACAAGGCTTCAGAAAAAACCGTTCTACTGTCGATGCCATCTTTATCGTTAGACAGATTTCCAAAAAGTCCATAGAGTACAATAAACCTGCTTTTCTATGCTTAATTGACCTAACGAAAGCATTTGATAGGGCACGGATTACATATGTTATAACAGAACTACAACGCCACAATATACATACGAATATCATAGAAACCATAGTTCAACTCAACATTAACAACACGACAGTAATTAAAAGTAACACACAAACATCAGATCCTTTACACGTAAAGGCGGGCATACGACAAGGGGACAGCCTTCGTCCATTGTTATTCAACCTTTTAATGGACAATTTAATAGAAGTACGTAAGGTGAATAACGGTTACAGCATGGGTGGACAAAAGGTTAAAATTGTAAGCTATGCAGATGATGCTATTTCTGGCTGAAACTGAGGATGGCTTACAACGACTGACGCAAGCATTCAACACCGCAGCAGAAAAAGTAAATATGCAAATTTCAATTAAAAAAACCAAAACCATGACGATAGCAAAAGAGAGGCGGAGATGCAAAATAGTGATTAATGACGAAATTATCGAACAAGTATAGGAATTTAACTATTTGGGAACTACCATTTTAGCTTATGGGAACTTAAACAGCATTGTAAGACAACAAGCTAATAAAGCATCTAGAATCGCGGGTGCTTTAAGACATACCATCTGGAAAAATAATTGCATATCGACAAAAACAAAAACTAGAACATATAAAGCGTGTGTTAGACCTGTGTTGACTTATGCTGCAGAAACAAGAGCAGAGACGGCAGTAACAAAAAGAATGTATCGAACACACGAAATGAAAATCCTAAGAACAATAACAGGTAATACATTACTGGACCACCGCAGAAACAGCGAAATTAGAGAAGAATGCGACGCCATGGATATAGCACGTTGGGTGCGAACGAGAAGGCGCGTTTGGAACGAACATGTATCCAGGATGGATGACAGCAGGTTGGCTAAGATCGCTAGGAATGGAAAACCACTATCAAAACGTCTGCCAAGGCGCCCTCCCAAACGGTGGAAGGAGTGCTGGATGTCCACATCTTAGGAAGCGGAGCAGAATGGGTAGAACAAGCCAAGGGCTTACGACAAGAAGAAGAAGAAGACCTACATACTAGCAATTGCTCGTATTTATGTAAATCTACTTCGTTTCTCTTTTCTAACCTCTTTGTGATACAATAAAAATATATTTGTGTTACTTGTGTGCTGTCATTTGTTCCTTTTCAGACTTGGGTAGATTTAAACGATGTCTTCCAATTTAGTTTTTAACCGTTATGGCGCCTGTTTGATCTTACGTTATAATTAGCACATCGAGATCTGCGATCCGTTTGCTGATTCAACTGAGTTAGTCGCTAGCAATTAAGTTACGAAATCCAACAATGTGGTCTCAAAAATGGATCGGCATGTATGTGACGATTATGCGAAGTTTCTTTCAGCTAGTATCTTTGCCTGCTTTGCGGGAAACCCAACTTAACTCCGTACTACTAATCTGCCTTAAGATTAGCACAGATCTCTACATTAGCTCAGTTAATTAACTACTGCAAGCAGACAAAGTTAATTAAACTTTCATTTGACAACTACAAATTACCTCCTTTGCGGCGAACCACTCGATTGTTGAAACTTGCATTAGTTTATGTTAGTGACGGATCGGTTTCTTCTCTTGCTTCTACTTCTAAGATTTTTTTGGTATGGTTTAAAGAAAATGCTTCTACTTCTACTCCTGTTTCTAATTCTTTTTGACAAGGTTTTCTTGGCTTTTCTTTTTCCATTATTTGTTGAAAATGTCGTCAGACTGGACATATCTCACTGAATTGTGATATATTTTCTATTTTTTACTGTTTTGGTTGTGGACAAGCAGGGGTTAGTTGTCGCAATTGTCCTAAGTTTAGTACTGTCTTGGAAAACTTAGTTATGAGTCTACGAACCGAATAGTAGATTCTGCGCTATCATTAATCTCGGATTCTATTTTAGACTTAATTGACAAGCAACGTATCCTTCTGGATTTTATATTTGCCAGTGTTTGTGATGATGAGCGTTCATCTTAAGGTTAATGTTTTAGGCTTTGCTTTCTTTGGTCTTCTTGATACTAGTGCGTTTCGAACCATTTTGGGCGGTCTAAGATGACAAATTTTACAGTCTTTAGATATTTGTATTTTCTCTTTTTCTGTGCTTTCTTGTAATTTGGCTAACGATAATAAATATACGGTTCAAAGATCAGTTCTTTTGCCGTTTTCTTTGTAAGGTAAAGTGGAAAAGCTTAACACCTTAATTATTTCTAAAGAGTCACAACAACTGAATTTAGGAATCGACTTTTGGAAAACTATGAACTTCATACCTGACGTTCGGCATGAACTTTCGACTTTTAATGCTATTTCTCTTCCGATTTATACTATTTCTTCAAACTCTATTAGTGCTATCTCAGGACTTCTTTCGGTTCAACAACAACTTTTCTATTTTTCCCTACATCAAAAGTGAAAAAAAAAGTGGTGGCTGTCAACTGGGGAAAAACCATTTTTCGGTTGTATGTGGTACGATAATGAATTAACATACACGCCCGGCGAGACTTTCATCTTTAAATATTTACACACATCCACGTTATCAGTGGGTATAGTACTTTTGCTGTTAATGTGAGTCTTTCTGAGGTAAGAAATATTTTTGTGATTTGGTTTGATTTTTTCGTAATTGTCATCTAGTTTATTCTCATAGATCGTATAAACCAAAGAGAACTTATGTTAGCAAGTTTTAGAAAATTTTGGAGAAGGTGTCGCTAGCTAGCCGCATGCTTCGAATAAAAAAAAATTAAATATTGTATTTTATATTCTAACTTTCTTTTATCTAAGTTGTCAGTAGTACTGTATGTACATATTAAGTTGTCACAATTAATTATAATTTTTTTTTGTGTGTAATATAATATTAAATTGTGAGCTCGGCTTCTCTTAATTATTAAGATACTGCATATTTGTATCATATTTACCAATGTAAATTTTTTCGTTTGGAATGTACAAGTTAGTCCAACAAGTTTAATTTTACGTACAACAATTATTGTTTGTAATCTATACTTACATACTAGCAATTGCTTGCATTTATGTAAATCTACTTTACTTCTCTTTTCTAACCTCTCTGTGATAAAATAAAAATATATTTGTGTTACATTGTGTATGTTGCCATTTGTTCCGTTTCAGCCTTGGATAGATTTAAATCATGTCTTCTATTCTAGCTTCTAACGGTTTTGGCGCCTTTTTGATCTTACGTTATAATTAGCTCATCGAAACCTGCGATCTGCTTGCTGATTCAACTGAGTTAGTCGCTAGCAGCCAAGTTTCGAGAAAATCACATTTAAAAAAACTGAATTGAACAACACAAATTAAATAATCAATAAAATTTTACTTTACATAATATATCCAATAAGATACGTCAGGTAAAAATGCAAAAATAGTAGGAGAAATGCTGTTTCCTTAAAACACAGTCGTGTGCCGTTTGAATAAATCAGTCTCTGATCTATAGAGTAATACGTTTGTCACGTGTATAGAAAAAAAAGTTATTATCTGTTGTTAACAGTAAATGCATTGAAAATTTTATGGACGTAACGGTTAGACTATAAGTGTGTCATAATTTGTTGTGATTATTTGCGAATCGATTATATTTATTAAAACTACACTATTTAAGGTTATATTCGACCACGTGTTGTTAGCGATAACTAGAAGACAATCGTCTTTGAACATGTGGCATTTCTGCCGTATTTTACGTAGAGATGCCAATTGTTTGCAGATATGCTTTTTTGTGCACACAAAAATCTGCCACTTGTGGAAATTGATCCGAAAATTTGGCAGTTGCAACTGTCAGTTAACAAAAATAATTTAAAAAAACGGGTTCTGCAAGCACGCTTAGTGTTGAAGCCATGTAGAAAATCTTAGTTCATATAAAGAAACTTCAGATATCTAATTTTTTTCTTACTATGGATGATGTAAAGCATTTAGACTAACTGAAATATTACAAATACAACACAAATTTGATAAAAAAGAAAAAAGCAGGATATGATTGGCTAAAATCGTTTTTAAGGAAAAATGCGATAGTGTCAATAAGAAAATCAAAGAGGTTATCAAGAAATAGAATATTGGGAATGGCAAAGGAGCTTGTTAATAGCGGAACGACAGTTAATAAAAAGAATTGAAAAAAATAAGTCTTGCAAGCACGCTTGGTGTCGAAGCCATGAAGAAGATGGTAGCTCATATAAAGAAACTTCGGATGTTTGATTTTTTTTTCTACTATCTATGATGTGAGGCATTTAGACTAACTGAAATATTACAAATACAACACAAATTTAATAAAAAAGAAAAAAAGCGGGGTATGATTGGCTAAAGTCATTTTTAAGAACAAATGCGATAGTGTCAATAAGAAAATCGGAATGATTATCAAGAAGTAGAATATTGGGAATGGCAAAGGAAATTATAAAGAATTATTTTGATTTATTGCATCAGGTTTCAATAAAAAGTGAAACTATAACAGTGCGTTTGCAATGCAGAAGTTTTTTTTGTAGCTCTCGCTTGCATATTCAAAAGTACTAATAAGAAACCTAAAGTTGCAGTAAATCTGTTGTTTATACGTCAAAAATGCGGGCATATATAAACGCAGATTTGTTTCATAGTTAGCTAAAGGAACATTTTTTACCTAGAAAGTCTCAAAAAAAATGTATCCTGTTTTTGGATGGCTATACTTCTCATACAAACGCAATAGATGTATTGACATTTGCCGAAAAAATGACATAATTCTACTTTGCTTGCGACCTCACCTTACATACTATCTTTAATCTTTAGACAAAGCCGTCTTCAAGTTTTTAAAAACCGTTTATTAGCAACTTTTGCCAAAGCAAGTAAGGATAAGAGACTCACCAGGTTTCATTTTGGCAAATTTTTAAACAAGGCATGAAGAAAAACGGCGTTTGTACATAATGCGGTATCTGCTTTCCAATATACAAAGAAGGATTTTTTTTATTGGCTTTAGGTAATTAATATGTACTTATTTTTACAACAATCTACTTTCATGATTCGAGCCGAATACCAGATACACTATCAATATGAAATCAAGACTTCAAGATAATGCAAACCGAGCAATTCTATTCAATAATTTTAAAAATCTAAGCTTAAAACTGATGAGTATTTTGTTAAAAATTTGGTTCAACAGCACCTGTATTAGAAAACACTTAACCCCAAATTACATTAACCTTTATTCCAAGAACACTTCTACGAGGGCTCAGTCGGCTGTAGAGAGAGGTAGGATACTCTGGATTAAAAACAAAATCACCTTTTTGTATTGCCAGAGAGACGAACTTAAAGTACAATTATATAAAACTCACCTGTTACTTACAAAATTATGTCATCGGATTGAATTAGATTGTTTTATATCATATGTGAAAGATGAAGAAATTTTTGGTATCAATTTGTTTCATGAACTTAAGAGCAAAATTGATAAGCTCATATATCATAGCCATTACAATAATTCGACCAGTTTTAACAACTCTGAAGAGTATCACCACTTTTATTCAAGCTCAGATAGCGCCAAAGCTTCAACTTCCATAAACGGGTCATCAACCTTAGTAAAATTAAATTAAATGCTAATGAGACCTATTTGCTAGGTTTGGGGCTTAAACATAACCCTCATAGCTTAGATAAGGTTATGTTGGATGAGTTTAAATTAGATTTCAAAGTTGTTCTCCAAAAAAACCCTAATATCCCTTAACTTCAAAACCTTAAGGCTTTGTGTGGGGATAAAATCAATAAAATCAACGTTAATAAAGTCCAAACAGGGTCATTCAATACTACATTACTAAAACAATTAGTCTCCAAATTCCGGAAAAAGATCTCATTTGCACAAAGGCAGATAAAGGCAATGCTGTGGTTGTCTTAGACAAATCTGATTATATCAGCAAAGTTCTTGAATTTTTGAATCCCATAAAGTTTAAAATTGTTACTATTAATTTCAATCAATTCACTAAAAACGTTAAAGATTTCATCATTTCCAACAGAGAGTTGCTCACTAGTCAATTCGATTATAACTACTATAGAATTATTTTAATAAATCCCTTATTTCCTCGCCTTTACGCTCTTCCTAAGATCCATAAAAATAACATCCCTATGAGGCCCATTGTCTTTTTCAGCAACACCCCGGTATTTAAATTGTCAGAATGGCTTAACCACACTTTGAGAAACCTCCTGAATTTTCAATTCCCACGTTCCATCTCGAACTCTAAAGATTTAGCTTTTGAACTCCCCCAATTACAGATCAATCATGAATTCAGGGATTGCCTTGATATCTTAAATGCTCATTTACTTTCCTCTAACTTGTCCGACAATTTATGTTTCTTCCTTAACAAGTGTTTGGAGACTTGTTACAGTCAAAATTTCTTTCAGTTCAATGACATTACTTACCGCCAATTAACTGGCTTTCCTATGGGCAGTAACCTTTCTCCTCTCCTCGCTGCGTTGTTCCTCACATCACTTGAACATAATCTTTTCAATAATTCACATATCACTGATAAGTTTGTTCACTATAAACGTTATGTTGACGACATATTTGTCATATTTAAAGGCTCCCATCAGGACCTTACAGATTGCTTTAATATCCTCAATAATTTACACCTTTGCATCAAGTTTACGTTGGAAATTGAAACTGATAAGGCTCTAAATTTTTTAGATCTTACCATTCAGAGATTGGACCACTCCCTCGAGATTTCCATCTATAGAAAACCGACCACCACTGATCATGTCATCCCTTACAGCTCCTTCCACCCCCTACCCCACAAATTAGCTTTCTTTCGTTTCTTTTTCAATAGACTTTTTTGTTACCTTTGAGTACCTCCAACTTCAATTCTGAACTTTCTGTTATTTTGAAATTAGCTGAACTTAACGGCTATCCCACTCATTTGATATATAAACTTTACAACCAATTTCTTCAGAACTTTAACAAAAAAAATAGTACCACTTTGGTCCCTATCTCAGATGCCGTTTCACAGAAATATTTTTCCTTACCCTTTATAGGTCCCCCTGCATTTTTCTTTAAAAAGCTTTTTAAAAATCATAATATCAACATCTCTATCTCCTCCAAGCACAATTTAAAAAGCCACTTGGTTCACACCAAAGATCATATCGATACCCTTGATAAATCGGGTGTTTACAAGTTACAATGCGGTACTTGTCCCGCGTTCTACATAGGCCAGACTGGGAGAAAGTTTACAACTCGTTTTGCCAAACATTTCAATTGCATAAAGGAAAATAATACTACTTCCCATTCCTCTTTTGCCGCTCATATTTTAGAGTCTGGTTACTTCTTCGATCCTAAAACCCATTTTGAAATCCTCCATATATGTGAAAAAGGGAAAAAAACTTGACCTACTTAAAACGAAAGAAATTATCCTTAATTATAACCGTCATCCGGATTTATCTCTTAATGAAATTATTAATATTAATAAAAACGTTCTGGTACTTCAGTGATTCTCCTTTTCAAAGCCCCCTCGTATCTAATCCGCATATCCTTACCGTCATTACAGATCCCTACACCTTCTTTGGGTTTCCCACTTTCGACGTTTGGCGTTGCCATTCGTTCATCGGACACATGTTGCTATGCATGGTGGCCATTTGCTAATTTAACTTATCTTTCAAATTTAATTTTTAATTATTTATTGGCTGCTTCACACCTTGGTTGGTTCCGGCATGTTATTTCACTTTAATTATTATTAAGCTTGGTCGCGGTGATGTTTTTGCTGTAAGTATTTTTTGAATCTTTTAGAGGTCGCTCATAACGTTTACTTTTTCAGCATGGTCTGTTTGACTTTCACTATTCCAATGTTTTAATTAATTAATTCTTGAATTTTATTTTTATCAATTTAATGGTAAGTATGATGGCTTTATTGGCTCTTTTTTTCACAACTTCTTGTTGTAGTGATGGATCTTAAAACGTCAAAATTAATTATTAATTAATTATTTGCTGCTCCACACCTTGGCTGGTTCCGGCTTGTTACTTCACAAAAAAAAAATTTTAGTTAGATTTAAGTTTTGTCACTGAGATGTTTTCCCGTAAGTATTCCTAGGACTCTGTTTAAGTTGTTTGACCTTACCTTATATTTTAGCTTGGTTTCCTCTTTCATGTTTCACTAATGTAATTCATAATATTGTTAAATTATTGTCAATTTTTCTCACGTTTAACTAATTTAATCTTAACGTAAGTTTATCTTTATGTTATGTTACGCTTAGTATACCTGCTTACATTTTAGTAGCCTGATGATGACATTGTTTGCCGAAACATGTAGCTTTACGTCTTAATTTTATCTAATTTAACAACCGTCAATTATTAAACATTTTTTTATGGGGAATAGTTTCGATTTATTACTAACGGATTTGACCAGATTAATCATTTACTCAATTAGAAACTGAGGGTTAAGGTAATTTATAGAAAGCGTACAACTAGCATCAAATGTTAATGCAACTTTACCTGCAAATGCGTTACATTCTAGTTCAGCTGATGAATAGTGTAAAAACAATACTCAAGATAATGACACGTCAGAAGAGCTCCTTACGATTGTAGCGCCATTTCCTGATGAAGCTATCAGTAATGTTAAAAATAGAGGAAAAAAAGTGGTTCAACTTCCAACATCTTTGAAAATTTAGAACAAGTTTAAAAACTTAAAATAAACAGAAAGAAGAAAAAAAACAGACAACAATAAAGAAAGAAACAACAAAACTTAGAAAAATTGTACTAGACTTATTTTGAAAGTGACCGCAATATACGCAAATGATTTCTTTTTGACAAATTCAGCACTACATTAAATTTCCTTAGCTTAATTGAGAATCATTTTAAATTTGTTTGTATAATTACTGTATAATACAATAAGTTCAAATTATATTTTTTTAACGTATGTATAATATTAAAAAATAATAATTTTGAAGTATTTTATAAAAAAGTTATTTTTTTGTAGTGTTACTGTTATATGTAGATATTAAGAAACAAAAATATTCTACATTTTTAAGTGCAAAGTGTAAATTGTTGCATTAGTTTATATTTAAGTTTATTTTGTATTTTGGTAATAACAACACCGATTTGTAATAAAATTTATATACACAACACCGCAATTATTTCAAAGCAGAACTTTTTAAAAACATTTTCTCTTTGACTGAAAACTTAATTTTTTTGTTTGACTAACTGCTTTGAATATTTTCCAACGTATTTAACAAATTCTACATTAAAACTCTGTTCGTGCGTGTCAGCAATTTAAATTAGTTTATTAAAGCTGTATATTTATAAGGTTGTATCATATAAAAATTGTAGATACTTTTTTATTTATTTATTTCAATACAACTGGCCAACAGAAACAAAATTCTAAAATAGGGCAGGTAAAAAAAAGAAAAATAAAGATACAATATATACATAAATTCAGTAAATAACAACAAAAATTATTATTAATTATATATAAGTCATATATAATGGAAAGAAAATAGATAAATCAATAACTAAATACAATCCAAAATATTTATTACAATAATATGTTACGTTTGTTAAAATTTGAGCACATCCGGTTGATAGGTGACTTCAAATAAATATTTGTTCGTGCATGGTCGAGATAAAAAAGTGTTGGATATCTTTTATGAACTGATGGAGAATAAAAATTTAAATTTTGAAGAGAAATTGGGTCATTTATTTCATTAGAGATTAGTTTTTCTAGAAATTGCTCAGTGTTACAGTTACGTCGTTCATTTAGAGATTTTAATGAGAACAGTTGAAGTAAATTATCTAAGTTATTTCAGCTGGTAGATAAGATCCTATCATCTTAAAGTAAATATACTTTAGAAATTTTAGTTGGATTTTTTCAATGCGAGTTTTTTGATTCTGGTAGATAGGATCCCATATCAGTGAACAATATTCTAGTCTGGACCGTACAAATGCGTAGTATAATGTGTAAATTGCATGAATGTTTGAGAAGCTTCGAAAATTGCGAACAATAAAACCCAGCATCTTTATAGAAGAAGAACAGACTGAATCTATATGCAAGTTAAAAGTAAGTTCTTTATGAAAAATAACACCTAAGTCTTTAATATTGTCGCATCGAGTAACGGGTAAATTACGTATAGAATAACAAAATTTAGTTGTAGTCGATTTACGATTAAAAGAAACAACTTTACATTTAGCGAGAATAAGATTTAAGTTATTTAAACAACAGCAGTTGTCAATTTTTTGAAGGTCGTTTTAAATTTCAAAACAATAATTAGTTGTGTAAACAGCTCGAAAAATTTCTAGATCATCGGCAAACAGCAAACGTTCTGATTTTATTACGTCATTGATGTCATTAATAAATATCAAAAATAAAAGAGGCCCAAGATTTGATCGTTGTGGGACTCCAGAAGAAGCTTGAAAAGGAGAAGTATTATATCCGCAAAAACTAACTGTTAAGAAACGGTTCCGAAGGTACGATGACAAAAGTGTTATCAATGCAGAAGAGAGTCCAAAAACATGCAACTTTCTTATTATAATGTTATGGTCGATAGTGTCAAATGCTTTTGCAAAATCAGTGTATATCACATCAACTTGGCCTTTGTTGTCTAAGACTGTTGCTATGTAATGAGTGAAATAGCACAAATTGCTAGTAGTTGACCTACGTTTCATGAAACCATGCTGTGAAAAAGACAACTGATTATGAATGTTAAAATAAATGGTTTTGTATATAATACTTTCAAAAACTTTACTAAGACTTGAGAGAATTGTTATTGGCCTGTAATTACTAATGTCACTTTTATCTCCGGATTTATGTATACGAACTACTTGGCCCAGTTTCCAAGCAGTAGGAAAAGTATTTGTTTTTATTGCCAAATTAAATATATGAAACAAAGCTTTAGAAAGTGGTTTGAAACAGTCCTTTATTATAATGTTTGGAATAAGATAGATAAATTAGATTATTTGAAGATTCATAAGTATTTGTGTCTAAACCAATAGAAAAAGACGAATATACACTTTCAAAACACAGCAAAACCATCTGCAATTGTTGATACAATTTAAAAAAAAATTAATGGGTCGCCAAATATACAATATGTCAAAAAAATTGGTTGTATGTATAGTTAATCTAACAAAGTCTCGATTTAAACTTATTTTAGAACAAACAAAATTATCTAATTGTTTTTAAATTTAAGATCGTATCCTTTATCTAACCCGCAACATCTCTATGAAATGAGTAAATTAGTACAATAATTTTGTTGAAAATGCTTTATCTATTGCGACTTAATATTTTTTCCATTAAATGGCAGGTACTTTTGTTTAATATTTTAAACTAATATTGTGTTGCTTTTTTATAACGTGAAATTTCATGTTCCCAAAATAGTGTAAAACAAATGAATTTTTCTTAAAATTATTATTAACAAGTACAAATTAAACAACGTATTGGGAATTAAATTTTTTTAAACAACTTAATAAATCAACGTTAAAAAAAATTACTTCTTAAATTATTAACCATCAAAAGGTAAAATTTCCACTTTAACATGTTTTTCTACAATTTGACTTAATAGTTAATAGTACCTAGATACATTCCAACAAAAACTTGTAAAATCTTCAAATATTTTAATGCCAAACTCAGTTTGTCTACTGTTAAAATTAAAAGTGTGTTCAGCATTTAATTAAAATACAGTTTTACAATGGTATATTTTTTCTAATAAGAACATTTTATTATACATGTGATTCTTATATAAGTAAAAATGTGGGGCAAATAGAATATGAATCTTATTTTTAAAATATTAAATTAAAGTAACATTTGAAATAAATAATAAAATAAATAGCGTTTTGTTATTGGAACAATACTCTTTCAGTTCTCATTTTCAACTAAACCACTGGTTTGTAAAATTCTATATTTGAAATTTAAGGATTTCAATTTAATATGAAGACAATAAATGTAATAAATTTATACGTACATATATCATTTCTTTTCTATACTAAAAATATTGTTTTTAAACAAATTTCTAAAAACGATAATATATTTAAATAATACCCACTTTTTTTCGTAGTTTCAATTTAAAGTTCTTGTTTTGTTTTATTGATCAATTACATCTATAAAAAAAATTAATTAAATTTTACATTTGGCTATAGAAAAAAAACAAAAAAAATAACAAATTTATACAATCACAAGATCTACCTGGAAAGATATAAGTAAAATTATGTAACTCCGACAGCAGCAAACAAGTGAGCTGACAGGGTGTGGCTGAGACCGCTTTAAGTTAAACGAAATTAAAATTGTATAGTTTAAAAATTTGTTGAATTATTAAAATTTTTTTCAAATGCATACTAAACAATAATTAACATGATAAAATCATTTTAATTACTTTGAAAAAGCATGAAAAACAAACCGTATCTACGTTCCCATATTTCCTCAGCTAAATGGTTAACGTGTTGACAATGTTTATTCCAAAAACTTTGTTTGATTTCAGAGAATGCATTTCTTACCGAAACTTGTATGTCTACATTGCTTTGTGGAACAATGTTTATTGCCACCTTATGTTTTGCCAAACTCCATATCAATTCAGTAGGATTAAGGCCACAATAGTAAGGTAGTAAACGTAGCGCAGTGTCTCCATATTTCTTTAATAGTTCATCAACATATGTTCTGGTGATGTTACATTGTTTAACTAAACACAATGATTCAGCTTTTCTTATGTCATCAGTAGTTGATATGCCATTACGTTCCAACCATTCTTGAATCTCTTTTTTGAACTTGGTGGTTTGTTTATTTATACATCATGGTAAAGCACGTTATTCATAACAACTATACCATTAAGAAGCAAATTGGGATTAACTGCGTTTCCATCCAAAGCACAAATTTGTTATAATTCATATAATCATGGTAGTCGCTGGATTTACTTTTTGATGTAAAAATCAATAATGCATTCTTTACAAATCCACACAATCTACCGCTATAAACAATTATATATCTCTGTTCGGTTTTGTCTGTATGATACACACCAGGTTCATCTTCCGATTGCCAGGATCCAAATAAGTAACAGATTTCTTTTTTCTTTTTGAGCATCATTTTCCTGCGACTTTCTTAAATAGCGACATCTCCAAGCTACAGTATCATTGCGTTTCATTAACAATTTTCTTTTATCATGGCATTTTTTGTATTTAAAACCAATTTGATGTAAAAATTTTCTTAAAATATTTGGTCCACCACAGTAAATAACTTTGTCGTTCATTTTCTAAACTATGATATATTCATTGTCGGAACCTTTTTGTTTACCGTATAAACTTAATGTACGGTTTGTTTCAAGAAATTCAAATCAGCATTGTCTAAAACGATTTTGTTGATACCACCACTACTATGTGTTTTAGAGGTAGATTTCAATATTCTATGCTCAGCTCGTAAAGCTTTATTCCTAATAACAACATTTGTTATTTATGGAATATTGAATAATGCCAAAGCTTTATAAGGACCACAAACCAGTAGCGTTTTGTTTATCGAAGAACTCTACGACAGTTTTAATAATGTTCTGGACTTCGGCATAAACGTTCTTCTGTCATGTACTGTATACTTTTCTAGAAAGCAAAATGTTAAAAATATATCATTTTGATGTTACTGTATTAAAACAATAAACGTAAAAATTACTCGAAATTAAATTAATGTAAACAAAAATAAATGTTGATAACAAAGAATAATTATAAATCGACTTACTGTTTAACAAAAAGATGCACAATTGTAAGGGTTTGAAAAACTATTTAATAAAGATGGATAAAAGCAAAGAATTGATGATTAATAACACAATAATTTGTAAACGCAAAGACGACTACAAAGTCAGCAAAAGTACCTTCCATAATTTCTTAATCGCAATTGACTGATTTAATTAACACCTCAAATTTTTAAATTTAGTTCACATAGCTTCCGAGGAACTTGTTTGCTTGAGTGCGCTGTATACACAACAATTCCTCAAATGCACATATCTCATCCAAGCTAAAACACATCTTACAATAACATACTAGATCGATTAACAACGACCTTCAAACAAATATTGAATTTGCAGAAAAACCATCATGCCTTGAAAAATCGACCAACAAAGAATAATTAATGACTTACATGGCAAATTACAAAATATTTTTAACCAAATAAATTTCCACATTTTTACGGACAATAAAACTGACTAAAAAGTTCAATATTATACAAACGTTAAAACTACAATTTAAATGTGTGTAAAGAAGGTTATATTTGCAAAGTAACAGATGTTCAGTTACCTAAAGATGTGTCTCATTAATCTAAATGTCTGGCTTTAATACCAAAATTTGTTTTTAATTACAATAACATATTACCAATAATCGAAATTATTAAAAACTCGAAAAACAATTGTTTCTGTAAGCAACTATATGGTAATCGACGTCAACGCTTATAAAAAATTCATAACATATACCAGTTTACCTCCTAACTCATGGTTTGGTAAAAACACATTAGTCATAAAGATCATTGTATCTTGTATTGGTACTACATACAAATATCAAATTTTAAATATCAGATCAACTTAGCCACACTACTCTTAAATTACCTGCCCATGAGTAAAATACCATTGCACGTGGAGTCTTCGATTCGTTCAGACTATTCTGAACCCTTTTCTTCAGAAAAAAACAGTACAAGTTCTACAGATGATAATTATCCAGCTTTAAATCAAAGAAAAAAGATTATTCTTAAAGAGATTAAAGTATTTCTGGAAATTACAGATAAATAAAGAAAACGTGTGTTGAAAGTACATAAGTAGAGAAAGAATATAGCAAAAACAAAAAGGGCTTGTGTAGAAGAGCACATCTCTTCTAGAAATGAAATTGTACCTGCAGCAATAATGAAACCATCGACATAGCTATAAAAAAATAATCCTTGGAGAATGCCAGTACTGGTGACAAAACGAAACCATATATTAAAAAAAGTAACAGCCTCATTAATTATTGAAAATATAAACAGTTTTATCAAAAATTTTTCTTTTGTACCGTATGAAGCGTAAAATGAAGCAGTTTATAAAAAATTATTCAATAAAAATTATATTTTAGGATTCAATTGGCCAAGGAAAAGTCAGTTTTCAAAATGCTTCAGGTTTTAAAAAGCAATGGCAAGAAGCAGACTGTAGACACCTGGAACAAAGGAGTTCGCAAAGGCAAAAAAAATAATTGCACATTTTATAATGTAATAAATAAACAAGCAGACTGTTTCATACTGTGTGAAACTCAATAAGAAAGGCAGTTGTAAGATGGATAGGTGTGTGTGTGAATTACTACAAAACATGTAATTTTCTTCAGTGATCGATGTGAAGAAAAAAACCTCAACAAATACAAAGCCGCTATGTGCATGATAGCAGTCAAAAAAATTTTAAAGTATTGAAACTATAGACTTATTTAGCAGTCGGAATACGATTCGATGCATTCAGCCGTTGCAAACGATTTAAAAGAACTGTAAAAACTTTGTGGTCTGTCGATTGGGAAAATCTAGCTAGGAGTGCAAGACAAAAAAGCGACAAGCTTAATGTAGTTTAGCAATTAGAAATAAACAAAATCAACGACTACCAAAAATTTGTGAAGAAAAATATTTCGGGAGAATATAATTTTAACAGTGATGAACTAAAATTTGCAATTTCGTAGTTTGCATTTTTTTTATTATAGTAACTACATTTTAATAGAAATAATATCTTAGATTTTATTATAAATTATACATAAACACTATTTATATTACAAGAACAAAACTAGATACAGAAAATCTTGATAAAAAACAAGATTAAAAAAGTAATTATTATTTTATTTAAATATCTGTATTTTACGTGCTAGTAAAGGATGTAATATCTATTATTGGTTATGCATCCCCGAATTGATTAAATTGGAACATACATTAGCTCCTCGAAATCTTTCCCACACTGTATTAATATGGCGATGCAAGCTGTTATATATTTCGTGTTTCTATGTTATTGTTCAGTTCGTCGTTCCACCCACGCACGGCCGTCGCCTACAAATTCTCTATATAGTTCAAATCCGGTGACCAACGGATTTTTTCTAGTTCTGGATGTTGTAAAAACCATTATTGAGCTACCGCTGCCGTATGTATAGAAGAATTGTCCCGAACAAACCGAATTCCAAAATCGTTAGGTAAGTTTGAGCAGTTAAGCATCCGTCGACACGTGTTAATTACCGTAGGCCAGCATCACTCATCCATCCACAATACCAAGCACTAATTCTCCCACTTGGGTTGCACATGTTTCGATATATCTAGAATTACGTGGCCTCTAAAGAACTTTTTTACTATCTTGGGAAGTGCAGAAGATTTTTTTATCTGAAAAAACAACACCTTTCCAATCAAAATTTAAATGTTCTTCTGAAAACTGCAACATCCGGTAGGCATTTTTTTCAGTTATTACAGGTTTTTTTATAAGTCGATAGCAGCTTATTCCTTCAGCTTTCAAAGTATTTCTTATTGTTTGTAAACTGCACTGTAGTACGTAGTCTTTCGCGAATAATAGTGGAAGTTGTTAATGGAGTCAAACGAGCATCTTAAATAATATTGTTTTTTTCGATTCTGGACAAGAGAGATGATTTTCCACTTCTAAGAGCGGTCTGCAAACGACGATAATTTTGCGCGCCTTGTTCTTCGCGTTGAACCCAATAATGGACCACACTTATCTCAAAAATAAATAATAGTTAATTAAAACTGTGCAAAAAGGTTTACGTTTACTGAAAGGCGCCGATAAAGTAATGTTATTAATTTAAATGAAAAAGTTACGTCTTTCAAGTTAGCAGAATTTTTGGTTTCAATACCCTAAGTCAAATGCAAATATTTTCAAAATTCATTACGTTTGCCAAATGTAAGGTTTTGCACCCTATATGGATTTATTAACATTGTCGAAAAAGGCAAAACAACAAATAAAAGTAAAGGAAAAAAGTATATAATAATATAAATTTAAAGAGTTTAAAAACTATAAATTATTAATGTTTTGTAATTATTCTGTTAAAAAGTTGTACTTCTTTGTATTATTATATTTTGTTGATGTTATTGTACTTGTTTTATTATTATTTATTACTTAAAGCAAGATAAAACATTATCACTTTATTTGGAGGTATTTGCATTTTTTCATCTTATTTTTACACAATATTTCTTTAAAGCGGGGGCCCCGCCCGCGCCTGACACCGCCCCGTCTATTCAGAATTTCTGCATTACGTCGAAATTTTGTGGAGCAACTATTGCGACACATAAATTTGTTTCTAATATTATGGAACAACGTTTAAAATTTTGCCATTTTTTTAGTTTGTTTTTAAATTTTTATTGAACATTTTTGCCCCAAGTAAAAATTTTATCATTTTCATTGGCCCAATAATTTTTGTTTGCCATTGCGTACTTTACATGGTGTATAAATATGAAAAAAAATTTAAGGAAAAGTAATTAAAAAAATTTAAAAACGCAAAAATGTAAAAAAATCATGTTACTTAAAAGAAAAATGATCATAGAATGGTTTAGTGTTCAAGAAAACAGATAACAATGTTTGAAAACATTTTTTGTAATATGTAAAACCTTACTCCTATTATATCTAATAAAAGTTTCATTTTTTAAATTTTGTCATTTTTCTTATATTCAAATTAAAAAAATAACAGGCAATGTAAACAGAGCATTTAACATCATACTTAATCAAAATTAATTTAAATTACTCGAAAAAAAATAAAAAATAAGTAAAGCTAATATTTCGCGTAAGGTAATGCTTTAAGGACACAGGACTCTCAAATACAACTGTAAAGCACAATTAAATACGGACCCATGAGCTGTGAAGAAGGTTAAAAATAAACTTCGCCCTGCGGTCCATAGGCCGTGACTAAAGTTTAGCCGCGGGGCTGAACGTATTAAATACTAGCCATTTGTCCCAGCTTCGCATAAGTGCAATTTATGTATATCCTACGAGGTGACATCTTTTAGGTTAATCGTTACTTATAATAATCAGGTTTTCGAAGTATTGAGTATTTAAAAAAATTATTTTTTCTTTAAACCAAGGTTGAGACTTAGTGTTTATATTATTAATTTAGAAATAAACGTTCGTAGAAATAAACAATAAAAAGTTACTGATTTTTCCAATGTTTGGTGATATATTTCCATTGTAAAAATTCTGTTTTGATTTACAGTTAACGAAACTCATATTAGTTTTGATTTACAGTTTAGTTACATCTAACTAAAGATAATATCTTTTTAAAAGATTAATTTTCTCGTCACTTGTTCTTTTTGTTATAATACAAATAAGATTTAACGAAAGCCGCCTGAAAATAAAACTCTACAGACACAGATAAGTAAATTTGAGTTTAACATTCCTTCTGGTTAATACTTAAACTAGTAGGTTCGATACCATACATAAATTGGGTTAAATCAGCAAAGTTGAAGCGTTTTTTCCGTGTATTACCACAGCGTAATCAAAAAAAAAATTGAAGATTGGATTATACCTATATTCATAAAAATCCATTTTTTTTTGCAGAAATGCAAACTACAAATAAATATAAAATTTTAAGCTTTCGCGGTTGTTATGTTTATGAAATAAATGTTGTGAGAATTTGCGATTACAATTGTTCAACCACTAACTACGTTCAAATGATGATAATACTTCTTTTACAAAAAAAATCGGAATGTTGACTTTAATTTAATCCAGAAATATTAAAAATTTAGGCAAATTAAAACAGCAATTTCATATTTGGGCATGCAGTTTAAACTTATTCGAGCTATTAATGGAACTTTTTTTTAACTTATTTTAATTATAAATTAAATTATAAATGACTTAGAATTAGTTTAATTATAGGTTATAGCATTTGTTTAAAACTTTAGCAAAAAACATAAATACATAAATAGAAGATTCGGCGAAAAAAAATTTTAATCTTTATGGTACAATTCAGATACATATTTGCAGCAAAAAAACATGTTCTTTAAACGCTTGAGGCGGTGCTTATAAAGAATGGTTAGTAACCTTGTAATATCATCGCTGCAAGTAATGTCTACGATGCTAATGTTGCCAAATCTAACTAGCCGTTTTGTAATAACGTAAGTTTGGTTGCCTATCTTGCAGGTCGCGCTTAAAAGTGTCCATAAACGTTTTTGAAGCAGTGTACATAGTGTTTACTAATATAGATTTCTGTGCTATCTTCTTTATGGATTTTGTTTCAATACGCGTACAATTATGCAAAGTCTTTACACATATCCACTATCAGTTTTATTTTGTTAATAAATATGTTTTAATAAAACAAATTGTTTATTGACTTATTACTTTATTTGGTATATTACACAATGCGTTTATATGTTTAATGTCCGGTTTCATAGAGCAATGTTAACAATGTTGTTAACTGACGCAGTGATTAACTAAATCGTAGCTATTGATTTGAGCATGTCGTTAGCAAAACAATTGATTTTATACCAATGACAACGGTTAACGACATAACTGCGTAATTAACTACATCGTCAAAATTAACAATACCCAACGCAACCGGGCCAAGTGTTTTAAGTATTTAACTGTACAGTCTTTGTTTTCTTATTTTATATAAAGAAATTGTTTATTATTATTATTTTCACATTTTGTTACTTTTGCCTGTATTAATTTCTGTTTCTATCTACTTCTGTTTCAAATTGTTTTTTGCATTTTTTTCTAGTTAAAAAAAAATTTTTTTTTAATTAAAATGAGAATTTGATAAAACATTTTGAAAACAATAAATCTCTTTCTTAACTTTTTATTGTATTTTCTTAAATTCAAAACACAAGTGCGATATAAATGCAGTTAAGAATTATATTACTTATGTTGTACACACATTTACAGTAAACACAGTTAGAACGGAAAACAAAAAGTAGACTATTTAAGATAAATTTAACTAGTACGCATAGAAAGAAGAATTTAAAAGATAACGTACATAACCTACTTTCGAACAATTTAATCAAAAACAATTTTTAAAGTATAATGTTTAAAATATTTAAGTTTCATATTACCTACCTAAATCAACTAAACGTATCTACCTATTTCAAGATACGCAAGTATTGTAATGATCGAAACTGGTTTTGCTTGAATACTAAGCTAGAATCCGTCGTTATCATTATATCATTGAAATGGTAAGAAGCTATATCATGATCAAAAAATGGTAGAATTTACGGAATGGTGTTAAAATAGTTTTTAAACAAATAAATGTCATTCAAGCTAAACATTAGTGATTAGAAATGTAATCTTTTAAGAATTTCAAGTATTTTCTATTTTTTATTCATGTTGTATGAATAGTTACACAACACAATAAAAGTAAAACTCCAATTATGTGTCTAATAATCTTTAAAAGATAGATATTTAAGGTAAGTAGTCGTAAATAGTACCTCCTACTCTAAGAATGTGCTATAAACCGGTGTATCTATGTAATAGATACTATTAAAACAGTAGTTAAAATCAAAATATTTTCGGCCTGTATTGAATACTGGTTCCTGAACGAAAATCTACTTAAAACGTCCTAAAAAATTAAAACACTTGATTTTTTTCTAAAATTAAACATATTTACTTGTACTTGTAAAATTATAATTAAAACAAAAAAACACTTATTTAAATTTTGTTGTTCATATTATTTAATTTGATGGAAACAATTCGTTTGTTTGTAAAATTGTATTAACAAACTTTAAATATGTATAGTTTTTTATCTTTAATGCTTATTCTGCCTTTCTAATGTACGGTATAATAAAATATATTTAATATTATCTTTATTTTATGATATTTTTACAACTAATAAAGTTCAATTACAAATATAATAATGATGTGTTAAATACAACTTAATTCAGTGTAGTGTTATAAGTTGAAAGGTTTAATAAAGTTTCTAATATGTTTTAACCGCATTTATGGTTTTGAACTAGTAATTTACGTAACAAGCGTCGAAAGTAAAGCATAGCATAACGAACGTAGCTGCTGCTAGTCAATGCTGCAAGAAGGTCGTTTCAATATTAAAACGCAGAATTAAATGTAAAGATAATTCATCTATCTTTGGAATAAGCACAATAAATTGTTATATATCATTGTAAATTAATAATAAAATCATTTTTAGTATTTTTGGAGGATCATAAACCTAATAGAGAAACTGTCACTGATTGACTTTAAAGGCTTAGTTTTATGTGAATTTTTAGTTTTTATTTTGCCATTCTAAAACTTTTTACGCCTATTAGGTAGCTACACTAACAAAGGAATATTGGCGTTTGCGATGTTGGCAACACAAAAATATTTTTTTAAAC
Source organism: Aquatica leii (assembly GCA_035610365.1). Taxonomy (NCBI): domain Eukaryota; kingdom Metazoa; phylum Arthropoda; class Insecta; order Coleoptera; family Lampyridae; genus Aquatica; species Aquatica leii. The sequence goes on along the minus strand of CM069433.1, from coordinate 45,849,464 downwards.
GTTAATTATTAAACCGAATGTTTAGTAAAGTTCTATCTATTTAAGGATTTGATTTGATGTAACAATAAAGAAAATTTGCTCGACAAAACGATGATAAACTTGGCTTTACGTCAATTCGTTACTTGTATTATGATCTACGTTAATAAACAAGTTCTGAATTTTGTAATCGCTTCTCCTAATTATTAAATAAGGTATAGAACACAAAACTTTTTCATAGCTTGGAAGCACTTAGCAAGCGATCGCCCATCATATTTAACTTTTGCTATCAATTAATTTTCTTATGAAGATAGAAAGTTACAATGTTACTGAACATTCTTTGAAATATTATTATAAACAATTAAGTAAGTAATTATATTGTTATTGATTACAAACAAAATAATTACTATAACAAAACAATAAATAATTTGTAAAAGAGAATTAAAAAAATATAATAAAAATTAGAAAAAACGTACTTTTAGTGCCAGAAAAGTCTGTTATTTAACAAGGTACACCACAACTTATTAACAACAAATTTTAGCAGTGCTTAAATGTCAGTAGACAAGCAATAGACAAAAATTGCGCCATCAAAAAGTACTTAATTTAAAATATAAAATTACGATGCATATATTTCCTATTTTATATCAATATTAAATGTGCCGCCAAATGTTTTTGAACATATTTAAACATTAATTAATTTTAGCTATCAACAAAAGACATTAAACTTTTAAAATAACTTATTTAAATTCATTCAGTAATAAGTTGACTACTTAACGATTTGTTTAATTTATTAATTTATACAATCATTACAAAACTGTTTAGAATACATTGATTTTATATAAATAAATATAATGAAATTTTCTGAATAAAATTTAATTAATTTACTGTTTTGTTTAACGTGCAATTGTGAATTAAAATATATGTTCATTAAATGAAAACAAGTTTTTCACTACAATATTCTATATATGTATATAAATATAAATTAATTAATAACTTTTTTTTTTAATTTTTTATTCTACATGTATAAGTCCGTATATGAAACTGTCGATCCATCAAAAACAAATATATAAATCTAATATCAAACAGTATCATAATAAAACTAAAAAACACGGCGTGCAAATTGTGTATCTGAAATATGAATACAAACTCAAGGAGTAGTTTCCTTGTAGTGTTAAATAAAAATTTTTCTTTTAAAGATTTAGTTTAAAGTGGCACAGTTTTGAGATATTTGCAACTAAAGTTTTCAGGCCGGTCCTGACTATCTAAACAAACGGAAATTGACTGTTCATTGTACCTATGCGGTAAATAGTGAGTAAATGTGTTGATGTATTATGTTGAGTATTATTTTCTTTAACTTTCCATCATATACAAAATAAATTGTTAATAAATAGAACGGTTCGCCTCCTGGTATGTGATAAATTTAGATTTTAATCAAATTAATGATTCCTTCTTGTAGGAGGTTGGATGAAAGCAACTACTTCAGTAATTTGCGACGTTTCGTGTTCTGGATGAACGATAACGATAGAACTAATCAATAAATATTGGCTTAAGATATCAGAATTTACTACACTTAATAAAAAAGAATTCATAGATATTACTACCTTTTTGTTTGAGTCGAGTTATTTTATTTGTAAAGGACAATTCTATAAACAGATTTTTGGTACTGCAATGGGCAATCCTTTTTCTCCGATCCTTGCTAATTTAACTATGCATGATTTAGTAACGTGGGTTACAAACAACTTAAACTTTACTCCAATTTTTCTGTTCTCGTATGTAGATGAAGATGACATAATAACATGCATTCCTAAAAACCAAATTGACTATACCTTTTCCATATTTAACAACTATAACCCGTCCTTACAATTTTCCATAGAAGTCGAAAACGATAATCAAATTCCCTTTTTAGACATCCTATTGATTAAAAATTCTAACAACATCTTAATAGATTGGTACTCAAAAACCACGGCATCAAATAGAATCATCAACTTCCTTTGAAAACATCCCCAAAAAAGAAAATTAACATAATTAAATCAACTTAAAAACAAAATCTTGACACTAAGCAGTCCTCAGTTCCATCAGAAAAACCTAAAAATCCTACAACAAATCCTACATAATAACAATTACCCCTCCTATATAATTAAACGTTTACTCAACAGTAACACTCCAACACCTAATTCCGATCCTCCACCGACGACTACTGTGTTAAGTACGACCAACATTGACAATAAAAGTTATGGTAGCTTAATCAACGTTCCGGGTTTGAGTCACCAAATCATAGAAACACTAAAAAACAATACCATTAACATTTCTTTATACAATAACAACACATTGTACAACAGATTTTACACGAAACTAAAACTATAATAAAAACCACTCCGTTGATAACATCTGTAAAATAAAATTGTATAATTAGTGTGGTTATTCAATAATTACTTAATTTCTTATTATCCACAGTTACCAAACAAAAATTCCTTTTCCTATCAATAACCTTTCACCTTGTCCATACAGCATCACCAAAAATTTATATCGTTCGTACGTTTTAATAGTGCACGATGTCGAAACTTAAATCACGTTTTTAATTTTAATTTAAATGTATTATTTCGACTCAATCATTTTAGAAAAAAATTACATGACTCAGTGGTAAGTAATCCCGTTATCTTCATTACATTTCAATTATATATAATTATTGGTTAGTTACTAGATTAGAACTAATGTTTTTATTAGAATTAACAATTTTAAAATCAATAATGTTAGTTATTTCAATACAATTAAATTTCATAGTGCTGTCTTGTTTGTTAAATATGTTTTATACACATTTTTAATCTTTGTTTTTATGTTATAAAGTATATTAAAAATGTTTGTTTCTTACAATAAAGTGAGCGAGCCTGATGAAGTGTTCATCCAGAACACGAAACGTCGCAAATTACTGAAGTAGTTGCTTTCATCCAACATCCTACAAGAAGGAATCATTAATTTGATTAAAATCTAAATTGTTAATAAAATAATTAAAATAGATAGTAATGTTTATTTCTTAGCATTATTACTGACCTAGCTTAACAAAATGTACTTTGTGTACAGATTCTAGTGTGCTTGAAAAGAATGGGTCCGTAATTTACGATTTTTGGTCGATTTATTTCAACATTTAACATGTAACACTTATCATTTAACATTCAGCAGTTTCTAACCTAACTTTTACGTTTAAAGAAACTATGCCGAAGGAAAATATTGCTGTAGTAACGAGTTACTATTATTTGTTGCAATTAACAGTAACACATCTTGAAACCACAAGAAATAAGCGTCGGTATAGGCGATATTCTGTAGCACCAGTAAACAAATTGCGAAACGAACAAAGACTTTTTAATAATTTCTTACGCTTTGTTTACAACAATGATGCTGAAAGGTTCTTTAAATACACAAGGATGGCCCAATCTCAATTTGACACCTTATTGAAATTCTTAAAACCGTTTTTATTGAAAAGAGCGACTGTTAAAACTATTGAAGCAGCGCATAGAAATTTTATGGGAAGTTCTCAATCCAATTCATTTAAAACCTTCTAGTAAAGAAAACGGGAAAAAATTTCAAACAGTTTTTTCAAAAAATGGAACATGCCTAATAATATTGGTGCAATAAATGTGCATGCGATGCGTTTTACAGATTCACACTTAGATAGATATTGGTGCAGCAGGTAGTAATCACGATTCAGTGATATTTAGAGAGTCGGGGTTTGGTCACAATATTTTAAAAAACATAATGGTCCTGCCAGCTGACAAAGTTTTACCCAATACAAATGTCTCTATTCCCTATTTTTTACTGCAGACCAAGCATTTTCATTACATGACAGACTGATGAAACCGTACCCTGACCGTCAACTTACACAAGATAAACGTATATTTAATTATTGCTTATCTAGGACCAGAAGGACAATTGAAAATAGGTTTGGTATTCTTGTGCAACACTGGAGAATTTTAAAAACCACTATAATAGTTGATGTAGAAACTTGTGAAAACATAGCACTTGCAGCAGTTGTATTACACAATTACTTGCAACGTGCAAAAGAACAGCTACCATTAGCGCAAAGAAGATATTGCACTACGGGGTTTGCAGATTCTATTTAGATGAATGGAGAAATAAACAATAGTGATTGGCAACAAAGGTAAAAAAAACGAGATATTCTGTGTCAGTATTTTAACTCGGATAGTGATTCTGTACCATGGCAGCTAGGAATAGTTATAAGAGGTTCTGTGCCAAATATATTATAAAACATTAGTTGTGTTTGTTTTTTAAATGCCTGGCTTAAATTTTAATTTGAATAAATTTTTTAATGCTATGCTATGGTAAATAAAACATTCCCAAACAACACATTGGTACAAAAAACGTCTAAATGTCCGTCTAATAAACGTTAATAACGCGTTTAAAAACGTGTTAATGTCTAATAAACGTTTATTAGCCGGACATTTAGACGTTTTTTATACCAATGTGTTGCTTGGGTTTGTACTTAAATTTTTTTTTTTATTTTATGACATTGCTTTGGCAAAAATATTTATTTCTTCCTGTACGGCTACTTCGATTAACTCTATTATTTGCTTTTTAAGCCGGCTTTTTATTATTTTATTTTGAATTGCATTAATTTCAGCTCCTATACTTTCGGCAAATAATTGATCTGGCGACTTCACTATAGACACTCTCCTACAGAAAGTGCTGAAATCTACCATTGCTGCTTTTAGATTAGAATCAATATCATCTGTATTTTGTTTTCCGCTACACCTTTGCTTTGCAGGTGGTGTTTCGGATTTTTGTATCGACTCCTGTGTTGCTACATTCTGATCGTCAGACATATTGCCACAAACCGATGTCGAACTGCTAGGCGATAACAAATCTACTGGTACAGTTTGTATAAATTTTCTTTTAACGTTACCTTTAGTTCCGTCTTTCGACACTAAATTTATTTCGTAAAAACAGTCCATCAGTTTTTGCACTGCTCCTCTTTAAATAAATATAATTAAAAAAAAATTATTAAAAATTATAAATGTTACCAATTACTTTCTCATCGTCATCTCGAGCCTCATTAATAATATTTGCAATTGAACGCTACGCATTTTGTTTGGCTAAGTTGTCCTTAAAAAGAGGATCCGCCTTATCGAACAAAAAAGTAAACTGTCGCACCACAGAAATCAATTGTTCGTCCATATTAAGCTTTAATATCCAAACTATACACAACAAACAACATAAACGCGCTAAAATTATTAAAAGATGGGTTATGTTTCGTGTTGTTGACATCGGTATAGTACGAAGGTACTTCTGCCTCATTGCGACGATTATGCGCAGTGAAAAAATAATAGTAAAATGTTAAATAATAGATGAAAGTTGACACATGATACGTGATAAATTTTAAATGAGAAGCATAAATGATTATCCATAAATCAATTTGTTTATTGTCTTAAATGCTAAGTGTTAACTGTTAAATGTTAAATTTTGAGCATAAATCGACCATTATTTTGCTAAAAAATTTGCTTTTTTTAACTGTAGTAATGTAACTTTTATTTTGAAATTTTTTGTTTGTATTTATGCTTTATGCTCACCTGCTAAAATAACAACCCGTTAATCAGATACATTTTGTATAATAGTATGAATAACGCTGTGTTTAAAAAAATATTAGACTATTTTAAACATATACAACCTGCATTTTTATCCCTATCGCTTTCTTGACTATTGAATTATCACGGTTTGGACCGTGTCATTGTTGTTGTAACCGAAGTTGCCAACGTTTCGCCTACTTTCGTAAGGGGCTTCATCAGGGCATGAGATAAATTGCAAAACTCAAACAAGCAACGAAATCTAACTAAGAACTTTTCAAAAGTTAGGTTATCCACTTGTGAAACAAGCCATAATCTAAACTCTGAAAAGGTAAGAAAAAAAACGATAAACTCGAAAAAGCAAACGAAAATCTAATAAAGAACCAATACAGAGTTAGGTAATCAACTTGTGAACCAAGCCAGATTCTAAACTCCATAGAAGTGACTTAAGAAGAAATAGTCTCCGTATATAAAGGAAAAGGATCGTCACGGATGGTTGAGGTCGACTCTGATTGGGTTACGGTTGATAAGAGTCGTGTTTTCGATAAATGACTAATGACAAGGAACCAAAGAGGGAATAGCTCGAAACCATGATCACGATTGAAGTTATTGGGGTGTTTGATGATTTCTATGCTTTCTCGGAATTTCCTGTTATAAAAGAATGGAGATTTGGCAATCAACGAAACATTATCAAAATCTATCTTGTGACCTGTAGTGAAATGATGTTCAGCAACCGCAGACTTGGAAATATACCTTTTCCTTATACAACGATCATGTTCTGAAATGGGAATAATGACTGAACGACCGGTTTTACCAATGTAGACTAAACCACATGAACAAGGAATCTGGTATACACCTTAAGATGAAAGTGTAGGAAGTTTGTCTTTGGGAGAAAGAAGAATCTGGGACATTTTGCCTGTCGAGTTAAATACGGGTTACCAGTCTTACGAAGAAGTTTCTCTATTTGATCTGTAACCTTGTGAATGTAGGGTAAAAAGGCCAATTTCGGGTTGGATTCGGGAGTAGAAGTGTTCTTAGGTAATCGAGTACGTGGATTTAGACAACGATTAATAACTCTATGAATATCTCGCTTTACATAACCATTCTTCACCTAAGGTTCTAGTAAGATGACGGAGTTCCGAGCCTAGAGTCTCAGGTTGGCAAATAGAAAAGGCACGATAAACCAAAGATTCAATAACAGAACGTTTCTGTGCTGGATGATGATGAGACGAAGCATGAAGGTATCTGTCCGTATGGGTGGGTTTGCGATAAACAGAATGGCCCAGAAGTCCGTCGGGCTTACGAGTCACAAGAACGTTAAGAAATGGAAGAGAACCATTACTTTCGATTTCCATAGTAAATTTGATATCTAAGTGTTGATTGTTAAGATGATCAAGAAACTTAGACAATTCAAGATGACCATGAAACCAAACAATAAACGTGTCGTCAACATACCTAAACCACACTTTAGGTTTTAATATTGATGACTCCTAAGCAACCGTTTCAAAGGATTCCATAAAAATGTTAGCTACAACAGGTGATAGAAGAGAACCCATAGCAGCACCAGAAACCTGTTCGTAAAACTTGTTATCAAATTGGAAGTAAGTAGAGGATAGACACATCAATAAGATGAACCAAACTCAAGTCCTTACCATGTTGAGACAGAATCTGTTTGATGATAATAAGCGAATCTTTAATAGAAACTTGAGTAAAAAGTGAAGTAACATCAAAGCTCACGAAAAGATCTTGGGGTTAGTTTCTAGACGTTGAATAAAATGCTGAGAGTTGAAGATGTGAGAAGAGGTTTTACCTGTAAACTCGCAAAGAATGTTGGACAAGAACTTGGCTAGCTTGTAGGTAGGAGAATGGATGTTCTAACCACATATTTTAATTTTTTTCATATAAATATCAGCTATATATATTATATGCAATTCAATTTAAGATTCTAACGCCTCCAGCGGCAATGAACAAACTACTCTTGCAATGATAAACGTTAGAATTGCTTTTATTACCATACTATTGATACTTCTTGTTTTTGTATTATTACAAGCTGTTTCTGAAAGCCAAAGCTTAAGTTATGTACATTAAAACTTTTTTTTATAGTTTGAAAAGTTGTTTCAGCGTTAAATAAGATTTACTAACACAATTTGTAATTCCAAATTAGTATGTATATACCCTAGTAGCACACAAAGTTGGAACTATATCACATAATAACAACCATAAAAGACACTTCTGTCGGCACCTTTAATATTCCAGTCCGGAAATTTGTGACCTTCGGCCATTTTGAAAATAGTGTTGTAGCGCCAGATTTAATTTCTTTTAGGAGAATGCATTTTTTTAGACAACAAAACGATTATTTTAACTAACTTAGATATAATTGATATGTAATTTAGTTATCTGTTTAAGCTGACCACATTTGCAAAGTAATTCAAATAATTTTATCATCTTAATTATTGTTTGTTATGCATTTAAAAAAATTCTGACGATTTAACAAATGCTTAAACTACAATTTTCTTATCGGAAAAGAATGCTGTGTTATTTAGTTTAGTCTGTATTATTAGTATTATTTATGTTTTTAACTCATTACACCGTGCAGCTAACAATACGAGTGTCCCTTATGGTGGTTATTATGTGACCATAGGGTTCTGATATTTGAATATTGTCCAATATTGGCCATTTAAAACCCATCTTGTTACAATATTGGCAGCCTATTATTATCCAATGTAGTAAAACCATGTAAAATAGACGTTAAATTTATATAGGATAACCAATATTGAATGACCACGTAAAATTAAATTAGATATAATATTGGCAACCTATCATTTTTAAATATTGTAAAGCAACATGAAACCTACATTAAATTTATTTAGGTAGAGTAATATGGATTGTGTATGTAAAACCGATCTTAATAAAATATTTGCAACCTATTATTCTCTTATATCGTTAAAAAAAACTTAAATACTGTACTAGTTAAGTTCAGCTACATCGGATTAAAATAGTGACCACCTTTAAAATCCTCTTGTACGTGCGGTTAACAACACGTCAACTCAATAATTACCTGTTTTGTGGTTTCTAGACAGAGAAGGAAATAGTGCACTAATAGACTGTCAAACGAGTACAACATATAACTAAGACGTTAACATTGAACAAGCGTAATTGGTTCTTAACAATACGTACGTTTGGGTTCATTTTTCTTTCAAAACTTCAGAAGTTAATATTTTGCTTATTCTAACAGTTACAAAAAAATTATTTATTTTATTGTAACAAACTAATTTATGTTTTCTAAAAATTTATCACAAATACCGTTTTCGAGATATTGGTAGCAACTTTCTTATTTTAAATAGGTGCTATCTTGGATTTTGACATTAATAGATTGTATTTTTTTTTGTTTTCAACAATGTATAACAACCTATGTTTTAAATGACAGATAACGGCAAACTTGATATTACTTAAATTAAAATAAGTTAGTCATGAAAACAAATGAAATTTAACAAAACTTACTAAAACAAATAACTTCCCATACTGTTTTATCAGTTTTTAATGATAAGTTAATCATTTATTTCCATCGGCTACTTTTCCACTAAACGAACAATATGATATGTTTTGTACTTATATTAGATTTAACAAAAGCACGCACTTTGCTGCTCAAGACAATGAAAATAATTTCCCAGAAAGACGACAACCATATGCTAATGTATTTTAACTATTAGACAAAAGTAAGCAGCAATACGGTAGCTTAAGAAAACCCATCCGTAACACAAACGTACGTGACGAAGACTATCAATTTTATTTATAATAATGTTGGAGTTACAAGAACCCGTACAAGAAGCTTTAAATAGTGTTAATCGTCATACATTGCGTAAAGTAACCACCAGTATTTTAAAGCGATGTCAGTTATGTGTAGCAAACAACCGGCAGCCTTTTGAAGATTTGCTTTGATTAAATAATGTGATAGTAGTTTTAATCTTTTTTTATATTCATGTTTAATCAAATTTGTTTTGCGTTTTATTCAAATTCATTTGTTTTCATGGTTTACTGAGTTTCATTCAAATCATAATAAGTTTGCTGTTATCCTTAATTTAAAACATAGGTTGTTATACATTGTTGAAAACAGAAAAAAATACAATCTATTTAGGTCAAAATCCAAAATGGCGCCCATTTAAAAAAAGAAAGTTGCTACCATTATCTTGAAAACGGTATTTGTGATATATTTTTAGAAAACATAAATTAGTTTGTTACAATATAATAAATAAATTTTGCTCGAATTCGAATTATTTTTAAAGATAATCTAAATCAGCACGAAAATTTCTACATAATTGCTTATTTAACTGAATTGATATCTTCATTAAATACAAAGATACCCATGCAATGCATCTCAGAATGGGACACTGTAGTTTTACTACCCCTGGTAAAATATTTCTTTATTTTCGTAGCCTTTGTCTAATATGCTTTTTTCTTTATGCGACTAAGTAGTTTGCAGCAGGTACTTGGATTTAAAGTAAGTAAATTTTTTTATTATAACATTAAATCTCATTTTTAATTGTATAATTTGCCATGTTTGCAGTTTTTAATTTGGGTTTACTCAGGTTTTGATAAAAACATTTTGTGGTTTGAAATAGTAATTTAATTTTATAAATAACATTATAATAATGCTAATCTATTAAATTCGTTGTCTTAAAATAAACAAATCCCAATATCTACATAATAAAAATTATTACAGAAATTTTAAATATTGCTCCTACTAACGAGCAAATTATCAGTTTCAAGGTATTGTATGCAATAAACTGCCGATGAAAACTAAAGATGTAAAGATTTAGAAGAACTAAAAAAAAATAGAATATTTGTAAGTTGCAATTACTGATTTTAGAAAAGTATTTTGTTTTTTTTATAGCGATACGAAAAAACTCCAAACAATAGCTGTATACTCAAATTTTAGAAGAAAGAATAAATGATCATTTTGTAGTACAATAAAAATTTACGAAGTAATTTTGGGTAAGGTGTAAATATACTTTAAAATTAATATATTTAGTATTTATTTTTGTTAAAGTTGCAGTTGAACGCCGATTCCAATAAGTGCAAGAATCAAACATTTGAAAATCTTATCACTGATGTTATATATAAGTATAACTTTTTAGTTAGTTTTATGTATTATTGTTTTTGTATGAAAATTAATAATTTATTTTTAATTTAATTAGCTATAATTTGTGTTTCTTAAATTCATTGCTGAAAATAATAGTTTTAATACATGTAAAAAAATTTTCAATATTTTTTGTAGACAATAAAGAATATATACGTTACTAAATTATTACAATATTTATTACTTACCACTAATCTATTTAATATAAAACCAAGATTGGTTTTGAATCTAGAACAATTGTTGGTGATTAATGTAACACAAATACAGGTCGCCAATAAAGAATAGATGTTGGTTCTTAATGTAAAATGAATACACGTCACCAATGTGGAATAGATGTCGGTTACCAATGCAGAACCAGTATAGGTTATCAATGTACAATAGTTGTCAATTTCCTATTTAAAATAGATGTTGGTTTACAATATGTAACCTAGATAGGTCACCAACGTAGAAAACACATCGGTCACCAAGCTAGGACAAATATTGGTTGCTAATGTAGAATTCAGATTGTTGCCAACATATATGTACTATATATAATAGTGTTACATTTTAATGCTGCACCAATATTGATAGCCTATCTTGATCTAATCTGGTTGTGCTACTAGGGTAGGTTAGAAATTGCATTTATTATTCGTTTTATAGGGTTTAATAGTTTTGTGGTTTAGTGTCGTGCTATAAAACAATTTGATAATTACTTACAACGCAATTTACAGCTAGAGTAGTTGGATTGTCCCTTAAAAGTACAATTAATCACTGAAAAACATCAATTTCACTTTGCATGTAGGTACGTTGTCTTCTCATCAAAATTTCATCAGGCATCAGCCTTATTTGAATTTCTTTTGTAATAAAGTGATGGTCAGCACGTTTACTTCAAAGTGTTTTGCTTGCTATATTAGTTGTGGTTCTTATTGTGGGATATTGTACGGAAGGCAAATGTAGCGTTCAAACCCTTAATTTTTAACTGCCGGGCAGTTTGTCTTAGCGTATGCAATTTTATTATTTGCGTTAATGTAAAATTATAATAAAACCTAATTATATACTTGTTTGATAAAGATAATTTTATATTTAAAAATGTTGCGAACAAACTTTAATATTATTTTCTAACAAATTTTCCAATTTTTATTGTCACAACCCGGGCTGCATGTCATTCAACAAGCTTCTCAGTTCCATAATTGTTAATTATGTGCATTTTTTTTCTGAAATATACGCAGCGAGTTAGCGTATCGCTTAGTTTGAATTGCCTATTATAGAGATCAGTGATGCTAATGTATGTATAATATGATATAATTAAACAATTGATATCAAAACGTTGCTATTGGTTGCTACAGATATTTCAATTGCATGTTTTATTATGATTAACAAAGTTGTTAGTTTTATTACATCTACAATAAGTAATTTCAAAATAAAAAACAAATATTGATTAAATATATAAACATTATTCTTTATTCTTTGTTCAAAATTTGACAACGCAATGAGCCAAAACGCAACATTAGAAATATAAATTTAATTAATTTTATTTTTGTAATTGTTTTAGAACTAAATTAGTTTCATAAGTGAAATTTAAAAAAAAATAACAGTAGACAGACAGTAACAAATTAGCAATTAAATGTAACAAAAAACTTTTCATTAAATATTTGTCTCGTAGGTCATACATTGTCTACGAGATATAATTAAAGATTGTGTAATTATGTAATATTAGATTTTTCTAACGTTTGCAGAAAATGAATGATAACCTAGCAGTTTAAGCAACGTTAACGTAATCCAACAAAATAAGAAAAATCAATATTGAAGGCGTCGATTTTATTAAAATCATTTTTGGAACGTCTACTAAGTTTAAACTGTAAGAAACCGGAACTTTTACGAATTTATTATTTAATGGTTTCAATATTAGCATATATTTTTAAAATTTCCTATTTTAATTTTTGTATTAACATTAACAAAATAACTTTTAATAAAGAGTTTTATTAGATTAGGTACCCCAAGTTACGTTGCTAAAAAATTCGGCTAAACATTTTATATAATTTATGTAGTATTCTAGAAATTTTGATACTGTTTTAAACATACATAATTTATTCTAGTAAAAACATAACGTTATATAAACAGTACTTTTAATTAAAACTTCTATTTAATTTTTTCTTTTATTATTTTGTTTAACTGTCGTTTTGCAAACTCAACCATTTCTCCCTCTACGACGGTCTTATTTGTACTTAGTAAACTTTAAAACTTTGTTTCCTTTGATTTTTTTTAAGAACTGACCCTTTTTCCTAATTTAACTGGTTTATATTTACAATCTATTTGCGTACTTTCTTTGAATTTATTATTTTTATACTATTGACTATTTTTTGTAATTTTATAGTAAATACTTTTTAGACTCCATACGTAATAACAATAACTCCATAAACCAATGTAAGAAAATGTGCCATAAAACGAAAAAAAAATCTAAAACGTAATAGATAAAAAAACTGGACACAAGATGGAAACATATACATAAGTAGGTATTAGAAAAAAAATATTTATATCATTTTAATCACCATTTACAACAAAAATAGTTATAAGTGATAAAGAATTTAAATGTTGTTTTTTTAATAAATTTAATACCAAACGTATTAATACGTTTTTAAGAGTCTTTTTTTTGCAATTATTGTTTAGAGTTTTGAATTTCAATTTCTAAACGAATTAAGTAATAAACAAAAAATGGTTACAATGAATTTAATAATGACTAACAAAATTAACGTTAACATCTTCTGTCAATGTCAAAAGAAAAAAACGCCTATCTGTAACTGTTTTTACGCGAAATAAAGTCGCTAAGTTGTGCAGATGCACTTTATCTTTATTTAAAAGACGATGTGAATCTTATTAAATATTCATAGTAACTAAGTAAAAAATTGCATACAATTCACATAATAGCATAAAATCCTAGAAATGAATCATCCACTTAGGTCTAATGCTCAATGACGGCCAGGGGTAACAACAATTAGGGATTTTACTACAATGAATAATACTATAACAATTGCCGATAGCGATATTATAAACAAACTAGGATGCTGACCACTCTCATAACCTCACCTGTGCTTAAATGATTTTGTATTATTCTACCAATGAACACTGTCTTCTTAAAGTAGTACAAGAACACCTATTTGTACAATAAATAATAGACGTTTAACTTTATTTGTTCACTTCAGTGTTACAAAATTAATTATATCTACTTTACGTTACATTCTTTTTACATTTCTTATATTTCATTTTTCTTCCTCTCATCTTAATTGTTTCTTCCTCTCATCTTAATTGTTTCTTCCTTCTCCATACTTCTTTCATCCACTCCGCCCCTTTTCCGTTTTCTCCTAAAATTTCCTCTAATTTTTTCACCTCTTCTCATAACTCCCTGCATTTATTCCACATGTGTTTAAGATCCTCCGTCTCTTCTCCACATAGTCTGCACAACTTTTCTTCATCTTTTCTCCAGTATTTGCTTCCTAACTCTTCATTTCCATACCTGAAATTTGCTATCATTTTTTTCTTCTTGTTGCTTTTATTCCTTCAGATATTCAGGGACTCCTTCACCTATTATATTCTTATAATTCACATTGTATGTTCTTTCTTTTATCTTTGTCCATCTTTCCTGTTTTTCTATGTCCTTATTTCTCCTTCGTATTTCCTCTTTTACTCCTACTTGGTCTCTACTTCTTCTCTCGCATATCCGTTTTTTTTATAATATTCTTCTCTGCCATCCTGACCGTACTTTACTTATCCTTCCTTTATCTCTTTTCAACATTCCTGTAGTATTTTGTACAAGAAAAAATACTATAATAATTTCCGATAGCTGTATTATAAACAAGGTAGAATGCTGACCACTCTCGTAACCCCATCTGTGATTAAATGTAGTACAAGAACACCTATTATATGACATGTCACTGTATTTTAATTAATTTTAAGTTATCTAATTGGTCTTGAAATTTGATGTGTAAGTTTATTGGCAAGCCTTGATCCTATGATATTTTTTCTTGTTAAAGCAATTGGAGTATTAACTTGGCTTGTACGATTATCGGGCCTAATAAACCCATAAGGTAAATAATTTGCAAAGTGATTCATAAAATAATTCGTCTATGAATTTGGTGATATGCTTGTGCTTGCGCATGTCGTTCTGGAAGCTATCGCTCAAAGAAACCCGAACCACCTCTAACTTTTTAGCTTTATAATTATTTGATAGAAATACTTTAATATATGTTGGAGTTTTCTTTATGCCTATAATATCTAAAATAGAATAGAAAAGGCCCATTTGCAAAGTTTGAAACCACCCAAATTTAGAGTTTTTAAAATTTCGTTTTGTAAGTTTAAGACATCTTGAATGATACCGACTCCTGTTAATAGATCATCGACATAAAAATCGTTTTCAATTGGTTGAGATGATTTTGGATACAAATGTTTATAGTCTAAAGATAATTGTTTGAGACACCGTACGACGAGAAATAAAACTGGCGCAGTGCCATAAGTAATTGTATTTAATCTGTAACCTGATGTTGGCATATTTGGATCTCGCCTCCATAAGATTGATTGCAAATTGCGTTGATCTGGAACTACTAGTATTATTGGTACATCTCAGCAGTAATTGCATATGCATGCTTGCGAAAACGTAATAAAACAGAAAAAAATATTATGGATTAAGGGACCAACCTGTACATCATTTGACGGAACACATGAGTCGGTTCTTGCAAAACCATTAGAAAGCGTTTTGGTTTTTGAACTAGATGCTTTAACAACAGCGTGGTGCGGAAAATCATAATTTATAGTATTATTAAGAGACACTTTGTTTACTTTAGTCATATGACTTAATGTTTCGTATTCTTTTAGAAAATTATAATATGTAATCTTGTTTTAATTTTAGATTGTTACTTAATTCGCGCTCTAACAAAAAAAAAGCTTTTTAATGTTTGCCGTATGAAATCACCTAACTCGACGTGTAACGCATTTGTGGCGAGTTTAATTTTATTTGAAATTGGGCGCCATCTAGTCTTTCCTTTTTTACCCGGACTAGAACAGGGTTTTTCTTTTTTATTGAAATAATTATTCTAATTTATTGCTTCCAACTTTATTAGCTTTAATTACATTTGCCTATAACTATTATCTCCGGTAAGGACCAGTTGTGGGAAACTGGGAGGAGAGATGAAATCTTTCTGCGGAATTACTCTTTAATAATTATTTGAAGGTGTTAAAAATTGAATATTTTTATTAACCTTAAGCGAACCTAAGAAATTGCACCGTTTATCAATAAAATCTAAAACTTTTTGGAAAGCTGGAAAAGATTTTTTTTTGTAGTTTACCACTCCTGTCAAGTAAATGGCGTTAATTTTGCACTAACTATGTAGATTTATAATGTATTAGTGCTTGGTTGCTCATACTTTTTTACACATGCATGATTTTTAAAGACTATTCGAGAAAATTTTGCAGTTGAGAATAAGTATTGCATTTATTAATTTCAACTTAAATAATTCTCTAAGGTTATTGTTCACGGCAAGTTTTTTATTTTCGTAGTTTCTAGACAACGTTTCCTATGCAACATTGTAATTTTTTTTCCAAAATTTTCTGTTTTGAGCTGCTTTGCCGTTTAATGAATTATTCAAATAATAATAAAATCGTTACACGTTATTTAATTTATAATTTCTTCTATTTACTATTGCATCGAACGCGTCGCAAAATTCTATCCAGTTCACTGAATGACGATAGCGTGATATTGGGCATTGGTAATATAATTTGTGGTTTAGACAATAAACATGTTTCAATTAAATTTAAATTTTTGGAAGCAATTTAAAAGGTGTTCTCAGAACACTCGAATTTCTGCTCATGAGTTGAATCGTCAGATTCTTGAATAATTTGTAAATGCAAATCTTGAAACTCGTTATTTATATGTTTAATATTTATTAAGCTATCGTAGCAAGTTTGGGCAAATCGTCTGGGTAAATTGTATCGGATTTGGAAATCTTATTAAAAAACGTTTTGAAATGAGTTAAGCACAATTTTAATTGACAACGATATATTTTTAGTAAGTACATGATTACGCAAATTAAGACAGTGATAATAATGATGTGAATTAAGACAGAATAAAGCACATTTACCTCTTAGTTAAAATTTCTTGAATCTTTGTGGTCCGAAACGTACAGAATATGCTAAAGAAATGTGTACAGCTTTTATCAGTGCCCCGATATACGGTTCGCAAAATTAAAAAATATTACTATTTTGTAAGTTTTTAAAAAAGTATACTAAACAGAACATTATTGACAAGTGGCAAATCTTAAAATATAGATGTCTTTAGATGAAATTAGTAAAAAATTAGTCAATGGAATTTTAGATGTTGTTGAGAAAAAAAATATAATTGTATTTGTTTAGTTTAAAAATATTAGAGTAAACCAACATTTTGTGTATTTGTTGTCCAGAATATCCAAAAATGTTTCGCTAGTGTGTACCGATGCTAAAGCAAAATTAAGCAATATAAAGATTAAAAATGTAGTTTTCAAAAATGAGACATATTACGTGTTCACCACATGGTTTATAGCGAGTGGCAGAAACAGTCTGGTTTACTTATTAATAAATTAAAATAAGTGTATTGAAAAACACGGGTTATTATCAGCTGAAAAACATAAAGTATTGCAAAATCAAACTAAATTATATTTTAAAGAACAAATTGCATCCATCCATACTATTATTTACAATTTTTTATTTCTAAGAAACAAAAAAAATGAAAAAAAAACTACCAAAAATCGATAATGACATGGAATTATAAAACACTTACATTTAAACGTTATTGAATTTTATTTATTTTATGAGTAATTATAAAAACGTTAAAACGAGTAATAGGCAACAAGATTATATGTATTTGAACAAAAAAAAAAACCGAAATTACACCAAACAAAAAATCATAGAAATATTCAAACAAACTACCATTTGCTGCTAAACAATGATCCAACCTGTCGTAAAATTGCCGTTTAACATTCACCAATTGATCACATTCGTTTTGAATACAATCTTTCAGCTCTTCTAGATTTTGAAATGCTCGTGCAGAATGAATCATAGATTTTAAATGTCCTCAAAAAACTCGTTAGAGTAATGACCTTATTGAAAACTGTCATTTAAAACTTTGCACATATTTGGCTCTTGTGTGCGGAACAATCATTCATCAGGAACCAAACTTATTGGCAACTTTGACCACCGCCGGATCGCTTTCTTGTTAGATTTCTTTGTAAAAAAATGATTTTCTCTGATGGCCTAATATTTCTGCTCGAACATTAACTTTTTGAAAATATTGAGTTCTGGCTTGTACAATTTTGTGTGGATTGTCATTATTACTCTTTTTTTTTGATCATTTGGTTTATTGCGTGACATTTTCCAATCACGTTCACCTAACTCTTGGTGGAATTGGTATTTACAAGAACAAAAGTTGCGTTTTTCTTTAAAATCGCAGCACTCGGGTGTGATGCAAACTATTTGCCTTAAACTCAGGCCCGCGCCTAGCACTTTTGGCGCCCTTGTGCAAATTTAAAATAACGCCCTAAATTTGTATTACGTTCATATGTCAGTACAGATACGGGTCAAGTTAGATGTTATTATCCACTACTGAAAGATAATTTTAAAAAGTATTTTCAGAAATTTATTTTCATTTTTATATTTTACAAGTACAAGTCGCCATAAGCCATACAAGTATTTTTTCATTGAGGTACATAACATAATTATAAACTTATAGAAAACATAAATATATTCTAACAGTATTACAACTCCAAATTTTTGTATTTTTTAAAAATACTCGTTTATATATCACAACACGAAACTGATCGACAAATAAAAACAAAACAATATATTATTTTAATAATGCAACACGTCACCTTTTAATATCCAGGTATTAGGTATTGTTATTAATATAAAGTGAATGGAGCTTTCCGTGGTTCGATTTTTGTAAATTGTTTAATTAAATCTTTGGTGTCTAATTATTTTAGCTGGTCTGTTTCTATTGAAATGATAGCAAGGTTACTTAGTCGGTTTTGCCCCATGGTCGATCTTAAATATTTTTTTATTATTTTGAGTCTTGCGGTAGCAACAGAAACCAGAGTTGTTAACCCTGCGGAGGTCGCGGTCCCGATAATTTCGAGAGAGGTCGCGGTGTATTTAGGAGATACACTACATGAATATGAGTCTATAATGCTGATTTTAAAGTAAATAATTCTGAGCCTAATGTAAAACATTTATTTTTATTAATACAATATGTATTTAGGTAATGTATAAAACTGCAAAATGTATTTTCACATAAACTGAATGAAAGTAACGCACATTTTATCCATCAAATAATATATAAAATAAGCAAATTTGAATGATCAATGGAAATACTAACTCGTTCATTCCAAGATATAAATACAGAATTCATACCTAGAAATCTACAATAACAAATGTTTTTTCAATGCACTAATCTGAGTCTGCAGTTGAAGCATTGGCAAACCGACTAAAACATCCGGCACAAACAATATTGCTGTGTTGAAAACATAAAAACTTTTGACAAGACCTGCAAAAATATTTGGATAGTCGACTTGTGTTTGATGCATAACAAGCAAAGCATCGTTTTCCTTTTCCACTTGAATTCTGTGCATCTGCTACATTTTCACGATCTTCACTATTGGTCTGTTGATATGTTCTGAATTTGAGCTGTAAAGGCTTGTGTACACCTGTTGTAACTTCTGAACGCCTTCTTATTTCTTCCGAAACTAAGGTTGTTACGAGACTTCTGATAAACAATCTGCGTCGAATTTTCACATTCTGATTGAGCATATGAATGGTTTGTGCATTTATGGCTCCAACGTTCAAAATCACGTACAAAATAACCATAGGCCATCTTCTGCTATTTCGTGCATCGTTGTATGAACTAACCATTTGGTCTACGGTATCCACGCCTGATTTGGTTTGGTTATAATATTCAATTATTCCGGGCTTTTGAGAGTCTGAATTTACCGTATCATCAAAATGCATATTTGAGACTAAAATCACATTCTTCCCCTTTTTTGGTACATGCGAAACAAGTGTGCAGTTTGGACTGAAAGCAAACATATTGGATTTTTCAAGTCTGTCTCTTGTATTCACTAGTTCTGGTGGCAGCTCACGCTTGTTCTTTCTAACTGTTCCTACGTATGATAACCTACTTTTCTTCAGTTCAGTGACAAAGTTTAGGTCAGTGAACCAGTTGTCGGCGGTTATGTTACGTCCTGAATTGTAAATTGGGCTTACAAGTCTTTTGACTATATCTGATGGTTTGTTGCTAACGGAAAATGGACCCTCCGGTTGCTTGCCTGCATAAATTTCAAGATTTCCTGTATAGAATAGTTTGGAATCGACCAGGCTAAAAATTTGTATGCCATATTTGTTCGGCTTTGAAGGTATATATTGACAAAACCCGCATCTTCCTCTGAAACCGGCAAGCATTTCATCGATTGTTACATTTTGTCCCATAGAATAACACGATTTGCAGTTCTCTACGAATATAGAAAACATATCCCTCACAGCTGCTAACTTATCAACCTTGACTCTTTCTGGACGTGTCGATCTGTCATCCAACCTTGTGCTGTTGTGGATAATTCTAAATCGATGTAATGACATTGTAAGTCGAAACAATTCAATACCACTACCATCAGTAGTCCATAAATCCTGTAAATTTAGGCGATTGTTGCGATGTAAACCAGTTAAATATAAAAGACCCAAGAATGCTTTCAGTTCTACTTTGTCAATTCGTTTTGCATCTCTCTCTCTTGAATATCTGCTTGCTACTGAATCGATAGAATCATTTGTATAGATAAGAATCATATCCAATATATCTTCTGATATGAAGCAGTTCCAAGTTTCTTGCTCTCGGCCGCACTAGAGGCAGTTGAGATAAAATATTTTGTGGTTGTTTTCTAATTTGATATTTATTTATTGGTCTCTTCATCCACTTTGATACTTTATCCTTTCCTAAATAACACTCTCCATACTCATTCTTATTCGTCTCTTGTTCACTCTCCCCACCGGATACATCTTCATTATCAGAATATTCAGAGCACAGTTCCACATGATCGTTTTCATCCAAATCACTTTCATTTTCGAATTCAAACTTGTTATCGTCATCATCAGACTCAAGTAACATACGCTGTAGCTCCACAATGTCCTTTGCATTGTCCAGGCGATACATATTTTTTGACATTTTTGGTGATTAAGTATTTGATAATCACGAAAAACAACACTAGAGAGCAACCAAAGCCAACACTAAATCTAGAAGTCGCGGTATCTCTCAGATACAATAAAGGTACACTCCGCAAACAACTGCACTTTGCAATAGCGTGAAACTGACTGCCGCCAAAGTCACTGCGGTATGTGAAATGTACTATACGCATGCGGAGCTAGACTTAAACGCAGCGTCATAGAATAACTACATATAAAATTATTCAAGAAGATACATTGCATGCATCTCTCAGATCAACCGCGACCTCCGCAGGGTTAATAAAATAGGAAGTATTATGCTCGTATTAAGAATATAATCCACTAAGTTGTTAATTGTTATATAATTCAAAGTTTCTTCTGGAGACGTAATCACTTTCATCAAAATTTTGTAAATATTGCAATTCTTTAACAAGTTCCACAGCAGTTATGTTTCGTTCACTGCGAGGTTTTTCATTTAATAAATTTTCAACTTTTTGACATAATTGTAATTGTTCGTTTACAGAGTAATTTTTAAATTTATTAATATTCCATAAAAACGCTAAATTGTTAAGTAAGAAGAAAATAATTGTAATATCTCATCCACTGATGTTATGATTACATCTAGAGCATTAAAAAAACAATCACCTTTGACCTCTAAAGTTTCGTCGTGGATCAGTTCATCGTCACATTTATAATCAAAATGTAATTTTTTTGTTTTTCGCGGTCTTGGACCTCTTTGTTTTTTGAATTCAGGTTCTATGTCTAAGCTAGTTGCTATTTCTTTAGCATCAATCAATAGATCATTAAAACAATTATCGGAGATATAAGTTATTCAATTTATTTAAATGATTACAACATTGAGCAACATGAAAGCTCGGTTTTTGATTAATTTTACTAACAATGTTAACTTTACTTAAAATATTATACCACAATATAAGAATGCAAATGAACTCAAAATTTTGTAACTTTTTGGCCAACGATGCAGCCAAATTTTTACGTTATTTTCAAAGTTTCCTTCGCTTATTTCAAACAGAGCATCATAAACGTCCCCAAGTTGATACTTTAAAGGAGTTATTGCATCTATTCTACTAGACCATCGAGTATCCAATAAAGGTTTTCAAGTTAAATTCGTTACATTAGATAAATTAGGTTTCAGAATTGACCAACGTTTAGTAGAAGCTGAAAAAAATACAAACAGCTCTTAAACTAAAAAAAAAATTGATGCTCAAATAAGTATTTGATTTTGCGGCATCATTGACGACTAAATTTATGGTATGATTCCAGCAAGGAACAAAGAAAGCTCGCGAATTGAAATCCATTTTTTTTGTAGACCATTATGCCTACCACGCATATTTGCCCCATTGTCGTAACCCTGACCCCGCAAATCGTTGATATTTAAGCCTTCTTTCTCTAATGTCGACAAAAGAAATTTTGTCAAGCCTTCACCCGGTACATCGTCTATAGGACAAAATAATAAAAAATGTTCTTCTGTATTAGTTCCCGTGCTCTTTACATTAACAAATTTTATACAAACTGAAATTTGTGACTAGAGTCAGTAGTGCAGTCTAATAATATGGAATAATATTTTGCCTTTTAGTCGGGTCTGAGAAATAGAAAATTGTAAACAATAATATCGATGGATAGAATATTTTTTTCTCTACAAAATATTAGTTTACACTTTTCTTCTAAAATAATTGTGGAACATTAAACATTAAAGATTCAGCATTCCCTATGCTGCGTTTTCCAAGTCACCGCCCAATATAAGTACTTATTAACTAATAAAATTTCTATTTAGTTTTAAAAACAATAAATTATCGAAATGTTGGTCTGATAATTGTTTTCGACGCGACGTTAATAGAGATGGTGAAATTACATTATATTTTTTAAACACTTTTAGAAATGTGGGATAAACGTTTATTATTAAAATGTTTTTTTTCGGTTTATTAAACAAAGCCAATACTACTCAAATTTCAGCAATATTTTATAAAGATTATTTATTAAAAAGCACCTGCATAACGGATCTTATTGTTCGTAACATGTATAAGATAGTCAGTGATAGTAATATTAAAATTTCAAATATAATAAAATGAACACTGAACCTTTGTTATAATTTTTGCCGATCGAGTGCGGTTTCTTTTGACACTGTATCCTATTATAAATACCAAATAAATACCCATTCTTATCTTATTTTGTAATCGTCACAATAATTATTTAGTAGACAGTTTTCATCAATAACAAAGTTTATGTTATGGTTTTCCAGTCAGTATAAAATTTTTGTTTAAGTAAATTGTAATTGGATTTTAAATTTACATGCTTTTTAGTTTTGCAATAGATAGTACAATTTATCATATAAGACTGCTAGCTAACAAATGTATCTTTGCACATTACAAAAAAAAAGCTATTTTCAACAGTATTTCTGTGTACAATAATCAATTTTTAATTCTTACTTTTATGAAAAATGATTATAATTAATAAATAATAGTTTAAGCTTAATAATCAGCTTTAATCTTCTAACGTAACCAAACACACATTTAAGTAATTCTGCATAGTTTAAAAATCAATAACTAGATAATATAAACAATTATAAAAAGAATCAAATTTTTCAGATCGTGAAGCAACCGAGATTCAATTTGAAACAACTAGGATACTACGAAGAGCAAAACTTCACAGAAGAATTTTACCAATTGTGAATGTCAAGCATTAAAAGATCTAAGAAATAACAATAATTTTATTATTGTACCAGCAAATAAGGGAAAAGCTACTATTTTAATGGATAAAACCGAATACATTAACAAAGTTAACAACTTACTTAATGATCACACATCTTACCAAAAACTACTTAAAAATCCCAATAACAAGTACAGAATTATTGAAAGAAAGTAATTTATCAACTGAGACCTTTAAGAAACTAACACCACAAGATCCTCTTATTCCAAGGTTCTATAGATTACCCAAAATACATAAGCCAAATGCACCTCTTCGACCAATTGTATGTATTGTATTGGATCGACAACTTAACTATTTAAGTATCTAAATTCTATACTGAAACTTTATATTGGTTTGAGTAGTTCATTTATAAAGAACACAAAACATTTTATTGAAGTAAATAGTAAACAAAAATTATCTTTAAATGATTTACTGGTTAGTTTTGATGTTTCCTCGTTCTTTAGTACAGTACCAATTGTTGATACTTTGCGTCTTTTGCAACGACAGTTTGATAATAATACCATTAAGTTATTTGAACATTGTTTGACATCATTCTTTTTGTTTAATACTACAAAAAGACAGATTGTGTAGCAATGGGACCGCCAATTGTTCCATCTATTGCTAATTATTTTATGGAATATTTTGAAAAAGAAGCTTTAAAATCTGCAACTGAAAAATCAAAATTATGTAGATGATATTTTTGCGATTTGGTCTCATAGTAAAGATGAACTACAAATTTTTTTGCAATAGTTTAACAATCAACATCCAAACATAAAATTTAGTATTGAAAAAGAAATTAATGAAACCTTACCTTTTCTTGATGTAAAGATAGAAAGAAAGCCAGATGATACTTTAATACATTTAGTTTATCGAAAACCAACACATACAGATCAATACATAAATGCAAATTTTCACCATCACCCAGCTCAGAAACAATTCGCACTTTATATAATCGTACAACGATAATTTGTCACAATGATAAATTACAAGAAAACTTTTTTTTATAAAAAATTGTTTTTATTAAGGAACAAATTAAAAAGTTTTTATTAACTATAACCAAGATGATTCAACTATTAACCAAAACTTTGTTATTCTACCCTTTGATTCCAACATAAGTGACAAAATGATGATGATGAAAGTTGCTTATAAAACTACAACTCAAATTAAAAATTTGTTGAATCCTATAAAAGATAAAATACCTTACAATACTTGTGGCTTGTACCAAGTTCCATGCACCTGTGGCAAACTGGTAGAACTATAGATACAAGATTAAAAGGACATATAAGACATATTTGTTTACTCCAATCTACTAAGTCTGCCATTGCCGAACATTCACTTGACACTCTTCATGATATAAACTTTGAGAAAACTAAAACAATTTGTAAAACAAAGAAATGGAAATCAAGAAAGATTAGAGAAACTATTGATATTATTAAATATCTTTACAATTTCAATAGAGACAGTGGTTACGAACTATCTGACACCTGGTTACCTATTATTTCCTAATCTTAATTTGTCCACCAATTACATTAAGCTACGTCTAGAGTTTTTATGGTGGTTTTTCTTTAGACCTTCGAGCAAATGCTGTAGCTAAATAAACTTGCGCCAATTATCTAGTTCCTTTGCGAGTTATTGTTTTTAGTTACCTTGTAACCTGCGTTTATAATTCAGCCATTATCTTTTTATGTTAGACCCCATAAATCGATTCTGCTGTCTGAGTTTTCGTCTTTTTTTTTTTGTTTTTGTTTTCGTCGTTTGGTACGGTATTGGCATCAAGAACGTTTTGCTCGTTATTTGTATTGCGTGTAATTTAAGTTATTGGTATTTCAAGTTGTTTTACATTCATTACTGGTATTTTCTTTTGAATACATAAAGATCCGTGGTTTTGATTTTGGTTTAGTATTGTACTTGTTTATCTCAGTAAAATAACAATTCTATATAATTTACGACTTCCTTTTTGGAATGTAAGTTGATCCATTTTTCTTGTTTAGGCTGAGTTCTATTTGATTAAGCGCTATCATAAGACACCTGCAAAAAAGCAAGCTCAGCAATCTTGATGAGAAATAATATTTCAAGGTATTTATGTTGCACCATTTATTTAATCGTGAAGATATTATTTACGTGATTTAAGTGTTAAAAGCTTTGAATTTTAAGAAATTAATTTCAAGTGTCTCGAAGTTAACGTTAATGTAACTGATTAATGACCGTATTTTACGGTACTGTTATAATCCCAAGTCTAAAAATTTGTTATACGGAACCGAACAATCGATTCAAATTTTATATTTATATATTAGTTTTATAAGTTTATTTCATTTTGTTATGAATTATTTCGACGCGCACACGGCCGTGATTGTAGATGATTTAAGATTTATTAATTTGTGCTGTTTTATTTCTTTTGTTCTGTATGTGGTATTTTATTATTTTGTTTGTTTATTTATCCCATTAACTTTAAATTTGATTTGATCAAACGTGCATTCACGTATCTTTTGTTACTGATTTTTGTAATTAATTTTGATACTTTCAATTCAATTATTTTACTATTTTATCCATTTTGTTTTATTTTGTTCAAATAAATGTTAAATTGTTAAATGTAAAGAGCTTTTAATTCCGTCGGCCTCCGCGTGTGTAACTTTGTTAGCTTATTACACTCTATTAAGGTAAGTCCATTTAGGGTGTATTCTATAGAAGCGGACTTGTGGTTGGCAAGGGTCAGAAGTCCATTAAGCTTTACTCCTTTCTGGCGCCCTTTGATTTCGACATTATTACTTTTCGATTTTGTGTTTTCGTCAAGTTAATCCAATTCGATCACGAAACTTTTAATTATAATCCACCCCCTTCTCCATTGAGCTAGTGGCACAATACCGTTTATGTTACCTCATTTCAGGCAGTGACTTTGTGTTAACTTTGGCATGTAACAACCTTTGTTTTACAATTATCAAATTACTTTAATTTATACTGCCTGACGAAGAACTTAGCTCAAGTTCGAAAGCTTGCTTGTAAATTGTATTAAATGAATACACTATTTGCCCTAAATAAATCATTAATAAAATATATTATTTCTTTATATTGCATATGTACATTAGAATTTGATTGTAAGTTTAATGTTTAATAAAACGTTTTATTAAATTTGCTAAATAAATTTACTTATAAAACATTTATTAATAGATATATTTTTTAATTAGATAAAAAATAGTAATTTTTGCTAATTACTAAAATATAAATTATGCTACATGTTAACGTATTTACATAATATAAACGCCTCATTTTCATTCTAATTTTAACTTAATTTAATTTAATTTTTTTTGTTTTAGGCTTTTACAAACCAAACTATAATAAGCAGCATAATATTTTTTTGTATATTACAAATTAAAATTATTTGATTAAATATAGCAAAAAAAAATTAATGTTAATAATATATAATTCTAGTTGAAGTGTAATGACAATATTGCTATCTATATTTCCAAATTTATAACTTTTTTAATAAACAATATTATATTTCATTGTTTTGACAAAAGCAAATTGTATTTTTGCTGTTTAGATACATATCGATTGGAGTTTGTATTAATATAAAAACTAAACATTTTTATTTGTTATCGTTTATAAATTAACCTAAATACACTCAGTTTGGCTATTGCACGAGAATTTTTCATATAAATAATTAATGCGCTAGTTCGCTGCTACCAACACATTGCGTTTAATTAACACTAAACTAGCGCAAACGTTCTCAATAAACTTTTGAATTTGAAAGAACTGTTGTGCTTCACAAATGCAGAAAAACAACAAACAAATAAAAACAGTTCGACTTTACTTTTAATCAGTGCGCATGCAATTGAACTGAAACTGTTGTAACTTTGCCAATTTTGAATTAAATAAAACCTAAATCAACTTTTTGTGTTTATAAACTTTTATGTTTTATAGATTCTTTAGATACTTAAATTTTGATTATTTAGAAAGTAAAAAAATAACTAAAACCGATTTCAAAATGTTTCTACTTTACTTGATTAATACTGTATAAAATTAAATTTATATTTCTTACCACATTCAGAAAATTGATATTTTAACACGTAGAAGTACCAACGTCTTTACATTACTAGTCAGGTAGTGTTTTTTTATCAATAAAATACTAACTGCAATAGCTACTTTTTGACAAATAAACAACTTGTTTAAGATTATTATTCATATTAATAATAATAATAGTATTAAAAATAGTTATTTGGCAACAATAACGATTTTATAACATTTTAACATACAAAAGTAAAAGTAGGTGTTCGAAGCTCATTTTCTTGTAAGCATAAGTTGGTTCGTGAAAAAAAATTCTGTGAACCCCTACAAAATTTCTACACTTACTTTTCTAAAAGCATATCTTTAATCTTTTTTGTTTTTTGTCAAAAAGTAATGATAGAATAGGTAAACTAATACGATATTACTAGAAGTTGAATTTGCTTAAAATTGAGTAAAAATTTTAAAAATTTATAAATAAATGTATGAGCCTATTTAAAAATCAAAGTTTTTGTATGTCAAATATGCAAAAAATTATGGCAAAAAATACACACTGCATGCTATTTTCAAAACTTTACAGTATCACACGTTAGAATGTAGTTTAGTTTAGCTAATATCAAAAAATTGTGATTCAATTGTGTTGCAGTTCTGTAATTTTTGTATTTTTTAAGAAATATTTTTAGAAACGGTTTAATAAATAAAAAAAAATGTATGTTGTTATAAATTTTACAAAGAGTGAAGAAGTCAAATAAAATAAATGCCCTAGATTAAAAAAAATATGTTGTTCATTATTACATTAAAAAGGGAGCGTCCTGTACATAAAAAAAAGTAAATAGAAAACATTCAATAAAACACTTTTTGTATAAACTTTTTTACCGTATTTAATGAATAAACCTGCTAGTTTAGTTTTTCATAACGTTGAATTGCCCTGTATAGACACTGTAACGAATTTTAAAACTCATTTATTTACAATAATTATTTACAAGATTTAGAACTAAATTTTATATACAAATTACTTAAATCTAAAGATATTTAAAAAAAACTTACATTAATTTATATGTTACTAATACTATGTACACATATTGTGTCCGCGATAAATTGCATTATTCGTATCTTTCACTGGTATTTATTTTTACTTGTTTATTTATACTTGGCACACGCGTTAAGCACTTTGTTTATTTAGACTAACGCCGTATTCTTCTTCTGACTAGATTCGATTCGAATACTGACTTCAACTTCTTTCAAATACTTTTGATATTCTTACGTTATCTGCTTTGGGAGCGTTCCGGTAATTACCTCAAATCATCTTAAGTGATCTCAAAGCTTATATGCGTGTTAGTACAAAACGGTTATTCCGTATTAAACCGCGATTTTTGTTTTATTAATTGTTTATGTGTTCTAAAACTTGATTTGCCAATTTCTACACTATTAATGTAATTATGGTTTTTTTATTTAGTTTTTTGCGTGATTTTTTGCTGTTTATTTAATAATAACAAATGTAGTGTTTTTCTACCGTACTTTGTTTTATTATTTGACTATTTTGTTTAACAACACAACCGTATACTATGTTTAAATAATAAAATGTTTTTAGAATACCTTTTTATCATAATTTTTATATTACCTAAGTTTTTTTACATTGTTGTTTTATTTAAGTTAATAATAGAATATTGTTGTGTATGAATAACATTGACGTTTATATCTAAATTTAACAACTACTCAAGGTTATTTTAATCGCCGTAGTTTCGATATATAACATCTGATTTGTTAAAGTTTATTAAATTACTAAAGGTAAAATGTTAAAGCGTTTATTATACAGGGTGTAGTCAACAGATCATCAGTTTTACCACTACGTTTTTTGTGTTAAATACTATTTTTTTAAATCTACAAAAAACTCACTAGAAATTTACTTACTTGCGTTAAACAATTTTTACATCTTTAACTGAGAATTAGATAAGAAAATATAAACAAGCATTTATAGTATCAACTGTAACTGATGTAATATAAACCAGTTCCATGTACGAATTAGATTCATTTTATACTTAAAGACACAAA
The DNA here is from genome assembly GCA_035610365.1 of Aquatica leii. Lineage (NCBI taxonomy): Eukaryota > Metazoa > Arthropoda > Insecta > Coleoptera > Lampyridae > Aquatica > Aquatica leii. Next base: position 45,819,821 of record CM069433.1, on the reverse strand, counting down.
TGTCATTACAATAAAATCATAGCGTTTTAAACTAATTCAAGACAAACGTATATTTTTTTAACACTTGCAAGACAATTCCTTTTAGTTTCGATGTCATTATGTACATCGTTCTGTTTCAGTAGTTATTTGCCATCGTTTATTTGCAGTTGTTTGTTTATTTCATTAAATTTTGAAATTTATTGTTTCTAAATTTTAAATACCTACGTGTGGATGTTAATTAAGAGTAAATTCTACAAGAAACAATTTAAAACTGCTGTGTTCGATTAGCCTCTCTGTTACTACTACTAACATAATACTGCATTAATCAAGACTTGATTTGCACGTGCGACAGATTTATATTTTATCAGGTGCAATTGATAATATTTATTGTTTGTTTGGATTTCCTTATATTAATTTCTTCTGAAATATGATTACTTTTTAAATAAATACAAAACCTATAATGACAGCGATAGTTTCTCTAAAAATGTAAACATTTGGTCACTTTAGTAAAGAAATATAAATATAATGGTTTCTGCTTTTAGAATTTTTAACCAAAACGTCTCTCTAGTTTTAGTAATACTATCCATTGCTATAGTAAACAGAAGTATCGGCAACACACAATACATAAGTTTAAACGAAGTGAATAGCGAAGAAAATTACATAATAAATATCGTTTGTACACAGCATGTGATACACACAAAGTAATTAGTGAGACTACCTCAATGGTATTAAAACAATGATTGTAATTACGGAAATTAACATAATCAAAAAATTCCGTGAGTGACTTTTCTGACAGTGACATAATAATTAAATAAACTTACCCACAATCCAGTACCTACACTTGTTCGAAGAAAACGTTTTTCTCGTTCAGTCAGCCTGGAATAAATTTGAATAGCAAATCGTGTCAACACAATGACTCACAAAAGCAAGATCTACAAAATTCTTAATTACTACTAAAAGAAAGTACACATAACATAACCCTATCATCGAATGCTGTTGTACACATTCAGTGAAAGTTGGTTTCGCAGGTGTTTGCCGTGCACTGCGCCGTTGTTGCCAAGAAAGCCGGCTAGCTTCTGGATCGGAGGCAGGGTGCGTAGGTGCACGTGCTAGCTGCAATAAAAATTGTGGGCGCCAACTAAACGAACCACCTAAACTAAAAAAATATAGAGAGGAACACCACAAACGACGGTGGTCAGTTCAGTAAATAAAAAGAAAAAAACGTAATAACTAAAACTTAGGTATATATTTGACTAGCGGGGTAGAGTTGTAATCATTTGTGATATAAAACATAAAAAACAAATATTATTTACACGTGTGAGGTGCTTTAGACACGATCACCTAATAAATCGTAGTTGGTAGTACTTAAGAAAAAAAACCCTATAGTCACTTTTTTAGCGTTATGCGATAATCAGCTCGATATCAATGCGATATTTAATCGATTGAATTAAGGCAGGCAAACACATACAGATATAAAAAAATCAGGGTACTCTCGGTTCCAATAACACCTACTTACTACAGGGTAAGTTACCTTGCATGTTGAACCTTAGTATCTCTAACACGTTTGGGGGAGGCGAACGATTTAACCTAAGAAAAATCTTTTAGGTAAATTTACCAATTTAATTACGTTAATCTCGGCCAACGTATTACTGGTGGCTACGTAGAAGGAGCTCCCTATACCAGCATAAGAATACCAACACACATTTTGTTTTTAAAATAACACGACCCTTCGCCTACTCTTAACTGCGGAGATCTATTAGTGATTTTGTTAAAACAAGTTGTTGTTATTGTCCCGACAGTCTAACAGTAAGTTGGTTAAGGCCTTATTTAATATATATCGTATAATGTTGTCGTAGGTAGCAGTACGGATGGCAGTTCTTTCCGCACACTTAAGCCAGGGAAACCTTAGAAGGTGTGAACAGGAAATTAAAAGAAAAGGTCAATACCTGTGGCATTCGCAAGGCACGTCCATTTGGGTAATCTTCGCTAACATCGTTTGAATAAACATTATATCTTCTTTTAAGAAACGACCGACTAGAACTACCCCCTCTAAGTGGTGGACTACTTTAGGGTTCGGTCACAATGGAACTAGCCGCTAAAATTTTAATTATGAGTTTTGTTTTATTCTTAGAAGTAACGTTTTTTTTTCTTTTACCCCAATTGTAATTATGGGCAATCATGAATTTTACAACTTTAAATTTTTGTCTGTGATCTAAAGCACTTTAACTTTGCAAATAAATCTATTCTTTTCTGTTTTATCTAGTTCTAATCATAATCTCAAGATAACCCCGGAAATATCTTACGAAGACCCGCCAAAGTATTAACAAAATTTTTAACCCTGTAGTGGCGGCAACCCACATTTCATTCCAAAATACTGCCTGACTTTTCAAATGTTACACTCTCCCTCCGCCAAATTTACCACTGGGGCAGAAAATGATTCGTAAAACTCTAACAACACCGCTTATACTAAACACTGATTAATGCTATAATTACAAGAACACCATGAAACGCAAACCCACTCCATCTTTGGAATGGTGAAATTCTACATCCAATTCCGGTTCGATTACAAAAACTGTGATCACCGATAGGAGAATTGTATAAGAGAATATCGAATTCTACTCTATTCACGAAACGTGAATAGCAAAACCATCATAATGTCTGAATTCTTAAAACCATATGAAAATTCCAGTTCATAAACAAAAAGGTTACTTTTTTCTAGCCCAAACTTCGTAGGCCTACTTATAACTACACTTAAAAATTAATTCTGGTTCAGCTAAGCGACTGGCATTAGTTTATACTACAAAACCTAAATCTAGCTATGTACATCTAATCCAGGGCCAAGGCGCCAAACTCAGTTAAAAAAATCTATTCTGTCGATCATTCAACAGGAAAAATTGCAAAAAGAAAATGTTTCTGGGGCGAACTGGTTCTCAACCCCCATAGTAGAATCTCAAATCAGAGAAATATTTCTAAAAAAATAATCTTAACAAAAAAATTTTATAGTGGGTTTGCTTTCAAATCTTTAATGTGGAAAACTCCTACATCCTTGCCTTTTTCATCCTTTAGTCGATAGGTAAGTCGACCAGTAACTTCACTAACTGTACATTTTACATATTTCGGGGCTAACTTCCGAGAAAAATGATCACTAGCGTTAGACAGCGCAAAGTTTTTCTTCCACACGATGTCTCCTTTCTTAAAAGTTAAAGGTCGTTTGCGTAAGTCATATCGATTTTTATATCTCTCATAAGCAGCTTTTAAACGTGCTTTAACCTTCTGATGTAATTCACTGACATTATTAACATCTGTCACTATCTGTTCTCGGTCAGCTAATGTAACATTTTCAGGGTTGGCTTCACGCAACTTTCCATAATAATCTCCACTGTTAGGTACAGTCCTACCAAAATTTAAGAAAGAGGGTGAATGACCCGTTACCTCATGTACAGCATTACGAATGGCATGAGCAATTTTGTACAGATAAACATCCCAAGTGCGATGATCTTCTTCTACAAATGAACGTAAGCAAGCACCAATCACTTTATTAACGCGCTCCACTGGATTCACTTGAGGGTGATAGTTTGCATTGTACCAAACGTTCACTTTGTATTCAGTCATAAGATTCTTGAATAAAGTACTAGTAAACTGTGTACCGTTATCACACATGATAATCTGTGGCACCCCAAACATCAAAAAGGTTTCCTCAATCAACCTAGTAACTGATGAAGAAGTCGCATTCTTTAAGGCATGGACAATAACAAATTTAGTGAACCAATCTGAAATGACTAAAATGTAGGTATTGCCTTTCTTGGTACGCGGAAATGGTCCCATCAAATCAATGGAAAGTAATTGAAATGGGTACTCTACCTGCTTTTGTTTTCCCATTAATCCCGGGCGTAACATATTGGTAGCCTTACTAGCATTACAAACGTCGCACTTCAGAACATATCGCGTAATGTCCGATTTCATCTTCGGCCAATAATAAATTTCCGCAATTTTACTAAAAGTTTTAAAAACTCCCAAATGTCCAGACAGGGGATTATCATGACAATCTTTCAAAATGTCTATCCTACGAGACTTCGGAACCAACAGTTTCCATTCGATTAGATTAGAAATTATGTTATGTTTGTTAGCCACATACTTGTAAATTATTTCATCCTCTACTTTAAAATTAGGATATCGCTCCGAATTAGCTAAAATTTTTTCAAGTAATTGTTGGTACCAGCGATCCTTGTCTTCGATTGAAATGGATATGGAATGCAAGTTAATAGGTGCTCGCGATAACGCATCCGGCACTACATTGAATTTTCCTTTCCGGTGTACAATGTTAAAATCAAACTGATTTAACCTTACGCTCCACCTGGCTAAACGTCCACTTGGGCTTTGAATAGTACCGAGCCATTTGAGAGCTTGGTTATCCGTAATTACGGTAAATTTAGTTCCTTCAATATAAGGTCTGTACTTTTCGATACCGAAAAGAATTGCACAGCACTCCTTTTCCATCGCATGATAATTTTTTTCTTGTTTAGTGAGTGTTCGACTAGCATAGGCAATGACTTTCTCGTTTTCTCCTTCACCTTGGACAAGAATTGCACCTAAGCCTACATCTGACGCATCGGTTTGGATAACAAATGGTTTACGAAAATCAGGGCTGGCAAGTACAGGAGCTGAAACTAATAAATTTTTCAAAATATTGAAAGCATTGTCTGCCTGTGCAGTCCAAATGATTTTCTGTCCTTTGCTTTTTCCTTTAAGAAGTGCCAAGAGTGGGCTGGCAATAGTTGAGTATGACGGAATAAACCGACGATACCATCCAGACATTCCCAGAAAACGTTTAATCTCGGTAGCTGTAGTGGGCGTAGGATAGCTAGTAATTGCCTCAACTTTAGCAGGAGATGTTCTTAAGCCGACAGCATCAACAACAAATGCCAAATATTCAAGAGATGGCCGACAGAATTCACATTTCTCAAAATTTACCGTCAGACCTGCGCGTATTAGTTGTGACGCAACTTTTTCTAACGTCTTTATGTGGTCTTGAAACGTGGCAGACACAATGATAATATCATCCAAATAGACGAAAACTCCTTCCAGTTCAGGTCCAAACAATCGATCCATTAGCCGTTGTAGTGTTTGAGGACTATTGTGAAGACCAAAAGGAAGAACGGTAAACTCAAATAAACCTCGCCTCGGCACAGTGAATGCTGTTTTCTCCTTAGATTCTGGCGAAAGAGGGATTTGCCAAAAAGCCTTCCGTAGGTCAATAGAAGATAAGAACCGAGCATCCCTTAAGCGATCTAGAATGTCACTTACATAAGGTAGTGGATAAGCATCTGGTTTGGTTATTTCGATTAATCTTCTACCATCGAAACAAAAACGAAGATCACCTGATTTCTTCTTAACCATAACTATTGGGCTATTCCAAGAACTGTTAGATGGTTGAATGACACCTAATTTTAACATTTCGTCTACTTCCATATTAACCTTCTCTAACATTGCCGGTGACAAGGGAAAGTAACGTTGCTTGATGGGTCGAACGTTGCCAGTATCAATCACATGTTCGACTAAATGAGTTTTACCTAATCGATCAGTCCCCATGGTTTTATACTGCTCAATGATGCTTTCTAATTGCTGACATTCTTCACTATAGAGATCAGAACGAGACTGGATGACTTTAACACTACTAACGCAATTCGATGGTATATCAGCCACCATGTATTCATCCTTAGCATAATCTGTTTTCAATTTAAAAATATAACAAAAATCGATACCTAGGGTTAATGGATATTCCACTGTATCAGAAACGATTGCTGACAGATTATGAGTTACATCATCTACCGTTAAAGACATTAAAACCGTACCTAAAACATTTTGCTTAGCTCCATCCGCAGAAAATACATTCAAAAAGGAATGTCGATTCAATTTAAGATTTAATTTGTTGATTAAGGTGAGCCCATCTCGTCCAAGAATGGTTCGATTCGCCCCTGGGTCCAACAACGCTAGAATTCGTACACCGTTAACATGAACAACCATATAACCTCGATTATCTAAACCACGATGTTCAAACAGGGTACTAACAGTAGCATTCCGACAACAAAAGTTTCGAACACGCATCAGCCAATCTTGCCATTCATTGCTATCAGCCTTACAAGCATAAGGACGATAGGATAAGCGGCCGTCACCTACCTCCGTCCTGCTCCGTTTTTTTGACACTTTGTACAGTTACTAAAGGTTACATCAGGAGTTCCACAAATATAACAAAAATATTTACGCTCTTCCAAACACGTGTGAAAAGTATGTCCTAGTTTGGAACAGTTAAAGCATCTGGTGCTAGCTCGAGCACGATTACCTATTGATCGGCTTCTAAAATTTGTACGGGGATTAGTATCCGTAGAAAACTTCGAATCAGATGCCGCGGGCAAAGTACTGACTTTAACCAATGAAGAAGCAGCTAAGTCAGGTTCCAATGGTTTACTAATGGGACTTTGAGAATAAAACCATTCGCTCCGGCGTTCGACTTCTTCCATTTGCTTACAAAGGTAGCGCAAATCATCAAAAGAATGTACTGGTATGAAGGCTAATTGTTGAGCATATTTCGGCATTAAATTATGCATCACAATACGCAATTGCTTGTTGATGTTGGGAGGTTCATGCATTCTGGTCATTAAGTTTTGCATGACTGCGATAAAAAAGTGAGCCGGTTCGTTACTGGCTTGCTTCCGCGACCGAATTTCATCCCATAACGCATCATCGTAATCCGAAGGAAGATAGGTAGATTTCAATAGGTTAACCAATTCATTCCATGAGTTAACACTAGCTCTCACCGACCTAAACCATATCAACGCCTGTTCGCTAAACAACTCAACCGCACTTTCAAAGAGAACTTCGTCCGAAACACGACGTGAAATTTTTAATTCATTTACTCGCTCTAAAAAGGCATTGACACCCATTATCGAAGTATCACCTGTAAATTTCAAACGCCATTTTTCGATTGATTCTGGTCGTAGGTAATATGGTGCAAGAGGTGCAAACGAAGGGCCAGCTGCTGGATTGAAAATGTGATTAGAAGTAGACCGTCTTTGAGACTCGACCGGTAAAGCGAAATTGTTGTTTACATTACTGTTGTTCCCACATTCAGCGTCGTCCTGGTCTAAAACTATGGCTTCCTCCTTTCCTGCTAAAATAGGAGAACTTTCAGTCTGAAATCCTTGAGAGACCACGGTATGAGGTGCTTCATCAGTCTCCATCAATTTCGAACTAGATTTAGCTTCAATGTTAATGACGTCAAGAACGTGTGTTACATCATTAATAGAAATTTGCTGCGATTCGGATGCCTCCAAGACAAGGTTCAAAATATCACCAGCTCTATCCAATAAAGTTTTTATAACCGAAGAAACTTCTTTTGGTAATGATGATTCGTGTTCGACACAATATTGCAACCTTCTGATGACGTGTTCTATGCGTTGTGATAATATTTCAGCAACATTTGACGTGGGTGCTGTCAAGAATTTGTTTACTTCAACTTCCAATTTGGTAATTTTCGAATTGCAAGTGTCTATATGAGTTTGATAACCACACAGAACGGGTAAAGAAACCTGGGATCCCCTACGTAATAATAATCTTAATTCCGCTCTCCGTTGATCAGCTGTTAACTTTTCCGGATCACTACCTCTTATCAAAAGTTCCCAACTTACTTCGTCAGTTAATAATCGTCCAACTTTAATTGTCGCCATAATATTGCTTTATATATACCTCACAAAATTATAATACAATCTAGATTAAAAAGTCTAATACTTAAAGTAATTTACAAGAAACTGTAACTAGTCGGAAAAACGAGAAAAATAAAAAAGAATAAATTGCAGAAATAAATTGATGCACGTTGACGTTAGTCGAGCCCCACGTTGGGCGCCATTTTTTTGCACTGCGCCGTTGTTGCCAAGAAAGCCGGCTAGCTTCTGGATCGGAGGCAGGGTGCGTAGGTGCACGTGCTAGCTGCAATAAAAAATGTGGGCGCCAACTAAACGAACCACCTAAACTAAAAAAATATAGAGAGGAACACCACAAACGACGGTGGTCAGTTCAGTAAATAAAAAGAAAAAAACGTAATAACTAAAACTTAGGTATATATTTGACTAGCGGGGTAGAGTTGTAATCATTTGTGATATAAAACATAAAAAACAAATATTATTTACACGTGTGAGGTGCTTTAGACACGATCACCTAATAAATCGTAGTTGGTAGTACTTAAGAAAAAAAACCCTATAGTCACTTTTTTAGCGTTATGCGATAATCAGCTCGATATCAATGCGATATTTAATCGATTGAATTAAGGCAGGCAAACACATACAGATATAAAAAAATCAGGGTACTCTCGGTTCCAATAACACCTACTTACTACAGGGTAAGTTACCTTGCATGTTGAACCTTAGTATCTCTAACACGTTTGGGGGAGGCGAACGATTTAACCTAAGAAAAATCTTTTAGGTAAATTTACCAATTTAATTACGTTAATCTCGGCCAACGTATTACTGGTGGCTACGTAGAAGGAGCTCCCTATACCAGCATAAGAATACCAACACACATTTTGTTTTTAAAATAACACGACCCCTCGCCTACTCTTAACTGCGGAGATCTATTAGTGATTTTGTTAAAACAAGTTGTTGTTATTGTCCCGACAGTCTAACAGTAAGTTGGTTAAGGCCTTATTTAATATATATCGTATAATGTTGTCGTAGGTAGCAGTACGGTTGGCAGTTCTTTCCGCACACTTAAGCCAGGGAATCCTTAGAAGGTGTGAACAGGAAATTAAAAGAAAAGGTCAATACCTGTGGCATTCGCAAGGCACGTCCATTTGGGTAATCTTCGCTAACATCGTTTGAATAAACATTATATCTTCTTTTAAGAAACGACCGACTAGAACTACCCCCTCTAAGTGGTGGACTACTTTAGGGTTCGGTCACAATGGAACTAGCCGCTAAAATTTTAATTATGAGTTTTGTTTTATTCTTAGAAGTTACGTTTTTTTTTCTTTTACCCCAATTGTAATTATGGGCAATCATGAATTTTACAACTTTAAATTTTTGTCTGTGATCTAAAGCACTTTAACTTTGCAAATAAATCTATTCTTTTCTGTTTTATCTAGTTCTAATCATAATCTCAAGATAACCCCGGAAATACCTTACGAAGACCCGCCAAAGTATTAACAAAATTTTTAACCCTGTAGTGGCGGCAACCCACATTTCATTCCAAAATACTGCCTGACTTTTCAAATGTTACAGCCGCATGAGTAGCATCTCAAAGAAAAGTTTTTGTCTTCGGTTTTTAATTTTAAACGTAGGCCTTACAGAAGGTATTTATCGATATTATTCCCTGATCGATAATGCATCAAAACGTACAGCCAAAAACGTGGCGGGACGTCTATTAAATTAAGAAAGAAATTACCAAAGAATCCTAATGAAACGGATGTAAGTAGCTTACCCTGTGACAAATAAACTACTTTAAACACGTAATGAAATTATAATTTCATTTCCATTACCGTTGATGTTATTAGAAACTTTCAGCTTTAAACGACACAGGCCATTTTAGGTAGTTGTCGGTTAACGTCTTGACAGCAAATGACAGTAAAAATTAAAATTGGCAGAGTGCGTCAAAACCGAAATCTAATTTTAATTCAACTAATATACAGGGTATTACGTTATAAAATTTTGCACGTAACAAATTATACGTTTTCCTATTTGTTTAAACAATCAAAATGTTTGATCATAATAGTACTGCTAATGTGATGTCATTATCAACTTTAGTTATCTAAATTTGGCAGACGTTCTTAGTTTTTGTTTTTATCTTTTTTAAATAATCTCTATAAACGACTGATTTGGAGATGTTTAAGATAAATAGCGATAAAACTTTGACAACTTGAAGTTTTAATCTGCTAGCTGTCATCAAGAGCTTGCTTTGTAACGGCGCTACATAACATAACAGTTAATGAATTGAACATGAGACAATTTATCAGAAGACACGAGATACAAAAATGATCCAGATTTATCCCCGCTTGGCGATTAAGTTAAAAGGATTATTATAAAAATTTGTTCTTTCGTTACTGCCTATTAACTAGAAGAATAAAACAAATCATCAGCGTACCCCAAATTACTACTTTATCGTAACAATGTCGGTGAGAAACTGCTGTAGAAACTTTTCCACACAGCGAATACCTAGAGCTGCAAATTTTTGATTTCGAGTTTACACTTTTTGTAAGAACAAAACTACTCCAAAACCTAAACCTCTCAAATATTTTTAAAATGACTAGCAATTTACAAGCTTAAATTTGCAATTAAATGCATCTATAAAAGAATTATAAACAATATTTTACTTACTGATATCTAAATAATAAATATAGATAATTGGTAACCCCTTTTACAAAATTTTAAAAATATAAATAATTGCATTAATTTTATCAGTTTTATGATGTAAAAAAATAGCATCTCGGCACATCAAATTATAAATAGAAAAATAAGGTAAGAGTTTATACATTTAAAAATAGTTACTTTGTACAACGCAATATCCCCATAATAACAATTTAAGAAAACGGTATGTACCACACAAAGCTGACGAGCGATTCATATTTGTTTGTGCTAGCAGCTATAAAATAACGTATTGTATTTTTCAAATAAACAACAAGCAAACAGCTGTATTTATAGATTTAATAACACAATTGAATTATACCAAAACTGATTTCTTTCATAATTACTAAAAACAAAATCTATTGGCTAGCTTATCGTTACAATTTAAATCCGATAGAGTTCATACGGACTTTAGCAAACCATAATACAACAAATGTTTTGCAAATAAGTAAAGATGTAAGAGTTTTTAATTCTCAGATAAAATAACAGTGGCTAAATGTTTTTAGTTAGTCTTAAATTTTTAAATACGTAATATTTTTGATATATAAGCAATGAACTTACACAAATATTGTGATAATTTGATAAGAATTGCTTTGTATATTTATCTTAACAAGACAGGTAAATTTATAATCCTACAAAATGGACAGTATTTAAGATTTTAATGTTACTGAAGAGAGCACAATAAAAACTAACGGTGTCGTTTCATTGACTATGCGCACAACTTTATCAGACTCATTATCAAATACAAAATTAGTTAATGAAATGTTAATAAAATTACAAAAATAAAACTCTACTGATTAGTTAAGTTTACAATTTAAAAAAATGTTATTATGATAGGAAAAATGACTTGCCATTCTGACAGATTTTAGATATAATAGTATTGTAAATAGGACTTTATTTTTTGGTTTAGTTTAGGATCTTTGTCACTCTAAATTGTATAATTTAGTTTTTATTGTAATAACCGTGCGACTTTTACTTTCAATTATTGTAAACAGTAAATACTTAGAAATAAAGATACAAATGTTAAAAATTCTTATGATCTAAAGAAAGAATTAGAGCATCTCATTATTCCTAAGGACTATATAATGGTATCTTTAGATGTTAAGTCGTTATTCACAAATATACCCATAAATAACATAATAAAAATTGTTAGTGATAACTGGGAAAAATTAACCAATATAACAAATATACCACTTGATATTTTTCTAGAGATCATAAAAATTTGTTGTGAAGAAGCTTACTTTCAATTCGATAATAAGTTTTATAAACAAGTATATGGCGTAGCTATGGGTTCATGTTTAGGTCCTATTTTAGGTGACATTTTATTAGATGACTTAATCAATAATGTTATTGCAGAGTTAAATATTAAACCTTTATTTGTAAAAAAATATGTAGACGACTTATTTTTAATAATTGACAATTCTATTTTCGACGATTTGTACTGTAAATGTAATAATTATCATAATAGAATAAAATTTACATATGAAAAAGAGTTTAACAATGTTCTTAATTATTTGGATGTGACTATAATTAAGAATTATGATGGTAGTATTCTTACAACGTGGTATTGCAAACCAATCTCCTCAAATAAACTACTTAATTTTAGGTCTAATCATCCCATGAATTATAAAGTCAACATAGTTAAAGAAATTGTCAACAGAGTTTTAAACCTTAGTAGCAAATGTTTTTGGCCAGATAATAAAAATAAAATCCGTAACATTTTAAAATTAAATAACTATCCCATTGCACTTATAAACTCAATTATGCATTCTTATAACCCACAAAAAATACAACCGAAAAGTAAATAAACCAAATGATACAGATGTCCGTAAATATCACACCTTACCTTTTGTCAATGATTTGTCTTTTAAGCTTGCCAAAGTATTACAAGATGAAAATTGCAAGATAACCTACAAAATTCATAAAAACATTGGTCAATTGTACAATAAATTAAAAGACAAAGAAACCAAAGAACACCAAAAAGACCTTGTCTACCAAGTAAATTGTAAAAATTGTAATCAAGTATATATAGGTACTACAAAAACTTTTATTAAAACAAGGATGGGTAATCACAATAGTAATATTACAATAGCTAAAAAAGGTAATATTTCTAATATTACCAAATTAACGGAACATGTTATAAATAATTCACATGATGTAGATACAACAAATCCAGTGATTTTATGTAAAGAAACTGATTACAAAAAACGAATGATTAAAGAAATGCTTTTTATAAAACTCACTAATAATACTATGAACAATAGAGAAGATACTGACAAATTAAGTAGTATTTATTCAAATTTAATTAAACTTAAACCACCGTAAGGATCCTAAATTACAGAAATAATTTTTAAATATTAAGAACATTGTGAATTACTTTTCAATAATTTTAACCTTGCACTAACGGAAATAATTTAGTTGTAATGTAATGTTCGTTAAATACTGATGTACGTTTTATACAAAAATGTGTTAGTTTATTTAGTGTTAGATTTATTTATTATTTATAAATTGTGTAATTAGTGGTAAGTTAATTTTATACAAAATATTTTTATTGTTGTTTATGGTTGCAATCTTCTTATTTTTTAGGCATGATTATGATAACAATAGTTATCGAAACGTCGCCTATTCTAATTTAAACAAATTTCAATTAAATTGTTATGCCGAATTCCTGTGTTTAATTTATGTAAGTCATCGTTTATAATTGTAAACAGTTTATTTAAAATATTTACTACAATAAAAGTACAAAACTATTTTTTGATAGGTGAAAACTTCTCCGAAAACACAAAAGCCAGCGTTTTGAAATTTTTCATCCATATTCACCCACTATACGAGAAGGTACATATTCTTTTCATGAACTCAGTCGTGACCTGTGACCTTTAAAAACATTAATAGCGCATTTCAACTGATAATAATTTACTCTTTGCGCCATAAAGGTGAAACTCTAATTCAAAAAATCACCGAAAAAAACAACCGAAAATATGATTTAAATTTCTTTGGGAGAGTTTTGATGTAGTTTTTTTTTCATTCAAATTTCAAAATTTTGATTCAAAATAAAGTTTTCTAAACACAAAGTTGAAGTGTAGAATGATAAAAATATCAGTTTGTATGCTTTTATGTGTGATTGCTTTTTTGTTTTTTTGGGTAATTGTCTGCTTTTTTCTATTTTTTAGATGCTATAGATACTTTCCAGTTTCACTTTGGTGATTCGTGAAGGCAAAATCGTTTGCAGAAGAAACCAGTCATTTCCGTGATTCTTTGAAGAATCTTTCAAGATTAAAAAAAATCTTCAAGATTTAAAAAATCTTTCAAAATTAAAAAAAAATTTTTAAGATTTAAAAATTGTTTCAAGATTTAAAAATACCTTTTGAGATATAGACGTAGCTTTTGTAGATTAAAAAAATATTTAAAGATTTAAAAAACTTTTGGAGAGTTAATAAATTCTGTCAAGAAATAAAATCTTTCAGGATTAACTTTTTTGGTACCGCAATATATTTTTGTTATTAACCAGTTAGTAATTTATTTGCATAGTTAACGTTTTTGATACCACGAAAAATCTTTCGCATTTATCTTTTTGCGCCCAAAATAATCTTTTAAGACCAATAATGTACACTAGAAAAAGAGGAGGTTTTTGCTACAAAGCCCAAACCCAACGTAATAGAGACAAAAAAAGAACACAACCTAATACTTAAAAACAGAATACTTCAAGAAATGCCATTAAACGTGCACCTTACGCAAAGGCTAACCTGAATCGTAACGCTTCTCAGATTATTACTGCCAATTTACCAGTTATGGATAAGTCTAGCATTCCGGAACATCACTGTGGCCAATTAAATGGCATTTCTAAATTTTGTCAATCCAAAAACTTTGTTGAAGAACGCCCAATTGACCAAAAATATAGAATCTGCTGCCATAAAGGTAAAATAAAACTTGAAAAATTATAAACCCGACCTGTCATTACTGAATTACAGGGGTACATACAAATTCAAAAAAATTTACTATAATATCAGATCCTATAATAATTGATTTCCCTTTGTTTCAATTGGTGCGCGAGAAAAATATGCTCAACTTTATATTCTTGCAGAAAAATGCAGGTTGAGAATATGAGTTAATGCTAAATCTAATTCAACTTATCACAAACATTAACCCGTGTGCTGCGGTATACAAAATGATTTATCAGATAGAGCAGCATGCGACTGAAAAAAGTATATTAGAAATAAAGAAAAAAATTAACACTCAAAGATAGTGATGACAATTCGACAAGATCGTAACTCGAGTCCAAGACGCTACAATCTACAAAAAGTAAATGAAGCAACCGTCATATTTCAAAACAAAGATGGTGAGCTACGCCTTGAACGTGACTTTTTAATATATTGTCCAAGTAGTGACCAAGATGGCCACACTTTAAAGCGTATTAGTATACTTAACCCAAATTTAGAACTAATGACATGCCCATTACTTTTCCCATGCGGTTATCAGGGATGGACAGTATATCTGCCTCTGCAGAAATTTGCGAAAGTCGACGAGCAGCTGCCTCAAGCAGTGTAAAACAAAAAACATTCATTCACAAATGCAATATTGGGGTACTGAATGGCTATAAGTGATAAAGAATTTAATCCTATTCTTTATACTGGAAAATTATTCCAACAATTTTTGATTGTTGCTTACGTTAAAACTTAGTCCTAAATGGAAAGAAATCACTAAAAATTTACAGTATGGTAAAAGTATTGATAAAAAAGTGTGTGTTGAAATTTCTGATGCAACCCTAAACCCCAGGTTACATAATAATGCAATTGTTATTAAAAGTATGATACATGACCACCGTGTGGTGCAGATAATCTACAATCTCCATGCATGAACAGAAGCAGTTATACTAAAAACTTTATCAAGTAATTTCAAAGTAAAACTAATGCAAATGGCACATTAATGTCAAAATTTGTGCATCAGTAAAAAGCGTAAAATATTTTTTTTAATATGTTTACCAAGATCATGATTGCGCAAAAGTGGATATTATAGAAACTAATACATTACAACATAATGAAATTAAAACATTTATAGACAGCAGATATGTAAACTCTCTAGAAGCATGTTGACGTCTTTATGGGTTTGAAACCAACCAACAAGCAATTTGCTTTAATCTTAATGATATTCCAGCTGAAAAAGATACTACTCTAACGGCTTGGTTCAAATTGAACGAGGACGATCCGGATACACGGAAATATCTTTATACAAAAATGCTTATATTACGTGTTTGATCAAAAATGTAGAAAATGGATCAAAAAACAATGCGGTGAGGATTCCATTATTGGAAGAATGTATGCCCTAAATGTAACAGATTCAGAAAGATACTACTTACGATTACTGTTACTGCACACTCCTGGGGCGGTCTCATTTGAAGACTTGAAATCCTTTAATGAAATTAAATTTGCTGATTTTAAAACCGCACCAGAAGCAGTGGGACTGTTAGAAACTAATGCTGTTTGGGAACAAAATTTTGCACTTAGATATATTTAAGAAATTTTAGTGTTACGTAGAAAATAGTGCTCAGATTTAAATTTAAGAATCCTTCCTTTAAACTTACTCTGTACATCTGCTGAATTATTTCATCAGAGAGCCGAAAATGATCTGACGTTAAAAATATAGAAACTTTAAATAAAGAACAATTTGAAGCGTTTCAATCTATTTGTAATGCAATTGCTAATAAAAGATTGTATAGCAAATGTTTTTTTGTAAGCCCGGTGGCACTAAAAAAACCCACCTATACAAAACAATATTTTATGTTACACGTGAAGAAAGTCAAACGGCCCTTCTTGTGGCATCAACAGGTATTGCAGTCAATTTATTAGTTGGGGGTCGAACTTAACACTCTCAATAAGGTGTTCCGGTTGCGTTATGCAAAAATTCAGTTTTGAGCATAAAACTAAATTTGCATGACGCGAAGATAATAAGAAATGGAAAATTATTGATCTGGGATGAATTTACAATGGCGCCAAGTCATGCGTTGAACTTGATTAATCAATTTTTAAAGAAGTAATGGATTAATACAGCCCTTTTTAGTGGAAAAGTTCTTTTACTTGATGGAGACTTTAGAAAATGCTTACTTGTTGTACCTTATGGTTCTTGGCCTGCTATTGTTGAAAGTAGTATTAGGTTTTTCCAATACGAAACGAATTTAAACTACTGAAATTTTAAAAAAAAAGGTTTGCTCAATTGATTAAGAATACAGCGAGTGGCTACTAAAATTTGGCCGAGGAGATTTATCAAACCAATATAATTTAGAGTGAAATTTAATTAAGATTCCAGTAGAAATGATTTGCAAATGAAGTTTTGGCAATAAATTAAATATTGAAAATGTACGTGAATATGCAAAAATAGATATTTTAATCCCAAAGAATGAATCCATGAACAAAATCAATGAAGATGTGCTAAATCTACTTCAAAAAAATTTATCTACGTACTTTAGCGTTTATTCAATCGTATTTAAAAAAGAGAAGAATAGACAAAACTATCCTATTGCATTTTTAAATGATTTGACTCCATCTGAAATGCCTCTTCATAGTTATGAACGTCTTCCGGGTTTAGATCGTGTCATTGTTGTGCAACAATAGTATAGACTCCGGCCGTGAAAGCCTTTGCTATTGCTGCTTTATAAATTAAATTAAAAAAATTAAGCAATTACTATGTTACTTCGAAGCCTTAATACAAAACGAGCACTGTGTAACGGCACTCAATCTAAAGCCAAATCTGATTATTGCAGAAATATTGACAGGGTCAGCTGCAGGAACACAAGTTTTTGTTCTTAGGGTGGAATTGGCACCGTCGTTTCGAAAAGAAGGCAATTTCCTGTAAAACTGGCGTTTTCGATGACTATCAATAAATCGCAAACGCGAACACTAGAGAAAGTAGGAATATTCCTTCCTGAATCAGCATTTATGCATGAGAAATTATATGTTGCTTTTTCAAGGGTACGACGTCGTGGTGATGATCGTGTAAAAGTTTGAGATACTGTCTATCAAGGAAAATTATTAGCTAATTCGGAAAAAGTATTCACGAAAAATGTATATAAAGAGATCTCAGGTTGAGGTGGCTCTAACAAATGTCGGTTTCATTGATTAAAGATTTTCAAAAACCATAAATTAATAGAAATCGTTGATTTTATTAGTTTAAACTCGTGCGGTAATAAATTCGATTTCTGTAGTATACCTACTCTGATGTTTAATTACAAAGAGCAATCTGAAAAAATAGTTGAGATAACTTATTGCGTTTGTAAACAACTTGATTTTATTTCTGTGTTATATTGTTTAAACTTTTTTAATTTAGTCAACATTTTGCATCTCCTTTATAAAATGCTGTAATGATTTTTATATAGTGTAAACGAGATATTTTCCTCTACTGTTCGTAATAAAAAATCAGAGTATAAGTAGTAGAAGTGTTTTTGTGTTGAGTTTATGATTGCGATCGCAACGTTAGTTGAAGTCAAGAAATAATAGCAAAACGCAAAGCGACATTCTATTCTAAGTTATATAAACTATTTTTTCTTTAAGCAATGTTTAAGCGTATCAATATAAACACAGCCTAAATACTCATTTCATAATAGAAAATGTTACTATGTTGCCAAATACCTAATTTCGTGTATTATCTAAACTTTGTAGTCAAGTTACTTAATGCGTAATTTATGTATTATCTATGTATTATTAGTCTTAAAAGTAAAAAAAAAAAATAATTAAAAACTGAAAACATGACAACCGTCATAACTGTTAACCGAGTTTCAATGGCAGCTTAATAATTTCTAATATAATTACGCTGTTACGTTAAAAAATTTAAATTTGATTATTTCGATTCGTTTGAAGAAAAATTATTGTATCTTAAATAAAAAATAATAAACGTAGATATCAATTTAGCTTAATTTTTATAAATCGTTTATACGTTTTTACATTTTTATAATGCTTTACATCAGCATTTATAATTTATTCATTTGTATATTGACTTCAACACAATTTTTTATAAAACCTTTTAACTTTATTCAAATTCAAAAGATAATTTTTGTTTGAAATAACGAAAAGGTATAATAATATATACAAATTTAGTTTTTTATCACAGTTGTTTAGTTTGAATTTATTAACAGTTGCGTTACTTTTGTATGTTCTTAAGTGAAATAAACAAGGAATAGTTGTTTGAATTATTAAAAGCTGTTTGTTTAACAAATTTTAAAAATAGTTATTAATCTTCTATTCACTATTCCTTGTCTTTATAAAAAGATTGAGCCAACTTCATCAAGTTAATCTATATTACAGATAATTATAAGTAATTACAAAAGTATCTCAGTCATAAAGAACAATGATGATAAAAAAATTTGTTAAATTTTCAATATAATTAAATACTTACGAACTAGATTAATAAATAGTGACCGAGTAAAAAAACAGAACTTTAAAAGCCTTACCTGTTCACAAATATTAGAATTATGCTTAAAAGGAATCTGAACATACTCTATTTAATAGAAAGCTCATGAATCTTATATATTCATTTCAATATGATCTTGTTACACTAGAGAAAGATATTACTTATTAGAAAATTTTTAACGTAAAAAACACATCGATCGGTTGAAAACTCAATATAAAATACACTTAACTGTAATTATTTCCCGATACTAATAAGGATTTTAACAACCAAATATCATAAAACTTGATGTAAAAATAATGATAAACTCAATAATAAACTCAAAAAATTATACATCCGTAATAACTATAATCTACAATATATTTTTTTCAAAATAATCTACAAATCAATGACGTGAATTTCATTAATAATTGAACAGATTTACAATTACCTAGTTATGTCACACAATGTTTAGCGCTGAACCCCAAGTTTACCTATAAATACAATAAAAAATGACAATAATCTTATGGGCTACGTTATTAAAGATGTTGAAGATGTTTGAACCTTACATTCAGACTTTGACAGGGACAGATTACGGGATAAAGTAGTAAATATTGTGAACAACTTTAATAATAATTTAAAAAAATATTATATCCATACCAACATAATAGTATATTATATATCAAGGTTGAGAAGTGCATCATTATAACCTAAGCGATAGATTATATCGCAAGACGCAAAGCGTCGAGGGATATAAATCGCGCAGGTTATAATAAACTTCTCAACCGTGGTATATATACAATTTTTTCCACTACTAGAATTCTTAAAACCTTTCTACCTGTTACTAAATCAAATTTAAAATTTAAGATATTAATTTTAAATTAAAAATCAAGTCGGTAATAAGTCAGTTGTCATTAGTTTAATAGAACTAATTTTGACGTAATTCTTAATTGTAATTTAAAACACAAAAATAAACAGATAACGTAAGTTTTTATTGCTAAAGTTGTTTATAGTAGATTAGATACCGAGGCGGAAAATATTCCATTTCTGTCGAGAGAACTATAGTTTACCGAGAGGCATAGCCTCGAGGTGAACTAGTTCTCTAGACAAATGGAACACTTTTGCCAAGGTTTGTATACAATTTTATTCACAATCCGCCATTAAATAAAATAAATAACATAAAACTAATAAAAAATGAATGAAAACCTACTTCCAAAATATTATCGTTTATTTCGGTAAAAAATTAAAACGTAGTAGGCACTTCACAATTGACATATACGTATTTAATTTATGATTGTCATTTTATCAAATTAGTTAAAACATAACACACTCGAATTACAGGTTCGGAAAGTGTACATTACTGACCGCGAGGTTTCATTACATACTCGTTTTTGTTAACCATGGAAACCGCTCACTTACCAACCTTTAAGAGGTTCGGGAAACTGTACGTTACTAACTGAGTGTGAATAAAATTGTTTAAAAACATTATTATTTTAAGCATTGATTATATTTAAAACATATTTAACTCAATAATATTCACATTTAATTAAACGCAAACTTCAAATAACTTACTTTTTAAAATCAAATTAATTTATTAATTGAACGATTTAAAAACTTAAATTAGCATTAAATAAAATCTCTTGCTCTTGGTACGCAGTTTCGTCAACTTTTTTTCTTTGAAACTGTTGTAGTATTATCAGAAAATGTAAATATGTATGTTTATTATTAACTACTAGTTAATAATGAAATATTATTTACCTGCGCTTAAAAAAGTACAACTTCACGACCTACTATTATACGTAATAATGCAAGCGTATACAACTAGTAGTGGAAAAAATCATTTTATACATTTAATAATTAATAAAACAAAAAAGTTCTTTAATCTGTTAATAGAGTTCTACTGTTATGAATAAAGCTATGTGTCACGATAAAATTTGACTCAATAATACCTCAATATTTGCAAAAAAGTTGGTAATGATAATACAGTGTAAATTGTTTAGTAAGTAACTCAAGAAACTATTGACATTTACTTTTTAACTAAAGTTACTTATGGCCCTTTGGTACACCTACACCTTAGGTCGTCCTTCTTGTTGTATTTGTTATTAGAATTCGTTCTCTAAAGAAATAAACACCTACTTATCTTCAAGGGTGGTTGAAAGCTTCCTTGATTGTTTTCATTTATCTTCCTTTTGAGGTTACTGTAAAAGTTTTAATTTAGATTTAGATTATTTATAACATAAATGATAATTTTGATGATTACTTCGAGTACTTAGATGTATTGGAGGAAGTTATAAATTTGGAACGATTGCCAAAAAGATATATATGGGATGCAAAAAATCCTATTGAGTACAGTCGTAAATATATTACCTCTTGTTAAAAATGATCTGGAGTAGGTAAACAACAGATGATTTCCAATAGCACCAATTATCAAACTTTTGTTAAACCTGTGTCTATAAGCATAGCACGTAATTAGCAACTTATATAAAATTTCCGAACCGAACAGTTACAACGGTTAAATCGTAATTTTTTGTTTTCTAAACGTTTTTACAATAACCGATTCTTTACTAAATGATTTCTACTGTACTATGTCGTTTCAAAATTAAAATCACAATATTAGTAAAATACTATACCAGAAAAGTCACATTTATCTGACTTTATTAAAAAAATTGATTACTGATGCGAGTAATCCTCCAAGATTTTATAGTCTATTTAAGATACATAAAGACAAATATTCCATAAGACAATGTAATTTCTTTTTTGTTTAATTATAATCTAATAATTCGTATGAGCTACTTGATACTTATAACTAATAAAATTGTTGTGCTTACAGATTACCTGTTAGTATCTTTTCATGTAACTCCTTTGTTTACAAATACTACCAAACAGTGTCTTATCAAAAAATATTAGTCCCAGATATGTAATTTTACTAAGGTTAACTTCAACGAATTTTTTCCGATGGTTGAGTTCTTCTTTACATTTAGCTTATTTACGTACAGGAATTGTCAATGCATACAAATATTTGGAACAACTATGGGTAATCCGGCATCACCTATCCTTGTTAACTTAACAATGCATGACTTACTAACATTTGTCAATAGGTGGCGCGCTAGTACAACTTAAGTTACTTAAGTTACATAGGTAACATAAAGTAGAGTTTGGGCTCTGAACTGATAAATATTTTATCGGAAGGTGGACGAGTGTGACGCCAACTAATCTAGAGATAACCAATAATCTTCAGATTTATAAAATTAAATTTCATCATTTTTGTTAAATAGGTTTTTATACTTGTATGCAAGGTCGATCAAAATTTGACTAAACAATAGTAATTAACAGCCGTTTGTAACAAAATTTTTATAAAAATTTATTGATGTACAAAATGTGTTGGAAACTGGTCAATTGACATTTAACAATGACAGCAGTGCGCACTGGTGATCAATGCTATAAGAGAGTCATTTTAATATTAAACCTTTAAAAAGCATTACTTAATAAAACAGTTAGATTTAAGGTTAGTTATCTACCTTTGGAATTAGCAAAATGACTATTAACGTTTAAAATCTTTTTAACATAAAGTAGTAATAGAACAATATTCGCTCTTGACTAAATAACTTAATGAAGAAACCGTCACTGGTGTTGTATATGACAATATAAAACAAAAACGAGAATGCTTAATGTATCAACAAAGAAAATGTTCTGCAAATTACTCATACGTGATATGAAATACAAATAAATAAACATTGCATTAGGTAAAGTTCTTAAACAGATAGCTTTTAGCTTATTACCGCAAGAAAACATTTAAGAAAAATATTATCTTTTCTAATTAGTCTAAAACTTTAATAGGTTTGTCTCAATCTTGACAACAGAACCTCTTATATACCATTTGGGTCCTATGTCCTATGTTTCCACGAACTAAATTGTGTGTCACTCTTAGTCCTTACTACAAACCATGCTATGATTCCTAAACCCTATTCCTTTACCCCCTTTTCAACCAGCACCAGCGTGAGAAGATAGGTCCAAACCCTGCAGATTTTTAAACTCCCCATGCAAAGACCGAATGAAAAAAAACCCGCAGTCCTGAGCTTTCCTAAAAGCGTCGGTTATTATGGCAGCAACGAGAGAGTCAAAGGGAGAAATAACAAACAGTGGCAAAATTGATGAACTGGAGTATGAATTGGATAATATAAAGTGGTACATACTAGGTTTAAGCGAGACAAGAAGGAAAAAAATACAAAAAAATCAAAATATTCTACGACAAAATTAAAAGTGCACTCCAAGAGTCTCTATCAAAATACGGAATACTTATAAGAGATTTCAACTTAAAAATGGGATCAAATAATAGGAAACAGAAACTATTTTTGAAAAATATAACTATAGAGAACGTCATGAGAGAGGCGTAGCATTACTAAACTTTATGAAGGAATACAATCTATATTCTATGATCGTATAATATAAACTGGACCTGAATAAGTCCTGATGATACTGTTAAAAATGAAATTGACCATGTTTTGATTGATGATAAACATATAGTTCAAGACGTCTGCGTACTAAATAGATGTGAGATTGGTAGCGATCATAGGACAATACGAGCAAAAATCTGTATTAATTAAAAAAAAATTAAAACTGGAAAGAAAACAATAACACGCGTCAATTAAAATAAATCACAAGGAATTACAAGAAGTGTCAGAAACTTTTTGTATATCATTAGATAAGAAACTAAAATTAACAACACAGACATAGACACAGTTACTGGAGTTGTCATCAAAATGCTAATAGAAAGTGTACGACAGGCAAAACAACACCAACCAAAAAAAAACTAAGATAGACACACAAACACAAAGTTTGATAGAAGAACAAAAAAGCTAAACAAGATAAAAAACAATAAAAGAACATAACGATTGGAATAAACAAATTAAAAGAAACATACGGGAACATCAAAAAAAGAAAGAAGTAGTCCTAATTAATGATACTATAGAGAGGAATAAAAATATGAAATGTCTAAGACCAAGTCTCGGGAAAAGACAAGTAATATCTTATTATCTCATCAATAACAAAAGGAAAAAAATTACAAGTAGAAAAAATATAATTAAAATAATAGAAATGTTTTACAAGAACCTCTATCAAACAAGAGACGCAGATCATTTAGAAAATATAAAAAAGTTGTCAAATGAAAAATTAAGAAATGAAGGATCTGAAGGTTTACAAGAAATTACATATGAAAACATAATAATAATCCTTAAAGATATGAAAAAAATCAAAACACCCGGTTAGGATGGAATTACCACCGTCCAGAAATAATAATTCATATTCTAGTAAAACTATTTATTCAATACCTCTACGAAGGGAGAATACCAATTAAATGAAAAAGATCAAAAAACATCATCTTATTTAAAAACAGAGATAAAGAACTATAGACTATGAAAGTGCTGCTACACCTTTAGCAACAAAGCTTGATAGATATCAACCTTACGAGCAAGCAAGATTTTAAAAAGGCTACTCTAGATCCGATCCCCTTTTAACCGTAAAAATTTTAATTAAAAAATGCACCGAATATTAGATTCCACTTTTTCTTGGTTACGTCGGTTACGAGAAAGCGTTTGTAGAGCATAACAAACATAATAGGTATGCGTAACTGCAGAATTGATAGCAGAAACATTCAAATAAAGGTCGACAGCATGACCCAAGCGAGTGCAGAATACCACCTTAACGAATAGGAAAAAACATAGCGGTAGTGTTAAATAAAATAGTGAAGTAAGGAAATATGTTGTTTCCCAAACTGTTTACGCTGCTTTGTGAAAGATAAATTAAAACAATGGTCAAACAAGGAAGTAAACATTAATGGATAATAAAAATTACATATATCTGAGACAAAAGTTCATGTTAGGAAAAAAAACCAAACAGAAGAAATTAAAAAAATGTTTTATATTAAAAAATAAAGACATTCTCGCCCATCTAAAGACTAAGGTGTTTGATTCCTGAGCACTTCCGGTTATGAAATACGACGCACAAAATTGGGTAATAACAAAAATAATATGAACTGCAAAGCTGAATTGGTGTTTTGCAGGCCATGTAGTTAGAGGAGATGCAGAAAAATGGCACAAAGCAATTCTCTCATGGAGGCCTTATGAACGCAAACGACCCAGGTATGAGATGGGTAGATGACCTGAACTAACTGCAGGTCTAAATTGGATGCAGACAGCTCAAAATAGACACAACTGGAGACACAATTTGGAAGAGGCGTATATCCGAAAGTAGATGTAAGACGCTACGAAGAAACACGTTAAACATATATGTAGCAAGAATTTTTATTGACTAACTAACTGGTGTTATCACAGTGACAGTTTTAGTAATAAATTTGGTTGTTTTTAGATGTAACATCTATACAAAACGATTTGAACTGCTTAGTAGATAAATTTAGATTAAATCGATTGGAACAACCGTCGTGAATACGTGTAATCAAAATAGCAAGATTAGCTCTTTTAATCAATTACTAATAATTTTTTAACACAATTATATAATTAGCTTATACCATTGAATAATGAATGTAAGAAGAAATGCAACTTAAGGGGCGATATCGTATCGACTGCTTGGATCGAGATATAGAGGTCGCTACGTTCGTATTGGATCGAGATTTTTCAGTTCTTGCGTGTCTGTCGACTTGTAAACTTCGGAATTGAATTGAAAGTTTTTCTTGGGTTAACATTGCGATACGATTTTTTAAATTCTGGTAGTAGTAATGTTTGTTTGAACTTTTGTTTAGTTTAAGTGTAAATATATTATTGATTTATTTTTAAAATGGGAAAAGTTACAGATCACGGTTGTGTTTATATTAATTGTTAAAATAATAATACCGAAAACAAAGGTACTAGTTTTCTTAAGTTTTATATTAGTGATAAAGTGCGTGCTAAAGAATGTTAGAAAAACTGTGGAAATATAAACATTGCCACAATGGACTTGGAAGATTTAAAACAAAAGAAGATTTGTGAGAAGCATCTTCGTAGATAATGTATAACAACAAAAGGAAATTTTAAACACACTGCAGTTCTTGTTCTACACCTTCAATCAGGTAAATATTTTTAATTTTTTTTTTTCTACCAAACGTTTAAAAATGGTTTAAATTAGCATCGGAGAATCTCCTTGTCCGGATTCTTCTTCTTCTTGTTGCACTTAATTGTACAATAACTTAAAATAATTACTGTAAATCAGTAGCTGAGATCGCTATTATTTTCTACGATCAATGATCGCAATCATGGTATTTAGAATTAATTAGTAATCGACTGTTGCTAAAAAGTCGCTCGTGTAAAGTTAGTCATAAATCTAGCCATAAACATTCGATTTTCGTTTTCCGGGATACAATAACGTTTGGAGTATTGAAAATCAACATATCTAAGTATTTTTAATATTGTTTTTAAACAATAAATTAATTAAAATTTATTCATATTTAGATTAAAAATACATATTTACAAAAATTCACAGAAAATAGATACTACTGTGATGTTTTTTTTCGACATGACGTGCTATTTGAATTCTGATGCAAACTTACGAACAAATAGTTTAAAGCATTAATAAACAACATATTAAAAAATAAGTGTCGTTCTTTCGTAAATTAAATGTTTCTATTTGAAATTGACCCTGAAAAGATTGTTGAGTAATTAGTCATAACTCGTGTTGATATTTGTCTCAAACATAAGATTTATGAATTAAAAATAAATTTGCAATTCTTTTCAAATACGTATTGTCATTTGTAGTTAATGCTTATTGTTTTTAACTTCCTGTGTTTTTATGATTTACCTTGGTGTTTATATAAAGCTAGGTTTTTCCCTAAATGCTGAATGTGTGACACAAATTTTACAAACGTTCTTTCCTAGAAGAGTTTTCTAATTCTCTTTGAAAAGAATGCATTGTTAAATTTCTGTAAACAAAAAAAATATAATTCAATGTTTAAATTCATGTTACTTGTTTATTAAAAAATCTGTATGTGGTTTAAAATTCTTACGAGGAAAAGAGCAAAGGGGTTATTTACCTACAAAATTTTACGATTTTCCGTGAACTACCTGCATACTTAAAGTTTATTATACATTTATTAAAGTAAATATTATAGTGTTATATTAGTCTTATTTGTTTATGCGACAATTAAAAGTATTAATTTCTTTTCCACAACCGCAATTGTTATTTTATAAGCAATCAATGATTGCGATCGTTATTATACAGACGCTCGATATCGCGATCATTATTTTGCATAATGATCGATTCATCGTAATTGCATAATCGCTCTGGCCATTGCTTTAAATGTTTTTTGTTGATGTTGGCATGTCGAATAAAAATATCGTTTTTGTAAATGTTAGGGCAGCATTTCTGTAGCACCTTGTCTAATAAATACTTAGTTTTTAAAAAATAAAAAATTATAAACAAAATTTTTATGTTTATTTTAGCATGCTGAAAGCACTTCAATACAAATCCAACAATACATAAAATATTTTTACAATTGTTTAAAAAATCGCAAAAATTTTGAAAATACTAATACTAATTGCATTTTCAAAACTTTATTTTTAAAATACTAACAACTTAATTTTTTTTACTTTTTGGGCTTATTTAGTATAATTTTTTACAGAAGCTGTAATTGTTGATATGAACATCAACCTAAGATACTCAAATGTAGTAGTTTCTCAAACATATGGAAGAAAACGTCGATTGTTATTTATGGATGACGATCGTGAAGACGAATAAATTTATTCTTTCTACAGCTCCAGTTCACTAAACGAAGGTATAAGTAGACAAGCAATAATACGTAATTTTTAATATATGTTTTATAGTTGAAGATACGTCCTATAATATTTTGAAGATATCGGAACGACCACAGTGTGTTCTCAAATTCGTCAAGCCGTTAAGTTTTGACTAAACTACGCAACATAGTGATACAAATGGATTCTCCGTCAAAAATCCTTTTAAAGGATTAATTGGTCAATTATTCTTTGAGAAATTTAACATTAATTTTAATTTAAAATTATTTAAATTACGAGTCCACTAATAACAAATTCGTTTACATATGTTTCGAGCTTTAAAATAATGATGCTCATCTTCAGAAAATCTAGAAAAGATGTTTACAACTTTTTTAAATACAAAAAATGTCATCAACATATCTTTTCCAAAATATTATTTTTTGTAAGAAAATTTGGTGTTCAGAAGTATATTTACTTTCTAAATTGTTTAAGAAGATTTCAGTAAGAATAAGTGATAAATTTGATAATCAATTTTTTAAACAAAATCTAGGTTTTTCAATGGGTTCTCCTTTATCACTTTTCTCAATTTTTTTAAGAAATTAAGTAAAGGTAACGATTTCAAGATTTCTTTTTCTAATGAAATATTTATTTAATTTTTAAGCTACTTAAAGGTAGTAAAAATAAAGCTATTTAAGTTGTATAGTTGTTTCTGAAAGGTGGTTTACAGTTCCTTTAGAGCTTCTTTAAAACTTTGCTAGTACCACAAAGAGCTGTATAAGCCCGATTTTAATGCATTAAAGGAGCTACCTAACAGCAACATAACTGAGGAATTTTTAGCTACTTAAACGCTTCATGGAGGTTTTAGTTTTTTCACAAACCACTTAAAAGTGTTCTAAAGAGTAACTTGAAAAGCTAAAGTAGTTATAAAAAAGCCGGTTTTAGCTGCAATTTGCTCACTGGGAAATTCTTCAATTACTACAGTTCATTTATATTAAAATATCAAATCATTTTTTGTTGAACTAGCAAACCAATTTCAATTACGATTTTAAACTTAAATTTTTTATATTTGTTTCTAAATTGCACCATCTTCCTTTTTAAAATAATTAACATTTAACATTTTGTAAAACTTACATTTTTAATTATCTAGTTACAAATTTTTAGATTTGAGATTGTTCGAAAAAATGTAAGTTAAAAACTTTGTAATCTTAACTTTTTATAAGTTTTATAATTTATTATTGGTGGACTGGTAATTTGAATAATTTTAAAAATTGACGAATAATAACAATAAATCCCCATAACAATTTTCTTTTAATTTAATTTCCATTGTTTTAGTTATTTCTATGTTTTCGATTTATATTTTACAAAAATAAATAAATATTTGAATATACATATTTTTTGTTTTCTTAAATATAAAGCATGATATTGTTTAAGTTTATTTGACATTGAGTTGTGTCATAACAATACAAGCTATTGTTTATGATATTAACCTGTTTTGAACAGGTAAACGGTAAAGTAAACACAAATATAACAAAAGGTTCTAACTGGTACTTCATAAGAAATAAGTAAGTTCGCAAAATAGAAATCACGATTTTGCAGATGGCAGCAGGTCTTAGCCTATTAGTTTATGAAAAGAGGGGGTACAGACGGGTAAAAAAAAAGAGAAACAAGAGAGATAAAACTACAGTACGATTTTTAACACACTAGTTGCGCCTCTTCTTAAATTATTACTCAATGCTTATACTTACCAATAAATTACTGTGGCTTAAAAATTAGTGCTTTGTTTGTCCCTTCTAAAGCAGAATATTATAACAAGTAAATTCAAAAGTAAAGAAACATAAAAACAACATTGCCTGAGAAAATTGACCTCAACGCAGACACCGACAAATTAGAATTTATTACTTTTTTTACTTTAGTGTGAATGCTATCTTTAACATAGGTTTCTGCAAAAACACTACTAAGCCAACTGTCGTGTTTTTTTTAACTTGGATTTCAGCACCACCCTCGGTCATAACGGTTGCCGATGTTTTTTGAACACAATGGCATGTAAAGCCGATAGTCTAAGTACGTACAGTTTTCATTAGCAAATTATATAAGGTTTTATACCATTTGGTTGCTTTGTGCACTTCCCCTGTCTATAAAATATAAATAGTCTGAGATGGTTCACGTTTCTTTGTCTCCAATTCAAATATTTATCCGTATAGCTCGATTTTTCGTCATGATCCATGCAACACAATTACCAACACTACCTTCATAAGCAGAACTATGGCATAAAGAGCTTTTTCTATAAAATTTCTTCACATTATCTATTGATAGCACTCAAGTTTTTTTGCACATAACCGTCATTTTGATGTTTCAGGTGAGCTATAATTTTTTTTATGCAGAAGTGTGTACATTTTTATTTATTTGTACAATATTTCAAAGCATCGAGTACACTGGCCATAGTGTTGAAGCTTTAAGAGTTTTTACCTAAAAACTTTTAAAAACAGTTCCAATAATTCTTATAAACAAAACAATTTTTTTCAATGAAGTACGTAATTAGAATGTCTTTTTTTGCCCATTTCACATTTTTTTAAACTTGATTTGCTTCTTATACCAATTGTAAAATTTCTTGATTATGCTCGTTTGATTCACTTATATTCAATTAACATTTTTTGAGAAATTATTTACTTGCTTATATGTTTTGTTGTTAACAAATGCCCGAAGTACCTTGATAACATGTTATTATTATTCTTTGACGCTCTCTTAATAGCGTTATTCGTCAAACACACGAA
Source organism: Aquatica leii (assembly GCA_035610365.1). Lineage (NCBI taxonomy): Eukaryota > Metazoa > Arthropoda > Insecta > Coleoptera > Lampyridae > Aquatica > Aquatica leii. Next base: position 45,789,596 of record CM069433.1, on the reverse strand, counting down.
AAAACACCATGATCTAACGTTAGAAAAGTGAATTTACATTTTAGTGTAAGTGTAATCCACTCGTTCAAACATTTGCAATCACTGGGAAACCATCACTTGTAGTCTTCTACATTAATATGTAAATAGTTTATTTTATAACTTTTTTTTTATTACATGCTTAAAATCTTTAGAAAATGCAATTAAAAATTTTGCTCGTAAACTTGTTCTTATCAATTTTCACAAAAAATCTTGACTTACTCTGTATCTTTGAAAACAATAAATTTAAAAAAAAGTAACTAAAAGTTAAGTTTTTTTTACTGCAATTACGGTTAATGTTAAATTAGAGATTTTAAGAAAACGTACATTCCATTGAAAATACTTTTTATTTAAAATATAAATTTAAAAAAAACATCATAACCGAATAAGAAGAGAAGAGTAACAAACATTTTTATTCTATTATTTTCGCTGTTAAAATCGTAATAAATTAAAAATAATCTTTTTAAACGTTAAATTTACTGTTTATTACAATTTTAACAAAACTGTAATATAAAAACAACCAATAAAATTATTAACAAAGAAATCATTCAAAATCATACTCGAGATTAGTACGTTTAAAAAAAATCTAATAATAGTTCCGGCATTTATCAAAAATTTAAAATTTGATAATATTATTTAATAAATAAAAATTATAAAACAATTATACAAAATATTTTTTTTTTAATTAGACGATGTTATTTGTTTATAGAACAAAAAAACATTGAGCAAGCTATTTAAGTGCGTTGTTTATCTACTTATAACAAAATAATTAACGAAAATCTCTTAATAATAAAATTTTCAAGGAAATCGAAACATTTATAAACGTACGATAACAAACAACAAAGTTTATTCCAAATTTTTTGTTTAAAATTTGTTAAACCTACATTTGGCTTATATCATAATTAACGATGAAGTTTTATTGCGGGTTATGTTACAATTCCAAGACATAAAGCGTATATTAACCTTATTAATAAACTATTAAAAAACAACAAACTAGTTATGTTAAATGTTTAGTCATTCAAAGATTTTTCTTAAAATTGCAAAATGTTGTATGTATATACCTACTACTAAAAATAACTTGACAAAGACAAACAATGTTTAATTTTAGTTTAGTTTTAAACACACAATGTTTAATCTTGTATTTAGAATTGATGTTTTGCAACCAGTTGCTCGTGAGCAGATACATTTTAAACAACAAAATTTTGTTCTATGTAAATATTTTAAGTTCGTAGCAGCATCGAAACTACGCGTAACAATGCAGTCATAAAATAATAAGTTTCTAAGCATGGATACCAGTTTTTTTCCAAGATCATATTTGCATTATTTGTTTTATTATATAGGTGTTTAAAGATATTTATATTATTTTTTAATGCATCTTCAATAATAATTGTAAATAATTCAATGGCTTTTCCATATATTTCTTTTTTATTTATTATTGGTAGCTGTAATTCTTTTTATATTGGACAAACCGGCCGTAAATTTCGAACAAGAATAGGAGAACATTTTACTTACATTAAAAACAATAATGTTGGTGTTAATTTATATAATAAATCTTTTTTCGCTAATCATATATTAGAATATAACTACTCTTTTGATTATAAAAGTTACTACAAAATTCTTCATATTTGCAATAAAAATCTAAAATTACATTTTTTGGATATAAAAGATGCACGTTTAAAAAAAGTTGTTAATTTTGAAAATTATCTTCATTTTCTTAAATAACATTTTTGTTTTTATTTAATTTTCTTGTTAATAATATTATTATTTTATATACCTTTCTTGTACAAATTTTGTTTAAATTATATTGTCATTTCGACATAAACTGTATAATTTAAATTTATTTATTTATTAATTGTAAGAATATTAAGAATTTTAAGGTTTGAATATTACTATTAAGTTGATAATTTTAGAGGCCTGATGATGACCGTTAGGTTAAAACTTGTAGCCGCAAATAATTAATAAATAAAAAAGAAATATATAGGAAAAGCATTGAATTATTTACAATTATTAGTGAACATCCCATTTTGTGTTAAAAACTTTATAACGGATAATGCATCTTCAAATATTTTTACAATTATGCTGGTTAAGGTAACGGTTATATATAGTACAAAATTGTATAAAAGTAGATTGAATAAATTTTATTGTTTAAACAATTGCTTTGCGCAATGTTTTCTACGAAATAAAATTCTACACTTCTCTTTTTTTTTCTATAAAACACAACAATGTTTCGCTAGATCAAATTTTAACTACTACTGCATTTTTTACATGATACTTTATTAAACCTTTTAGAAAATTTATTATTTTTCCTCTTTTACGCATAATTACATATACAAGTTTGAACCATATTGTTATTCTTTTTACATTACAAGAGAGTAACGATAGTTTAGCTAATGTTTGAGGCAGTAATGAAGTTTCATTCGAAGCATGTATAGTATGTTATACTTTTTTTTAATTTATACTTATTATTATTTTTTATTTTTATAATACTTGTTTTTACTTTTTTCTATTTTTTTAGCTAAATGTCAGTTTTGACGTTTAAAAAATCACTTTAATTGTAAAAAATAATAAGCTTTCCAACTTTTTATAAGTTGGTAATTTGACTATTACTACAATGATTGTGTATAATTAAAGTTCTTGCCATAAGAGAAGATCCCTACGTCATTACCTACTGATGTAAGAAATAACATACAAACTATTATATAAGCAAGACATAAACTATGTGTAAAGCAAAGATGGAAGATTGATTGCATGCGTTATGAATAAAGTTATTCAATTGACTTCAATAAACATGTCGGGTTTTATACAAGGCAAAACATTACGCTCTTAGTCTCGCCAAATGGTGGTTAATTTACTTGCATACTTTCAACAAGAAAAGGGTAATGGGGATCCTTTGATCCCATTAACGTCTGTTCAAGAGGTAAGCTAAAGAAAGAAATAATTAACTTGCATTACAATAAATTATTTACAGAGAGTTTCAACTGCATTGAGCATTAGCTTAGCTTCTGTTAAGCGAATAAAGTCTGAACACATATTGAATCCAGTGTTATCAAGTCCTGGAAAGAAAAGGTCACGAAGGAAGTCAAAAACTGTAGACTTGCCAGAATTTTCAAAAATGACTATAAGAAACTCGTTGTATACGATGTACACAAACAGTAAGTTACGATAAAAGCAACCTTCATAATCTTTCTAAAAACTAACTTTTTCTAGAACAACAGCGAACTCAAACATAAACAAGTTTTGTTAAGTGATCGAACTTTAAATAGAACTCTGCATAAAATTGGCTTTAAATTGAAGAAAGACGATCACCGTAGATCCTTAATGGAGACTTCACGTATAGCCTTTATGAGGATTAAATTTCTAAAACGTTACATAGAAAATCTAAACTCAGAATTTCCACGTGAAGTAGTTTTTATAAATGAAACTTGGATACTTGCTAAAGGAAGTATGGGGAGATCAAGGCAAGATGATAATTTAAAAAGTGTACGTAAACCTGAGGGCTACGATGGAAAACGATTTATTGTCCTACATGCATGCCGGTACAAAATCTAGATTTGTAAAGAATGCTTCGTTATTGTTTTAATCTAAATCTCAGCATGAAGACTATCATGGAAATATGAATGGTGAAACGTTTAAAAAATGGATTGTGGAACGTTTACTTAATAATTTGAAAGAATCATCAATTATACTGTTGGATAATGCATCATATCATTCCATGTTACTAAAAAAAAACAAATCTGAATTAATTTCTTGGCTAAACAAAAATAATATTTCGTATGATGCTAACATGTTCAAAAGTGAATTACTTGATATAGCTAAACAGCACAAGAAAGAAAAGAAATATGAAGTGGACGAACTGTTACAACAACACGGCGAAGAAGTGCTACGACTACCACCCTATCATTGCGAGTTTAATCCAATCGAATTAATATAGGCCCATGCAAAGTCATATTACAATAAACACATTGATAGGGATGGGTATGGAGATGAAAAAGTAATTTCAATGTGGAACGAAGCACTACAACAATGTACTTCCGAAGTATGAGAAAAGTGTGTGATTCATACAGAAAAACTAATACAAGAGTGGTATAACCGAGAAAAGTTTTTAGACATTACAGTGAAACCAATAATAATTAATGTTGGTTTAAACGATTCAAGTTCATCGGAATCTTCAGATAGTGATGATTAAAATAAATGAGGTTCATGGTGTTTTTAAAACTAAAACATTTTTATAAAACGAATTGTTACTCAAGATGTTGCTCATTTAGTTATTTTATGTATTAAAATTACGTTTAATCTGTATTATACATGACTTCACTGTGCTTAAACGTTTTTTTCATTTTAAATTACTTCAATAACTGGATTTTACAAAAAATGTAATAACAATATATGTTTAAATCTAAATTTCACTTTAATAAATATAATTAATCAAACATAAACAAATTGCAGTCATTTTTTATAATATTTATTTTAAAATTAGTAATCTCGAATTAATCGAAAATTCATTTTGAAGGTTAAACGTGTTGTGACAGCAAAACTAAAATTCTTATAGGTACCAACTAACCAGGATAGCCAACACTAAATTTTTAATTGTAACTAATAAACTAACACTTAATTTGACTAGTGCGTTAATCTTGATTCATATGAGTACGATGATGACGTAGAGCTCTTCTCTTATAGCAAGAACTTTATAAGTATCATTCAATTTAAACAATTATTTTGCGTTTTGTTTGCACGTGTTTTTTTAGTAAAAAAAATTATACATTTTTATTAAAAACCCTTTTTTAATATTAAGGTAAGATGGTAATTTATTTATTTTTTTTCATTATTTCAATTACTTAATTAAAGTATTCAATTTAATTTAAAAATATACAATAACGTGATGTATACAACAGTTTGTTATAACATACAGGTGCTATTTTTTACTATTGTATGAGTCAAGCAAAATTAAATTGTCTAATTAAAACAATCACTTTGTGGTGTTTCGTTATTTTTTTCAAATTTTAATTTACAAAATTTATGACACGTTTAAATTAATTTTTTTTTATATTTGATGGTTTTTAATTAACTTAATTATATATAGATACCTACATACTATACAATAATAGTCACACACGTTAATTAGATTATAAATGCAATTTTATTAATAATCCTTTTTTATTAGTTAAATTAATATCAGTTTCTAAATTTAATATATATTTTATGTTATAATAAGCATATCTAATTTGTATCTAACAATTATTTGAATATGCGCAGGAATAACGTAATTAAACCTACATCCTTTAAGATACATTTGATAATTACATAACAATAGTTTTATAATCCACTTTTTACATTTAATCAGAAATTTGTAAGTTAACTTACAATAGTTCGAAGTAATTCAAATACAATTAACTCAATTACATTAGTTGAATTCCTTCTTCTTTTTATAGTAGTTCTATAAGTGTGTTAAATACTTTGTTTTATTTATTGTATAGCTTTAATTAATAGACATATTGCAATTTATAATTATGTAAAGTATTCTAATTCAGTTTTATTTAAATATTTTTTAGTATTTTTTTAACAATATTTTCATAGTTAATTTTAAGTTGGTATAGTAGTAACTAATAACAAATAAGCTACAAAAACTAACTATATGTAAAATAAGAAATAAAAATAATTTTTTTCACAGCTTGGTGAAAGTTCGAATTTAAGCCTTAATTTGCGGGAAAAAAGTGCCACATTTTCTCCCTGCAAAATGTTAAATTTTGTTTAAATATTTTTTAAAATAAAATCATATTACGTTTTAGAATATATAACACAACTAAAGAAAAGTGCTCAACTTTTGATTAACTCTGTATTTGTTGTCTAACTTTTAAAGAAATGCATTAAATAATTCTTCAAAAATATAAAATTTTAAAAACAAACACATTGATGATAAATAAATAAGTAATAAATTGCCTTACAAAAATTTTTTGAAACTGGGGGTCGCCGGGACTTTGCCTCTGAACTTCCCTGTGGTTTACATATTTATTGATCATATAAAAAGTTGACACTCGACTTTTTTCTAGCTGTAATGACAGACATAGCTCAATTTTATTTTTATATTAATCGAACTTTTCATTCTGGAGTGAAAAAAATCGTATACGCAGCACGGGATAATGTCACGCTCGCCTTCGGGTCCTCCCTAGATACACAATATACTATTTTATTGCATTTGCATCATAATACCTGTTAGAAAAATTAAGAAGCGTGTGAAATCTCAACATTAAAACACTGGAGGGTTTTAAAGTTGCTATTAAAACAATGACGTCATTGTTTTTAAAGAAAGTTGTTGAAATTTATACATGTAATTCGTAATATCGTTGTTTGTAGTATTTACTGGAAGCTGTCCGACTACGTGCTAATATGTATGAAACATGATTTTCTTCACCGCGTGCTCTTCTTTATAAATTATCTGCGTCGACTAGTGTTGCTACAAACGGTCAGCAGAATATCTTACAAATATTTTATTATTTACTATCTTATTTTACAAGCAAAGTTGCCATAATACTTATATCAAGTCTGATTTAAATTTATTCCAATTTTTAACCTAATCGTGTTACTGTTCACCTGTTTTGCGAGTGGCAAACTTATATCAAATGTAACTTGATTTTATATTTCTTTGTTTTTATTACCTTTTTTAATAAAATAAAACTTGATACTGATGTTTTTTAGCAGTACAAATGTTTTCATATTTGTGTACCTCTATGACATTTACTTCTATCATTATAAACTAAAATTGCTGATAAGCTTTTGTTATATTATTTCCATACTACGAACAAAATAATATTTTTAATATTTTTTTTTTAAATTGAAGTAATAAAACTTTTTAATTCCGTTTCTAATCTTTTTGTTTGGTATGCTGACGAAATAAATACGTAAATTGCTGATAAATTGATTTTAACCCTAATTTAACTAGAAACCGTGATCACGCAACGAAACGTATAAGCACAAATTACCACGTCAAAATATTTAAAATGTTGATTAACTCCCACAATTTATATTTAATGATATTTATTATGTAAGACAATTTCCATTGTCATTATTATAACTCTGTCAGTTGACAGCACCGGTTATCGGAGAAGCAAACTTGATTTGTCACTATCACGTTGTGGTTGGTTATATTAGTACATAACAAAAGTTGTTAATTTGTTTTCACGCAGTTTTTGTTTTTCAAAAAAATATTTCACAACAAAAGATTGATAAGATTCTTATAAACACTCGATAAACAAAGTCTTAAACTTTATAATAATTCAAGTGCTGCATGCCAACATTGCTATAACGTAAAATCAAGATTCTGCTGTAATATACAACAACTAACAAAGTGGTTATTGAATATTTCGACCTACAGATGGATCAATGCTAATTTAGCAGCGAACATATTCTTTCGGCACAAAATACGCTGTAAGGTTCTTCCAGTATTAACTGGCAATGATAACATAGCAGTCGTCCTATTAGCAAATCCAGCAATGCACTTTGAAACTTTCAATTTGTTCACAATAGATTCTTCAATGTCACTAACAGCAACCGTCGAACATCTCCAACCTACTTGCAACTTATCCTCATCTACATTTATCCCTCCATTTGCCATACACCTGAAAGTATGGTCGGTGTATCTCGTAGAGTTCGAAAGTTTCAAACAAATGTGCTATAAGAGAAGGGCATCTACCAAAGGTGATAATTTCAACAATTTGCTTGATGCACCTCCCATTAGCGTGCTTTAAGAATCCTTATCTTAGTTACATTTTTGGGACGTAAAGAAAAGTATTTAAAAACAATTTAACCTACTCTATACAGAATTGGCAATGATATCAAATTTCTAACTTTTCTAAGTTTTCGATTAACAAATGTTAATGATTAAAGCAGAACTTTTTTTTTGAATATCAAACATGCGTAAATCACACATTTCGTATCTTCTGCATGAACCAAACAGACTACTATTTGCGACAACCTTAAACTGCAGTAACTGTCGATAATCTCGTCAAAATTATCGTATATCAGTACCTTTAAAAACAAAAAAACGTCATCAGAAGCTTGAACGCAAAAACTACAAAGCTCTTTCTCCGTAAAGAAAAAGACTTTATAGCTTCGTAACCTTTATTAAAAAGATGCCAGATCCACTCCGTTACTGAGTTGTAATCAATGTTACCATTTTTATCATGAAGGCAAGCATCAATAATTCATTTACACTTTTCAAGTTTTTTTTTCTATTTACTTTGATTTTTCCAGAATTAATTTTCATTTAGCTTTTCCGGTTATTTTCATTTTTTACTGAACAATTTTCAAAAATATCGTATCTACATAGAAACGTAAGCAAGTGCTAATCAATCTTCATATCAACAACATGACGCCATTGCATAGACTACTTTCCAAAATTGTAATGAAAATATAAAAACGTACAATAAAAATATGAAAATACATTTATCGAAAGCAAAAATAATTATTTTACCACGGCAGCAGTCGAAACACAGACCTCTGAGTGTGAGCCTGAATAAAAATTAATACACAGGCGTGAATTCCTTTAATTTATTTGCAATTATAACATAATACACTAACTATTTACATTAAAGAGAAATGAACATTATTTGAATTAAAACAATATTTGGGCGCCAATCACCTTTAAATTGGTGATAAATAAAAAGCATAAAATCTTATACCTAATTATTAATTGATATTAAATTCAAAAGTATTAAACGTTTAATTTGTTACGGAGTATGTATTCCAAAAAGTTTTAATAACACAATTTAATTAATTTGAATTTAAATTGTAATAAGTAGCATAAATTCTAGTTGACTCACTATATATGATGACGGTATCTGATATCTTCTATTTTTAGCACATTTTTTGTTGAAGTGATAAGATTCTTCCAAACGAATGTAGATTGAAAGCACAAATACAAGCATAAAACCAAAGTATAATTCCAATGAATAAAAAATCCAGTAAATAATAAACTCCAATAACGGAAAATTCAATAAATAAAAAGACAAAACCAAAAGACGAAAACACCCAGTAAAAAAACCCTGAATTTAAATAATTAGAATGGTTTTTAACCGACATGAAATACTTACGCTGCTTTAGATGCAACGGCCTTGATATGAATTCCTTTGTCTAATTGTATTGCGTGACACTGTGAAATCAATAAAAATGTTTAAATACAAATAGAAAAATTATATCAAAATAAAGGTAAACTAACCAGCAATTAGTTGGAATGAATAAAAATTAATTTGCATGCGTTTTTACGCCATACTTAAGAAAATTTGTCTTCCTTGCACCACTCACGTGAAAGACCAAAGATGGCTCAAACGGAAGTGCAAGCTAAATCGATGGCCCGTTCGATTCAAAACGACGCGACGTTGCCAAACTGAATAAATTTACGTGCAATATTAGTTGCAGAAAATAAAGGAATGCAAAATTGAGTTTTAATTGTAATGAATTTGAAATATGGATTTTAGTTCTATTTCTTGAATTACGATGCAATTGTAATAAAAAAAATTGCATATGACACGCGTGTACAAGCGCCTTTATAGCATCAAAGCCGTTAAAAGCACTCCGCATTGCATCGTGCTTTTAAACTCGTCTTTAAAGGAATGTTTCCACACTTGTATCATAATATACTATAGTTGATCTCAGCTGTTATAAATTTTAATTTTCCGCTTTTGTAAACCGTTTTTATATAGTTTTTGCACACTTGTCAACATAAACTTCAAAGTATTTTTAAGTGATTTGTGACTTTGGAAGCTACGTAGTTTCTGTTATTGCCCCGCGTAGACTTAAAAAACGCCCACTCGTAAAAGAACGCGTAATTTAGACAACTTCATTTTATTGCTCTAAACTGTTTTTCCAACAACTCTGTGATTTTGATGGATTGTTTTTTATCATAGCAAGAAAATAGATTTCAAATTCAGGAAGGAAAAAAGCAGACATAGAAACTTGGTTGGAGAGTAAGTCAATTGTTTACCTATCAGATGTGGTAAAAGCAGACCTTATGCATCTTGTTAGTAAAGCTGCCATCATGCCAAAGCACGTAACTAATGAAATGGCAAAAGAACAAGGTCATACTGTTTTGCAATTACTTGCGTATAAATGTGAAATAAATCCTATTGATATATATGAAGTCAAATAAAAAGAAATAAATTTAAAATGAAAAACTTTTACTAATTATTTCAGCAAGCTGTAGGCAATTATCTGCAGAAAACTAAAAATGTTATTTGTCATGCTTAAACTGAAGAAAAAAGAATGTGGAAAACTGACATTGCAAAGAACATTATTGTGTAAAAGAATGTTATGTAAACTCTTATAAAAAAAGTCATAATTTTAATTTGTCAACTTCGTTAATATGCAAAACTTGAATGAAGTGGTGTGTAAAAATTGACAAAAAAGTAACACGCTGCGATATTCTTTGTTCAATTCTGAATCGAAAATCCCAATGTTAATTTGTTGTATTGCGCTTTGAATGTCATTAAGGTGGGACATTCTTTCCTATAACTCGTTTCTGCGTCCACAGATGGTGCAAGAGTAGTTTATTCATCATTTGAAAGAGGTGGAACATTAGTAATAAAATGTGCCGTGTCAATAAGCAATCGAACTAGAAGAAACTAGTTTTGGCTATATTAGTAAAACATAACAAAGCGACAACCAACAAATAAATCATTTCTAAGTACGCTTACTAATTAACTACCAAAGCACAATGTGCATATTTGTTTGTCATTAAACAACTTTGTTTAAAATAAATTTTATATGGAAACTCGTTTAAAGTTATTCCGTTCAATAAACGCTGTAAATTGATTTCATACTTTCACATCGATAACTATTTTCATTTCTTTTTCCCTAATAACTGCGCTTTGTATAAAAAAACGCTGCAAATTAACACAACCACCATTTGTGCTTTCTTATTAACACGAAAACGTTAAAAATTTATAAAAAATGCATTAGGTCATGTCTGTTTAAAAATGAATTCTCTATCCACTTGTGTTTTACTATATGTGGTTTATAAACTAAAAATTAGTTTTTGTAATTAACAAAAAGACAGTCAACTTTTTCAAAAAACAAAATCAAAACAGAAAATTATGTAATATGTAAATAATAACCACAACTTAATTTATTTTTTTCTTTTTTTTAACATATCTTGAGCTTCGACAATGGATTCTGGATCTTTACATTTTTTTAGACAACAAATCGATTATTTTAACTAACTTAGATATATAATTGAAATATAGTTTAGTTATCTGTTTAAGCTGACCACATTTGCAAAGTAATTCAAATGACTATCATCTTAATTATTGTTTGTTATGCATTTAAAAAAATTCTGACGATTTAACAAATGCTTGAACTACAATTTTCTTATCGGAAAAGAATGTTGTGGTATTTAGTCTAGTCTGTATTATTGATATTATTTATGTTTTTAACTCATTACACCGTGCAGCTAACAATTAGTCCTGGGTCGTTGTATCGATACGTATCGATACGTCGGGCGTATCGATACGCCGATACAAACCACAAGCTCGTATCGATATATCGAAATATCGATATTTCGATACGTATCGATATTCCGATACGTATCGATATACCGATACGTTTCCATATTTCGATACGTATCGATATTTCGATACGTATCGATATTTCGATACGTATCGATATTTCGATACGTAAAGAATCCATGTTTACCTCAAATGCTATGGTAATTGGTAAAGGTTATTATAAAAAAAAAAACAAAAATCAAAACCCAACAATATTTTAAGCAATTATTCATTAATTATAAAATTTAAAATTTTACTTTTCAACAAATATTATTGACATTGTGCGCTCATGCCTTTAGCCCCAAAATGCTTGTGTAATAAAAAAAGAAAACGAAAACTATTGTAACGTATGAAAATGTCATCGTCTAAATATAAATTATTAGTTTTTGACTTTGTCTTTCTAATAATGACCTTTATTAACAACTTTTTTTCTAAAATTGCAGGTGTATTTTTAGCTTAAATTTAGAAAAATCTACTACAGATACGTTGATATTTAGATACGTATTGGGTATACCGATTACCGATACATGTCGATATTTCGATACGTAGTGATACTTTGATTCGTATCGATATTTCGATTCGCATCGATATTTCGATACATATCGATATTTCGATACGTAGAGATACTCCGATACGTATCGATACTCCGATACGTATCGATACGCATCAATATTTTGATATGTATCGGTACGCATCGATATTTCGATACGTAGCGATACTTCGATACGTATCGATAGAAATTGCGTATCGATATTCGATACACAAAAAACCGTATCGCCCTGCACTACTAACAATACGAATTTTAACATAAATATAAATTGAGTAATGACGTTATTTTTGTCACTATAATTTTCAACAAACGAAATTTTTTATCATAAGCATAATTGTTTGTACTGCACCCAAGTACTGCATTGTAAATCCTTGACGTTTATTTATTATAAAAGATGTAAATAGAAAAGAATTCCAAATATAACCTAATTTGTCAGAAACAATAGATTCAAGACCTCCATATTCTTATGTGTGCAAACTAGCACATGCGATCTCAATTTTTTTGCGCGAGAAACTACTGAGTGTCCCTTATGGTTGATTAGACGAGGGAACATAATTTCTTTCGATAATTTCACATCTCGCTTAATTTCTTCGATAAACACATTCTTTTCTTTGTCAACGAAAACAATAAAATAACATTTTTCTCGTTGCCAAATATTTAATTGTCCTTGTATCTAAAAGAAATTTTTGAACATTTCAGTAATGTACCTAGTATTATCTACCTGATAGAAATAGTTGTGAGTTTTTTAAGGTACATGTTCCCACTTTAATTCTAAAAAGAAATTATGTTGTTTCGTTGCTTGTTGTAATGTAATATTTTTAACACGATAACAACGATAAAACACCCCACGTGGTCAGATTCCATAAAAGTAAACGATGCAAAATTTGTGCAAACTACTTATCGTTGACATTTCTTCAGTCAACGTACTTATGAAATTCGTAATCTCTTATGGAAAGTAGGTTTGACTACGACAATAAATTTCTTCGAAGTTTTTATTTAAAGCTTAATTTGTGCGCTATCTGTGGGTAAGAAATTCAAACAAAATTTACGTTGCTTTAATGGTAACACACGTAATGTTAGTTAATTTAGGTTATTATAACATTTAAAACAGAACTCAAAACAGAATCCTCATCTAAACAAGAACCTCTAACACATATTAAAAGTTAATTCAATTTAGTGCGATATGTTACTTCAAATCAAGTAAAATAGAGTCCCATTTTAGAGCATCAACTATTTTGTTCTCTATTTCAAAAGCTATTATCTTTTTTGTAATAAGCTTATAATATGTTCTCAAACAAGGTCTGAATAATATTGTATACAAATTTTTATTAATGTGCATCGAGTTAAAGTCTTTTTTAACTAACATTACTTTTAATGGTCAGATAACATGGAAGTTTCCCACCTTAAGAACCATTTAAAAGAAACATACAATTTTCAGAAAAACAGAGCATTATGTATATAAAAAAATAATTTTAGTAAACAGAAAACATTAAATATGACAACTTTCATTATTTTTTTGCCGCATTTAATTAATAAAGATGCCTGTTTATTTTTCTGTTGAATGATCCATAATAAAACGTATTTTTTCATTAATAAAAAATAACCGTTTTCAAAACAATAAATAATATAATATTATTGATTTTAATACAATCTGTGATGTGATTTTTAAAATAAACTATCGCATCAGATATCAATTAACATTGTATAATGGCGTTCTGTAATAGCCGATTATAAATAATATATGTAGTTGATTATTTAAAAAATACCTGCCAATGATTTATCTAACAGTATAATAATTTTCTATAATTTTGAAAACCTTTATCCAAAATAGTAATTGTACGTTGACCACTAATTGAATTAAAATTGCTTCTATTTTAAAAATACAAAATATCAAATTTTTGCTACTACTCAATAGAATAACAGGTAAAAAGGTAAGATTCTATTATGCTTCACCAACTTAAGATTAACACAAAGCATTTGAAAAAAAAATCTTTTAACCTTTGCTGTATATTATTCGCGTGTATAAAAACACAATTTTAAATGTTAACATTTTCAGAAATAATTGTATAATATATACTAGTAAACATATACATAGTCTAACTGACAAATACTATATACAAAAAGCTCTATCACTATCAAATCTTTACTGTAAACATAAAGACAAAATCACAATTTTATTGATATTCTAATAAAACATACCAAAATAAAAAAATTTTATTACACAACAGGATATAATAAAAAAAAAACTGAATTAAATTTTTTACGTTAAATTATTTAAATCACTTGCTTATAAAAAAGAAGAAATAAAAACTGATTAGTTATTTCTCAAATAAAAAACTAAATACTAATTCATACAACTCGATTAAAAAAAATAGTTGTTTGCTTTCTTTGCAATCAAAGCATTTCTATTGTTTATAATTTATTTGAATGTTAAATATTACTGTTGGACTAATTAAGAATGACAAATGAGATGTGCACAAGCCAGAATGAACACATCGTCGTACGTAAAGGACATACATATATAGATTGTTTCGGAAAAAGTACAATTGGATAAAAGAATTTTTAAAACTTTAACGTCGATATCAGAAAAGTTGCAGAAACTGTTTTTTTTATAATTTCATTTAAATTGGTTATTACTTTTATTGACAACCATATCCGCTATTTTTTCAGGTTAATAAAATTTTGTTACAATTTGATTCCCAACGTACGTTACAATAAAGTATAAAACCTTCTTGGTCGCTTTTATTTAAAATAATTAGACCTTTGCTTATAGTTAATGCTTATAATTCTTCATTTAACAAAAATAAGTCAGTATATCTTCTTTGTCTGTTAATAATTATTATTATTTTTAAATAGTATCTACCAAAAACCGATACATAACAATATCTGATCTGCTTGGTACTGCACTTACAAAATTACAAGTTACAAGTAGTGCCTAAAAAAAAGTCCCCACTGCCAATACTAAATTTGATACCGTGCAGCTGAAGGTCACCTACTATCCTTAAGTGCTTTTGTACTGGCAATTCATAAGTATACGTTTCTCAGGTGACATATATGTTAGGCAACCAACATTGCGTTTGATTAGTATAAAGTAAAACAAAAATTACTAAAGAAAAAATTTGATTTGTGACTTCTAAAGTAACACATTAACAACAAAATCTGTTAATTTGAAATAAAAATAGGGAATAGCAGTTATTTAAAATTTATAACCGATGTTTAATATGTTATACTTAATTTTCGATACATGTGTTAACTCTTCTGCTTAAACTTTGGAAAACATTACAAAGCTCATCAACTTCAATATTTCGAATAGCATCAGTGATTGCATGTTTCAAGTCTTTAATTGTGCACAGACGATTCTTATAAACCGTATTTTTTAACGTTTGTAAAAACAAAAATCTAATGGCAAAAGGTTTGAAGATCGTGAAGTTATAACCCTCGATTTATCACACTTTCATTGTAGAATTGTTGAATAAATTTAATTGTAGCTTGTTACGTGCAAAATTTTCATAACATAATACCCTGTATATCGAATTAAAATTAGATTCCGGTTTTGACGCCCTCTACCGATCTTTCTGGTTACTGACATGTTGCGGAATTCATTTTGAAGCTATCAACTAGGTGAGACGGTCCGTGTCATTGTGAATTGACCTAATTCCAAAGATTTTAAGTACATCCACTGTGATGGACAGGAAATTATAAGTTAATTACGAATTTATCGTAATTTATTCGGCACAGGGTAAGATATTTGCATCCCGTTTGTTAAGATTCTTTTGTAATTTCTTTATTAATTTGATAGCCGTTTCGCCACGCTTTGATCACATGTTCGATTTAATAAAAGAACAATGAAGAATTAATACTATTGATAACTACCGTCACCGAACGCTTAAGATTCTGGAAGGCATATTATCCACAACGAAAACGAAGTTTTGACCAGCATTTGCCTTTGAGATGTTATTTCTTATATGCCAGTCGATTGCGATACCACCCACCTGTTCGTAATCGCAAATAACAGCATTCGATACAACGGATTTTTATATTTTATTTCATTTATTATTATTAACGATTTTGTAGCTTCCTAGCTTCGTGAGTTATTGTGTGACACGATTTGCTATTCAATATCTATTTCAGGCTACTCACCGGGGAAAACGTTTTCTTTGCTCAAGTAGGTACTGGATTGTGGGTAAGTTGATTTAATTATTTTTTTCGCTGTCAGAAAAGTCACTCACGGAACTTTTGTTTATGTTAATTTCCGTAATTACGTTTATTGTTACACTACCGTTAAGGTAATTTCATTAATCATTTTGTGTGTATCACATGCTGTGTACAAACGATATTTATTACGAAATTTTCTTTGCTTTTTGCTTCGACTTAACCTATGTATTGTGTGTTGCCGATACTTCTGGCATGTATAAACTGAGAATTAGACATACTCTTGTTAATATTCCACGTTACTAAATTAAAGTTTTTGTACCTGTTAATCTTTCTTTTATGGTAACATACCTTTCTCTTTTAATTGTGGTTACCCGAACACCAGAGTAACAAGGATTACAAACCTAAAAATTCGTTACAGGTTTGGACCGTCTGCCTTGATCGAGGCAAAAGTGTTAATTATAAATGATTTTGCGCCCTTAATTGTTATTCACTTGAACCTCCCCTATCTCCGACTGTGTGAGTTGGCCGTGCAAGGTTCGTAAGACCTATAGCTTGTAACAAGCTTGAGTGATATGAGCGCTTGCATCGTCTTGCTGAAAGTAACCAAATAGAAGTTTGTTGTCATTTAATATTGTCAGTTATTTAAATCTTGATTAAACCATTCACAAAAATGTACAATTATGTACAACTGCACGAAGTTAAAAACACATTGTTATTAATGAACCGTAACCTTGTTCGTCTTTAATGCTTGTTACGTCTTAAAGGATGTTATTGTAAAATTACTTACAAAACATAACATAAAGGTGGTTGCTTGACTAGCACAGTAAGCTAGGCGTAGATGGTACGTAATTAAAATTTGTGACGGTTTAGATGTCAAACAAAAAAAATATAAAAAAATCAAATAAAGACTAAATCGGTAGGGCGCCAAATAAGATCACGTTTAAGAGCTTCTAGGTCCTTATTTACCAAAAAAATTGTCCTGTAGCTTTATTTCTTATGGAACTAAAGGTGTGTTTACACAGTGCGAGCTAGCGTGCGAGTTGCCGTAGGCAGTAACTGTCCTGCAGCTACTGTCATTGTGTAAACATATCATGGAAATTACTGTCAAGGCGAGTAGAACAGCTACTGGAGTGCAAGCTACTACAACATTTTTTGTTTTCACTGTCCACTCGCCTTCCCCCACCACACCACAAGACAGTAGCTTACCCGCGACTCTCCTTGTGTAAACTACAGCCGAGTTAACTGCCTGGCCAGTGTTCAGTGTTCAAGTTCCCTTCCTACAACGCATTACCTTGTTTTATAGAAGTGTTTTTGAAATATTTAATAATTTTAATTGTTATAAAATGTTTTTGATTATTATGTAAGTAATAATATTAATTATATTTTTCATCATGTCTGAAAGATGGTCTTCCCAACACAATCTACAGTTCATGAAATTGTATAAAGAAGAGGAAAATTTTTGGAACACTTTTGACTCTAATTACAAAAACAGGCATTTGAGAAAAGCATCACAACATATTGCGAAAGAAATGAAATTGGAAAAGGTGGCTGATGTGACCAAGAGAATAAAAACAATACTTTCAACGTATAACCAAGAAATTATCAAAATAGCCAAGAGTAAACAATGTGGTTCTGGTACAGATGATGAATACAAACCATTCATAAAGTGGTTCGATTTAATGGACTACCATATATAATGAAAATAATTAATTTAAAAGAAAAAATAACAAGTAATCTGTTAAGTACATAGATAGTTATATTATTTGATAGATAATAATACATACAATGCAATTTTTAAAAAATTATATTCAGTTTCCTGTCATATTATTTTAAGATCCAACAGCACCTTCCCCACGGAAATAATCTCTGTATTTATTTCTCACTTGTTCTCTCACTTTTTTCGATCTGTTATTAATACGTGAGCGACGCAAACTTGGTAGTGCACTAATTTCTGATCTGCACTGTCCAAGTGTAATCGTAAAGTTTACAATATCTTCATAATCTTCACTTTCGGGTGGCATATACGAATTTGGTGCAGTTTTGCGCATTCAGTTATGCAGCGTACATATACTTTGAACAACCTTTATTGCTTTTGTTTCTTCAACTTGGATTGGTTTTCGTAAAACCTGAAAACGACTTAACATGATCCCAAATGCATTTTCCACAATACGTCTAGCTCTACTTAACCTATAACTATATACTCTTTCTGTAATTGCTGCTACAGTTTTGTAGGGCTTCAGTAAGTAAGATTTCGAGGCAAAACCATCATCTCCAACTAGTACACCTCCTTCAGGTAGTAGGTTATTTTCTAGAAAAGGGTACAGGGAATTGTTTTGATAAATCCCACCATCTGCATTTCTACCATATGATCCTATATTTATGTACTGAAAACATTAGTCATGATCCACAATAGACAAGAAAACAATGCTGTTGGTTCCTTTATAGTTATAATATTCACTACCACAATTGCGTGGTGCTTCAATAACAATGTATTTTCCCTCGATCGAGTCGCAACAGCCAAGAAAATTCCATTTTTTATGAAACCCTACTTGCGCTGCTTTCCATTTTTCTGAACTTCACATCTAAAAAAAGTAAATTAATTGTTAATATTTATTTTTCAGCCCAACATCACGACAGATAAAACCGCAGAACACAATCAGGAAATTTCTAAACATGACAGAAATGTAGAAGATGACGTAACGGAAACAAAACCTAAAAAACCCATTGTAAAAAAGTCATTGCATTGCAAGATAAATGTAGCCAATGAACAAAATTTAATTATGGATGCTATTGATGAATTCAAACAACTTAACAACAGCTTAGCAAAACCCGCTTTTCTTGAACAGGAAAACGAGTGTAAATTGATCGGAAAACATATAGCTTATCAACTAAGACAGTTGCCATTACTCGATATGATAGATGCCCGAGATCAAATTCAGCAAATCCTTTCAGCAGACCATAAAAAATACTTGTATGCTTATACTGTAACCCATCAGATACTACTTTCAGTCCATTAAGTGAGTCATTCATCGTCCTGCAAGGTGAACCAGCACAATCTCCATTCTCTCAACCTTCTACTTCAAATTCTAATGAAAATACTGGTTCACTGTATTTAATTCAGCAAACGATGTCATATACAGACCTATGAAGTGTTTAGTTATCTTGTTTTTAATTTTTTTTAAATAACTTTTTCATTTGTCACATTTTGTATGTTTGTATAACAACTTATTGTTTAACATTAATGGAATAAATAATACGTTAAAACGTTTTACTTTAATAAAATTCTTTAATCCTTCACATATGACATCACATATTTCTGGTATAAGTTTTGATATGGCAGGTTTTGAAACCCTGAACATTATTGACAGCATTCCGAACGACATTCCTGTAGCAAGAAAACTTTCAAGCTTCGTTCTTGCACGTAAAGCTTCCCTCATACATGTGTCATTACGTTGTATTTTTGGGCCAATTAAATTTAAAAGAAAGTCGAATTGATCCGGGGTCAATCTCATTACTTCTTTGTATTTCCTAGGGTCTTCATGGTATAACTCCTTTATGATGTTATTTGTTGCTATTTTTTCCTTTTCTTCTCGATAGCTTTCTCCATTTCAGCACATAATACTGTGATAAACAACTTAATTACTGTCCGCACATCATATTTTGTTGGTTGGAAGATGAAAATGATGTTGAAGGCACCATTTTCTGCCTTTCTCTCGGTTTTTGGTCAGATACTGAACAATAAATACTTAAGCCAATGGAATTAGACATTGTTTTTAATAATGAGCCAACCAAACATTTTTTTTTTCGTATTACGAAGGGTATCACTTAACATATTTATTCTTTTTCTCAACTTAATTTATGATTCCTAAGTTAAATGTAATTTGTAGAAGCGCAAATGGGAAAAGCGGGGCGTTTCAAACCGATCTCTGACTGCATTGGGCAATGACATAGCCGACTCATGCCTAGTATACAAATTAGCATTTGGCAATTTTAAATACAAAACCACTGCAGCAGGTATTCTAGACAATGTATTAGTGCATTTACCCTTATAATATCGAACAAAGAATTTGCCTTGGGAAACATTAGCAAGTCGTACTAACATGTATTTTCTACACATATCGACTGGATCAACCCAAAATTCTTCTTTTATAATCGTAAAACTTTGTGCTATGTAACTTTTTGTGTCGGGTATTGTAACAAATAAATAAGCTCCTTTATTTTCCACGTATTCCATTTTTAAGTAGATTATTTTCTTGCGCTTGCACGCACCAACTAAAACCCATTATTAATCTAACCTACAATAAGCTATTTTATAAAATAAAATTAAAAATTAACCTTATTTACCTTTATTATTAAATAGGTTTCATCTGGAAAGATACTCCAGAACCTTGGATTTTTTTGGTACATATAGTACGTTTCAAAAAGGCAATTTGCTTGCTGTATTAGACAATATTATTGTTTTTGTGAAGTTTTATAGTAGTTTTCAACATTGAGTATTTGGTCTAAATTATTTAGCGTTAAAAATAGTCTAGCACAATATCTTCGTTTATTGTTTCCAATACACCAATTTTTTTGCCAATCTACAAAATTGGTAATTCATTTTTTAAACAATATAATTGCAACTTCAAAATTATTGTAACAATTTTTCACTGCAAAATAGCGTCAATAAACAATTTGTAATTGCTTTTAATAAATAAATAAACAACATATTCATGGTAACATGAATACACATAGCAACCATTTCAAAACTTACTTATTATTTGTAGTGGAGCTTTTCTTTAGTGTTTTAAATGCCACATAAGACACTTATACAATACACTATAAGTTACATTTAAAAAAATTTAAAACTTTATTACATAAATTAGGATTTTCAAATTTTTTTGTCACACTTACAATTAACGATAAACGATAAATTCACTGACTTAATTTGAGACCACTCTTAGTGATGTACCTCGAAGGCAACGCCAACTTACCAGAAAGTAAAGGTGACTGGCGACGAGCTGCAGAAAAAGCGACTTACAAGTAATAGCCGGTGGTTAAAATGTTTAATTCTTTTTAAACCACAAGCTCAATTATTATGCAACAATACGACAATGCGTAAACTATAAATTACACAAAACCGTACAATACAAAATGTTGTACATTTACTTTCTTAGTAAAACGTTTTAGCAGTTTAAAGCGTAATACCAGTACAGGTAGTAAAGATTGGTGCCGCAAATCTTACTTTCTAACTATCTATTTCCCATTTCTCAATATTTCCTTCTCAAATTCATTTTTACCTCAATACTTAAATTTAAAAAAAAAATATCAACCCTACAAAAAGCTATGATGAATAATTTTTAAAAGAGCAAAACCAGAAAGCGTTGTGGTAATTAAAACTCTAGCTAATTTAATATTGTGTTTCTTATTTCTCGAAGTGCTCGAAATCGTTACTTCAACACGTTCAAGCTTTTAATGCTCAGGTTGCTTTTGCGCAACGTTTTTTCTTCAGCTTAGTGTTTAAAGTGGGGTTTATTTTATCTTATAAAAAATTATGGCGTAATTTACTCACAACTGAAGTAAGATCTTGTAACCGCGTCGTTTAAGGTTGTTCGATTATTTTCGTGTATTGACGTTAGTCATTTCATGTATTTTGAAATTGTTTGATTGGTTTCACATTGGTTTTAAGAAATTATTTTACGTTTTTAAATTCAACTTTATAATTCAAAGTTGTGAATAAAATTTTGTAGTAATTTATTTCAAAATTATTACGCTGTTGAATCATCCGTATTCTGTGTTGACATGGCATTTTCTTTGTTCGGTCAAATTCTAGTGGTAATTTATGTTTCCATTCGGAGATATAATTGCAATCAAATATATTTTAGCAGTTTGTTTATTTTAAGTTTGTTTAAAAGTTTTTTTGTTTGAAGTACATTCTCAGTACAGTCGTGCTTAGTGTCTTTGTGTTAGTTCGATTAAATTACGTGGGAATAAAGTCATTCTTTTAATTTAGTAGACAGTTTTATTATCCAAGTCTCAACAACTAATCTTAATGACAGTATGAAATATAATATTTTGTCAATTCGACATTTTACACAGAAGCAAGAGCCGTTGCCCAACGCTACTTTTGTGACGTTATTTAATCTGTTTGCATCCTCTTTGCACTTTTTGATGCTATGGTTTTCTTTCATGGAGTTTCGATCACAGCCATTGTGGAAATGGTAGTCGATTGAGTTAATATACATAAGTGATTTTGGTGGAAGTTAGAAGTTAGCCGGTTGGTTGACAGTTGTCGAAATGCCTTAGGAGGATAAGTGTTAGTTGGTTTTGATTATTTTCGTAAATTTATTATTAAGATTGTCAATCCTGGTTTTAAAATTGATAAATTTATTTCATTTTGTATTAAATTCATATTTATTTAATGCGCACACGACCGTGCTTTGGTTAATTAAGATTTTCTATTGTTTTTTTATGATGATTTTACTTCAGTTTATTTCTTTCAAAATTTTGTTTGTTTTGATACGATTATATATATTGTTTACTTAATTGTTTTTTATTTTGCGTTAATTTATATAGTTTTTTTTTGTTCTGTTTGTTTTATTTTTCTTGTTATGAGTAATTTTTTTGTTCAAATAAATGTTAAATAGTTAATTGTAAACAAGCTTTTAATTTCGTCGGCCTCCGCGTTATGCAAAATTTAAGTTCATTTCAAATTTTAGTGAGGTACACTCTATTAAGGTAAGTCCATTTAAAGTGTATTACTCAGGAGCGGGCTTGTGGTTGGCAAGAGCCAGAATGTCATTAAGCTATACTCCTTTCTGGCACTCTTTGATTTTGACTTTTCATTGTGTTTTCTGTTGAGTTTTCTAAACAATCACGAAATTTTTGAATATAACCCACCCTGTAACTCCGTTTATGTTATTTTATTTCAAGCCAGTTTCATTGTTTCAGCTTTTGCACGTAACAAACAGTTCTTAAAAATGTTCCATAACAAATTTAAACTAAACAGATAGCTAACAGCTGTTTCCAATAACTATTAAAAACGAAAATACTTAAAATAAATACCACAAATTGCAAAATATTTTAAGTTCAAATGCTAATAAACGTATCTATAAATTAACGTTAACAAAAGAAAGAAGGTTGAATTACTAGAACAGGTAAATTTAAGACATTATACAAAAAATTGGACTTTTAGAGCTTAAAGATTTCTTACAAAATTTAAAATCTACTATAAATTTATACTTTGCTACAAAACAACTACAGTCATGTTCAAGAAAATTTGATTATAAGACGAAATAAAATCGTAACAAATCTAAATTGCAGGTGTCTTCGACAACTGGTACAGTGAGTATGATAAGCTTTCCTGTGTATTTTGCCTTGCAAATGCAAATTTTATTTTAAAAACAATTAATTAGAACTTTTTGTTGACGGGAAATATCGTAATTAAAGTTTTTTTTTCTGGAAAATGTTCGATAAATTGATCGAAGCAACTTTGAAGAGAATACGACTAAGTTCCGTTGGGATTGTAGGTAGTACCATTTTAAAAATGCGTCATTACAATAACGGTATCTTGTCCAAAAGTAAACATTTGTGAAATGCTATTAATATATCGTTACTAAAATTAGATAATCTCATAATTACAGGTGTTATTCGGAACTTACCCACAGGAAACACAAATATTGCCTGAATAATTATGATATATATGACACTCAACATAAACAAAACGTCAAAATAATCTTTGAGAGTGTTACTAAATGGTAACACTACTAACTTAAAACAATGTTGTTGTAATTGTAATTGTACTGCATATGTAATGTTATTCTGTATTGTAGTGAGATTTTTTTAAGTTTCAGCATTCACATAGACGAAGTGCATAAATTGTGTTTTTAAAACTAAGAGAATTTTAATTTTATGTTACTAAAATTATTATCAATAATTGACAATTAGGTACAGAATTATTATTATGATTAATTGAAACTATGAACATTTGTGATTTATAGGATTAAATTAAACTTGACAATCATAAATATTTGCTTCTTCGTTAGTTAACATTTTTTTTTAATAACAACAAACTGATTTTTGCTGTACTTAATTTTTTATTTCCAAACAATTAAACCGCTTTTAAAGTTATTACAAAAACCGTCAATCTATAAAGGAACTCAAAAATCAAAAACTACAGCTGTTGTAAAAGTTAAAAACTTGTTAGTTTCTGCAATACCACTACATACAAATTTTACAAATAACTCAATCTAAATGTTTGCATAAACAAGTATGCACTTAGGTTTTTACAACTGCACTGTAATTGTAGTACAAATACACTAAGAAATACTTATGAAAAATGCATTAATAGAACATACACGTATCAGACATGTTCAGAAGAAACATCTTGATATTGTGCAACTGTAGATGACAACATTGAAAAGTTTGCCTACAAAGCTTGCTACGATTATTTTTATAAATTTTTGGGAAAAGGCCAGAATGTTGTCATTTAGTGTCTATTTCTGATTTTTTTTCATTTAATTTAATTTGATGGTAAGAGTTTAATATCTGTTTTCTGTGGCAGAAGGACGTAAGACAGTTTAAATATATCCGAATGCTGAGCAGTAAATTAAAAAAAAAGGTTGGCTATAGCAGGGTTTGTCGCAAAGTGACTGCCTTTTTAATACAAATTTTCAAAATTAAAGAACATTCATTTTCTCTTCAGAAAAACAAAAATACTCTTTAAAACTACAAAGTAGTTATTAGTCTTTATACCATTCAAGATCTGCTCGTAATTCTCAAGCTTTGCCAAAGTTTACTTGCATCAGATGTCTTAAACTGTTTTTTTGGGCAAACAGTACTTATATTGTATCTCTTTTATTAGCCCTGCTTTAATTTTTTTTTAAAACTAAATGCCTCACTTGTTTTCCAGACTGAAATCGATAATAATCAAACCACGATAAACACACGCAAACTCGAGGTTATATTACAATGCGACAACTTCAGTGGAGTAGATATAACGGAGTTTGTTGAAAAATAATGGATACAGTAGCTTTTCCTACAACACATCAACCTTAAATACTGTTTTATCATACAAATAATAACTTTTGAACAGAATTGTGTGCAGAAACTGATAGCGCTTGTTCAGTTTATAGCAAAAACAGACCAATGTTAAACTTGTTAGAAAATGGATATAACCGTGTTTGCACGCAAAATCCTCGATTGATCTCTTCGTGCAGTTCAAAAAACTGATCGATGTTAATAACTACTGACATTTCTCAGTTAATTTGTACATTTTCTTATTAAAAATTGAGTAATTTTGTTATTTGATTGATTTGATTATTTAACCTCTTGAAGATGTAAACTTTAACAATTATTTTAGACTGTTTAAGCAGCAGATCCTTATAATCATAACTTTTTTATAACACTAAACAAGTAAAAGTCCGGTAAATTACTGTTGACATTTCCGTTTTATCAAAACAAAAATTTGCAGAAAATTAAAACTAACAGTGAAGTTGCAAATTAAGTGGTTGATTTTACTATTTACCCTAAATTTAGTTTTTGTTTATATTATAAGAAAGTTACTGCGAAATACCAACGTTTGCAAATAATATATAACTTAAAATATTTAATTTACAAATAAATATTGTTTTTATTCTATACGCCAAAACTAATGCAATAACATTCGCACGGCTCTAAGTAATTTTATTTTCAAATTTTATCATTGTGAAGTGACTTTGACTGTACAGAAATAAAATTGGTCAAAGGGAATATACAACGTTGTCTAACCGTTAATAAACATACATATGTCGTATTATATGTCGTAGAAAAATATAGTATACTGTATAAATTTTTTTTTTTATACTATGAGATACGCATATTTATTTATAATTGTTTTATTTTAAAAAAATGTTGTACATAATTATATCTTAAGTTTAAAATTGTTAGTATGTAAATTTCCGTTTTTTGATATTATATTTTTAATTTTATTCTTTTTTTTCTGAAAGTATAAAAAAAGAGAAAAATAATGTAAACGATAAAACAATATAAATTTTACCGAATTAATTAAAACGTATTATCACAACAAATTACATATAGCTTTTTATATAAGCTATAGGAATTTTGATATAATTTTAAAATTAATGATACATTTTTGATAGTTAAAACACTAAAGTTGCATCATATATCTTAATATCGGTTTAAATTAGGTTTAAAACAAAAACAATTTGGAATTCTTCAATATAATATGTTAAAAGTAGCGGAAAAATTTATTTATAATAACAATTATTTCAATATTTATTATAATTAAATGCTAAAAAGTTTTAAATTCTAAATTAAAAAAGTTTGTAAATTATTAAAATGTATGATCAGTTTATATTTATTTGCAAATTGTGCTTAAAGCTAAGTTACGTATTTTTTTGTTTCTGTAATTTGTATTAAAAAAAGGAACAAAAAAACTACTACGAAATAAATATTGACATATGAATTTAATAGTAATAACAATGCATGCAGTAATTTTAATACAAATTTGAATTTCTTATCTACACATTGTTACATAGCTCAAAGTAGATTAGATAGTAAAACGAAGTCACCAGTAAAACATAAAGTTTCGTTCCATAACATATGTACTTAGTTTAGCAAACAAACGTATATCTGCTACCCTAAAAAATACATTTCATCTAATTTTTAAAAAAAATAATTTAAGGATTTTTTTATTATATTAATTTAAAGAATCAATCGCAGAGTGGTCTGAACCGGTAAAGCCTACTACTAAATATATACAAAAACCTTTGAGATTGCTGATAACGAAGAATTAAATAATTCAAAATATAGTATCCAATATATAAAATCAAATATGTATTTGCGGATTTGAGCGAAACTGTTTATTTCAAGATTTTAATGGGTATCGTGAATTACTAAATTCATATAAAAACATTTCTTAATTACAAATGAAAATATTTAAGGTATTTATAAAACAATGACAATTAGGTAATGTCCGCATCTGAAAATATAGACTCCAAAAATAACAGTTTGAGTGAACCAAAAAAATGCAGACAATACAGTGTTGAATATGACTATTTCGTCACCAGGAAATAGTACTTTATCTATGTGTCTTCTATGTAGCAACGATGTCAAACGATTCGATGCAATCTTCTAAGCTTAAGAAACATTTAATAAAAATCAATAGTGACAAAAAAGATAAAAACTTAACGTGTAACATCTAAGAGAGATGACAATGGACTGCGCGCTTCTTATAAATTGCAAAGTCCGGAAAGTCGCACACTATTGGTAAAGAACTGCTGTACGAAGAAGGATCGACGAAATGGTTCACCGTGTGTCACTTTATGTGACTACTTAAACAAGTTTGAATTCTCTATACAGGTTGACGAGTCAACATCCCCAGGAAACGAAGCTTTATTTTTAGCTTATACAAGATTTGTAAAAAAGAAAAAGTTTCCTAAAAATTGTTATTTGCTAAATGTTTGGAAACTAATAGAAAATATGAAACGTTATTAATTGGACTAAAAAGATTTTGTAAAAGCTATATCTCGGACTAATATAATCTTCGTTGCTACTGACGGTGTTTCGGCAATGATACGATCACACTGAGGCTTTCTGCCATACTTAAAACAAGCTATACCAAATGTATTATTGGTACATTGTGTTATTTATCGACATCATTTGGTGGCAAAAAGACTTAGTAAACGTTTGCATAAATCACTACATTATGTCATTAAAGCAATTAATAAAAGCAAAAGGAATGCCTTAAATGAGAGATTATTTGCTCAACTTTGTTTGGAAAATGATGCTGACTATAATAATTTACTACTTAACACAGAAGTACGATGGTTAACTATCGCTTCTATTCGCTCTTTAATTCAGTGTTTTATTTGCCAGCTTTAACGAGGCTAATTTCTAACTACAAGGTACACATTAAATTTAATCAAAGTTAAAAGTGTAATATCTGCGTTTGTTGCAAAACTTTTGCTGTACAACTAAAACTTGGAAAAAAGGGAATGTTCTCAGTTTCCAAATCTTTCAAAATTAAAAAATAGAGATGAAAATTTATTTGCTTATTGTCAACGCTTAACGGCGCGTTATTCGAACCTTAACCAAAGGTTTGAAGACATTCTTCACTTGGATATTCTCGACTGGGTGTTGAACCTTTTTGCAAGTAGACAAACTGAGAGTACAAGTACTACTAATACAGGAGCAACTTATTAAATTATCCTCAAATGAACAGCTGAAACCAATGTTTAAACAAGGATGCGACAACTTCTGGTTACAAAAACAAATCCCAATTTTATATCCAGTATTATCGGTTGCTGTACAAAAGTGTTTGATTGCTTTTCGTTTGGTAGAACGTAGATTCAGTGTCGTGATGAGCCTTATCGCAAAAAAAAGAAACCGACTAGAAATTAGTACGCGTGAAGATTTGCGGTTGCTACTCACAAACTTTGCACTGGACATAACTCATAACATCCCATCGGGTTCATCCAGTCATTAAAAAAAATTTTTTTGTATTTTAAAACTAAAGTTATAATTCCAATAAATACTTCTTTAACAAAATTTTTAAATTATGTTTTATTTTTACGTTACCATTCAAGATATCAAAGTTAAATTTATAATTTTTCTATTATGCATTTATGTAGTTTTTTTTTACTATGAGGTTCGTGAGTTTTGACTATGAAAAGAGATCCGTGAGCCAAAAAAGTTTGGGAATGACTGGTTTAAGATAACCTTAACAAACATTATCTCCGATTTCAATTTATTTAACCGTTACTCTTCCTTTTATCGTCTATTAAGCGTAACAGCAATATGTCGTAGATTTTTAACAATGAACTTTAGGAATAAATATAGGATCAAAGGTTCGATTGGCTAATTAAATTAGCGCAATAAAAATCATACACTACGAAATTAACTCTCTTAAAAACCATAAAGTTGTATCTAAACATTCAAGGTTATGATCATTAAATCCGTTTCTTGATTCGAACAATCTCTTGAGAGTAGGTGGACGATTATCCAAGGCATAGATATCGTACGATACAAAACATCAAATAATATTAGCCTCAAATGATCCACTCAATGAACTTATTATTTGTGTCGAAAATCATAGATAGTTGCATGCTACCTACAACATAATCTCTATTCATTTATTTATTTTGCTACCAACTTAAGATAAAATATAGTAAATCTTGTAACGGGAAACTAAACTTGAGCCTAACCATTTTGACACTCCCAGTATATAATGTTGTAGACTTTTTTAAACAAAATTTGTCCAAAGGTTTTTATGTACATTTTATATAATAATCAAAATATTTGTGTATGTAAGCAATTTTGCAAGTAATATTTAGACATAATTTAATAAAAGTTTTTCAGCTTTTGTCCATGTACTTAGAAGTAATATAATTTTATTGTAATAGCTATATTGTTTATTTGTACAAATACTAAGTAATTAAAAATATAAAATAATTTAAAATAAAACATTTTGTAGTTTTATACAATTTTAATCTCGTTAAAACATTGCGTTTTAGAATCAATTCTATTTTTTTTTTTGGAAAAATATTTTACTGAAAGTCTTTAATTCTTTGATTGAATGTGTTGTTTTCAACCTAAAAATTATTTTTATTCGATTTAATAAAATTGTAATTAACAATTAATACAAGCCCCATATATTACCTTCAAAAATGTTAACTTTATAACTAATACAATATACATTACAGCTAATATAATTTACTCTTAACAGTGGTAGACGTCAAAACCTTAATTGCAAATTTGCCAATTCCCGAAATGACTAAATTAACTCCAATAACACAATTAACGCATTGTAACAGTGCTATATTTTATTCCAAACGGAGGCAGAAATATAAATGTTTTAGTTCTCGCTGTAAATATAAATTAAAAGAATAGAAAGTAAAATATGTCATTGTAAATTATGTATGATGATTTTGTAATAGTTTAATAGTCACAATTTTGTAAATAATATATTTATACATTTTTTCTTAGAAACATAATACTTTTCTGTTAAAACGTTGCACTATTTTTTAATATTATTTTTGGCTATAGTACTTACTTAAAACAACATGTTTTTCAAAAACAACGCTTTTAAATTAATTTATGTTAATTCCGCTGAAATGTGCCGGTATTTAAAGAATAGTTTAAACTTAGTAGTTTTTTAAGTAACCATATCTTAGTAATTTTCTAACAAAAATAAGTAATAAACTTAATGTCCAGATAAATTTTCAAATTATTAATATTTCACTTTTTAACATTTAAAAACCGATCACTCTAAATTACTACATGCTTTAGATAATTAATTTGATTAAAATTAGATTTTTACATCTAATAACATTTCCTTAAAATTAAATTGTCGTGAATCTAACGTGATTGATAACGTGTAACAAATGTGTGTAGGATTAATTTAACATTTTGTTGCTTAATAAGATTATCTTGTTTTAGTTTTGATTTATGTACGTGTAACTAGTTTAAAAAAATATGGTTGTATACTACTACTATTAATAATAAAAACTATTCCTAATAAATGAAGAGAAAGACAAAGGTTTGTAAAATTGTAAACTATTACGTGTCGGCGCTATATATTGTTAGAGATAAAGTTTTCTATATTTTATTAATAATAAGTGTTATTATGTTAGGGATAGTTTGCGTTTCCCTATAGGCGCTGGTAATTGGTGGGGCTTCGTATGGTTGTGAAATTTAATTCAAAAACTTGTTATACATTTATTATTGTATATTCATAAGACAAACAAGTAAAACAATGGCGGTCTTAATTCGCATCAATCTCGTTAGCCTCTGTATTACGAACGCGCATATGCGTGCGGACTAACTACACGTTGAGTCAAAACACTCGCTTCCGTTGAAATCAGAGATTTCAACAGAAATTTACAAACTAAGAATGCAACATAAAATACATTAAATATAAGATGCAACAACATAAAGCTTAAATTTCATATCAAATTTCGTAACTCA
The DNA here is from genome assembly GCA_035610365.1 of Aquatica leii. Taxonomy (NCBI): domain Eukaryota; kingdom Metazoa; phylum Arthropoda; class Insecta; order Coleoptera; family Lampyridae; genus Aquatica; species Aquatica leii. The sequence continues at coordinate 45,758,396 of CM069433.1, read as the reverse complement.
AAATTCATAATTCAACTCCGAACAGCACCACGTATTATTATTAAGAAAAACATCAAACGTTGGCAGCACGCAAAGTTTGTGCACTGATCGACGCAAAACACTTCCATTTGCAAAACGCAACGCGTATAACGCATAACCTGGATGAAACTATTACACGTCCTAGTCAGCACTGTAGAGGCAGGACTTTGTCTTCTTGAAATAAGACAATGGAATCAAGTTTCAATAGATTGGGTAGTAGTTGGAACCATTTTTGTCTTTGTTGATACTTAGGAACTACCTCACGTCTTCAACGTTTCTAAAAATGCTGGTAAATTAGTTCTGCTCACCTAAACGCGGATAAGCGATTTTGTGGTCTATGGGTTAAGTCGGTTTCGGAAATGGAAGCTAAAAGACGACCAATTATAAAATGGCCAGGTGTTAATAGAGTGAGGTTCTCAGAAGAAATCAAAGATAACGGTCTTGAGTTCAAAACCGCCTCTATCATTGTCAGAGTCGTATATAACTATTCAAATGTCAAGTTTGAATTACCCAACACACGCCTTAAATGCACCTTAACTGACTTGACTGAGCTTTTCCATAACCCTCCTTCGTGAGGAGATTTAGAATTAATAAAATTCCATTTTATAGCTTCAGAGTGCAAGTAATCAATAATTTCAGCTTGCGACTCCGGTTCATGTAATAATCCGAACCAAAAATCTAATTTTGCTTTCGCGCCTCAAAAATTCGTGCCGTTATCACTAGATATAGTACCTAGCAACCCTCTGCAATCGATAAAACGCTTTAAAGCGTTCAAAAATGATTCAGTAGATAAAAACGTCACTAATGCTAAATGCATGGCACAAGCTACCATGCAAACAAACACACATATGCACGCCTTTGAACAACGTGCTCTCCTCATACGCTGATCTTTAGTAAGAATCGGGCCTGTATAGTCAAGTCCATCGTAAAATGGGCAGTATTAATGGATACCTTTTCTCAAACGAGAAAGAAACATGCGATAATCTGCCTCCAACACGAAGACACCCATCGTCGTCTAAAAACGGATTAAAAGCTCGAATACGTAAAGGTTTGACAACCCTGTTGTCATTAATTGATTTGATCTTATTTGAGAAGTAATATTGTTGGCATAACTTTACTAACATGTTTGAAACTATACCGTTAGACAATGTATGACAGCGCAAGAAGAAACAGCAACCGTAAGCTACAGTGCTTGCATCGCAAAACCTGTGTATTTGAATTTTTGAACATTGAGACGGAATAACGCAACGGTTGACCCTCATGACGCTCAGTGCAGATAACTAATCTCTCAAGTCCCTCCATTTAAGAACAAGGTCGATAGAAATATAATCGTCCCAATTAAGGCCAGTCTGCTACAGAGCTTGCATCATTAATTTTCCTTGTACAACAAGAAATGGAAATAGATCCAAGGGATCGAAGACCCTTGCGACTGCAAAAAGAAGATCTCTTTTGTGAGAATGGCGTCGTCGGCTGGCTTTTGAATTTTGCAAAATAAAGTATCCTTCTCAGCATCCCCAATGCAGGTCTAACGTTTTAGAACCAGCACGTCCGCCCAAGGGAACAATGGCAAAATCTACCTCCGCTGTATTATCAGAATCAAAAACCTCTAGTTTGTTCGACAGAAATTTTGACGAATGACAAATCCAGAAGCTGCGAGAATACAATATACCGCATTCTTAAGCCGGATAGCTTCTTCAACAGAAGTTGTTGAAAACAGAATATCGTCCATATAAAAACTTTTTGTAATAATTTTAGCGGCCTCTAGGAACGCGTCCTTGTTCAGTTCGGCGAAGTCAAGTAAGCACCGCGTGACCAGAAAGCTGGCAGATGCTGTGCCGCAAGTAATAGTATTTAAACGGAAAATAGAAACAGTATCAGCGGGCTTTTCCTTCCAAAAGTTGTGTTGAAATTTCCTAAAATCGGAGTTCACGTTGACCATGCGGTACATTTTAGCGATATATCCGCAAATGGCAACTTCATGTACTCGAAAGCGCAATAGAATATTGAGCAAGCCATCTTGAAGTTGAGAATCTACCAACTGTGCATCATTTACAGAAACGCCAGTAGAACGCGTAACTTTGTGATTAAAGACGTCTGTTTTATTACTGCATGATGATGTAAAAATTGGGGTGGTACAGAACCATTATTAACAGAATTATCGATGGTTTTCAATATACATTCTGACGGAGCAAAACATTAATTTTGAGCGATCCTTGTGATATGTTCGAGTTTTTGGTATTCGAACATGAACTTTGAATATTCCTCAAGAAGTTTGGGTTTATTGTGAAGACTTTTCTCTAATTGCATGAAACTCGTTTCCGCAATATTCAGTGAGTCACCCAACAAAATCAGCTTCGAGTTATATGGAATGAACACAAAAAAGTGATTACTCTCATCAATGCGTACAGCCTTTAGAAATTGTTCTTCACAGAACCTTTTTTGTGAAGAAAGCAAAGATAAGTTTGAGTATGGTTTGGGTTGGTTTAAGTCCCAAAACTTAGACAATGACTGACTTAATTCTACATTGGACTCATAAATTTTGGCTAATAGTCTGACAACAAACTGTCACGTCACTAGAGTCGTCGTCCTTCAATAAATGCACTGCCAGACTTGTAGGTAAGTCGCCAGAATCGATCCAACATAGCATCGTATTTTGCAAGCTAGGTTATTTTTTTATCTAGCGATAACTGCTCAGGTATTAGCAGTTTATAAAAAATAGAAGAACCGATTAACAAATCGATGTCACCAGGCTCATCGTATGAGCTGTCAACAAGACGTAAACGACGAGGAATTTTAAGAATATCTTTTTTAAGAAGATTCTTAGGAAATCTATAGGTAATAGTAGAAACGATTAAACAATCGATGTTTGAGTTGAATGAACTAGTAATAGATTGCAGTTGAATAGAAGTGTATTTGGAACAAGTAGAAATAACGCCGTTGACTCCCTTAAGTGTCAAATTAATAGGCTTAATTGCAGTATTCCATTTTTTGTGAATCTTTTGAGTGATGAGATTGTTCTGAAAGCCTGAGTCCAATAGACCTCGAATCTTAAAACATCTATTTCCGCAAACCACATTAACCTAAACCGTAGACAACAGAACTTCAAAAGAACTTGAAAATCCACAAACTGAAGAATCGGTAGAATTGCTAAAAGCAGATGTGCTACTAGAATCTAAAGAGACACTCAAAGAAGCAACAGAAGTTTTGCCGCCATCACTCACGTTGGTAAGTCGAACGGAACTCTTGAAGCAGAGCAGGTGATTATGACGCAAGTTGCAGAATTTGCAATTAAGAGTAGATGCGCATTTTGATTTATTATCGTGGCGAAGACAAAGAGTACCGAACTTGAGTGCTTTAGTTTTGTTAAAACGAGCTTGAATCGACAAAACCAGGAATGTTGAACAATTGTTCAAAAAATACTCATCTTTACAAATGATGCAAGAACTAGACGATTGAGCCAACGTGTATGTAAGGTCTTCGGATCAGACACAAATTTTTGCCGCCAGAAGATGACTTATTTTTGCTTTCCGAAGAAAGCTTCACTATCGTAAGTTTCTTTAACTATGTTACACCTAGCAGATAAAAATTTACAAATTTCGTCAACCGACGGAATCGTTTTTGGAAGCAATTTTACAAACTCTTCAGCGGTACGGCTGTCAAGTTTTAATTTTGTTATATAAACTAACACGGCATTCTTATATTCAAGGGGTTCTATGTTTTCATTGTCAATAACTCTGACATGAGTAATGAAATTATCGTAGTATAACCTTAATTGCGATTTTTTTGACAATTTAAGAGAATCCAATAATAAATCAAAATGACTAAAAATAAGAGAATTTTTATTGTCATACCCTTCTTTTAATAATATAATCGCTAATTGATAGTTAGCTTCGTTTGCTTTTAACTCGCTAATAATTTCTTTGGGGACTCTCATCAGACAGTTTTTTAAATATAAAAATTTTGCCACGTTAGTCAAACTCTCGTTATTACCCACTAAAGATTTAAAAGCTTCGAAAAAACTACAAAAAGCGTGACGGCTTTCGTCGAAATTTGGTAGTGATTTGGTTTGAATTAAACGAATTAAATGAATTACTTGAATTTACAACGATGTCATTTTCTAAAAGGGTTTTCGCTTTCACTTTTAATTGCGTATAACCTCTTCTGAATTGAGTAAGTGGTAGAAATTGTTCATTTTTGAGATTTGCGGCAGTGGCTTCTTCTTCTTCAAAAAATTCGCGTATTGTTACATAAGCGGATTGAAAATATCAAGTTCTACGCGAATCTGCCTTTTAACTGTATCGGTATCGGTCAACCAACGAATCCAAAAAATCACGAAAATAATCGCATTCCTCAATGAGAGAAACACCCTTTGCTCGTAAAAATTTAACATCTAAAGGTTTTTTAGCTTTAGAATCCATTGTATCAAACGTATTTATTAAAATTAAAACGCTAATACGATACAAGGTAAAATAAATTTTAAAGCGAAGAACGAGACACCGTTCCTCAAGGCTCAGTTGCCGATGGTATATCCAGCGATAACAAATAATGTAATCACAAACTGCAATGTGCAATTTTACGTTAAAATAATAACAAAAGTGATTATAGGTGTGTATTAGTGGTGTTTAACTAATTTACAAGCAATATACAATCCGTAAGCAGAATCTTAGGTTTCTAACGATGATTCCATCAACCATCAACCAGATTCGATAGTAAAAGTTTCAAAAAATTTCCAAATTTCGAAGTATCCCGTGTGAAGGAGTAAATGTTAGGAATTGTTTGCCTTTCCCCATAATTGGTGAGGAGGCTTCGTGTGGTCGTGAAATTTAATTTAAAAACTTGTTATACATTTATTATCGTATATTCATAAAAAAAACAAGTAAAATAATGGTGGTCTTAATCCGCATCAACGTCGTTACCGTCTCCTTTAGGAACGCCCATATGCGCACGTTGAGTCAAAACATGTTAGTAATACCTACTCATTGGTGTTAACATTAGATTAACAACAAATCATTATAAACTACAGTTTAATTAAAACTTAAATAATTAGTCAATGTTTGTATATCAATTATAATAAATCGGTTTCGACCGAATGTTCTAGTTACCGATTAGGTGAGAATATAAAAGGTAATCGCTGAAAGTTAAAGTCTAGTCTAATCAGATGTCTTAAAAGTTAAGAATACTTTGTCGGTCTAAACAAATAAATTCGGAAGTGATTAACGGGTGTGTCAAATGTAAATAAATAGTGCAGATAATTAAAAGTGAATCTCCAATGATAATCATAAATAAATAATTTGTAAATTGTTTTCCTTAACACTAATCGTTAGCTATATATTTTATTAGTCCTAGTTCTATAAAATATTAATTATATTTATAGTAATCGTATTTATAATAATCGTGTAATGTTTGGTTAAAGTAAATTAATTTTTTTAAATAATTACAATTGGTGTCAGGTATGGGGTAATATTATACCCTATAAATAAACAAAAAGTAATTTAATATTGTAAATTTGCGTGTTTTTGTAAGCTATAGTGATGATTGTTCTATATAACGTTAAAGTAATCCATTCTTAAAGTGGAATATATAGATATAAAATTGAATTATTAGACTCAAAGTCTTTTCCACAAAATATTATATTTTAATTTATTTTATCTTAAACATGTTTCGACATTATAAAATGTCATCGTCAGTAATTCTACAAATAGTAAAAACATTAAAAATATAGCTAACAAATTATAAAAGAGCATACCTATTAATATTATTAAATTGACAAATGTCAAAAATAACAAAATTGAAACTATTAATAAACAAACAGCCAGAAATGATAAAAATAAATTTAATCTAAAAATTGAAAAGTAAAGTTAGAATTTAGGATTAAGAAGAGGAGAAGTGCTTATATCGAGAATTTCATTGAGACACGTAGAAGAATTATCATTAGAAAGACGATGAATTTCTAAAATTTCAAGATTGTTGAGATAATGGCCTTTATTACAAAAATGAAGAAATTTAATATTAAGATCAGGAGAAAAAGAATGACTAGTAGACAAAATGTGATTAGCAAAGGCAGAACAGGTATTAGAGATATCAGTATTTAAATTTCTATTAATAAAATAAATATGTTCTTTCATTCTAATTTTGAACTTTCTTCCAGTTTGGCCGACATAAGAAGAATTACAAGAAGAACACGAAATTTTGTAAACACCAGATTTATCTAAAGAAGAAATAGGATCTTTATTATTAGAAATATAAGATTTTAAATTATTATTTGTAGAAAATGAAATAGAAACGTTAAATTGTTTAAACAAATGTTTAAGGAAAAGACAAGAAGGACTGAAATAAGGAATAGAACGGTAAATATCATTACTACTGGATTTATTGTATACCAAATTTTTAAATAAATGGCGAAAACGAGTTCTATAAATAACAGTGTTTAAAATTTGAATAGGATAACCATTATTATATGCAAGTTGTTTAATAATGTTCAATTCTTTATTAAAACTAGTTATAGAAAGAGGAATAGAATAAAGACGATTAATTAAAGAACGAAAAGAAGCAATTTTATGATTATACGGATGATTAGAGTGAAAAGGAATTAAGCAATCCGTATAAGTAGGTTTACGATATATTTCAAAATTAAATTTTTCATTATCACGTGAAATAAGTAGATCTAAATAAGGAAGAGAATTATTGTTTTCAATTTCGTAAGTAAATTTTATTTTGGGATGAAGTGAATTAATGAAATCGTTAAATTTACTTAGATCGTCTAAAGAACCATTAAAAAGAACAATACAGTCATCTACATATCTAAACCAAAAAGTAATCATGCTAGAAAAAGAACAATTAGAAAAAAATTTATTTTCAATATTATTCATAAATATTTCAGCAGCAAGGGGAGAAATGTTTGAGCCCATAGCTAAACCTGATAATTGAGAATGTAACGTTACATCAATGTGAGTTAGATACATTAAATTTTAATATTAGAGATTACGTATTATTTATTGGTAATCGTATTCATTGTAATCTTTGTAAGAAACTAATTAATTTACGCAACTGTCAGCCGCTTCCTTTATATTCTTCTAAAACTTATTTTCCAACACATAATAACATTTCTATTTCTTCTATTTCTGCATCTTTACCTTTAAATCCCAATTCTCATAATATCAATAATAATAATGATACTTTACATAACTTTCATTCGAGACTTCTTAACCTTAGTAATGTCACTTTTACTTTAGAAGAACATAATTTGTTGAACTCGGGTCTTAAATATAATCTTCCAATTAATATCACTAAAAAGCATGTCGAAGCTCTAGCAGTTAGTTCAGAAAATATTATTCAAACTTCAAATTTGCCTGACAGTGACAGAATTAGGTATGAAATTCATAATAAATTAAAGAAAATTTTAAATAAAGGTAAATTTAATCCTAGTTTCTATTCGATTTATAAAACTTGCATTTCGATAAAATCAAAAATTAAATCTAACAATTTAACTATTTCCAAAGCTGATAAAGGAAATTGTATTGTTATTCTTTCTCGTTCAGATTATATTAATAAAGTTAATGATTTTCTTGATGCTGGTGGTTTTAAAAGGCTTTCTAAGAATCATATGCCTTCAGTCTTGTAAATTAACTCTTAATTCTCTAGAAAATCGTAACATTTATCATTTCAAGCTTATGAATCCTTCTATACCGCTCCTTTATGGTCTTCCAAAAATTCATAAGCCTTCAATCCCAATACGCCCTGTTGTGTCCTTTTGTAATTCTCCTGTAGCTAAACTTGCTCCTTGGCTTAATAACATAATTAGAACTTATTCTAACTTTACTAATCAATATGCTATTCTAAATTCTTATGATTTGACTTCTAAGATTAAAAATATTCCCTTTCCTTCTTCATGTTATCTTGTTTCTTTTGATGTTGTTAATCTTTTTCCTTCTATTCCTCCTGAAGAATGTGTATCTCTCATTCGTAATCTACTATTTTCTAACGGTTCTTTAAACACTTACCAAATCTTAGATGTTTGTTCTCTTCTTGACTTAGTGTTCAAGCAAAATTTTTTCAAATTTAATAACAATTATTATTCTCAATTATCAGGTTTAGCTATGGGCTCAAACATTTCTCCCCTTGCTGCTGAAATATTTATGAATAATATTGAAAATAAAATTTTTTCTAATTGTTCTTTTTCTAGCAGGATTACTTTTTGGTTTAGATATGTAGATGACTGTATTGTTCTTTTTAATGGTTCTTTAGACGATCTAAGTAAATTTAACGATTTCATTAATTCACTTCATCCCAAAATAAAATTTACTTACGAAATTGAAAACAATAATTCTCTTCCTTATTTAGATCTACTTATTTCACGTGATAATGAAAAATTTAATTTTGAAATATATCGTAAACCTACTTATACGGATTGCTTAATTCCTTTTCACTCTAATCATCCGTATAATCATAAAATTGCTTCTTTTCGTTCTTTAATTAATCGTCTTTATTCTATTCCTCTTTCTATAACTAGTTTTAATAAAGAATTGAACATTATTAAACAACTTGCATATAATAATGGTTATCCTATTCAAATTTTAAACACTGTTATTTATAGAACTCGTTTTCGCCATTTATTTAAAAATTTGGTATACAATAAATCCAGTAGTAATGATATTTACCGTTCTATTCCTTATTTCAGTCCTTCTTGTCTTTTCCTTAAACATTTGTTTAAACAATTTAACGTTTCTATTTCATTTTCTACAAATAATAATTTAAAATCTTATATTTCTAATAATAAAGATCCTATTTCTTCTTTAGATAAATCTGGTGTTTACAAAATTTCGTGTTCTTCTTGTAATTCTTCTTATGTCGGCCAAACTGGAAGAAAGTTCAAAATTAGAATGAAAGAACATATTTATTTTATTAATAGAAATTTAAATACTGATATCTCTAATACCTGTTCTGCCTTTGCTAATCACATTTTGTCTACTAGTCATTCTTTTTCTCCTGATCTTAATATTAAATTTCTTCATTTTTGTAATAAAGGCCATTATCTCAACAATCTTGAAATTTTAGAAATTCATCGTCTTTCTAATGATAATTCTTCTACGTGTCTCAATGAAATTCTCGATATAAGCACTTCTCCTCTTCTTAATCCTAAATTCTAACTTTACTTTTCAATTTTTAGATTAAATTTATTTTTATCATTTCTGACTGTTTGTTTATTAATAGTTTCAATTTTGTTATTTTTGACATTTGTCAATTTAATAATATTAATAGGTATGCTCTTTTATAATTTGTTAGCTATATTTTTAATGTTTTTACTATTTGTAGAATTACTGACGATGACATTTTATAATGTCGAAACATGTTTAAGATAAAATAAATTAAAATATAATATTTTGTGGAAAAGACTTTGAGTCTAATAATTCAATTTTATGATTGTTCTAGTTCATTAAACCTGTGCATATATTCTATATTTAAAATTCGTTCGTTATTACAAGTTAGTGTTACAAAAAAAAATAAATGCATTTTAAAAGTGATTATGTATCTTTTATTAAACTTTTTATTAGTGTTTATAATATATGCCGGTAACTACTTTGCAAGCAGTAAGCATGGACGCAAAACTGTTTGAATTAAACACAAATTAATACCAAGTTATATAAAATAAAATGTAGCTTGTAAGGATAAGGATTGTTTCGTGATTCAACTTCAATTTTTAGCAAATTTTCTACTTCTCGACTTGATTATACAAGGTGTCGCAAAATATGTTAGCAATCTCCCATGATTCAGATACATAAATATAATATGACAAGTTTCTATACACTCTTTCTCCTATGGTCCTTTTTACTAAGATACGGGTTCATAACAGACGCCCTTGGAAATTGTTTGCTTTAAAATAACTCTTGAAGTAATACGATGGTAAGTAGATAACTTTCTTTAACATGAACCCTTTTATTCACATTCGGTTTATTTAGTTTGCCAAAGACGAACTAGCTGTAACACAGTGTTGCTATTGTTTACGCTCTGTACTATAGAGAGACAACAATAATATTTTTGAACAGTTTAGACTAAAAAAAGGTACTCTTGATCGACATCAATAAAATAAACTGTTTCCGAAAATAAAATACTTTTGTTCAAAATGATTTTAATTGAATAGCATTGTCTGTCTGAAACTTATTCTATTCTTATCCATTTTCTAGCTCTATGATTGAAGATTGTTGGATTTTCCACAATGCTTCAACGTTAGTCATTATTTCGCGACAATGGAAATTAGTAATTTCTAATAAGTTTTATCGATTGTTTATATTGAACTAGCGTAGATCAAAGTTTTTAAGTAATCCCACAAAAAGATAGATGTTTTTGTTACCAAAACTTTCATGCAATTATTTATTGTAGTAAATTTTTCTAACGCCGTTAAAATTTACTGGAATTGTCAGCTACTTTGAAGTTGCATCAAAGCAACAATAAAAACATCTTAATCTTGCTTTTGTTTTTTCCGTTTTAACAAACAAAACATTTACGTCACATAAGACTTAAAAAACAAAAACCTTTTTTCTTAAACAGAAATTATAAAAAATGAAGGAGTGCAATAGCAAAAAAAAAAATTAACGAACTAGCACTTTATTGTTTATTGTAACAGTAATTATAAAAATTGAAGGAATTTAATACCTTCTTCTTATTCTTTTATTTAGGTCGGAACCTGTTTTTCTTCACGCTTTTCACGGTGTTTCGATGGAGGTGGCGACCCAACAATCCTTCCATCTTTTTATTGGTCTTCCAGAGTCCCTTCTTCCTACTGGTCTTTGATTTCTCGCTATTCTTATGAGCCTGGTCTCATCTGCTCTTTGAACGTGCTCGTTCGATTTCCTTCTTCTTCTTCTAGCGAATCTCCAATTCCACATTCCTCTCTTTTACGTTTGTTCCTGATTCTATCTCTTCTCGTTTTTCCTGATATTGTTCTTAAAATAATCATTTCAGTTGTTCCCATTAGTTGCTTAATTCTGCTAGTATCAACTCGGGTTTCTGCTGCATGTCATTATTGGTCTTACCGTGGCCTTATATATTTTAGTTTTGCATACAATTGAAAGGTATTTATTTTTCCAATTAACATCTCTCAAATATCCAGATATTCATGCTGCTTTCAAGACTTGCTGCTTGACTTCCCTATAACTGTACCTTGTGAATCGATAAAGAAGTTTCTGTAGGTTATCCTAATTATCTGCGATTAACACAGCATAGTCAGCATAACATAAGATGGTCAGATTGTTTTTTCACATTTTTCACGCTGTCTATGATTTTGTTCTTGATGAGATTATTTAATACCAAATAAAGCAATTAACAAAGTGTTACCTTTGTGATTTCGATTGAATAGAATAAATATAGATTTGCAGATTGTAATAGCTAAAGTATTATTAACAACCAGAACAAATTTCAAACTTAATCGATCAACTAGTTATTTACATACCGCCATAAGACGTTAGGAATTAAGAATTATAAATAATAACACCGCTAAGAAAAGAAAACCTTTAAAAACGTACCTCACCTAAGTTCTTTGATATCGAGTAGTAAACGTTCACTACTTTTTGTGTAGTTATAGTTGACAGTTAGCGTAGTAGGTAAGCTTACGTACGACGTCATGTGCCCAAATATGGCTTTCATTACAATCAAATTGATCAACGAAACTAGACGAGTTTTAGGTCAGCGTACGCATAACAGCTGTATTACATAATGTTACCGATCCTTTAAAATTTACGGCTGAAAGTAAATGTTTTAGTATTATCTATTCTTGAATGTTACAAATTAGAAAAAAAATTATAACGGTGAACTCAAATAACACACACTGGGGGATAAAGATATAAAACTACTAATTACAAATAAGAAAGTAGTTTTCCAATACGATACTTGTGCATTAATTTGATTCAGGCTCGAGGCAGTAATCGCAATTTAAAAATTTTACAAAATAAGCGTCCGGAGTTTGGATCAGTATCTCCATGGACAGCAGAAAGCAGAATTCCCTCTATTAATTACTGTTGAGTGAGAGCCGTCTCAAGCCCTAGCAGACTAAGTAAAAGAAATTTTAATAGTATCAAAACACATGTTGATGCTACCTTACAAATTTTACCTGCAACCGTTGAATTTATTTAGTAAATCGCTTAATTAATTAAAATTAAAAAATAAAATTATTGCTAAAACGCAAAGGGAATAATCAACGATAAGAATTAAATTACACTCAATTACAATCAAAGTACAAAACTTCTCCGTTCGCGTTTTTTTCCCCGTAACCGTCAATTTCAATTACGCATTAGCGACAGTGCAATCGAAAAACCAGTGACAGCGTGAATTTTACTTCACATTATTACTTATAGCGAATTCCTAAGTATTAAAATCTAGCAGTTTCAAGTTTAATTCTTCATGTATGATTCGATTTTTCTTACAGCTCGTCGCATATGCATTGCATCTTTCGTATTTAGTTTGTGTTCATCAAATACTACAATTACATTTGTACTGTAATTTTGGTTGATGTAATTTAAGAAGTCATACGACAGCAGTGCATTATCTAGATGAAATTATATAGATAATTCATCTAGGTAATTTTTCATCATCTTTTTTGTTAACTATATTAAAATATTGAATGTTATCTCATTGATTATCTAAGATAATTTTACTTTTATCTATCATCTGGACAATTCTTTCAAATTAAACTTTTTCGTTTATTTTGACATACCTTGATTCTACCTTTAGTACTTCAATTAGTTGCTTGGCAACATTGAGTTTTATTAATTGCCACATTTCTATGGTACTTCTACAGCAAATTTTCATACAGAAACATCGTGTCAGTGCCTAACAGAATTTTTCATAATTATTCTAGGTCATAACTGATTAAATGTCGTAAGTAAGTAAGTAAACAACTTGATTCACTAGATTCACTGATTTATTGAAAAAAAACATCAAATGGTGCAAAAAACGATTATTTGGCGTATTAAAAAGTGCAATTTCTGGTAAATTAAAAAATATGGCGTTCTATTTAAATTAATAAAATTATATCTATTTAAATTTCTTAATTGATAAATTTTAATTTTTGAACTAGATTTTGGGATAAAAAATAAAATCTATTGTTACACTTTACTGTCAATTTTACTCCCATAACATACTCCTTAGTATGCCATACATAAAAATTATGTTATATTTTGACAAAAATAAAATTATTTAAAAAACAATAATAACAATTGAGTAGCATCAGAAACACACTATACAGTTTCGTTGTTTAAACACATTCTGCTTTTAACTGTAATAAAATCATGTTATCAAAGACTTTCACGGCTGGAGTCTATACTAAGATAAGAATGTCTTCCGAGTTTGCACCGCGTCATTGTTGTTGCCAACGGTTTGCCCACTTTTGTAAGGGGCTTCATCAGGGCATGAAAAAAATCGAAGAACTCAAACAACCAACCGAAATCCATCTAAGAACCTTTCAAAAGTTAGGTAATCAACTTGTAAATCAAGTCAAATTCTAAACTCTAGAAAAGATAAAAAAAAACAATAAACTTGAAAAAGCAAACTACAATCTTACAAATAACTACTGCAGAATTAGGTAATCAACTTCTGAACCAAGCCAGATTCTAAACTCCATAGAAGTGAGAATGACTTAAGAAGAAGTGATCTCCGTATATAAAGAAAAAGTATTGTTAAGTTCGACCCTGATTGTGTTACGGTTGAAAAAGGGCGTGTCTTGTACAAGGAACAAAAATCGATTATTTTGTCCCTATTGTGGGCCATCGATAGTTTTGAACTTTGCATTAGTTTAGTGTTACTTTCATAATTGCAGATGTCATTTTAACTAGATTTTACAATAAATACTTGGGATGAAACGTTTATATTGTTATAGGTTTACAAAATCACTAAACATGTAAACTATTTTTCATGAGACAACAAAAAAAGTCTTCTATTTAAAATTCAAAGGTGATGATATTACTATGAAAAACTTGTATCTAAAATAAGGTGATTGTTTTATTTTCGGGAACCACCTAACAAGTTTAACTTCTTACACTTTAAAATTTGACACCAGTTATACCGTTTATTTTAAGTTTTAACAACCAAATAAGTGTTCAGTAATCAGTGAAAGGGTGCATCAAGGTGCTTAGATGTAAATATTTTTCCACGCGTATTATTTGTTCTAATCGGTAAATAAAAGTATATTGAAAATACCGTCGAATCTTTGGATTCACTTTTCTAAAGTGCAAAACAAACTAAAAAAATTCAAAAATTTTAAGAGTTGTTCCATACTATTAGAAACAAATTGATGTGTCGCAATAGTTGCCCCACCACATTTCGACGTAATACAAAAATTCTAAGTAGACGGGGCAGTTCTAGGCAGGACCCTCGCTTTAAAGAAATATCGTGTAAAAATAAGATGAGAAAATGCAAATATCCCCAAATAAAGAATTAATGTTTCATCTTGCGTTAAGTAATAAATAATAATAAAACAAGTACAATAACATCAACAAAATATAATAATACAAGAAAGTACAACTTTTTAACAAAATAATAACAAAACATTAATAATTTATAGTTTTTAAACTCTTTAAATTTATATTATTATATACTTTTTTCCTTTACTTTTACTTATTGTTTTGCCTTTTTTGACAATGTTAATAAATCCATATAGGGTGCAACCAAAACGTTACATTTGACCATTGTAATGAATTTTGCAATCATTTGGATTTGGTTCATTACATCTCAATTATTTTTTAAAACTTAGGATTGTTGATTATAAAACTAGTATAATTACCTACTAAACAAAAATTTACAAATGTTTTTCTACTTTTATTACTAGTAGTTAGCGTATTGAATCCAAAATCAAAGATTTAATTAAAATTTAAGAAAAAAGAATACAGAAATTCTCATCAAAATTACGCTTAAAGCAGTTTTTCCAGAGACCCAAAACGCCGTTTTTCTAGGGGGTATATACCCCCTGTAATGCTCCCTTCTGCCCAAGGCTCCGCCATTACTAAGTAGCGTATATAAAAGAGTTCCTTAAAATTCATTTTGTAATATATAATATTCAGTGTTGTTTTGTGTGTCAATTTTCTGTAAAATGTTACGTTTTCCTGGACAAGCAGAGTTATCACTAGAAACTAGAGGGAATATTATTGCTTTAGGAGAATGTGGATTTTCCATCCGAGTAATTGCTATACGTATGGGTTTATTGGTAAGATAATTTTTTTATTTTGCTCTTGATAATATTCTTTAATATTAGCAGTCTTTTCAATTTTAAACATGGGTTTATATACCTATTCTATAGGTATTATATGATGTATAATTCAGATTGCACAATTATTTAGCTACATTACAAGAAACTGTTTATAATGAAGATATAAAAGTGTCAGTCACATAGCATTTGGGTTTTTCACATCTCTCAAGTTAGCAATACACAGTTAGCAAAACCAAATAAAACATAATTAGGAATTTGTTACTAAAACTTGTAGATTTCTTACTTTTTTATTTATGCGATAAACTTGAGACAAGTTAGTAGTACACTATTCTAAACAGTGTTTTAATGAGTTGGTATTTGGTTTATAAATTGTTGTTAACTAATTGTAAAAGAAAAAAGATGATAGCTTTATTATTAATCTACACATATTTTAAACATGAAATAAATTCACTAAAGCACTTTTTAGAATGGTGTACTGCTAACTTGCTGCAAGTTAACCGAAAAACGGATAACTAAAAAAGTAAGAATATTACAACTTTTTTTCTTTCGCAACAAATTCCTAACTATATTTTATTTGATTCTGCTAACCTTGTACTGCTAACTTGAAAAGCGTAACTTTTTCAGTTAAATTAGTAACATTACTTTATCAGTGCCTGTCAGTAAACGTAATCCTTTTTGCGCAGTTTTAATTAACTATTATTTATTTTATTAGTAAAGCGTCGTCTATTATTGGATTCAACGAAAAGAACAAGGCGCGGAGAATGATCGTCCTTTGCAGACCATCCATAGAAGTGGAAGGCCATCTCTCTTATCCAGAGTTGAAAAAGACAACATTATCCAAGATGCCCGTTTGACTACATTCTCAACTTCCGCCACCATTCGCAAAAGACTACAGCTACAATGCAGTTTGCAAAAAGTGGGAGAATTAATGCTGCGTACTAAGGATGGGTGAGTGATGCTGGTCCAGGGGAATTAACACGTGTCGATGAACGCTTAACTGCTCAAACTCACCTGACGATTATGGAAGACGTTATGTTGCCCTCCGTACGAGCAGTTTATCCCGAAGAACCAATTCGGTTTGTTCAGGACAATTCTTCTTTACATACGGCCGCGGTAGTTCAAGAATGGTTGTTACAACATCCAGAAGTAAAAATAATCCGTTGGCCAGTGGATTTGAACCCTATAGAAAATTTGTGGGCGGCGGGCGTGCGTGGGTAAAACGACGAACTGAACAATAACATAGAAATACGAAACATAAACAACTTGCATTGCCATATTAATACCGTGTGAGAAAAATTTCGAGGAGCTAATGTATGTGCCAGTTTAATCAATTTGATGCCAAACCGTCTACGGGAAGTATAACAAGTAATGAATATTATTACTAACATGTAAAATACGAATATTTAAATAAAATAATAAATATTTTTTTAATCATGTTTTTTATTAGGATTTTCTGTATCTAGTTCTGTTCTTGTAATATAAATAGTGTTTATGTATAATTTATAATAAAATCTAAGGTATTATTTCTATTAAAATGTAGTAGGTACTATAATAATCAAAAACATTTAAAAAATGCAAACTACGAAATTGCAAATTTCAGTTCATTACTATAAAATTTATATTCCCTCAAAATAGTTAATACTTAAATTAAATCTTACGAAGAGAAAGCGGAAAAACGCATTTCGCATTTTTCTAATTTTGTGGTTTTTAGGATTTACAGCATAGGTATGTATTTTCAAATTTTTTTATTTGGAATTTTTTTAGCGTTCTGTATGAGAAATTAGACTAGATTTTATAAATGGTGATATGTATCCTTTAATTTTTCATACGAATAATTTAAAAGGAGTAATGGGAATTTATACTGCAATTGGTCGACCACTAATTACGTTTTAATGGTGGTAATACTTCTTTTGCAAAAAAAATCGGAATGTTGAATTTAATTTAATCCAGATATATTAAGACTTTTAGGCTAATTAGTACAGAACTTTCATATTTGCGCAGACAGTTTATCATTATTCGAGCTATAGGTGAAACTTATTTAATCATAAATAACAATTATATTTTTTTAATTACTTAAGGAGAGAACATAGAACAAGAATTTAAAACTTTAGGGTACAAGTTAGATAAATATTTGCAGATAAGAAACATGTTCTTTGAACGCTTGAGGCATTGCTTATGAAGAATGCTTAGTAACTTTGTAATATTGCTGCAAGTAATGTCTACAACGCTAATGTTGTCAAATTTAACTAAGCGTTTTGTTATAACGTAATTTTAGTTGCCTACCTTGCAGGTCGCGCTTAAAAGTGTTCAATTACTTTTTTGAGGCAGTGTACCACCAATAATCATCTAAAAAAATCTGAAAAAAACTCTGCTATCACAAACTTCAAACGATTAACAAAAATTGGATATCATTGCAAGGTTCCCTAAAATATTTAACATCAACAAAGATCAACAAAAATTGAGACCATGTATTATAGCACTATTCAATGAACAAAAAAATATATTTATAAAACCTTTGAAAATATGCTATATGCGAACGCAACAGTTCTTGCAAAAAGCAGAGAAACTGACAATAATTCTGCATCATTGTCAAGTACCGAGATGGATTTTTTATTTGGTACATATTGTGGTAGTGATCAAGATAAAAGCGCCAATGAGCACAGTGAACTGAAAAAATATTTAGCATTTTCTGTGACTCCACTGAACATTCTTCAATGGTGGAGTCAAAGCTATAAAACTTTTCCGCGACTTTAAGCATACGCCCGGGATTATCTGACTGTTCCTGCAACGTCTGTATCTTCAGAAAAAATGTTTTCGGCAGATTCTGACTAAAAATAGGTGTAACCTCTCGAAGCAAAAATTGAATATGTTACTTTTTATTTTCCTATAAGGAAAGTATAGCGATCGCAATTTTTTTAAAAAAAATTTTTTTTGAAGAATTTTACGTTTCAAGGTCTCCTGAATCAGAAAAACGTATTTTTGACAAAAAAATTTTGGATGTCTGTGTGTAACGTTGTACCCACGATAACTCTCGAACCAAAAGTCCTAGTAACTTGAAATTTGGTATGGAGCTGGCTTTTCATATTCTCTCGGTTCTATCAATAGATAGGTCTGATAAAAATACCGAAAGTAGGTGTATCCGCCATTTTGAACAGTTTTTCTTATATAATTTTGTACGAATGTAAATTATTTGAATTATTTTTACAGTTTCTTATAAACAATTTATTCAAATAAATTTTTTTCTAACATTAACAGTTTATTAGATATTTAATTTATAATTTAAAGTGATTTCCATTATATACTCTGGGTTCAAATCCTGCCTGCGACGATTTTTTTAGAAAAAATAAATAGCCGGTTGCGCAAAAGTCTGGTTAATTGGCGATTTACTAATCGTTTTTAATACAAACATATCACTTCAAAATGGTTTTATGACAACATAGCATTATAAAAATACATTTCTTCATCATTCCTTATAGGAAACTCGTGTGGTGGCCACACCAGTTTTTTTTAAATAAAAACAAAAACAAACTGTAATATTCTGAACGGTTAAACTTGTAAACGTTTATTTTTTTTGTGTTTATTAAACGTTTGCTTTTTTATACGTTTTTTTTTTCATCCCTAGTTTAAATGATTTTTGTACGAGACAACCAAAAAAACATGTACCTATTTCAAATTCCAAGTTGTCGTAAAACTACTCGTCGCTAGAAATTTACTAAAAAAACCATACCCATTATTTTT
The DNA here is from genome assembly GCA_035610365.1 of Aquatica leii. Lineage (NCBI taxonomy): Eukaryota > Metazoa > Arthropoda > Insecta > Coleoptera > Lampyridae > Aquatica > Aquatica leii. The sequence continues at coordinate 45,739,447 of CM069433.1, read as the reverse complement.
ATGCAATTTTTTAGCCAAACGTTAAACGTGCGTTTAAACGTATATTTTTTAAACAAGCGTAAACTCCTAGAAAAAAATTAAACATACGATTTAAAATTATAGTAATAAAAGTGTTTCTATTTATCTTGATTATTCTAATACTACTTGTAGGCGTACACTTAATGAGAATTTAACCACAATAAAACTAAAAACAAAATATAGCAAACATTATTAGATTGTCTTAAACAAATATGAACATTTATAATTAAGAGATCACACAACTTAAAAATAATTAAATTTAACCGCCCACTTTATATAAATACATATTTAATCTAAAAAGATTTTTGCTTCTATTTAAATATTGATTAGTAATTACCTAATTACTACACAAATACTGTGTGTTTTTAATTTGTTTATTAAAAAAATGTAATTTGTTATGTTAATCATATTGTTAAACATAATACTTCATTAAACACGATTTTTATTAACTGTTGAAGAAGCGTTGTCGTCCGTAAGAAGTTATAGTATTACTAGAAAACTCGTTAACAAAAACAAGAAATAACATTCTTAAATTGGAACCCTGCGGTAAAACGCTGTGATAATGTTCTTTTAGTTAAATATAAATCCAATGAGATCTTTGAAATTGATGTCGCCACAATTTGCTTATTTTCTAGAATAATAAATTTGACGCAGTCAGATAACTTCAAAAAATTAAACTAATTACATTTTCTAAAAAAAAGTCAATATACAAATAATTTTACCGAAAAACTTTTATTACATAATAAGTATATGTGCGTTATTTTTAAATACTAAATGTTAATATTCTAGATATCTACATTATTAATTATTTGCACTACATAACTTCTACATTTTAAATGTAGGTTTGTTATTTTTAGAATACCAATTTTGTAAATTATCAAAGTGTACACAAAAAATAATTTAAACAAATCGGTTTATATGAATAATATCAGATAAGTAGAAACAAATTAAATAACAAAAATGCTTTACAAAAAACTTTTTAATTAATTAGTTAATAATTATACAGAGAAAAGTTTGCTCACATTATAATAAAATAATTTGTAGTTTTTTTTTATTTTTTAACAAGAAAATAAAATACTTTCTTGAAAAATGGTAATTATTTTAATCAAAGACACTAATGGAAATTGTATTGCTGTACGCGCTTTAGCATACAAATAAATATACCTACTATGTTTATTAGTTTAATGCCTAACGCGAACCGTTCAGAATATTAAACTATTTTCCAAAGAAAAGAGATTTTTACAATTTGCTCGGTGCTAACCTAATGTATTATTTAATTTACTCTATAATTAAGAAAAACTTTAAGTACACATTTTAATTGACATTTAAAAAAAATACTAATATAAAAATTTTTAGTTAAAACAATTCTGTTTTATTTAAAAACCATAAGACAAATAGTACACGCATTTGCTGTGCCATTATAATCAAATTGATTTGTTTAATGAACGAATTAAATTCTTAAAATAGCATTAAATAAAATCTCTTGCTCCTGATAGATAGTTCTGTAAACTTTTTTTCTTTAAAAGTGTTACCTATAGAATTATCAGAAAATTTGTTTATTATTAAGCAGTAGTTCATAATGAAATATTATTTACCTGCACTTAAAAAAGTGCTGCTTCACAACCTACTATTATACGTAATAATGAAAGGCTATACAGTTAATAGTGGAAAAACATTTTTTTTTCTATATTGCCACAGTAACTACGTTTCAATAACAAACGCGTTGTAATCTTCGAACAGTGATATATTTTTCCTAAAAATAACACTTTGTTAAGCTGATTTTTAACTTTATTGCAAATAAATGTTTGCGTTTAAAACAAGTACTACTTATTGTACTTATAACGAAAAATATTGACTAACCGCTTTTCTTTAATTTCTTTTTTGTTTTCTCGCGAAAGATCAAGTGTAAAGGTAAATACAACAAAACGTGTTCTTTTTTTATTTTTTGTGCTAAACAATCTACGTTTTTCTTATCTCGTTCGCATTGTTTGAGAAAAGGTATGCTATAGTTTCAGCTCAGTAAGGATTTCTTATTTCGGTTTCTTTAATTTTAGAATGTTCCCTTCCCTTTTCTCAATTTACAAACAAGAGGGCCGCGGAAAGTATATAAAGCGACCGCAAAAATATTTTTTGAAAATAATTTGTTACATCATAGTGGCAAAATTGTGTGGAAATTTGCACAATTCGTATCCAGAATACAAGTCACAAAGCCTAATACGCTAGCTACTTTGTTTCATGCATAGGAAACAACTAGCTTCCAAAGAAATATGACCAGAATGACACATATTAATGATGAATTCTGTAAAAACTGTAAATTTTATAAAAGCAAATGCCCTTAATTGAAAACTATTTTTGGCTCTGTGTGAAGAAGTTAGCGCCGATGATACGTCACCCCTACTTTACAGAGAAGTTAGATGGCTGTCAAGACGAAAAGTGTTAATTCGTTTACTAGAACAGAAAACGAAATTGGAAATATTTCTTAATAATAAAATATTAAATTTAGCTATTTATTTCAACGATAAAAAATGGATTGCAAAATTTTTTACTTGTCAAACATCTTCATTATCTATGCAAGGAAATTAACACAATTTTTTTCTATATGAGATAAAATAGAAGTGCTGAAAATTAAACTTCGTAGATGGATTTTAAAGAATAGAATCGAATGTTTACAAATTATTCTCACATATAAAAGTTTTACCATAAAACATATTAATGATTTTCTTAGGGTAAATGGTGTATACTTATTTAATACAATTTACAAGCAAGCTTTCGAATTTGAGCTAAGTTTTTTTAGGATACTACAAAAAGCAAAACTTCCACAGAAGAATCTTACCAATTCTGAATATCAAGCATTAAAAGATCTAAAAAATAACAATAATTTTATAACTGTACCAGCAAACAAAGAAAAAGCTACTGTTTTAACGGATAAAACATCTTACATAAAACTACTTTAAAATCTCAATAACAAGTTTAAATTAGTAACTACAAAATTGTTAAAAAAAAGCAATTGATCAACTGAGACTATTAAGAAAACTAACATCACAAGATCCTCTTATTCCAAGGTTCTATGGATTAGCGAAAATACATAAACCAAATGCACCTCTTCGACCGATTGTTAGCTGCATTAAATTGGCAACTTATGAACTATCTAAGTATTTAATTTCTATACTGAAACCTTATATTGGGTTCAGTAGTTCATTTATAAAGAACACAAAACATTTTATTGAAGTAATTAGTAAACAAAACTTAACTTCAAATGATTTACTGATTAGTTTTGAAGTTTCTTTGTTGTTCACGAATAATTGATACTTTACGTGTTTTGAAACGACAATGTGATAATAATACTATCAAGTTATTTGAACATTGTTTGATAACATAATTGTTTTTGTTTAATGGTGAATACTACAAACAGATGGATGGTGTGGCAATGAGATTGCCAATGTCACCATCTATTGCTAATTATTTATGGAACATTTTGAAGAAGATGCTTTAGAATCTGCATTTAGAAAATAAAAAATTATAGCTTAGATATGTAAGTGATATTTTTGCGATTTGTCTCATAGCGAAGATGAACTACAAATTTTTTTGCAATACCTTAACAATCAGCATCCAAACATAAAATTTGGTATTGAAAAAAATTAATGATACCTTACCTTTTCTTGATGTAAAGATAGAAAGAAAGCCAGATGGTACTTTAATACATTCAGTTTATCAAAAACCAACACATACAGATCATTACATAAACGCGAATTCTCACCAACATCCAACTCAGAAACTTGGAACAATTTGCACATTATATAATCGTGCAACGATAATTTGTCACAAAGATAAATTACAAGAAAAGTTAGGTTTTTATTTTTTTTTAATAAACAACAAATTAAAAAGTTTCTTCGACCAAAGACAAGATTTACTTTAACAGATAATTCAACTATTAACCAAAACTTTGTTATTCTATCTTTTGTTTTGAACATAAGTGACAAAATTGGAAGTACACTAAGAAAACGTAAAATAAAATACCTTACAATACCTGTGGAGTGTACCAAGTCCCATACACCTGTCTCAAGCTATATATTGGTAAAACTGGTAGAACTATAAGTACGAGTTTAAAAAAACACACAAGACATCTTCGTTTACTCCAATCTACTAAGTCTGCCATTGCCAAACATGCACTTGACACTTTTCTTGATTTAAGCTTTGAGAAAAACAGTTTCTAAAACAAAAAACTGAAAACAAGAAAGATTAGCAAAGCAATTAAAATTATTAAATATCCTAACAATTTCAATAGAGACAGTGGGTACAAACTATCTGACACCTGGGTACCTGTTATTTCCTAATCTTAATTTGTCCACCAATTACACTTAAGTTACGTCTAGATTTGTATGGTGGTTTTCCTTTAGACCTTCAAGCAAATGCTGCAGCTGTGTCAATTATCTAGTTCTTTTACGATTTATTGCTTTTAATTACCTTAGTTTTACAATTTAATTTATGCTGTCTGATGAAGAACTTTGCTAAACTGAGATTGGTAAACCCTTTATGTTAGGAGTGGCTATAAAAACTACTTGAAGAGTTTTCTTATGGCGACGTTTCGTGGAACGGTTGTGTCCACTTCTTCAAGCCAACTGAATTTATTAAAAAGAAAACAACATAAGTAAAAACGGCAGTTACAATCCGGTGAGAGCTAGAAACTATTCTGCTACTTATGATAAATGCTATTTTTTTATAATTATAGATGATTACTTACGGAAAACAAATAAAAAGTAGACTGGTCCGTAAACAACATCATAAATGTAAAATTAATAAATAACAAAAAACAAAAAACAATTAATATAAATTACACAAAAACTGTACAAACTAAATCACTAACAAACAATTAATGGTCGTGTGATATAAAATATGAGCAATGAAAAGATAACCCGAAACATACCCAAGGTCTAGGAAATTTTAGAGATAAGGTTATTATAAACTGTACTAAGGTTGTTAGTATCAGTGTTGAAATTAACATTGTTCTTATGTTTTGTGATAAATATCATTTCTGCAACTAATCTTTTATAAAATTTCGGTTCCACATCTAATATAGAAGGATTACTAAAATCAAAATTATGTTGTAAATTAATATGGTGGAGAGCAAGAGCTGATTCTGCCTTTTTTATTTTTGCAATCATATTGCTATCAGTAATTTAAATCAACGACAGCTGAGAACTTCGGTGAGTGGGTAGTAGATGCGTAACTGATAAGATTCAGCCTGATCTTCAATGTGCCAATTATAACGTAATTAAAAGAGCGCCAACGGGAAAAACATGCACTACAGATGCACGTGTACACCTCACAACACTTAAGGTAGATAAATCGACTAACATAAGTCTAACAACGAGTATATTTATTTCAACGATAGCATAAGAAAACAGAAACGAATAGAATAAAAAATATATAACAACTAACGATTCGCCAAGAAGTATTAGAGCATAACTAGTAATACTAGAACCTTAAATTAAGCAACACCTCGTACATATAAGCAATAATTGTCTTAAGATTACATTCAATAAATTAACGTTAGCAAATACAACAAAAAAAACTATTAGTTGTTATTAACTTATGGTAATTGCACAATATTAAAACAAAACGCACTGTCTAAAACTTGTTACATAAATACAAAAAAGTTGCGTACGTTAGTCATGACAACAAGAGTAATATGTAATAGTGCGTGCGTACGACCGACCTCAAAGCAAATAATCAAATATAAAAAACATCATACTTACTCAACGTTTGTAATATGCGATTAGCTAATGGTATATCCAACACAATCGCCCTAAAATTTCTGCAAGTTAAGCTGATACATGTACACACAAGTTACCACAAATATGATGCTAAAAGTTTCATAAAATAATTAAAATCAAAGTACGCTAAGCTCCCGAAGTCATTTAAGGTACGTCAATAGGTGTGTCCCCAATTCGTAGAAATTCTTGCCACAGTAGCGGAAATTTAAACGATGGTTTTAATTTCCCATATAACGTACATCAACATATTACGCATCCGGTGTTAATTTAAAAACTTTACGTGTACATCGACCCATGTTTTAATTCTAATTAAAGGAGTATTGCCATAAATGTCTTTATCTATTTGTTTATATTTATTGTAATCGTTCTTAGTCGTATCTAAGCCATGTCTCAATAAAACTTGTCACAAAAATAATAAGTTTCTATGTCGTTAAATGTCATGTACTAAAATAACTTATGCTACGGCTTAAGGTGATTCGTAAACTTTTCTTAATACGGGTATTTGTGGAATAGAAATTGTAACTCCACCACTTGACTGTGATTTGCTATAATAAAATATATCCCGCAACGGATAATTTTAAAACTTCGTGCAAATTTAAGCTAATAAATGTATACCTGTTATTTCAATTAGTGTATTGATTATCGTTTTCTTTTATATTTCTTTACACACGCGGCGTGGGCGAACACCGCTGCAAACGAATCTTGCTCTGGCGCCCAGACCTGTCTTTACTTTTTTTTTCTTGAGTGTATAATCGCAACAAACACATTATGTTTTTGGCTGATTATTTTGCTATTACTCTCTCCAACGATTAGAGCTGCCACTGCACAATTCCTTTTTTCAGTAGTCGTGGTACCTTTTCAGCCAAAGGTGCGAACACACTGTTAGATTATCAGATCGATGCACTAGATTTGTAATCCACTGACAACGACTTTGATTGGCTTCGTGCAACTCAAATAAAATCTAACAACTTACATTTTAATTACAAATCTTATAATCACTTATTTCAATTTTTGTGCAACCGAACCAAAACGTACTATTTCGAATTCTGAATTATTGCATTTTAATATTGTGTTTGCGATCTTGCAATTTGAAATACACAAGTTTTTTGCGTATTTTGACTTAAGTAAGAAGTATCGCTTGTTTGCATTTTATTAGAATGTATTTACCCTATTTACGTATATAAATACACATTTTAGTGATAAATCGAAAATTTTATTAAAAGTAATCAATACAAAGGGGTTAAATCATAATTCTAAAATTATAGTTGTAAATGCTAGATTTTATAATTTGCAAAAACTAACTAAAACTAAATTTTAAAAAGAGGTTTTTGCCTATAATTTAATAGATTTATCAAATAAATCGTGGATTATTCGTTTTAAATCCAATAAATTATAAGTAATCTATACATGACTATGTTTTCCTATTGAAAAAGTATCAACAAAAAAGAGATTAATAAATAATAAATGAGGATTTTACAGTGACAACCCTCGTGTTTAACCTGCAAGATTATAAACATTACTCAAAATGTATTGACGTATCTATATTAAACTTTTCTAAAATTTGCACTTTAGAAACCTGAAAGTTAAAATTTGTTTACTTCTAAGATTAATGTGATTATCAGAAAAAAACATTTTTAAATAAATAAACAAACAGTATTACATAATTAGAATACTTACTAAGAAGTATCTATACAAAAAACGTAAGTTTCAGATATTTACTTACAATTTTATACAAATGCAAAAAAAACGAAATCAATAAATGTAAGGTACATAAAAAAGTATACATTTTACAACACATGTAAGGTACCTATTCTAAAATATATTATAATAAATATAAACTTGGTAATTCACGTAATAAAAATTTTTATTATTTCTGGTTCAATTTATTCTCGCTTTGAAGCCCAAATTATGTTTATGTTTAACCTGTTTATCGGAAGTCGCGCCTAACGATACACTATTGACTGCTGCACCTATTTACATGTACATATATTCAGTAACAACTTCAATTTCTTACTCTATTTAACATTGCACAATTTGCGTGCTTTTCATAATGATGTACATATATAATATTTCTAGTCTGATTTTTATGATTATGCATCTTTAGTACAATCGAAAATATTATATTAACGAAATTACAAACAATAAAAAAACTTACAACAACCAAAAAAACTATTGCACTACATTTACGTTAAAGTAATCAATGATTACAATAAAACGCCTATAACAGTTATAGTAATTCTAATAAATAGAACCCAACTGTTATTATTTTGTTTTAGAGTTAGTTGCAGTTTTTGTTTTTTTAATCAAATTTCATCATTGCACTCGGAAGTTGTAATTACCTTAAACATTTTCAATTTGTTATTTTAAAAAAAATGTTTTTTAACAGTGTTACAATATTAAATTGTATTGGTTATAACTAAGATTCGAATAGTTCTGTTTAAAAACGTTTGAAATATACACAAAAAACAGTAAAAATATGCACTTCAATACGCATTTAAAATCTAAATTTATTATTTATCTCTTATTTGTATAACACATTATCATATGTAATATCATAAGTGTTTGTAAAATTATCAATAATGAGACACCGTATTGACGGAAACGAAAAATATGTTGCGTAGTAAACGTTTTGGCAACACATTTTGAGTTCTGTCAATAAGGTGCCGAATTTTTGATAATTTTACAAAGACGAATAAAATTCAAATGATTATTACTCGAAAAAAGCAAAAAAATTATTTATTGTCATAATAATTATTAGTGACGTTACAATTATAATACACATTTGAGGGTGCTTGAATTGATGAAGTTGATGTTGTACTTGTTTTATTTAGGCTTTCAATATTGCTACCCCTCAGTGTAGCCAATAAGTTAGCATGGTGTTGGCTGCTTAGCCGAAGATACAGTTTTAAAAAAGTTGTACTACCATGTCCCGTAATTTTTGTTATTTCTTGGTCTCCGACTCCAAGTTTAGAAAGACTACTAACCGTCGTCGCGCGACTAGAATGGTTTGTAGTCCTCACATTTCTCGTACTCAAACCAATCTTTTGAGCGCTTTCCTTAGTCCACTTAGTGAATTCATTCTTTCCTACGGCCGTATTTTTGTACCATAGGCTAGTAACATCCTTCCAACTGTGGTTAGGCGTCAGAAACATTCTATCAGTTGTTATGTTCTTAGTTCTTTTAGAAAATAACTTATTAAAAAGTCTTACAAGGCAAATACTCGGATTGCATACAGTTTGAACCAACCACTTGCTGTCTACACATCATTTACCTCCACCTTGAGCTGTCTTATTAAAAATAGGATTGCATTCCGTTCTACCAGTTTGTTTGCTTTTATTATTTATGTCATGCTTAAAATGGTCAACTTTGCAAGCCATTGCCTCCTATCTTCCCCAAGACAATTCTACGGCAGTAATATGATAAAACTTTCGTTGTAGACCAATTGATGTTTCTTCATTCCATGTTTCAACAATTTTAATGTGTTCTTGCTGTGTTAGAGCCACTGAACTTTGTCGTCATTTGCTTGGAATAACTTGTAATTTGCTGCCTTTTGCAATCCCGAGCATGTCTTGCAGATTTAAAAAAAAATACCTTTAAAAGGGTCAATGTTTTTTTTAAATTCACAAAAATATTTGTCTTGAAAAAGTTTGGCAGTAACATTCCAAAGCGTTTTTATAACAGATTCCTTATAACCACTACCATACATTTTTTTCATGTTAATGGCCCAATCTTTCATTTTATTTGCCAATTCTTTCTCTGTCGTTAATTCTACCAATTCATACCTTCTTTCAAAACAAAACTCTGTAAATTGCTTCTAGATATATTTTTAAGATTTCTTCGTATTTTTTGGCACGTTATCTTTTATATATTTATCGATGGTCGACAAATAAGTCAAGCCAAAACGTGACATGGTTGACGTTTATGAAATTTTGAATTTAGAACGTTTTTATGGTTACTTATCAACAGGCATACTTATCGCTGTAGAGGTATTTCATTATGTCGTGAACTGTGACCTTGAGCCGAAAATCGGAATTAGAATACTAAATGTAAAAAATTTGACAACTCTATCTGAATTCCAACGTTAGTCTATTAAAAAGGCACTCACGTTAATAAAATTTAAAAACAATCATATTTATTTATCAAATAAAAATTAATTTATTTATAATAATACCTAAAGACTTATTAACAACAAATACAACGATAAAAGCAAAAATAGGTTACAAAAAATATACCGGTGAATGTTTGTAAGACGGATAATAACAATATTTTGACATATACAGACTACAGCGCCACAATTCACGAGATCTTGAAAGACGTCTAATTATACCTTTTCCGGTTGTGTTATCGCTTATTAATGCTCGTTTAATTTAAAAACGTGATTAAAATGCTGTAATATGATTGGTTAATTTTAAAAAAGTTGAAGACAACTTGACACTTAAAAAACACCGTGTCTTCAGTTTTGACATTTCGTACTTCAACAACATTCTTAGTAGTGCGCCATTAGCGGTATTATTCCAGCAAGTTTTTCCCTTTTACCATAATTACAAGAAGTACAATCATGATTTGATTGTAATAATTCTTTAAACTTTTTGGACCCAGTGCAATCAAAGTTGGAGTGAACCGATCGAGTAACCTTAATAATTGATCGTATTTAAGACCGGTGATGGCTATTTTACATCTACGAAAGTGTTAGGGGTACATTACTAAAATAACAATTAGTAATACATGCTACGTTAAAGAACTCTAAGGCCCACTTGTATCGTGCAAGTTTAACTTTGAGTTAAGTAAAACTTGGTTTCACTTATAAACTAGGTTTAAAATTAAAAGTCTTGTACAAATCCAGTTTAACCGTTGATTAGGTAAACTACAGTTTAGTAGTAATTTATATGGCTGGTATTTCAATTTCTAATGAATTTTGTTTTATGAGGCAATTAAGTTGGAACTACCGTTGAAAATTATAATTGTTTTGTTATAGAGTAATCAGGTAACCACGTGTGATTACAACCATGTTATAACCTAATAAAAACTGGATGAAGTAAGTATTTAATTTCTTTCTGTAATTTCACAATTCAAATCTGCATTTTAGTTGCTAGTATTGGTTTATATATATTTACTAAGGAGCCAAAGAAATAGAATTCAAATTTTAGTAGTAAAGAAGAATTAACATTAGTACATTTAGTAAACAAATACAAACAGTGGAGTCAAAAAAAAACAGACAACGACAAGTAAAATGAAAACTGCAGCTTGGAATGACTTAAAAGAATACAATAGCACCAGTGAGAAAAGTACCTTAAAAAACAAATATGAAAACTTAAAAAAATACAGCAAAAAAAGTTTGCATTGGAGAGACAGTATGCCAGAGGAACAGGGGGTGGTCCACCAAAAGATACAAAAATTACTGTTGGTAAAAGGTAAAAAATACGAATGTTGAAATCTGAATATGTTTATTATTTAACTGTTTTTTAGATGTAATTGAACCCACAATGCACCGAAATAATAAAGCAGCCGAGCTGCAGATGCAACATTTTGTATTGATCGAGCTGGACAACCAACGCAAAGCAATTCCAGGTTCATAATTCTTTGTTTTTGCTTGAATAAATACAAATTCATATATTTTTGCAAGACCATCTAATGAAAGAACTGCTATTGATGCAGAAGGTGGGTTTTAAATTATTAATTCAAAACATTAAATAATTGTTTATTGTTTTATAGAAATAAATATTTCTGAAAAAGCAAAGCAAGCACGAACACCCGCAAAAGATAAAATATCTGCATGGGTTCAAACAAAAATGCAGCTGACTGAATTGCAAAAATCATGTTTTCAAAAAGAACATGAATGATACTTATAATGAAGCAAGTCTCAAAAAAAATTGAAATTATGGAGAAAGAATCTTTAAAAAGAATTGAATTGATGGAGTGTAAATGTAAAAAATAAAATGATAGCATAATGTATAATATATTTAGTTTAAACACATTTTTTTATTGAATTTAAAATTTAAAAAAATAATTATTACTATGTAATTAATCAAATTAGAATTGCTGTGCTTATGACGATTGCTTTCACTTTTCTTTTCTGTAATCTTATTCCTAAAGCCTAAACTGGAAATCTACGTTTCCACATGGTTTCCACACACTAAAACAGCGTTCTATTGGATTGCGAGTCCTGATCTGGGCTTCATTAAATAATTGTTCGACTTTAGTTTGTCGATTACCTAATGGTGTAATTAAATATGGTTTTATACCATAACCAGCATCACCAACTAATAAATCTCCCATAAAGCCACTTTCAAACATTAGCTCTAACTCTGGAATTATTAAAAATAGTTGAGTCGTGACTAGATCGGGCCATCGACATACTAAATTCCTTATTATTAATTTTGCATCGCATATACCTTGCACGTTTATTGAAAAAAAAGATTTGCGATTTTTATATTTTTCTGCATCATCTCCGCCTGGAGATTATATTCCTATATGGGTACAGTCTACTGCTGCTATGCAACGTGGGAATTTACTGATGTTATAAAAATCTTGTCGTACTTCAAAAATTTCTATTTCAGTATCGGGCATCATTATAAATTGTCTATGATTTTGTGCAATTCCTTCACACACCTTACTCACAATCCTACTTGTAGTGTACTGCCTCTGGCGAGAAAACGTAGTATTACCAGGATCATTTGAAAAGGAGTTACAGCATGGTTCCTAAACAAATTATTTAAATGAGTAATTGTTTAATATATAAAACATTTAAGTCACCAATTTGTAATTGATGCAATGTTTTCTGCAATAAGATCATAACAAATGCGACGGTGCTTTTAGAAAGACGGAACCATTGTTTAAATTCAATTTCCGGCCATTTCGCAAGATAAAAAGTTTGTCGTCTAAACACTCGTGGTATTCGAGGATTCAAAATAAGGTCGACATATTCGAGAAAATCCTCATCGTCGATTAATTCGACCAAAAATTCCATATTTAGTGTGTACTACACCTACACGTCAGTAAAATTCAACATAACCACACTATTATAAACTGAGGTGAACCGCCCAATATTGATGGTTTAAATTAAATAAGGTTTAAACTTGGTTTAACGCTTAAGCTTTAACTGAACAAATCAAAATAATGACTAAACTTGGTTTTACTGTAAACCGAGTTTTTAAGAAATTTTTGTCTATTAGAAAATATACAACCAATTTGTTACTTTTTCTCGTTTTCAAGTTGTTTGTTTTTTTCCTGTACCTAATTTCTTCGACAGTGGGCTCTTATGTAGTATGCTAGAAGTGGCGCCTGTGCTCAAAAAATAGCGAATGTTTGAAAGACCAGTTATCCACGAATACTTTACGCTATTGTTTTTATGAAATGATAAATAGTGGTACTAATACTACAAAAAATGAAAATAAGAATTAATAATATAAAACGGTTTAATTCGTGATGTGATATCAGTATACCTTTCGTTGTCATGGAAAGAGATGTTATATTAAAACTGTTTTGGTATTTGTTTCTTTTATAAGAATTATTCTCAAAACTCCCATTTTCCGCCGCACTAGCAAAAATAAATGTCAAACCGTCGTATTCCGATAATATTGGAATAAGGCAAACATCATCTAACGTTATGTGCGCCCAAATAGGCTTTCGTTGCGTACGTTGTTACGATTTGAATGAAGTCTTTATTCGTGTAAGCATTTGTTCCCTATTTTTGTGGTTTAATTTAATTCTTCCGTAATTATCATTTAGCGGATTCTTTAACGCCACACGTGTTTTATCAATGTGGAGATAGTAAAACTGGTTCATTTATTAGGAACATTTTCATGATGATGTCACGTCACCTGCGTTAAAAATATCGAGTATTAGAAAAATTTTAATCGTACTGAAGGACTCACACACCTGCGTTAAAAATATCAAGTATTGGAAAAATTTTAATCGTACTGGAGGACTCACTTAAAGCAAAAATATAATTAATTTAAGAGAAACTCAACGTAAATTTTTAATAATCGTATGAACAAAGGAGAAATTTACTTGTGATAACACTAAATGTACGGCTTTGTTTATTTCAGCAAATGTTAGAAATTTCCGAAAAAGTGCTGCTCTTTAAAGAAAAACTAAACTGTAAGTATTATACTTCCTATTTTATTTCTTTGTATTTTTATGGTCAGTCGATTGCACGAACGACTGATTGTACATAGTAGGTTGTTATCACAATTAACTATACAATTGTTTTACTGTGTGTCACATATTATTAGACGAGACACTTTGGTTCTCTAAATCATCGAGATTTGCATATTTGTGTTAAAATTTATGAATATAAAAATATTTCTTTTTGGAATGTAAAATTTTAAGCCAACAAATTTAATTTGTTGTACGACCTGTTGCCCAACGGAAAGGGGCTTATTGCAACTACTTTTGTCTGTGATATGAACCTACGTTTTAGCGTTTAATCTTCTGTCCCTCTATAAATTTCTGTCTGTGATAAAAATAAATATATTTGTTGTTACAACTTTTGTCTTGTCATTTTTGTTCTGTTACAGCTTTGAGTAAATTTAAACGGTGTCTCCCATCCTAACCCTTCATCATTTTGGCCCCTTTTTAAGTTGTTTTACAATTTAGTACCACAAAGCTTACGACCCGAATCCAACTGAATAGTTGCTGCCTTATTAAGTTACGAGTTAATTATCGTAACAAAGAATCACAAAAATTAATTTCCAATCTGTCACATAAGATTATTTGTTGTCACCAGTTGTTACAGGTTTTATATTGATTGAAAATGAGTTCTAATATTGATTACTTAAATAGTAAAGCAAAATTACGGTTAATACGGCAAAAATCGGAATACGCTTATAAAAAAGATTACGAAAAGTTCATCAGATAGATGGAAGAGCAAAAAATAACAGATACAGATAAATAAGTTGTACTTATTTTCAGAAAATGTCGCAGCAGTACAAGGCGTTGACTATGTGGTCTATCCATTCGAAATTGCAAAGTATGTTGAGATAAACAAAGGGGTTGATATAAAATCATTTCTCATAGTGCATGTATTCATGAAAACAATTAGCAAGAAGGCATATTACGTATTTGTTTTTGAAGGTGGTAGCCATTGTAGCTCTTGTAGAAGATATGAATTGTGCGATTTAAGCTTATATAACATCAAGGAAGAAAAAAGACAGTGAAGGTTCGACGTTTTACTGTTGCCGACAGTAATGTAATTAGTTATGTGCGTTGAAGAAGTATTTATCATTGCGTACTTAAAATGTATGTACACTCCGAGTTTTCTTACGATATAATAAGAAAAAGACAAAAGTGCACCAATCAAGTGGTTAGTATCAATACGTTTAGATCGACGATCACAACAATAGATCAATTTCAACGACTAATAGGACAAAAATTGGCAGCTAGGGCGACTAGTTACGTTGAAAAAAGTATTAGCATTAAGAAAAATGTTTCAAACATTATTGGGATTGCCATTTAGAAGCAAAATCTCATAAACTTCCGAGAATGTTAACGGTATTAATTTGAACAGCATTTCCTCTGATTTAAAAAATCTTAAGTATTAGTATTTAAAACAATACCATTTTCACATTTATTAAAAAAATTAAGACTGTTAAATATTTGAATTTAGCTTTTGAAACATTTGTTAGTATTTTATTTAACGTCACAGAGTGCTCCTGTCAGATCAATAATTAAAAAGTTGACATACTTTTCTTGGAGTGTTGATGTTGCCATGGTAATTTTAAAACGCGCGTTTTTAAAAATTGGATTTAAGGTCCATTTACAACTATTTTATTCTCGGCACACTTTTAAGCTTGAGGCTTGTACCAAGACAAAATTTTATGCAATTTACAATCACGCCAGCTTTAACTTTCACACTGAATTTCTGAATAATGCCATCTGTTAGGATGATAGTGTATCACTGTATTTTCAACTGTTAGGTTACGTGTGATATATGTTTAAAATAATAAGATTACAAAGACGGTTTACATTGATAATGGGTGAGCATATTACCGACCAATTGATGTGCTCCCCTTTGTGATAAAACGGCACTACTATACAAATCCTGTGTGCTCAAAGAAAAGTGTTGGAAATCAGTTTCAAAATCTATGAAATTGACAGGTATGTATATTTCTATTATTTACATTATTATGTATTATTAACAATTCTAAACTTCCTACATACAGTGTCAATTGTAAAAATCTGATTTAAATTTTTCCGGGAAAAATATGGACGCTAATTATCCAAATTAGAGTCTCTGGAAAGAAGTGGAGCTTCTGCTAATCTACGACACCCATGGTCATTAATGTGTCATTTTTAATTTATAGTAGACCATTCAGAGCTCAAACAATAAATTTGTTGTAAATCTTAAAATAAAGACTTAGTAAATTTGTAGCTGTATAATTGCAGAACTATAAGCAATATTGAACAAAACACAGAACAACAAACTGAAGCAGCGGAAGTGTCAAACTCTCAGCAATTACCAAAGGACGTTGATATCGACAAAATATCAATTGTTTATGTTAAATTTATCTGAATGTCGCAGAAGTCCAATGTGTCAGAAGTACCATCCGTGTCATCCTATGCATATTCTAAACGAAAACAAAAAACATGTAATACCTATTTGGGTGAAAGAACTTGTTTACATGTATTATGACAACATAGTTTCATACTCCACCAAAAAACAGTAGCGGAGTTGCAAAAAGACGAACTTTTTTGTATAAAATTAAAGAAAGTGCGTAAAAAAGCATACACGGAATAAGCAGGGTGAAGGGAATATTGAACCATTTGGCTTTAAACATAGATCCAAAAGACATGAGAGGTCGCCATCAAAATACACCTAATAAAATCTCAGAAAATATTGTGAAGTCCATTGAGGAGCATATCAAAAGTTTTTCAAGAACAAAACGCCATTATAGCAGAAAAGATAACATAAACAGACAATATATCTTTCACCAAAACTAAATTTAAGATTCATGCACAGATTGTACCTGAAAATGTATGAGCCGGATCAGTATAATTTATTAGGTATCAGAGTTTAAGCCGAAACTTTCATACACATATTGCCGTCATATATTTATGAAAAATTTTAATTTGAACTTTGGTCACTCTAGAAACTCTAAACTATTAAAAAGCTATACAAAAACTGTTTTGTTCATTTCAGGCAAAAAACAAGCAGCTCCATTTTTTTGAATTTTAATTTTTGTAAACCAGGACTGAGACTACTCCGAAATATTACTTAATAATATCCATTCTTGACTGATTTTGATGTGGAAAAAGTATGAATCATAAAATAACATTTGTGAAGCTCTATGAAGGTTTTTTGCAGTTTGCCACAATTTCCTAAAAATGAAGCTGTGGGTTATTGCACCCAACCCTTTAATTATAATATAATTGGCTTAAGCACAATACTAAATTATTTCTTATAATTATAATAAGCCAAACTACTATTTGAAGGGGCTTGAATGATAATATGTTTGCCAACACAATTTGGTAACTCTCATGTTGAATAAAAATTTCTTGCAATTAGTTCCAGCTGTCCAGTATCTAGACATAAATTGGTGATAATCTATCCCATAATACACTGCACGTTTCTTTTATGATAACGCAAATGCTTGTAACACTCATTCTAAATGCAAATGCCATTTGAATCAGCTGTTGCTAAGAATCTGAGCGTGACCGCTAACCGGCATCCTAGAGAAATAACTTCACGTTGTGATATTTTCTTAAGATTAAGTTTGACTAATCCCAACAATTTATTGAAGGATAACAGACATACAAAAATTAAAAAAAAAGATTCTTCACGCATTCTCAACTTTTGCTGTAATTTGGAATAATGTTCCTGGGACTGCTGCCTCTGCAGAATTAACTGTGCCCATTTTATTTCTTTCGTCAGTAAAAAAGTTAAGACAAAAACGCAAAAAAATAAAATTCGTAAATAACAAATTTATAAGTTAGGTGTATTGTATATAATAATAATAATAGCCTTGATTTGTCATTAAAAAAAATTAACAAAGAATTCGTATTTTAAACTAAACACAATATTCTCCTACTACATAAAACAAAAAAAAATCTAAATCCTCCACTGCTAATGACTTCTCTATATACAAATACATCTACTACACTACATGTAATCTTCTTCTCCTTTTTAACACTTCTTCCATCCATCCCACACTTTCTCCCAAAATCTTCATCCTCCTCCTCTTCTCTTAATTAAAATTATATTTAGATATTTGGCTGTATGAAGTTCTGATCTTGTCGTAATTCTGTAAAAATTACAACTTTAAGTATGTAATATATATATGTATAGCCACCGTACTACTAAAGAATTATGGTCCTATTGATATGGATTAATACCTAAATCGCCATTAAATTTGTGATAACTAAGACGTACCGAAAGTTTTTTTTTGCTTATTTATACGTTTTAATTATATTAAATACTAATTTGTACAGTTATATAGAAAAATGCTAAATATCTAATATACGTAATCATTGTATCAATGAATGAGTCAATATGACCTAGCTCAACTCCAACACCGGCATAAAACTGCATTCTTTTAGCACATTTTAATTCTATTAAGTTATATATACTATATAATATATGCATACCAACAAATAGCAATCAAAAGTTATACTGCTTTATAACCTTCTTTAACACTAAAAGCTTCATTTTCAAAAACATGTCTTTTATACGGTTGGTTTATAAAAATCAAATTTTTATTGAGACTTTAGTAATAAACATCTGTGATTAACAGATGGTTATCTTTAAACGCGACTTAAAAATGTTTAATATTTTTGTTTTTATAATAACTATATAAGACATTTATTTTTAATCTTTACTACCGGTTTCTGTTTCAATTCGCATATTTTTTGGCAATAAACGTATTTTTCTTATTTCAACAGACAATATTAATTTGTTAACAAGTCAATTTTTATTGTGTGTCTACAAGTCTTAAAGTTTGTTTACAGTGATTGCTTTTACTTTCGTGTTAGATTCACCGTGTAAATGTTTGCCCACATAAAGATAAAGAAACTTTTGCCTTGTACAATAAATTTTGCATGGTATATAGCTTAAACTTGTTGCACGTTACTGACCTAGAACAATTTTAAAAACTTTAAATTTATGTGAGAGTTTACTTATATTACGTAATTGTAATCATACTTGTATTCCAATACTATATTACCGAGTAAATACAAAACAAATCGTATCTATATTTATAGTGCTCAACGGTTCGTTCGTTTTCTATGGGTAACTTTTTGTATACAAAAAATTGATTTTCATTAAAATTTATGTAAGTATTGATATTATTATTATTATTATGGGACTAACAAAATTACGTTTAGAAATGTTTGACACAATTTTTAGTTTGTAAATTATATAAAAAGTACATGTTTAAATTTTCAAATAAGCATTAACATGGCGATATCAATTTCTTTATTAATCGTTCTGTTTTCATGTAATCATCCATTTATTTTTTTTAGGTGCAGCGCTAGTAATTACGTAGTAAAGATCCAGGCTCACTCGGATAAGGTCGGTAGGAGATCGTAAAATTTCGTTGCGATCGTTTCGTTTCGTGTGTGCTCGAGTAGCATTCGGATTTGGTAAGCCGGGATATGTAAAATATCATAGAAATCGTTTCGTTTTGATTATGCTCGGATCTAAGTCAGTCGATGAAGATCGTAGTCATCGTAAAATACTTTATGGTAGAGATGCTATTGTGTGTAAATAAAGATAACGTTTTTTATGATTTAATATTAGTTTCTTAATAACTTTCATTCGTTTTAATAGATTAAAAACAATTACAATAAAACTATTCTTTGCAAACTTGAACGAAACGTTTCATTTGGTCCCTTATGTGCAGTATTGTAAATTATGTATATAAGTTAATATAAATAAATTATATTAGATTGATATTTTTATCTGTTTATATGTATCTAAATAATATTAATAAATATGTAAGTAATATCTATCTGCATACACACAATTTTCTATTTGAATTATTTAAATTATACATATAAAAGATGTGAAGCAGCGATTATAATAGATTGATTTATACTGCTAAAAGTGAACAGATAAATAACCAAATAAAACGAGGCGGTAAATTCGAAAGTAGTAGGCTTCTATAATTTTAGTTAGTTGGGTTTTATATTGTCAGTTAAGTAACAAAAGGACACAAATTAAAAAACATAAATATATGTATAAAACACTGATAAATCCCACCCAGAATAAAAAATCATACAACTTTAAATATATTAAAAAGTAAGACAAAACATACAAATTACTCAATGTCAGATTCAGGACTTGAAGTCATATCCCTGTCATTATTAATAAATAATGTCAGTGGTTTTATTATATTATCGACTATTCCCTCTAAATTGCACATTTTCTTCTTCTTTAATGACATATTCCACACAATTTTTCCTATTAGTACTGAACTCATTAGAAAAAGTTTTTGTAAAAAATCTTTTACTTAAGACAACTTAAAAGTTGACGTATTAACTGTAAAACTTTCTGCTGAACTATGTTTGGTTTAAACGTAATCTTCTTTGGTTGTAACCAATTTTTTAAATAATTACTAATTTTCTTCTCTTCTCTCGAGGAGCCAATGCCTACAAAAAACCTTAAAGTTAGAACCTTTTATTTATATCGTTTATAATCATAACTGTTTTTGTATTTGTATTTACATTTTCAGCTAGAATTTGATTATACATATTAATTGTGCACTGCTTTTCTGCGGCAGACAAGTATCTTAGTGTAGTTGTTTTTGCTTTTTTGATTGCCATTTAATCACACTACTGGTACTTGATATTGCGTAATCCATCAAATATCGTAATACAGTGCACGCCGCTTATTAGAATCACGGATAATGTTATCAGTCGGGTAATGTCTTCATTTTGTTAAATAACCGGCCGGACGTATGCTACTACACAGAAAAAACTTTGTTTATAGTAATCATAATTTCGGTTTACGTTATCAATTTGCTTCTCAGATTTATTTTTATCCTTAAACAATAACCAATTTTCCATGAATTTTTTAGCTGAATTTTCACAATACGCTTGTTTACAGTGAAAAATTTAATCAGTGTAACCTAAAAATAGTTCGTTTGTACATTATCTTAACATCTGTAAATACGCTATATAATTCAATTGTAGGGCACTTTTAAACTTTTGAGCAAATGATATTCCAACACTCAAAAAGTGAATGAAAATCAAAGAAAGCTTCAAATCCCTTTCAATGAAGTAGCCAATAAAATTTTAAACATAATGACATCTTTTGTTTAAATGAAATTTTAGATGCGATGCGAACAACGCTACAAGTACAATTTTTTTTGTGTAATGTATCAGAGAATTGATTGCATTTATAAAAAAATCTCCTAAACGATTGACTTGCTTTGAAAAACTCCAAAAAGACCTAGTAATGAATAAATTCGATACTCAAAAAATTCAAAACCATTTTGTCCAACAAAGTGGTGTATTGGCATAGCCTCTCAAATTGTTAACAGATAACAATGATGTGTTGTGTTCATTCCTTCAAAAACTGAGTAACGATTCAAAAGATGGAGAAACAGCATCTAGAAATCTGCAGAAAATCCTTTAATTCGAATAATTCTTTCTACTAAAAACTCTGATAAAAGTTTTGGAAAAATAGAGTTACTGAATAAAGCCTTACAAAACATTTAACTTAACTTCAAGAATTATGAAAGGAATATAAGAAATGCACTAACAAATTTGAGAGAAATGAGAAACGGTGGTAAGTTTGAGAATTCGTGGAATAAAATAATTTCTCAAGCGAACAATTTTGATCTGAAAAAAGTTCCACGTACAAGACGAATAAAAATATGACAAAAGAAGTAACATTTGTTTAAACTTTTCAGTAAAGAATTTTTCGAAATTCTTGACACGTGTATAAATTAAATTGTTGTTAGATGCAGATACAAAATCACATCTGTGCAAAATAGAATCATTCGCGTTGGGCGATGATAACAAGGTTATAGAATTTCACGGTGATGATTTTAACAAGGCAAGCCTTATTGTGCATAGGAATATATTTCTTAACATTGTTAAACAAAAAAATCTCAACCTAAATGACCTCTTTTCTGCAGCTACATATATACGGTGAGTATGCCAACCCTGCGGTATTTTTAGCCGAGTTTTATATATTCTTAAGAATTGTTCATACAATATCTGTTACTTCATGTTTCTGTCAGTCATTTTCAATTTTGCGTCGACTCAAAACATATCTTAGATCGATGATATCCCAAAGGCGTCTCAAAAATGTCGCTATTCTTCATGCTTATAAAGAAAGGATGGCCAACTTAGATCATTGCTTAGATATAAATCGTCTTGTAGAAAGTTTATAAATCGGACTGCAGTTCGTTTTCTTTGCAAAAATGTAGCGAATAATGATTTATCTTGATTAAAATTTTCATTTGACAATTCTTAGTGTTGTTGATATTTAAGTTTATTTATTTTTTTTTATAATTTTTTTTATATATTTTTCTAGTTAAATTTACAATTTTTTTACTTTTTAAACTTTTGGCTTCAATTTTAGTTTTGGCAATATTTATTCTAAAGTAATTAGTAAAACATTAAAAAAACCTAACATTAATATTAATCGGTGCGGCGTTGAATAATTTAAAATCTATATCATTATAAAAAGAAACTTACAATTAAATCCGAAAAACTTGCTAAAACTGAATCTATGCAAAAAAATTTAAAAACTAATTTCTATTTTTTTGATGCAGTTAAAAAATAATTTGTATTATTTATTATTAATTATTATGTCAATAACGTGTCAATCGTTTTTTTAAATGGGTTCTAACAATCTATAAAAATTTTTCACAAATCTGATTTTTTCACAAATAATAGTAATGATGTTTATTAATACGATAATGTACTAAAATTATTTAACAAAACATTAAACTTTACAAGAATTCCCTAGAAAAATTAGTTTGTGTTGTATTCTAAATTGTTTTTTCTTTTTAGGATTAATGTAATTTTTATGTACATGTAGTACCTAAGAGCAAGAAAACAAGCAAAAATCAACATTGTTATGTTATCTTAGAATCCATTGCGTTATTTTCTAATTTATACAAACAACACAAAAAAATTTATACATTTTTTATGTATTCTAGCTAAAAGAATTGTACTTAAATTTACTTTTGTATCCAACACGTTCTTTCTCTGAATAAGATACTAAATACAAAACACCAAAATAAGAGTTGACTTTAAATTACGAAAATTCAAATTAAGTTTGGTAGAACAACTTTGGATTTAAATAAATTATTTGATTACGCTAATTAACGAGCTAAATTCGTATACGCTTTGTGTTAGAATAATACTACGGTCTGACAGCGTTTCGTTATAACAGTTATATTTTTCAGTGAAATTATAGTTAGATTTGCACATATTTAATTACATATGTATTATTAAATTCAATAATATGTTAGTTTCTTGCAACACCTACGCATTTCATCTTTGCAGCAAGCTAAATAGAAAACTGTTTTTATGCTGCCAACATCGTAAATGGCAATATCCGTTTGCTAGTGTAATTACGTCATTTAAAAAAAAATTAAATTGACAGATTTAGTAATAAATGTAGTACTACCAACATTATACTTCTGGTGATTTCAAAAGCTTTTTTTATTTTTTCTAAAAGAATGTATGCTATGCTTTACTTTTGACGCTTGTTACGTAAATTACTATCATTTAGCAATATAATAAAAAGATAGTTCTGAAAAGATTGATCACTCGCGGCAAATTAAATTTTTAAACCGTTATAAAAATTTAGTTTAGTTTGTAACCACTTATGGGCAATTTATCACGTGTTCTTTTGACCATTCTTCTTTTTTTCATACCATGTATGTGGTGTTTCTAACTTCCAAAATGTTTAATATATTTTTATTTTTGTCACTGCTTAATAGTGCTTTTACAGCAATTATTTTTAAATCCAGGAGCTTTTTGGCTTTCTGCTATGATGTTTGCTTTTAGTGTTATTTAGCTTTTGCTTATCTCTCTTATTTCATCTGTTTAGCTTTTGTAAATTTTTCTTTTTTTAGTATAGGAATCTAATAAATTCCTACTTTCAATGATTCGCTTTGTTACTATTTTTATTTGTCCCTGTTTTTTTGTTTTCAGTTTAATTGTTTTTACAAATAGTTTTTTGATTTTCAATATTGACTAAGTTTAAAATTTTTACATCGTATAAGTGAGGGGTATTTACATGTTATTAATTATATAGTCAATGGTAAATGTCTGTATTTGAGTAATTTTTTAATGCTTTTTTATACGGTTTTTATTATTTAAAAAATGTGTTTATTTTTAGATCTGTTAGAATCAAATACTAGTTAGTAACCCTCTATTCTCGTTCATAGTTTTCTACGACTATTAGTTATTCATCTTGCAAAAGTGTTTCAATGATGTTTTGGTGATCATTTTCAAAATCCTTTTTACAAAAAAAAAATAATTAATAATAATTTTCATAGATAAAAATTCTACAAACAACTCTATATTTGTAAGCAAAAAAGAAAACATCGATAATACTCCAGTTACATGTAATGAATGTTTTTCCCAAACAGTTACTAAACAATAACGTCAATTCAACATGTCTTAAATTGTAAAAAACACAATTAAAAGATTGGTACCAAGCAGTATTAGTACTGCTTTTTGAGATAATATTTTTTAAACTGTTGCTTTCAATTGGTAATAGCAGTAGCGGGCATAACTTGACTACTGTCCGTTGTGTTGCGCCCTGGGATGTTTTCACAGTTGCTACCTTGAAACTTTATAAGAACCAGGGTGTAGTTTAAAGCTCGGCCCAATCGGTTGAGGGTAATGTAATGTAATCAGCCGCATGACTGTTTCCAACGGCACTTTTGCTGCAATTCAGACGCGTACTTCTTACTCCCACGTTTCCAAATATGTTGCTTTATTTGCTGTATGTGCTGATACATGGAAAATTAATTGATTTTTATTGAAGTGACATTATCGTCTAGTAGGAAACGATTAACTTCGCCAATAAGAAAGTGTGAAGGATTCAACAGGTTTAAATCGTTAGGATCATTCGAAAGCGGTGATAAAGACCAGAAGTCAACGAGGTGTAATGGTGGAAGTGAAAGTAGTGCTTCTATAGCTGCTATGGGCGTAGTTCTCATTGCTCCTGTTATCAGCAGACATGCAATTCCCTGTACTTTGCTTAGCTTTGCAGCTGTGCTTTTCAGGTTGGTTCTTTCACCCCATACAAGCGCGCCGTATGTGATAATGGGTCTTGTTGCCAAAGTATATAACCATTTGGTCATTATGGGTTTCAATCCTCATGTGTGCCCGACCATCCGTTTGGTTGTATTAAGAACCCTGATGCCCTTCGTTGTGACTTTTCCTAGATGAGCATTCAAAGTCAGTCTAGTATCAAGAATGAGTCCCAGATATTTGACTGCTTTTGTCATCGAGAGCGTAACTTCGTACATCGTAGGTAGTTTTATGTCATCCGTTTTCCGTCGTTTGGTAAACGGAACGATTGTCGTCTTAGTTGGGTTCACTGATAGTCCCTTTTCTTTGCACCATTTTTCAACGGTGTTTAGTGCACTTTGCATTATGTTCAATACAGTTGCCTCAAACTTCCCATTTGTAATAATGGTAAGATCGTCGGCGTATCCTAAAGCAAATACCCCGTCGTCTTCTAGTTCTTGTAGTAGTCCGTCCAAGACGAGACACCACAGTAGGGGTGATAGCATCCCGCCTTGTGGGCACCCATTTTGGCTCCCACAGTGCTACCGTACAAAGTAGCTGTTACCGCCCGATTCCTGAGCACTGACTTGACCCAGTTTCGGACTAGAGGTGTGTTTCATTTTTTCTCCATTGCCCTTGCAATTGAGGTGAAGGTAGTATTGTCAAATGCTCTTTCAATATCTAGAAAAGCACCCAATGCAATATCATTGTATTGGATTGCATGTTTACATCTGCTTACTAGTTGGTGAATTGATAGCTTGCAACATTTTCCAGATAGGTGCAGAGGCGAAGCTTTTAGTGCCCCATCCCGTATATACCTGTCGAACCATTTTCAAGTAGTTTTAAGATGAATTCAAGCCACTGTTGGTAAGAACCGTTGAATTGAAATAATTTAATAATAGGTAATTTAAAATCGTTGACAATTTTGATATTGTTATTCAAAGAGTGAAAGAAAGAAACGCGACTTTTGCTTTCTAAAACTTGAATTTGCAATTTGCGAATAAAATAAATTTTCAAAACTTGCGCGTTCTTCCACTTGCTCTTTTAAATTATCTTGATCAACAATCGAATCTATTTTGTCTTGCACCGATTCAAAACAATCGATTACTTTTACATTTCTACTTAATCTTTCGTTTAACTGACTCACGTCTAATTCTGACATTTTCGGTTTTTGTGAAACAATACGTACGAATTTTCAAAAGTGAGTCAATTTCCCTTTAGATTAGCACGTTTTTTAATAGGAGCATTCAACAACACAAAGGGGTAATTGTAATAAGTACGTTAGCGTATGTGTTTAGTTGAATAATGTGTAAGTAGATACCTATTTTGTGTAACTTCACTTTGTATGATCGTATAAGCTAACTCAGCATTTACATTTTAAAAACAAGTGAAGGAACTCACTTACGTAACTAGCTGTTTCTTGACCCCAAATCGCTTGGAAAAATTGACGTCTCTTCTTTTGGATATGTGCGCGCTGTTGAATCAATACCGTTTTGTTTCTTGATTTTTAGATTTAAATCCAGCAAAGGACCATGTCCGTCGCAGAAAAAAACACAAACATTTTTTTTAAACTCCATTAAAGAGCTGGCAAACCATCATAAAGAGAAGTCAGCTTACGGATAAAAAACAACTGTATGCTTAAATTCATAATGCTTCTAAAACTATATCACAAAAGCATTGCCAAAATATGGAAACATATTTGGGAGATTGCTTCTACAGAACACAACTGTTGAACTAATTATACATACGATGCATTTTTTACAAGTAATGCTATATATTATGTTACAATATTTAGTAAATTCTTATTATCCTTTTCTGTTTCTCATAAAATTGTGTCTCAAACTGTTTGTTTCTTTTTATTTAAAACTTAAAAAAAGAATAAAATCATTTGTAACTGGAAAAAGCTTTAACAAATAGTAAATTTTATTTGATATATTAATGTCAAAATAGCTTAAATGAGAAATAGTTTTGAGAAATAATGAAATACATTTGACAAAAGAAGAAAATCAAAAGAAAAAACTATTAAATATTGCACTAGAAATTTTTAGTTTATTTTTGATGCTATCCTCGACCTAGGCTTCTGCTTTATTGTCAGTCAAAAAGGTGACTGATATCTTTTGAAAACAATAGCCTGCAAAGTTGTTTGATTCGGATAACCCTAACCACGCAGCAATTTTTTTTTGGTAAATTGTAAAACGTATTTATACCAATCGGTTGCATTGTGCACTTGCCATGTCCATAAAACAAACTTTTTGTAAATCTCAATTGATTTTCCGATGTAACTTGGTTTTTTTTGTATTTGTGTAATACATCTATAAAATTAAAAATTAATGTTGTTAAGCGCAAAACTCTAGAACGGCTGTACAAATTCGTTATTTTTTTTATATGTTCCTTAAGGTAGGCGAAAAGTTTTAATGAAGATAAAAAATGCGTGGAAAATAGTAAAAACAACACTTTTCTTTTCCCATAAAAACCAGCTGTCAAATATTTGACGTAACTTGTCAACGTCAAACTAAACAAAACAAAGGCGCGTTTGGATATTCTATGACTATAGAAAAAATCATAAGAGAATAGTATATTAAAACACAAGTTACAGAATGAACGTGCTTCAATCACGAGACCGGGTTTCATACACGAGCCGCGCAGCGGCGAGTTTATGAAGCGTTAGAGTGATTGAAACGTATTCTATGACGTGTGTTTTATACTATTTTCTCTATTTTGATACAATAATTCATGTTTTTCGTATAATTTTAATTTTAAAACAACATTGGGAAACTTTAGTATTTATTTAATTGGCAACACTTACACTTTGACATATTGAAATTTATGTGTTAACCTAAAATGTCATATGAAATTATCTCTATATACCTTTATAAGTAAATAACTTTGAATTAATAAAACGTCTTTATTTTATCTTGACATCAGAATTTGAATTTCAATTGATAAATTCCAAAAATTTTGATTTCTTTTTCATGTAACGTCAACTTACGATGCAGAGATACCAACTTTGAAAAATTTAACATTACTAAAATTCGTGTAAAAATTTGCTTATTCTTACACGGATTTTAGTGTAAGAATCGCTAATTCTCATGTCGAAATAGAGAAAATAATATATCGTACGTGTCATTCACCATTAATTCTTCTGTGCGTGGCAGTTTCTTGGTTGTTTTTTATATTTTCACTTCTCTTGAAAACTAATTCTGTGTTCAGTGTGATTACGTTTAGACCCATGCCGCCAAAACGTGGGCGCAATAATTTGGGTCGAAGAACTCGAAATGCTACAAACCAAGCAAATTTTCAATTTAATCGGACTACAAAACAACGTGAAGAGAGAAATGAAATTGAAAGTATTAGGTTACGTGCCACGACGCGTCTTCAAACTGATTTCAGTGTTTCACGAAGGACTTTCAGTTACGATGTTTCAATAGACCACAGTTCTTACCAATGCGTTGCTATTGGACCTATGAACTCAGTTTGCCCATACTGTAAGGCATTTAAATACAAAAATAAAGTAAATGGATTGTGTTGCGCAAATGGCAAAGTGAAATTAGTACCATTGGTTCCATCACCAGAGCCATTGTACTCATTGGTTTCAGGAACTAGAACGGATTAGATACATTTCCTTACAAACATACAAAAATATAACAACTGCTTCCAAATGACTTTTTTGAGGCAACAAATATAATTTGTACAAATCTCATGCCAGCTTTTAAGGTAACAAGACTTTTTTTTGTGTACAAACTCTAACTTTCGGTTTAATTTATGTTTTTGTTTATAAGCTATAACTTTTCTATTTAATTTACAGATACAAGGCCAAATACATTACAAAGCAGCTTCGCTGTTGCCGGTGTCAGATGGCGATTACAAATTCTTGCAAATTTATTTCATGAGAAATTCAACAGAGGAAATCAACGTTGTGCAAATAACAGATCAGTGAGAGGGTCTATTGCAGAATAATTAAAAACTTTGTTTCATCTACACAATCAGTTAATTACATTGTTTAAAACTGCATTGGATCACATACCACCTGATAATCATAAAATTGTAATCAGAGCTGATAAAACGCCTGTAGGACAACATGCAAGACGTTTCAGTGCAATTGATGAAGTTGGCATTGCAATGGTTGGCAAAAATCTGAAAGCGTGTGATATAGTTTTACATCGCCAAAATGATCAGTTACAGCGTGTGTATGAAACTCATATGATGCGTTACAATATCCAATCTTATTTTGGAAAGGTGAAGATGGTTATCATTTCTGAATCAAGATGATAAATCCCAATACAAGTAGTTAGAAATTTGTGACATTGGATCGTTTTTGTTTAAAATTATGTTATTGTTGAATCGCGTTCATTAAAACATTATTTTATTTACATGTGCTGAAACTAATACAAAAGTTAGTTCAATAAATATTTAGTCCTATCGCCATTAAAATGTCGGCGATTATTTCATCAATATGCTGTTGATATGTATGTCAAAATAGAAACAAATCGATTGAGATTTGTCGGATTGAACCAGACCAAACTTCGTTCTAAAGAGTATATTCACCTTCGAGATGCAATTACTACTGATGAAAATGCAAACAATGTCTGCCGGATGACAATTCTTCCGGCAACATACGCTCAAGATACGATGACATATGTTCGACATTATGGCACCGCAGATTTATTTATCACATGCACATGCAATCCTAAGTGGATAGAAATCAAACAGAAGTTATTGCCTGGCTAATTACCGATTCATTGCCATAATATTATTTTTTTGACAAAAGCTGAAATCTTTAATAGATTTAATTGTGAAACACAGTGTGTTTGGTGAGACACGCTGCTGGATGTATTCTGTGAAGCGACAGAAACGTGGGTTGCCTCATGCTCATATCTTGATTTGGTTAATTGAGAAAATAAAACTAAATAAAGTTGATAAAATCATATCTGCTGAAATTCCTGATGTACAAGTACATCCAGGCTTGCATGAAGTTGTTATCAAAAACATGATTCATGGTCCATGTGGAACTCTTAACTCAAATTTACCATGTATGGTATGGTTGCTAAAATATTATACTTGGAATCAATCCTCAAAAAAATTTCAACGACGGAAACAAAAACATCCAGTTACAGGCTACCCCAATGTATATTCCACTAATGCAATTGGTCAAATTTATTCAGTCATCATTCCAACATTTACGAACTGTTAATGGTGAATTATGTGGCTCTTACAAAGAATCCTGTCAGCGTTTGCAACTGTTAAAAAATTATTTTCATTGGGATCAAACTTTAAATGATGCTGTAATTTATTAAAAACCTCAGCAAATACGAACATTGTTTTCTATAATTATATCAACATGCTTCCCGTCAAAACCAATTTATTTATGGATCAAATACAAAGATTATATGAGTGACGATATCTTGCATCAAATGCGCAATAGAACAGGAAATCTACATTTACAATACACAGAAGAAATTTACAACGAGGCATTGATAACAATTGAAGACATGTGCTTGATGATGTCAAACAAAGTATTATCTCAATTAGGCATGGCCGCGTCTAATCGCCCAATGCACGACGCTTTTAATCAAGAGTTGCAACGTAAAAAACTGTATGATCTCGATGCTTTAAGGGAATCAGTTCGAATAAATGTTCCGCTGTTGAACCAACAACAAAAGTATGTATTTAATTCACTTATGAAAATTGTAAATGATGGAATTGAAGGAATTTACTTTTTAGACACTCCAGGTGGTACAAGAAAAACTTTTTTGATTACATTGATTTTAGTAACAATTTGCTCACATAATGAAATTGCACTGGCACTTGCTTCACCTGGTATCGCAGCCACATTATTGGAAGGCCGTCGAACAGCTCATGCAGCGCTAAAATTACCATTAAATATTCAAAGAAATGAAACTCCGACCTGCAACATTTCGAAGAACTCAGCAATGGCAAAGGTTTTGCAGCAAGGTAAGTTGATAGTGTGGGATAAATGCACAAGGGCACATAAAAAGCCTATGGAAGCATTAGACAGAACTATGAAAGATCTGCGAAACAATCAAAACCGATTTGGTGAAGCGATGATTTTGTTAGCAGGAGATTTTCGTCAAACATTACCAGTGATTCCATGGTCAACACCAGCGGATGAACTCAATGCATGTTTAAAGTCTTCCATTTTGTGGAAATACGTTAAGATCCTAATTTTGAGCAAAACTATGCATGTCGAATTGCAAAATGATCGATCTGGAGAAATATTTTCTAAATAACTAATTAACATTGGTAATGGCAAAATCCCTGTAGATGTTTTGACTGGCTGCATTACATTTCCTGTCAATTTTTTTCAGTTCACTGAAACAAAAACCGAGCTCATATCCCAAACGTCGCTTAAAATTACAAAGATCATTTCTAGTTTAGCGAACGTGCTACATTAGCAGTTGATTGCGCAACTAATCAAGATGATGTCGTCAATTATCCACCAGAATTTTTGAACTTATTGGATTTGCCAAAATTGCCACCCCATAATCTTTAATTGAAAATACGATTGGTAGTCATCATGTTAGGAAATATTAACCGCGTCTCTGTAAAGGCACACGGCTAGCAATGAAAACTATACTTAACAATGTGATCTAAGCAATAATTTTTAAGAGGGAAATATAAGGAAAAAGAAATGTTGATACCCCGCATCCCAATTATACCAACTGACGTACTATTTGAATTTAAGCGACTGCAATTTCTAGTTAGGCTTGCTTTTGTTATGACCATAAATAAATCCTAGAGTCAGTCGTTGAGTGTTTGCGGCGTTAATCTTGTAAACCCATGCTTCTCTCATGTATGTTGCCTGCTCTCGCGTTGGGAAACCGTCAGTTTTATTTGTTTACGCGCCAGGACACTAAACAAAAAATACCGTATACCATAAAGCATTAGAATTAATGTCATCACATTTATAAAGTATTGCAGTGTACGAAATAGAAAACTCATTTTTGTAAGTAATCGTCGTTTATTGTTGAGACATAAATAACGTGATCACTCCGAAATATGTTTTATTTATTTAATTTTTTCTATTAACTTTTGACAGAACGAAATCTATCCGCGCAACTAGTATTTTAATAAATATTTAAGTATTTTTACACATAAAACATCATACACCCATACTAACATGATTAGCACAGACATAGATCAATTATTTATAATTAAACGAATTCGCATATTTAAAAAACATATGTACCTATATAATTAAATACTCCAATTCAATTAATATTAATAGTTGTACCTATGAAACTCATTTTAAGTAATAACAGTATCAATCATGCAAATCTTTTACTCTGTTAATATACGTTGTATAATATGAATCATAAACTTATTAATAACAATTTTAAAATAATCAACAGTAAAACTGAAAAAAATTACGTAACTCGTTACAAAATCCTAATTAAATATAAAAAAAGCTTGGACTTATTAAATTAAATTAAAAGCATTATTTAAATTAAAACATATCCAACTTTTACACGCAATTATAAAATATTCTTAGCCGTCTGTTGAAAATACACCACGTGTGAAAACAATACGTGTAGCCAACGACAGATACGTTACTTATTTATGTAATTAATGTAAGTTACCACAACGCACGCACCATAAATAGAAGTTCAATGCAAATAAGCACGTCTTTCGTAGTTTTGAAAAATTTTCAGTTGACATTGATAAATGCATAGTTAATTAAGATTCATCGCAATGAATTTTTATCCAAGTAAATTTATTGCTTTATGGACTTACGGTTTTCTTATATTTGTTTTTATTGCCAAAAATCTGGATTAAATCGGTCATAACTTGCTTTCAAAGTTACACCAGATATAATTTTTACTATAGATCAAGCTTTATTTAAAAACTCATTTATTTTGTATTCCTGTATTGTAAAATCTTTTTCTATGCGGAAATCGTTAAAAAAGATGTTTTAACATTTAATTTTGACTAATTATTACGACATTTCGTGTGGTGATAGTGGTCATATTCCAAGCTTCATCTCTATCCGAAATGTTTGCCAATATTTGATAAATAAGCTAAAAACTTTATAATTTACGGATATTAAATGCTAATTACTGCCCAGCTTTGTAAAATAAATTAATATTTGTCGTTAAAATACGTATATTGACACTTAATATTAAAATTTAAATGATGTCATGTGATTGAGCATTCTAATATTATATCGAGTTTGCCAAAATCTATAAAAATTCTACAGCATAATTTAAAAGCATTAAACTTTTTTTAATTTGCAAAAGTTTTATTCAAACCAATTTTTCCCGAGTGTAACAATTACAATTACGCTTTACTATTTATCAATCGGAGAGAAAATTTTTATGTTAAACACACATAGTAATAAATAATAATGGTGTTTTGTCTGTCACATTGTACGCCGAATAGTATTAAGACTTACCATATATTAGTTTCTAAAATAATATAGTACGTTGTAGAAGTAAAAATAAAAATGTAATAGAAATTGGAAACGAAATCGAAAAAAAATTAAAAAATCAAATGTATTGTAGAGAAAAATATAGTTAGCTTGATACAATTTAGTTATATATGTTTAAGTTGGCATGATGAGACGCCGTTATGATTATTATTAGTTATGGTTGAATTTTTTGTGTGTTAAAATACATTCTGGTTACTGAAATATACACCATTTTAAATTTGGAAAGTGTTTATTGAAAATCCGGCCAGTCACATTACAGTAGTGGGATCGTAACTCGTAAACCCAGAATATTAAGAAAACTTGCGGCAAGTCAAAATGTTCGAAGAAAACGATTATGGTGCAAATAGCGAGTCCTGTTTCCAAGCTAGTGTAGTTTCCATACAAGAAATTGTAGCTACAACAATCGCTACAATGCAACAAACAAGTGGAAAACAGATGAAAATGTATAAAAATAGTTAAGGTGCCGCGTTGTTGCCAATGTTTAGCGGCACCGCCCAAGAAAATGCCGACTCATGGCTAGTACGCGTAGACGCCATTCAGAAAACTTATAATGTTCCTGATGATGTTATGCAACTTATTGCAATTGGTAAATTACAAGGACAACCCTTTGGTGAATATTTTAATGAGAAAGTCACACTGGCAAATCACCTTGAATAGATGGATTTGACAACAGCACCCTTCAAAGACAAGCAAGGATGCACTCGTTTGATACTTTGAGAGATTTGTTACAAACAATGAACAGGTAGTGCAATCACAATAGAAAAGAAAAGTGAGGCATGTTACAAGACACCATCGCAGAAACGAGATCGATGCTATAACTGCAATAAAGAGGGGCATATTAATTATGATTTAAAAAAAACTAATTAAATATAAATAAGAATGTTGTGGATGTAGTTGTAAATGTAATTAAGTTTAATAAAACGTATTTGTAGTTTATAACTTAAATTTTATTGCCATTAACTTTTACCCAAAAACGTATATTTCGCCATTTGTATAAATCCTTATCTCTTATTCGCGCAAGCGTCTGTACCTTATTTTGTATATGTATTTTTGAATATTTAAAAACATAACATTTCCTTCCTTACCGTAACTTAATTTCTAACAAGTAAGCTAATTAAATTAACAAAGAACACAAATATAATAACTTATAACTAAGTGGTAATGTAACAATTCGTAACAAAAGAAATACATTGATTGTAATATAAAATTGTAACAAAAATTATAAATTCATTCTGACAACAGGATTGCGAATTCTTGTCGATTTTCGCAAAATAGGTACATTTTCAGTAAGCGTACATTCAGGCATTTTATTTTTATTTTCTGAACTACTTGACTGTATGTTTTCATTAGTGGTACTCGAAATGGTTACGTGCGTATTATTATCAATATGTTTTTCTGTTACGTTTTCATACTGATTTGTAGGAAATAGTCTCTCTTTAGGTGTATTGACTCCTATAACTCTTAACTGATTAATGTGTCGTCTCCAAATTGGTCCGTGATCTAATTTAATATTGTAGTGTAGTAAACCTAATTTTTTAATAACTATTCCAAATTTCCATTTTTCATGAAAATAGTCTCGTGCTGCAACTCTACTACCTAATCTAATTTCTTTAACATTTGACACGATCGCGTTTCGATTTTCATATGTTTCCGGTTTAATTAAATCAATTCGCGACCTAATCTCTCTCCCAAAAATTAGTTTTGAAGGGCTTACATTTGTACTAGAATGTGGCATTTTTCTATATTGTAAAAGTAATTTACATAATTCATGTTCTCTACTATTTCCTTCGCAATACATTGCTTTTAATGATTTTTTTAAAATTTGTACGTATCTTTTACACTGACCATTAGTTGCTGGATGGTAGGGAGCTGAATATTTGTGTATAATGCCGTTGTTACGTAAAAATTTTTGAAATTCGTAAGACTTAAATTGTGTGCCGTTATCGCTAACTAACACTTTGGGTATACCATAAGTACTAAAAATTTTCCTGCAATTTTGAATTGTAATTGCAGTTGTCATGGACTTGGTAAAAATAATTTCAGGCCATTTACTAAACGCGTCAACTAAAATGAAATAGTAACCGCCGTTAAATGGACCAGCGTAATCTACATGTACTCTTTCGAAACATGATTTTGGTGTTTCCCAAACGTGGTTATCAACCGGAATTGCATTATTTCGTAACTTATTGCATTCGTAACAATTTTGAGAAATGTTTTCTATGTCGTTATCAATGTTTGGCCACCAGCAGTAGCTTCGAGCTAAACCTTTCATTTTAACAATACCAAAATGTCCCGTATGTAGTTCTTCTAATATTGTTTTTCTTAACTTTGTAGGAACTAATACTCTTTGACCTCTCATTATTATACCGGATTGTAACGAAAATTCGTTTTGATTAATATTGAATCTGAATTTTTTATTTACTGTTTGTCCCGTTTGTAAACCTAGAAGTAAATCTTTTAATATTGCGTCGTTTTTTGTGTGAAAAGCTAAATCTTGTACATTAGTAGGTAAAGTTTCAATCAAATTTAATTCAAATGAATCTGATACATCATATTTAATTAATTGTTCAGATTTAATAGGTAATCGCGATAAAGCGTCTGCATTGTAGTGCGAGTTTGTATTTTTGTAAGCTATATCGTAATTAAAACCTTGTAAGTACATTGCGTAATGTTGCATTCTTGTAGCGCTAAGTGTAGGTAAACTTTTATTTGGCGAAAAAATTTGTAACAGTGGTTTATGATCTGTAATTAAAGTAAAACGTTTTGCACACAAGTAATTGTAAAATTTTTTTACCCCAAAAATTAAACTGTAAGCTTCCTTATCGATTTGGGAATATTTTTGTTGTGTGACAGATAAAGTTTGAGACGCAAATTGTATCGGTCGTTCTGTACCATCCGGAAAAATATGTGAGAGAACCGCACCAACCCCATAAGGTGACGCATCAGGAGCTAAAATTAGTTTCAAATTTGGATCAAAATGACAAAGAACATTTTTAGAAGTTATTATTCTTTTTGCTGTATCAAAAGACTTTTGACATTCTTTTGTCCACTTGAACTGATATTGGTTACTTAATAAATTGTTTAAGGGTTTTAAAATTGAACTTGCGTTTTCAATAAACCTTCGATAATAATTAATAAGCCCAATAAACGATCTAACCTGAGTTCTATTTTGTGGAATAGGTGCTTTTGTAATAGCATCTATTTTATGTTTGACTTTTGAAATACCATCTTTATTAATTTTAAATCCGCAATACTCTATTTCGTCTTTTAAAAATTCGCTTTTTTCTAAATTAATTTTTAAATTATGTTCTTTTAATTTACTTAAAACATTATCTAGTCTTTGTAAATGTACCTCTGTAGAGGGCCCCGTAACTTTAATGTCGTCTAAAAACACGGACACTCCCGGAATGCCTTGTAATAATTGTTCCATTAAACGCTGCCATATGGCCGGTGCACTAGCAATTCCAAACATTAACCTATTTGAGCGGAATAAACCTTTATGCGTATTTAATGTAAGCAAATGTTTCATTTCGTCTTTAACTTCTAGATGTAAATATGCTTTTTTGATATCAATTTTTGAAAATTTTGTGCCACCCGACATTTGAGAGAGTAAATCATCTGTTGTAGGTGGTGTTCGGAATAAAAAGTCGTGGAAAAAAAAGTTAGAGTATAAAAAGCCAATACAAAAAAGCCCCGGAAAAAAAATCCGGAGGAAAAAAAAGCCGACAGAAAAATAGTCCGGTGGAGTAAAAGTCAACAAAAACTGTACACATCTATGCCCATAAAAATGTATATGATCGTATTTAAAAAAGCACTTTATGCTTTTAGTTAAACTTTGTAAATAATTTTGTTTTTAGAAAGTGCATTTTTAAATCTAAAATTAAAATACTTGTAACATTCTTATTAGACTAATAGTATTAAGAATGCTAATCCTTATTCATTCAAAACTAAATTTGAAATGCGTTAAACAATTGTC
Organism: Aquatica leii; assembly: GCA_035610365.1. NCBI lineage: Eukaryota > Metazoa > Arthropoda > Insecta > Coleoptera > Lampyridae > Aquatica > Aquatica leii. Next base: position 45,702,030 of record CM069433.1, on the reverse strand, counting down.
TGGGTTGTCGCTAATTACTATTGTTTGTAAGATTCTCATGAAGCTAATGGGGTAGAGAAATATATTCTGCCACCAAGAGATGTTCGAAGAGGAATGTTACATTTAAGAGAGGTAGCACCTGCAGAAGCAGAAGATCTGCTAAACTATTTCGACGCTACATATGTGTCCGGCACTTTTAGAAGAGTTGGAAATAATAATGATGGTGCTCTGAGAATGAGAAACATTTCACCAATGTTTCCAGTTGACTTATGGAATGTCCACCAAGCTACTCAACAAGGACAAGATCGCACCAATAACCAGACGGAAGGTTGGAATAATAGGTTTTCCAATTTGGTTGGTGAAAACCATCCCACTGTTTGGAAATTAATATCAAAAATGAGACAAGAAGTCGCTGCAGACTTAACCAAAATAAAACAGAATAACTTAGGTGTCATAGCAAAGAAAAAAAAGAATGTGTATGAAGATATGCATTGGAGGTTAAATAATTTGTGCAGGCAATATGAAGGTGACGTCGGGCGTTTTCTCTTGGCAGTAGGACACACTATTAGATTTCGTACCAGTAATTAGATTAGAATAAGTAATAATTGTCTTTATAATTACTCGTAGTATTCGTAATAAAAAGTAGTAAAATGTTTAGTAATTACGATCTGATTTTCCACTGTTAGGAGAAAATCGCTATACTATTATTTTAATAAAATTGTAATCTGGAGAAATATGTATAACATTTTATTGCTCTTATGACATACAAGAAAGTTATTTTAGTATTAAAAAAAAATTGCTTATTTTTTTAGTACTTCCATACTTTTGTAGTAGTAAATCAAATCAATGTCGTCTTCGTTTAAAGTATTTATGTATTAAATATGTTAAATATGTACACTATTGGCTTTTTTTTCCGCCGGCTTTCTTTTCCGCCGGATTTTTTTTCCGTGGTTTTTTCGTCTCAGCTTTTTATACTCCAGCTTTTTTTTCCACGGCTTTTTATTCCTAGAACCGTTGTAGGTAACGGATGCTCGTCTATTTGTATGTATGGGTTTAAAGTAGTTTTAAAATCCCCACAAATTCGAACCTCCCCATTAGATTTAACAACGGGAACAATGGGTGTAGCCCATTCTGAAAAATTTACTTTTTGTAAAATACCTTGAGAAACTAAAGAGTCAATTTCGGCTTCTACTTTATCACGTAATGAAAACGGAACAGTTCGCGGTTTCATAAAAACTGGTTTCGTATTTTGTTTAAGAAATATCGAAGCTTGTATACCTGATATTTTTCCAATTGAAGGGTCAAATAGATCTTGGTATTTGTCAAGTAATTTTGATAATTTGGTATTATCGTTCACATAGTTAACTTCATGTAAATTTAGTTTTAAAGCACGTATCCACTGTCTTCCCACCAAAGAAGTTCCTTTGCCTTCAACTACATATAAATCTAGGGATAATTTAGTATCCTGATGTTGTACTTCCACTGAAATTACACCTAAAACATTTAATTTATTTTTACAATATGTTGCTAATTTTATATCTGTTTCGTGTAATACTATATTTGAAAAATATTTATAATAAATTTCTTCATTTATTAATGTAACTGCTGCTCCAGAATCAATTTCAAAGGGTATTTGTATCTTATTAATTAATAGTGTAATCATAAATTTTTCACTTGAACATTTAGAATCAATATTTAAGATTTCGTCAACTACATTTACTTTGTTATTTCTTAAACAAGTTTTTTGTAAGTGACCGGGTATTTTGCAGTTATTGCAGAATAAATTTGTTTTTTTACAATTATTTGCTAAGTGATTTGTATCACCACAGCGATAGCAACTTGTAATTTTACCTTTAAATGAACTTGAATTAGCGTTTGAATTTGATTCTGTTTTTAAAAGATTTTTAAAAGGTCGTTTATGTTTAAAATTTTGCTTATTACTAGGGTTAGTTGTTAGTAGTTCTTTATTTTTAATGTTAGAAGCGTGCAATTTATGAATGTTAGTTTTTGAATTAAAATTAAATTGATTACTGTCATTTTCGGAAGCTTCTATGCTAGTTGCAATTTCTACAGCTCTATCCAAATCTAAATTGCGTGTCTCCAGTAATCTTGCTTGAATTTTTCTTGATTTAAGCCCAAACACAAATTGATTTCGTAAAGCGCTTTTAAGGTAATCGCCGAATTTGCAGTTTATGGACATCTTTTGTAATGCTAATAAAAATTCTTGAATTGATTCCGCATCTTCTTGTTTTCTGTTTTGAAATCGAAAAATTTCCGCAATCTCGAGAGGTGCAGGATTGTAAAAACTATCCATTGTTTGTACAATTTCTTGATATGTTCCACTTTCTGGAAATCCCGGTGCGTATTTATCGCAAAGTGTATCGTACGCTTCGGCCCCCATATAATGTAATAAATACGGCAGCTTCATTTCGTTAGGAATTTTAAAAACTTGAAACGCACCTTCTAATCGTTTAACCCATCTGGACCATCGCGTTTTTGATGTATCAAAAATTTCAACTGTAAATGTTGATTGTATTTGATAAGCAATTGGTAAACTTGCTATTTCCGTATCTTTATCGGTTTGCGTTATTTTTGGCATGCTTGTAATGTAGATAAACCCAATATAATGTAATGTAATTTGTACGTACGTATTTTGTAGTGGCTTCTTTTAAAATCCTCGTCGCCAATTTGTTGTGTATGTAGTTGTAAATGTAATTAAGTTTAATAAAACGTATTTGTAGTTTATAACTTAAATTTTATTGCCATTAACTTTTACCCAAAAACGTATATTTCGCCATTTGTATAAATCCTTATCTCTTATTCGCGCAAGCGTCTGTACCTTATTTTGTATATGTATTTTTGAATATTTAAAAACATAACAAAGAATATCACACACTCTAAGAGTGAGATTTGCAATCTCTATGATGCTTAGACTAAGGATTTAGAATTAATTAAAGTAGATACAGATTTTTGCATGAAAATTTCATTGCAACATGATCAGTCAATTTCGTTTAGACCGCGTAGAATATCTTTTCGGAAAGAGAAATATTAGACAAGTTACAAGCAGATGGTATTATAAGACCTAGTAATTCTCCGTGTGCGAGCACAACTGTATTGGTTAAGAAAAAGAATAATGAAACTAGATTATGCATAGACTATAGAAAATTGAATGAAATTACTATATAAGACAATTACCCAACTCCATTGATAGATCATCATTTGGATCACTTGCCCAATAAAAAATATTTTTGTTTATTTTATTTCAAAAATGGATTTCACCATGTAAAGGTACACCCTGATTCGATTAAGTATACTTCTTTCGTAACTCCATTGGGACAGTTTGAATATTTGAGGATGCGCTTCGGTCTTACTAATGCCCATAGAACATTCCAAAGACTTACTGCTTTTGTTTTCAAGCAATTAATTCTTTTAAACCAAATTTTGTTGTACTTAGATGACATTTTAATTGCCACTTCAACTTGCCAAGAAGACTTAGAAATTTTAATGAAATTGTTTAAGATCGCAGGAACAAATAAATTGCAATTTAGACTAGATAAATGTTCGATTATGTACCCAGAAATATCATATTTAGGTTACTTAATTAACGTAGACGGCATTAGGCCAAACCCGGATAATCTTAAGGTGGTTGCAGAGTACCCAATACCAAGAAACTCAAAAGATGTTCACCGCTTTGTCGGTTTCGCTAATTGTTTTCGCCGATTCATAAAAACATTTAGTATCATAGCAAAACCGCTATATAATTTGTTAAAAAAGAACGCTACTTTTGAGTTCAGTGAATCCCATTTAGAAGCTTTTGAAGTTTTAAAACAACGGTTAGGTTCTCCGCCTATCCTTGCCGTGTTTTCGCCCAAGTTGGAAACTGAACTGCACTACGATGCGAGTGCAGCAGGATATAGCGCTATTTTATTACAAAAACAAGAGTGTGGTAAATTACGGCCTTTATTTTATTTTAGTAAGCGAACGACTCCTAGCAAAGGAAAGTATCATAGTTTCGAGCTTGAATGTTTAGCCGTGTTAAATGCCGTGAAACGATTTTACATATCTCTCGGGTAAACGTTTTAAAGTAATTACAGATTGCGACAATTTTCATTTAACTCTTGCAAAGAAGGATATAATCCCCCGTATTGCCAGGTCGGCGCTTTTACTACAAAATTACAATTTTGAAATAGTTCATCGACTAGCATTACGTATGAGACACGTTGACGCTCTAAGTAGAGCTCATGTATTGGTTATAGAACCGAATAGTTTCGAGCAAGTCTTAGGGTTTAAACAAAACGAAGACTCGGCGATTAAACGTTTGCGTGAACAGTTAGAGGAAAAAGATGATGAATTTTTTCAGTTAAGAGATGGACTGGTGTATATGAAAAATAAGAAGCACGATCTTTTGTTGTTTTATGTACCTGAATCAATGGAAGCAGTCACGATGATATAGGCCATGTTGCGTTGGAAAAGTGTTACAAATATTTAACACGAACTTATTGGTTTCCTGCAATTAGAGTTAAACTTAAAAACACTGTTTTAAATATATTACCTACTCGTCTGTTAGTGGAAGAAGTGCAAGATTCTTACATTCCTTGGAAAAGGCAAACTGCCATTTACAACGATTCATGTAGATCATTATGGTCCCATGAAGAAGACTTCGAAAGTATTTAAATATGTTTTTGCTGTAATAGATGGTTTAAGTAAATTCATTAAATTATAGCCGTGCAAAACTACCCAGGCTGTTGAAGTCTATTAAACATTCACAGACATATTTTAATAATTGTAGTACCCCAAGTCCACTAATATCAGATAGAGGTTCTTGTTTCACAAGTAACTTGTTTAAAGAATTCATGTCAGATAAATCATTCAATCATATTTTAATTGCCACCCATACGCCAAGAGCTAATGGGCAAATAGAAAAATCAAATAGAATCTTGACCTCAATTTTAGCAAAAATCAGCGAAGCTCCTGATAGATGGGAAGTTGTTTAACTACAGGTAGAATTCTCTCTGAATAACACGTACCATCGTGCAATCCATACAACCCCAAGTAAATCACTCTTTGAGATTAATCAAACTGGTTCAGTTTATGATTGTTTAAAATTATATTTAGATTCTCTCCAGAAAGAGGATCGTAATTTACTGGATATACGTGATAAAGGTTCAGATAACATTAAGAAATTGCAAAAGAAGAATTAATTGTTTTATAATAAGAAACATAAGCAGGCTAAAAGGTATCAACTAGGCGATCATGTCGTAATTAAAAATATCGATTCAAGTAACGGCTATTATAAAAAACTAGTACCAAAGTTTAGAAGAACTTATGAGGTTAAAAAAACTTTAGGCAATGATCGATATGTAGTAGGTGACTTAGAAGGATTTCAAATCTCACAAATTTCGTTTGAAACAGTGTCTGCCACAGATCAAATGAGATGGTGGTCTTCATCTCACTAAGTTTTGTTTTGTATTTTAAGTTTGTAAATAGAATTGCTTTGTAGTGCGGCGAATCTTAAGATGCTCGTGGACGCGCATGTCGAGGTTGGCCGAACTGCAATAAACTGCTAATAATTTTTTTTCGTGTATGGCCCCCAGTTCCAGTAGATATCTAAACTAAATCTTACCAGTTCCTCTTTCGCCACATACTATACACTAAATTCTTATTTTTTTGAGTTTCAGTTTGTCTGCAGTTCCTTAAATATTCTAAACTTCTTTGACTGCAAAAAGATTTTCAACAGCTGTATTGAAACGTAGCACTACTAGGTGCTTTCAAAATAGACTCCTTCCAAAACAAAATTTTAGTTGAAACAACGTATTATATATGGTTTTTGCCGAATTTTAGTTGCAGCAAATACAGACAAAAACAGACGAAAGTCCTGAAATCGTTAGTTTTTTGACAGCCAGTCTGTTTCTCATATCATCTTCTGTTAGTAATCTTTTGCAAACAGGCACATGTGCTTGCTCATTTTAGATTGTTTTCATTGATTGTACCAATACATACATAAACATAAACCTGGAATGCTGTATTTATTATATACTTACCAACAATTGTACTTATATGTTTTTATTTTATTTAATTTTAAATCATATTTTCATAAAAACAGTTTTATTTACAATCACTTGCAAGAGTAAATGGAATGCACTTTATCAGTCATTGAATGTCTTATGGCATGATGGTCGCGCGTATGGCGTGGATCGCGCACACGTTCGTGTCCTCGAAAAGACTCACCTCTGTAGCGCCATCAGGGCCGAACTCTGGAATCGCAAGTCGGTCTTGAAACCGTGTGCTATCATGCACAAAATAAATTGTTAGTAAAATAATTACAGCAAAGACGAATATTTATTTCTTAGTATTTAAACTGGCCTAACTTAACAAAATCTGCTTTTTGTACTCGATTATGCTTATCTGCGATTGTAACCAAAACAAGACTTCAAGTAAATAAACAAAAAACGTTGCAATGTAAGAAGTATAAATTATAAATTTAGCTTTCTTGGCAGTTCGACAACATATTGACTTGTAAAGCCTTGGCTTGACCAGTATTGACTTGATTAATTACAAGCTCGTCTTGATTTCAAACCAAGTTTTTGGAGCCGAATCTGTGAATCCCTAGTTTTTGCTTATATACACCTTATGTGTATCCAACGGTGTGTTGTAGTAAGCTATTTCACGTATTGCTGAGTTGATGCTCTTTTTTTATTCTTAAGGTTTCTTTGATAAGTCTATTCCTGTACTTCTTAGTAGCAGTTTTTATTTCTTTGTTACTAATGTTCATTTTGTGCAACCAATGATTTATCAAAGTACTTGGCAAATTTGCTTCAACGTTTTGTAGAGATCTTTTTTAAACCTACAAATATTTTCGTAAATTTTGATGTAACGTCGCTCTTCGTTAATGTAAGAAAGACGCACTAAAAATACTAGCAGATCTGTGACTGCAAATAGATATTATTGAATTAATAAATTTAACTAATGAATTTAATCAATAATTAACTTAAGTAACAATTATTAAATTAATAATGCTTGTTTACGACATATTATTGTCCACCTTGGGAAATCCTTGCTTAGGTGTAATAGCCAATTGGTTTATGTGAGCATTAAAAAAAAAGCCATAAGATTTAGTGAACAGAAATCCAGCGATGGATACGATACGTCGACGATACCTTTATAATATGGCAGTACGGAGAAGAAAAACTATAATAATTTTTAAACTACAACTCATTGTACAAAGCGATCGAGTTAACTTTGGAGAAAAAACACAACAGAAATCTACCTTTTCTGAACATAATGGAAAAGAGAGAAAGTTACAACAGTTATACTAAATCAGTTCTTTCAACATCTAAACTCTGCACATAACAGCATTAAACTTACTATGGAGTTAGAACATAACAGCAGTTTAGCCTTTCTTGATGTACCGGTGATAAGGAAAAATAACGGAAAATTGGGGCATCCCGTTTATAGAAAGAAAACGCACACTAATAGATACTTAAACGCCGAATCTCATCACCATCCAGTACAGAAGAATATTGTTTTGCATACTTTAGCCAAAAGAGCTATACGTGTGTCAGATAATAAAAATCTACAAAAGAAAAAGGAAACACTGTTGGAGTCCCTACAACAACATGGATACGGGTTCAAAGAGATTCAAAACGCATGGAAAAGAGCAATAAATCCAAAAGTCAAAGAAGACTTATCACCTCCTACTAGCATCACTTATTTACCATATACTGTAAGGGTTCGACAGACAAAATAAGCAGGGTGCTAAAGAAACATATTATAAAAACTGTCTTTACGACTAAGGATACCCTGAACACCTGGTTTACATCTGCTAAAGACAAACAAGGGGCTCTAAAACATGCCGGAGTTTACAAAATTCCTTGTTCCTATGGATGAAGTTATATAGGACAGACGGGACGCTCTGTTGAAGTTAGAGTAAAAGAACATACGGCTGACTGCAAACACTGCAGAGTTACTAAATCGGCAGTGGCAGAACACGTGTGGAACCAAGGACACACGCTGCACTTTGACCAAACTAAAGTGTTGGCTACAATTCCTTTCTGCTTTTCCAGACTAATCCGCGAAGCTGTGGAAATAGAAAAACACCCATGTAATATGAACCGAGAAGACAGTTCAAGACTCAGCAAATCCTGGCTATCAGTATTATATCCTCTAAGACAAAGATCAACTTTCTTGAAAAGGACACAAACACTTACTTCGAGTAATAACGAAGTCAGTCAAGCGGTAACAGAAAGATAAGGTTTGTTAATTACGCTATCGCTATTGGTATAAATATCGTCATTTACACTTTTTCTTTCAGTGACATTTACCACTTTGAAGATGCAAGCTGCAATGTCTTGCGAAAGGTCAGTTTGTTTGAGTTCACGAACGACAATACGGCAAAGGTCACGTTCTACTTCTTGTTTTGGCTCTCAAGGAGATACTAGGACCAAGCCTAAGTCTGGATGTTTAACTACGACGCGATCTTAGCCGAAAGTCGCTTATAATCATAAACATAACAACCGCAAAAGCTTAAGATTTTATATTAATTTATTTCATTTGTTAATTGTGATGTTTTATGCCACGTGAGAAAATTTCATTTCGTGTTTTAACTTTTGACAATCTGTTAACCAGATCACATAAAATTCTTTTATTTCCATTTTTTTTTAGATTCTACAAAAAACTAAAATAAATCGTAGTATCTAAAAAAAATTGTAATTACAGCTACTTACATTGTTACTGTACAAAACTGTCAGTTTCTATTATAAAAAATTAAAATCGGTAAACGTTAAAACCAATTCTATACAGGTAAATCCTAGTATAAAAATGATTTAAAAAAATATTTATCAGATACCGCGAGCAATTATTTCAATGAGAATAAAAAGAGATTTGGATAATCTGATAAGAATCATTGCTAGACTTATAGCTAGGAAGCGTTTATGTAGTCAATTACTTAAAAAATACATATAAATTCATTATGTTTATTCTAAATGTATAATACTTTACTTACTTACATCTTAATTGTTATGCATTTGATTTCAATTATAGAAATTTACTTAGTATGTTTCTTAAAATTATGTTGTTAATGAATAAAAGCAGAAAACTGAATTAACTACACTAAATAATATCACGTAAAGTAAATTAAAAAATAAAAATGCATTCAATTTCAAACATTAATAACAAACAACATATAGCATTGTTCAAAGCTAAGTTAATAAACAAACATTAATTTTTATGAAAGCAAGACATTTCGCCACATATTTTCTTACATACAAATTTGCAGTTGGAATATTAATGTAAACAGTACAAGGTTAGCGAAACTTGCACTAATATTTGCTCGTACATACTTTCTTTAAAAAAAAGCATTGCCTTGTAGTTATACATAATACACTCTTAGCCAAGATTAAGACTAGCGTATTTAGTTTAGTATTTATAGAACAGCAGGTAAATTATTTACAAAACTTTTTGTTGTACGCAACCCTTACTACCTGTCCCACATATTAACAATGCAAGAATAAATGTCTCCGTAGCTATTGTACAAAACATCCATTGCTTTAAATACGAAGTAAAAAGATATTATCTATGCTTTTAAGTAAATCAACAAAAGCAGGGGGTCTTCTTTTAAAGATTTATTAAAAACAAGTAAACGACATTCAAACATTAAAGGTAATGGAATGTGAAAATACACAATGTATAAAAGATTTAGAAATAAATACTGCAAGGTTAGATACAATCAGTATTCATTTTGGAGCTTAAAAACTGTAAATAAAAATTTAAGATAATTTGTTGCAATTATCACCAATTTACAATTTATAATTTTTATTTTCACTTTCTAAGGTTTTATTACTGTAAATACCATGACATTTAGGTATAACGTGTATCAATTTTCAAAAAACACAAAAATTGCAATTTATGTTTCTAAATTTTTTTAAATTAATCAAAAATATTCAAATACATTTTTTGTTTAATAAATTAAATATGAAGTATGAATCACTTTATTGCTATTAGATATAAGCAGTTATACTGACAATTATACCAGGTGTATTGGATTAACCGGTTATTTTAGCGGGTGAAATCAGAACATAAATACAAGCAAAAAATTTAAAAATAAAAGTTCCATTAAAACATTTTAAAAAATCAAAATTTTTAACAAAACAAATCGTAAATTACGGACCTGTAGTGTTCCAAGGTTGTTGACACCACGAATAAAAATAAACTGTTCTAAGAAGTGCAAATTTTAGAAAAACGTACTTACTTGCAGAGGAGATCGTGCATAAACCACATTGTTCTGCGAATTTCAAGGGGTAAGTCATCAAATTCTTGTAAAAGTACAAGTTGCCTGTAAGTCTTTCTGATAAAATAAACGTTCCAATGAAACTATTTCTTAAAATACCCACCCAAACATTAATAGAAAACCGACACTGAAAGTCACTTTGTTGAATGTCATAAGGGTTTTCTTCATTTCAGACATGCGTGTTGTGAAAATTCAGCACTCCATTTCGTGTAAAACAACACTCATCTGAAAGTAATACTTTGGTACCAAAGCCAGAGTCAAAAGCTTCTAGTTGCATCAACCCCTCACAAAACTCAAGTTGCGGCTTAAAATTAACGTCGGTTAACTCGTTGAAGATTGTAAGGGTACAAAGAGTGTTTCTTTAAAACAAGATACTACGGGACAAGTTAACAGCGCGGCCTATTTCTTTAGTGCTAGTTCGTGTCCAATCTTTTACAATTTACATTGTCTGCACATACATTGAACAAAAACAAATATTAAAGTTTTGATTTTATTGAAAAGATTTATTCTTCTCCCGTTGCTAATACCTCCAGTTTTTATAAGACCTTAGACACGCGCCATAACAAAGTTTATTGAAGGCAATTGTCTATTAGGATATTGCTCAACCCACAATCTACGTGTGGTGTGGTGGATATAATTACACTCACCGTACATTAAAACAGTTGTACCTAATAAAGAAAATTTAAATGAAATATTATAAAGTACGAGTAGGTTAACACGCAACACTTAGCATCAATTCGAACTCAGTTCTAACAAAGCTGAATTTTACATTTAATTATCTGAAGTCTTGTTTTGGTTACGCAACCAAATATAAACGTGATCGTGTACACAAAGTACGTTTTGTTAAGCTAAGCTAGTATTAATGCTAAGAAATAAACGCTAGTATCTGCTTTAATTATTTTATTAACAATTAATAATGATGATGGAAAATTAACGAAAACAATAATTAACACAATACATCAACTCGTATCATGGATTTTACAGCATTTACACTCAACATTTCCGCATAATTACAATCAAAATTCCATTTGTTTAGATAGTCAGCACCGGTCTAAAAACTTTAATTGCAAATATCTCAAAACTGGGTCACTTTAGATCAAATCCTAAAGGAAAAATTTCTTGAGTTAGTAGTCGTTTTTCAAATACACCCTGTACATTGTTTATTCAAATAAGCTCACATCCGTAATAGCATAAAAATGTCCTATGGACTTCCAATGGATGTCTTTTCATGGACATCTGAACGTTTTTCGGACGTTCACAAAAGATCCAGAGTAAATGCTATGGACGTCCATAGTACGTTACTTTGTCACAGAGTTGGACATCCAAAAAAACGTCCATAGTAGCTCCAGTCTGATTTTCACTGTTCATACATTGCAAAATTAGATATAACAATTTATTAAAAAAGTATTAATACATAATACAACAAAATAAAACCATTTATAGAATATATAATACAATGAAATGCCAGAAAAACAATTAAAAAAAAATTAAATTTTAAAAATCGATTACACGTTTCATGAAATAATATTAAAAACAACAAAAAAACTATTCAGTTAAGTTACCTCTAATAATAAGGTTAACCCAATAAGAAACAGATCTTGATTCAATTATGCTTATAATTTACCACTAACGTATAATTACAGTGGCGGCTGGTGGCCAATACTGCAGGAGGGTCATTTCAAAATTAAAACTTTAAAAATGCATTCTTACTCAATAAAAGATTTATATTTCAAGTCAATTTAGTATTTTTTTGGAGGGTCATTGGCCAAATGACCTAATGGAGAAGCCGCCACTGCCGTATAAACATGACAATGATATTTACCTGTCATCGAATATACTGCTGACAATTACGACAAAGCTCTGCTTGTAAATGGTTTTGCATGTACTTTTTGTATGTTGAATAGATGGTATCTTTACATAAGCACTTTACCAGATAACGGCCGCTACTATTGTTTTGTAGATAATCAGTATTCTTTAAATATGAAGCATCCTGGAGTATCCATGTTTGTACGCACGCATCAAGTTGTTAATTGCAATCTTATTTTTGTTGCTTTAAACATCACTTGCTTCCATAAATCAATTTAGTTTGAACAACTACGATGTTTTTAATCACTAATTTTAAGACTGAATTCATAAACTAAAAATTATTATCAACGATTATTTTGTAGTAAACCACATACAGAATTAAAACTGATAAACGTATTGAGAACATAACCTCTCTTCGCATACGTATTATAGCATGGCGTAAGTCATACCTTGGTCATGCGTAGTTGTAGAAAAATACCGTTAGCATTTAATAGATGATACAAATGTCCTACAAAGGACGTCCTTTGGACATAAATAATATTTTGTCTAATGTACGTTTTGCACAAAACGTTTCATGAACATCCGTTAAAGGTCCATGAACGTTCAGACCTTTATTGGACTTAAACTGGACGTCCAACGTATGTGCTATTAGGGATGTGTTTCTTAATGTGTGGAGAACCAACATATTCTTATCTTTATCATAATTACTAAAACTACTACTACTATTAAATATGATTTAAACAAAAAATTATAGTACGTCCTTGTCATGTTAACAAATGAACCATAGCAATCGTTATCGTTATTGAAACGATTCGTGTTAAAAATAACACTAGGTAGCAATTAGTGTTTATTTATGTAAATAAAAATCAAAGATTTTATTAAGAAATTGTGTAAATGTATAAATCTAAAGTATTAATATTCTAACAATATTAGAGGTCTTCGATTTTGTTATGAACATGACGTCACACATTTGCACGTCATTCCATACGACAAAGTATAAATTAAACCCAAAAACATTAGTTATGTAGGAAACTCTAAATTTGAAATTGTTACAATGATAACATTTTTAAGTTGTTTCGTATAACGGATATAAGCTGAAACCAAACGCGTTTTTGTATTCTGTGCAATGTTTAAAAGAAAACCGAAAAAATCTACCAACTTTATCAATATTGTTATAAAGATTAAATTCGATTGTATCACGTGGCTGCACACTGGCTGTACTTACTGTTATGTAGAGTGAGGTTTTGACAAAAACCGTCGCCGCCGTGATTTTGTCTATATTTAATTGTTTGTATAATTCCAAGGATGTTATATAATCTGGATAGCTAACTTAATACAATCTGATCGAACCGAAAGTGAGGCATGATTATCAGAAAAAACGGTACTTGAATTACTATTACTAGTACTATCTCCCACTTTAAGTAAAATTTGCTTATTATCAGAAACATCGTCAACGTTCTTTATAAGGTCTCCCACTTCAACCTAATTCCCGTCATTGCCAACATGTCAGTTCAAATTAATTCGTTTTTGGGATACTTTATCAACTTTTTTATTTTTAATAAAAACCACATCTCGACTTATGTACGTCATTTTCGTTATAGGGTGATACAGACGATAACCTTATGTATTTACACCGTAATCAAAAAAACTGCATTTTTTAGATTTAGCATCTAATTTTTTTCGTTTTGGTTTAGGTATATGGATTATTGCTTTGTATCCAAACACGCGTAAATTCGGTTGCTTTCCTAACCATAATTCATCTGGATTTTGATTTTTTAAACATCTTGTAGGAGATCGATAGATTAAGTATGCAACTGTTGCAACTGCTTTAACCCAAAAACGTTTACTTAATCCGGCATCAAAAATCATACATCTCACCTTTTCCATAATAGTACGGTTCATTCGTTAGGCTAGACCGTTTCACTGCGGACTATAAACTATGGTCAGCTGATGTTGCATCCCTGTCCTTTCTAAAGTTTTTAATAAATTCTCGCAACAATATTCGCCACCATTATCAGCACGTAGAGTTTTAATTTTTTCACTTGTCTGATTTCCCACAAAATTCTTAAACTTTACAAAGTAGTCTACAACTTCATCCTTGATTTTAATATGTAAACAAATACCTTATGTGAGTAATCGTCAATCAAAGTAAAAAAATATATCGCACCTCCAAGTGACTTCACCTCCATCGGTCCACCTAAATCGGAGTGGATTAGTTGAAGAACTTCAGATACTTAAGTACTTGTATTTTTAAATGGTAGTATTGACTGTTTTCTTTTAATACACGCAACACCGTTGATATTACTTGCACTAAAATTAAAATAACTCGGGGTAACCATTGTTTTTAATTGCTTCATATACTGATATTTTCAAGGTCCCAAAGGACGATGCCACAATTGAAAATCATCAGTTCGAGCCATTAAACTATTTTCACAATGTTTTACAATATTAGCGAAATATTGTTTACTAATTTTGCAGATGCTATAATCTTATTATCACTAATATAGATACGACAGCCTGATTTATCAAATGTCACTTTATTACCATTCTTTACCGTTTTACTAACTGACAATAAAAATGTTGACAAACTTGGTACAAGTAAAATATCTTTGACATCAATTAACGTATTGTTAAATCTTAGTTGTGTATCACCAATACCAGTAACTGAGATTTTTTGATTACTTGCCACAGTAATTTCCTTTTGCATTGAAGGTTTTAAACTTGTTCATTTATCTGAATTCGTCATTTGTGCTGATGCACTCGAATCAACATACCAGTTATTCTCTCCATGGTCCTTTACGGAGAACGTACCAAAACTTGCACTGTCTGACTTCAGTTGTGTTTAACTACCATCCGATTTGATGTTCACCGTGCAATCTTTTTAAATGTGGCCATATTTATCAATTTAAAACACCTTGGACCTAACATATTTTAATTCGTAAAATGGATCCATATATTATTGGTACGTAATTAATTAAATGCTGGTAAATATAGTCTTCCAATAATCAAAAATTCAAAAATTGTATTTAATTATTAAATGCGTAACATGTTTCGGCTAATAAAAAACTTTAAGCCATCTTCAGACTACAATTAAGAAATACAAAACGTATGAGATGTACACAACATTGATTAAATTTCTTACCAATAATAATTTGGTCATAAAACAGTTAACAAATAAAATAAATTAAATTACAAACAAATGTACATGTCGACAAATTGTAAACTATATAAAACTTGAAATCAAACGCAGGTCAAGAAATCAAACAGAATGCGCAAGTATACAATAGATATAAAGTGATGTAGTATGACACTAAAACTTAATGAATTTAAAATTACAATTAAAATTTGTTTGATCGTTGAGTAATAAATCTTTTTGATTAGAATAAATGTAAATGATTTCCAACATATCTAATAACTTTTCGGAGTTATAGTTAGGATGGATAATGTTAGCCCTCAGCAAAGGTTGACTTGATGGAGGTTGGATTTGCTAAATATCTGGATGGGTGGGATAAATATCTCAAATGTTCTTTTAGCCTAATTTCAAATGCTCTTTTAGTTTTACCAATATATATTTTTCCACAAGAACATACTAACTCATAAATCCCACTCAGCTGTGACTTATGAACATTGTCTTTGAGCTTACAAAAAGTATGTTTGAGAGAGACTGGACTTGGCGAAACTTATGCAAAATTCGTTATTGCTGTTTTTGTTAAATATATTAATGATGTTCTCGTAATGTCGAATGAAAGGTATTGAAATATAGGTTTTATTCGGTTCAATTATTCTAGATCATAAAGTGACTGAACTAATGTTATACTTTAAAGACATCTTATTATATAAATTGTAAATTAGCCCCACCGGAAAATTATTTTTTAAAGCTATAAAGAAAATAGTATCTAATTCTTTATTGTAATTCTTCTGGTTAAGAGGAGTGGTGAATAGTCGGTTGAAATGAATCTGAACGCTGCCATTTTATGTGACATAGGGTGGTTCGAATCAATAATAAAGATTCGTTCTCAAAGAATTATAGCTAGATGTGCCAGGAAAGTTCTTTGTTTGATGAGCGTTGACGGTGAATGGTTGTATGATACGTCCAATGTCCCTAACATACAAATCGAGAACGAAGTAACTGCAATGCCACTCATAAATGATGTGAACACAAAATGATTTTGTATCGTTCATTCGATTTGTTGTTTTGTAAAATTGCTAGTTGTTCTTAATTTTAAAAAATAAGATATTTAACAGAAATATATAGATAATCTTAAAAGTACAGTTTTAAATGAATAATTTATAGATTTAAAACTGCAAAATATGTGACTCAATTAGCGATCAAAATCTACATCATATTACATATATTAAATTTTTTGTGCAGACCGCAGCACAGTAAACTCTGCTACATTTTTATTTTACCTATTCATTATTTCTTAATAAATTTTCAAAATTTAAATTATTACTTTTGATCTTTTTATAAAATTGCTTACTGGTATGTATAAGTAAAAATATTTATTGAATTTCAATTGATAGTAATTGTACATAATGTCGTATACAAGACCGACAGTAACGATTGCAGGACAAAAATTAGAAAATCAATTTTATTGAAACAAAAATTGATATATGAGTTTTCAAAATCACTACTTAAGAGTTTGATTTTATTAACAATTCAAAATGGCGTAACGTTTTTGAGAATATATTGCGATTTAATTAGAAAGCAAAATCTTGGAAAAAACGGTTTTTGATTTTGCCAAATCAACAGATGTTCGTCTTTAATGCCAGTTATTCTTGATGGTACAAGTGATGTTAATAATATACTCGCGTCTGGTGCTTCCTCGTCTTCAAAAATTTGCTTGTATTGCTTTTGACCAAACGAACCGTCAAACTCATATTTTGCTGCCAATTCAAAACTTCGAACTTTTTCTTTAGATAATGTTAGAATCACGTCATTCTGTACATTAAGAATTCTGTTTATTATGTGGTATAATAACGTTTGTAATGGAACTTCCGCTAAAGTCTCTGTAACATTAATGGCTGGCAGATAACATCGAGCTTTAGCAACCGAAATTCTGTGAAAGTTCTGTAATTCTCTTTTGCAAACCAGCAATTTTTCTAGTCATTTTTCCTTCTACTACATCGGAAAGTGCAAGGTCGCCGAAAATTTCTTTCGTAAGCCTTGAAAGCTGACTTATACTTGGCAGCACAGGATGGAGAAGAAGTCGTGACGTCCTTAACAATAGAGGCAGTCTTGGCGGCTCCAGATGAACGAAGAGTCATACTCGTTGCAAAGGCCAATTCCGTTATACTGTGCGTTTTGAGTAAATTGTTTGACCTCCGCCTTTTTGCTCGATCGGATAACATCTCGAAATCTTTGATTGACCTCTGGATGTCAAACTTTTAGAAAGTTTATCATCTTTGTTCGTATACATACTTCTAAATCTTCTAATTACAATATTGATTTTATTATTTGTAGTTTTTTTATTAACTGGACATTAACATATTTTAATTTTAAAATAGAATTTGATATATTATTGTTACTTGCAGTTGTATTGTTAGGGTGAAACTGTTCGTTTGCACTCAGACCACTTCCTTTTTAAAGTGTGAAAGAGGTTTTTCGGTTCCACTTTATCACCATATTCTGATGAGAGCTCAGTTCTCACGACATCAAAAACTTCCTGACGGTTACAGATGATACAGCTGGAATTTGCTCTTATAAAATAATAATAATATTAACTTATGATTAAATTAAATTAATCAGTTAAATAAAATCATACCGTTTTTAAATTGAGACAAAAAAACGGAAATTGGTGTAAAAAACGAAAGGGCACCTCGGAGCAAAATATTTTTAAAAAAAAATAATCTACATATTTCAAATTTTGTTACAAAATAAAGCAGATCATCCAACTCATTCAAACTCACAACTATTTTTTATAAACAATAAAAAATAAGAATTCAATGTTTTCCTTTTTAAATTATAAGTTGCTTACCTTAATTTTCACAGTTTATCACAATGGATTTAAAAAAAACTCGTTTCAAGAAAAGTTATCAACGAACCACGAGAACATGCGCAAGGGACCGGTTTTCAGCTCGGTGGGTTTGACATGCTCCTATACCGCGATGCAGACGGTATAACTGACTGCCAGTTTGCACCGAGATGAAGAAGTGCGCCCTCTAGCGGATTACTGAGTACTAAGTTCAAAATTCCAAAATTAACTTTTTTTGTTTTTCTTCACGTTATTTGGGAATTGGTCCACTGTGCACAGTTAGTAATTTGGCTCTCTTCAGACCAAAAAACTTTTAATAAAAAGTTGGTACAAAATGCCATTCTTCTAATCGCATAGCCATTCTGGAAACCCTGACAGCGCCGTTTACAATAGAAGTAATATTTATGACGATTTCGCCGTTGACCGTGCGACGCCTATTATTTGTTGAATCGGACGTAAAGACGTACGAGGTGTCTCAACCACCCTTTGCATAATCAAATTTTATTAATTTTTGTTTGAAACGTTATTCCTCTTTAACTTTGCAAAACTCTTGTAAACTACAAAATTGTCTCTTAGATTATTTAAATACATTTCTTCAGCTTTCCCGTCATTTCTGCGACAGAGAATAAAACACCCCAACATATCGTATTTGTCTTGTCACTACTTGAATGCTTATTCATTTTATAAAAAACACACACTGACAATGAATTCTACTTTGATAATTAAAAAAGAGACAGCAAAGTGCACTATAAGAAATTTTGTATTTTGTATTGAATGAAAATATCAAAGACTACTATCATTAAAATCTTAATTTTGTTATCTTTCAATATTTATCTCTACTAAACATACACAAGTTTATACATGGTTGAGAAGCATTTCTAATGACGATTTTATAAATGTATTTACCTATCGATTTGAAATATAATAAATCTCAGTTATTTTTGGGCAGAAAATATCCAACTCTACTTCTACTCAACTGGTTTTGTATCTCCAACGGTTTCCAATATCCCAATGTACATCATTTTGTACTCAACACACTATATAGTTACTGAAGTTTTACTACATATTTATTACTTTTGAATTTTATTTTTCTAAAAAAATAAACATCTACTTCATATACAGCAACTAGAGATCTTAATCGAACAAAACCAAGTTGTCCATTTCTAAAATAAAGAGGGAATGTAGATGAAACAGCAGACAACATTTAAAAATGAGACAAAAACATAAATACATCTATACAAAAAGGCAGTTTCTAAAGTATTCACGACCACTAATGGTCACCACGCTGCCACTTGGCAGCCACGTGGATTTTACGTGTCTGTAAATGTTTAATTTATAAGATGGTTGTAATCACGTAGCGACCACCAAATATTTGTTCCCTATTTTATCCACAATATACATATAACAGTTCCTTTAACACTAGAATCGCTGAAGGGATCAATTTGACTCTTCGCAAACTCAGTATCGGTTCTAGTGGTAGTTACTACTGGCAAGCCACTATAGTTTCTACGACTGTTGCTGCTACGTTGCAATCAGAAAAAATGCTATTTGGATTTAATCCCAGTTTTTCGACACCTGTAAAGTAGTAAATTCTAAAAGAGAACTATAAAATAAAACAAGCAAACACCTACGTCTTTTTAATAAATTTAATACAAGAGAGTTTGAAACAGATTGAATTACTTACCTTAAAGAGTTTCCAACTCTTTATTGTATCTGCTATCTATTTTCTTTCTGCGTGTTTTTAAAAAAATGGATGTTTTTTTATTAAACTATTTTAAAGCAAAACGCTAAATAATAATTTAATTTAGTAAAGTTGTCATCGAAATAAGTAAAATCCCATTGTTTTTGTGCAAAACAATTTGAATTGTCATACTCAAGTTCACTTCAAATCGTTATATCGTATTATAGTAGTTAGCATTTAAAAAAATATTTAATCTTGTATCTTTTATTCAAACTATTTCTTTTACTTACTTATAAGTAGTATCTTACATGTCGTTGTAATAACTGTGCTGAAAGTGCCAGAAAAATACTTAATAATAAGTAATAACATAATGCAAAAAAATTACATTTTACTTTTAAATTGTATTTGGCATTTGTAGATCATAGCCAAACTTTTTATGGTACTCTGCTTGTGAGCATCAAATAAAGATCTTAAATTGATATGTTATTTAAGTTTACTTATCATCGATTTTGTAATCGTAAAGTCCGTGCAACAGTTTTTTCTTGCCATCTAAAGTTTAAAGAGTAGAAAATAATTGCAGTATCTGACAAACACACAGTGTCTATAAATTGACGAAAAAGCTACACGCTGCGACATTCTTCGTTCAATTTTGAATCGAAAATCATAATGGTAAAATGTATCATGGTTCATACGTCTTCACTAGGTTCTCGAAGTTCGGACTTTTGATCTATAAATAAGTGTTAATTTTGATATCTGTTGGTAGCTGCGATTAAGAACAATAAAGGAATTTTGTTTCGTTAACGATTTCTTTTTTTACTTCAAAGTTTGTTTTTTGTTTTGTATGGAACAAGCTATATCACTTTGATGGTTAATGTGAAGTACAAACAAGTTTGACCGAGGTACAATAATTGTTTTTGATTTTTAGTTTACTGCCTTAAGAATTACACAATTTTCGCAAATAGCAAAATTTTATCCTTTGAAAGAATATGTTAGGTTTCCTTAATTTCTAATTTCTACCATACTTCGTCATTTCTATCATTGAATTGCACTTTACTTGCTAAAATTCTCGAAATGAATAAAACTATCTACTTAATTACAATACTACAATTTACTATTCAATTCACAAATTTCATATAAAGTTTACAGTAAAATAAAAAAGCTCCAAAAGTAGATGAAAGAGGTATTAGGTATCATAAGGCAAAAACAAGCTCCTTTCTCAGCAGCTTCCATAGATGTTCCAAGTACAGTTGCCATTGTCAACACAAGCTAAACTGGTTATTTTAGATGACTACTTAACAGATTCTCAAAATGAAACCAATTTGGTAATAGATTTATATAACTCATTAAAAAATTCTATTATCTCTTACATTTTTATATGCATTTTAGGATAATTGTTTGTCATCATTGGGTAGAACAGGCGTTACTTCATTCACTAATAGGATTTTGAGACATATCTTCACAAACAAGTTGACTTGTGATTACAACTTTTGTGGTCAAAGGCAACAAAATAATGGTTTTGTGAATTTAAATTTGAAAAAAGTACTAGTTCGTAATTTGAAAATGTTAATGTCAAATTAAATTTTTTTATTAGCATTCTTTGAAATTACAGTAGATGTAGAAATCTCTATAAAAACTTGGTTAAAACGTGCCAAAAAAAGATATAAAGTAGAAATTGAAAAGGAGGGAGTGTAACCTGAAATGTTAAAAAGAAAAAGGAAAGACTTTGTATGTGTTATGCAACAATACAGAAGAGTTGCTGAAAATGTTAAGTTTAATAATATCGACAATGAATTATTCGAAATTGACTCAAATGATATGGGTTCTTAGAAAAATAAAAAGTTCGTTAATTCTTATATGAATGATAAAACAATAAACTCTAATGTTGGTAAGACTTTATTAAGTTTTTTCGTTAATGGTAGTTACTTTTTAAATAATACATGTAGTGAGTAAAGTGTAGATTTTCCTAGTAAACATTTCGATCTTAAAACAAAACTGGTTTGGTGGTCCACATTCCGCCCTCACTGATTTAATGCATCTACTAAAACCTGATCTCTCTCAGTTACCTTTGGACAGTCGCACATTATTGAAAACTGCTACCATTACATACTTGAATAGTTTAGATAATACGACATATATCACAAAGAAATTAAAAGAAAATGAAACCATTTATGTGCGCTTCAATGTGGATCGTGTGTCCTTATTTAAGAGCCCTAAATGTTAGCTGTGGCCTATTTTAGGCCTTCTACAAAATTTTAGTTCGCAGTTTGTGATTTCTATATTTTGTGGTACTTTAAAACCTAAGCCAATTTATGCATATTTAGCTTCTTTTGTATGTAAACTTAAAACTTTACTCTTAAATAGCATAAATATTAATAATACTAATTTTCGTGTTGCAGTTCACAGTTTTGTTGGTAATGCCCCAGCACGAGCTTTTCTGAAAAATATAAAGTCGCACTCTGGGTATTCCAAAAGAATACTATGTAAAGAAAGCGATTTTTCCAAATTATAGATCTCATAAACGAACTGATGAATCTTTCCGAAGTCAAACAGATGAGGATCATCATAATAGACTGTCTCTGTTGATACATTTGCCGATTGACTTAATTAAACTGTTTCCTGTTGATAACATGCACAACATTTGTCTTGGCTTAGGGGTAGCTTACGTGTGAGGCTTGTTATGTTAAAAATGCTTTAGTATAAGATTTATCCTTGGTACGCCCACTTTTCGTTCTTGGAGTAGGGACAAAAATGTCAAAGTTTGAAGAACGCAAACATTCTCTAGTGTTGTGTACGCGCTCGACAAGGCTTTCATTGTTTAGTGTTTCACGCAGGCCTATGTGAATATGAATTAGAATATTGTTGCGATCTGAGTGAAAGTCTTTATTCGGGATAAGCACTTGTTTCTTGTATTGTGGTTTAATTTGATTCTTCCGTAATTGTCTATAGCGGGTTTTCATACCTCTACACGTTTTCGATGCCTGTGAAGATAATAAGCAGATGTTATAATAAGGAAAATTTCCATGACGTCACGTTGCTGTAGCTAACACTATCTACACTTTCGAGGGGTTGGATGCAATTATTATCCGTATTGGAAAAAACTTTTAGTAAAAATTACGAAAATTAATTTGATGGAAACTTTGAGCAAGTCGTTTATTTTCAGTAATCGTATAAATAAAAAGGATTTATTTATGATAACGCCGTATGTACGTTTTTTTTGTGTTAAATTTCAATTTAGTTTTAGGTAATACTGGTAAGTGCACTAACTAGTCCATTACTTAAGGAAAACTAATTGTAAGTATCACACTTTCTATTTTAATTCTTAGTATTTTGGTGGTCAGTCGATTGTAAGACGACCATGCCTACATGTTAGGTTGTTAACACAATTAATTATAAAATCGTTTTGTTGTGTCACATATAATTATACGGTGCGCTTTGATTCTCTAAATCTTCGATTTTTTATGTTTGTATTTTAATTTACGAATGTAAAGTCATTCCTTTTCTGAATGTAAAAGTTAAGCCGAATAAGTCAGTTTGCTGTACGATGTGTTGCTCAGTCAAGGGCGTAGTTTATATTTTGTCTGTGATACCAACCTACGTGCTAGCGTTTGATAAATTTTATATAAATGTACTCTGTGTGTTACCACTTATGTCTTATCATTTGTTCTATTTCAGCTCCAGGTGGATTATTTTATAATCTAACACAACGAAGCTTACAACTCTATCGCCGTAACAACTGAGTTAGTCGTCGCTCTCTTTTAGTTACGAGAAAAACCACGTAACATGCTTTCGTAAGTTATATAACAACTATTAAACATAAAGAACTATATATGTAAGTACGTTTGGTTCCTTAGATAATTTTTCGTCTTTTATATTGGAAAATCATTTGGGTCAAATAAAAAACATGATCACATCGCCAACTAATCCACTGCAACAAATTCATCGTCGACTGTCTGAAGTAAATTTTATCTTAGAACCTGGAAAAAACATAAGCTTAAAAACTACAAATAAAAACTCATAAGAAAATGAACATTTAACTGAACCTATAGTAGAGTTGGAATATTGTCAATGGCATAACCAGTATAAAAAGTTTAAATACCAAAATACAGTAATTCTTATTGCTTGTTAAACGATAAACGAGTTATTCAAATAGATTTTTTTTAAAACTAAAGGTCACGTATATATTGTTGGTAAATCCTTTCAGAGTTACAGAAATTTATATACTTACCTGTATGACTCTACGATGCTTAATATTTACGTTGTTTAACAATTATCCGATTTAAATATCTGGGAGGTTGCTAAAATCTTTGGGAAATATTTCGTTATACCTTCTAAAAATGACTCTTTTGTATCACTTCCACTGGTTTACTGTTTATTTTAAGAATTTAAGTTGTTTATTTTATGTTATTATTATATCTACTGAATTCTTATTTTTAATATTGATTTTGTAATGTATTTTATAGCAAAAATGTATTGTAAAAAATTTTTTTTATAGTATAACACATATAAAAACTCGTCAAATTAAGAATTATGATTATGGTTGAAAGAAAACTTTCCGAATAGATGCGTTGGTCGCGGTGGTCCCATTCTATGGCTTGCGAGACTCGGGCGATGCTTCGAAGGTTGCGTAGAAACAGGTGGATTTCAATTCAAACAATTTTGTAGGAGTTAGTGTCATTGACTTAATATCAGATGAAATTTAAAAATAATATAAAAGATAAATTATTATGGAACTTAATTTTCATTCAGAGAATCGATCAAAAGTCGCCAACTTTTTCAATCTTCATTCAGCGTTTGAGTAGTTTGTTTCTGAGTCTATCATCAGTATCAACTAATTTTAAGAAAATTGAATAATTCTAGAAGTTATTTTCGCAATAATAAATAAGACTAAATTTTTTATTCCTGCTGGCTTAAAAGTGAAACTTTCTTTGCATTTACCTTTTAAAGTTTAAATGCTTTATTTAAAATATGAATTTGATTGAATGGTTAAAATTCCTTTTTCCGTTTTTCTATTGCATATTTTTTCGACCTAAAGGTTCATTTCTATTGAAGGCGAAATTTTCAATTTCCATCCACACAATTCTCCATATTATATAAATGTCGTCAAAATTTTAAAAACTAGTAACAATAAGGCATTGTTTTTTTTAAATAAATAAATGCAAAAATTGACAAATAAGTCTGTAATAATCCATTTTGTTTTTAGTAAAATCCCTTGTGTATATAAAGTTTATTTAATATAATACCAAAACAAAAATTTTATGTACTTTCACGATAACAAACTTCTTATACCTACTACACTATTTGTTTTAGATTGATCCGATCCAATAAAAAATGTCGTCATTGTAGTAACTTCGTTCAAGAACACACTACAATTTACGTATGAATATTTTTTTGACCCGGCTATTGTATAGGGATGTAATTGAACTATTTTAAACAGTACTTATTAGTAGTTTTAATTTATTCTTTTACATACTTGACAAGTAGAAAACACAAAAACGATGTCCAATACAAATACGTCTTTATTTATATTAATATATTTCACTAGATATATAGAATATTCCTATAATATATATTTATATGGGTGTATGATAAAATAAATTAAGTAATAATATGGTATAGCAACATTTATTATATGTATTTAGTTATTAGAAAGATAATAATATCAAGTAGAGAATATATATTTCCGAAAAACGTGTACTCGTACAAAATACTGCTACATAAACATACGCTACGTATATGTGTCAATCATTAAAATATTATATGGGGAGGTTAACTCGATTAGTATAAATGCTCGTACACTGCATTCGATTTTTAAATCTTATCGACATCCTCACAATTAACAATCTATAAACGCGTACAAAATATTTCGAAGTGTCATCCATATATAGGGTAAAATTTCTTGTAATAATAATAGATGGTTTTTTCGAAATACTTTGGCCGTCATTTTTTGTTTTAATAAGAATATACACACCATGAACACTCATATAAATATTTCACATCGAGAACACGTTCAGTGGAACTCTGAATATCGTACGAAAATAAGTATATCGAATAATAAAAATATTTTCTGTAAAAATATTGATTTCGATTAGGTATACGTTAAGCAAATTTTTCTTAAAACTGTAACAAATTCAAGGCTGTACATCATTTTCCTTTTTCAGATTAAAAATAATACAAACTACAATAATTTCCATTTTCGTCTTAAACTCTTTGAGCTTAAAGTTGCGGTTAAAAATTAATCCGAAATACATTAGTAATTTCTAGTACCTGTAGAAAGATTATCGTGACGCACATTAAAACATTGAACAATATGAAAATATATATACGAATTTGACTTCAAGAACCATATAGGACCATTAAAATTTAAAAGTAATTGGTGTGATAACATGGTGCGCATTAGTTCTAACTTATACCAAAAAAATAGTTAACAATTTACTTATCACTATTATTTTTATAAAATATAAAATTGCTTGCTAAACGAATGCAACACTGAATATACAATCGATTATATTGTATAATCAGCGTAACATTTATAAAAAATATACAAATAATTGAGGATGAAATAAGAATTAAAGTTTATATTGGTCACCAGAATTATTTTTATTATTGTTAAGGTACACGCTTGGAAAGGTAAAATTTTATTCAGCACTATCTAATGGAACGACTGCTAGACTAGTTTTTAGAGATCTATTATAGGAAGCTGAAGTTTTAAAAAGTATTAATGTTTATTAGCTAATGCTGGTAAAACTGCACCCTGTATACGTGTAACCTATTATAGTTAGTAACTATATACTTTGGCACCAGAATATTAGTAATAATGCAACTTTTTAGAATGACTAATTTATCGATGTACGATGCGAATGATCCCCAATATTACTACTAATTTCTTAAAATGTATTGCGTGGAAGAGATTCCATACGAACAACTTTATCGATTCGGATTTAAATTTCATTTTCACCAATTTTGTTTATGTTGACACACTTTATGGCGATATGTTTTTATTGTTTATAGAGTTTCTCATCTAAAACTTTTGACTGTATCAAGTTGTTCGTGCAGAAGCTTTTCGACCGTCAATGTGCAACTTTTATAAACTAATGAGTATAAAAATTCATATTTTTAAAAAAAGCAACACGATTAAACTTATAAAAAGCATAATTAGCTTTGGCTCTTTTCTACAAATATATTTAAATAGTATACGTATTATTCATATAGGTTTTATATATAATATATATTTATTGATTCATTTTCCATTTCTTGAAAAATTGTAAAAATATGCACACTTAAATAGGTTTTTTTATAATATTTTTTTTTCTTTTGACTTTACAGCTGTTGGTACATAATAAACTAGGTTAATAGGAATTTTTTTTTATTAAATAAACAACTCTTATTTATAAGGAGAGGGGAATTTGTGTCAACGTTTCCTTTCCAAAATAACACTTAAGTCAGTCTTACGAATCACAGTGAAAATTTGATATGATCAATTATTGTGCTAAGTTACTATTTTTCACATTACCGCAGTGTCGTTATTCTGCGGCGGATTTTCTTCGTTTTATATGCAATATGGAATGTGGGTTTGGTAACACAATATATTTAAAGAATAATTATATACATCAATTCCTCATAGAAATTCTTTAAACAGTCACAAAGGAGGAAATTATTTTATATCATTCGATGATAATTATTAAGTAATGTCCAACAGCGATAAAGTATTTTTTTTTAACACAATTCTTACAAAATGACAAATTCTAACCATAATATATAGTACGTCCAGACAACTCGCACACATTTAATAGTAATAATATAGAAATACTTTCAACATTTTACAGCTAACTATTTAATTTATAAATGCTGAGCGGGTGACGAGCTTGAGTCGAAAGTAACCTCCTGTTACGTCTTTTTTTTAGTACGAGCTATTCTACGCTACGTGTATTACCCATTAGATAAATAGATAACATTATAATAATATTGAATGTTATTCGTTTTTTTATTGCTTTAAGTTACGTTAAGACAAAACGTCGATAATCGTTTGAAATTCAAAGGGCTGTTTTCCCATACCTTTATTTTATTACCTTATAAACACAACCCGTTGAAATCAC
Organism: Aquatica leii; assembly: GCA_035610365.1. Taxonomy (NCBI): domain Eukaryota; kingdom Metazoa; phylum Arthropoda; class Insecta; order Coleoptera; family Lampyridae; genus Aquatica; species Aquatica leii. The sequence goes on along the minus strand of CM069433.1, from coordinate 45,674,211 downwards.
GTAACAGTGGATCTTACGACCCCAAGCGACTGTCTTATAGGAGGCTACAAAAAGATATAATATATCTTATTATAAATATTCTTCATTTACATCATAATATACAGTGCTTTTCCTAGTAACATCTATATGTATCTTGTTAGACTATTTCAAAAATTACTTTTGTATATCTTAAATATGAAATATAGATTAGTTATTACTTAAGTATCATAGTTAGGCCTGTATATTACGTGTTTAAAAATATAATAATATACAGAGTGATTTGCAATGTGTGTCGCAGTCAATTTGTGAACAATGAAGCCGCATCGTAGCAGCGCCAAAATGCAGTGAAAATTATTATATCGTTATTATTGCAGCATTATACTTTGTTTGGAAACACGAGTTCGACATAGTCATTGTCTTTTTTTACTATTTAGAACCAATCCTTCCCAAGCAAATTGTTCCAAATTTAAATAGACACAATACACATCAAAAAACACACATAAGAAAATGTCAATTTAACTATCTAAATTTAGATTATTAAAATTCGCTTATATAAATGTTAACATTTTTAACCAATTTTTTTATATAAAATGTTGCGTGATTTCCGGGCAGGAAGACTTTGTATATAAATCGGTTGCCATTAGCACCCCCTCAAAAGTCGTGCCCTTTAGGAATGGTGTTAACATTCAGTCGTTCTTGAAAGATAGACTTCAATATTTTCGTTCTATCTACTTCAACGCACAACTCTTTTACTCTATGTGAAAGATCACTATCGTGACTCGACTCCGAACACCAGAAATACGCCGATTTAGAAATTTGGCCAAGAATACACTAAGTTAATCATTTCAGTATCTTAATTTGGTTCAAATTACTTATAATTACAAATATAGAGTAATTAATCTTGTTTATTTCGGCGATTTAATTTTAAAGATTAAAGACTCCATTTATACGATTTAATGCTAAATACCTTGAAATAACGTTTGAATCAGTCTATGCTCTCGAAAAGCAAGTTGATTTTTTTTTGTTAAGTTCATTATTTTGCTCGAGTTATTGTCGAAACTCTTTTCCGGTTTAATTTTGTTACGACGAGTTACATGTCGAGGTAAATAGAACTGTGGAAGAATTGAAATGTCTTTCATTTTGTCTTATTGCCTACTAAAATAACACCATTCTGGATCTCACAAGCAGCCGTTATTGGCTATTTTGAGCAGAATTTTTAATCCACGCTAAAGTTCACCTGATTAAATATTATTTAGTAGCTACACCTACATCACGCGATTATATGATTATAATTAGTATTATTAAAATATAAAACGCGATTTTTCTACATTTACACGAAGTGCCTTGTGCGCTACTCAAACATCTACAGTAGCTATCTAACATGCAGATGAAAATGCGTGACACCAAACGACACAAAAATGAACACAGCTCATGCGGGGAACACAACAAAAGGCGGTACGTACCAATAAACAAAAGGATAAAAAAAACAAAATAAAACAGAAAAAAAATAAATCAAAAAAAATTTATTCGCATATTTGGTAAATTAATTTATAAAAGTCAATTAATACCTTAAGTAATATTTAATGTGTAATTCCATATGTGCAAGTTATAGATGTGAATAAGTCTTATATGTTTGTTTATTACATAGTTTAAGATCACATCTATAATTTGACAAAAGAGCGTTGGTCATAAGTTGAAATAAGCGTTTGACCAAGCTTTTCGCAGATTCAAGTTAATTTTTAAAATTTCTAATCGAAAACGTACTTATATATTTAATCGTCAAAAACGAATAAAAAAATACAAAATTACAAAAAAAATCACCACAAGATTTGTTTATAATTAAAATATCAATATAAATATATAATAATTAATCAAAAACTCTAATTAAACTATGTATTTCAAACAGTCATGCACACACAAACTGTGAACACATACTGACTGCACGCATTGTACTAACATTCATTATTAAATATCTTCACAAAAATAGGTAAAAAAATAAAATAATAATAATTAATATGTTATTAATAGCTATATAAAACAACAACCTATATACAGTATACGTATAAACAAACTAAGTCATCGGGAGAGACCCGCAATAAACGACTGACAAATTCCGTTTGCCTTTTTTTATATGTATGCAGTCAATATATATTAATTTAATTTATAACACTAATGTTATAATAAAAAAAATAAATAAAATATTCTTCTTTTTATATAAGCGTGTATACTGTGGGTTCCTAAATAAAAAACTAGCAACAAATAGTATGTATAGGAAGGTTTTATATAACCCGCAAATTAATACTTCTTTCCTTAGCACATTCCAAACAAAATAAAAATTTTATAGGTAAACACAGTATACAAAAGCAATATTACTAATAATACCTAATATCAATATCATTCTTTTAGTAAGTAGTAACAAACGGTCTGTCAGCCGAAAGTACTACAGTGTACTAAATGTGCATGATTAATGATAAAAATGCAGACGATTAAGAACTAATGTATAGTGCCTAAGAAAAATGGGTAGAACTTTTTGTTAATAGATGTAAATACTGAAAACGCTTTTAATAAGTAAAAATAGCGGCATGCCCATGGCTGTGAAGATAAGAGTGATAATTACAGAAGCTGTACAATGCTGACCGTAGGATATATGATACATTTATAAATAATTTTTTATATTCTTAACTTATAGGCTATAAGAAATATAATAATTATATATTATCACATCACACGACACAACAGAACAATAGCAACAATGAGTGGTCTCACAATTAACTAACAATAAGGGATATGTATATCGTTATTTGTATATACATCGGTCAGCATTAATGCAGCTTGTGTCAGTATTAATCACAGCCGAGATATATTCACACCCAACATTCATAAAATCCTTCATTACGTTAAAAGTTGCCCTATTGAAACGATTACTAAAAAAGCACGTTTTGCTTTCCATTATATCTTTTATTTTACTCTACCAAAAGAACTAACATTGCCTTTAATACTAAAAATTTCACTTAAATTTCGCTAAATCCCTTGTCTCAAAAAAAATAAATATTTCAACAATTAAACGTGAAAAATTACAAAAAGGTAACTTTTCACGGAAATTTCGAATTTCTTCAAAAACTGTAAGCATAAATAAACTTCACATTGACTACACCAGCATAACTCGACTGTGACTATCAGTAATAGTTAATAAAGAGAAAGAAAGTAAGAAAATTTTTACGAGAGCTGAAAGTACACATATAACTGTGTTTTGCTAATCAATAATTTATCTATACTTAAATTATACTCAGATTCAGACTTTAACACCATGACATAATAACGTGATGAATTTACAAAAATATAAAAGTAACGAAAATATGTAACGGTTATTCTTATAAAACAATATTAACCTAATGTGTCACATTATGTCTTTTATGAGTTTTATGAAGACGACGATTGATTCTACCGCAAGCGCATACACATAAAAATACAAAGTAAACTCGATTGCGAATCTAAAACTACCATAGTAATAAAAATGAATAAGGTTACAATTAACAAAAGTAACATGCAAACTGGCAAAAATGACGACTACGCCACCGGTACGCTTCGCGCCGTTCGAATCTCACCCTTAACATTAAAAATAAACAATCTAAACAATGATTGGAACAACAAAAATATACTTCGTAATTCTAGTAGGTATTCGTTGTGAACCGTGTGATTGAAACGGCGCGAACCACACCGTGTATAAAAAATACGGCGCGCGGTCCCCGGGGAATGTGGATGGCGGCGCAGTGAGGATAATTATTCGAGGGAGATCGATCGGTCGGTAGCTGGTGCATAACCTTAAGGGTTAAGCGAATATATGCGAATGGTCTGCTGAGCCCGTAATGAACATACAGGACAATGACCATCGGTGCCTTCGCGGCATATTATACGATTGGCACAGTCCATACAGAAGAAATTATGACCGCAAGGTACTAATGCGTGGGTAACTTTTGCATCACTACACACTAAACATTTAGCAGAACTTAATAAAGAATCTGCGGGGCTGGTACTATTTGGTGGCGAAGGACGTGTAGGTGCTGGTTGATATGACCATATACTCGAAAGAGCGGTAGATGTATCAAAACTAGGAGAATCTCCTAAACCTTCGTCGCGATCGTTAGAACCCCAAATTGCTCCTAAATCAGCGCGTCCTCCTGAACTCGAAGAAGAACTAGAACAAGAACCGGAACTGGAAAATGCGCCCGAACTACCAGTGGAAGATGTCATGTTACTAAAGGCATCGTTAGCAGAAGGTTCGATATAATTAAAAATTGAGTTTAATCCAGTCTTATAAAGAGATGCTAGGATATCTGTTGACTCGTCCAAGTTACCGAGACCGTTAAGTCCATTTAAAGATGCTCCATTACCAGTGCGTAACGCGATGTGCGCCTCAATTTCCCTACGAGCACTTTCGACATTTTCGGGCATACCCGTTACTTCAAATACTGGTTCTTTGTCGCGACTAGGCGTTACAATGTACGTGTGTGTTTGATGTTGAATGCGTTTAATAGTGGCGCCTTTCGGTCCAACTACTAACCCTACAACACGATAAGGTACACGCACTTGAATGGTAATTTGACCCGGAACGTTGGCTGGTGGACCTGGTGGTGCACCGTTTAAACCACCTATGAGATTACTTTTACGCGACGCACGAATTTGAGAAAAATGTTCGGCAGCTGATAAAATCTCACGCTTAGCTTTTGCGACGTCTTCCTTACGACCCGTAACCACAAAGACGGGTTCTTCTCCTCGTACAGGCGTCTTAATGTACGTATTAGTTTTGGCTCGTAGCGCTTTGATCTTACAACCTGAAACAATAGAAAATTTTATTAGTTAAAATTCTTCGAAACAATAAACGTAAAAATTATTTTGTTAAAAATGAACCAAAAAACACGAATATGTATTAGCGGCGGTTGTTCTTTTAATAAATGGATCGAATGGGTTTAGCAGTAAAATTAGTGGTATCCACCAGACTATGCAACGCCGTCGGCGTAATGGTGACGCCCTTCAACCTGCCGACAGGTCACTTACATTTACCTTGTGCGCGGGCGATCAACTAACCAGCAGAATGCATGCGAACGAATGCATCGGTACTTGCATTTGGTCATTCTTCGACGACAGCTCCAGTTTTTATTTAAGAAGCAGCTTGCGAATTATTATTCAAGCGATGCTAGAGGTTGGTCGGAAAGAAATTAAAAGCTGAATTACTAATATAAAATATGTTCGCGGGCTTCTATTTCTTTATTTGTATACATGTTCTTTTAACGTTTATTGCTCTTAATAAATAAGAGACCGCGGGTGCGATGGCCAGGTATACGTAGCTAACCTTGGTTTGGAAAAGTAGAATCGCAACAAACGGCGGCTAGCAGGTAACCTGGGGATTTATTACAAGTCAGTTTTCTATAGTTTAGGAAGAATCCCTTACTACCTAACAAGAGCAGTAATAATAAACCGTAAAGACCATTCTGCCAACAATTACTCTCTATACATAATTTAAATCTCTAACGGTAATTCCAAAAGTTAAAAGACAAACGTCTTTCAAATGTCAACGACAAAAATTTTTGTTTTTCGGTACCAAAATCCGCTCAATAATCCATTCCAGTAATCGTGTGTAATAAAAACAACAATAAAATAGGATCTTTCTCTTAATTCTTTCAATTTTCTTTGGAAAATTTATATGTCTGTAATTAAATCTACAAGCCATTGCTCGTTTTATTAAGACGAATAAAATACTTTATTGCACTTAACATTAACTACAACTTTTACATTTTATTTTTGTACTTTTTAATCCTCAGATTATGAAAAATACCATAGATTTCTTTTTTAAATTAAACTATGCATATACCTCTTTGACGTCTAAAAAATGTGGAAACGGAATGTAGGCGGCGTCTTTACAAGGTAATATAATTTTTAATTAATTTTTCAAAATATTACTGCATTTAATCTTACTAACCAGCAATCCAACGCGATCGTCTTAACTGATTGTAATGCATGGAACAAAATTCTTCCAATTTTGATTTTCCGGTAGAAAACTAACTGACAACTCAGGAATAATCGAACATACTAATTAAGAGTAAAATAGAAATATAGTCAAATAGTGTAATAAATTATAGTTACGTAAGTAAAAATTAGACATGACAAACAGAATGATTCTATTTTAACTACTTATCCTAGCATAATAAAAACTATCCTACATTTTAAATCCATATTCCTTAAATAAAATTGATACAGTTTAATTCTAATCATAAACTGTAGCCATTATCTTAAACAGAGTTTACAAGAAGAAAAAATATTCAAATGCTACATATTTTATAAAGTAGAAAACTTGAAAGAATCGATTATTGATGGGTGTCGATGTGATTGTACCAGACAACAAATTTAAATTATTTCTCCCTTGTATAACTATAGTAAAAGTAAGTTTTTAAGCCATTAAAAACTATTTAAATATTTTTCGTAACGAAAGAAATAAGTCGTTTTTATAATGAAAAATACATTAAGTGAGACGCTCCAGTTTTAAAATAGTACTCGTGCACCACGCAACACCAGGTGCTAAAATAATGACTAAATGTATATTCACAAATGACTTGCTTATAAGTAGATACCGGAAAATAAAAACAGTTTTTATTTTTCGCTTATTAAAAATTTTAATTGTGTAAAAAACTTGTGCTTTGCAATGAAGTAAATTCTCCTGTTACTGTAATTTAATTTGCAAATAAGCCATACTACGACTATGAGGGTCGTGATCAAATCCTCTCTCCCACATGTGTCAGGATATCAAACACATCCTGTACACTTGCAAGTAATTAACCAGTTTGTTGTTAAACAATTTACCGGTGTCTCGCATAAAATGTTCGAAAATGAAGGAACCAAAACGTTTATAAAGAAACGGTTTATTAGTAAATGTGATTTTTGCATCGTTAATTTGTTATTATTCGTGAGATTATTCAGATGCGAGGGCACCGAGCTTGACGGTATGTTTATTCCTGGGATTCTGCAGCCAATGACACAACTAACGAGAAGAATGCAACATAGAACTTAAATATAGTATCAGCGGCTGACCTCCGCTGCGTATGTCTGCCAGTTGTCGTTACTAATAACATTAGCCCTTGTAGTTTTTCCACATAGTATGATCTAAAATTACCTTCAACAAAACATTTACTCCAAATACTGAATTTAAAATAGCTCGAATTTATTTTAAATTCCCCTTAAGTGCAAGCAACAAAGTCTGTGCCAATTTATGTTGAAAAAAGCGAAAAGGTCCTTAGATACAATTTTTGATTACGTTATATCGACGTGGTATTTAACATGTATTTTCTGCGTTCTTTCTATATAGCAAACTCTTAATAGAAAATAAAGCGCTTGCAATGTGTTGCCTGGAGCACGGCCAAGAAAATGACATTTCCAACCGAGTACACTCTAAAGAAGCTGTGGTGAACTTAATAAAATGTGTCTGCAATGCTTCTCATTTTTTTGTAGAATTCTACCAGCAATTTAATTAACTCCTTATGGATAAGCATAATTTAAACAGAAACAAATTAAGGTAAGATGCCCTCGCATAGCTTTATACAAAAAATTATTATAAAAATTGTAACTTTTTGCATTTTTAGAAATACGGATTAGTTGATAAATTGAATAGGAAATTTCACACATATAGATAAACGATTGTACAAGGTTGTTCCTAATCGTTAACCAATATTGTAACGATTTAAACATATTCCATTAATTACCAAAGTCTCCGTTCTAAAGTCGATATTTGAAAATTTAACAAAAATTGCCAATTTAATAGCATATATTTTTACAAATTCAATGTTATTTGTACTTATCTGCATTCAAAAGATATACATACGTAAAAATACAATGGCTTAATTTAATTTCGTCCTTTTAAACATTCACAATATGTTTTAGTTAGAAAAATATATAATTTAAATGTTTAAAAACTTTGATAAACCAAAAACAGTTTTCCACTGTCCTACGTTTTTTTTCTTCTTAACAAAAAAATATTCTTTATTATTCAAAGAAATTAAGATTTCTTATATTATATGTTAATTCGCAAGTCCCGTTTAATTCGAATTGGTATTTCAGTCCATTGGGTCCTTTATAATGCAAATATTTCAAACGGTTAACGCAGAGTGACCAAAAATAAAAGCAAACATGTAAGCGTTAACATTACCTTACCGAATGTTATTAGAAAACTGTACGATGATACAACTGGATAAGTAGTATCAAGTTTGTGCCAATAAAGTAGATTCAAAATGTTACATCGATACAGAATAAAAATTTTAAAGATCGCCATTGTAAGCAATTTATTCATTTATTTAAACAGCAGTTCAAGAGAAACACACAAACTACGTCCGTTACGAACTCTATAATGCAGAAAACAGAACGTGTTTGCTAAAAAAACACCTCATCAGGCATTACCATCAAATTCAGACAAAAGACAATGTTGTCATCGTTAGAAAACCTCAAATTCTAAAAGCTTTTTAATCCGATATTTCCAGATGAATACAAACCGAGCTTTAGACCAAAGCATTATTTTGTGTCGTGTTTTGTCTAAAAAAAAGAATACTAGTAATGTTTAAAAAGCGTGCAAAATTATCATGTAATGTGTAGACTCCTGTTAAATATACTGCTCGTCAAAACTTAGGGATATTACAAGTATTCGAATAAAATATTTAGTTCCAATTTGAATCTGTTGTCAAAGATGACATAAAATAGAGATAACGTAACCTCTAATTTTTACTTTGTAATCACAAAACGTTATCTGTGTTATCTGAATGCTTAATCTGTTATTTCTATTTTGAAACGTCTGAATTGGCAAGTGTTGACTGTACGCAAACATTACTGAAAAGTATTTTCACGTTTTTCGAATTCATAGTAATGGTTAGAAGAAAGTTAAGTCTTGGTGTTTCGCAAAGTGTGATTTCTTGGTTAGTTAGACGTTACACCAACACGTAAACTGTTACGAAACGACATAGAACTGGAAGACCAAAAATTACTACGCTCGTCCACAATCGCTATACTACCCTGGCAACTAAAAGAGCGCTACTTTGTACCTGCAGAGTGCTAAATTAAAGGTTTTTTAATGCGTCGAAACTTGCCGAGGTGAATTTGAGGTCAAGACGTCTATTAAGAAAAAAACTGGCAAGAAGAATCGAAGTCTGTGTTCTTCACCGACGAGTCGCATTTTGGAAGATTTTCTGACAGTCGACGTGTACGAGTTTGAACCAATCGATAGTGCCCAGAAATCGTCGACCCGTTTCTGAAATCCATCGAATTCGAGGAGGTACGACTACAGTGTGTAGAGGAATTTGTTTTAATGGACGCACAGACTTGTTGGTGTTGAATAGAAATATGACAGGTGAGGTTAACTGAGAGGATGTCATCGACAGTGTGATTTCAAACTTATTCCCCTTTTGCCATTACCTCCAAGATTTACCGATTTGAATTGCATAGAGCACGCATGGGATCAACTTCAGAGAGCATTGGATACACATGAACCACGCCCTTAAACTATTCTAGAGTTGAGGCATATATTGCCACAGATCTGGATACATCATGCAAGATGTGCTTAACAGTTTGGTGGAGAGTATGCAAAGACGTTGTCAAGCAGTTGAAGCTCGTGGAAGACACACTACATATTAAAAATATTCGTTCATTTTTACATTTTTAAAATGATTTAAATGTTAGGAAAAATTCCGTTGTTTTTTAATTTTTTTTGCGAAATAGTGTTAATTTGTTAGTTTCTTAACACAATGTCAATTTGTGTCAAATGTTTATTTTAAAGCAACTTTCTTGCAATATCCTTAACTTTTGACGAGCAGTTAGTTTATAAGCAAGTAATGAAATAAAATAAAATAAAAACAAAAAATAATTTTAAACTGAAATGCATTTCGTAATAACAATCCTTTCAAGTTACTCAAAAGAAAATTAACGAGAAAACAAAAAAAAACTTGAAATACAAAATTTTCTTTTAGAATTGCCAATTCTTCCCAAAACGGGTCACTTAAAAAAATGTTTAAATAGAAATTTACCTAGAACAGATGCAATTATTTTTAAAAAATTCTTAAATTTTTTATGATGAATTGTATTCAAAAATCCGAAAGTTTTATTTAAATTTAAATGTAGATTTTTGTAGGTTATATCGAGCATATACTAGTATAAAAGAATATTTCCATCAAAGGTGGTGTACAGCAAATAAATCAATTAATCAAGCAATAAAAAATAATTTAGAGAACTTCTACGTCAATAAAACTCAAAATGGCCAAAGATAGTGTTTATCCCACATATTATCAATTCCAGAGATGATTCAAATAAACCCTGAATATATTGAATGGACACATATATTATTCTTCAGAAAGCACCGTACGTGATAATCCTTCAAGGTTCACACAAACATTATTTTCAATAATGTCACTATTTACACCAAGGTGATAAAAATGCATTAACGTCAATTAACCGTTGAATATAATTACAGTTAATAAATTGGGAAAACGCCATAAAGAAAAATTGAAGTTAATAACGTATGCACAGGTTTCGCAATTACAATACTTATCTCTGCAATATATCTTAATTACGTTAGTTTTTATATTTTTACTTTACTACCTAGTAGTAGTTCAACCCTGAAAATATACATTTGAAGAAAGTTTTACTTGACGCCACAGCTGTGTACAAGGCTTTATGATCACAATTATTTATCAAAATTGAATTAAAACTTAAGTTAAAAAGGTGAATGGTAGTTGTAAGGAAAGTACATACTCTTGCTCAAATATACTTTTAGATTACGTATCAAAATAGATTCCGGAAATCGGAGCATTTGTGTCAAAAGATGCCCAGGCTGTGAGGTAGACGGCCGCGTGTGGGTGCACATGTTTTATATTCTATATGCGTGCACGACATTTGTCAGAAAGATGAGTTGTTTACACTGAATAACCACACTCGTTCTTAAACAAAAACTTTTTTTACTTACATAAGTCCTTATTAAACTACGCAAAAATCGCTAATAACTTACTCATACGAAAATGTAGTAGTATTAATTTATTCTGTCCCAATTAACTAAGCATGAACTTCATTTTAAAAAATTATATAGTGTAAAAAAGGGCACGTGGCCTAAATAGCAAAAAATGTCACGCGCGATCGTATGGAACACGTTAACGTATATGTAAATTCGTCATGATCAAAAATGGACACGCTACTTAAAAATACATCCCCTTCAAATACACGCAAGTTGGTTTAAATTAGTAACTGCAACAAATTTATCGATTACCTGAAAAACTAAAGGGGGCGAATGAAACGAGGGTCTCTTTCCCAGTGAATTATTATTGTATCTTCTTAAATAATGTAATGACCTGCAAGAGCACTTTTTTCGGTACGATACTGCTAGCATCGACCACCAAAACGGAAGTACAAAACTCGGTTCATTAATTAATCGATATACGAGAAAATTGTAGCGTTCAATAAACCCTTTCGACGAGGGAAAACCGCATGAAAACTTTATTATGAAAGTGAGGGGTACATGTGGAAATTGTGCGGTTAAGGATGTATTTTGGTAAAATCAAATCAAAATGGCTGCAACAAGGTAAGTGTTACATTCAGATACGTTGACATTTCTTTAAAATATCTGAGATAATGCAAAAATCTTGTTATCGCTGTATTTGTTGTATTTGAATATTAAACATTTTAATTACAGTAAAGCAAGCGTACATTTAAAAAGATGACAAATAAGAGTTTTTAGTGATAGTATAGAAAAACGCCATCAACGCATCGCTTGCTCCTTAATACGTGCTTTGCAAAATTCGCTTTGTCGTTATTACTGCAAACATCTGCATACCTGTATCCAAAAGAGGTACGCATGAAAGGATTTTTGTAATAACACCTGATCGTATATATTATCCCAAATTTGGTTAGTAAAAAAAAAGATAATTCTTTGTGAAGCAATTTGAAAAGCAAAGTAGGTAAAAAGTACTACTTTGGTAGTAAATTATTTTACCTAATAATGATAAAACGCGTTTTAGTCTTTTAGGAGGAAATTAAGTTCTAATTAAGAAAAGCTTTTAAAACCGGAAGTATCTAAGCATCGTCGCTATAGAAACTGGTGCAACGCAGTGGGGGTTGCAGACGTCACATGACAGGGTGTAGAGAACGTCCTCACCCCGCTATGACCGTAAGCGAGAACCCGGACGACCGCCGCGACGCAGCCGTCGACCCCGGTAGTTCACGTTCAATAGAAGTCATTGCCATCGTCCTGCGCCACTTCCTATATATACTGCTATTCACCCTGTGCGTATGTATCGCAGGATACGAACAAAGTATTATTGACGCACGGGCGTGGTTTATGCGAAATTTCATTAAAATGTACTTAAGACAACATTTACGAGTATAATCTGCACGAAACTAATTTCTAAATCTAAATAGAGCAAAGTATTACCTAGATATCTAGCATATAAAAGGTCATTAATATATGAACCATAAGATTGTCCATCAATATTACGACCTTAAAAAAATTTTCCTAATTTATATTTCAAGTGAATAACTTTAATACCTAACAAATAATGCGTTTCCAGTTACCTTTGCATAATCGAAAAATGATTACCTGTGTGGGAGCTTTTTTTAATTTGTCACTTTCATAAAAGATACAATTTGGCGCAATAATACTTAAAATACTGTCATCAACCTATGAAAAATGTTGTTTATTGTAATGTTATAATCGGGCGTATTCTTCAGTCAAGAAATAGAAGGAATTTAAAAAGGGGATAACAAAAGATTTACTAAATCTTGTACAAAGTCAAAGAATGGAACACACTCGACGTATAACACGTGTGTTAAAAAAAAAGAAAATAAATTTAACGACTATGACATTAATTCCCCTTTATTCGCCTTAAAAGGTTTGTTTAGACATTTAGCACACCGTAATATAGGTTAAGCAGCTATTTAAGCAACAAAGCACACACCTACATTTTAATATTGCAGTAGTTTACACACATGAAAATGTATTGATATAAATGCGGATATTTGATTAAAAAAAAACTAATGATTCACTCTAGTTCAAAGACCTATAATGCGTATTCATAAGAATATATTATATTCGAGGTACGTAATGGTTACACCGAACGATCAATAAGGATTAGCAGCAATTAATTACAATGTAACTACTAATAGGTCACTATACCACAAATTTTCAGAGATATCAAAGGTAGATGCACTATAAGCTACTCAGTGAAACTTTATAGGAAGATTTCATTACAGCATCCTTCCTGAAAGTCATCATCGACAGTTTTCTAACAATCGCACTTTTAGAGATAAAAGTACGAACACTGATACATACTACAAAACATAAATCAGCAATACATAACTTCTTCGGTAAATTGAAATATTTTTTATTGTATTCTTAATAAAACGAATATTTTTCCGTACAATGCGACTTCTCTTATTATTAAAACCAATAATATTTTTTTAATCCTCAAGAATTATTAAGAAATTACATAACTATTAATAACAAATTACTACTTGAACTCCGCCTGCAATAACTAACGTCTATTTAACTTCGTAGACATAAAAATATAAAGCACGTTTATCAATTTTTTATCAGTTTAAGGTTCAACATTTTTTTGCTTAATTCTTCTTCTGGTTAAAACATTTTAGAATTTATTGTTTTGCATTTTAATAAATTGCACTAGATAAGCGAATACATAATCAAAGGTGAGTGCTGGAATGCATAAATCAATACTGAAAATGCGGGTGTCGAAAATTATGAACATCATAAATCATCAAAAACGAATTCAAAAAATAACTAATAAAATGCATGCTGTTATGAAAGGGAAAAAGTACCTAGAATACATTTTACAATTTTGTATGAAGACTTACAAGTGCCATTCGTCAAAGTACTGATCGATATGTGCAAAGCATATTATTGAAAAAACGTACACGCAAAAAATTACCATATACCTTTGGCGACTAACATAATTAATTTCCTTTAAATCGCTTAAAATTTTATGTTCAAGCAAATGCCTTATTGAAGTAGATTAATGTAAATTTATAAAATACAAATTGTAGAATTTTTGTCTAATGGACACTTCAACCATATTTTCTTTAAAGAACACCACACACAGTGAATTTCAGTTTCAGTCGAACTGATAAACATAAAAATTAACAATTGTCACAATAAAAAAAACTAATAAAAACGGGAAAAAAAATAATGACTGTTCCGACACAATAATCAAAAATATAAAACATAAACATGCAATCTGACTATATAAAAAGCATGAAAGAGAAAAAGCTACTGCGAACCGTGTTAGAATAGCTGAAGCACGTGAAAATCCAGCAAAAACACAAAAGAAGAAATCAGATGAGCAATATGTGACAGACTTTACAGAAGAACAAACCAACAACAGAGATGAAAGACTTATGAATCTAAACGTCAGACGCTATGAAACCGATACATATAACAATAAATTGCAAAACCGTTACGTGTTAGTATTCTAAAAATGTATGTATCGATGCTGGAGAAGATCAAAGTACCAACCCTTAGTAGTAGCAACCCTAGATTAAGGTTTTTTTATTTTTTCGTAACTTCGTTCGTGGAAAATACGAACTTACATATTCACCAAAATACGTCCAACTAAGCATCGTCACCAAGAAACGTAAAAAACGCCAAACGTCTATTAAGAACTAATATCCGTTTTAATTTTATATATCTTGTTACAAGTGTGAAGCGTATACTAAAACTCATCATCACAATCAATGTCAATTCCAAGTTTGCAACTTCCCCATAATGTCAGATTTAGCACTGAGTGACTTTCCACTTTTATCTGAACTCAAACACTTTTTTATTTAATAACTATTTTTAATTAAAATATTTGATTAGTTTGTGCAACGTTTTAAATTTGATGAGCAATATAACCTGTTTTCATGCAAAGGAATACATCTCTAGACTGACATCGATTATTCTAAACGAATTTATAATATAGATGAAAAAAGACCCTGTTTACACATACAGTGTTAGCATAGAAAGATGTGTGAAGAGGGTACATGATTACGAATGAACATAATGATATATTATTCAAAAAGTTACTCATGAAACTAAAATAGAGTCACTCAATACCTCCAGGTACTTTTGATGTACCAAAGTACCAAACTGAAAACAGCAAACAAAAATAGGTAATCTAGGTATGTCACTACAGCAAAAGTGCTGTAAAATCTGGTCGTAGTTTCCTATTCACTACAATTCTGAAGAAACAACGGCAAAAGTTCTAGACCAGACAGCAATCAAATATCAGAGATTAAAAAACTTTTTATAAACGGTACAGCCAAAGTTGTAACAAAACATTTTAGAACAAAAATACACAAAAAAATGCAGTGCTGTAAATAGATAATATTTAAGTTATATAGATACAATTAAATTTTTTCTTTAGAAAATTATCTACTCTTAGATAATAGATAAAAAATTTAAATTTTATATAGATAACAGATAACGTGAAATAATCTAGATAATAAAAATGATAAATAGAGTATATTTGAAGAACTACTACGAAAATGCTTAAAATTAATGAAGAATTACATAAAAATTGTAATTTACAAAACCAAAATGTTACGTGACTCTGGATTTTTTTAATATTATTTAAATCATCTAAATAAAAAATTATATACATATATGCAGTTACATATGACTTTCTATTTTATCATAGCATCTAGATACATATAAATAGATAAAAAATATCAAGCTAGATTAATTTATCTATATTAATTTATATAGATAATTTAATACACTGAAAAATGCAATATCAAATTCTGGTTTTGTTAGGTCAATTGGATATAGTCGATAAGCAACTTTGTTACAATGCAGACTACGTCCAGATTGTCATCGTGACGAAAATAAAAATAAAAACATCCCGGTTTTCAATATAACACTTCTTCTCATACAATTATTTCTTTCAATTCGACCTTCATCACATTTCATTACGAGTCCTTATCGTTTGGCCAATTATTAACATGTATTTAGGAATATGACCGCTTTCTAAAAATACGTTGTTTTAGTTTAAACTTCCATTTTGTACAGTAAATCAATTTAAGATAATATATTTTTATTTTATACGTAAAACAAAGACAACAAGCATATTAACACCAGTTACTTTATTAGTACCACGAAGAACAAGTATAAATCATGCAAATTCCCAATATGTAATATGAAATCCAAAAACTGCCACCTGAAATCTTCAGTGCCAATAAAAATAAAGAAAACAGATTAAATAGAAATAAAAAAATGTAACAGGTAATAAAAACGAAATCGTAAACCACCGTTTAAAACAAAGACATTTTTGTTTGCTGAGTATACTGCCACCACCTTTCTCATATTATTTAAAGCGTCTATACACATGAGCTGTAATGTGAAATTGTACAAGTCACCATTTCAGAAGAAAATTTGTGACAAGAATTTCCAATTTTAGAGAAAAAGAAAAATCTCGAAATGTAACGCAATTAAAATGTTAAATGGTTACGATGGTGGAAGAAGTAATTACAAGGAATTTCTAGAACACTGGAGCAATAACCATTAAGAGCAGATTGTAGCAAAATGTTAAAGCGTATAAAATTACAAATTAAAAAGATATGAGTATTTAATAGTCGTTAAATGTAATTTTTTGTTAGTATTTAAAAACTATGGAATTAACATGTAATGTGGCTGCAGGTTCTTTGTTTGCGGGTGAGCATTCCAGCGACTGCAACCGTCTTTCTCACACTTCCTGTCGTCTCAAGCCAAGAGGCCTTGAGACTAACTTAGTTCAACATCCGCGCACGGTGTTGGCCTGAAAGACTTCACAGCCGCTGCCGTTTGAGTTGTAGTTGCGTTTTCCTTCGTAATTTCACTTTCATTCATTCTTTGTTTATATTAATCAATTCCCCTTAAGGAGCACTTAATTAAATAAATTTTGAACAAAAATGTAATCGACAATGCAAGAAACGCACGTATAGGATATCCTTCTCGAATTCTAATTCTCGGAATTGTACGCCCACTTATCCCCATAAACCGATGAGAAACTTGTATCATTTAAATTTCAACGGAAGTCACCATAGAAGTTAGAGAAAGACTATCAAAATAAAATACTTTACCTAACTGATAAAAATAAAGACGAGGTTGAAAAAAAATATAATTCAAAAACTGCCTTTAAACTGGAGCATATCCAGTTACTAAATACAGCGAGTTAAAAATGGTATGCAGACTTATTCGTTTTGTAACAAATTTACAGCAACAATATTAACTGACGCAAATTAAAAAATATTCTTTTCTTTAATGAAATGAAATTAAAAAAAAATGATTTAATTTAATGGGGAATAATAAATAAAAATAATCTTAATATAATTGGAGAAAAAGCGATTTGCATTAATGGTTTATATCCGTACAAAATGGGCATTTAAAACAATTTTTTTTCAAAAGAAATAAAAAAAATCGTAAAATTTTAATTGAAGTAATTTTTTTTGTAAACACAGCGGCCACCTTGTGCAGTAATGCCTATAAATAAGATAAATTTTAATGATATATTTTAATTGATCTATAAAAAGGTGCATTTTTGTTCAATAAATGATTGCGGGTTCACTCCTTGGGTCATTTGTACAGTTTGCGAATACCACGAAGTTTAAGGCGTAGGAGTTCAGCGAGCATAAGAGTCGTCATGAAGTAGTATCGTAGGTCATGGTTTCCAAATGTCCAAGCTTAGACTTACGTTGTGCAGAGGATATTAAGTAACTTATTAGAATAACATATGACGTTGCACTTGCTATGGATTCTGGGTCAACGACTGCTGGTGCTGCTGTAGAGGACTGACGTGTGTAAGCAAAGGCTACTTAACATTTCTTGCGTTAGAAAGTGATAAATAAATACTACCGTGGAATGTAGTTAACCTGTACATTAGGTTACGTCTGAGATTCATGATCCATGAATTATAGACTGGACGGTGTTAAGATGTAGAGGATTCAATTACCCCAATCTTTTAATTAATATTGATTAAAAATTTTATTGTACGCCGTAAAACGTCAATTTCCATTTTACAATTTCAACGCTAGTTTGTAACTTGTACAATAGTAATTTTCCTCCATATACCACAAACATGACCATGAAATTCTCTTTTTAAACTGGTTTATATATTTAGTTACACTTAAAATACTTTTTTTCTTTACTCGAGCAGTTTTTTACGATCGCTTTATTTACCGATTGCGGAGAAAAAATTCAATACTCGTACACTTGCAATTAAAACTGCCTCCCGACATTTAATAACCGTCTGGTACACCTATGAATAATTTTATTATCGTCGAATGTCATGGACATCTTTGTGTTGCAGTCTGAGAATATTAAAAATATGAGCTTTAGTCATGTGAAATAATTGTGGTCATAATAGTCCAAGTAAGAATTCTTCGAAAAAACCGAAGGAACGACAGAGTCCATTCAACTTTTCACAAATATTTATTTAACAAAAATTGGAACAAATCCCTAAATAAAGCATCAAATCATTTGCGGAATTACAACAATTATCTATAGCTATAATTAGTATGTAAGTGTTTATAACATGTCGTAATCGTTCGTTCTTATTTCTAGTCTATTTCTATTTTCTCGTGATAGTTAAAATTAGATGTTCCGAAACAATTACTTTAAAAGAAAACTGAACTGCAATTGTTTCCGAATCAATTACCAGCTCGTATTTCCAAAAAAATGTTTTCCTTTGTTCGAATCGAGGTTAACACAAAGCTTTTGAATAAACGTCTTTTCTACAATAGTACAACTGGCGAATAAATAATTTTTCAGTTCAATTCAGGAAAAAAATAGATCTATTAAGAATCGCTTGGATTCTTGGATATTTTTGCTCATTTAACCTAAGAACATTAAATATGTCAATTTTACAACATATTTCAGTAAATTAGATGGGTACGGATATAGACACTTTTACAAAATCACGATATTTTTCAAGTTATCATATTTCGATTTTGAAGAAAGTTATTCTAAATTTTATGAGAATCAAAACCACTACATTAGTTCTATTTTATTGAACTGTTTCTGTAAGATAATATAAATTATTTTGCTAGTTTAAATTGTTTTTTTTTGAGAGATTATCAATGACAATAACAGTAAACCAGAACCTTTTAAGATAACAACCGGACTGCAAAATTCAGTTCTCAACACACTAATATAAAATCGAAACGTTTTGAAGATAATTCACGACAATAAACTATACCATATTTATTTATTTACTGACAGATCAGAACACAACATAACAATCATTATACCAAATTGATAAACATTCTGTCAAAAAGTACCTGGTCAGATGCATTGATTTTCTTCCAGGCCTTGTACACTTTTTTTACACATTTTATTTCAGCGCTTCTCAATAACATAGGAATGAAATGAGTATACGCATATATAAAACAAAAAAAAAGAAAAAGGACAACCATTTAAATTTCTTAATTATTAAACAAAGTAGCACTTGCAACGTAGTGAGCAAACAAAAAATCGTACTCTTACTGTACTTTTGTATAATAGTATTCGATGAGCAAAAATGCTAAAATGTAAGTAAGTACCTTCATTTTCCACCAGTGTGCTGCGACCTATACCATAAATAAAAAGCAAATAACAATTTTGAACCTTTTGGATTCATAAATAACATCGCAGTAGTTAAAATGGCTTAAAACTACCATATCACAGAGATGTTTACAAACACAGAGAGAAAGAGATTGTCGATACGGATATATCGATCGAAAAGACGAGTATAATTTATTAATTGTTTAAGATATATGACTCCTGAACCTCAGATCAACATCCAAGATTAACCCTAGAATTTTCGCTTTATGTTGAAATACCCAGGTTGATGTTAATTTTGAGGAATTTCCACAAGGCATTGCCACAGAACAAGAGAACAAAAGATTTCGGGCAGTAATCCGTAAAAGAGGGAAAGTAGACTCAAGTTTATAATATGCGTCACAACTGGCAAAATAAAAGGACAGCAAAGTTGTGTCATTCTATACTCAATCTGTCATGCCTCGCCGCTTTTGACTTGATGCCATGTAATACCTCTTCAACTTCCTGCTGAGAGACAAGACAACATTGTTAATATATTAAGTTATACTACAAAAGATATTAGCTTTCGCGGTTTTTTGTTGTTTGGATTACTTTAGGCTTAGACCGCGTCGTAACGAAACACCAAGATTTTTTAAACCTGTACCTAATTTAAATATTGACCATACTGTATGGGTTCAAGAGACAAAATAACCAGAGTGATAAAGAAACATAATATCAAAACTGTCTTGACTAAGGATACCCTGAACAATTGGTTTAGATCGGCTAAAGACAAACAAAGGGTTTTAAAACATATCGAGATTTACAAAATACCGTGCTCCTGTGGATGAAGTTATATAGGACAGACGGGACGCTCTATTGAAGTTAAGAGTAAAAGAACATATGGCTCACTGCAAACACAGCAGTTACAAAATCAGCAGTGGCAGAATACGTGTGAAACCAAGGACACACGCTAAACTTTGACCAAACTTAAGTGTTGGCTAGAACTCCTTTCTATTTTCCAAGGCTGTGGAAATAAACCTAAAAAACGGTTTAAAACTCGGCAAAAATTGGCTACCAGTACTACATCCCCTAAGACAAAAATCAACATTCTTGGAAAGGACACGAACTCTTACTCCGGATAATAGCAAAGGTAAACGTGAAAATCAGTTAATTACCTGATCGCTAATGATATAATAGCGTCACTTCCTTCAGTGACATTCACAACTCCGAAGATGTAAGCTGCAATGTCTTACAAAACGTCAGTTTGCTTGGGTTCACGAACAACAATACGGCAAAATCCAAGCTCTACTTCTTGTGTTGACTCTCAAAGACTAGAGAACAAAACCAAGAATTCTGGGTGTTCAACTACGACGCGTTTTAAGCCGAAAGTCGCTTATAATCGTAACCAAAAAAAATTTTCAACTGTAAAAAGTGGAATTGATAAACTTGTAACTTATTGGTAAAGCATTATAGATATATATATATATGTATAGATTGTGATAAGGAGTATTTCTAAGTGTATGTCCTCAAATGAAAAAGTCTAGTCGAAATTTTATTCAAAATTCCCAAGTCCCCAGCCAAAATCATAATAAACCAAAATTAGATCAGTTGGATTTGTTTTAATAAAACATCAGTTTTGTAAGCAGCCAAGATTTCTATCTAGTAATCTCAAGCTAAAAAAGCAAGGTACCACGCTAAAAAAAGACGTTTTCTCCCAAAGAAGACAAACTATTGGGTACTCACAAAATATGTCTTTTTTTCCATCTTTACTTAGACAATTTTTATTGAAAAACTAAAATATCACGGCAATACTGAAAATTACCAATCTTCGATACATACTTAGAATAACTAACAACAAATTTCTTCGTTCTCTGCGTTACAAAAAATTTTATTCTGCGAATATAGTTGACGCAAAAATATTTATTAATTGGTGTATTTTAACTTTTTAACTTAACCCCAAAATTAAAATAATATCAGTGTTAATCGATGTGTAAAGAATACTTATAAACAAAACATAAAAATAAAAAACATTGATTTATAGATTTTATAAAAATAGGAATTTTCTAATTACACGTTTTATTAGACCTTTCCTAATATAATTATTAGAAAAACAAAGTTTATAGAATGTTATATTCCTGCAGGTAAACATTCAGCAAATATACCAAAATATCCAGGTAGTTTTTCGAAGAATTCCAAAAGAACATTTACAGCCTAAAAGTTGTTAAATAGAACTAATACAAATACTGTACTTTAAGAGAAGACATGTCAAAAACCATTTTAATTTTACGACTTAACAAGTCGGCTTTTGTAACAATATCGTCAAAAAGAAACTTGAAGTGAAATCTAAATGAAGAGACCCTTCAATTGTCCAAAACAGATCGGGTAGTAAAAACGGGTTTTGCTTTTAAAAATGGTTTACTTAAAATTCAAGGATTTACATTGATTTTCTATTTTTGCATACATTGTTTGAGTTCTGGTAATCGGCAAAAAACGTTAATCTGTTTTCTTTGTATTACGTGCAAAGACCTTGGAAAAATGCCCACAAAAGAAACTGCAGGTCATTCATTACTAGTGGCATAGTAGGTATGTACTACATTAGCAGTAAAACATTTAAGTAAATGCAAAATTACTGGTAGTTTAATCATTTTTTGAGGTGTTATCTTCCAGCACATCAAATATTTGATTTTTGATTTAATTCGCGTATTTACCTGTATGCAATAAACGCAACACGTTTTAGGATCATTCAGTAAAATTTTCCAATTTATATGCAATAAAATAGTATAGGTAGATGCTGAGTCCATCCTCAAGATTTTATTTAAAATGGTAATTGAAAAAAATATTCTAACAAATGAATTCGAAACATTTCAAAGAAATTAAAGGTATTTACATACATGCCGCAACTGTAATCATATCTTATCTTTGTTTATATATTTAAGCTAATACTCTTAGTTTATCCTACTTTTGAGATTATAAAAATTTGGGTGCACTTAGTTGAAATTACTCGTTTTTAAATAGTTCGTAGAATAAACGGCAATATTAAAAAGGAATTCTGAAATGCAGGTAACAATGATCAGACTTGCAAATTAGTAAGTAATCTTTTAACTGGTAGTCGTAGTGATTAACTACACCCATGCCGACTTTTTTTCCGAGAATATTTATGTATTTTGCATGGTGTTTCAAATTTAACAGTGTGTTGTTCAGTAGGGTTTAGTTGTCCGATAAGATATGAAAGTGTTTTGACCTTATCTTTCGTACACACGTATCAGAGAAATAATAACATCGTCAGATAAGTGATTTTGGTCTTGGTTAAATATATAATCGCGCCTTTAAATACAAATTTCTGGCAATAACTTATGAAATTGCTGGATAAAATTACCTATTAAGAAGCGAACGTTAAAATGTAAAATATTCGTTTTCAAAAAAGAGCAGCTGAAGAGTATGTTTTAACCGATAGAATATTTCCATAACATCGAGGGAAGAACTTGATGTAAATATCCATTGTAAAATAAAGGTCGCAAGAAGTAGGTATATATGCTTATCATTGGGGTACCCGTTGTACTCGCTAAGCAGCCATAACCGGTGGTTGATGGTAGATTCTCCCGACCAGACGGCATCAGGGTGGCAGCTGCGAAACAGACCTCGGGCAAGGGCCTCTCTTTGTGCGGCTTCATATGACGGTCTTCCGGCCAGCTGCCGTCATCAGCCCCAAAGCCAAGCAACTTTGACCTCAATAACCCTCTTACTAGGAGGCCACCAACATTTGTTATATATTTCTCGTGGAACACTTTTTTAGGTCATTAACAGCAACATTTGTTACCTTACACGAATCTAGAGATTTTTAGTAATTTCGCGCGTGATTGATTAATAAAACTTACCATTTATAAACAGTACAAGTTGCGGCTATAAATTGAAGTCGTTATTAAATTTAATGTCGAATATAATAAACAAATAAAAATAGTAAGAAGTAGTCAGTGACACATGACCGCGGCAAGTTTAACGACTACTATGTCCGGTGGTCAATGCCTGCTCTGGAATAATCTAAGCGTTAACAGGAAGAGCGATGGGCTCTAGGTAGGTACTAAGCATGAAAAAATTACGTTTCAACACATAAGTCGATTAACTCAAATAAAAGTTGAATAAACGACGAATAATTAATACTAGTTCGGAACTTTCCTATTTTAAACGGCTAAAGTAATATAGAAAAAACACGAAGGTTAGTTGCTGTTGTTTCCGCTAATTTACTCGTTGGTAATAATAATACCTAGCCTTGATAAACATTTTTTGCTGATGAGTCGAGAGGTCAGTATAACGTTTAGCCTTGTAAGCGGTTGATCATAAAATCATCTTTAGTTTTTCTTCAAAGTTCAACACTTTCTAACAACAAGGACAACGAGCTTAATTAGTTAAGTTACGTGGTATGCTCCAATAAATATTACACAGAACGTTCAGTCAGACGCAACAAATGAGAATGCTTCGTGCGATCAAAGAATGCTATTTTTGGATAGTTCAAACAAAATTTTAAAAACACGTTCATCACATAAACAAAATCTGAAATACAGTTTTAATAACGTAATAGTGTAGCGTTATCTACACGAACTACAACTCAAACCACTTCTTCAATTGGGCCTAATTAAACTGTTTCGCTCGTATGTTTGCTAAAGTACATATATATTAGTTGTAACATCTAAAAATAGTTAAATCAATGTAAAGAGGAGGTATGTGGTAACTTCCGTAGAGGATTTAAAAAGTTCTCACCAGTTCAAACAGTTTTTGTATAAGTTGGGTCCGGAAACTAAAACACAGGTAAGCGCATTCAAACGAAAAGTTCCAGAGGTACATACAACCTTGATCGTTTGATTAAATTTTAAAACGACCTCCTTGACGTTATTGTTCTGATGGTATTCATAAAGAAAAAAGTAGAAGGTTAACAGTCTGTGTGGAAACCACTCGGTCTACATAAAAATCGCTATAAATCTTCAAGTACATACACATGCATCGATTGCTTAAGCGAATTACGTGCTTCATTTGTAAAAATATTTTAAATTAAAGAACCTACCGCAGACTTGATCTTATGGGCCAAAACGACATTTATGATTATTTTATGGTTATTAGTTTACATCGCAAAAATTTGTTTAAGCGAAGTAAGCTCAGTTACCGAAAAGACGACTGTGCTGCAAACAATGCACGTCACAATCATTGTGCAAAAGTTTAAACGTTTAGGTTAAATATTTATAAGATATCGAACAACTGTTATTTAAGCATATTTAAAAAGGAAACAATGCAGGACAAGACACCTACGTATGGCTAAGTGACTTAACTTTCCCTTATTAATTTACTGTGCACGGGTCACTACAATTGCATAAGTTTTGATTTTTTTTAATTTAGTTTATGCAAGCTGTCTACAACTACGATATTCGGTTAAAGAAAAAATTACAAGGTACACACTACGTACATCCTCTGTTATTACAGGTCAAGTACTAGAAATTTTAAGATATGAACGACGGAAATACTTATTACCACTGTTTATAAAATACTACCTTTTATACTACAATTATTTTTTCTCACATTCACATCCTGACATGATTCACAATAATTAAATGTGACGAGGCCCCCTAATCCTCTGTTCTAACTAAATCTAATTTAATATGTTTTTACCTTAATAAGCACATAAAAACATCAAAAATATCCGTTAATGGAAAACATGGTTTTACTAAAGTGCCTCTTACAATACTCACACGGAGCTATGTAGTTGATTACGTTATTGCCAGTGAACTTTCAGTAATAAGAAATAACAGACTTTTCGGAGCAATATCCTAACGAAAATAACTCACATGAAAATTTAAAATCCAAAAACTCGTTGCCAAAAGTTTGATTTTGATAATGTAAATCTTATTTTGACGAGTTGTTTCCATCGCGATTATTACGAAGTCTATACAACTTAATATATGAAAGTGAAACAATATTATTGTGTTATTAAAATATGCGTTTGTTGCGATTTTACAATACTCAAATATAAATTTGTACAGAAAAATGTAAATTCCATAACAAATCCATGTGGTGTCATTCGAAAAATGTTGTTCCTAGCATTCACATGTAAATTTTACATTCTATTTAAAAAAATCATTTTACACTCCTGGCGTGAATTCGGTTGGCAAAAGTTTCCATCTGCTAGTATTGGAGGACACTAACACTATTTTAAGTATAATTTACTGGTCAAATAAAATAGGTAATATTTCGCAATAACTATGGTTGCACTTTATCATACTATCGGTGATTAATTAATTACCAACCGATCAAATATTAAATCCAATTAAACAAATTCCAAAAAAATTTAATAAAAAGACGTCAAACAAAGGAAGTACGCTTTACTTTAAGTAGCGGAGATTATGAGTACAGCCAAAATTTAGTTTGTTATATATTTTATTAGTCACAATTAAAAATCGCCAAGAATTACCATACACCGAAGGTCAGCAGTTAATGTTGATATTAAAACGTTGTTGGCCAAGTAGAACAAGTTATTCACCTCGTTCATATATATTTATAAATTCAACGGCTTCGTAAATTAAAAAAAATACGTACGTAAAATCTAATTTTTCACACCGATATCTTTGGAAATGGGTATTTAATAAGTAATCGTTGAAATGTCAAAATGCTTTGGATATGCAGTGGGCGAGGCAATTAAATATATAAATCTGGAACAATTACGGCAGTACATGCCCAGCCCTAACGAGATGTTGAAACTGCGTCACCTGGGTACAAATATTTCAATATTTTTTTTAAATACCACGAAAGTAGTAAAGCATATATGCTTTACAATTAAACAAGGAAACTTATTGCCGCAATTCTAATGGATTGTTAAGTTAATTTCGTGCTCTTATGGATGAATTTAAAGCGCAAATTGTTAATTTAGATAAGTAATCGCATTACCTGATAGTAAAAATTTGCAATGTGCAAAAACGGTCTTATTCGAGTTTTTACTTAACATTCTTTGAATAGTAAAAGACCAGCGGCACGACATTCTTCCTTTTTTTCCGCGTCTGGGCACATTTAGTATAGACAAAATAATATAAAAGAGCTCAAGATCGGGTTGCCCTTGTTGGCGGTCGAGTTTCATCTCGTGTGGGGTCAGACGAGCTTTTGTTACGACAATTTTGCCAGACGATTGATTCGTTTAATACAGAAGAACCCGGATTATTTGTCTAGAAGAAACTAACGAACTTCCACTTGGCAAACAAAAGCGCGACAGCAACGTTCACGTGTAATAAGAAGAAAATGCTGATTAGCGATTGGTAAAGAATTAGAGTGTTAGGTAATCGTGTGTAATTCACTTGCGATAGTCAAAAATACGGATGGAACAGCTGGTTGTTGATTTAGAATGTTCTAGCAGCCTACAGACCAAGTATAGCGACCCTGAAGTTGTCTAGGAAGGTCAAGGAATCTACGCATTCGTCGTTCACAACAGTTCATCATCGTCTGGAGTTCAAGAAAAACAATAAAAAGCTTGTTTTCCCTGTTGATACTATAAAAAGATGTTTATAATTAGTAGACTAATAAAATGGTGACATAATCGGTATAAAACGCATTTATAACTTATGTAAATTTTAAATAATTGTGTGATGCTCTCATTTAATGTCGTTCATCTTGTTTACGTTGTATACATGCATTATTGTTATTATAACTCTTGTATTTGCAGTATTTGCTAAAAACAGTTTAACAAAGAAATATTTAATTGCGTTACCTTATGAAATAACAATAAACAATGACTAAACAAATGACACGGTGTTTAATCACATTATGTTGGCGTTTAAAAGTCAATTTTACAAATTTTTCACTTTTATTCTATTATTTATATTTTCTCCGAGGCATTGTTGTTTTAGTAATAAAGAAATTTCCGTGATCTAAACGTCCGTACTATTATTTCTAAACACTTTATAAGTATTATATATCTATTTACAACATAATAATCAATTAGTAATAAAGTATGTTAACCTTCAATACTGCGCACAAAAAGTTGAATGTACGACGACTTTTTTAAGGAACAACAAAAAACACAAGCTATTGCACTTTAAGTAGGAGTTCACGGTCACTTGCCATACTACAATTCCTTTCATTCAATTCATTTTCATTTGCTAAACGTCATTCTGTTAACTACGTTTGTAGTGTCTATCATATATTGTAACACAATTACAGTACCTGTGTAAATAAACACCACCATCAAACATATTTAATTAACTCTTCTTGTAAATGATAATATTACGTATGTCCTTTGTTCTTTAAATGATACGCAATAAGTAGCTCTTACGCAATAACTAAATTTTAGTATCAAACAAACTCGAACACTTCCAAATTCGCAGGGAATACTATTAATAAAAACACCTGACCTTTCATGTATAAATCCAAAATGTAATTATAAAATTCATTAAATTTATAATGAAGTCAGCGACCTAAATTACAACTATCATGGAAATCACAATAAAATTCAATTATCGAATTGATAAGATGTAATCAAAGTGAAATATGAAGGGAATTAACCATTCACGCAAATCCTCAACACAGTGCATTACAATGAACAACGTATTTTAAACGCCATGGTAATTGGAGAAGCATTCATTTGTTCTTTATCAAACCTTAGAGCCTTTGTCAACCTATGATCGCGTTTCTAATTTAAACCAAACTGTATAAAACAAGAAAAATAATCAAATACATAAAAATGACAATTTGAATAAATCAATGATTTCAGAGAAGCTGTCTCCAGTTTCAGATTTTTACAGGACCAAGCTCCAATTCGCTTAGAAACTCGAATCATTGCTTTTTTAACTTTTTTAAAACTTGATTCTCCATACGTCTGGGTTTTATACCTTCGTTTGGAGCTTGTATACTCAACCTGAAGTAATGAGAAAACAGCAATGTCGAAATCGAAACACTTTTTCCCAGTAAAATTGATTTTAAAAATTTCAAAAACAAAGATACAGCAGCAGTATTTGAAAATATAGAAAGTAGAGTCACTGATTCATTGCCACCACATCATCACACACTCCAAAGATCGTGAACACATTGTTAATTTAATTAAAGACTAAAAAATCGAGATTTAGTGTCATTTTTAAGACGAAATATGTACCTATGTAAAATATTTAACCAACGATGTTTCTTACTTTAAACCAAAAAGTAATAAGAATACATGTCATGGTACAGTTATTTTACAACAAAAAATCATTTATCATCTGAAGATGATTTTCCTGTGCTGCTACAGACTATTTATACGTCCTGCAACTGAAATTTGATTTAAAAAAACAATTCTTGACCATAAAAACACTACGGAAGAGTATGAATTTGTAATTATACAGAAACAAATTATCATTCGATGGAAAAATTTGTTATGGACAAATTAAAAAAATTAAGATAACATGAAAAATATATATATGTACTAATAAAAATTAAGAAAAAAAATAATTGTTTAAAGCAAATTTTTTGTAAATTGTGCTGAGCGGTAAATGATGGCAAAGAACGTTATTCTTAATGTGTCATTTTGATTGTTTTGGTGATTTACATCAAACAAAACCGCCAGTAAAAAATAATCACCAATGCATAAATAACTGTCGTTTTTTTATCACGAAAACATCTCAACTTCGGTTACCGATCGCAGGTAAAATGTGCAAAACTACAACTTGAAAATAACGATTCGCACAGCAAATCGAAGACAAATATAAATAAGAACTTTGTTACTGAACTTCTGGGAACTCCAGTAAAAACATGTTTTTTTAACTTAACAATAATGGATGTTCATTAAAATAAGATTACCTTTAAATAAAACATTAAAGTATAAAAGAATTCTTTCTTTCGATATAAGTGATCTAATCTTTTGCATTAAAAGAAATGCTTAATATTCATTATCGTTTTTATTTAAAAAAAAATGTATAGGAAATGGCGTATTCACTTTTATCTGAAAATAAACACATAATTATTGACAACCGTTGAACTAACAAATAGAAACAGCTGTTGTAACGAATTGTACCCGCCAACAAAATCGGTTAGCAGTTGGCGCTACAAAACTGGTGTACGAAACCACTTGAACAACGGAAATAAAATTTAAATCGAGCATCCACGTGCTCAGATTAATTTGTACGTCCCCGATCGCCCGTATCTCTCAAAATTGATCAAAAAATTATGAAAAGAAATTGAGTGCAAAAAATGAGTCATGTAAGAGAAAATGGATCCTCGGCGCGAACACCACAACATCCTCCGGATGAAACGTATTGAATATCTACAGTATATCTCGTGTAATCGAATATAAGTATAAAATTTGTTGATTGTCTGTACGTGAATAAAACTCGAGAATGCATTTTCTTCCCATCACTATTATTGTTATGTGATTACCTTTTATAGTAATCTAACGCAAATACACAACTGTTTCCTGTCGGAGTGTACCTATGATACCCGTACATGTATAATAATTAAAGTTAAATTACCACAGGATTTCCTACTATAATTAAAAACAAACACAAAATTTCAATTTCGCAGATGTACATACATTAGTTAAAAACGTAAAAAAGTTTTTCATATTTTCAATTGTGCTTGTACTCGAAAAGAAACACGAAATTATGATTGATAACGATAAAAATAACGAAGTAGTTTTTGACCTATTTTGTTGGTACGCCGTTTGGGGTCGATGGTATAGTCAAAACGTACGAACAGGTTTATTATTAATAGGCGATAAAATAGTTTTGATATAAATACCGATCGATTGATGTTTAAGTTTTTGTTGAACAGCCTGTACGTTAAGTTAGTCAGCGATAAACACGCAAACGTTCCCCCCAACGAGTAATCGAATACTTTTATGCGTATTAATAAGGTCAATTTTATATAAAAGAAACGAAGATAAACAATACGTTAATGTTAGTATGGTAAAAAGTATAATGTTTGTCCTACCTTGTCTGCCAACGATTTCCGCCACGTGTTCTGAACTTGGTACCGGTACACATTCGGTCATATTTTGAGATTTCTTAGACCTGGTTTCTTCGAGTCCAATGGTACTTAGCGGGTTTAGAAGAGGGCCAAAATCGGATGGACTTTCGGGTTCCGAAACTGATGCCGCCGAGTCCGGGAATCGTAGCATTGAAAGCTCGTAAGCAAGCTGAAAAGCGCGCGTTTCGATATTATCCTCCCCGGATCGATCCATTTCGGTAAATAAGCAAGAAGATGAAGGCATCACTGTGCACAAAGCAACACCAAAAGTTCACAAGTTTGCAACGTGAAAAACCAACTTGATTGTCGTTGATTTTATAGAAATTTGCTTACACTAAGGCTTTTAGCCTCAAGTTCAAATAGCAACAACGTTCTTAAGACATAAAAAACGACGAAGTATTAAAATGGTTTACCGGTATAAAAATATAAACATTTAGTATTAGGGATTAAGCTTTTATTGTAATCAAGCAGATGTAAACCAACTGCTTGTTTGTATTCAACTGAATGTCTTTGAGGAGCATGTTGTAGACCTACCATGTGCGCAAGATTCTATTGCGTGGTCATGCGCGCTAGAATAACCGAGATGCCGGTTTTCAAAGTTATTCTAAATACAGACACCTCACGCTAATAAAACGAAATAAATCGACAAAGCACGAACCGGTAAATTACCAACAAAACTAAACACGTGGTAACCGGCTTTTTAAATTATTTATATTTTACTACGAAGTTAAAAATCGAACAAACCTCCAGCACGACTAACATCCATTTTCTCAACCACCCGGCGTATAAAAACCAACCACAAGTTACAAACGCTCCCTACAAAAACACGTATACTGAGAAAACCTTAATCAAAGGAAAACACTCAACTTAAAATTATCTACAATTCAAATTACTCCGTATTTCTGTGCAAATGCCAAACGCGTACAAAGGATGCAACAACAGCATTTATCTATAAATTGTACGTTTCCTTGTCCCTATTATTAAATTAATGCGCACGCAAAAATAAGCGTCGGCTTGAATTCAAAAATACAATTACTGAATTTCAAATAACAGATATGAAATCAAAGCATCGCCATGTTGTCATCTGTAACAGAAGCTAACGGAAAAGAGGGATTCTTTGTTATTTATGAGGCACCCTAAATTTTAAACGTGGCTAGAACAGATACATCGAATCTACATTATTCAAAAAAATGAATATATTAAATCTGTTTAATTTGTAACATTCAAGCAAAAATGTTTTAATAATTTAATTGTTAAATTAAATGCAAAAACACCACTATAACAAAAATTTCTGAAATATTTTATTCTTAATCTTTGCACCAAGGAAGCAATGAAGGAAGTAACTGAAAATTCTATTTTTCAAATGTGACATAATGTAACATATTCCCAAAAAATTGTAATACAATCTTAATATTTTAATTTAAAATCGCACAAAATCGTTTTTCAAAAGAGTTTGTGGAAACTAATGTGTAAGTGTATTTTCCAAAATAATTTACTATTGATTAATTCTAATTTCTTTTATCAATGAATAATAATGCCTCGGTGCCAATTATAGCTAAATTATGAAAATAAAGAAACAATAATTATTTAGAACAACATTTGATTTTCTTTGAACAAATATAGTAATTATAAAAAATTAAACTAATATACTAAAATGATTCACAAAACTAAATATGTCACTGTTTCAACAATGTCTGCGAAGACGACTTCAACTCTAAACTAAATCAAGTAAAACTAACATTAAATTCAGTGTCAAATTTGTTTACATTTAATATTATGTATGTATTAAGTTGGGCATACAAACACATCTTCTGGGTCACAATTCTCGTGAGTCCAACGTAACTCGGCATCATAGTCATTCTTGCCATCACTGTCTTCATCAAAAATAACTTCTTCCATGTACTAGGTGACCAAATAAGAATGCAAAGTGCTGTATCACGGAAACTATTCATCGCAGAGACTTGCGGTAAAAAATTATATCATTAAAGTGGCCAAAAGAAAATCCTGGAAATTGTTTTTAGGTTTAGAAGATGGGCGCCACGGGGCCGTTTAAAGTAATTTTTCACTAAATTACACCTACGATTTTCCGTTATTTTTCTTTATCACTAGTACATCAAGAAAGGCTAGACTGCTGTTATGTTCTAACTCCATAGTAAACTTAATGCTGTTATGTGCAGAGTTTAGATTTTGAAAGAACTGGTTTAGTTTATCTTTGCCATGAGGCCATACAACAAACGTATCATCAACATATCTGAACCAAGTTTTTGGTTTTAACTCAACATTTTTCATAATTTCAGTTTCAAAATATTCCATGTAATTATTGGCTATAACTGGAGAGAGCGGTGAACCCATGGCCGCTCCTTCTACTTGTTTAAACAAGTTGTCGTTATAACTGAAATAAGTGTTTTTGAGGCAGAGTTCGATGAGCAGAACTTCTTCTTCAGTAATTCTCTCCTTGAGCAAAAACAACACTTCGTCGACCGGGACTTTAGTAAAAAGAGATACCACGTCAAATATCGTCATTTCCACTTTTTCTTTCAGTGACATTTACCACTCTGAAGATGCAAGCTGCAATGTCTTGCGAAACGTCAGTTTGTTTGGGTTCACGAACGACAATACGGCAAAGGCCAAGTTCTACTTCTTGTTTTGGCTCTCAAGAAGAGACTATGACCAAGCCTAAGTCTGGGTGTTTTACTACGACGCGGTCTAAGCCGAAAGTCGCTTATGATTTTAAACATAACAACCGCGAAAGCTTAAGATTTTATAATTTTTGTTTAACACTTTTTGACGTATCTAGTAAAATGAAGTGGTGGAGGTGATTGAATGTTTTTTTGTAAATAACAGCTGTAACTACTAAACGACAGAACGGATTTTAACAAACTTGGTTTCGTTGGAAAAAGCATTTATTGTTCCATCTTACCTGTGATATGTCTGAATTTTAGTGCTGCCGCTAGAGCACGTTTTTTGATATAATTACAAAAAACTGCAAAATTCTCTAGAAAAAAACTGCAATCAATGACTTTTTTTCCCTAAAAACGTAGTGAAATGAAAAATATTTTATTCCTACCTAGAATAACAAAGAAAAAAAAATAGTTGTAACATTTTAAAAAGACGCTTTATTCTTATTTATTTGTCTTTTTTTAAGAATCAATGATGAAATTTCACAATTTTATAACTTTTAAATGGTACTATTATTCTTAGTACAAAGAATTAAAAAAAACGTGATAGGGCATTATAATCAATGCATATAATATGCAAGTGCAAGGAAGGCAGAATATGAAGAATAGGTCATCGAAGACATAGAAATGCCTAAAATCAACTTGTCAACAAATATTAAAATTATACTTATAGAGGCAATAACTAAATATGTCAGTTCTTGAACAATGCCTGCGAAGACGACTTAAACTCTAAACTAGATAAAGTCAATGTCAACATTTTATTTATTTTTATTTACGTTTAATATTGTATATGTATTATATTGCGCATACAAGTACATCTTCTTTGTCACAGTTCTCGTGAGTCCAACAGTAACTCAGTACCATGGTCGTTCTTGCCATCGCTGTCTTCATCAAAAGTATCTTCTTCCATATAGTAGGTGGTTAGTTATCATTACTTTAAAAAGACATTATTACACTGATATTTATTCTGATTTATTTGTCTTGTTTCAGGAAAGAAAGAAAGATGATATTTCATAATTTTATTATTTTTAAACAGTATTATTCTTAGTTCAAAAATTAAAAAAAAACGTGTAGGGGCATAAAAAGCAAAAAAGACTAATTTTGAAACAAAACTAATGCTTTCCTTAATGCTCAAACTGTCTTCTATCACACTCAATGCATTGTTGGGGCCGCTCATGTGTGGACATTACAGCAGCTTGAATTTCTGCTCTTGACAGGCTACGAAAGGCATGTTGTATTCGTATTTTCATGTCGTTTCTCGTTGTTGGTGGAACAATATCTTTTAACCGACCCCATAAGTCCAAACAGGTTAAGTCTGGAGATTGGGGTGACCAAGGAAATAGACTTCGTCGTTCAATCTACCTCTGGTGATATATTAGATCTAAATGTTGTCGTACGTTTATTGAAAAATGTGCAGGACAACTGTCTAGTTGCAAAAACATATTTTGAATTACAAGAGCACATCTTCTTATAAAATAGACAGAAAATCAAGAAACGCGACATAATTGTCGTCAGACCAGTAATGCTTATTAGCAAATTAACATTTCCATCACTTCTAAAAGTAGCCTCATCTATTCAAAGAATTACGAATAAAAATTTTCTATTTTCACTAATCATACCCAACAATAATCTATCTGTAATTTAAAGTCTTCGTCATTTAAGACTTGATGTAAAACCATATGATATGAATGTAGTCTAAAAATTTAAAATAACGAACACTGCTTGAAACAAGTAAAGTATAATTTCTCGTTGGGAATAAAACCACAGTGTTTGTTTTTTAACGTTTTATTAGCAAAATTTTTGTAAACTTAACACGTTCACTTGATCAGTGCTGAACAGGTTAACTTCACAAAAATGTTGCTAATAAAGTCTTAAAGAACAAACACTGTGGTTTTATTTCCAACGAGAAGTTACGCAAATTTCGAACTAAAAGCGCAAAAACTCTCGTATCGCGTAAACGCCGATTTAGATATTGAGCTCTGTATACTCTTTGAGGCAGTGCTGCTCTTTGAAGACATTTAAAATATATCGCAATCATATCATCATTTGTAAAAGGCATTTTAATAGTTTTAAGGCTCTACTTGTCTGTGCAATGAACACTAATTACACTACCTCTATAAGTAACGACGGCTCTAGGGACCATGAAAAATTTATTATAAATTATTATTACACAGTTTTATATTTTTTATTGATAAGTACTAATGTTTTACACGATAAATTTTCATCTTTTATTATTTTTTTAGCGAATCTTTCTAGAACGTTATCAGTTTTGAAGTTTACATCGCGATTACAATAAAGAAGGCACAACCCATTCAAACGATCGTTACTTATTCTTGATTGTAGCCACGTTTTTACATGTCGTAGTGATGAAAAAGTCCTTTCTAGTTTAGCTGTACTCACCGATAATGTAATAATAATGTAATTTAAAAAGGGGGAGGCCATGCCCCCTCTTGGAGCCGCCGATGTCTATAAGAATAATTTTAATATTTGTTGACAAGTTGATTTTAGGCATTTGTTTTTCATCGATGGCCTACTCCTTATATTTTGCCTACCTGGCACTTGTATATTATATACATTGATTATTAAGCCCTTTAACGTTTTTTTTAATTTTTTTATTTGATTATTTTTAAATTCTATTAACGTGAGTGTCTTTTAAATAGAGTAACGTTTTTGGAATTCAGATAGACTTGTCAAATTTTTGACTTTTAGTATATTAATTCCGATTTTCGCCTCAAGGTCACAGTTCACGACATAATTAAATGCCTCTAATAGCGTAATTTTAAAACTTTATGATAACTAAATTTTCTTTCTTCATTGTTTTACATAGGAATAAGATATCGAGATACGGATTTCAGTAACTTATTTAGGTATCATTTCACTACATTTTTATGAAAAAAAAGTTATTTTATTGCATTTAATTTTTCAGAAAATTTTGCAATTTTTTGTTATTGTATCAAAAAACGCGCTCTAGTGCCGCTAAATCAGACATATTAAAGGTAAGATGGGTTTGATGGAGCAATAAATGCTTTTTCCAACGAGACCAAATTTGATAAAATCTGTTCAGTCGTTTAGGAGTTACAGCTGTTTATTTCCAAAAAACATTGAATTACCCCCCATTACTTCATTGTGATAGATACGTCCAAGAATGTTAAACAAAAATTACTAGACTTTAAAAACCATATATTTTTTTGGTACATTTAGTATTATTATTATAATTATTATATTAATCTTGTAAACCTGAAAATAATTTCTAAACGAATAGTTTCCGAGATACAACACTTTGCATTATCTAGTCACCCAATACTAGCGTCCAAAAAGTATGAAAATTTTGGGTTCATTTCACTTTATTATATTTCACTTCACTTTACTTCATTTTCACTTTAACGACCTTAGATTTCTTATTGGTATGAACATCAAAAGACTGTCTAAATTTAATAAAAGTATCATGGTGAAAAAGCAAACATGTTAAAGTTGGGACGGTGAATCTTTGAAATTATGGCCGCCAAAATATTCGTGTGAATCAAGATTTAAAAGAAAATTGAGGTTATATAGAGAATTCGACAAGATAAATAAAAAATTTATCAAAATATTTAATACACTGTCAATAAAATTTAGTTTTTCAGTTCAAATGATTTTGCACACTCATTTTATAAAAGTACTATTAAAATTATGCAAAAAATAAAAATAGAAAAAATGTATTAAATATGTAAACAAATATGAAAAACATGAAGGTTTTAATGTTCATTACTACAATTCAGAATCTAAATTTCAATTATCGTTGAAATTAATAAATATAGGTTTAATCTCAAGATCGGTAATAGCTCGTTCACAGTTATGCCACTCTTTAATTGCCAATTATTTGTGGCAAATGCACTTCATTTACTTCATTTTGCTTCACGTAAATTTTATTTCATTTTATTTTTATTTTATTTTATAAAATGGAAGTGAGGTTCATTTTTACGTGAATTTATAACCTTTTCATTCTGGTGAATTAGTGAACTTTGTTTTTGCTGACTAACTTGAGCTATATCACAGTTTTTTTTTGTTTTTTAACTTTTTTGAATGTCAGCTTTTATTCTTGCAAACTTATCAGAATTATCACACTTGAGCTTTTTAGTGACTTGGCTGCTCTTTAAAGATTTGTTTACGTTTTCTATCTAAGTTTGGTGCTAAGAAATTTTTATATGAAAAGTAGGTGATTAATGCTATATTTTCTGCACGTGCACTGGGCTTATTCTTTAATATATGCAAATGTACTACATTTCCAGAGAAGAAGTTAATTGTTTTTAAAAATATTACTTGGAGTTTTGAAACGATAATGCTTTCTTTCACTAGAATCATTTCAAGTTTGTGATCGTAAATTATGCAAATAAATTTTTGTTCCTCTTCGCCTTCAAACCCGAAAAATCGTGATCTTGGAAAATATCACTGTTAAGAGGAAATAGTTGCTCTAAATGAAATAACAGAGACCTTCATAGTTGCTGCCTTATTGTATGCAATAGAAAATATTTTTGCCATGGTAAAGAAAGTTACAATCAAAGTGGTTTCACAGCCAAGTATGAATTTTTTGACCGTAATACGTTTAGTAGATTTATTAAACCCACGTCTTCTGTCTATTCTTACTTATGACTTCTAAATTACATGTATGAGAGTAGTGTTTATCGAACACAAATATTTTGTAAATTTAATGAAATAAAATAAATATCTCCATTTGAGTTCAACCAGAAAGATGGAATGCTTAAATAGAACACAATAGTGCACTATCCATGAATTATACTACCATATTTTGTTTAAATCAGACAATTCAGGGCGTAATCACTGTGATAAGATAATTTTTCTTTCTGCTGACGCAAAAGTTGCGACTTGTTTCTTTCCCTTAGTAGGAATGATCTTGCTTCTCTTGTGCTGTACCATAATAATTCAATAAATAAAAATTGATGTTTGCTAACTTGTCTTCACAATATATGTTGAAAAAAAGAAAAAAAAACATTCCTTTTTATTGTATTAAATTGTTCTATCTTTACGTTAGACCTAGCGTAAGGTGATCTAACTGACATTTTTTCTTGCGGCAGCTGTAGCCTTTAAAAATACGTAAATGAAAATAATCAACTTGAAGACTATTCCCATTAGAGTTTTTAATGTAATTTACCATTTACATGAGCAAGCAACTAACATTAATAGCAATAAAGTAAAAGCTTTGCACAAGACACTCTACAAAGGCGTTTCATCATTGTTCATTACAAGAAAATATATCATAACTTTGAATACTATCACTCACATCTGGTATCATAATTATTTATAACATTTATTATTGCATGGGAATTCAACGTTTGCTCAGTGCTAAAAAGTAAAAAGTTCCCAGTCTCAAATCAAATAGTTTTCTTGCCCGTACGCTGGTGCGTTTTTGGTATACATCAATGAGTCTTTGTGTTTGTTAAATCAAATTATAGCAATACCTGAATTATTATTATTTGAAAGTTAAAACTTTTACACTGTTGGGTTATTAGGTGAGCTCATCAGAAAGTTAAACTATTCATTGTTTATGAAGTGCGCATTGCAAACTATCCATTCTAATCTTTGTCTTTACTGTTTCTGCTTAAAAATTATTGAGATCTAGGTATATTTTGAACAGTAGTTATTTTCAATATATTCATACTTTTTTTGAACTTTCTGTATCTAAAATTTATTTTGTTCTACTTTATAAGATTTGTTGGGACGTTAGTAGAATAGCACTACGGCACTCAAGCACAAAGTAAAACACGTTAGACATACTAAAACCACACACTTCCATTTGTACATATTTTCTTACTGAGCACAGTCAACATTTGTGATTTGACCTTAATGCAGAAATGAAATAATATTTTGCTTTTTGTAAAATCGCTAGTCGCAGCAACCAACGTGATCGACTTTCGTCATGGTCACGGCTACTCGATTTTGTCGACTAGTCGATTGCCAGCACTACCTGCAGATCTTAAAATTGTAGAAAAAAACGTTTGATTATTTTCCAATCATATTTTATAAAAGTTTGCTTTTTAACTAAGATTCATAATCATATCAGATCTCATAATTTGATTTTGGCAAGAGTGCATTTTGAATCTCTTATAAATTGTTCTTTGTTTCATATTTTTTGTGCAGTACGTTTTTTACAAAAATCATAAAAGACAATATTATTTAATATTGTCAACCAACCCATAAAGATGAAATTGAGTTTAACTGTGATTCAACTAGTAAACAGTGCTACAATTTTTCCCAACTGAACTGCAACGTTTAGCAGTAGGTCAAAACGAAACAAATCGTTTCTGGTAATTTACTAAATGAGTTTTTTCTTGTTTATAATTATTTTCTTAATTATTTAGATAATGACTTAATGGCAAAATAAGGTTTTATTTTATTATATCTTAAGATACTTGTGTATTAGATGTGTTTGCAAATCAGATGTGTTTGCAAATCAGATGTAAGCGATTGTTTAATGGCTTAGAATTTTTTTAATTTTCTTAAAATTGTTAGAGGTAGATCACTCGTATACAATAACTACCAGCTACAACAGATAGTGAAGGTTACATAGGCTGAAACATCTAAAAAGTAAACTATACCCAGCTAGGCTTCCTTGTAGAGAATTAATCTATTTAATTTTTGTGCGGGTTTCGAAAATGTTAACGGAATAGATCTTATAGCATGACATCATCAGCATAACACAAAATTTAGCCTATATTTATGCCTTTTCTTTCTTATATTGTCTTGTTTATGATGACATTAAAGATAGTTGCCCTTAAACTATCTCATTTAACTTTGGTTTCTCCTGTAAGTTTAAGGCTGCCTTTAGTATGTATTTTAGTTTTAGTAATAAGGTTTTTTCTGACGTTAATCTTCCATATCTCTGAAACCGTTACTTCTCGGCTCCAGGTTTATTAGATTTTTTTTTTGTTCATTTTGGTTCATACTACTACCTCTTTAAATATTTTACACTCTTTTGCCTGTGTATACATATCAAAAAACATCAAATATGTAGTGTTTTATTTTATTTTTTTACTTATGACACATAAAAACTCTAATATGCTACAATGCATTAAATTAAGTGTAAGAATACAATACCAAAATTTTTAGTATTTTCAACCAACAACTATAATTGCGCATGCATAAAAGTTATTTCGTTTAGAAAGACATCAATAAATTATAAAAAAAAGAGTAATCCTGTGCCGTTGTTTTCAAAATAGCAAAAAACACTAATCATTTCTCTATGAAGATATTTAAATTTTATGTATTAAAGCACGTGTCTGCTGCTACTAAATGAAAAATGTTGAATATACAGCGACCTTTTTATTCGCCAATTAACGTTCGTCGTTTTTTTTATTATCATTCATATAATATTCACACCTCAAACATTTTCTTTTACATTTTATTACACGTGTAAGGTCAAATAATTTTAGTATGCAGCTTTAGCAAGAATGAATTATTTTGCTAATCTGTAGTATCGGTATGCGATTATACGCTTCCTTCTCATTATGAATGCATTTATGCAAAAATAATGATCTTGTACAACTTAATTATAAGAAAATTGTTTTTGAATTAATGAGGGTGTATTTATAGTACCTTTTGAATTTAGTGTATATGTAGTGTATAGATTTCTAAATTTTAAAAAAAATCATAAAAGTCAAGTTTAATTTTTTTATGCTTATGTCTTCTCATAAAGTTTCAGACTGCTACATTGTGTGTATTTTCAAGGTTATCACCTTATGTAATTGTACGAAAGCGTTTTTACTAAACCAAAAATATTTTTTCGAAGATTAACGTTTGCCTCAAATTTTTTATGAAATTATTACATTTGCCTTATTTAGGACTAATCTCAATAAAAGCAATTTTTAAAATAACAGTAAAAGTAAAAAATGTGCAAATTTAAAGAACGACCTGATATCTCTAAAAAATAAGAAATGACGAAACCATTTTTGCTACATAATTAGACATTTGGAAAAAATGTTCAGTTTTTTAAATACATTATGTAGTAGATAACTTAATTTAATTTGTTTATTGTCAGTTTTTAAAAGATAATTCTTACAGTCTTAAAAAATGTAAGTACACTTGACATTGTTCTCATGTATTTTTTGCTTACTGGTT
Organism: Aquatica leii; assembly: GCA_035610365.1. NCBI lineage: Eukaryota > Metazoa > Arthropoda > Insecta > Coleoptera > Lampyridae > Aquatica > Aquatica leii. The sequence goes on along the minus strand of CM069433.1, from coordinate 45,632,922 downwards.
TTAATAATGTAATGTAGTTTTCTTTCTTGACTTTTTTGGCATTTTTTGAAATTTTTTATTTTGTACAAAGTTTCTTGCTTCCATTCCAAGATATAAACATTCAATTTACGCAAACAAACATTCAAACTTAGCACGTGAAAATCAATTACATACTTCTACTGTTTCCATATTAAAACTCGTTTAGCTTAAAAACAAAAGGTCACATGTTAATGAAACTATAATGCAGTCTTCAGTTTTAAGTTTAAATTTTTCGATAGATCAAAGTTCTAAAGTTGAAACTATAAAACATAATTTATTTAGAAAGATGTCAATGATTACTTTAGTTTTTGACTAATTTTTGTACACCCTAAAGTCACATTATTCTAATTTACATAATGTGTGTTTAACGATGAATAGATCGAGTTAATCTATGTAAATTCTTATTGTTTTTATGATCGCGTTATTTATATTGAAAACTAACCTTGCTTAAACTAGCTTTGTTATAACGTTATAACGCATGCTAATGTCTAAATGAAGTCAAACGACTAATTAGTGGTATAAGAAAAGAGCACACAATAAAATCAAGCCACAATGGTTACTTAGAAAACGAGGTTTTCTTAAGCAAAAACTTATGGTGAAAAAGTCATTCTTTAATTATTTCGTAGTTATAAACCGCAGTGAAATCACTTGTAATTATAAGAAGTAAACATTTGAAACAAGTTTTAATTGCAATATTAACAATGATCATAACGCTAAGTCTATTGTACCACAGTGATTTATTAACATTTTAAGTCTTTCAATAGCATGAGATTAGTAATTAGTGTCTTTGTTATCGTTAATACTACTTATACTATTAATAATTTGACATATTCAATAACTTATCTTATCTTGCAAATATTTTACCTTCAACTTTTCTTTATGTATGAGTTCTGATCAGTAAATTATTTTCAATAAACGTTTTTGTTTTACCATAATTAAAAGCATAGGATAAAACGTTTTTTCATCTCAAAATATTTTTATAAGTCAATGTAGTTAGTTATGTTTAATTTAATAGCCAGCAAATGAAATAGAACAAATTATATTATTAGAATTTGCTCTATTTTAAAAATTATATTTTTTATAAACATTTCATACTAGTGAAAATAACTAGATCAGTACGTAGCATAAGGAAAGTTCATATTACATCTACAAGTGCCGCTTCTCTTTTTTTTCTTGACAATCTTATTTTTCAGTGAATTTTGCTATACAAAAGAAAAGTTGGGAAACAGTATGATAATAGACAATTAAATAAAACTTAAAGATCTTATTTATGACTGCTTCTTCCGGATCCGAACATATCGCCGAAAAGACAAATGGCCGAATGTACACAACGCTGAACCTGTGGTCAACTCGCCGAAAACGTACCGTGGACAAAACGCCGACAATTGTCAAAACGTTGAAAATAATGTTGTGGGCATATCGAGGAAAATGGTTAAAACGCGGAAAAGTCACGACGCTTCACAGATCTTAACCGGGCGCCGAAAATGTCTAAACTCAACTTTGTTTTAAAACAATAGAATGCAAAAATATTAGACATACTTTTACGAATCAACGGACTACAGTAAATCCATTACTCATTGAACTTATGTTGATTACATCTTTATACTATGTTACTACAAATACCATAATCACTTTCCAAGATATACAAATAATCACAAAGGTAGATAAAGTAAAGAATAAATTTCAACTTACCGTATATCGTAAGCAAATCAAATTAATAACAAAAAGTAAATGGAATCTAGTTGCTTAGATAATGGAATTTTTTATGTCAAACAATGCTTACCGCAAATGCTTGATATGACCTCCATCTTGTTGTTTTAAAATAACCAAGAGTTCTTCTAAATTGTATACAACACTATTCAGCATTTTTGGTTGAATTTGCTGTCTAATACCGTTCTTTAATTCTTTTTCTTCCGTGAAATTTTTTACACCATTCTGTATGGAGTTTGTAATGGTTTTGATGTCGCATTCAGACTATTGACTGTTAACGTTTTGATTTTCCTAAAAAGCTTCTTGAACTTTAACATCACTAAACAATAGTCTTCCTATACTCGGAAGGTGACTGAAGAACCCTTTCAAATTTGTTAACATACGTATTTTGGTAAAGTTCAAAGTTTAGGCTGTGGGAAGCGCCGTCTTTTGCGTTTCGGTGTTTTGACCACGTTTGGCCGTTTCTATAGAAAATTTATTTAATATTTAATACTTTTTTCGCAAGTTGACCACAGTTTCGGCATTGTGTTCAATCGGCGTTTTGTCTTTTGGACAATATGTCATAGACCCATTTTTTGTGGTAACTCCCAAACCATTCCAAATTGGAGTTTGAGTTATTTTTTTAGTTACATTATTTCTGTAATAGCAAAAGCTTTCACGGCCGGAGTCTATACTAAGATAAGAGCCTCTTCCGGGTTTGGACCGTGTCATTGTTGTAACCGAAGTTGCCAACATTTCGCCCAGTTTCGTAAGGGGCTTTATCAGGGGGCGAGAGAAATCGAAAAACTCAAACAAGCAACCGAAATCTAACTAAAAACTTCTCAAAAGTTAGGTAATCAACTTGTGAACCAAACCCAATTCCAAACTCTGAAAAGGTAAGAAAGAAAACGATAAACTTGAAAAGGCAAACGAATATCTAACAAGGAACCATTACAGAATTAGGTAATCAAGTTCTGAACCAAGCCAGATTCTAAACTCCATAGAAGTGAAGTTGATCACCTAACTTTTGAGAAGTTTTTAGTTAGATTTCGGTTGCTTGTTTGAGTTCTTCGATTTCTCTCACGCCTTGAGGAAGCTCTTTACGAAAGTAGGCGAAACGTTGGCAACTTCGGTTACAACAATGACACGGTCCAAACCCGGAAGACGTTCTTATCTTAGTATACATTATTTCTTTTTTTTTTCTCACAAAATCTTAAAAGTTTATCATTAAAACATTATAAATGTTTGTAATAGCGAAGGCTTCTAGGCCGGAGTCTAACAAGGATAAAAACGTCTTCCGGGAAATCGAAGAACTGGAAAACGATAAACTTGCAAAAGCAAACGACAATCTAACAAAGAACCACTACAGACTTACAACAATGACACGGTTCAAACCGGGAAGACGTTCTCATCTTAGATTAGAAACGTTTGTTAAAGTTCAAAGTCTTAGCTGATTAAAAATTTAATTTTTTTATTCGATATTTGTTTCATATTTACATGCTTAATGCCTTACAGTCTTGTTTTTTATGCTTTTCGTTAAGTTATAACCATCGTTATAGCAGAATTTCGTAAATTTTGTAAATTTTAGAAGTAATCGTAAAGAATATTAAAAATATCAAAAAACCCAAGTTTTGACAAATGCTGTAATTTCTAAATACAAGTTGGTACTGATATTATATAAAACTATAATGCAAGTATATTTTGCATTTATCTGTTTATTATTATACAAAGTGTGTCTAAATTTTAGCAACGTGAGTTGCAAGAAAGTTCATATAAACGTGTTTCTAAAAATACTTCTTTACAAAAAAAACGGGAAATTTCTAAATTTACAGTTTATCTGATTTTTTCAGCAATGTTAAAATCACATTAGATACTTTCTTTCTTTTTTAGCAATTAAATGAGACATATATGTGACAGACATAAACAAAGTTTTGCCCTTTTTCTCTATAGCTTTACCAAAGTTTTACATCTTCAAAGTTAGTTATGAATTTTGCTAATGAAGAAAATAACTAACGTAGCTAATGTAGATAGAATTGTGTGCGAAGTGCTTTCTTGTGAGCAAAGAGAAAATGTATGCAATGTAAAAGTAATTGAATCAAACACAAATTTATAGTTTTGTATTTTTCTTTTCCGTCAAATTGATTTTCATGAATTTCTAATGCAGTATGAGCTACTACTCTACTTAGTACTTCATTACAATTTGTTCAGTTTTTTTAGTTTTATCCTATACAGTGACAATTTCTCCATTAGGTCATTTGGGCAATGACTCCCAAAAAATACTAAAAATTGTTTTATTGTTAATTTAGAATTGGAAATCTGTAACGTTTTATTTTTCTTATTAATAAACCTTAATAAGTTTTTAGTGAGAATGCGTTTTAAATGTTTTGATATTGAAATAACACTTGTGCAGCATTGACGACCAACCGCCATTGGTTACTTACGCGATTAGACAACAAACTGTTTCATGCAACATTAAGGCTGACATTGTTGGCACATATTTGATAGGATTGATGTTTTTGCCAAATTGGTTAAACGAGCCAAATTACAATATTTTTTAAAAATTGATATAGTACTTCTTTGACTTGAGTTAGTGTTGTTGCAGAAATACAACGCAGTCTAAAAAACACAATCAAGGTCTTTATTATATAACAATAATTGAACTTACAAAAACAGGATTATGAAAAGGAATTAAAAGGCGTGCAAACACAACCGAACCCTTTGCAGATTTTTTAAAACTGTTGTTTATTACTTGAAAAATCAACTTCCGGTAACTTGACAGAAAAAAATGTTACCAACATGAAGCAAATAAATATTTTTGACCTCAATACTTTCTCTAAAAATACATATCTAACTTAATCTAATTACACCTATCATAACACGCATTCTTCCACGAGCTAGCGATTTTGTCATTACATCAGCGGTTTGGTTTTCTGCTTCAATGTGTTCTACATAAACTTTACCGTTGTTGTATTTCTCTCTTATGAAATGATGCTTTTGATCTTTTATGAAATTCTGGATTCTTTACCAATTTGATTGCACTGGCACTGTCTGTCAATCAGGAGCGTGGGTGTTCCCTGAAAATCAGTAATTTCTGCCAAAAGTCACTTTACCCATATTGCTTCCTTCACCCCCTCGCTTGCCGCTAAATACTCAGCTTCGATTGCAAAGAAGACAACAAAGTTCTGCTTTTGGCTCATCCACGTAATGGCACCGCCATTGAACTTGCATACCATGCCACACTTAGAGCGTCTCGTACTGACGTCACTTGCGTAGTCCGCATCACTATAGGTTTTAAGAACCTTTCTCTGATTGCATCATAGAAGAGCTCATGATCATCTTCTAGTCTGCAGATTTTCATCCCCAGAAAACAATTTATAGCACCAAAAGTAATTTTGAATTCCTTTTGCAGTTTATTTAAAAAATGTCCTATTTCTAAATTATTTGTGTCTGCGACGAGCCCATTGTCTACATAGAATGCTACTAATAAAACTTTGGAATAAACATAGATCAGTTGTGCTTTTTACAAAGGAAAGTTTTGTCATTAAACTCACGAAACGTTTATGCCAGCGTCTTAAAGACTGCTTCAATCCACATAAAAACTCAAAAACAAAAAAGCAAGAAGCCTGTTGAAAAAACTGAAAAAACCTCAGTTAGTGCTGCTAGTTTACAACTTGTCCATGATACAGATGATAACATTTCACACGATGAAAATAATAGCAGTGCAACAGAAGAAGATAATTGTGGTAAAGCAAAGGAATTTGTGAAGTTCGACGGAAGTAACCAAAATATAGTTGCAAATTCATAGGCCCTCGTCAAATTTAATAATTCTAAAAGTTGTGTAGAAAAGGAAGAATGCATTCACTATGTTGGACACGCGTTGGAAGTAAATGACAGCGAAATTATGGTCAACTTTTTGAGAAAGAAGAAAATACATTTTGTGTACCCTGATGTGCCCGATCAAAGCCTGGTATCTGTAGATGATGTCGTTATGGTTCTGCGCGAACCTTATATTAAAAGGGGAATGCATTACTTTCATGTCAACTTTCTTCCTTCTAATTATAAAGCGGCTCCTAAGATTAACTAGGCTTTATTATAATACGTAGGTGTATAACTATTTAAAATTTAGTACAAAGTTTCTTAATTAAGTATTTATTGTTTTATTTCTATGATTTTCCATAAAAATATCTAGGACATTTGTCAATGTTACACTATACATGCAAAATATTGACATATTAGCTGTTTTTATGAGTGTGTCAATGTTAGACTTGCCATAGGTAACATTGACACAATACCACTTTAAAAAAAAAATAAATTCTGTAAACGACTTGGTATATTCATATTCTATCATATACAGTGTAGAAAAGGTTTATATATCTTCATTCTGTCACAAAAGCAGTCATATACCAAACTGCTATGTGCCAAAAAAAAATCAATTTTAAAGTTGTGTCAATGTTACCCTATTTTACCATATTACCACGTTTGGTGTTGGTTAATTCTTCAGGAAAAATAATGCACTACGTTGAGCAGGTGAAGCTGGAGCAGCATTCTGCTTTTGGTAAATACTTTTCTTATTGTCATTTTTATAACATCTACCTTTGGAAGTTAAGCAACACCCGCTTGAGTAATTGTTGAAGTAGCATTAAACACAATATAGTGAGGTGCTTCTTGAGTATTTCTAGCACTGTCACGAATGTTATTCATAACTTTACTTTCTGCATTGACAGCATAATTAAGATTATCACTGTTTTAGTCACTTAATCTTCGACTGTGATAACACGCCCATCACATTTTGTTTTCTTGTAATTTTCACATCTTCAGTAAATTGTGGCATGAACTTTTCGATCTTGATAATATAATTGACTATTCACGTTTAATTTTTTCTTGTCCTTTTGACTTTTTATAAATACTAACGGCATTTTTAATATTTTTGTTCGCTTCACTCAAAGTAACAGTTGCCAGTAAATAATATTTGTAAGGTGTAAGACGTTACTATACCCATAACACAAATAAGTCAGACAATAACGATTAGCAATTAGCTTTGAAACTTTAAAATTTTCTAAGATTAGAATATAATTATTCCACCAACAATGTTTAGTTTATGTAACCCATAATGAGCCACCTCATTAGCGACAAGCCATGCACCATAATAGGACTCTTGAAGAATGCGCATTCCTACCTCTAAGTTTTCGTTAAAATTATAGACCAACTTCAAAACATTCACAAGGCATACGAATGGCATTTATTTCAATAAATTTACGATTTGATAAATTACTTATTCGATAAATTGCTTTTTCAGTAAATTGTTTTTCGATAAATTGCATTCGGTCAATTGCTATTCGATAAATTGCTTTCGATAAATTGACCGCACACCAGATCCCACGTTTATTTTCATTTAATAAGGCCAGTTTCTCGTTCATGGCTTCCGTCTACTGCTTAGCATTACTGGAATTCATAGCTGAAACATAAAAAAAGTGCAACATTCTCGGCAAAAAATACGTAATCATTTAAATAAGCTGGTTTTCTTCTCTCTCTGTGCTTCCTGATCTCGTCGCCTTTTTTGTTGACTTTTTCCACACCAACGGCTTCTTCGAGAGCTTCCTCCGACACTGATCAGTGCTCTTGGCTGCTTCTCGGCTGAGAAACGGACAGCTGTACCGACTTTAAAAGCGCAAATGATGTCACGATTCAACATCACTTTGTTTTAAAATTTTACCCATATTCTGTAGCCATGATTTCTAGAATATCCAACAAGTAAACCGGCAATGTTCTTTTTATTCCACTTTTGCCGTTTCTATATTAGCACTTGCACAAAACATTGTGTACCAAATATGCGTAGATGATCGACAGCCGTTCTATTCTGTTGAACCATAATTTACTTGGCGTCTTGTTTTCTACTTCAGTTGAACCAATACAATTTAATGTGTACACTGCAGTATTTACTGCTTAGGTTCGCAGTTGAATCGGCATTTCCCCACTGTGTATGACTGAACGTGGACTTTCTAGCAACGTACGATTTTCACGTTTAGCTGTCCCGTTCTGTTCTGGTGTATATGTCATTACTGCAGGAAATTGAATGCCTCCTGAACCGAGGATTCCTTTTACTTTCGAATTGTCAAATTCACTTTCTCCGTCACTGAGAAATTGTTTAATTTTAACATCGGCGATACTGACTTCCTTTAAGAACTTTTGAAGCACTCGCAAACTTCAGCTTTGTCTTGATAAAAAATACGCAACGGAATTTTGAATAATCGTCTTTAAAGCGCTTCCGACAGACTTGCATTGACCCACGAACATCTGCATGTATAATTTCACCGGGTTCATTTGCCTTGTTAGCGCGAGCAGTAAAAGCTTAACCGATGTTGCTTACCGAATACGCAGCCGTCACAGAATTCTTCTTTGATTTCGACATCAATCTCACGATTCTTAAAAAGTTTATTTACATAGCGTTTGTTTTAGTGACACAAACGCTCGTGCCACAACTGCAAACTGTCTTGTTTTGAGGCATAACATACTACCGCTGCAGTTTCGGGTAAGTCCACTCTCATCTGCAATACATAAAGTCCTTTGGTAGTTTTTATTTCTTTTAAACGCACAATACCGTCTTTTGTTAACACGCACTAGTTTCGATTCGTTTTAAACTCAAAACTCTTGTCCATTGTCTCTCCGATCAAAAACAATTTTTTTCCTAATTCCGGTACAACTTGACAGGAAAAAAATGTTACCAACATGAAGCAAATATGTACATAATCGTTGAATTCGCAGGGTAGAACTAGTCTCTCTTCAAACTGCAATTTGTAAGATTATTTTATGAAATCATTTAAAAAATCTTGTTTACTCTACGCTGATTTTCACCTTAAAAGACTTCCATCGAACGCAAAATAGTTTTAGTGTAGTCCGGAATAGACCCGTAATTCTGGTGTAAATTCAACAATCAATAATTCGACGTTGAGAAGTTTCTATTGCTGTTCATGGAGAACATTTTGAGCAGTTACTCTAACATCTAGTCATAGCACATTTAATAAACCTTGTTAGAATAATAGCCAATTGCATGAAATTTGTTTTTTCTGTTTTATAAAAATTGTGATTGGTGATTTTTAATCGTGTGTAACTTTTTAATGTTGTTGTTTCATACATCACGTTGGCAAACTTTAGACAAGCAATTCAGATACTGTATAAAACATTGCATTGAGATTTGCTCGTGCGTTTCACTCACAATGGCAAAAAATAACACTACTTCAGTTATGTATGTGTCTTTGATGACTGTCTGTGTTGATTGAAGTGCAGTTGTAACAAGGAGAAAAAGTCAACTGTTAACTATCTCGTACACTACTTATATTTCATGGTTTTCGCGAAAGGTAAACTACAATGATAATAGTAAGCAGTTATTAAAACACAGATTGTAACAACCCGCATTATACAACTTGTGTCAAAATTAAATGTAGATGCCAATTTCAACATCAATCTAATTTTTGAAATTTGTTGAAAACTGAAACTTCTGATATTAAACTCATAAACTGACGTTTTAAATACAATAAATTTCAAAAACATATTAAATTAAAAATTATTGAAACTAAAACGAATGCCAATAAATAAAATATCGATAAAATAGTATAGCATCATTTTTTGTAGCTCAATTATATTACGAAAGGTATACGCCTTCTGTAAAATATTATATAAAAATCAACATTTTTATAATTTTTCTAATGATTTGTAAATGCATCTATTCGTACATTGTTTCTATTGATTAATTTGTTTTTAGTGCCGTGACTAGTATAAAACAATTTTTAATCTATTTCAAGAAACTTCTAAATCATGTTTACACATGCCGAATAAATTGTTTTTATCTAATGTACGGATAAAATATAAATAAACTAAAATACATATGAGCTGGTATTCCAAAAATAAATTTAGATTACTTATTAAAAAAATTTTAAAGATAAAAATAAATATTAGACAAGTTTTGTATGTAATCGAAAAGTCAACATTTATAAAATGATTTTTATACTATGTATATTTATAACATTTGTCTAATTTAGAATGGATTATTTAGCTACGTAAACGAACATATGTGCGCCATCTAACAATCTAGCATAAATGAAAGAACAACTCAGCGCAAGGAATCTGTTAAGCACAATAAACGGTATCTTGAAAAACGTAAATATTATTAATATCAATATATTATTGTAATTATTACAACTAAAAATATACTATACATAATTCTTTAATCCGTTTAAATTTTATTCTGTTAGTTTCTTGCTATTAGTTACATTAAATATTTATATATATTGTTCTACAGTTTAAGTTTAGGTACTGTTGACATCAAACACTGAGGTATACATAGAGCGTTTGTAATTATTACTAACAAGAGAGGAGTAAAGTGGTAGTAGCTAAGAATAATCTATGAAACCTTAGTTGTTATATTCTCGTCCATCCTCCTTAGTAAAAGCTTAAAGGCGTAGGTGTCACTAATTGCCTACAATTGTTTCTTCTATAATAAATCTTATAAAATAATAATACTAATTACAGTAATAATAGAAACGTTTAGTAATGAAATAATTATTGTAGTATTGGTAATGTATAATTAATATCGAAGCACATATGATTCAGTAAGGTTGAATTATATCATCAGTGATGAGAACTTCAGAATAAAACAGCTCACCCAGTGTAATGAACTTTTCAGTTACATGCCGAATTGGGTTATAAGTCAATGCTTTTTGCAATAACCCGTCCAGTTTATCAAGCCTTTTATCAATCATTTTGAAACGTTTTGAATTTTGTTAATTACGAAAATGTACGTTCACAAAAAGCACTTGATACCGGAGTTGTAAAGGAGATCACAGCAAGCTTATATTTTGTTTAAAAAACAATTTTATATGTGTATTTCTAAAAATGTAACAACTCGCACTATATTTCTTATTTGAATGTTTTTATTATTTCGATTTTGGCAAATAATTAAGCTTATTCACTACAGACTTAAGATCAGTACTATAGCTTTCTGTTAAACTATATTCTATCATAACTAAAAAACAAAGAATCATCTGGATTCAAAGCGCCGACAATAATATTAGTTAATTTCAGGAAACGATTATTTAGTTTATTAACGACTGCACAATGTTTACTTATTCTTCACTTAGGAGAGGCAAGAAAACCGCTTTATACTATTTCTAAGGCTACGTTTCGTGCTACACATGCTAAACGTGAGCACTTCATCTATCTATACACAAATAGACATAGACCTAACGACTAAATCTCAAAATAAAAACAACAAACTGAGCAAGCAACTTTACGACAATGAACATATTGACTTTATTACGTATAAAAGACTTTTAACCCATACAAACACACCACCTAAATTTTACGGTTTAATTAAGACTCATAAAGATGAACACCCTCTAAGACCTATTGTCTATCAATTATCCAAATATATTTCAAACTTATTACAAAATATCTCATATATATTTACTCACAATATAAAAAACTCTTATGAATTAATTGATAGAATACATTGATACCTACTAATTATAAGATCATATCATTTGATGTTACATCTTTATTCACGAATATTACTAAAGAACTTTTAGTTAAACTAGTGAAGGATGGGGTCGCGACAGCGGTGGATTAGGCGCGCGCGCGCCTGTGATTAAGTACGCAAGCGATGGAAACCAATATAACCCCGGGCCGGACGTATAAGAGTAGAGTTAATGTTAGACGTTTTAACTCAAACGAAAGAACGACGGCGACGTTATTTTTTAAGTTAATAGTTTTTATGTTAGTACCATTGATTATATACGTTTGTTATACTTATTGTTTTTTATTAATAAATATTCAATCCTACAAAATTGGGAGCTCGTCCTGGATTGAAAAGAGTAAATAACGATGGAGAAAACAATAAGTAACTTTAAACTAGAAGAACTTAAAGAGAAATTACGACAAAGAGGATTGAATACGACAGGACCGCAGAGTGTATTGTTCAATCGTATGATGGCGAACGATCCTTCAGGATCATGGATGTATGAAACCGAGGACGACGAAATTAACGATGATAACGATGTGCGCGATGTGCAAAAAGACGCAGTGACAAGTGTTTCAGCTTCAGCGATAACTTCTTACGATGTACGAGAACTGGAATTGATAAAAAGAGAAAAAGATCTTGCCGAGCGAGAATTAAAGATGGTGCAACGTGAAATTGAACAGCTACGATTGAGGGTGCCAACCAACGAAGAACGGGAAGCAGCAACGACGACCTCAAAAGCAAATAGCAGATGTTCTAAATTATTTCGAATGTAACGGCGAAGATTACGACAATTGGGAGAAGCAGGTAAAACTTCTTAAAAATACTTATAAGTTAAACGACGGATTAACTCGAATTTTGATTGGAATGCCACTTAAAGGAAAAGCACGAGAATGGTTTAACTTAAGATCGGAATATCTTTAAATGTCAATTGCAGATTTATTTGTCTAAATGCGGTCAATGTTCGATCATAGACCTAGCAAATTGGTGCTGCGAAGAAAATTTGAAACGCGAATGTGGAAAAAGGAAGAATCGTTTAGCGAATACGTAAATGATAAGATTATACTTGCAAATCGAGTGAAAATCGATGAAGATGAATTAATCAGCTTAATTATTGACGGAATACCGGACGCAATACTAAGAGATCAAGCGCGAATTCAACAATACAAGACTACAAAGACGTTGTTGGAAGGATTTGCAGAAATTTCTTTAAGATCAAGAACAACACAAAATGCTACCGAAGTAATGAATTCGAAACACAGCGGCGATCAAAGCAAAAAGAAAAATGCACGTGTGTCGAAGCGATGTTTTAATTGCGGTGAATGGGATCATTTAAGTGCGGTTTGCCCTATGAAAGCACGACGTGTAAAATGTTACGAATGTGGATTTTACGGACACGTGGCAGCAAAGTGTGCTAAACGACTTGAAAACGCGAGAAAAAACAATAGTTGTGCTATTTCTCAGTGCGGTAAAAATAAATATTTTAAAGACATTTTTGTCAGCGATCATAAAATATCAACGCTTATAGATACGGGCAGTGATTTAACCTTGATGACAGAAAAGAAACACATGGAAATAGGAGCACCAATTTTAACGAAACGGCACGTACAATTTCAAGGAATAGGTTTTAACGAAGTAAAAACGATTGGGTCGTTTCATATGAACGCAACAATAGATGAAGAATTATACCAATTAGAAGTACACGTAGTTTCGAATAATGTTATGAAACACGATATGTTACTAGGAACAGATTATTTAGACCAAGTTAAAATGCGTGTTAAGCAGGGTCAAGTTTATATAAGCAAACCATCAATCACTGAAAATGTCGAAAGCAAAGCGGAACAAAAAATTTTTAATATCGAGTATACGTACGATGTCAACGAAGTTAATATTTCGCACAAAGTCGACTCAAGCTACAAAAACACCATAAATAAACTCGTAACTAATTATATTCCCAACAAGAAACACGAAGCGAGCATTAAAATGAAGATTATTTTGAAAGATGATGAACCAATTTATCAAAGAGCGAGACGGTTACCTCAAGCCGAAAAACCAATTGTTAATCAACACATCGATACGTGGTTACGCGATGGGATAATACAACCTTCATTATCTGATTACGCAAGCCCAGTAGTACTTACAAAGAAAAAGGATGGATCTACGAGATTATGTGTCGATTACCGGCAGTTAAACAAGAAAATCATAAAAAATAGATATCCCTTACCGTTGATCGAAGATCAATTAGATAAGTTGCAGAAAGCGCGAATATTTAGTACGGTTGATCTAAAAAATGGATTTTTTCATGTTCAAGTAGAGGAAAAAAGTCGAAAGTTTACTGCGTTTATAGTACCCGATGGACAATACGAATTTTTAAAAATGCCATTCGGTTTGTGCAACTCTCCGGCAGTTTTTCAGAAGTTTATAAATACGGTGTTTAAGCAGTTAATCGATAATGGGATAGTTTTGACGTACATGGATGATTTAATTATACCGTCAGCAGATTACGATAGTGGCTTACAAAATGTGAAAACTGTTTTAAAAGTCGCGAGTGAATTTGGTTTAGAAATAAATTGGAAGAAGTGTCAGTTTTTAGAATCGAAAGTTGAGTTTTTAGGGCACTTAATTGAAAACCCAGAACCCAAGTGCATAAGACAAGTGCAAAGTTTCCTTGGATTAACGGGTTACTTTAGGAAGTTTATACGCAATTATTCCCTGATACTTGATAGTACGACCGTTAACTAATTTGTTGAAAAATGATGTTAAGTTTCAATTCAACGAAGAACAGGAGACAAGCATTTGTGAAACTTAAGACAATATTAAGTGATAGTCCAGTTTTAAAGTTGTATCGCGTAAATGCAGAGACTGAATTACATACCGACGAAAGCATGTACGGATTTGCTGCTATACTTCTCCAAAGATGCGAAGAAGATAATGCTTTTCATCCGGTGTTTTATGCAAGTGGTAAGACGACCGCGGCCGAAGAAAAATTCATTAGTTATGAACTCGAAGTTCTAGCTATAATTCGATCATTAAAAAAGTGGCGTGTTTATTTGATCGGTATTCCTTTTAAAATCGTAACGGACTGTAAAGCATTTACTTTAAAGATGAGTAAAAAAGAATTATGCGTGCGAGTTGCAAGATGGGCTTTATTTTTAGAAGAGTTTGATTATACAATTGAATCGACCGGGAAAAAGTATGCTTCATGTAGATTCGCTTAGTCGCAATCCTGCGCGTTCTTGTTTTCTAATTAATGAATGTGATTCAAGTTTAATGGCGCGAGTTAAAAAAGCACAACACGACAATAAACAATTGACAAACATTTTCGAGTTAGCTAAAGAATCGAATAGTGGTTACATTATGCGTAATGAACTTTTATTTAAGGAAATCGATGGTGAATTGTGTTTGATTGTACCTCGATCAATGCAATCAGAAATTATAAGGTCAATACATAAAAAGGGACATTTTTCAGGAAGTAAAATTGAGACGCTAATAAAACGCGAATATTGGTTTCCCAATATGCGAAAAAGAATTGATAAAGTGGTGCGTAATTGTGTTTCATGCATCTTATCGGAGAGAAAACAAGGAAGACAGGAAGGGTTTTTGTACCCACTTGATAAAGGCGACGTGCCTTTAGCAGTGTATCATATCGATCATTTAGGACATTTACCATCGACGCGAAAACGTTATAAACATATATTTGTGGTCGTAGATGGATTTTCGAAATTCGTTTGGTTGTATGCGACGCGTTCGACGGGTACAGCGGAAGTTTTAACAAGATTGCAAAAGCAATCGGCAATTTTTGGGAATCCACGTAAAATTGTTTCAGATCGTGGAACAGCGTTTACATCTAACGATTTCGCTGATTATTGTAAAACGGAAAAAATCGAACACAACTTAATCACTGTGGGAGTACCGAGGGCGAACGGGCAAGCGTGTTAATCGAAGCATCATTCCGTTATTAACGAAATTGTCAGTACCAAACCCCAACGAATGGTTTAAATACTTGGACACGACGCAAAAGTATTTAAATGCCAGACCACATCGAAGTATTGGCACAACACCGCTCAAACTTTTATTTGGAACACATATTAGGATGAACAGTGATCTTACAATCCGTGAAATGGTTGAAAGAGAATGGGTTGATATGTTTCAAGAAGACCGCGACGAATTACGAACGCGAGCTAAAAAACAGATAGTGAAAATACAAGAGGAAAATAGAAAATGTTTTAACAAACACCGTAAGCCTGGACAAACTTACAACGAAGGTGATTTAGTGGCGATAAAAAGAACACAGCTCGGACCAGGTTTGAAGTTTACATCGAAATATTTGGGACCGTATCGAGTTACCACGTTATTACGTAACGATCGTTACATTGTTGTAAAACTAGGTGATCATGAAGGTCCACAGGAGACATCAACTTCGGTTGATTACATGAAGCCGTGGATCGACAACTTCGATGTAGACGATATTTCTTCCGAAGAAGATGAAAATGATTCGTTTGAGGACAAACAAAACTTGCAGGACGGCCGAGTGAAGGATGGGGTCGCGACAGCGGTGGATTAGGCGCGCGCCTGTGATTAAGTACGCAAGCGATGGAAACCAATATAACCCCGGGCCGGACGTATAAGAGTAGAGTTAATGTTAGACGTTTTAACTCAAACGAAAGAACGACGGCGACGTTATTTTTTAAGTTAATAGTTTTTATGTTAGTACCATTGATTATATACGTTTGTTATACTTATTGTTTTTTATTAATAAATATTCAATCCTACACTAGTAAAAGAATATTGGGTAGAGCTAAGAAGTCATGTCACATTGGAATTAGTCGAAGTTGTCCAAATTATTGAATTCCTGTTATTTTACATTCAATAACCAAATGTATAGTCAAAAATTTGGTACTGCCATGCGCAATCCAGCTTCTCCTATGTTAGCTAATCTCACAATGCATGACGTAATATATGTTAAAAACAATTTGACTTACACACCGACATTTTTATGTATTCCCGAAACAGAAATTAGTAATACCTTAAACGTTTTCAATAATTACAATCCACATCTAAAATTTACTTATTAAATGGGAAAAAAATGAATCTCTACCATTTTTACATATTACTCTTATCAGGGATATTAGCACTAATATGATAGTTACTGATTGGTACCCTAAGCCTATAGCCTCAAATAGAACAATCAATTACTTATCTAAGCATCCACATCACCAAAAAATTAATTTAATTAAGGCTATGAAAAATAAGATTATACGTTTGAGCAGTCATCAATTCCATGAAAAGAACTTTAATATTTTTAAAAAAATATTGAGAAATAACAACTACCCTAATAACATAATTAATAAAATACTGCTTCATACTAACATAACTAATGCTAACCCACCACCACTAAACCCATCTATTACTAATGTTAATACTACTCTTAACACTAACCCTAATACTAACATCATGTACACCAAAATCATAAACGTCCTAAATCTAACACAAAGGATCATTCCGATTTAAAAAACAAATAACATTAAGATAACCATGTACAACACTAACACTATTTACAAGTACAACATACAGTACAGCAACATTAAAGACAGAACTAATACATTAGAAAAATATGTGTGACTGTACGGATTGTAATGTGTTATGTTGGACAAACCAAGCAGAAGGTAAAAAATTGGATTAACAATTACAAATACGACTGCAACACAAAAAAGACGAGACAGCGTTAGCAGTTTATTATATAGACACGAGTCACAACTTTGATTTTAATAATTTCATAATTTTAGATGTGGAGAATGATTTAAAAAAACGTTTAGTACATAAAAATAATAATTCAATAATGATACTAATAATCTAAGTAGTGTACATAACAATTTAATTTCAATAATGATGAGTTAGCTATGTAGGTTTTATTCGCTGTTCAATTATTCTAGTTTATCTTCTTAATGCTTATATTTTGTTGCCTTGACATTCAATAATTTTTGATTATACATTAGTTGTCAAGTGTTTGTTGAACGTTTCATGTCCCTGGTTATTTTTAAATTTTTATAGATTGGCAATTTCATGTTTCATTTTTGTGACTTTTTTCGTGTATAAGTTAGTACGTAGTTGCTCATGTTCAGGATTTGTTGAATAGTGCCGCTGTAATTTATTTGTGTAAGTTCTTTTAGGTTATGTTATAAATTTTTAGTGGTCTGACGAAGTGCTCACGTGTAGCACGAAACGAAGCCTCAGAAATAGTATAAAGTGGTTTTCTTGCCCCTCCTAAGTGAAGAACAAGTAAATATTGTGCAATAGATGTAGAGGAGAAATAAGAATTTTACCAAGTTTATTAACAACAAAATCAATACATTTCTGTAATAGCTCTTAAATTTTTTTGAGTTTGTTAAAATTGTTTTGTTTCTGGTTACTTAGACCTTGCTGTGATTGTTTGAAAACAACGACCATTACCTTTAAAAATAGCTAAAAGGTTGGAATACATACACAGTAGGGTGGTCCTTATTTAGGGTTTGTCCGACTTTTTTTCACGATAGTCCTAAATCGGTTCTAAATCTATTAAAAAAAATTTATGCCAAGTTATAGCTCTTAATTTTAATTTTAACCCGACCCCCCCGACAGCCAAAGTTTTACATGGAAATAACACGGGAAAAGTTCTGTAGATTTTTTGAATTTTTTTTTCATCATGAAATAATGAACAGATCATGTTGACCAATGACAATTCTTATAGCAAATTTAACGCTCTACAAAAAAGGTCTCTTACGATTTTTGCTAACTCTAACGGTTTCTGAGTTATTTAAGGTCATAGTTGAAGCTTAAGTCAATTTTACGATTTTTCTATTTCTACCGTCGTTTATTGATTTAAAAATGAAAAAAATTAATTCATAACTTAGACGATTTTATTACCTTCACGCATGCTCTGAAAGAAAAGTATTATTTTATTAAAAAAATCGACTATCAAAATTTCAATAAATTAAAAAAAATACTTTTATTATCATTTTTTTTAACATCGATACTATTATGAAAAAATAATTTGCTAATTAATGTAACTATCATTTTAGAGTCACGGTTACTTTAGAAGTTTTCTAAGAAACAAGAAAAAAAACCATTGAGATTAAGAATTATTATCCTTTTTACATTTTTAAATCATTAAACGACGGTAGAAATAGAAAAATCGTAAAATTGACTTAAGCTTCAAATATGACCTTAATAACTCAGAAACCGTTAGAGTTAGCAAAAAATCATAAGAGACCTTTTTTGTAGAGCGTTAAATTTGCTATAAGAATTGTTACTGGTCGACATTATCTGTTCATTGTTTCATGATGAAAAAAATTTCAAAAAATCAACAGAACTTTTCCCGTGTTATTTCCATTTAAAACTTTGGCTGTCGGGGGGGTCGGGTAAAAATTAAAATTAAGAGCTATAACTTGGCATGAATTTTTTTTAATAGATTTAGAACCGATTTAGGACTATCGTGAAAAAAAATTCGGACAAACCCTAAATAAGGACCACCCTAATACACAGAGTAAATAGAAATGTAAAATCTATGTATGGTAACAAACCTAGGTTTTGATCATTACATCATTATTCAAATATTCGCTGTTTAAGGCGTACATATATTTTTTTTCATTTCAAAATAAGGTAGACCAAAATTAATTTTTTTATGAGTTTCAATACATATGTATTCGTTCAACGTATTAAAAAAAATAATTGTTTTTTTGATGAATGTTTATGATCAATAATTATTAAATTTAATTAGTGATTAAAGAAACGCGTACAATATTATCTTAATGTTTTTAAAAACTATCAAATATTGCCGTAAATAAAATGAAAATTAGCTACCACTTAAAAAGGGCCATATAAAAGGTTGACTAAAAAAAGTTAATTAATCAATTAGTATCAAACACCAAGAATAAATTACTGACTTAGATTGTAGGAAGTTCTTCACTAGGAGGGGCAATTAAAGCACTCAAGATTTTATTATGGTGACGTTTCGTACACAAGGCGTGTACTTCTTCAGGCCACTGAAATATATTGTGAGTAAGCTAACACTTCTTTTTACATAACAACAAATATCATTTTAGGTACAAACAACGTAGAAACTTACACTAAAAGGTTAAAGCGGAGTAGTCCTTAACTCCAAACGACATGAAACTTGTTATTGGGATTTTGAAGTAGTTTTATGTAAGATGTGGAATCATTAAGTGAGCTGTTAGCTTTCTTAATGTATTTTGTTTTATCCATTAACACAGTAGCTTTTACTTTGTCGGCTGGTACAATTATTATTGTTATTTCTTAGATCTTTTAATGCTTGATATTCTGAATTGGTAAGTTGGTAAGATTCTTCTGTGGAAGTTTCGCTTTTCGTAGTATCCTAGTTGTTTCAAATCTAATCTCGGCTGTTTCGCGATCTGGAAGATGACTAATGTTTGCTTCAATGTTAGAAATAATGTTTTCAAAAGGAATTCTTGAAGGAGCAACAACAAAATCCAAACCTTTGGACAAAACAAAACGAGCAATATCAGATAGTTTATAAGAGCTTAAATTAACAACCAGTTTATCATTTTTATAGTCAATGTTTTTATATGAATTTGTAACCTGTACCATTTTCATGATTTTTTAATCTGCGGTACAAAAGATCTCCAAGAAATTTCCAGTCATCATTTGATAATTGTTTACATCAGCGGGTTTCCAAGCCATGAACTTGTTTATCAATTTCATAAAGTTTACTTCTAGTAGTGTGAATCACAGTTCGTAGGACGGTTAAACTTGCTTTTTCACAAATCTTTTTAACTCCCGGAAGTTGGATGTGATTTTTGATTTTATGAAATTAGGAATTATATTGTTACATCTACATCCCCAAGCAACACATTGGTATAAAAAACGTCTAAATGTCCGGCTAATAGACGTTTATTAAACATTAAAACGTTTTTAAACGCGTTATTAACGTTTATTAGACGGACATTTAGACGTTTTTTGTACCAATGTGTTGTTTGGGTCGTTTTAAAAAGGTGTAACGATACAGTAAATATTAATCATACTTCACATCGAGAATTATTAGTAAAATACGAATAAATGATGTAATGCAGGTTTATTTTTAGAATTCTCGAAACTATTATCGCGTTATTACCGTGAGATGTTTTGAAATTAAGTTTTCTCGGCATCGTTTTATTTACTCAAGTTTGATTTTACGACACTAAAATATGATTCTCATGAGTAAGCTAGTGCATGACTTTTAATGAAAACAATAAGTAAAAGCATTTATCAAAATTTAAGAAAAGAACGGGGAGACGCGTTTGAAATGCCGGCCAGAGCACAAGTGCAACCCGGTATTGTATTTTGAGTACTTAGTTTGGGCGTGCGAATTTCCTTAAATATTTTCACTACTTGGGAAACGCGAAGTGAGTTCTTTCTGTGAATGGTCAGAAAACCGCTAGGAAACTAAATTAAAGGTATTGTAAAATTTTTGTACTCTGCCTGGAATTATTTCGAGTGACTTTGAATCTAAAGCTGTAATGGATAATACCTTTGGTCAAATAACCGTTAAATGCAAAGCGTCAGATACAGAACTGACATACTAATCAGTCCAAATTTAATAACCGAATTACGACTTAAGTACCATAAATGGAAACGTGGTAAAATTTCTATATTTTGTGTTAGTGGCATTAACTATAATTATCAAATTAAAAATTCAACGCATCAAATTTCGGTTGAATACAGAAACTAAGTGAACAGCGTTTGTTGTTATCACATCACGTTTTGATTGCGTTGTGTGGTGAATCTGACAAGTGATAAAACGCCCAATAGTCCACCGTTATATAACGCGATTTAGTTGAATAAAACTATAATTATTTGTTAAAAAAAAAAATGAAAAAAAAAATTTTGTAAAGTAGATAGTATTAACTAACCCCTTGCATGACTATTATTTAAGGAATTATACACGTTTATTTTTTTGTTTGTATAATAGATCTAAGTTACATGTTTGTTTGTTTTTTATTGATTTATGTGTGTAATGATTCCTGTAACACTAAAGGTAAGTTCCAGGAAGTGTTAATTCTAAACACAAGTAATCTGAAAGTTAAGGTGTTTTGGCCATTTGCTTAAAGACATTTTTGGTTTATTATTGAAATAATTAAATTAAATCATTTTGTAGATACTATCACGCAAACCCTGAAAAAAAGAGTCAAATGATGTAAATAAAGTTAGTCCGGAGCAAAACAAATATGATAAAACTGCATTCTATCATTTCAGTTAATCGAACGTTTTTTATAAAATCTTAAATCAAGAAGCGGGCGGTTACAAAGGTTAGATTACATAGTTACCTTTTTTCTTTTTAGTTTTTCAAATAATTTGACGTTTTGTAAAACAGCTTTTCCATATAAGCGTTTTATTTTATAGGTACATAAAAGTTTCACCATAAAACATATTAAAGATTTTTTTACAGTGGTGTATTTATTTAATACAATTTAAATGCAAGCTTTCGAACTTTAGACCTTCGAGCAAACGCTGCGCTGTAGCTAAATAATCTTGCGCCAATTATCTAGTTCTCTTACGAGTTATTGTTTTTAGTTACCTTAGTTTTACAATTGTCAAATTAATTGAATTTATACTGCCTGACGAAGAACTTTGATAAAGTTCGAGAGCTTGCATTTAAATTGTATTAAATAAATACACCATTTACCCTAAAAAAATCTTTAATGGAAAATTATTTAAAATTTTAATTTGTCAAGAACAGTCCAGGAAAAAGTAATTGTGAGTTACGTCCTATCATTAACATATCTACAAAATATGTAACTAGAATTCCAGCATGTACAAACATACTTAATTTAAAATTTAATCATTATCATTAGAAAACCAGTTACGCAACTAAAAAAAACTTTTCAGTTTACAAAATACTTACTAAAACGTAATATTTATGAAGTTCTAGGAAGGAGGAAGCATCAGAAATACTTTTATATAATTTTTTTCAATAAAAAAATTTTACTTCAATTTGTTTTTTATAATTAAACCAATCATCAACAAAATTACAGTGATTTGCTGAAATTTCCAATTATCATGTTAACGCAAAGACACCATCAATTAAAAGTGAATGTCTATGTTAAAACAGCAGCAGTAGGAACTACTAATAGATCGAATGCTTGAGGTTCAGTAGTACCAGTTTAAGCAAATAGCTTATTCATAAAAAAAAATTAATGTCATTTAATCATTCTGCCGAAATAAAGATGATAACTCGTGAGTGGGTTGATTCATTACGCACTCAGCGTTGGCACTCAACTCGTATGAATGAATTGTTGAAGCAGATCAAATATTATATTTGTTATGACTATTTTGTAGAACCGCGAATTGCTAATACTATTACGATCTGGTGCTACGGGTACACATATGCTTCATTCGTTATCTGTGCTGAGATCGACTTACATGTCTGTATATAATTAAAGAGTGCTTATATTTAAAATTTAAGTTATCATTCAAAATACAAGTAAACGTAATTAAGATAAAGCAGTCCTCAATTTTCAATAATGGAAGGGTAATGATTTATTTAAAATGTAATTTTTATAATTAAAAACAATAGTTAGCAAAGTGAGCCCAAAACGCTTGTTTCAAATGAGTACCGGATATGCTTATTTGTTTATCCATCGTTGCAAAACGAATTAAGAATTATCGACTCTAAACAAATTGGAACATACTAGAAGTAGATGCCGGTTTTACACTCAGTTTAAACTTCGGTTTAACTGAACTTGTTTAGATACATTATAGTTAGGCAATGACTGCGTTAAAATTGGAAACATTAATTTGGATGCAAAACTGGAGTAGTTTTGGATGCAAACGCAAAATTGACATATTTGGCGCTGCTAATCGCCCTAATAGAAGACAATTTTATAAGTGAACGTACAGTTTCTAATTTGTATATATTTGTTTATAGAATGTTTATAGTATTCGAGCGATCTAAACAATAGAATAAACTACCAAATTTACAAAATTTCTACTCAAATTTGTTATAAATTAGATTAAAGTTAACTAGTTAATGAATACACATGCTGATAAAAAAAAAATAAAAGATAATTTGGGTGGGCAGGCATGTTTAGCTAAGGATGGTCCTTTTATGTCAATAAACAGAAATATTCTACATGTTTCTGTTTATTGACATATAATAACACATCTGGGATTTGGTATATTGTAGGTAATGTTGGTATTATTTCTGGCCGAATGCCTGCGTTTTTAACTATGCAGTGCACGCTGCTTAATAGAATCACGTTGGGACTTGAGGTTTTTGATAACAATCACCGAATGATAACAATATACGAAATTCAGGCAAAATGCTTATTTGTTAGAAAGCAGTAAATACATAACAGCGTGTATGTGATTAACAGGTTGTTAATTTAGAAGGTGAAATTAAAGCGTCAATACAAGTTAAAAAAATTTATAAAACGTTTAATAAAATCAGCATTTTGAGCCAACGGATCTGTAGCATTAAACAGTTTGTTGACACCGTTAATAAAAAGAAATCAACTCATTCACTGTTCTAAGAACTACACAATTCTTCTCAGAAATTTGCTGACAATCAAAATAAATACAAAACAATGTTATCACATGAGACGTAGTTAATTTAATTTGTTATTCTAAGAAGGCACGTGCTTTCCAAGTTAATTAACGAACATAACGTATTTACAGATATTAAAATAATGTACCGTTTCGTAAATCAGTCAAGTTATTTTAATAAATAAATAACACTGCAAAAACAAGAGAAATATGTAAAACAACTATTTTTAGAGTTCAATGATAAAGTTTTCCACTCTAAACAACTGTATTGTGAAAATTCAGCTCAAAAATGCATACAAAATAAGTTATTGATCATGTATACAAACAAACCTGACAATAAATTAATAACATAAACCTAAATTATGATTACTATAAGCGGCGTTTTTTCTATGTAGTAGCATGCGTCCGGATTGTTACTTTAGTAAAGTGATAACATTACCCGATTGAAAACATTATCCATGATTCCGATAAGCGGCGAGCGCTGTAAGTAATTCATACGAAAATTTAAATCATTAATTTGGTTCTGAAGTCCGAATCTTTGAAGCATCGCCCTGAATTTATTACTAAAGATACATCTAAAGTGCTAATAAGCTTGTATATTTATATTTTATGTGCCTTTTGAGTAGTATAAAAATTTAAAAAAAATTAAATTAGCACATTTTCGTTGGCTTCCGGCTTGAAAAGAAAATTAAACAAAGTAAATGAAACAAACCACTCAACCGATTATAATTTTATAGAAACGTTTGCAGGATTTTATTCATTCTATATTTGGTTTGTAAACAGAAACTAAAGTGTACGAATTATTTTTGCAAACTCAGAGTTTTCAGCATCAAAGCAAGTTAACTGGTAAAACATTGCTTTGCACGTATGTCGAAACTAATAGCGTGTGTAAGTAGCTTGCTTGTGCCGCCATCGTTTGCAATCTTTTAATAACCAAAAACGGTTTGAGGCTTTGCATTAATTATTACCTTGTTTTCACTATCGCCATCTGACATGACTAAAAAATCTGTTTCCATATAAAGCTATCTCATTGTCTAACTATAATGTATTGTTACGTGTTAATTTATTAAAAACTAATTTATTTAAACGATTAAAAATTATGTTTACTTATTCTAGAAATATGTACACTTTTAAATTAACCGAACTAATTAAATTTAAATATCTAAGGATAAAAACTGACAGAAATTTATATAAAACAATAATATGCTATCACTTACGCGACGATAAGATAAAGCTACTAACTTGTTTGTTTACACTATAGGTCACGTTCACTCGATTCGGTGTACACTGTTATTTATTTAAAACTTCGCACGTGCTAATCACTTATTTATCTTCACTTGAATAATCTTCTTAATACAGCTGCATTCGCGTTACGACAATAACTGACCTACGATCTGTCTCGTCGCTATATATAGACATACGGAAATCCTTCTCGAGCGTTCCCTACTTTTCGCTATAACTTCTAGAAAATAGATAACAGCTTCTAGAAGGCTCTTGCATTTGCAAGTAATTTCTCGAACGTTTCAGTATATAAACAAGGCTAGTACATATATTGCAAGAAATAAGAAATAGCTTCTACCTTCAAATATTGGAGACACTGTTTTAACTATTTATTCTATAACATATAAATTCAATGCTGTTAATTGCAATGATAGTCAACTGTGCCTCTGATACCATCTTTTGTATTTATTTGTATTTGAAACACTGTAGTGATAGTTAACCTGATAATAGCAGTATCAAAACACGATAGCAGTTGGGAGTTAACAAACCGATCATAAACTTTAATACCAAATTTAAAATCTACAAGAAAAAGTTAGTATCGACTTCCCAAGTTTTCGAAATAAAACTCTAATGTTAATTCAAAAATCTTTTTTGTTCCAATGATTTTTAAAATTTTTAGAACTATTGGTAGGAATAAAAAGCTTCTTTAGTTTATCCTTTGAGACATAACAAATACATTTTGCACAACTTATCTCAAAGTAAATTAAATGTTCACTAGCGTTGTCGAATAATGTTGGAAGAAAGCAGAATATCAGACCTGGAAAAATAGAATAATGTTAATTTAAATGAATAATAATTAACTCGTCAACGGCTATTAACATTTGTGGATAAATTACCAAGAGCCCAAAATATTTTTTTCTGTATTAAAGCTTATTTTTGCCCAAAACTACCAATCCATAAGGAATAAGCCACAAACTGCAGTGTTTTTACTTGTATTTACCAAAAAAATATAGCGCATTTTTATGAAGATATTCTAGAGCTCATAGTTGATTAGACCAACCTTTACGCTTCTCAAATAATTTGTTCTGGAGATGACATACCGGCATCGTCAAAACTGCAAAGTAGGAATCCATTATTCTTACTTTGCGCGACAAAATGATCAAATTTTTAGGGCTTATGAGATAAATGGGTTTAGTCAGAGTGTCCACATTACGTTATTATTGAAACAAAAAATACATTTATGAATCTCAAGTTGCATTGAATGCCAAAAGTAGAAATCGTTTTGAAATATTGCTGTTGATGTGGCATTTTAATAACAACGACGAATGTCTTCCTGGAGATCGTGTGTATAAAATACAACCGCTAATTGATAAACTAATAACATAAACTAATACATAAATAACAAAAAGTTTTTACGCTTAAGGTTGTCTATTGTATAGACGAATCACTGATCTCATTTAGGGAACGTTTGATCTTCAAACAATACATTCCACTGAAATCTCATAAATACGAAGTCTTCCAACTATGCAGCGCGCAGAGCTATACTTAGAACCTAAGCTTATACTGTAGGAAAGAGAAAGATGCAGGTGCAAGTGTACTAACAAATGTTGTTATACTTTGTCTGAGAAACTGCTGGGTTGTGGCCGAGCTTTGGTTACTGACAACTATTACACAAGCTTGGATTTGGCTAAACAGTTATTGGAGAGGAAAACACATCTATTGAGAAGCTTTCTAAGTAATAGGCGAAAAAATCCCAAGGAAATTACCTCGAAGAAGTTGAAAAATTGAGAAATAGTCTTCACTAAGCATACAGATGTAATGACTGAAGTTCCTCCAAGAGGTAAAACTAAATATAAGCCAACAGCCATCTTTAATTGTAACAAAAGAAAAAACTCAATCGATATCTCAGATCGGATGGCCAGTTACAATTCTGCACTTAGACAGACAATAAAATGATGCCAAAAAGTGGCAAAAGAGCTTTTTTTGCACGTGCATGGTGAATGCAAACTTCTTATTCAAAAAAAATTGTAGTTGTAATATCTCGATAAAGGATTTTCGTAAGCAGGCTTATCAGGAAATGATTATTCCCAAATCGAAAGTAAATAATCAAGAAAATGGTGGAGAATCAACCACACCTTGCAAACATAAAAGGAAAAGTTGATAAACTGGAGGGACCTGTTCATACAAAAAGAAAATATTGCAGAGGATGTTACCAAAAGAAGCAAAAAGGAAAAGTACAGAAGAATTCGGTGAAACAAGTCAGTACGTATTTCAAGGATTGTATTTTTGTATTGTTAGTTTTTTTTCGCACGTGTTGTATACGTTCCTACGGACCGTCGTGGACGTTAACGTGTTAAGATGTCCTTGATAAATATGATGTATTCACAAAATCAAACCACAAAAAATATGAATTATGTTATTCTGAATTACTCCACTTTAAGGATGAATTACTTTAATGATTTTGAATTTGTTTGAGTAAGTAGAAGCGCAGTCATCATATCGTGGTTAAACCATGTAATTTCGCAAATACTTTAAGCACTCATTCTAGCACCTCAACTCAAATTGGAGTAATTAATTTATAAACAAAATCTAAGAAAACCTGCTGCCGCTACTGCTGCTATAGATTCTAATTTGTGAAGGTTTGCATCTGGTTTTATTTTAAATAGAATATAAAATATATCTAAAAACTGTCATGTGAAACTTTTACGATTTTTTATTGTTGTTGGTGAAAGATGCATGTAATTAACATTAAACGATTTTCTAATAATAAAGTTAATAAGCAGTTATAAAGATAACTACTTAAGATTACAAATTAATATACCTATGCATTGCGTGCAGAAGAATAATGAATCAGCAGTAACTAACAAGTTTTTAATAATGAAAATTAAGAAAAGAAATATAACGTACATGGGACGTATAAATCGCCACATCCATTGTTTCGCTTAGTACATATAGGACATAGGTAACCCGTATATGTTTTATGCAATTTTTAATGATTCGGTAACGGAATTTCGGCATTATATCAAAAACATTAGATGCGTGCCAAACGTGACAATAAATATTTATGAATTCCAAGCCCTGGTCATTGGAAAGAGGTATCTAGAAACCCAGCTAGAAACATGTTTCTAATTAGAACTAAGACTGGCCATAGAAACCGACAGGTATACTTTATGAACTGGTATATGAACTATACGTATCGGTTAAAAAGAAACTAAAAAACAATTTAGACATTGAAGAATACAAAAACTAAAAAAAGTGTTGAATAGCAGCAAAAAAAAATATTCGCAAAACCACAAACAGATCAATAAAGTGAAGAACAGAAAACTGCTTATTTTAGAAGCAACGACTGCGCCAATGGAGACCTGGGTAGACACAAGCTTACCCTGTTGACCGGTGTGCTCATCCAAATTAATTTTATTACTTTTAGTAACAATAGTTTTTTTTTAAATAGCTCATTTTATTAAGTTACATAATAAAATTTGTTTACTACTTTTACGCAAATAAAAGTGCACGTTCTAAAAATATTGTGCCGTTTTGTGTCCACTCATCTAAGAAAACCTGACCCTGCCACTGTTTACAATATTACAATTATAAACTCATAAATGATTACTATAATTCTAATTAATCATTACATTACTTATTAACTAATACGAATGTTACGTATAATACTTATCGAGTGCACTGAATTGTTGAATAAATATGTATAAAAAAAATAAAACATTTATTTCCTTATTATACAAACTGCATGTGTGCAGATTCAGTTAAACACTAACTAAAACTTAAGAATTCTACAAACTTAAACCGAGGGCTGTTTCAAATACATGCTATTTTTAGAATCGAAAGTTAAGCTTTAACATAAATAGGCCCTCTTGATTAATGAATATAATTGTAAATTATAATGAAGGACAATATAACTAAATAAATCTATTCTAATTACTAATATTATCATTGAACGGTAGAACACAAATTTTATTAATTGCTCTTTTCACTACACTTGTCACCGTTTTCACAGTTACTACACGAACTTCATTATCAGCTCCTGGATGCAGCTCAGTAACTCGTCCCATTTTCCAATGACATGAAGGTAAATTGTCATCTACTAGTATAACTAAATCACCGATTTTCACAAGTGTTGTTTGTTTTAACCACTTTCTTCTCGTTTGAAGTTCATGAAGGTATTCCTTGTGCCACCGCTTCCAAAAATGTTGTACCATGGCTTGAATTTGTTGGTACTGCGATAATCGATTATTTGGAATTTGCAGTAAATTATAGTCTGCAACTGCTACTAAACTTCTGCCAATGAGGAAATGTGCTGGAGTTAACGGATTTAGGTCACAGGGATCGTTACTTAAGGGAGATAAAGGTCGGGAGTTAGGGACAGCTTCAATTTGTGTCACTAATGTCGAAAATTGTTCAAAAGTCAGTACTGTTTCTCCTATAATTCGTTTTAAATTAGCCTTAACAGCCTTTACCCCTGCTTCCCAAATGCCTCCAAAATGCGGAGAATTTGCTGAATTAAATTTCCAGTTTATATTAGAATTAGCAGCTTCTTCGTGAATTATAGAAGAATTTGAATTGAAAAATGACGATAATTCCATTAACTCGCGATTGGCTGCTACAAAATTCGTACCATTGTCAGAAAACATATTTTTTGGTTTTCCTCTACGAGATACAAAACGTCGCAAGGCTGCTATAAAACAGTCAGTTGTTAGGTCACTGACTAACTCTAAATGCAATGCTTTGGTACTTAAACAAACAAAAAGACAAATATAACATTTATAAATTTTATACCCACGCGCGCGACGATCTCTTGTTTTAAATGGACCTGCGTAATCGACGCCACTATTGTAAAATACCGGAGTTGAAATTGTGCGTACTTTCGGTAAATTACCCATATAAATTTTAGAAATAGTGGGATTTGCTTTAAAACATCTAATACATTTATGAATTACCGCTTTTGTTAGGTTTCTGCCTGACATTGGCCAATACTGTTCTCTTAGAGAGTGCAATAATGTTTGTGAACCGCAATGTAGTAACCGTATGTGTTCATACTCTGCAATTAATTTTGTTAATAAATGGTGTTTAGGTAGAATGATTTGATGTTTAGCTGAATAATTTAAATTTGAAAATATTAGACGACCTCCTACTCTTAATAAACCATCCTTGTCTATTATTGGTTTTAAGTTGAACAAAGTTGAATTTGCTTTTATAGGTTTGTTATTCGAAAGTAGTTTAATTTCATTAGGAAATGATTGTAATTGAGCTAATTTTATTAATTTTGTAAGGATGTCTAATTGAGGCATTAATCCTCGTGTTATTAGATCTGCTGGGTTATCTTTTGATCTTACATAATGCCACTTTTTTAAATCTGTTAAAGACTGAATTTCGCTTACCCTATTTGCAACATAAGTTTTCCATTTAGTCGATGGAGCCTTGATCCATGATAGGGTTATTAGAGAGTCACTCCAAAGATATTCTTTATGAATTTTTATTGCAAATAATGATCGAATTTTATGAATTAATTGTGATAAAAGAACAGCTCCATTTAATTCTAATTTAGGTAATGATATGGTTTTCAAAGGTGCTACCCTAGATTTTGATGCTAACAAAAATATTAATGTCTTATTATTGCTTACAATTCGAATATAAATATTTGCACCACACGCGCGTTCCGAAGCATCGGAAAACCCATGTAATTCTATCAAATCTATTTGTTTATTCAACACATGTCGTGGAATTTATATATTTTTTATATATTTCAAATTGTCTTTAAATTCGATCCACTTTGTATACAGATTAGTTGGAATTGATTCATCCCAACTAATATTTAATTGCCACAATTCTTGAATTATTAACTTTGATATTATAATAGTAGGTGCTAAAAGTCCTTAAGGATCAAATAATTGTGCCGTAACAGCTAAAATCGATCTTTTTGTAACATGATTATAAAATTATTATCAGATTATTAAATTGATAGTATAACACATCCAATCGTGGTTCCCAACAAATTCCTAAAGTTTTTATCGTATTACTACCTAATTCCACAAATTCGTGATCAATTTTTTGTTTGTCATTACTAAATAATTTTATAGGTATGTTACTACACCATTTACGTAGGATAAATCCTGCCGAAGTCAAAATAATTTTTATATTGTTTCTTATAGTAATTAATTCATCTGCAAAGTCTGATCCCGTAATTAAATCGTCAATATAAAAATCTTTTTTTATAATTTCTGCTTCTTTTGGATATAAATTTTCTGAATCTAAAGCAAGTTGATACAAACATCGCGTAGCTAGGTACGGCCCTGATTTAGTTCCATACGTTACTGTATTCAACTGAAATTTTTCGATTAAATTAGTGCTATTTTCCCGCCATATTATATTTTGTAGACGCCTGTCGTCTAAATTTACGAGAACTTGCCTAAACATTTTTGATATATACGCCGTCATTACGTATGCGTGTAATCGAAATCTAAAAATTATGGAAAATAAATCACTTTGGAAAATTTTACCGGTTAAAAGAATATCGTTTAATGATGTACCTGTTTCTGTTTTACAGCTTCCGTCAAAAACTACTCTTAAACTAGTTGTAGTTGAATCTCGTAACACTCCGTGATGTGGAAGAAAATAATTCGTATTTAATGAATTATTAACATTGACCATATGATTTAAGTTTTCGTATTCTTTCATAAAATGAACGTATTGTGTTTTTAATGCTGCATTTGTTTGCAATCTTTTTTCTAAAGAATGAAAACGTTTAATCGCAATATTTTCTGAATTACTAAAATCTACATAATTTGATTTAACTGGAATTCTAACTATAAATTTACCACTTACGTCTCGCTTTGTTGTATTCTTAAAAAACTGTTCGCAGTATTGTTCTTCTACACTGAGATTATTCTTACGTTCTATAATTTCATTTACTTCCCAAAACTTTGACACTTCGTCATGTAACTTATTTAAAGATAAATATGCTAATGTTCTTTTTGTTTGTTCTTGGTTAACATTTAAATTTCCTGCCATGACCCATCCTAATTTTGTTTTATGTAATGTAGGTTTACCTGCACCTAGTTGGTGTTGCCCTACACTTAACAAGTTCCAAAAAATTGTCGATCCAATTAAAAGATCTACCTTACTAGATTTATTATAAGTAGGATCTGCTAGTACTAAATTACTTGGTATATCTAATAGTGTTTCGTCAAAGTTTATAGAAGGTAAATTTTCAGTAATTTTCGGAATTACTAAACATGATAAATTACACGAATAGTGATTATAGCATGAATGAATTTCTATGTCAACTCTAGCAATTATTTTTGTAGAATTCTGATTAATACCTACAACCGATATATTTGTGTTGTGTTTCTTAAGATTTAATCGATTGCATAATTCTTCAGAAATAAAATTTGATTGTGATGCTGAATCGAGTAGAGCCTTTACAATAAATTCATTACAAGATTTGTCTACTATTTTAACACATGCTGTAGACAATAAAATTTGAGAATTTTTGTTTTTATTAATTGTTGCACAATTAGTAATTAAACTTGATGTATGAGGTTGTGCTGACGTAGTAGGTACACTCTGTTCCTGTTTAGTTTCAGTAGTGACCACATTAGTTGCGTTAATGCCTGTATTTGAAATATGTAATAACGTATTATGTTTTCTATTACAAATCTTACAAGAATAGTGATTTCTACAATAAGGCGCCATATGTCCTTTTTTAAAACAGTTTAAACATAATTGGAGTTCTCTTACCTTTTCAATTCTCTTATTTACCGTAAGTTTTAAAAATGCGTCACATTGATATAGATAATGTTTGTTTTTACATAAAACACAACTTGGTTCTATTGTGGTAGCAAATGCTTTAATAGTACTACCACTGTTTATTTTTTGGTGTCATTTAAAAGAAGGCGTTACGGGTTCATGATTAATAGATAATGCTTCTAATACACCTTGTCGATCATTTAAGAATTCAATAAATACTTGTATTGTGAGAATATCGTCTCGCGACGTATACCGTTTGTTTAAAAATGATTGCCATTCGCGCATCGTATTAAAATCTAGCTTAGAAATTAAAATAGGGATTAAAAGTGCATCCCAACTTTCAATTGGTTGATTCATTGCCTTTAGACAATTTAAATGTTTTTGAACTGTGTCAATTAATGACCTTAATGATATGTGCGATTCCTTTGTGATATTGCCAATGTCTAACATTTCCCTAACGTGATTATAAATAATTCGTCTTTTGTTATTGTATCTTTCTTGTAACATATTCCATGCAATATTATAATTTGAATCAGATGTTTCAAGCGAGCTTATAAGATTTGCAGGTTCATTTTTTAAAGCAGATCGTAAATAACATAATTTTTGTACGTTAGTTAATTCGGAATTGTTGTGAATGATTGTACAAAATGTATCATAAAATGTTCGCCAATTAATGAAATTTCCGTCAAACGTTGATATTGATATTTTACGAAGTTTTACACTATTTGATTTTGTAGACATCTGTGAAGTGCTTACATTTTGTTCTAACGGCCTATCATTATTTTCCAATAATTGTTTTGATTGCGCAATTAATAAAAAATACGAATTTTGAAATTATTCACGTTCTGTATCATTATCAATAAAATCTTGTAACTCTTCTAATTCAAATTGAATTTCATCAAACTTATCATAAAGCAGTTCGAATTTTTGTAATCGTTGTTGTAAATTAAATTTATCTATACTTGTTAAATTATCTGCATTAAGAGAATTAAGGAATTTTTCAAATAATTTTAATTGCGTTTTAATGTGACCGCGTTTACACCGTAACGATTTAATTTCATTGTCAGTATCTGTCATTGTTGTATTTGAAGCTTATTAATGAGAAGGATTAAGTAAATAATGGAAAAATTTTACTTGTTTACGATAATGGTCAAGTATTTTACTCCAGATGTTGCCCTTGCATCTAAGAACTTTCAACCCCAGATTGCATATGTTTCCAGTCGCCCAACTCGGTTTTTCTTATATTCTTCTTACCAAGGAATACTAATTTGATTTAGTTTTTAATAAATTCGACTCGAAGGACCAATTTGTTACGTATAATACTTATCGAGTGCACTGAATTGTTGAATAAATATGTATAAAAAAATAAAACATTTATTTCCTTATAATACAAACTGCATGTGTGCAGATTCAGTTAAACACTAACTAAAACTTAAGGATTCTACAAACTTAAACCGAGGGCTGTTTCAAATACAAACTATTTTTAGAATCGAAAGTTAAGCTTTAACAACGAATGTAAATAGAATGTAAGGTAGTAATTGTAAAGCACGAACCAATTTGTAAGCTTAGGCAACAAATAAAGTTAAACTTATATAATACGAAATTTTGATTATTCAGTAACATGATTTTGTTGTCTATTTCAACTTGTCATATTAAATGTGTCGACTACTCTACAAACATATCTTTGTCGAGTACTTCAACTACAAACTCAAGTAGTTTCTTTGTCGTGTTAAATGAAATTTTTTTTTAAAGATTTGCAATTAAAGTTTTCAGGCTAGACCTTCCCTTAGATTACAATAAAGTAGTAAAAACATCAAATTTTTGCCATAATATGCTCTATTTGTTGTAATTTCCAAGAGAGCTTTGTATTTTTCAAATGTTTTTCTTGTTTTTAAAATAATTAGCATTATTCAAAAAAAGTGCAATTGAGGGTTACATTGGGATGAATAGAAGCATGTGTTTATTTACCCGCATGTTTCTATTCACCCATAACCAACTTTTTTTTATATACAGAAGGATGTCAAGAGAGTATAAGCAAGACCTGGCCAAGAGCAAATCCTCAGGGCGCTTGAATCTATTGAACTGTGGTACGGAAGAGGTACGGAATCTACTATTCCGTTCTATATCGGCGTACCAATCGCTCCTTAAAGAAGCAAAAGGGGACAAATGGTACTGTTATTTGCAGAAGAAACACTGATTGTGACTCAACTAATAACATCTAGCGATTGGGGCTACTTCTTAACCTACTATAATCTTAGAAAGGTGGTCAAAAATTATCTTGACAGCAGAGAAAATATGATTACGAAATTCAAAAATTACTAACCAGGTCGTGAAGTTGTATACAGTTTCATGAAACGCCATCAAGATAAGCCAAGGACCAGGCTGTGTCAACACATTAAAAGATCGCAAGGCAATGTTTTGAGAGAAGAATTAAATGTGTATTTTGTTAACATAACATAACATAACATCAGAATTACGAGATGCTCCAGCTACGCATATAATCAATTTTAATAGAACCAACCTTAGTGATGACCCTGGTTGTAAAAAAGTAATTTCTAAGTGGAGTTGTCGCTATCGAGAGAGAGTCTGCAACTAAAGCAAAAGTGTAGCTTCAATTTTACAGTCATATATGCATCTTGGACTATTGGAGGCGGGAAAGGAGTACAGTACAACAAAAGTGCAAGTGAGTGGTTTGAGTCTAGCTCCTTTGCAGACTGGGTGGAAAGGATTGCAATTATCGCCTGCAAAAAACTTCCCGAGAAAAAGTTTTTAATCGGAAATAACCTTTCTTCTCATTTTTCTCCTAAAATCATTAAGCTTTGTCGTGACTCTACACATATAACACAACCACTTGATGTGGCCTTCTTCAAAGCATGAAGTTTTAAAGCATGGGATATTTTTCAATGACGTTTATCCAGTAGGAAAAAAAGATATTGAAGTGTCCATGTGGTAAAAAAAACATAAATTTTTTTACAGGAAACGATACACACATCGATAAAAATCTAAAAGAGATAAACGCAACATTTCTACGGAGCAAGAATACCAAATCGAATTCTAGATTCATGTATACTTTTCCTCATATTGCAGATGTATCCCTTTTTTCTTAAAACCAGATAATCGAAAAATTGTTTTCAGTAGAGGACTTGAGTAGTAAGGATAAGAATAAAAGTAAAAGCCAACTTTTAAGATTTTCAATCCATCGCACAAATCTTAACTGATTTATCCACGTCAATTTTTTTAGACAAAGTTTTTAAATAAATAAGTTACCTACTAAATAAGAAAAAGTTTCTGTTCTTTATAATCCCTTTTATTTTTAATAAAAGCTGATATTCAGTATTTTATGATCTCTTTTAAGTAAAAATTTATTTATTCATCGCTTTTAAGTAAAAAAATAATCTTGGAAGTTTTTAAAGACGTTTTCACTTTCTAGCGAGAAAATAATGTATGTTTCTTTTTACCCCACATCATCAGGGGTGAGTACAATCAAATGAGCTTTTTTAATAGCCGGACATGGATTGGACTACAGCTAAACAAAATTATTTGCAATATCTACCCGCTGGAGCTTGATTTTCGATAAATTTACATTCTTTGTAAATACAGTTTTGTCGAATCTATACACTTGTTAAGGTCACAATTTGTTTCTATCCACTCCATTTTATAGTATTTGTTTTTGTCATTTGTATACCTATGACGTATTTTAGAGTCAATTTCCGTTAATATATTAAATTATTTTTTTTGAAACTTATTATTGGTAATCCCTGGCTTCAATTATTCAATTCAATTATGGATAATAACTTATTTGTTTTTTTGTGCGTTTATAATTTGATGATACGAAACTTGGTCACAATCGACATATTTTCGATCGGAATATTTACTTACTGATGGTGGTTATAATGGGTGTGATAACAGAGAAAAAAACCAGTGTATTGTAAAATGTAATTTAATGTTTTATTTACCGTGATGGACAAACATAGTGTGGTCGCAGGTAGTTCTCATACTATAGGGACGCTGTATATACATATGTGAAATAGTGTATCTTGGGTCTATGATATAGAAAAGTGTATGTTTTTACGTATTAAAGTTGCGGTAGGTTGCTTGCATAATAATGAAACAATTGTTTGATGTATTATTGTGTATTTACTATATAGGTTCCGTAACTAGATCCTCACTACCTACTGAAAGACATCAGTTAACTAACTCTTCTTTTTAAAATAATTAAGTTTCTGTACATGTTTATGTGTTGAGGTATTTATCTGTATTCATTTAATTGACGTAAATTTGGAATGTCCTAACTTTCCGATGTTTATTGATATCATTAATTATAAACGGATGGCTTGATAAACCTAAATTATGTAATTATTTTGCATTTACATTCACTTAGAGAACCGGAAGGGTTTCTTAGCCTGTCTTCCCCTCCTACCACAAATCCCAACCAACAAACTTTCTGATTAAAATTTAACGAGTCATACTTGTATAAAAATCACGATTAATTTTTTGCTGTCTGTGTGTATTTCTTCCACTTTTGCAAACAACAATAAAATATTATATGAAATTTGTAGTCCATCTTCTTGTGTAGAAAACGCTGCAAAAAAATTGCATTTCGGTTGATTTAAATATTTCTTTTCAAACATGTTTGAGATTACTTCGTCTCTTCCCGAAGGACGTTCTTATTTTAGCATAGACTCAAGCCCTACGTTTTTAAAAGCTCTTGTTTTCAAATTAGCGTTATTTTTATTTAAAGCGCTGTGTACAGTCGTGCCTGCAGTGCTATTTACATAAAATCTATTTATGAAATCAATATACACCAAACCAAAAGTTTTTACGAGCGTCGTTGGTAAGACATTGCTCAACTATTCACAAAACAACAAAAACAATTAACAAGATAACACTCTACATGATATGGCATTAAATAAATCAAAAAAGTAGTACCTGAAGTACGTGCGAAGGTAGAAATTGTAAGAATAATAAAACAAATATTATAAAAACAATAATATAAAAGTTTAATATATTTACACATGTATAACATAAAGTATGTATTTTTACTACGATCATATGGGGTATTCACATTTACACACATGTAGATATTGTAAACACTTAAATACAAAGCTACAAAAGTAGAAGATTCTATACTACATCGGTATGTACATTATTCTAAACTACAATTACTATTTACTATACAAATTTAAACAAATAAATGTTTACATGTAAGTAATGTTTACACCCCTGCAAGTAACAAAGCACAATTATCAATCAATATAAGCTTTCGTTAGGAAGGAGAACATTAGAGTAGCTATTATTATTTATACAATATAAAAACATAGAGAATAACAATTATTAAAGAAAGTATTTTGAATAAATAATTACAATTAACACTTGAATCTACTAAGAAAAAAACATTCAGTAAGTACATTTATCAACAACTGTTTAATATTGAGCTATGTTAAGATCATCACAATTCTTTTATAAACATTTTAAAATACTATAATATAGTTTGCCGTAAGAGATCATTATTAAAGGATAAATTTTTGTCCATTTAAAATGCTTAATGGAAAATAATTCCACCGTACTTTATTTATCACATTTTATAACAAAGCCACATTGCGTCCATACCGTCTTTAACCCTCTATGGCCCGCTGTCACTTAAGAGCTAATATAGTTTCGTGTTTTACTAGAAATAGAGCAAATTGATAGTTCCTAAAATGTCTTTTACGTTGAGCGAGATCTGTTAATTGTATGAAATGCTAGTTCAAATAAAATAAATCCTTAAAATAAAAAAGAAGAGGGCTAAATCAAGAACAAGAAAAAGGTATGAGGTCCCAAAGTTATTTCTTAAAGTAAAAAGAGATGCTATCTTGGTTTAAAAATGTAGCGTCAAGAATACACGTATTCAAAGCAATAATCAGGATTAGTACATATCTACATCGTGGTAAATTAATTTGACTACAGATAAGCACCAATAAAAGAGCACACATCGTCAGTTCATCAGTCATTTGTATGGCAGTAGATGTTTGAAAGTTGCTGCAATACATAAAAGCTAAAGAACACAAAACAATATGCAAATAAAATCAAAGTTAGTGTCAAATAACAATATAATACTAGATTCGTATCTGGTATTATGAAGAACAAGAAATAAAAGCAAAAAGAAAAGAAAGTCTTAAGTTCAGGTAAAAAAGTGTTAAGTATAAAGCAATTTATGTTTGGCACCACAACCAAATTGTTCCGTATAACTCTATTTGCAACAAATTTCTGAAATTATTGTTTTAATGTTATAATTAAAATGTAGTAAATCGTAAGTAGGCCTTAAAATCGATTACCGCTATCTGTCACCACTGGAACTTTCAATTCACAAATCTCTAAACATTAGATATTTCACTTCACATAACACAATATAAGTAAACTTCATTGACTGGGCCTTAGAGAATAAAGAGTAAATGCTCTTAGGGTTCCAAATTTGTGCTATCATCGTGAAACGTGGCTTTGTTTCGTATATTAGTTCCTTAGTAATTAGTTATTCAGTATTTACAAAGCTCTAAGTGAGTATTAAAATAAGTGTCTCTAATCACGTTAAGTACCAAGAAATTAACGTTAATAAATAACCTCATAAACTGTTGCTTTTTTATCTCCAGAACCTGTGACGATATACTTATCATCCGTTGATATGTCACAACTAAGAACACTAGAAGATTCTTTAGACTGTAAAATAAATGCTGTGTTAACTAATAATAGTCAGTTTGAATCAAAACTTTACCTGAAATATACTGGCTCCATAAGGTGTTCGCCAAGCGTTTAATAAATTATCTTTTCCTGTAGAAACGAACCACTTGCCACAAGAAGCAAAACGTAAGCTAAGTACACAACTTTCGTGCAAATGTAACTGATATTTATCGGGTTTAGTAGCATGCAAAACTTCTACATTGGAGTTTTCCATTCCAACGGCTAACCATTCTCCGGTCGGACAATATCCTAGAGAGAATATTTGCGAACTAAAGTCATGCTGCTGCAGTTGCCGTCCTTCTCGTAGATCCCAGCTACGCACTGTGTTATCTAAACCACCTGTCCATAGCTTGGTTCCATCTGCAGAAATGTCAATACAAGAAGCACCGTCCGTGTGACCTTGAAATTGTCGCACAAGAGTTTGATTGTGTAGATCCCAAACTGCAATGTTTCCATCTGAACAACAACTAAAACACACTTTGGAATCTGGACTAATTGCCAATGCGTAACATGCAGGAGCGCTTGATGTTAATTCCGCTTTTATTCTGGGAGTTGGACTTGCCAAATCCCATATAGAAAGATTACTTGCTTCTCCGCCAACGATTAAAGTTCTACCGTCAGGTAAAAGCTTAACTGATCGAATATAATTATCTCTTTGCTAAGAAATAAATTTAATGTAATTTTAATATTTGTTAATCAAAAATTCCGCCTTACCAAACAGTCCAGCTGCGATACAGGACTCTTAGACCCCGGTTGACTAATATCCCAAACTTTAACGCATCCTTTGCCACCAGTATATACATATTTAGTTGGATTCGAAATTGTTACCGCGCAAACAACCTCGCCATGACTTAAAGTATTAATTTGTCGTGCGTGTCTTGGAATTCCCGGTCCAACTAACGCATCTGGTGGAAAAGGGACTGGTTGCATTTGACCATCGGCACTAACATGAAACGAGTACGCTCTAAAATACTTTTTTGTATAATCAAATCGTCTTAAAAAATACTCACTTACGGTTTTCCACCAGGAATACCACCTAATCCAGGAACAACGGGCGCTCTCATTTGCGAATGCGGGTCGTAACCTACTTGTATAGGAGGCCTAGGATAATTATTAAGCGTTGGAGGTAAATTATTGTGCAACTGCCCATAAGCTCCAGCAGCTGCTTGTAAGTCATGAGCTGCGCCTATAACAAATTCTATGAATCTCGTCTTAAACAATAAATATTATAATTACCATTTGACATTCCCGCTAAATACGGCGGATATTGGCCTAAACTAGGAGGTTTAACAATTGGTTTCAACCCTCCACTACTTGAAGAAGATCCAGTTGGAATGCCAGATGTTGGTGTAATTGATTTAGAAATTGGAGTTGACGGTTTATCTCCGTCTAATTTTTTAGTAGACGGGGTTGAAGCGTTGCTAGATGTGCCGGATCGTGGACTGTGTGGGCCAGGATGGTCTTTACTTTTTACTGTAACTTTATCAATTCCATTTTCTCTCGGTGATGTTGTGCCGTTGGGAGGCGAAACTGGATCTTCTGATGCATCGTCAACAACTAGATCTTGATCGCTTTTTTCACCATCGCTGTGCTGCAAATTAAAAACAGTTTGTAACTACCAAACATTAATCGTAGTAAAATGCATGTAATGTAATTTATAAAATTAAGCTAATTTATAATTAAGTAAAAATCCTATGACATCAGAGAATATCGGATTCATATTTAGCGTTTATGATTATATTAATAAGTACTCAATTTCCTAAACATAAATCTTAAAATAGAAATAATTTTTCCTACTTAATAAAGACTTGAATCACTAATAGTTGTATGGGGGGTTCGGATGTATAAACCAATGTATCTACGATGTATTGATAAGTTTTTCTTTTTAATAAAGACGGGTCTTACGTAAGTACGTTACCATCACCTTCGAGGGCAAAGAGCTTGTGGCTAATTCCGTTATCTCACTTGGCTTGCGCGAGGTATACAATTTACAAGAAGTGGTCCAAATCAGCGACGGTGCTAGGGGGAAAACCTGAGTGAGCACATGCACACCCTGTTCATCAGAATGCCCAGCCGCGTGCCCACACATTTTTGAATAAAATTGATTTTATTAGTAAACATTAAATTATTTACGGATTTTTTTAATTAAAGAATTATTTTTTAATTAATTTTAAGCAAGTGACGTGTTGACTCCAAAAATATTATGCCCATTTGTGCCCACCCATTTAAAAAAACCTGGATCCGACACTGGTGTAAATGGCGCCACACTATCACCTTCTCTAGTGAGTAGGCGAACGATAAACGTATAGTACAATTTGTAAAAAAAGTATACAATGTAACATTATCTAATTTATAAAATCTGTTGATTGAAACACACTGTTACGCCGTGTACTATTTTGCGATATTTTTCGAGAATCGTAGCGTTCTCCCTGATTTCGTTTTGTCAATGGCATTCGGTTTTGTTTGTTACTCTATGTGCACTTTTTAAGACGATCTATAGATATTACCTGTAGCTTTTTTTTTAATTACACAGTGAAATGTTTGTTGTCAGTTTTAAGAACTAGAAATGCTCCATCATAAATTTTTTTAATATTTTTTTTACGCAATCAGCACAAACAAAAACAAATTTAGAAGTATATAGGTCTTTTGAAACGTAGACCTGTAGGTTGCCATGATTAGTAGTTTGGGTATACTAGATTTTTTTTCATACAAGCTTTGAATTCACCTACAAATTTGGTACCCGCTGTTGCGCTTCTACCATGAGCGGATTGTTCGATGAGGTCATAGGGAAGTCTAAGTGCTGTCCCATATATCCATTGGGATGCTGTTTAAAAAATATCTTCTTTCAGATTACACCTTATACCAAGTAGTACTAATAGTAATGATTGTACCCAACAAATATCGTTCTATCAATCTGTTAGAAATTGGGTAAAAACCTGTCGTTCGTATTCTCTAGGTGTCAAGTATGTTCCTCATTGATGTAAATAAGGCGGATTCGAACTGAGTCCCTCCGTCTGTTGTTACTTTGACCGGTATCTTAAACCGAGATAACCAACTCTAAACAATAGCTCTTGCACAAGTTTCAGCTGTAATATTCCTGATTGGGATTGCTTTCGTCCAACGAGAGAATTGGTCTATTATCTTTAAAATGTATTGAAATCCTTTCGATTGTGGCAGTAGGCCTACAATGTCCATATGCACGTGCAATAATCCAAATCGCTGAATGTACCTAGATGTGCTCTTGTATGCTTATGTACTTTCGTTTTTTGGCAGCTGATACAAGTTTTATTTATGCTGCATCTTTCCTCATACCGGGCCAGAAGTACTTCTTAGTTAAGGGTTTACGATACTCTTTACTCCTAGATGTGCAAAATTGTGCATTAGATCAAAAACATTGTTTCTGAATATTTTAGGTACCACGTATAAACGATATCCGCATGTAGTTTCATACCATAGTCTCTTGTCTGATAAAAGAATCTCCAATTTAACAAATGTATATAATTGCTGTCTCGTTGCAGTTCTGTCAGTTTACTGCCTGTTTTTTGTGCTAATGAAAGCAGATTGGCATCAAATTGGCTAACACAAATGGCTTCAATTCGTGACAATAGGTCGACTGGTAGATTGAATTAAAGTACAATTAACGAATCTCCCTTGAACTACCTTTCTCTGGTTTCTTTTGTAGAAGGCAAACACAAGCAGTTTGTGATTACAATAGATGATAAAATCTCTTTGTCCTAATAAATGTTGAAACTACATAATTGTTTTATAGTCATGTCATGTCATGTGTACTATAGTTTTGCTCTGTTGTCATTACACTCATTACGAGTCATTCTCAATTTTTTGGATTACAGCCCCGATTGCTAAGCTTGAGACATCCATGGCAAAGCTTAATTTGCAATTGATTTTCAAGTATGCAAGGGTCGCCGTGCTTGCCAAATCTTTTTTACATATGTATGTTGACAGCTAGATCTTTCAATCGATATATTTATTTTTGTGCATCCGTTTAATAAAACATTCAGTAATATCTGCGTTTCAGCTGCCTTGGGTACCCATTTAAGATAAGAATTGACCATATCCAAGAAAACGTTGTAACTCTGTCGAAGTTTTTGGAAAACTACACTTTGTTATAGCATCGACTTTTTCGGAGAGTGGTTTGATACTGTTGATCATGGCACCATGGTGGTTTAGTCAGTGGCGAACATGGTTTACATGCATTAGCTGCTTGCCGTGCCATAAAAATATCGTCTAGGTATGCATAGACAAAGTCGAGCTCTCGCAGTATTTGGTCTACAAAACGCTGGAAAGTTTGCGACGCAAGTTCAAACGGAGTTCTCAAAAACTCAAATAGTCTAAAAGCGGTGCAAATAGCAGTCCTCGTACTGTCAGTGGGATTGACTGGAATTTGGCAATATGCTTTTAGTAAATCAATTGAAGCAAAAATTTTCTTTCTGCTTATCTGGTGCAAGTCCTTGTGCTTTGATATATATATAGAAAGTCTAATTGTATTAATGTAGTGGAACATTTTGTCGCGGTTCCTGCAGCTTACTTGTGGACCTGATAACATCAGAGTATTTCAGTATTGTCTTCATCACTGCGTGGATACCTACGTGTTTTGCTTGTTTCACGTGACACTCCACACTTAGATTAGTATGTACATCATAGAGTTTTTTGTTTGCCACATCTACCACTAACTTATATTATTTTAGAAAATTTGTTACATCGGCTATGACAAATCCCCAATAATCTGATTAACGGGTTGTTATTTTAACAAGTGAAATTAGTGCAAATTACTGTGATTAAATAAAGTTGCTGTTCTGCGCATTCTTTTCAAGTACACTAGATAATAACCTCCTTCATTGGATAAAACACAAACGTCTAAACGTCGCCGGAAATCGAATTTGCAGATCATGTCTATTATTTCTGGGGGTTATGTATACTTCACCTTTCACATAGCTCCAGAAGAAAATCTAAAGGGCTAATATCTGGCCTACGGACTGATCAGGGTCTAGTACAAATAACAAACAGGGCGACTTACATGCGAAGAAGCTCTATCGTGCATAAAGCACATTGTTCTGCGTACTTCAAGGGGCAAGTCATCAAATTCTTGCGCAAAAGTTTCTTGTAATATTACAAGTCGCCTGTAAGTCTTTTTGGTCAAATCAAT
Source organism: Aquatica leii (assembly GCA_035610365.1). NCBI lineage: Eukaryota > Metazoa > Arthropoda > Insecta > Coleoptera > Lampyridae > Aquatica > Aquatica leii. The sequence goes on along the minus strand of CM069433.1, from coordinate 45,588,307 downwards.
GGTCTAATTAAACTATTTCTTCAAATACTCAATTACCCACCCATACATTAATAGAAAACCGCCATTGAAAGTTACTTTGCTGAATTTCATTAGAGTACAAAGAATAATTCCTTAAGCAATGTAAGCTAATGTAGCGTCGTACTATGAGACACGTTAGCTGCGCGGCCTATTTCTCTAGTGCTACGTCGTGTCTGATCATTTACGATTTACAATATCTGCATATACATTGAAGAAAAACGAATATTAAAGTTTTGATTTTATTTAAAAGATTTATTCTTTTCAGTTGCGAACACGTGAGGTGGTTTTTCTCGACTACAGACTTCGTAGACTTGTACGAACGCCAAAATAACGTTTATTGAAAGCAATTGTCTATTAAGATATTACTCAACCCACAATCTACGTGTGGTGTAGAGGTTCTAATTACACTCACCGTACATTAAAACAGTATCACTGTTGTACATAATAAAGAAAATTATAATTAAATATTATGAAATACGAATACGTTTATACGAATCACTTAGCATCAACTAAAGAAGTCCGTCAAAAAATCGAGACAGAAATAAATTAGATCATCCAACTCAGTTCTAAGAAAGCTAAATTTTACATTTACTTAAGTATATGAAGTCTTTTTTTGGTTACAGTCAAAGATAAACGTAATCGTGTACACAAAATATATTTGTTAAGTTGGTTCAGTAATAATGCTAAGAAATAAACATTGCTATCTGCATTAATCATTTTATTAACAATTGATATCAAAAGTCGTAAACTTCAATATCTTGGCCACATTATACGGGGAAAGCAATACGACCTGCTAAAACTTATCATGCAAGGAAAAATTCTGGGCAAACGAAGTGTTGGACGAAGAAGAATGTCTTGGTTACGTAACCTGCGGGAATGGTACAACTGTAAATCCACCCAGCTGTTTCGGGCAGCAGCATCCAAAATAATAATCGCCACGATGATTTCCAAACTCCGTAGCGGAGATGGGACTTAAAGAAGAAGAACAATTGATTTTGTAGATGATGGAAAATTACCAAGAACAATTAATAACACAATACATCAATACGTTTCAAGGATTTCACAGCATTTACATCCATCATTTACCGCATAGTTACAATCAACAAACAATTTCCATTTTTTTAGATAGCCAGGACCGGCCTGAAAGCTTTAATTGCAAATATTTGAGATGAGAGGGTAACTTTAGATTAAATCTTTAAAGGAAAAACTTTCATTTAACTCCGTAAGGAAACGACTCCTTGACAACAAAACATAGCAAATGTGAAACAAATGTAAAAACTGTTTTAAATCATTTTCCTTATTTTTGTGTTTTTTGATTTGGGTAATAAGCATAAAAGAAAATTTGAGAATTCAAAGTTGGCTGAAGATTTTAATACATATACGGAAGACTGTCTTAGATTTTGATTTTAAGCAACTACTGTGAATAATTTTTTGATTGTAATAAATTAACAAATAATAATAGTTTCGGTATATCCTAAAAAACAGCAACAACCGACTACGTTCGTTATCAAAAAATTAATTAAAATAATGTCTGAACCTTAATAACTACGCATTCAAGTTTTCTTCACGTTAGAATTTCGTTTAAAAATAATAATTCCTGAGTTCTCTTATTAAGGATATAAAAAACCAATATTGTCTATCAGTAAAATAATTTAAAAAAAACATTTGTTTAGCATTTATAATGTGCTTAATTTTAAATTAAATGCTTCTCACGTCAAAGCCTAATGTACGATTAATTGGAATATCGGATGCTTATCAATACGAAATAGATCAATAAACAAATATTTATAGTGGAAGTTATGAAAGAGTCGTGTTAATTTAAGTAGAGGAAACGCATTGCAAAAACATAAAATGAAAATTTAATTGCTGCAATAAATTCAAACATTTATGTGTGAAAGGGCAGTAAAAATATGACCTAAAATATTTTTAGTTGTGTTCGTAGAGCAAATGCTTTCCTGTAGATATCAGTATATATGATAAAAAGGATGATAAAAATCGCTTTATTTCCGTTTGCTGATTCAGGTCATACGGCTTCCGAACTTAGAAAATCCACTTCTGAAGGTACTTATGAGAAAAGTACTGCCGTACATTCAACGACGTTTTACATTACACTAAAACACTCTTTGTGTTTACTACCATCAGTTTATAGCGCTCGAGGTTTATAGCTGAAGCTGTGAAAAGCACTTACGATTGTCATAAAAGTGCAAACAGAATTGTTGGTTTTATATGTTATATACCATCTGCCTGAAATAAAGTCATTTTACAATTAGGTCACTACACGATCTGTTAATTTATGGTTAAACAATACAAAAGGAATGTTTTTGTTCTCATAAATACAATGATACGTAACTTTATCATTCGTGTGGTAGAAAAGCTCAATTTTAATTGATAGTCAAATATTACATAAGGGGTCATTACTTTGTTTGGCATTTATATGGCTTTTATAATGTTGTAAATAATGTTTGTTTGTTACTTTCACACTGAGAGAGAATTAACGTTGACAAATGGCAACGGTTAGTGTCGTCGGTTTTACTACGGACGAAATCGTTAAAAGTTATGTTTACTTCAATTTTTACTGCATAATCTAATAAATTATTTTCGTATAAAATATTTTATACCTTATGCGTTAAACATAAAATCATTTTATGTGTCGAATACGCTTTAATGTACAGTGATTGCAACAGATAGTTTTAATAAGAAAGACACATGTAAACGACCTAATAAATAATTAATCATCAGATTCTTATACGTACTTTAATACTTACGTGGCCTATGTCCTTTTCTTCCTTCTTTATTTTCTTGTGGTCGGGTTCTGGAGAAGCACGTGGGCGATACTTTTCTCTTTCCGCTGGTGATATAGAGCTTCTCTGTAACAGCAAGAAACATTCAATTAATTTTCAATAGTATTCAAAATCGACGAATATTATCTTTTCCATTCTCCAAAAACAAGATGCATTCTTTCAAAAAAACATTCAGTAAACACTTTAGAAAAAAAAAATCTAACATCGATAGTGTAAGGGTTTGACGTATTTGTGATAGGTACATAAATCTGAAGATATGGTAAACTGATGGTATCTGTTTATTAACATTATATTGCAATGTTAGTTTATATACAAATAGAATGTCAACTCGTATAAAGAGAACAAGAAATTGTTTTGTGCGACTACGAAAATTTTTAGATAGTAGCATCTAAAAGAAAAATATTAAATTAGTTTGTAAATTTAATAAGCGACTTTGTAAAACTACTTGATTAAATATAAGAAGATGACTAAATCGAATGCTATCTAGTCAGTCCTTTAGGACTTGCAAAACGAATTTTCCAACCTAAACTGCTTGTTAGATTTCGTCGCGAGAAACACATATTTATTTTTTGTTTATTTTTAATGTTACCAATGACAAGAACGTGGCCCTGCTCATTATCAAAACAAAAAGGATATTTATCCGAGAGATAGTTCGGAGTCGGGCCGTAAGTTTTCCAATAATTGCTTCTTTAGAATTTTACAAAAAAAATTTTGAGCGTTTTTGGTTGTTGTATTTCGAAACAAAAAATTCACTTTACTGCTTCTGTTGCAAAATTTTTAATGACAGCGATTTGAAATCTGTTTGCCTTAGTGATGAATCTGGTTACAATGACTGGCAGCATTTAAGTAAACATTTAAACATTAATGAAAAGAGCAAGTTACATATCGAAAATGTTTAAAAATTGCTAGATCTTTCTAACCGTTTTATTAAAAATGAAATAATTGATTCTGAAATTCTAAACGTAATAAACAGAGAAACTAAATACTGGCAAGCTGTTATAGAACTTTTTAAAATGCATAGAAATTATTTCCAAATTCGACCCGATTATGTCAGAACATACAAACCGCTCTCAAATAAAAGATCACAAAAGTTATCTCGGGGATAAAATACAAAATGAAGTAATCAATTTGATCAGTGAAAATATCAAAACCAAAATTTTAGAACTAAAAGGCAAAATATTATTCCATATTATTAGACTGCACTCCTGACTAGTCGCCAAGAACAAATTTCAGTTTGTATAAGATTTGTTAATTTAAAGAGCACGGGAATTAGTATAGAATATTATTTTGTCCTATAAATGATGTGTCGGGTAAAGGCTTGACAAATTTTTTTTTGTCGGCGTTAGAGAAAGAAGGCTTAAATATCAACGATTTGCGGGGTCAAGGTTACGACAATAGAACAAATATGCGTAGTAGGCATAATGGTCTAGAAAAAAAATTTGGATTTCAATTAGCGAGCTTTCTTTGTTCCTTGTTGCAATCATACCCTAAATTTAGTAGTCAATTATGTCGCAAAATCGAATACTTTGAGCATCAATTTTTTTTTCTTTAGTTCAAGAAGTGTTTGTATTTTTTCAGCTTCTACTGAAATCTAATTTAGCTAATGTAACAAATTTAACTTTAAAACCTCTATCGGATACTCGATAGTCTAGTAGAATAGATGCAATAACTCCTTTAAGGTATCAACTTGGGGTGGTTCATGATGCTCTGTTTGAAATAAGCGAAGGAAACTTTAAAAATAACGTAAAAAATTTGGCTGCATCGTTGGCCAAAAAATTGCAATATTTTGAGTTCATTTGCATTCTTATATTGTGGTATAATATTTTAAGTAAGTTTTGGAAAAAGCACAGTTGATTTCATTTGGGTTAATACTGGAGTTTTTGACACAATTATTAAATTCTGCATTAACGACTAATTTTTAGTATCAGACCATCTTGCTTGTAAATTACATTTAAATCCGAAACATTTTATGCCGTTTACTAATAATCAACATAAGAATGCGGTTAAGTTTGGGATCAAAAAAAGTTTAAGTCATATAGTAATATCTTAAATATTTTATTAAACAACTTATCAATCGAATTAAACAACTGAATCTACAAGCAAATTTATTACAACAGCTATCACAAAAACTAGCAATTTTCTCAATATGACAAAAATTATTAACGTTGTTAGCAGCAGTTCATTTATTCATAAAAAATGACAAAGAATGTTATAAAGCAAAAAACGACTTAAAACTTGTACTTAAACGTTATAAAAAAGAAGAAAACGGCGGAAATTTATGTGTTTATATAAATAAAAAGAAGCATTACAAAAACCTAATAACGACAAAAAAGCACAATTACGAAAATTATTTAAAAACAGAAATTGCCAATAGTGTAGACTCATCAAGTTTTTGGCGCAACATTAGAAGATTTAAAAAGAAAAATAACTTAGGAAATAATATAGCTATAAATCTATAACAAAACTACTACAAACAGTTCTATAAGCCACAGCCAATATACGATACGATTTTCCTGGACGCAAGACATCCGTATTTAGACCAAGATATTACAATCCAAGAAACATATGAAGCTATTAAAAAATCAAAAAATAACAAATCTCCAGTTGACAAAATTTCTAACAAATTTTTTAAAAACATGCCAATTAGCGGTTATGAATTTGTAGTTAATTTATTTAATAAAGTTTTTAAATCTGAAAACCTACCAGAAGGCTGGTGCAACATAAAAATGTTTCATCTACATAAAAGCGTAGACATTAATAATATAGAAAATTATAGAGGAATAGCAATTATAAATCACATAACAAAGTTATTTACGCAAGTTTTGTATAGTAGATTATATAAGTTCTTAGAAAGTTATAAACTTCTTCCTGAGAGTGTCAGACAGGCTTCAGAAAACATAGAGGCTGCGAAGAAAACGTGTTTGTGTTAAATAGTTTAATAAACAACTCAATTCGTCTCAAACGACGAAAAATGTATGCTCTTTTTGTTGATTCTAAAAAAGCTTTCGATAGTGTTAACTACAAACTTTTATGGACAAAGGTGTACTGCAAGGAGACTCGCTAAGTCCTCTTCTTTTTTTCATTATTTATCAGTGACATAGAACTTTTTTTTCAAACCAACGTCATAATGCTTCTTTATGCCGACGATTTAGTTATTTTGACCGATAGTCCAGTTCAGTTACAAAAAAGTTTAAAACTTTTAGAGCAGTATTGCGATTCTCTACAACTACAAGGCAAGGCAATAAAATAAATAAGAATTCTTTCTGTTACAAAAATGACCCAGTTGAGATTGTAAACTCGTTTAAATATTTAGGCATAACATTAAACTTTAATGGCAAATTTAAAAAAGCAAGTGAAGAAAGGATACAGAACGCTCGTATTGCACAAGGAATGTTACTTAACACGATAAAACAAGCAAAAATATCAAAATGGGATGAAATTATAAATTTATACCAAGCTATTGTGATACCAAACCTAACCTACTGTTGTAGTATTTGAGGTCTAAATTATGTTGAAGATGTTGAAAAAATTCAAACGACTTTTTTTAAAAATTTACTTTTTCTACAAAGATCAACTCCAGGTTACATTATAAGATCAGAACTAAAATAAGTAAAATTAGCATGTTTCATATTAAAATCTACATTAAACTTTTGGCTAAGAGTATCAAAACAAAGCATTTTGAGATTATCTGAAATTGCTTTTAAAAGACTAGTACAATTACATGAAATCGAAAAACCGAAAAATCACCAACATATACGATTTAATTGGGTAACTCAAGTACATTTCTTCTCATCCAATTTTTTCAATTTTGATTTTAACTGGAACACGATAAACGAACAAACGAACAAAAGTAAATACAATCCTTCAAAAATTCAAAAAGAAACTACAGTATGATGATTGGAATAACATCTTACTTAGCACATACACTCCACTATATAAACATTTATTTTATGAAAATCCTTTTAACAACGTAAACGCATCGTATGTAGCTGATATATTAACATTAAAGTATACACGAAACTTTGCTAAAATGAGGTTAGGAAACCAAAAAACAATAAAGATATTCGCACGCGGTATAACACATACACTCAACTTAAATTCGAAATGTTCTCTGTGCAACACAGATAATCTAGAATCCCTTTCTCATGTTTTAATGATATGCCCAGTGTACCGTCAGATACGGGATAAATATTTAAATCAGACGGAACAAAATTGCGACATAGACATTTTATTACAAAATTATAACAGAGACAGCATTATAAAATACTGTAACTTCTTAAAAGAATGTTTAAGTTTAAGAGCATTTATAACAGAAGAATAATTATATACATATGTATTTTTTTTTGTTTTTGTTAGAATAATCATTATCTGTTGTTATTCTTATTAAATTAAATTAAATTAAATAATATAGTTAAAGTAAAATGAGACTCCTTGTTTATATACGTATACTGTATCATAAAACAATAAAATTTGAATTTGAATAATATTTTAAGTAAAGTTAACATTATTAGTAAAATTATTCAAAAACCTAACTTTGATGTTGCTCAGTGCTGTAATCATTTAAATAATTTGAATAATTTTTTGAAAGCTTATCGCTCCGATAAAGGTTCTAATGATCTATTGATTGATGTTAAATAAATAGCATCCAGCTTAGACATAGAACCTAAATTCAAAAAACAAAGAGGTCTAAGACCGCGAAAAAAAAATTTTGATTATGAATGTGACGATGAACCAATGCACGACGAAACTTTAAAGTTCAAAGTTGATTGTTTTTTTAATGCTCTAGATGTAATCATAACATCAGTGAATGAGAGATTCCAATTATTTTCTCCTTACTCTAATGAATTCGCGTTTTTATGGAATATTGATAAATTTAAAAATTATTTTGAAAACGAACAATTAGAATTATGTTAAAAAGTTCAAAATTTATTAAACGACAAAACTCGCAAGGAATGAGACATAACTGCCGTGGAACTTGTTAAAGAAGAAACTTTAAATTATATAACAATTAACAACTTAGTTGATTCTTTTCCTAATACGACCATAATACTTCGTATTTTATTAACAATGCCGGTTTCTGTTGCTACCGCAGAACGATCTTTTCCAGAACTCAAAATAATAAAAAAATATTGAAGATCGACCAGGGGGCAAAACCAACTAAGTAATCTTGCTATCATTTCAATAGAAACGGACCAGCTAAAAGAATTAGACACCGAAGATTTAATTAAACAATTCGCAAAAATTAAAGTTCGGAAAGCTCGATTCACTTAGCTAAAATATTAATAACAATACCTAATACCTGGATATTAACTTTTAAAAGGTGACATGTTGCATTATTAAAATAATATATTGTTTTGTTTTTATTTGTCGATCAGTTTCGTCCTGTGATATATAAACGAGTATTTTTAATGTTTTAAATATTTTTTGTGCTTTTGTATCATATATTACATTTGAAACTAAAATACAAAAATTTTGAATTGTAATACTGTTAGAATATATTTCTGTTTTCTATAAGTTTATAATTATGTTATATACCTCAATGAAAAAATCTTTTTATGGCTTATGTCTTGTACTTGTAAAATATAAAAATGAAAATAAATTTATGAAAATACTTTTTAAAACTATTTTTCAGTAGTGGATATTAATACCTAACTTAACCCGTATCTGTACTCACATATGAACGTAATACAAATTTGGGGCGTTATTTTAAATTTGCACAAGGGCGCCAAAAGTGCTAGGCGCGGGCCTGATATAACCGATCAGTATCTTGTAAAATACAAAAAAAACGTCTGTATCAATCGTTTAAACAACAAAAAAAATCGTGCGTCATCCATAGTAAAACGAACCATTACTCATACACTTTTCAAATATTTAGAAATTCTATTTGTTATGGTTTTTACTACAAAAACAAATTTTAGAAAGAAAATGTAAGTAAAAACTTATTGTTTCACCGTAGGTATTAAGGTTACCTGTAATTACCAAGTGTCAAGTACTAGCTCGACAGTATAAGTAAACCAAAGAACAGCCAATGAAAACTTCCAATAAATATTTAATGACTATCGCATAAGATAGAAACTCAGAAATTGAGAGTAACTGGGTACAGTATATATTTATTATTAGGGGAAAATTATATTAAGCCCCCTTGGTGATAATCGATTGTAAAGAATAGAAACAGATGGCTGAAACGAACTTATTGTTAAAGCGTTATTACTTTTTTAATAGTTACTTTACAAAGTAAAATAATCATGTTTTTATTATAAACAACAAAGTGTCAAAGAATATTAACATATCTAGCACAGAGAAGTAATTTGAGATTACCAATTATCTATTATTTATGGTGTTCAGACCAAAATTTTCCATAAAATCTGCAATACAAAAATGTTGAAAAACTTTTTTAGAAACTACATTAAACACGAATAGTGAAGTCGATTCATAAAAAAAATACCATCCTTTTTGTAATTCAAATAGACTAGAGAAATGTGTTGGTTAATACAATTCCAATTTCTATTAAATTTTTAAAAGCATTAAAAAGGTTTAAAGTTTCAAACATAAAATTCCATTAATACAAAGAGAATTCGAGTTGGAAATGCAGTGTTAATAATCCAGTAAATGAGGCGGCTGTCGAGATCAAATAGGTCATAGAAGCTCTGCAGTTTTACGATCTCTCCGCATGTTCCGGGTAATTTCTCTGCTGCGTCACGGCTCGATGAAGCTTTTATTTGCCCGAGGGAATTTGTCCATGTCAGGAATAAAACGGTTTAGAATCAAGGCACGTTGAACGACATACAAACCTTCCAATCGTTCTGCTTAATAAGTAACAAGATTTGTTAGAAGCTCTCATGTTTACAATGGCTACATTAATATTGATTGTCAATAAAGAAGCACTTTTTAGTAGATCGTATACCGTACTATATAACTTTTTATTTGTTTTTATTTTGCGAAATAAGTGCAAAGTTATTTTCTATTTGTCTACGTTACATGCACAGGTCTGTTGGCGATTCAACAAACCACTCGAATTAATTCATAGTAGAACTGCTATTGATTTTTGTTTCTGGAAGCTAATTGCAATTATTTGCCTCCTAATACGATTTCTTTTAAGTACCTGTAGATTGCGAGAGAAAAATTCAAATAATCCTTATACAGGTAGGAAATAGTCTGGTTTCTATTAATAAGGAAATGGCAAAAAGTAATAATTAATTGTTGATCATAAAATAACTGCAAAAAAATAGATTTTTAAATATGATAAAATGATCTTTTTTTAATTTATTATATTAATTATGTTTATTCATGTTAAATGCTTATCAATATGTACTATCTTTCTTCTAAAACGTCAAAATAAAATCCTATTCTTGTAAATCAATTTCCAATTAAAAAAAAAGGTTGTACACACACAGTCAAATAAACTAAATCAAATGTAAGTTTTAGGATATAAAATGTACCTCGAGAAAGGCAATTGTCGTAAGCTCTCATAAGCACCGTTAAAGCGTAAACTCAAAAAAGCGATGTGTTATTACTCAAAATAGACTTCAAGCAAATCCTAAAAAGAGAAAAGTAAAAATTTGTTATAGAAACTACCTTAACTGTTAAGTACAGTGATTCTTCTTTTCATTCAGTACTAATTTTTTTCAATTCTTAAAAAAAATTTAAATTTTTATAGACAAGAATTTTTTGAGACGTTACTTTCATAATTAAGATTAAAAACCAAAAGTGAACGCAGAATGAAAAATGAAAGTAACGGTTCAATTTCGAATATTATTTATGGAAAAGTTAAATGAAAAAGGGGTTAATTAGAGTTCCATTACTAAACTACAAATCAACTTGCGACGATACTAACTACCCCAAATTAAATTTCCCCGAGTCTGTTGGCGCGAACATAACTGTAACTCAGACTAAATTAAATTAAGAAGGCGGCGGCGGCGTCTCGGTTCAAAACTGAGTAAAGTATTTTTCTCTTAACGACCGCTTTTGTCTTACTTATATTTGAGAAAGCCAAATGACTTTGTAAAGGGGCTTGAAAGATCCGAAATGTAATTGCACCTCGAGGGTATAGTTTCTTTTCTAGATTTTCTACTTCCCCTAATTCGGTTGTTTACGAAAGGCGTTGTTTTGTCATGTTCTTGGTTCTAATTTCTTCACGCAAAAGTAATTGTGGCGTACTTATATTACAGAGTTATTAACGCTTCCACTGACTAGCTTTAATGCTTTGTACCGCATACATATTTTAATGTAATTTTTTTTTCTGATGCTCTTATTTTAATTCTTCCGCTTCCGGACGTTTCTATTATTTTCACAACTTCATTTTAAAACATTAAATACGGTACAAAGATTTTTCAATCACGCTTTTTTTAATTCAAACGGATACAAATAAACCACGTACAAATTAATTATCGACACAATAATGATCCTAAAATTAATAATATACTATATTATACATAATTACATTTATAACATATAATTCAAGTTAAAGATAATATTTTTTAACAGGATAACATTTGTAATTTCATCAAAAAAGTTTACTCACATAATATTATTAGCATGCCTACAGATTACCACGTGAGTTGAGTGATTTTAGATAATAAAAAAAAATTCCGTGTACTTCTTAGAAAAGTGACATATTAATGCAATTTTTCATTCTGGATAATTCTCGTGTTGTCGTTATCACACAAGCTGAGCTTCCCTCAGACATCTTTAGAGCCTGGAATATACTGATTGATTGCGCCGTGAAATCTCGCTTTTATATACCGGCCTCCGACCGGTAAAACTGGTTTCCAAACCTCCGGTAAAGAAAAACTAGAATCTCGATTAATAATAAAAAGATTTTTAATTATTTCAATGGATTCCTTAATTTTTCGCCGATATTAATTAGAAACATCCAAAATCTTAGTATTTTCAATCATAATTTGATTTTTTACATTAAAATCTTTTAGAACCATTTGACATGGTACAATATTTCAGATTAAATTGCATACATGTGGTTGCGCGCACATTTTTAGTCTAATTGCATGCAATAAAATAGAACATGTTTTAAATTCTTGCATACAATTGACTGAACATGCGTAAATGCATCATTCCAAATGTTTGATTTTTTAGGTTACGTTTGTTTGTTTTTTACTGTTCTGTGAATTTACAAAATTTGAAATTTAATTGAAATTAAATCTAGTTGGTATAATTATATTTATTTATATCATTTCCTCTCCCACATTCTCTTTTGAATCATATTTTTACGATTCCGTCTCCTTTTTGCAATGGTTGATACCAAGTAAACAACACTGACTGCACCTGCTAGTAGAAACAATTTTTCTTTTTCTATTGCTATTTTACGTATAACGATCAGCATAAAATCGACAATAACCCCAATAAAACAATTATTAGTTCTTAAGTTGCTCTCTGCGCATGCACTTGTAGTAAATTTAGTACTAGTACTAGTATAAAACATTTGATAAAATATTAACTCTAACTAATTTTCCGTTTTTAATTTAGTCCCGTGTAAAACTGTTCTTAAACAAGATAAATCTATAGTCATTCTTACAGCTGACAAAGAGAAAGCTACTGTTATTATGAATTCATCAAATTATGGTACCAAAATCTTCTCTCAGACGGGTCGTATAAAGATCCTTCTTCATCTATGGAAACGGCACTTTCCAAACTTATAAAACAGTCTTCAATTAATAAAACCGATAAAAAAACTTTTAATACCTAAAGATTCTAAAACTCTATAAATTCACCTACTTATAAAATCTCTAAGTATCTTGCAAGTTTAGTAAAATCTTCAGCAGGGAAAATTGAGTCATTTCTACTCGATTCAGGAGATTTTTCTCAAAAGTTGCATAATTTTCGTTTGAAACGGACTGACATTCTTTTTTTTTTATGTCGAGTCTTTGTTGTACGTGCCGATACCTGGTTTAATTAACATTACCAGATCTTTATTCAGCGAAAATAATATTTCAAGCAACATATTTTACTTTTCAAGAAAAGTTTTACGCACGAACATCAGAAGGTACCATGGGTTCTCCGCTTTCGGCTGTTGTTGCTAATATATATTTATGTCAGATTTTAAGAAAAAAACTTTATCCACATTTTATCTAAAACCTAAGCGCTAGTACAGATACGTTGATGACCCGTTCGTCATTTGGCAACAACTCCTCTCTACCAGTTTTGAACGTTTTAGTTTATCGAAATGAAGATAGATATTTAAATGGATTGTTTTACCATAACCTTTCTCAGAAATTATCAGTAGTTAATTCTTTAGTGTACAGAGCTGTTACCTTAAGTCAACCCCAAAATCTTCAAATAGAGTTAAGAGTTAAATTATTAAAAAATGTTAGTCGCAAACAATTACAATAGAAAAAGTATTAAATAATCTATTACAAAGTTTATGTCTGCAAAACCAAAAGTAACAGCAGAATCTAGGTCTTAACCATTATCTATTCTATGTCAAGGGTACCACCGATCGTATAAAAAAAACAACATTATTACTCAGTTTTCTACTCTTCCTAATCTTTCTTTTCAATCTGACGGCATTTATAGCATTCCTTGCTCTTGTGGTAGGACCAACGGGTAGAAGCGTCGGAATTCGTATTAAGAACCATCAAAGATATTAGTCCAAGCGGCGACCGCCGTAAAAGGGTGGTCAACCAGAATAAGTACAAAAATATATTTTATTAATTTTTGGATATTAGATGAATAATAAACCATTGGTCTGTTAGCCTTTGACGTGTCGAAATTTTTTTTTTTTAACAAAATTTCTAATTTATTTTTTCGTAAAATCGATCTACATAACATAAGCATAATTTTTCAGTTTACGATAGCGTTTTTACTAGATAAATACAAAATTTCAAGTCTGGCGTTCTTGGTCTTGACGCAACTGTGTGTCAGACCGCCCCCAACAAAGTTATTACAACAAATTTTCTATACAAGGTATAAGAAAAAATTGAACGTCAAAATTTTTATTTATTTTTCCTCTTTCGAATAGAATTGGTCTGGCACGTTCATACTTGACCAAAATTCTGCCAGACTAAGATTAAGTAAAGTTATTCTCTGCTATTTGTTAAGCGCGAGGTTTTTTTGTTTTCAACATAACTAACTTCATTCAATCATTTAACCTGTTTAATTTGTCAAAATGTGACGTGCGTGTTTTTAAGAAACGTCCATCTTGCTAAATAACAGATAAAAGATAAAAAACACTGAAAAAAAAGACACTGAAAGACAGAGAAGAAACAGATATTCCTTATACAATTTCTGGTCCATCACAGAAACGGCCTAATGATTTTTCAAACATTCTGAAGAACAAAAAATTCAAGGAAGCTATGTTATTGGTAACAAAACAGTTTATATGACAATCGATGAAAAATGTTGAGTTGTTCTACAAGTTTTACAATAATAAAAGTAATAACCAAAAAGAAATTTTTAAAAATGTTCATAATTTTGACTATAGTTTGATTCCACCTTGTTGGAGAAGTTTGGAGCAAAAAATATTACGCACAGTTTTCGTCAATTCTATGTGGCAAAATGCTACAGATCCTCAGTGTATTCGACTTGATCCTTTGGAATGTGGTTGGCAATTAAATGATGTTGACAATGGATATGAACTAAAGTGGTTCGAAGGCGATGCAATGCCACTGACGATCGAACAAATTTTGCAGCATGATAAAGACGAAACTATCCCAGATGATGAAGATTTGTCATTCAATAATCGTGGTAATTATTCAGAAGATGAAATTGATGATTAATTAAAAATAATAGTTATATTTATTATCAATTAAGAATTTAAAATTTAACATTTCTTTTTTGTTACTTGTTCTGTTGTACTTTCATTTATTTTAATAAAATTATTTACGTTAATAATTTGTTTACTCATTCATAAAGGACGTGAAAAAAGTATTTAACAAGTATACAAGCTCATATCAAAGCATCGACGTAGTCAGAAATTTACTATTATTCTAAATCATAAAAAATCGTGTGAAAGATTTATTCTGTTCTTACGAAACTGTCAATAAATTTTTCGTGAAATAGTTACTATACCATTAAAATAGAGTTAATTCAACAGGATTTTCTTTCATTACAAATCAAATATATTTTTTTTAAAATTAGCTGAAGAGACTAGAATTATATAGTAGCAAATAGAATTAAGGTAAAAAAACACGCTTGATAAACAATACATTAATTGAACTAACATAAAATTTTCAAGACCATAAATCTTGAAAAAAAACCGATGTTTTTCTCCTTTTACTATTATACGACAATTGTTTCTTATTATGATATAAGAAAATTTGTTAACTGATGAGAACCTATAAACACTGCAGAAAACTTTTTTAACATTTAAAAAATTATTTCTCATTATGTTAAGATAAAATTTTGCAAAAAATTTTACAAAATCCATCTTTCCGTTTTTAATATAAAGATAAAATAATATTTTTGTACAATTCCATCATCAAATGTGCTTCAAAAATCGCAAAGAAATAGTAAAATCAATATAATAAAACAAAAAAACTTCGTGCTTAACAAATAGCATGCAGATAATAACTTACTTAATCTTGGTCTGGCAGAATTTTGGTCAAGTATAAACGTGCCAGACCAATTCTACTCGAAAGAGGAATAAAAAATAAAAATTTTGACGTTCAATTTTTTCTTATACCTTGTATAGAAAATTTGTTGTTGTAATAACTTTGTTGGGGGCGGTCTGACACACAGTTGCGTCAAGACCAAGAACGCCAGACTTGAAATTTTGTATTTATCTAGTAAAAACGCTATCGTAAACTGAAAAATTATGCTTATGTTATGTAGATCGATTTTACAAAAAAATAAATTAGAAATTTTATTAAAAAAAAGAAATTTCGACACGTCAAAGGCTAACAGACCAATGGTTTATTATTCATCTAATATCCAAAAATTAATAAAATATATTTTTGTACTTATTCTGGTTGACCACCCTTTTACGGCGGTCGCCGCTTGGACTATATAGTTGTCTTAAACAATCTTCTAAAGCAGCGGTTTCTAATTACTATCAACGAAAAGTTAGAGAATGCATTTCGTTAATTAGAGCGCTTCATAACGGTATGTACCAAAGGTTCAAAATCGATGATACATCCATTGCACCGCGTTCGTTAATTTATGGTAATGAAACAAATCGATGTATCGGATACATGATGTGTGGATCGTCATTTCGACTCGATCCATAACCGATACATAGTGTATGTTCAAAGCGTATGCTCTATATTGAGAATAATAGCCAGTGAGATAGAAAAAAATAGTGATACATTTACGGACAAACAATGAGACATTAAGTTTAGAAATTTAAAAAAATCTTTAAACGCGTCAAAGACAACAACAATAAAATACACTTAACCTAAACTTCTTAAATTTGTATCAAACTTTGTTCGACAATCACCAGTATCGGTACATTGTACGTAACTCTAATATTAACCTAGTTTTCCTTAACCGTAGATTTGGAAACAAGTTTTATCGGTCGGAGACCAGTCTATAAAAGCGAGACTTTACGACGCAATCAATTAGTTTATGCCAGGCTATAAAGATGTACACTGCGATGTGTGACGAAATTTTAGCTTGTGTGATAACGACAATACGGGAATTATCCAGAATAGAAAACTGTATTACGAATGCAACCCGTGGAAACCTAAATTCTACTATAAGTGACTTATTGTTTAATCAAAGATCGTGTAGAAAAGTGGGATTATTGTCGCCAGGTACACGAAAAAGTAGCATAATTAACACGTTAGAATAGTAAACTTAGTGTAAATTTAATCCACTCGTAAACTAAGCTCACTCGTGAATTCAATTACACTCACTAGAAAACTATCACTTTTCTAAACTGACGGATCAATATACTATTTGTTAATCCTAATTAGTTTATTATTTGAACTAGTTTTAAGCAATAATATAAAATAACACATTTTCTAGATGCTAATAGTTTAACGAAAAGAAATATAGTACCTATTTATACAGGGTGTTTACGGCCTTGGAATTTTATTTTTAAGGGATCATAAAACAAGGTCATTAATGTATCTTAACAAAAGGCGTATAATAAGAGAGATATTAGTATTGATTTTTTTGTTTTTATTTTTAATCGATGATTAAGTATATTTAATAAAACAGTTTTCTAATTTGTTTATAGATACCGCTTTACACTAATTCAAAGTTATCGACATGTTGAACGCAAAGTCTCTACCTATCATAAATTAAAATTAAAAGGGTTAAATTCGGGTGACGGAAAAGGGCGTGAAACAAGACCACCTCAACCAGTCCTTTCATTTTCAAACACATTATATAAATGTTGACAAACTAAATGATTAAAATGCAGTAGTGCGCCAATTTTTTTGACATACATTCAAAAGAACTTCTCTCAATACTTCTACCAACTGATTTTGCAAAAAAGAATCATTTCCAGTCAATCAACTTGGCAATACAAACAAGCCAATAAATTGTTCGTTGGCCAGTCTGATCCAAACGTTTATCAAAAATCTGTGTTGGGAATGATTACGACAACACAATGAAGAAAAGAAGAAACCATCGGCAAACGTATCGTTTCAATTTAGGTTTATTTGCATAAGTTATTGATTAACTGTTTTAGTGTTAATAGCTCCTTAAAAATAAAAACTAAAAAAAATTAACAGTAATATTTATCTCATATTATACAACTTTTGCTAAGAGTTTTTTAGATTAATTTTGTGTTTTTTAAGATGTTTAATCATCCTTTGAAAATAAAATTACAGGATCGTAAACACCCTGTATAAACATAGCATCTACATAGATAATTTCGCAGTGATTAGTGTCTAAACTAAATGTGTTCAAAAATTCCAACATAACATTCAATGATTTATTTATTTATTCCTAAATAAAATTTAATAACTTTTGTAGCGGGAAACTTAACTTGACTACAATCACTTTGTCTCACCCCGTATACTAGAAAAAAAACTTCAACTAGGATTTGAACGTGTCAATGTTGAAACCAAATCTACCAACGTTTCGCAATTTCCTTAAAGCGTCTTGAAAAATCAATAACATAAAAGCAAGGAACCGAAAATCTACCAAGAGTTTCTAAGAAGTTATGTAATCAACTTGTCAACCAGGCTAGATTCTGGACTTCATTTCGTGAGAATTTAAAATCTGACTTGACGCCAATTCGACGTTTCCTTCAACGTTTTTTTGAAAAAGTATTTCTTCTACTTGACATTAACTGGAGATTTATTTGTAGTATAGGCAGGCGCTAGTAATTGACAAAATCATTAGATTTTTAACTCTGCTTGAGATTTTAATATTGCGGTTAATTAATTTCAATTTTAAGTAACGATACGTACCTACGCACTGTTTAGCGTATAATTTTTAGATATACATACGTCTCGTTTCAAATTAAATACAAATTGTTGAGTATAAAGGCCCGTTTTCACAGGCGCAAAATTTGAAACAAAATGGCGTTGCGAAAATTGCGAAAAATAAAAAAAAATCAACTTTTTACGATGATAGCAAAATCTTGCGGTGAATCGCCATATTGTTTTCTTTATAAAAAAAAATAAGTAATGCAACCATTCTATTCTAACTTCATATGGTTCTAAAAATAGCTTAAATAGATGCAAGTTATAAAAAACGTTATAAATGTTATTAATGTTATCTACGTATATTATATTTACTAAATAAAAATATAAACACACTAAAGTCCCTAGAATTTTTTTGTCATTTACAAAACTACGAAAACGAACTTGGCGATTTTCTTTGCGCATTTTGCGTCTGTGCAAACAAGCTATGAACTTTTTCTTTCTCATGCCAACCAGAATCCGATTTTAAAAAATCCGATAAACAAAAGTATGTCAAAAAAAATTGAAAAACTAAATGCAATTATTACCTTCTTAGATGAACTGTTAATCATTTTCGGTACTTAAGGAACTAGATTCTTTATTTTTAACGATTATTTAATGTAGCTAAAGACATACAGAATAGCTGATACAATGATGTACATCTTTCTTTTTTGCGTATAAGCAATAGTGAGCATAGTCTCACTACTTGTGTCTATTCTATTTTTTAGTAGCATTTGTTACTTATTGTCTAATTTTAAGTATACAAAGTACAAATAATGGTAAGAATGTCGTTAAGACATTGGCATACACTAATCATTACGAATCCAATGCAAGTGTTCACTTGAGTACACCACTGTATATTACAATCTTGTTAAAAAAAATTTTGTATATAGTATAATTTTCAAAATTCCTGATAATGCAATGAACAAACCAATGCAAGTACAATACACAAAATGTCAAAGTACAAACAAATTACATGCGCACGTAATGCAATATACTGTAATAAAAATATAAATAATACAACAAACAAAAGTAAAAGTAATTTTCAATTTGCGTGACGAAAATTGAAATTGCGTTATTATACCAATTTATACTAAGTAAGTAATTAGATGAAATTGTACGCTAAGATAAAATACAGTAATAACTCGATTAATTAAAAAATGTTTATTTTGTATGTAGAGTATTTAGATGTGTATCAGTAACTGCATGAGGTTTACCAAAGCAAACAGTTATAATAATTGAGCAACCCATAAATTGAGGCCGACACCAACCGAGTACAAAAGCTGTATAATCAATTTATCTCACTTTATGTTCACATTTGGATAAATTCGTGATATAAATAGACAATCATTTGACTATTGAATGTTATTTTAAGTGATAGTTGTGAATAGTTTAATTACTCCTTCATTGATAACTAATTACTATATCAACGATTCATCAAAAACGTTGCTTTGTAAATTATGAGATCAACAGCTATATACTATAGAAGCATTTGTACATTAATTAATTGCTAAAATAAAGTACGTCGTAGTAAACTGTTAAAAATGACGCGTAGTCTGTGAGGTATATTATTTAGTGTAAAGCATATCATTAACGTTCCCCTTGAAGAAAAGAAAAAAGAAGGGAAAAATCCGTGCTGATCCACACTCGTGGAGAATTAAAATGGCGCCTTTTTATCATCGTTAGTTGTGTAATATTTTTCCATTCCCCTGTCTGTATCTAATCCATTTAGCGACCCTATCCTGCCTTGCCGGCTGTCAGCCGCGCTTAATACCCCCCTTATTTCCATTTGTCAGCTACACAGCCAAGACGGTAAATAAAGAGAACCCTCAGATATTTACTTTAGTTATACTACGAAGTACTGCTTTTGCGAAGGAATTATTAAACACGAAAAACTTTTTTACTGTCATAAATATAACATTTCTTTTTGTTTAAATAAACTTTCGAATTTCAATTGAATTTATGCTTTTAAAATATTGTCAACAAATTTTTCTATTGTTTTTTTAAACAAAAAATCCATTATGTGTTTTATATAAAAGAACTGATATTACTTATGGTTAAGAGAGTTTTCAATGTTCAGGAACGTAGAAATAGCGTCTAATACAAAAACAGGAAATCTGTAGCTTTTGTGAGGTGATTTATTTTTCTGCACAATTAAAGTTGGTGCTGCTTCATGCTGTCTGCACTCAAATGGTTCACACAGTGAACGCTTTTGTATTTTCGTAACTAGAAGACACGTCTTTTTATAATCTCAACTAAAAATATAGTCTCTATTTTAACGCGTGCTTAACGGCTTGAAAGTACATCGATTATTTTTATTCAAACGTAAAAAAAATGCCAGTTACGTAAAAAACCTACACAATTTAATTTAAAAAAAAAATTAATAGGATTAAAAGAGTTGAAAATAAATATTTAACGTAGTAAAATTTATCATCACCTAAATTACTGATTACCAGGATTAGTTCAAATCCGCTGTTAAATGGCTGTACTCTTTTCAATTAATTCGATGATTCAAGTACAGATGGCAGCTACAGTTCATTATCGAGCTTTTCACAAACTAATGATCATTTTAAATTTAATTGGCAATGAAACGATGTCGCAAGATTGCATATCAACAATTAATGGATTGCGACTATCATTTCCTACATTATTTAAACAATAGAATGAATTCTTTTACAGTGCTCTAATTATAAATAAAATAGTACTTATCTATAAGAGTGCATTGTGTATAAAACCCATTAGAGAATAAATATATCATTTTTAGTTAAGTACTACAAAGCTACACATTTAGTGTTATCAATAAAATTTGTTTAAAAATACAACATTAATAGTTAGGTACATGAATATTTTACCAAAAATTAGAAGAAGCAACACAAAGAAAACAAGCAGCATATTTGTGTCCAAAAAATATTTTTAATTAAGAAAAACGAAATTAATACATAAATAATAATTAAAATTTTTGTTTGAATACACAGAGGTGTCTTAGACCTTTTTGCACATTGATTAAGCGACTGCACAACCTATTGATTTACAAAAAAGTCAAATACATATTTTTAGAATTTACTAAACACCGTTCACGCATTTATTTTATCAACTACAGTTTTGGCATTGTCATTTTTTGTAACACAAATACTGAAATACATCGTTCCAATTTTATCGTTTATATTTTTACTTAAACGTCGTAGATTTATATTAACCTCTTATACTTGAATTAAAAATTTTATTTTACGTTTGACACGGAAATGTTTTGAATGATTACGTATTTATACAAATTTACAAATGATTTTTGTTACAAATTAAATTTTTTTGTCGTTTATTCATACCATATTTCAAAGTTAAACAATAAATTTATGTAGAATGATAATTTTTTGACTTTTTGATTTGATTTTTTCCGAATAATTAAATTTAAAACATGAATTTTTTTATTGTTATTAGCACAACGATCACTTTAACTACGCTTTACATATTCATGTATCTTCTTTATAAGGCAAATTGTTCTGTATAATTTACCGATAAAAAAATAAATCACATCTGTAAAAAATATATTCGAAAATTGCTATACTATAAAGATTCAATCCATAAAAAGATTTAAGAAGTTATAAGTTTATAGTCAATAATAAAAATGTATACTTAAATCATTGTTGCTTTGATATTATCTCGTTTATAAAGATTTATATTCTCATATTCGTTTCTCTGTACACCCACTTTATTATTTTTTATTAATCTCAAAGTTTATAGATGACTATATAGTAAAAGTTTTGGCAATACTATAGTAAATGTAGCTACTAAGTCTAAATGTCAAATTTACTGCAAAGCAAAAAAATTAGAAATAACGGTCGATAAAACAATAATAAAATTTCGTAATGGAAATCTTGTTGGATTAATAATAATCGCAACCGCTTACCTTTGGTTGCAGAAATAAATTTAAAAATTTGATGTACTATATGTACGACATAAAAGAATAAGACCAGAATGTGTGTTTATGCAAATGTGTAAAAATTTAACACTAAAACGCATTATTTCGTTATTTTTGTTAAAAACTATACCTGATTTAAATTTATTTTACATACTTTGAGTGACTCAAGAGGACTGTAAGCACAAAACTTCACCCCAGTCATTCAGATATTTTTGCAAACACCATCAAAGTCAACAAACTTGTGACTTGAGTAACTTTTGACAAAACGTAAAAAAACGACAAAACGTATCCTACGTTCAATAAAAGGAATGTTTTCGTTTAACAGAATAAAAGATTGTTAGTTTCATTCCAAGACACGATATGGTATAAATTCTTAAAAAATTGACAATTTCACTCAATGAGACAAAAAAAATGTAATTGACAGCAATTTAGTAAGAAATATTTGTTTGCGTAATAAAGCCAAAATGAGTAACTGTGTTCTATATTCTACAACAATGGTTTCCAAATGATCCCTACGGACAACCAGGGGTCCCCGGGATCATTCAGAAAATCTGTGAAAAATTTAAATTAATTCGAAAGCTCTGAAGAACGTCAAGGATTCCGCGAAAGGTTTAATACAAAATTTAAAAAATTGTGACACATTGTTATTACTATGGAAGTTAAAATAAATAACAATGAATGAATTATTAACGGTTTTTACGTCTTAAGTAAAAAATAAATATAAGTGCATACAATACAAATAATTATAGGTATCGCGGTGAGTCAGGCCTATCTACACAGGTTATACAGAAACGCAATAAAACCGATACCTGCACAACTACGCTATAATATGAACTATAAAAGAGTCGTGCATCTAATCGACAATTTAGTTCAGTGTTATGCGAGATCTGAAATGCATACAACAAATTTTTCTAGTCTTGGACAAAAGGAAGTATAATTTCTGGTATTGTTACGCAGATAGGGTATTTTCATTACGTTAGTATATTTGAATAAAATTTATATCTCTTTATAATTTAAATTTATTTAAGTAACGTTATACGTTTAAGTTTATTAAAAAAAAGTATATATCACACTTATCCGTACAGTAGTCCCTTAACATTCATTAAAGATTTCTTTTTTTTTTTAAATTAAGAATGGATTGTAAGTATTTCTAACACAAATGTGTTTCTAAAGAATATGTTATTATTGTTCTCTTTGTATATTTATGTACTTTAATAAGTCTTTAGGTATTATTGTGGGTCAACTTATTTTTATCTAATATATAAATATGCAATTGTTTTTAATTTTTAATGATGAGTGTAACGTTTACATTTTTTTGATTGAATACTTCTGATTTAATTTAACATTTTTGGAGTCTCTGCGTGCGCAAATCGCTGATGCACATTACTCATGCGTGATTTGTAGCCATATTGTTTTAAGGCATCTTCCGTTGAACTTCTAAAAGAAGCGGACGTTCCTGCATAACGTGCAGAAAATTTCCTCATGTTAAATTTGAACTGTGGAAATCTGCTTTAGTAGTCATGGACCGAAAATATCCGCTTTAGTCGCTGCATTTTCGCTTTCGTCGCTTTATTTTTTCGCCTTCGTTTGTTTTAAAGAACCCCGTAATCTAAAGGGGTAAGTGATTTCTTTGTTCTATACACGTGGTGTGTAATTTTTGGATTTTGCGTTTTAGTTTTTTTTTTTAACTATGAGTTACGATATACTCTGGTTGATACGTTCGATTTGATTTGTTTGGATACGTACAATTTCGATGGTTTTACGTTACGTTTTTTGAATACGAATATTACGATTTATGTGCGATACGATTATGGAAAATTCCTGATACGTACGTTCCCCCTATACGTTTATGGAGTTATGGTTAATGATCATCGATCTAAGGTGATAGGATAAATCAAATTATACGAAAACAATAGAAAGTAAATCCGGAAGATTTCCAAGTATTGCGTAATTCATTTAAGTCACGTGATGACCACGCCCATGCGCTGAAGTTACGAACAGCAACAAGTGGTAACTAACCTTCAATAACACGTATGTACCTAAATAACTTAATTAAGTGTTAGTTTTAAGATTTGTTTATCTGTTGGTTTCAATATTTAACCGTTATAAATTGAATATAAAAATATTGTGGCGTCCAAATTATATTCCAAATTATATTTCAAATTAGAATTGTATATATTAGTGTACGAGTAGAATACCCCGTCCCTGATTATAATTAGTAATATTTCTCATCGCTCTAATGTTTGTGTGTTGTTTATATTAAATAAAATCATAAGAGCTAGCCCGGTGCATTATTATTATTATTTTAATACGTTATAAAATAGCAACGATAACTGTTTGTTGAAAGTAGTTACATGAGTGCCTGTTAAATTAAATTAACGTTTTTGAGATTCACATTGACTTATCAAATTTTTAATTTTTAGTTTATTAATTCCAATTTTCAACTTAAGGTCACAGTTCACAACGTAATGAAACGCCTCTAAAAAGATTTGCCGATGTAAAAACTATACCCTCGACTAATATCATCTCCGTTGCTACTGACGGTGCTCCGGCAGTGGTAGAACGACACCAAAGCATTCTGGCATACTTAAAACAATATATTCTAAATGTATTATCAGTACATTTTGTCATTCATGACATCATTTGGTCGCAAAAAACCTTAGTGAGCGTTTGTATGAATCACTACATTATGTCATTAGAACAGTGAATAAAATCAAAAGAAAGGCCTTAGATGAGAGATTATTTGCTCAACTTTGTTTTTAAAATTATGACTGTAATCGTTTACTACTTAACACAAAAGTACATTGGTTATGTAAAAGAGCATGTTTAAATCCCTCCTATTTGCTCTTTGATTCAATTTTGGAATTACTGGAGAGTAAAGACAATGATTATATAACTGATTTATTTTTTAGACTTAACAAAAGTACAAGGTAACACATTAAATTTAATCAAAGCTAAAAGTGTAATATCTGCGTTTGTTACAAAACTTTTGCTGTACAAACAAAACTTGGTAAGAAGAGAATATTCTCAGTTTCCAAATCTTTCAAAATTGAACCCTTTTGCAAGTAGTCAAACTCAAAGCACAAATAAAGATGAATACATACTAATACAAGAGCAACTTATTTAATTATCCACGAATGAGGAGCTGAAACCAATGTTTAAACAAAAATATGACAACTTCTGGTTACAAAAACAGATCCCAATTTTATATCCAGCGTTATGCGTTATTGTACAGAAGGTATTGATTGCTTTTTCGTCTTTCTATTTGATAGAACGTGGATTCAGTGTCGTTATGAGCCTGAACCTCATCACAAAAAAACACCAACTAGAAAATAGTACTCGTGGGGATTTGTGGTTGCTACCTACAAACATTGAGCCGGACATAAATACACTAATAATATCCCATTAGGTTCATCCAAATCAACCACTGTTCTAGAATAAATCGATATCAAGTCTTAAAAAACTGTATATTGTTACTTAAACTAGAAAAATCAATAATATTTAATATATATATATACATTTATAAACAATTTAAATCAAAAATTTAAAAATGGATTTAAAAAGTAATTTTCAGAAAAAACACCGATTTGTAAAAATCAATTCAAAATATGAGTAGGGATAAAAATAGCCATGGAATTATTTCGATATTCATGTTTTCTTAAAATAGTTAAAGCAAATTATCAAAACAAGTGATTCCTAATTTAAAACTCGAATATATTAAAATAATTAAATATATTTAGCTAGTTAGTGGTTCTTGTTTATCTGTACAGAATGCGCACCAATGTAATGGAAAAACAATTTTATATCAATTTATTATTTTACACGAAAAAATGTATTAATAGATTTAAATATCAGTATTCGAATACTTAAACAGTTCATTATTTAATCAAACTTAAATAATTTAACCAATTAATTAAATTTGGAATGAATCTTGAATATAAATTATTCTGATTGGTAAAATATGCATATACTGCGTAATTATATTATATCTAACAATGTCTTCAGACAATCTAATTTTATTGGCTGTATAAGTTACCTTTTCTTTATTTTGATTAAAACCATTTCAATAAAAACCACTATTCGTATATTTTAATAAATAAAAATCAATTAAAAATGTATATCTTTTTGCCCCATGGCAATTTTTGTGACTATATCTTTATCGCATGTGCTTTAATTTCTAGATGGTTTACTCACGAACACAAATATATTAAAAGTTGATTGCAACTCATCATTTCGTTTTTCTCTTTTAAGTTTTTTGCTGCATATACTTTACATCGTTCTCAAAATCTCATATTGTACAAAAATTACCTAGTTGGCAAATAATAACGATTGCGAAGTAGTTGTGCCTATCCTATTCCTATTTATAAGCTGAGGTTTATAATAAAAAGTTAACACTATTTAAAATTCGTTATGTATAAGAAGTCAACTCGGCCTAATAAGTAAGTGCATTCAGTGCGTCACCAGATTCACGATGACTTACTGCTTTTCTGTGTCCCTTCAAGTAAGTGCAAGACCAAGAGTCGCAGCACTAAACGTTTTATTAGTTTCTGTTTTTGAATAAGGTTGCGCTGGTGGTCGCAAATTAGTGATATTAAAGCACTTACGAATAATCCGCACAGGCTCGGAATGGTGGCAGTCTTCTTGGTCAATCTGGCCAGATGACACACGTGAAGCGAATTCACCGAACTAATATTTCACTGCCACGAAAATCGTTAGCACAGTAAAAGTTCTCTTTTTAAAGTTACGATGCGTTGTATGTCGAAACTAGGAAACGAATGCAATGGGAATGTGGTGATAAGAATAAGAAACAATGAAAGGAGGAGAAAGTGCAAATTGACGTACTTGGCGTTAACATACCGCCCACCAAATTAGAATAATTTCATATAATGTAAAAAGGTTAAATTAAACTAAGGGCAAAGCAAATTAAACTTAATTGCAAATAAACTGTAACTAACATAAAAAAAAATTAAGCAAATAAATTTTAACTATTAACTAATTTGAGGATACCGGCAGAGGTACAAGGCTTGCAACTGGACGAGTGTAGGTACCACTACCTGTACGAATTGAAGCAACTCTAGCTATACGGTCTGAACCTGGATACAAGCATTCAATACGACCTATAGGCCAAGATAAAGGATGCGACGCAACTCCTTTCAGTAACACGATATCTCCAACATTTGGAATCGATGTGTTAGATGTCCACTTATTGCGTTGAATCAGATGGTTCAAGTACTCTTTCGACCAACGATTCCAAAACGATTGAAGAATCTGATTTTGTCTTAACCAACGGTTACGCATGTTACGTGACTCGGGAATACGATTTTCCGGTACAGAAAGTAAAGGTGACCCTATTAAAGAATGACCAGGGCTCAGATAATCACAAGACTCCGATGGATCTTCAGATAGGGTGCACAAAGGACGACTGTTGAGAACAGCTTCGATTCTAGAGAATAAGGTAGCGTATTCTTCGAATGTGGCTGATGCATTACCTAACAAGCGATAAAGCAAAGCTTTGGCAGATTTAATAACTGCTTCCCACAAACCTCCAAAATGAGGGCCATATGGAGGAATAAACTGCCATTTTACTTGTCGTGTAGATAAAAAATAACAAATATCTGTGACATGAAGAACTAAAAATTTGTAAACTTCCGTTATGTGCTTACAAAGCTCCTATAAAGTTACGCCCATTATCAGAGTAAATAACTGATGGTAAACCCCGTCTAGCTACAAATATATCAAGAGCAGCTAAAAAAGCATCAGTGCTCAACTCAGATACAAACTCAAGATGTACCGCTTTAGTTATAAAACAAATAAATAAACATAAGTAACCTTTAGTGACCACTGGTCTACGTAAGCGGTTAGATCTTACTGAAAAAGGCCCGGCATAGTCTACACTTACTTGTGAAAAAGGGCGAGAGATAGAAACTCTAGAAGCAGGAAGATCAGCCATTGGAGGTTGGAAAGTAATACCACGAAGTTCATCACAAGTAAAACATTCTCGTATGCATTTTCGAAGCAAACCACGAAGCGATAAAATCCAGAACTTTGTTCTAATAAGAGCTTGAACAGTGTTAGGACCAGAATGTAATGACAAATGATGATAATAAAAACATATTAATTTAGAGAGATGAGCATTTTTGGGTAGCAATAACGGGTGCTTGGCTGCTTCATGCAAAGCGGAGTAACGTAATCTTCCGCCCATCCTGAAGAAACCAAATGAATCAATAAAAGGCGATAACGATGCTAAGTTGCGACTTGCGTTCGTTTTATTTTGGATTTGTTTTATTTCAGAATGAAAATAATGATTTTGAGTAATTTTTGTAAGGGATAATGTAGAACTTTCTAATTCTGCCACAGATAACGATCCAGAAATACGTACGCCATCTCGAAGCCTTGAATTGTGAATAAAACGTTTTATCCAAGCAAAAACACGACGTAATCTTAAGAAACTTGAGGTATTATTTATTTTGTCTAATAACGGATTTGAGGTTGTATGCTTTGTAAGTAAGCAATTGAAGTCTTGTTTCATTTCCGAAAGCAAAGAGGAATGCTTATTATGCATTTGAAAAAGAGGTGGCCATTTTGAAACTTCTTTGTTCAAAAATGAGGGACCATTAAACCAAAATATTTTGATATCCGGACTAACAAATTGAGATACAGTTAATCCTCGCGAAGGAAGGTCAGCGGGATTGTTTTCAGATTTAATGTAAGACCAAACACACTTTGAAGTTTTTTCTGTTATCGTAACAATCCTATTACACACAAACGTTTTTAATAAGTGTGGTGGAGTCATAATCCAAGATAAAACTATCTCTGAATCTGAAAATAAGTGAACAGATTCAATGAAAAATGGCAAAGAAACAGTCACTACTGATTCGACTAAATTGGCTAATAAAACGGCGGCGCTCAACTCCAAACGTGGAATAGACATGATTTTGAGTGGTGCTACTTTGGTTTTTGCCTTCCAAAAATAGGAAAAAAAATTTGAATTTGACTGGACGCATAAGTATAGAACAGCAGAATAACCCTTTTCTGAAGCATCACAAAATCCCGCAAGCCTAATTAGAGCAGGTTTCTGTGGAAGCACGCACCTAGGGATTTTAACAGTAGCAAGAAAAGAAATGTTTTCTGTAAATAATAACCATTTTTTTCTAGTGCTGGTGGAATCAAATCGTCTCAACCAACTTGGGCTAACCACAAATGTTGAAGTAGAACTTTCATCGAAAAAACAACGGGTGCCAAAAACCCAAGCGGGTCAAAAATTCGTGCGATATACGATAACAAATTTCGTTTTGTAATATTATCATCGTAAGGCAGCACTCGAAACAAAAGAAAGTCAGAGTTTGGATTCCAAGATAATCTTAGGATTTTTAAAGAATTTTCCTCGTCAGAAAAATCCAATTGCGATTCTATATGATCTTCAGGTAACTCGGCTAAAACTTCTGGATGACTACTAGCCCATTTTCTGAGTTGAAAACCTCCGCCCTTAAATAAATCAGTTAACTGGTTTCGTAAATTTATAGCAGAAGATACATCTTGATGACCAGTTATCACATCGTCTACATATGTAGAGTTCATGATGGCACAAGACGCATCTGGATATCGTGCACCATCATCGTGAACAAGTTGATGTAATACGCGTATTGCCAAGTAGGCGGAAGGAGTAAGACCATAAGTAACAGTATTGAATTCAAACTCCTGTACATTGCCATCAGAGGAAGCGCGCCAAAGAATATGTTGTACAGCTCTATCTTCCTTTCGAATTGTTATCTGACGGTACATTTTTTGTATATCTGCACATAATGCAACAGGATAACAACGAAATTTTAATAAGATTTGAATAAGGTCTGTTTGTAGTTTGGGTCCGGGCAGTAATCGCTCGTTGAGAGAAACTCCTGTTGAATCAGGATCGGAAGCGTTAAATACAACGCGAATTTTTGTTGTGGAACTTGATTGTTTAGTGACGACATGGTGCGGTATTATATACATGGAAGGAGAAGAAGCAATTGACATATGTTCTGATATCAAGTAATCTTGCATAAAATCATTGTATTGTTTGAATTTTTCGGGAATACTGCGTAATCGAGTTTCTAGTTTTAACAAAGACCGTAAACCTCGTGAAGAGTTTGAGGACAAAGTGCTCGAATTAGGTTTAAATGGAAGCGCTACAACATATCTTCCAGTTTCGTCACGTTTGTGAGTCTTTATAAAATGTTGTTCAACATACAAATTTGTTGGATCAGAAGGTGGAGCTCTAAAAATTTCTTCAACTTCCCAAAACCGTTTTAAATCTTTGGATAATTCAGAAAAAGTAAGCATACTTTGCAATGTCTGATCATTATTGGGAAAATCTGTGTCTATAATTGTCCATCCGAAATAAGTGTTTACCGCAGAGGGATAACCAGTAACATATACTTTTCCTTCTTGATTAAAAATGGTAGGGTATACGTCGGCACCTAATAGCAAATCGATAGAAGAAGGAATATGAAACGTTTCGTCAGCTAAGTTCAAGTGACGAAACTGTTCTATAACACTTTCAGGTAACTGAGAAGAAGGTATTCGACTAGCAAGTTTAGGTAAAACTAACACAGGAAGACACATTGTATGAGTTGAAAATTTTGAACGAAGACAGCAATTTACAATGCTCTGAGACTTTACAGTGAACTTACCGATTCCTGATAGCTCTGTACAAGCTAATTGCGGTTTTAACCCGAGCAACTTTACTAAAGATTCGGTAATAGCGGAAATTTGTGACCCGGGATCGATGAGGGCGCGTATTCTATGAAAAAAACCATTTTTATCAGCAATGTAAGCCTGAACAGTTTCTAACAATACTTGTTTTACCTGAGGTGCTGCAAAACTAGATAAGGAAGTTGAGGTAAACAGAGAAACATCTGATTTATGTGAAGTAGACGGTTGAACTTCATGAGAAGTTTGCAAGGCATTCTTTACTGATTCGGAAGCAACGTTAGCATGCACTGAAGCAAGATGAAGCGGTTTTTGCGTCGAATGCAAAACAATGTGATGTTTATTTCCGCCGCAAACTCTACAAACCGACTTAGATTTGCAATTCGAACGAGAATGATTTCCGAGACAATTATAACACCTATTTGATTCACGTAAGTAGTCGTATTTGTCTGACAAATTTAAATTTATGAATTCTGGACATTGATACAATAAATGTATGCCTTTACAACGAGGACATGTTAAATTCCGAACTTGTGAAGAGTGCAACGAATTATAAAAGTGCGAAGGTTTTGATGGCAATTGTAATTTACTTTTGGTTTTATTAGAAGCATTAAATGGTTTAGAATAAGGTTCGGATAACTCGTAACTGCGCATCTGCTGAGTAATAAACTCAATTAGATTTTCATACAGCGGTATCTCATTGGAAATGTATTTATTTTCGAAAGCACGTTTAGTAGTTGGATCTATATTCTTTAACGATAACGAAAATAATAAGAAATCTGCTAAGTCGTCAATACCTAATGACTTTATAGCGTGTACACAAGTTTGATGAACGTTTAAAAAATCTTTCAAACTTTGTAGTGTAGCTGATGATGCCACTTTAAAATTTAAAATTTTGTTTAAATACATGGTAGCTATGCGTCTTTTATTTTGATACCTTTCGTGTAAGGTTTGATAAGCTAAAGAATAATGATCATCAATAAGTTGAAATTCTGATATTACTGACAAAGCTTCTCCAGGCAGTACTGATTTTAAATATTGAAATTTTTGAGATATGCGTAATGAACTGTTGTTATGTACAATCGAATTGTATAATGAAATAAATTCAGGCCACTCTTCGATATTACCAGAAAAGTTAGGCAGCGATATCTTTGTAAGCGTGAACGCGGGCGAGGAAGAGTCATGAACCGAAGATAAAGATGTTTCTGTTTGTACTGGAAGCTGTTTTTTAAGCTTAATGTAAGTAGCTCTAATGTAAGCAATAATTTCGTCAAAGGCGCAATGAGGTTGATACAATTGGTTTTCATCTAATTGTTCTTCGGGTTTTAAAAGCGTGTTGTATTCAACAATTTGATATTGAAAACTTTCGAAATCTGCCTCGTACCTATCTAATTTAGCATTGTATGCTTCCAATACCTCAAATTCTTCAATTGTATAATCTTTTACTTTGTTGTAAATAAAGGTCACGTTTGCAAATAAGCTTGAACGTTTGCTGATAGTTTTCGATAGCTTATCTGCAATTGATTCGACGTTGCTTTTAGCCATAGGTTACAGAATAAATTTTATAGGGCGCGGAGAACCAATATGTTTTTGAATAAGGTTGCGCTGGTGGTCGCAAATTAGTGATATTAAAGCACTTACGAATAATCCGCACAGGCTCGGAATGGTGGCAGTCTTCTTGGTCAATCTGGCCAGATGACACACGTGAAGCGAATTCACCGAACTAATATTTCACTGCCACGAAAATCGTTAGCACAGTAAAAGTTCTCTTTTTAAAATTACGATGCGTTGTATGTCGAAACTAGGAAACGAATGCAATGGGAATGTGGTGATAAGAATAAGAAACAATGAAAGGAGGAGAAAGTGCAAATTGACGTACTTGGCGTTAACAATTTCAAATAAAGAAATATAGTTTATCCTGGCGTTCCAAAGCCAGAAAATTCATCGTTCATGAACAAAGCAGTATGACGAACCTGGAGGAAATATATAACTAATATGTGATTAAAATTATTTAATAGATTGGTACCAAACATAAACATTTACAGTACTTAAAATGACGTTCACATATCTCAAAGCATCACAAACCAAGATGTAGAAACTAAATGAACATAGAGAGTACATACAAAAAGTAAAACTAAGAAACATTCGAACGAAATCTACAAAAATTTCGTCAAAAAGTGGATATAGTATACGTGAACGCTTAAGCACTGAAATAAAACGAGTTTGAAAACGTTTTGTTATCAGTAAAAAATCTTCTAGATTAATTGAAAATGTAACTGTTTTCAACTGTCGTAATTAGCGTTATTAGTTTTAACGAGCCAATGTGTAAATCGTATATGTTTAAAAATCATCACTATCGTAAATACAAACAAAAAATAAATAACGTGTATTCTCTTCGATATTGAACCGAATATTGTCGTTGTTAGTCAAATACGGAGAGTAGAACGAATTTTCTGAAATTTCAGCGTAGCTTTAGATTCAACAATGGTTAAAAACCGAGGAAAGATAAATATCTGCTTGAACGTTGATTACATTCTATTACGATCGTAAAAGTATTACAGTGTAGCGAATTTAAAGATATTTCAACTGAACTGCATTTAGGTCACATCTCATGCAACTGAAATAAATGGGTATAAAATCGTAAAGTGTTGCATTAAACTTGTATCGTTCATGTTTCCACAGTTTTATGGCGCCTCGACGCAGCATGTGTTTTATATCCTTATGATGCAGTAAAATATTGCGCTACCGTCCTCTCTAGTTTATATTGGCATTTATTAAAGATATTTTGTTACAACAAACGGTTGTTAATTTCAAAATTAATTTTTTTATTGGATAAATTTTTTTTAATGCGGTTATAAACCCTGATGCGGCCTATTTTAAGATATTAATGGCGCGGTAATGAAAGAATTAAACGCAATTTCTAAAATCAAAGCAGTAAAATATTTCTCCATTTTATGTCGTTGTTAAAATTTGAGATGGCGGTAATAAAGTGGACTACGGTTGCTTGCGGTCTAATACATTTGTATGACTCCATCATAAACATCACTACTGTTTATGTTCTCTTAGATTTATTTTAATCATTTCTATTTAAATCTTAATAGTCTTCGTCTTTGACATCACGCGAAAACATAACGGAACATTAATTTTCAAACGATGAAATTATTTCTAAAGTAATGTTCTATTACCTACTTCCAAATACAAATTTCAATGTTCTCGTTAAACACGTTTGGCAAGCAGGTGCGATGCAAATCTCTTGATAGCACTTTACATCTATAGCTGACAGTAAATCTCCAGAGTAAAACCAAAATCTAAAGTAAACTTTAAATTTCAGAATGTAAATGGCGCAGAAAAGATTCTTAGTTCAATTTTAACAGTTTTATCAGGACTTTATGGTTTAGAAAGTTGTTGAAATAGTCGTTTACCGCAATGACAGCTAATAGTGTTTATGATATAGTACAATATCTATAAATATAGTAAAATTTAAACAAAAACACTAGACAAAATAATATAATTTTATAATTAAAAAAATATTTTTTTCCAAAAACGTAAAAGATATCAAAAATCTATTAGAAAAGTTATTTTTAATTTATATGTAAATTATAAAAAAAAATACCTAAATGCCTTATTTAAATATTTACTGACTGACGACAATTATTAGTAATATAATATTGCGAATGATTATGTTAAAACTATTTTTAAGGTTTACATTATTTATTAAAAAAATATATAGCAAGTCATCAAAAAGTATAAAATCGTTGGTAACATTTAAACAACTTATAGTTGGCAAGACTGGTTAAAAATTGCATAACAAATATAGTTAATTCAGAATAGCAAACATAAAGTTATGCGTAATTCTATAGAAATTTTCCTAAAATCGTTGCCAACTATTTTTTACTTTGATCAATCATTATATCACAAAACAGTTGATTCAGTAACGCAGTTAAATTTGGTAGTAATCATATAAACACGTTGATATATCACTTTGCGTTAAAACCTTTTTAACAACATGAAGAATGCATTACCACAAAAACTAATATTACATGTAAAAAACGTTGTAAACGTAAATAACTTGTTTATAACGTATTTAAATGTAACAAAACATCTATGTATTTATACCAGACGTCTAAAAACGAGACATTTCATCTATATACATATTTATTTTCCATACCATATAAAAACGCTGATAAAAAAATTCAAAATGTCACTATTGATTAGTTAAACAAAACCTGGAAGAGAATTTCAATTTATATTCTTAGTTTTTAAAGGTTATAACCTTATAATACACTACTATAAATATGAAAAAATTATTTTAGAAATGGATTTCGCTTTCATAAAACGTCAGTAGAATATGACAATGTATTTTATTCATTAGTATTTTTAAAGGTAAAAATATGTTTGTTTTGAGAACTTACGTTCTCGTCGAAGATGTGTTCTGATTTAATAAATGCAGAAAATACACCGCTGCTGCACAACTACACGCACTTTCTCGTAAACGTATTCGTACGCGTTGCATTAATAATACGGGGTTAATATAAAAATTATATTTGCAAACACCACTAATATTACATATACTTTTCAAATTATTATTCTAAGTAACCATCTCAGACCGGGAGTTGCAAGTTGCTATTACACTGGAAGCAAAAATAAAACTGATAATTTTAAATTAAAATATTTTTTTGTTGCATTCAACCTTCTATTTCTCTTAATTACAGGGGCTATTCTTATTGGTCGATAATAACTGAAAAAAGGAAAGTGTCCGTTATATATGAAACAGATTAAACAAAGAAGCTTTAATTAAAAAAAATCAATCCTTGAGGCGGTGGGAATAATATTGGTACCGACAAAATTATCTATTATACCATTCTTTTACAAGGATTATTTTAAAACAAATGTACAATAGACAAACATTCTTATTAACTAATACTATAATAAAAATTCTAACTACAATAATTTCTTTGAGGCACGAACATGCTGCTCGTGTTGAAAGGTGTAGGGTACACAAAGTTCAAAGTTCTTATTCTTGTCACTAGCAAATTAAAATTTGTATTTATCCTTAAGCACTATTAGTATCTTTAAGCGGAAGAATGCAAACTCTTGATGCAGCTTGACGCATCTCATTTGCAGTTTTTACAGTTGCTGCTCGCACCACATCATCAGCACCAGGATGCGTGGTTTTCCACTGAAGCGACGGCACATTGTCTTGTCGAAGAATAACTATTTGACCAATTTGTAATTGAGAGCCCTTGGTAACCTTCCATTTACCCCTTTGATGAAACTGCGCTAAATATTCCGTAGACCAGCGATGCCAAAAATGTTGTGTCACCTGTTGGATCCTTTGCCAACGATCTAAGCGATTGATAGCCAGGTTTTGATAATCAGGATCATTCAGTGCCAATAGTGAGCCGCCAATCCAGAAATGAGCATGAGTCAGAAATGCCAGGTCATTGGGATCATTGCTTATAGGAGTAAGTAGTCTGGAGTTCAAAATAACCTCAATTTGACACATTAATGTACACATTTCTTCGAAAGTTAGTGAAGTTGTACCTGTTATTCGTTTTAAATCATGTTTAGCTGATTTCACGACAGCCTCCCAAATACCACCAAAATGAGGCGAGTTGGAAGAAATGAAATGCCAATTAATGGGACTCAACAAACCTTCTGCAATTGAGTTATGGTTGTCCTTTATGAATTTTTGACAAGCCCCTACAAAGTTCGTTCTGTTGTCTGAGTACAAATCTGAATGCACGGCACGTGTAGAAGAACAAAACGCCTTACGCGTTTTCTTGCTTTTTCGATTGCCTTCATTTATTACAAACAGGCCGCAATAGTTGACACCACTGATTAAGAATGGCCGTGAAGGAGTGACACGTACTGAGGGGAGGTCGCCTATTAGTAGATGTGAAACCCTAAGACTGGCGCAAAAACATGTAACACATTCATTTATGATTTTCCTTACATAGTTTCGAGCGTTTAAAGGCCATTAATTCGTTCGCACGCAAGCTAAAGTAGTGATGTTACCAGCATAAAAATTATTTAAATGTTCTTGTCTTAAAACAATATTAGTGAAATCATGTTTAGCAGACAGAAGTATGACATGACGAGCGTCGTAATAAATTCCTATTGCGTTTTTTAATCTACCACCGACTCGAAGAAGTTCGCTTTCATCTAAAAATGGACTTAAAGATAACAGACGACTGGACTTGCTGATTGGCTTGCACGCCTTTAGTGCCTGAATTTTAGTAAAAAATTGTGGATTTTGAATAATCTTGATAATATGGTTTCTAGCAAGTGTAAGTTCCGTTTTACTTAATAGGCCATATCGCCGATCCTGTTCATTTTTAACAAATATTCGAAATCATTGGCTATAGCAATTCTTTTGACATGCTTGTTACATCTAGCATATTTGTCTGATCTCAACCATTTTTAGCCAAAAACTGTTATCAAGCATGTCTAAAGGTTTGATTCCCCGAGAGACTAAATCCGCAGGATTATCTTCCGTACGTACGTGATGCCAGTCGCGGATAAAAATTGTGTGCTGCTGTATGTGACTTATACAATTTGCACATTAAAATTTCGAGACTCAGAATTTAGTCACGCTAAAACAATAGTCGAGTCTGTCAAATAAACGGTTTTATAATTAATCAATCCTAACGATTTTAGAAAATGTAACATCTAATCGACTAATAACACGGCGCCACAAAGTTCTAACCGCGGTTTGCTAATTGACTTTAAAGAGGTCACTCGCGATTTTGAATAAATTAAGTTTAATTGTATGATTTCGTTTTTGTACTCGCTGCGTACATAAATGCAAGCACCGTAAGCATTTTCGCTTACATCACAAAATCCGTTAATTTTAACTAAATTAGGCTTATTACCAGGTATGATACACCTGTTAATGGTTAGTTCATTAAGGACCTCAATGGATCTACGATAATTGCACCAGGAAGAATAGAGATCGATAGGTAAAGATTCGTCCCAATCTGTTTTTAATTTTCATAGCTCTTGTAACAGAATTTTTGCTGTTATGGTGACCGGAGTTAAAAATCATAACGGTCAAAAATCTTCACTATGTCTGACAATATAATACCTTTTGATTTTTTATCCAGATTTACAAATGGCTGAATGGAAAATTTAAACAAATCATGTTTTGCGTACCACTGCAAACCAAACATTTTTAAGCATTCATCTCTGTAGAAGTCTAGAAAAAAATTTTCTTCACCCTGTATGCATTTTATAATATCCGCATTGTTCGATGACCATTTTTGCAAGTGAAAACCCGCAGTACTTAAGATGCTGACAATTTCTTTCTTGATTTTATTCACGTTATCAACCGCGTCAGCACCTGTTAGTAAATCATCAACGTAAAAATCCTGCATGATTATACGTGAACCTATAGCAGCTTGCTGAAGGCACTTACTAGCTAAAAATAAAGCCGGTCTTGTATAATATGTGACTGTAGATAACTCATAGGTTTTAATTTTATCTGATGGTAAAAACCGCCACAGTATGCGCTGAAACCTCGTTTCTTCAGGATTTACTAAGACTTGTCCTATATGTTTTTGTAATTTCGGCATTTAGAACATATTTGTGCATTCTAAATCGCGTAATATAGAAACAAGTGACTCTTGTATAGTTGGCCCTACCATCAAAATGTCATTTAACGATTTACCACTAGTTGACTTGGCGGAACCATCAAACACTACTCGCAGCTTGATAGTCAGACTTTCGTCTGCCACAATGATGTGGCAAATAGAAATTTTTAATATTTTCCAAGTCCTAGCAGTTAGAAATTTCTTTCATGTGGCCTAACTCTTAAATACTATTTAATAAACTTATCATATTTATGCTTTACGTTAGGTGTGCGAGCTAGTTTTTTTTCTAGATTTAAGAAAGGTTTTAGTGCTATATCCCTAGAATTACCCAACTGACCTAGCTCTGATTTGAATGGTAGCCTTACGAGAAACAGTCCATCGCTTCTGCGTGAGTAATTATCTAAAAAATGTTTTTCACGCCGTTGCTCTTCGTAAGAGTATTTGGCGTTTATCCAAATATTGTCTATTTACCAAAATCTTTCTAATTTCTGGTCTAAGCTATTCGCGACAAAGTTGCAACTAACACTAAATTGAACATTTCCGACCCATCCTAATTTGGTTTTTTAAAAACATGGTTCAGATTTGCGACCCTAAATTAGCCCAACACATAACATATGCCAGAACAATTCTGCGCCTAGAAGTATATCAATTTCTCCAGGAACGTAAAGGTTTGGGTCTGCAAAAGTAATATTTTTAGGAATGTATAAATATACTGCCTTGATTGGCAATAACGGTATTTTTTCAGTGATTCTACTTAAAATATAACAGCTCGTGTCCTCGCGATAGCCATATAAACGAGAACCTATAACTACGTTAACTTTATGCTCGACAACATTATTAGAATTAGCTACACCCGACACAAAAAGTCGAGTATATTTGATTGGAGACCCTAATTTATTTGCTAACGCCTGATCTCGAATCAAGGAGAGCCCTACAAGGATGGCAGTTTTCCTTGTAATCTAATATGTTAGTTACTGCTGTCGATAAAAACACCCGATCATGATTACTGGCATGGAAACACTGAGAAATATTTGTTAAATTTGCAGATGAGGTACTAGGCACTGAATTAGGAGTTAATAATAGTATCTTGAGCAGATGACGCTGAACTTGATTCTAAATGCAACAGCAAGTTATGTTTCTTATTACACTAAGCGCATTTTTTAGCCTTGCAATAAAACGTAGTGTGATATGATTTACAGTAATTAATGCATAAACGCTTTTCCTTTATTTTAGTGATTCGCTTTTCAATTGGAAAGGATAGAAATACTTCACACGTACTAATAGCGTGATCTTTGTTGTAAAATTGACAGCTATTACTTATTGAAGCGCTGTGCAATGTGACCCTTTTATTTCAAGGCTCCCTATTGTTAACAGAACCATTCCGTTTATCAATTATTTCTAGAGTTTGACACTTTTTTTCTAAAAATTGTATTGAGTTATCTAACGTGGGATCTTCCTTATCAGGAACCGTTACCTCCCATTCCTTTACTGTGGTTACATCTAATTTACTACATAACAAGTAAATTAAAAGATCGTCCCAATAATCCGTCGGACGTTTAAATATCTTTAATGCTCGTAATTGTCTTTGAACCGTGTCAATAATAGACCGTATGCAGGTTTGAGATTCCTTGCTAATTCGTGGAATGTCAAACATGGACTTAACGTGTTTTTGATTTATTAGTTTTTTATTGTCATACCGATTATTTAACATGTCCCATGCAACTAGATAACTTACCGCGGAAACTTCTAAAGATTGTAACAAGCTCGCGGCCTTGCCCTGTAAAGAGGATTTCAGATAGTGTAATTTTTGAATATCACTTATCGTTTCGTTATTATGGACCATAGCTTGAAATGTATCAAAAAACGACATCCACTTTTAAAAATTACCGGAAAAAACAGGCAAATTTAATCTAGGCAATCTTAATCGATTATTATATTCACCGCTAACACTGTTGCGTATATTATTTTCGCCCAGAAATCAAAAATAGAACTGATCATTTTAAATTAAAATATTTTTAGGTTGCATTCAACCTTCCATTTCACTTAATTACATTGGCGATTCTTATTGGTCGATAATAATAACAAAAAAAAAGAAAGTGCCCGTTATATATGAAACAGATTAAACAAAGAAGCCTTGAGAGAATATTATTGGTACTGACAAAATTATCTATTATACCATTCTTTAGACAAGGATTATTCTTCAGAGAAAACAAATGTACAATAGACAAACATCCTTAATAACTAATACTATAATAAAACTACAATAATTTCTTTGAAGCACGAACAATGTTTTTTTCCTAAATAAGCGTAATTTAAGTATGATGATAAACAAAACAAAGTATAATTTTCACTTATTCTAATATCTGCAAATTATTATAAAAGCTTGAGTAAGTGTCAATAGAATAACAATATGTATTTGATATTTTTCAGCTTTAATTAAATTAAAAAATTATTTAAATCATTCTAAAATATTCAGACTTGTTGATGTTATTATCAAAGAAGAATTTCAGTTTTCTATTTTTATGCAACTATAAGAAATTTTTCATTTCGCGAAGTTCTGGCGCGGACATAAATAAAATATGAAGTATTTCATTATAATTGCAACCGCATACAACTGCAAAATTATTAGTTAGAGGTACGGCCACGAAAACCACATTATGTAGCTTAAATTATCTTCGTCGATAAAATTAAAACATAGACGTCTATTTGAAATTGATTTGATTGCTAATGATCAAAATAATCAAAAAATCCCTTACAATTTTAAACGCTTTATACGATCCATATGTATTTTTACATGCACGACGAAGAAGTTACATTAAGTTTAATTGCCATCATTTTTTAATTTATGTGCAGGTAACTGTTTAGTCGTATAAAATTTTAATTAGCGTCTAATTAATAATCAATTATAGTATTGTTCTTGATTCAATTTTTGATCAGTTTGTTATTGAAAGGTATAATTGGATTGGTAGTTTCAAATCGGAAAGTTAAATTCTAATTACCGCAGTATTAAGGGTTGCTAACAGTCAACGACATTGAGAGTCGATAT
Source organism: Aquatica leii (assembly GCA_035610365.1). Classification (NCBI taxonomy): domain Eukaryota; kingdom Metazoa; phylum Arthropoda; class Insecta; order Coleoptera; family Lampyridae; genus Aquatica; species Aquatica leii. Next base: position 45,546,938 of record CM069433.1, on the reverse strand, counting down.
TAATTATTCGATGGCCTCAATTGAAAACCGTCTGTGCTAGTGAGGGTCGTGTTTATGTGGTACGCCCTATCCCTTAATCTCTCTCAATTACCCCAAGCGGACTTGCCTGCTTTCAGGCATCCCCATTTCCTCATCCCTTTGAATATCTGTGTTATTTCTAGGACCTGACGCTTAACCAAGTTCGTGTATAGTTTACCACTACGTACAACTGTTTATAATCTCAAAATTTACAGACGTTATTCATTATATGTTTATGTAAGAATAAATTCTAATGAAATAAGAAACGAAAACCCGTTTTTTGTTTTCGTATTATTAAAACTTTCTTGCCAATTAAACCCAAAATTCTTTGTTTTACTATAATAAAAAAATTATATGAAGGTTTATTTAAAAAAAGTTTATACGAACAGTTGATTTTTATTTGCACACGTAACTTGAATGTAATCATTATGTAGGTTTATTTTTTCAACTTTAAAAATACAATATTTCTATAATATATCTCACAAATTATAAATAATAACAGTGCTACCCACAAAACGTTTCTGGATTCCCAGCTATAAGCTGGTTGACATTTGCAAATACATAATTACTTTTAATATTTAACAAAATTATAAATCACTTCGAATTTTTTTAATTGGATTTTAAAACCATTCGTGCCTTGCACGATTCCATTAACCATAACTTATATATTTTTTTTCAAATTTATGTTATGGTTTTGAAAGCAATTCTTTGCGCAAATAATGACATAAAAAATGACAATTAAAAATTAAAGTAAAAATTAAACTTCAACATCAGAACCAAAAAAAAACAAAGTTGTTAAAGAACGCAACAATGGCATTTCTGCAGAACTGGCGATGGAGCGTATAAAAATATGGACAATAGTTATTTGTATCGCTAGTCCAGAAAGTGCTATTTGTTTTAAGCAAATTGTTGTGTTATTCTAAACAATAACATAGATAATTTATAACCATTAGCAAAATATTGATGTCAGAGCAATCTCATAGTATAAGGTAGTACATAGGAATAATAACTGTAAATAGCTATAAAGATGGAGACGTTGTAAGTCGGTTTTACACCCGCGTAATACAAAATAGCTTTGAGTAAAACTGCGGAATAAAAACATAAGGTTGTGGTTGTGTAAAAGCGACTTACAACGTTTACCACTTTTATAACTATTTACAGGTACAATTTTTTTTATTAGTAATAATGACCCAAATGACAGATGACGTAAAAAACTAATGATTAGTACCAAGTAGAACAAACCGAAACACAAAAAATATGTTAGTCCAATTTGTCATTTTAAAAGTATGTTCTAGATGCAACGTTTTTTTCATAATTCTACTCAGTTTTTAATAGAATCCGGATTACTGGTAACTCCACAAACAATTTTCTTAGATTAAAAGTTTTTTATATCATGTATCTCATAAGTTTAAGCTTATTCCTTATCACCTTCTGTATTTGATCCTAAACTTAAGTATAATAAAACTACAGCAATTTTGAATAATTTAGATAAAAATACAAAATAAAATTTAATAAATGTAATGCGAAATTAATTTTTTTAGCATCGTATTCTAAGAAAAAGAAAAGATAAGGCACATAATAAAAAACGCTAAATATTTAATCCATTTAGTAAAATACAAATATGTATATAATAATTTAAATTTATATGTACAATATTCTCTGTCAATATGATACTACGTATACATCAAAACTGCAAGTTTACATTGGTTTCTCAAAGCTTAAATACAAATGTTGATTTATAAACTACAAAAGTCAACATCTAGAAATAGATACTATATGCAAAATAAACACCTTCAATAAATACAGTGAATATTAAGACTAATATACATTCTTGTATACATTCGTAGTAATTATTAAAAATGATGTTAAGAAAATACATTAATCATTTTTCCAGAAAATCAAATAATAAATTATTTAGAAATTGTATGTGTGGAAAATGTGATTAATAGACGCATGTTGAATTTACAACTTGTATTTATAGAAAAAATTTGTTTAATAATTGAATATAATTTACTAGAAATAGACAGAACTTTAATTATTTATGATAGGTAATAGTCAATAATCACTACAATCTCATTTATTATTTATCCTACCTGAAAGTTGTTACTTTTATCAAAAAACAAAGTTGAATTGCGGATTTAAAACGAAAGTAAAACAATAAAAGAATTATGTGTTTATTATGTAAATGTCAATACGATACAGTATTAAATGATGAACATTTCAATGTTAAACAAACTTAATATAATAATTATCTGAGAATTTTTTTGTATTTAAATTATTTAAAAATATTTCTAGATATGATCTACGCTTGGAGATGTAAGTGTATTTTTGGCACACATTGCTTAAACGTATCTATTTACAAATGTATCCATTTACGAAATTAAACAAAACGTATATTATTAAAATACCAAAAACTTTTTTGAGTATTCAATTACATTTCATCAATACATTTATTGATAAGTATTTTCAATTTAAGTCATAAAATAGATAGTTCTGATCACGATTTGAACATCAATTGGTACTCGAACTATTGTTGATGACCATTCACCGAATACAACAAAGTGTTATAGTACTTCTATAATAAAAAGTTACATTTTATCAACTTATAATTCCATTAATATTGTCTTCAATTTACGTTGTAAGTTTGGTAGTACCTCGCCATCCCTTACTCAACTTCACTTAGAATTGTGGAAAATCCTAGTCATTCCTTTATAATTAGTCAAGTTGAAAGGTTTCAAAGATTAAAAGCTTTTGTTTAAACTAAAGATATTATTTTATGAAAAGTAATCAATTTCGCATCGTCTACATAAAATAGTCTACTATATACGTAGGTATACCTTATTTCTAAAAATACTGCAATTTCAATTGCGTAGTTAATAGCACTTTCGCTAATTTCAAAATATGTGTTATAGATATATTTCTCGCTGTGAATTATTGTCGAAATATTATATTTTTCCATCTTGCACGTCACTGATAAATGCCAACGTTAAGAACTAATTTTAAATATAATCGCTGGCGTTAAAATAATTAAATATAGAAATATTTCATACAGAATGTATATTTTAACAAGCTGAATAAGCCTGAGGTTTAATTTGGTTTAATTTCTTAGTTCCAAAAACAAACGGATACGTTAAATTAATTCCGTGAAATTTAATGTATATCTAAAATTAATATTTTCCATATTTGTTTTATTTTTAAATAAACACAGCCCCTTAACTTATAATGAAGAATATTTATAAAACCATTTTACAAGAGTTTCATACGATGTCGAACAACTACTTTTACAACATTTAACTAACACGACTAGTCATAATTAATTGGATTTTTATAAATTGATGATTTGATAGGTGTAGCATATTTTCATTCATTTCATTTAGTAATATAACAGAACGTATTTTATCGTACTCCACAATAATCTATATCCAAGCTTGCTATAGATTAAAGCAAAAACGTACCCAAATAGAAACATAGTAAATGCGAAAATAACTGTTGTACAAGTTCGCTGTTATAAAGCATTATAAAGTTCTGTTAGAGCGAATAATTTTTGCATACTGAATTATATTTTCCATCGTAAACAAACACATACCACGCATTATTAATTCAGTAAATCTTGCATATTTTGTATAGACTCACGATAGAAACTTACAAGTCTGAACCTGTTAAAGCGTGCCTACAGCAGTAGCTCGAATTCGAAAAAGTCACATCTCAATATCAAAATGGATCTAGCAACGACCTGTGATTAAATATTTGCGTTTGAAAAAGGTGTATCCTTTGCAAATTCATAAAGATTTGGTGGATACATTAGAAGAATCTGCATTATCATATGACATAGTGAAAAGATAGTGTCGTGAGTTTAGATGTGATAGACAGGCGTGCACAGACGAACATGCAGATGGAGCACCCACAACCGCTACCACACACGAAGATGTTAAGAAAGTCCATGATCTCGTGTTGCAATATCGACATGTGACTATTAGACAAATTTTTGAAGATAGTGGTCTCTCATACCACGTGGTACATAATATACTTACTGCCGAACTGAACATGAAAAAAATGTCTGCAAGATGGGCACCTCGAATGTTAACAGATGTACACAAGCAAACTCGAAAAGACATTTGCATGAGTCATGGATCAATCACTATGATGTAGATAGCAAAATGCAGAGTAAGGAATGGAAACATCGAGGTTCACCACCGCCACAAAAATTCAAGATGCAACCTTCAGCAGGAAACGTCATGCTGTTCGTATCGTGTGATTATCTGCAAAAGGGAGCCACAATTACAGGTACTTATTATGCCAATTTAGTTGCAGAATCACGTGACGCGATAAAAGAAAAACGTCAAGAGAAGTTGTGCTAAAGTGTTCTCTTGCATCAGGATAACACACCCCCAGTCACAGATCCGCAATTGCAACAGCTGCAATAGCTCAGGCAAGCTTCGAATTAGTTGAGCATCCACCATATTCGACAGGTTTGGCCCCCAGCGATTACCGGCTATTCCAAAACTTAAAGAACACTTGCGCGGTAAACGATTTGCTTCGGATAATAAAGTTATATGTGCGGTAAATCATTGGTTCGCAAAGGTTGAACAATTGTTCTTTCGAGAAGCATTAGAAATGCTAGAACATCGATGGAAAAAATGTGTTAAATGATATACTTGCCATTTTTGTTATTGTAAGTGGGTCAGAAACGAAGCAAACGGATCAACCCTCTTATTAACCAAAAACCGACCACTTTCATTATTCAATAAACACGAATTTTGCCATTACAACCGAAAAAAAATTTTGTAAGGGTTGTCATTTAAAGGCAATTATTGCTATACTTACAACATTCCTTTGCATTTTCTCTATGTATATAAGAGTTTAGTATCTGAAACAATGTATTTGACGTACGACTGCTGTCAAAATGACATTAAAAGCTGTTCAACGCAAACTGTCTGATGAATTGTGATACGCCATCATTTTTCATTATGAAGAGGGTAGATCTTTCCGTGAAATTGCTGTTTAAGTAAAGTGCAATCAATAATAAATAGTAAAATTAAAAACTACAAACTACCGGAAAAATAGAAAGCTGACCTCGTAGTAAACGCCTAAGAAAAACTTCCGTTAGAGATGAGAATGTACTGCGTAAGATGAGTATAATGGATCAGACCCAAAACGCTACCGATTTAACCATCGACCTGGCAACAACGGAAAGCTATGCTTCCCTCTGGACGAGTAATCGCAGGCTGCAAAGTGTAAACAACATTGTAAGAGATAGAAATAGTATTTGTCAACAAACGGTACGCACTACTTGTCAAACGACAATTGTATTTGTTTACTTTTACATATTCCTACTTCAAGCTAAATATACATTGTATTTATATTTCATGTTTAAAGTTTGATTCAATTCATTTTACTATCTACGTACTTCAAATAATGCTGCTAGAATCGATTCTAAAATTTGAGGTTATTAGTATGTCAACATAAATTGACAAGTAGTGCGTACCTTAACAATAAACAAATGTACTTCCTTTTCTACATGTTTGAGACAAACAAACACATTGCAAAAGTATACAGATTACTCGTCCAGAGGGAAGCGTAGCTTTCCGATGTTGCCAGGTCGATGGATTTAACCAAATTGTAGTATGAAGCCACTGGAGTAAGTGAGTAAGACACCCTAGATTTTTGGACTTAAAGGTTGTCGAGTACAAAAGAAAGAAAAGCAACGTCTTCTTTGCCTAAATTAGACAAAAAACCATCGTGCTTGGACCCCAGAACAAACAAAAACGGTACTATTCAGTAATGAGTTCACTTTAGCCGGAAGAGTTTGCTCCAAACTGCAGATTGTTAACGATAAAGCATGCAACGTCTGTAACGGTATGGGGTTGCATGTCCGTTGCGGATGTTGGTCGCTTACATGTTGTATCTGGTAAGATAAACGTCACCAAACACATTGAAGTGTTGGAGACAAAAATGTGAACTAGTGGAAAGGATCTATTGAGCGACGAAAAGTTCATCTTCCAGAAGTATAATACCCCATGCCATAAAGATAAAACTGTACCATCTTGGCTAGTTGCTAATAAAAAGACTAGATTGGCGTCCACAATCGCCAGATCTCAACTCAATTGAGAACTTTGGCAGAAGATATCCAACATAATCTCCAAACGAAAACCCCCCAAAAATCGAATCCCTGATTGCTGCTTGGTTTCGGTGTATTTAAAAGAAGGAATTGGAAAAATTGATTTATTCAATGCCGAGAAGGTCAATTAAATGTTAATATAGTCATTAAATACTGTTGAGTTTTGCAAATATTGCAACTTAAAATATTTTAATTCGGATTTGTGCATATGATAATGTTAATATTAATTTATTCTCTTTTATTATTTCGCAAGTTATTTTATATTATTTAATATTTAACATTACAGTTATAAAATACGTTCTGGTAAAATTAAAAATCAAACCAATGAGCAATTAAAAGTTTGGGAGATTAAGTAGCACAAGAAACCTTTAGAAAAATAAACAAAAAATCTAATTTACGAGATAAAAATTATACTATAAAAAACAACAAAACCGAAAGAACAAAATAGTCAATAAAAAAATAGGAACCGTATTATAAATCCTTACATGCCCAAATGTGCCACAGTAGAAAATGATCAAACTAAAAATAAAATACAAAAATAAACTAAAAAGAAATAAAAAATAACAGAGCTTTAGAAATCTAAAAGGGTGTTTTTGTAGGTACTAAACCATACTCGTATAAAACATTCCAGATAATACAAACTATATCTAATAGAAAGAAAAAAACATTGACAGAGTAGAAGAGAAGATAATTAGAAGAAAAAAACAACTACCACAAGCAAGCTGTATGAGCACATAATTAAAAGTATAATAAAAATCGTGGTTACCAAGTAGAAGAGCAAAATGAATTACGTACAGGAAGATTTTGCACAAACAATTTAAGTGCAATAAGCAATAAATACAAAAGAAAATTAAAAATCGCATTCTGTAAAAAACATTGACGCGTTGCATGAATTAAGTAATATACGAGGGTAGCAAAAGGGAATTGCAACACACGTTTTTCATATTAGTTTCTATATTTCGCTTTAATTTACATTATTTGTAAACAAAAATTGTAGCTGCCTTTGTAACTTTAAATTTGCCATTTGAATTATTATTCTGATGATTTTAATATCGACTAAAGTCAATACGTTGTTCTGGCAGCTAGAACTTACTACCAATCTTATATGCTACAAACATAGAAATCACTACTTTCGATTGCACGAAGTTGCACTTTTAACACTATTTTTCGAAGAAACAGTTGCACAAAGTAGCCAAATAGAGAAAGGTTTTGGGTTAGGGTAAAGTAAAGAGAGATGTACCAAGAGTAGAGTCGGACCACTACGAAAATAAACGTAAATACGGCAACAGTGTAAATGATCTACGCATCTGCGCGTGATCTAACAACAGACTATCAAGTTGCATGTATACAAAGCCATCTTTATCACGATTTATAAATCAATCATGTTTATTAGGGTATTTTGAACAGTTACTAATATTCTAACCAAAAACGTCGTTGCGTTTGTGCACAAAGCTGCCATTATTCGGTGGTTCATTTCTCCTCGGCTGGTAGAATAGATAGACCATACGAGCCATGGAGAAATAGACTAAGAATTGTACCTCTGTTTTTTCAGAATCATAACAAGTATTTATGTTCGTAAAAGAAACACAACTCCAAGAAGGAAATGGACAGCGGATGATTTAAAGTCTGCCATAAATGCAGTAAATGTTGAAAATATCGAAATTAATATAGCATCCCAAGAACTACGGTAAAGCGCAGACTTAAAAACAATCAAACTGTAAAGACTAATCGTCTTGGCCCAAATTCAAAGCTCGGCGGGAACGTTGAAGCTTGCTAATTATGTTAAGAAGTTAAAAGCATGTGGTTTTACTCCGACTAGAGAAGAAGCAAGAATGATGTCTTACAATTTAACTGTCGGTTATGGAAAGTTACAAAGCTTAAGGAAGACCAAGGTTAATGCCAACATAACATAAAACTTGCTGAATATTGTAGTTTTATTGCTCTGTTTTGCTTTCAGGCAAAGCTGACTACAGGTAGTTCCAGTCATTCTTAGAAAAAGAAAAAACAAAAGTCTTGCTCAAGCTCGTGGTATGCCCAAAAAAATTGTGCATAACTATTTCAAAGAAGTGCAGTGAGTTTTAATTGAGCAATCATTATTTGATAAGCCAAGAAACATATTTAATGCCGGACTTCAAATTAACACCAGAACCGGAGTAATACTTGCTCAAACAGAATCAAAATGTGTTCCTTGTATAAATGCAACGGAAAAAAGTAAAACAATAACTTCTTTCTTGCTGCAATGCTGAAAGTGTATTTTTGCCACCCTACAGCAAGCAAAAATAAAGAGGAGTTAAGTTGTGGAATGCCGCTTGGTTCACAAATCGCTACGGCCGAAAAATTGGTCTATGCGAATTCCGAATTATTTTTCTGTTCGTTAAAAAATCATTTCTATCCAAGGAAACTGCATTGAAAAGCTTTCTTGATAGTTGATGATCACACTTCCCATACTACAAATATTGATATGATGGAATTTGCTGAGAAAAATGATACCTAAACAGGTTCATTTTGTTCGACCATTACATCAGAGAAAACAACCTTCCAAGGAGCAATAAGGCCTAGAAAAGTATTAGATCTCCAGTCCCAGTTGTCACTCAAGCAATGCAAAATGTCAGAAAAAAAGATAATGGAAGTTGTCATTACCCTCAACTTTATAAAGAAAAAAAATATCAAAAAGGAAAAAAATACCAAGCAAGGAAAACAAAAACAAACAAAGGTAAATTAAAAGTAAAAGAGAACGACCGAAAAAACGCCTGAAGAAAAAAATTTGTAAGGAGTATTTTTCAGATTCTGGTGATGAAGATTTATCATCAGTTAAATGTTTCAATGACATTGAGAATGAATGTGTACGCTGCAAAGAAGACTACCGAGTCGTTAACAAGAAAGATGACTGGTTAAAGTGTGTGACGTATTCTCGTTGGCTTCACGAAGGCTGCACTATTTTTACTAACCTGTGCCAAGTGTGTGGAAATAAACTTGAACATAAAAAAGGCGACAAAGATGATGGTCCATCTCTCCTACTCTAGATGGTCTGGAGGAGAGATGGACCAAACACATTTTTTTCTCTGCATTAACATTTTTTCTATGTATTGTATGATACTTTTAAGTTTAATCCAAGAAATTTTACTTTCAAAAAAAATTTTTGAAAAGGTAGTTCATTTCTTTTCACTTTACCCTACAATAAAGTTTAAAGCAAAATTGTTGCTTTTCTATCACAACGTGTTAACATTGCATCAAAAAATAATCAAAAAACACCTAAAAAAAAGAGAAATGAGAAAACTATTTTTTTAAAAATCGATTTTGTAAATCAATTCATTAAGAAATAGTTATTTATTTAACGAGTTTTTAATCAAATTGGGCGTTTTTTTCATGACTGGGAAGTTTTAAGTCCGAGTGAAACGGTTTTAACAGACCACAATGCTAAAAAATGTCCAATTTAGACAAAAACGAGTTGAATACAACATTTTATTGCTCGAACAGAGACGGCAAGACCCCTACAGTCTTACAATCTCTCAAAAATTGTTTGACGTTTATAATGTCAAAACTGTCAAAAACGGTTTACAAAATCAAAAAATTTATGACAGTTAAGAATAATGAAAAAATAATGTTGCATGTTGCAATTTCAAATAAAAGTGTTACGTAGAACAAAAATAGCTAGAGTACTTCATTTAGTACTATAGAATCAGTCAATATCAAACAAAATAGAATAATATATGTCAGAGACGCATCGAAAATAAAAGGGGGCTCCGCTGGGCGTTTGTACTGGGTTAGACTGCATCGATAATTTATTACAAGTGAATAACGCACGACACTGACCGTTTACGCAATTTATTTACTATAGCAAAAGTTACGATTACAAATTTCAAACAAAGTCATTAACACAAACAAACAAAACCGATTTCATTAATATAAAAATTAAATTTATAAACGTTTAATGATCAACACTGGAACAAACGATCCGACACTAGCTCTTTTATCTTATTCCGTTGTCACCACCAAATCTCATTTCAATCTGCCCTCTTACAAGTTACATTTTCTAGCTAGTGCCGTTCCGTCCGCATGAATCATAATTTCACGCGCGTTCCTATGCCCATAAAAGGCAATATTAGAAAATATCAAATCCTTATTGGTTGATTCTAAGTTATTAAGTTACAAAGACTAAACATTTGAAACATAATTTATGGGAACACAAACAAATAAGTGCACGTGTATTCATAGCTGTAGCCAGGCTTAAATTCGGTGCCTCTGACACGGCCATTCTGACATTTTGCACGTCCTCGGGCAATTGTAAAAAGAAAGTTGCTGCAACGTAAGTAACAATGCCATTTCAATTGATACCGCTCGTCCATTCTGACGAAATAGAAAACATCACGAAGTAGATTAAGTAACAATTTTAAGTTACATCAAACAAAAAAAATCTAATTTGGCAACAGGGCGGCATTATTGCCTCATCAGGTTGTACAAACCAGGATCAACACAAAAAGCGGCACAACTCCTTATCTGGTAATACAAACCAGGATAAACACAAAGCGGCACAACTTCCTCATCTGGTTATGCAAACCAGGATCAACACAAAGCGACACAATTGCCTTATCTGGTTAAGCAAACCAGGATGAACAAAAAGCGACACAACTGCTTCATCTGGTTATACAAACCAGGATCAACACAAAGCGGCACAACTGCCTCATCTGGTTATACAAACTAGGATCAACACAAAGCGGCACAACTGCCTCATCTGGTTATACAAACCAGGATCAACACAAAGCGGCACGACTGCCTCATCTGGTTATACAAACCAGGATCAACACAAAGCGGCACAACTGCCTCATCTGGTTATACAAACCAGGATCAACACAAAGCGGCTGCCTCATCTGGTTATACAAACCAGGATCAACACAAAGCGGCACAACTGCCTCATCTGGTTATACAAACCAGGATCAACACAAAGCGGCACAACTGCCTCATCTGGTTATACAAACCAGGATCAACACAAAGCGGCTGCCTCATCTGGTTATACAAACCAGGATCAACACAAAGCGGCACAACTGCCTCATCTGGTTATACAAACCAGGATCAACACAAAGCGGCTGCCTCATCTGGTTATACAAACCAGGATCAACACAAAACGGCACAACTGCCTCATCTGGTTATACAAACCAGGATCAACACAAAGCGGCACAACTGCCTCATCTGGTTATACAAACCAGGATCAACACAAAGCGGCACAACTGCCTCATCTGGTTGTACAAACCAGGATCAACACAAAGCGGCACAACTGCCTCATCTGGTTATACAAACCAGGATCAACACAAAGCGGCTGCCTCATCTGGTTATACAAACCAGGATCAACACAAAGCGGCACAATTGCCTCATCTGGTTATACAAACCAGGATCAACAAAAAGCGGCACAATTTCCTCATCTGGTTATACAAACCAGGATCAACACAAAGCGGCACACTTGCCTCATCTGGTTATACAAACCAGGATCAACACAAAGCGGCACAATTGCCTCATCTGGTTATACAAACCAGGATCAACACAAAGCGGCACAGTTGCCTCATCTGGTTATACAAACCAGGATCAACACAAAGCGGCACAATTGCCTCATCTGGTTATACAAACCAGGATCAACACAAAGCGGCACAATTAACTGAACCAAGCTATTATCATCACGTTGTTGAGAAACTTTCAACCAGTCGAAATATAAGTCGTTAACCTGAATCATATAAGTTGAGTAATTTTTAGATTTGGGTGATGATAAAGTAGACACTTCTTTACTTGATGTAGCTGGATTTCGTAAAAAGAAATCAGCATGCTTCCTTCGCAATAAAGAATGTCGAAGTTAAAGGCCTGTAAAAATGACTACCAACGATGGGCTCGTGGTGTAAAGTCCTGTTTTATACGAGATGATTTAAGATAGTTCAATCTTGAATGACTGTAAAATAACGGCCTGAAAGATTTTGACGAAAATGCCTTGCACCTTTGATTGCTAGAGTTTCAAGCTCATAAGAATTGTGTCGAGATTCTAAACCAGTAGTACGTTTACTAAAATACGCAACAGAATGAATTTTAGCTTCTTTTTTTTGAAAAAGTACAGCACCATAACCAACTGAGCTAGCATCTGTATGAAGTTCGATTGGCAAGTCAAGATTAAAAATAGTTGAAACGGGTCGGACGTTAGGAATTACTTTATCATTTGCCTCATCGCAGTACAGACGTTGTTTGAAGATTAACGCAATTTTTTTTTAACTCTTACAGAAGCAACATAATCGACTTTTAATTTAAATTTTACATTTGTTTACGGTAATCCAAAAACCTGCTTCAACAAAAGCTTTCACGGCAATTTAAATGCGTATTAAACACTTAGGCGTACGAAAGATGAAAAAGAAATAAACCATCACTAATGCAAGCAATTTCAATGTTTACACACAAAAACAGTATGCATTGTGTAAGCAATAATTTGATTGCTAATTAAAGGTGACGGATATTTTTCTGGTAGACACTTATTGTGTTAGAATTAAACTTCCTGTGATTAACACAAAAACAGTATGAACAACCTTTCTTTTTAATTCAAAATTTGCATCTTCATTCAGGTAAATTTAAATGTTTAATCAATAAAATCAGTTCAATTAATTTTCAAATTAAAATTTTGTTTTATCAAACTTTTACTAATTATAATGTTTGTCTGTATAAAAATCATTTGGCAATGTAATAGTGACATTTTTTTTTAATCTAAGGTAGTTATGTCGTTCAAACATTTGCCACTTCATAAACGGCAATATTTTTGTTTATAAGAATGACTATCCAAATTAAATAAACAGGAAAGATCTCACCAGATTTTAACTACAGCATTCGGAAGCATGGCCTGGGTTGCCACAGGGTCACGAACCCCTATCGAGTTTCTAAGCGGCGATACACTGCGGTGTCTTCATTGAAGTTCAAGACGTCCAGCTCCTTCATTTTTAAAAGACGGTGACAATACTCGACGCTTCGATCTAGTTTGATGACCAGAAAGAAATAGCGCCGGTCGCTTACCGAGTCTTCTTTGTAATATGGTACACGTGCCCTTAATGTATCGGATTACAATTAGGCCAAATAATAAATCACTTTTTAAAATTTGAATACATTCTGAATATTCTGTATTGTCGAAAGCGTTTCATCAATTAATTGGTTGTTTATGGCAACATTAAAGTTTCCATTTACGGTTTCAGAAAACAGTTGAACTAAAACAATTTGTTTCGGTCACGTAAATATTCCATCCAAATCAAAAATAGTGCATCAACTTTCTGCATTTTTAAAATACGTTGGCAATTTTACATTTGTAAAATTTATTGAACTTGGTGACTTGTAAGATAACTAACAATAACTGTTGTAGCAATTTTACTCTTTCTAGAGTTGCACTACAATTTTCACTTTAACTTGCACTTTTTCGTAACGGATCCTCATTATCATTTTGCAGTCCTTATCCCACTTCTGATGTCAGAGACGCATCGAATATAAAAGGGGGCTCCGCTGGGCGTTTGTACTGGGTTAGACTGCATCGATAATTTATTACAAGTGAATAACGCACGACACTGACCGTTTACGCAATTTATTTACTATAGCAAAAGTTACGATTACAAATTTCAAACAAAGTCATTAACACAAACAAACAAAACCGATTTCATTAATATAAAAATTAAATTTATAAACGTTTAATGATCAACACTGGAACAAACGATCCGACACTAGCTCTTTTATCTTATTCCGTTGTCACCACCAAATCTCATTTCAATCTGCCCTCTTACAAGTTACATTTTCTAGCTAGTGCCGTTCCGTCCGCATGAATCATAATTTCACGCGCGTTCCTATGCCCATAAAAGGCAATATTAGAAAATATCAAATCCTTATTGGTTGATTCTAAGTTATTAAGTTACAAAGACTAAACATTTGAAACATAATTTATGGGAACACAAACAAATAAGTGCACGTGTATTCATAGCTGTAGCCAGGCTTAAATTCGGTGCCTCTGACATATATAAGACGATCTTTATATGTATATGGTTAGCAACAAAACAAAATGAAGTTTTAAATAACGAAATGCAGTGTTAGTATGTTAGAGAGGTTAAGAAATAAAGTTATTAGATATCAGATATAAATAAAAAGAAGAATAACTGACAGAAATAGATTCTAAGTGACGTGAGAAAAAAAGGGAGACTTAAAAAAAGAAATACGATTGACAGGGCTGTAATAAGAAGAAAATATAATTTGAAAAAACAGCGTGAAGAGTTGTAATTAATGTGCGATATTAAAAATACTTCTTGTTAATATCTTAATAAAGATAAATTTCACGAAGTCTATTTTTACTATTCTCCTAATTTAATTAATAATGAGAATAGACGCGATATTAAGCAAATGTAATTGTTGAGTAGAAGTACCAACACCAATACGTTTATTCCAAAACAAACTACAACAAACCGTTTATACATACTAAGAATAAATAAATTTGACTACTAAATGTTTTTAACAAAGTGCAAGCTTTTTTTACATACCTGTTTAGTTACGTTTAGTTCAATAAAATATAAAACTCTCAGTGAATAAAGAAGAAATTAATGTCTAATGCACTTTTAAAGGTAAAACACGTATAAATTTTAACTTCATAATGGTCATAAATAAAATAAAAATAATAAAGTACTTAGTTATTTTGGTGTTGGGTTGGTAGTAAATAAAATGTATTGCAGAATGCAACTTAACAGTGTTTATCTGAACGTTAAATGTAAATTAGATAGGTAAGAAGCAATCGAAACAAACACGATTACAAAAGAGAAATATACAGTGACAATAAGTGTACTCACGTGTCGTTCCTCGGTGGAATTGATACCTGCAGTATCCATGGAAACGGCATCAAACGGCATTAACAAATACAGTGGCGCACCAATCGGGAACATGAAACAATTGAGAGGAAAACAATTAAAATAAAGCGCTCTGTGTATGTGTGCATGTATTTTCCATTGAATAATCAATTGATTATGATTATAATCAAACAAATGTATTTGTACGTATTCATTTGTTTCCGTTGATACTAAATTCTGAATAACACAATCCTTTTTCGCACAATACATAGAAATCACTTTGAAAATAACGACAAAAGTAATAACCCTCTTAGTAATCTAATTAAAAATTAAAATCATTCTAAATTAACCAATTAATCGTGAAAAGTGCGCTTCTAATTTCAAAATCATTAAGGGTTCAAAGAGAAATATTTCGATTAAGGAAAAGAAACCGTTAAAATTGTTGAAGAACAAACATTAAAATAGAGGTGGAAATTAAATTCATCCAAGTGGAACGAACCCTTACTAAAAAACGAACGAAAATGCCGAATGCATATTTAGTACTTTCGAGTAGACGGTAGCGACTTTCTTTGAAATGGAAATTAAAACTCGAGGGCGTTGCATCCCCTAAGGTATTTAAAATAGCGAGGGTGCATTTCCAAGAGAATTTTCGCAAAAAGTTTTTATGAGTAACAGCACACCTTGTTCTTATTTACAAGTTCCTTTTAACTTTCATCATAAAGTATAAGAGCATAATACAGTTAAGTGATTTTAAATTCCTCCGACTTCGCCTCTTTTGTACTTAAACTCTTAATGAGTTTTTTTATAAATGTTTGATGTTGTGTTTTAATTTAGATACTCACCGCTGTTTGATTTGACATCGTCTGATCTGTGAAGTTCAGGTTTTGAAGTCAACATAGACAGTGGATGTTGACCGTGTGCTCCTAACGCTCCAGTTAGTCCTAAGAGACTCGCGGCTGAACTTGGCGGTGCTCCTGCTAGACTCGGATGTGGCATCATCGGTATTGGGGGCGCGCTATGAGCTGGAAGTTGTTGAGCGTGCATTTGTTGTAAAAGACGAGGTAAATCTGGCCTTTGTTGCTGAAAAAAAGCCTCGATTAAATACGTATACGGATTTCTTATTGTTTATAATAAACAATTACGATAACAGTAAAACAACATTTGAGAAAGAGTAGCCACAATTATTACTTAAGCTCAATGTCAAACGTATTTTTCAAAAATTACATTACTTCACATATAATTGAATTTTCTACGTAATTTAACAAGTTCAGACATAAAAAGAGCAGTATTTTTTAAATTCTTGTATTAGTTGGATTACAACAACTATAAAATGAAACTATTATAGTGTACTCTGAAGACGATATTCAAGAGTTGGCTGTACATTTTGTACTTTACATGCATTTATCATTGAATAAGTATTAAAGAAAATCAATTTCGTTTTTGTAAATATTTTTTTAGTCAGCCAGTATTCTTCAATCAGAAAATGTTTTCAGAAATAATCTTCCCAATAAGCACCTAACTAAAAATTACTCTTTTAGTTAATTTTGAATAATAGAATAAGAGCTTAGAAAAACTTCATAGTGGAATAGATTGATTTGTGTCTATCTTTGCATTTATCTTCCCGATTTATCCATACAGCCAGAGATCACGTGTCTTTTTCTTTGAGTTATCCTATGATCCACGCCAGCATTGCATGTGATTTAAAGCTTTATAAGACAATCATTAAAAAAAAAAAGATTTTTTTGTGTTAGCAGTAAAAATTATTAAACGCTACTGAACTGCTAGTTGCTATTACTATCCTGGATGATCAACGCCCCTAACCAGTCACAGCAATCGCAGCTATTTTTCCAAGTTTGTAGCAGTAATTACTGGTATAAATAAATATCAGGTTTGCTACCCCTAGTAGTGATAGTTTAAACCAGTAAATGCAAAATAAAACATAGTAAACTAAACGAAAGCAACAGTACAGAAGAAGAAAACATGTGTATTGAGTATATAGATAGTACAAAAAATATATAAATGGAAGAATCAGAAATAAAAGTCAATCAGAGTGCAAACAACTAAAACTGGTAACTCGATATTATTTAGACTGACTTTGCAAAGACGGTTATAAAAAATTGGTAATTGATATGAAACGTGTAGATAAACTTTGGAAGAAGAGAAGATAAAATACCTGAACCAAATTTAATTTATTTGTAATTACCTATTAAAATGCTTGGCTGTATTGTATAAACAACCTGATTAAGTTACATTTACACGCTTGATTGTGATCTTGAAACAAAACCACAACTACATGTAAACCAGTCTTTTTATACTTGACTTATATAGATTTTTCAAGCTGCTGAACCGGAACGAAGTTAATCCCTTGAAAGCATATTTTATTATATAAATGTGTTAATTACCATTTTCATTATTTGTTAATTAAGTATATTGAAAACTTATCGAATAAATCTCCTTACCATTCAGTATGTTCGACCCTCTTCGTGAGATAAAGGACTTTTTAATCTAAAAAGTTGGTAGTGCGTCGCCGGAGTTGAATGCTAATTAGATTATAATACTCCCCTTTGTCGGAGCTCTTTGTAATAGCATTACATGGCTTATCTTTTTGTCGTTTTATGTTGCGGAGTTTGCCATTGCATTGAACTAGATTTCCACGATTCATTACAAACGGTAATATAATAAATCATATTAAAACGACTTTATCGTTATTACATAAATTAGGATATTATTTTAAATTTATTCGACGACATTGTCAAGTTTCTTATAGCCGTCCATTAATATTTAGCAGTAATTAGGAAGGAATTTCAAGATTGTCGTCTAGTGTCGTAATTTGTTAGCCGACGCCCCAATTGAGGGTTGAAGGACTCGCAAATGTAGTGTAAACACAAGTTCAACTTTAAATTGAGCGAAATGAATCTCAGACACGTGACAAGAAGTTACATTTTTATAGGGGTAGAAATGGTTTCGACCAACGATTTATTCTTATTTTCTATCCACGATATTTCCGACCGTTTATTTGGTTCGCTGTGGCAGCCATTATTTAAGATACCGGCTTGCAAATTGATTTCTTCCAACACTCGTTGCCATTGGGATATGATTTTTTTCGGTTAAAGTTTTTTGCTTTTATTGCAATTAATTTTGCTCTTGTGCAGAGCAGACCAATTAATTACACCCACATTGTGCGGTGACTTTAGCTGTAATTAAAAAATCATTTGCTAATAAACCGCGCGGCAACTGTTAAAGATGAAATCAATTTGTGCTGTCACGTATACAATTAGGCACTTGCTGTTCAATACAATTAATAAGAAATTAATATACTCGACTAAATCCAAATGTTTAATTATAAAATGCAAAAGTTGTTACTTTTAAAGTGATCAGCGGTGTATAAAGAAACAGGAATCGATAACTGTTTTTGCCTCGCACAATTCGCTTATGATATATATGTAGGCGTGAACAGGAAAACTTGGCAAGAACAAGCTTGTTAACGGAGTGCAAACTACCAAGCGTTAGTGAGTGAACAGCTAATTATTGGTAAACACATGCTCATACATCCTCGGAGTATTCAAGGTAGAAGCGAGAGCATCTCTCCATTATATTAAAACAGAGATCATTACACAATCTCTGTTATCCTGAAACGTTACGCATACCGATTTTGAACCAATCATACCTTAAGGGTAATCGTACGTTGATAGATTAATTAAAGATTAACATTATGTAACGTGATTTTTAGTTTGTAACAAAAAAAACGACGTTCTTCTAACACAGCTCATTAAATGATATTCTTTAATGCGTCTCAACAGTTTTATATTGTGTTTTCTGCAAATCCTCGTAAAATTCTTCCGCTCTTGTATTTCCTTATAATTAAATTACGGGAATTATAATCCACTTGGCGAAAGTTTGAACTTACATTGTTATTCGGTGCTTTTCAAGCTATTTTAATGACGTGGGGTGTGGCAAATCGCTGCAATTCCGACATCAACTATTTTTTATGCAAATTTGTACAGTACACAATTTGTAGTTTTATTTACAACGTTTACCCGTATACGCAAGGAATCTGTAAAATATTTATAATTGAAAAGTCAGTACCATTTTCATTAATACATAAAAAAATATATATACTAGTATTAAAATATGTTATACTTCAGATGACTTCAAATGTATTACGTTTATTTATTTGTTGAAATTAATTTAAAATAAGTCGCAAAATAACTTTTTTTAACATACGCATTTAAAAAACTACTTTACTATATACTAAATTAAATGTTGTAACTCACACTCCCTCGACCAAATAAATTCTCTATTTTAAAATTTTACTATAATCACTTTTTTTTTTATCAAGAAAATTGAACCAAAATTGTAAACATGAAAACACTTAAAACTGAAATTCCGAAAAACATAACAAGATTTTATCAAAAAATTGAAAACATCTACTTTGAAACTAGAAAACTATAAAAAAATAGATTGTGTAAATGAAACATTAAAAAACAATTAAATTGATAGAAAGAAAAACTGAGATAATGTCAGTTATTGTCCATGAGGTAATTGTAATCGCTATGATTTCTCGTAAAGTTGGTTTTGGAAAAATACCAGACAATTGACCGTCATTATTTTATTAGTATCCAATTTTTTGTTTTAACGTTTCAGACGGCGTGGAAATATATTATCAAAACAGACAAAACTGAACGGACTGCATAAGATTTACAAATCAATCAATTTTACTTTTTTATGATTATATTTATCTAAAGAATCTGGTTTTCCAATAATTGAAGTTATATAATATGCATAAATACTAGGTTCTCAGTCATACATGCTTATACCACTAAAATTTCCTACATTCCTTCTTGTATAATCAGTAAATAATCACTGACACCACCGACTATCATTACTTCAGGATCCGGGCAATAGTATACGGTTAAAGAACGTTACAAATAAAATTTGTAATTTTTATAATATTTTCCTCTTAGGTGACTGCCATTACCCCTACACCAATGCAAAATGTCGCAAAATGCTAAAAAAACGCAAAATTGAAATAGATATTATCAAGCAACACAGGCGATGAAAAGTATTAAAAGGTAATAGAAAAAAAGACTAAAAGATTAAAGTAATTTGTAATAAAAAAAAATCTATAATCAGGGCCTCAATGCTATTTTATATCTATATACATATTAATATGATGTCGACTATTTTTTAAACACTTTTCAGCCGTTTGAAGGTCATCAGTGAGCAAAATGAGACGGGGGTGTTTTAATTTTAACTTTATTCTTGTTAAATCCAATAAAAAACAATAAACGAATGACAATAGCTTTGTTAAGTACATTATGTTTAAATATTAACTTTCCTAACTTTTTTGAATACAAAATCGTTCATTGAGGAACAAAGACAGCTTATTAGTTTAATTTTGAAAAGTTACGTTCACCCGTTGCGTTTGATATATCATCAGACTTCAGACATTTGGGAAAGTTAATTGTACCATATCAAAAATCAATTTAAACGATTCCTCAGCAGGTACAATTTTACCTTTTTCTGCAATCTCCTCTTCTAGTTGTAAGATAAAATGCTTGAACTGCACCATCTCGTTTATAAAGTCGGGCTCAATACCCTTGGAATAATATTCACAAAACTTTGTACAAACCCCATTATTTTCATCGTTATATTCGGTATCGGTTTTCTCATTTGCCTTCATCTCGTAATTGTTAAATAATTCTCGCTGTGATAGCAAAAAATCTAAAGGCGTTTTTAAAAGATCGACTGCAGTTCGAAGTTCAATAGCTGGTTTTCGTAAAGATATACTGATACTATTGATTCGATTCAGTATGGCAGCCCAAAATATTGCCATTACAGCATGGTCCTTTTTTTCCGAGTCCTTTAATAGACATCGAGCCTCGTAAATTTCGATAACTGAGTTTCATCGTCAGAAATAAACTGCAAAGCTTTCTGAAAACTCTTGTAACCATTTAATAAAGCTTTAGTCGCGTCGACTCTTGCACACCACCTTGTGTCGAACGCTTTTTTCAAAACTCAACTTTTTGCCAGGTGTTTTTGCATAATTGCCTAGCGAGTTGACGCCAAAAAAAGTTGTATAGTGCCTATACAAACCTAAAGAATCAGATCGCTCCGACGCAGCAACTTTCCGGAGTACGTAGGCCAACCAAATTCAGTGAGTGTGCTGCACATAGAACGTAGTGTGCAAAATGATTTATTTCTTAATATGCACCTGTAAACCATTGTAACAACCAGACATATTCGGCGCATTATCGTGTGAGACTGGCCTCTCGCATTTTTTGTATCAATTTTATATTAATTTTTTTAAAAATTAATTGTAGCGGCCAGTTCTTCCCCTTTGCGACATACTATAGAAATAAATATATAAAAACGTTCTGCTCCTTCTCCATACATCATACCTATCTACACAAGAAAAACTTTAGCATCTCACACTTGTCGAATTAATAATATGAGATGAAATAAATAACTCATTTAAGATAAGTATGTAAAATAAAATCTTGCAATAATAATCAAACTTACCTAGTAACAGTGAACAAATGTTTCGAAACTTTTGTTTATTATATAACTACGCTATGTAATAAATCTAACGAATTGGGAAATTTCCCCAATGTAAATGAAGTCTAGTACTCACTCAGCCGACCGCCCACGCCCACCTGCTGCGTTCCGTATTAATCCTTTACTTTATAAAAATATCTAGCATTTTTATATCAAAATTCATAAGCTTTAACACACATAACACAGTAAAACTTTTTAAATTAATTCAGGGTCGCAAAACTCACAAATCGCAATTGCAGATCAAGCATTTCAAAAGTTTTTATCATAAGATACGCATCCATGTTATTAGTTCTACTACTCGATACTAGATGGTTCTGTTCTGTAAGTAGGAAATATTTCATCAACTGACAGCATGCGTAAAAAAAGCAATAATACAATTTCTATTGTCATTAAAAATACAAATTATCGAATTAAACTTTCACTTTATGAAACAATTTCAATTTCTTCTGTGCGCGCGCAGGCTCATAGCCGATGCGGTGCCCCTAGACAGTTGAAAGGAAGGCATAAGTGTTTTTCGAAGTCGGAAGTATTAAGAAGACTGTTTAAATTAATAAGTGATTAACGCGTGTGTTAGAGATAAACATAACGGTGCTCGAACGTATGTACGTGCCTTTAATGTAAACAAGTAGCAGTTTTAGATAAAGAGATCACTTTAGTTTGTTCAAAGTTCAGCGTCTGTCCTTGGTTCCACACGTGTTCTGCCACTGTTGATTTAGTAACTCTGCGGTGTTTGCATTCGGCCACATGTTCTTTTACTCTAACTTCAATAGAGCGTCCCGTCTGTCCTATACAACTTGGTTCACAGGAACAAGGAATTTTGTAAACTCCGGCATGTTCTAGAGCCGCTTATTTGTCTCTAGCAGATGTAAACCAGGTGCTCAGGGTATCTTTTTTCGTAAAGACCGTTTTAATATTATGTTTCTTTAGCACCCTGCTTCTTTGTCTGTTTGACTAGAACTCCTTTCTACTTTCCCAGACTAATCCGAGAAACTGTGGAAATAGAAAAACATCCATGTAATATGAACCGAGAAGATGGTTTAAGACTCAGAAAATCTTGGCTACCAGTATTATATCAACCTTCTTGGAAAAAACACAAACACTTACTCCGAGTAATAACGAAGTCAGTCAAGTGGTAACGGAAAGATAAGGTTCGTTAATCACGCTAATCGCTATTGGTATAAATATCGTCATTTACACTTTTTCTTTGAGTGACATTTACCACTCTAAAGATGCAAGCTGCAATGTCTTGCAAAACGTCAGTTTGCTTGGGTTCACGAACGACAATACGGCAAAGGCCAAGTTGTACTTTTTGTTTTGGCTTTGAAGAAGAGATTAGGACCAAGCTTAAGTCTGGGTGTTTAACTACGACGCGGTCTAAGCCGAAAGTCGCTTATAATCATAAATTGTATAATTGTTAGATCCTTTTTTTGAAAAAGAACAATATCACCACGTCTTTTTGTGCAATTTTATAAATAACTTTTAAATTTGTTCATTTGATTTTTATGAGTGAGTAATCTAAGAATTTTTAATGAGCAAAAAATTTGGTTCCGTTTTTTTTTTTGAACACAAACCGCAAAAGTATATGAGGCTTCCGTATGTTTTCCTAATGTATGGAATTGCTAAGCATATGTGCAAAACCTAAAGAAAGTCCCTGAGAGATCAGACATATATAATTTTGACCGGACAAGATTGTGTCTGGATAAATTTGGAGTCGTCAACTCCAGACGTAAATGTTATTATTGCTTACAAAAAAAATAATAGTATAGTGATCAACAAGACCAAAAACAAGAAAAGTAAGAGCTTTCCAGTGCGCAGAAACGAGTGAATCAAATTTACACGAACCAGACAGTCTCAAAGAATAATAATGTGTTATCAAGGTATGCAGAGCATTTATTAACATAGTGACAAAACATATAAACAAGTAAATAATTTGTCAAAAAACGTTAATCGAAAATGTGGCAATTAAACGAGAACAATGAATAAATTTTACATTTGGTATCAGAAGAAGTATCGATGCTCAGAAGTAAATTATAAATAAATAAATAAAAGAATATTTCTGCATATAAAAAATATCTGGTTTGCCTGAAACGTAAAATGGCGATTATGTGTCAAAAAATCTTGACTTCTATCAATGAATAGTGTGAAGGAGTTTCTAGAAAAAGCTCCTGCTGCCAGTTTTTTACTTATGTAGGCAGCGTTGGTAATTGTGTTGCAAAAGCATGTCGGGCGGAAGAAATACGTTTATTAAAAGTAGATGAGGTAAAAAATTACGGACATATTTTGGTCATAACATTACATGACACAAAAACACAGAATTAAGCTTTACAAAAACCATTGGACTTTGAGACCAAAAAATGTGGACCATTACTGCGTATTGGTGCCAAACTGCTGCATTTGCCGTTGTTTTCAAAGGACATCAGCGACTTTTTTGGTCGACAGTGTACTTGACATCCAAGTTTTGAAAAGACATGGCAGCTGGCGTAGTAGTGTTGTTACAGAAGTCTACGCCGAGGATAGCATTGAAGATATAGTAAAAAGTTAAGAACCCGATCTTTGGTTAAACACTTTTTTTGATCAATTGCTTGTTGTTTCATAAGCGTATATTACTAAAAAAACTAGCAAATAAAATTACCGATTGCTGTAGTTTTAATGCAACAATACTACTGGAAAAACCGCCCTGAAAGCAACCTTTTATAGAAGTTGAGAACATAAAAACATTTCTATTTTCGTAACTATAATGCAATAAATTTCTAAACATAAAAATTAATTAATAAATTATTCATATAAATCAGATTAGTATTTTCCAGTGTAGTCGTATATCGAAAAACTCGATATTAAGAACGTTAACGATAATTGGTTTAAATAACATTCGAAAACAATGAACAGTTGTGGAAACATTAAGATAGGAGAAAGGCTATTTACTTAACAAATAAGCGCCTTCTTAATGAGCGATGTGCTAAACAACCATTTTAACGCCAACGTATGCTATTTAAACAGTTTACCGACTTACCCCATTAGAAGTTAACCTTTGCTGTATTTGTCTTTCATTTTCAACGTTGCAGGGTTATGTTAGATAACTTGAACAAACTTTAAACAAGTTATTTACAGTTTTAGAAAGTTTTTCTTTATGTATAACGTTTTAGTCAGAAAATCACGTCAGTTTGCTATTGTTGTTCTCATAATAAACAAAAGAACTTTAGTTAATATATATCTTCATTATCTTTTGATATACTGCACAAGGTTTGATAACACTTTTCTCATATTAGTCAACAGTGACAACATAAATACGAATAAATTACATTTTGATTTCTAAATTTTTAATTTAACGTAGTGAATTATTTTACTTATATTATAATAACATAATTTTATTATTAAACTTATCAGTCTTTGCGTTTTAGCTAAAATGCAGAGAAAACCTGCGTCAGATGATTTTAAATTATAGTATAGCGGAGAAAACCTTGCATAATATGTAAAAATATATTATGGCACCGCTAACTTCCCAACAAAGTAACATCTGTAAACTGTCAACGTAAAAATAAATTATTATATCTTGTAATACAAAGTTTATATCACGCCTGTGATGCAAAACAGGAATATTATCTTAACATCATTTAAGACAATTTGCACCTGTTTAAACTCATGTGAGTTTAAAAGCATGGTGTAGAAGAATATAAGGAGTGATTTTTATTAGAATGCAAATAATAACAATAACAATAATGCTCCATTATATAACTTAATTTTCTTATATAATTTAATTTATTCAGTTAGTATTTTCTCTCTATAGGTATACATATTATATTCAACACTTGCTTGACTAAAATAAGCTAAATAAAACTACTATAGTTTATAATCAGTTATAAAACGACAATCATTAATTTAGGATTGATTTAACACCGTCCAGAATCACCAAATACAACACGTAAGTAGTCAGCGTAATTATAAAAACAGATAACTGCTTTGACCATTGGGACTTATCAGCACAGAAAAACGTTATAAAATGTCTTTTACTAGTTAAATCTTATGATTACATAAGCACAAATGACTGATCATGGTATAAGAAATCATAATGCTGACCGCTCACATTCGATTCTAAACGATGTTAAATGTAATAGTTTATTGTATTATTAGTTCGTAAAATATCCGCAAACATTCATCAAGCGAAGAATCTCAGAAGATTAGAACCACACCTGACCAATTCATTGCAATATTCACAATAGAGTGTTCAGATAAACTGTTTGTTGTTTAAATCAAAGAACCCAATTTTGGTTTTATACTAATATGAAACAAAATACATTATCTAGTACAATTAATAAAGTAAGTGAGTCGCCTCAGTTAAAATAAGTTCAAATTAAAATAATTAAGAAGAAATAAGTAAAGACATAAAAACTGACACAAATACGCTGATGTCGAGTACAACTAGCATGGATCGTTAGCAAACAAAAATAAAACCCTGCGAATAGAAGAAAATTGAAGATCAGGTGTACACAAACAAAAAATCTAATGAAAAAAGTAGAGAAGCAAAACAAAAATATGATAACACATAGTACAAAAAAAACATAAGTAAGACGACTATAGTAATTACCCAAGAAAACTAGAAGGAGAGAAGATTTCGCTTGCATTATATTAAAACCCCCAAAGCTAAAGTTATACGAAAATGAAGAAACATAAATTCGATAGAAAGAAATAAAGTGCTGCAACAATTTGTTCGTTCTAAGATTGAAAACAAGTTGCTATAGCTATGCTAGAATATCAATTTTGTCTTCTACTTTAAAAAAATGATTGACAAATAACAGCACAATAAAAACAAACAATATTAAGATATTTTTAAGTATTTTATTAATATAACAGCTTGTATTATTTTGCCTATATTTTTCAATAATTGAAAACACTTGACAGCTGAGAATTATAATGTTCTAGGTGCACTTTTTTTACAAAATTAACTTTTTGTATAATATAACCATCATTACCACCATTATGTTTTTCTATCTGCAAGCTCCATGTATTCAGTTTTAACATTGATGAAAATATTATTTTATTTCCTTTGCACGAATTGCCATGTTTTTGATGACTCTTTGGAGTATGAAAACAAACCGGACAGCGACACACTCAAAATATATTCATCCGACGACTGTGATGAGGAATTAGTGGATGATGAGTCCAATGTACTAATACCCGACTGGAAATGCTTGAAAAAGCCAACAAAAAGAAGATTGATATCTCCAATACATATACTGGTGAAATCATATTTTTATTAGGAACCATGCTTGTTATGACTTACTACAGACTTTCTACCTTTGCCGACTATTAGTTAAATCATGAATCGTTGGGAAATTAGACTATCAAAACTGCAATTCCTTCAAATCGCGCCCAACTGCTTTTCTCTAAAATGTGGTTGCTTGCATAAAGTATACATTTCAAAAATGCAGAGAAAACAAAGCATTCAAGAGCATTGACGAATCAATAGCTAAATTTAAAAGCCGCTCATCAAGCAATATCTTCCTTTAAAACTCATTCTACGTAGAATTAAGATATGGGAACGATACGACGCAGAAACGCGATATGTCTATGATTTCAATATAAACTCTGGAAAAGACATCAGAGTAGGAAAAATCACTACTACGTTAGAAAAAAAGATTGTGTCGTCACTGATCTCTACAATCCGGAATTCAAGAGTTACTTTCGCATTTGATCGCTTTTTTACAGCTGTTAGATTGGTGGACAACATTCCCTATCCTGCTGTAAGAACTTATATCGTTTTGCGAAAGTTCATGCCAAAGCCTGATAGAAAACTGCATAAAAGTAATTTCCAAGTCTTGTGTAATAATATGAGCTCATTAACCGTAAGGTGGCAAGACAGCAAAGAGCTTCTTGTGATCACAAATCGCACGCATAGTGATGTAATCACCACCACTAGAAAGTAAAAACGACGGCGAGAAAAAGAAAATATTATGCACAGAAGCAATTATAAAGTAATTGGTTGAATAAACTTATCGGACCAAAAATTTTTTTTGATAAATTCCTCATGGCATCTGTTGTCAACGCGTCAATTTTATTTGACGAACTACAGATAACAACCCCTGTTACAGTTTGTTGTTTGTAGATCAATTAATCGCTATGGTCAAACAAGAAAATGCAATCATACGAAAGAAATCTGCCGCACGTGCATCAAAAGTAATGAAGTTCACCTCCTTTCTGTCAGGACACAGAAACGTAAACCAAAACCTTGTACAAAATGTGCAAAGTTGCTCTTTGTAAGTTGTGCTTTACACCTTACCATTCATAAATATAATACCCTATAGTAACTATGATAAATAATAATTTTGAAAAAACAATATCTACTTTTATTCTGTACTATTGGGACATATATATCTCAGTAATAAATACAAATGTTACTATATATCCCACTTTCCCATACAACCACCCCCTTACAAAAAAGATAACTCAAGCAATAACTGATGTTTTTCAAAGACAGTGAGGCAAAAAATCATAACAAGGATTTGATATAAAAAATAAAATTGGTTCCGAAAGGGTTAAAGACTTACATTAAACCTAACCTAACATTAATACCGTATTTTATAAAAATGAGAAGAAATTAAAAACCGTGATAAAGTACAAGATGATGAATATTATGGCCAATATAATAAAATTGATGACACTTATTCTGATGGTAACGATTCAGATGCTGATCTAACGTATTACTCTGTTTTTGATTAGAAAAGCCGCTTATTTACACTGAATGCAAATGAAATTTCGTTCAATAAACGGAGAGGCATCTCATTCCAACCTTTACAAAGTGTTGAAATAGAAATTGGTCAGTGATACAGCTTTCAATGCTTTATTGCTAACTCCAGCAACGAACACTGTGTGAGCATGGAAAACCTTAACAAGTTGTAAAAAGAAAATATCGAAGAGCTAAAAAAATCAAAACATTTTTCATTTTTGGGATTATCATTTTTATTTTAATTTTACCAAAAAACCGGATTCAAATAATATTTTTAAAAAATGTAAGTTTTCTTAAGCATACTTTTTCCACGTTAACGATCAGAAAGAAAATTTCTTTAATAATGTTAGACTAAAGTCAATGCCGAATATCTTATTATCACGAAAAAAAATACAAACTGAGCGGAGGTATCGCTAGAACAAAGCAAACACAAATCAGATGTTTGCCACATCACCAAAAATAAAGTGCAGCACTTTATATCAATAGCATTCCGCAAGTTGAGTATCATCAGGCCACCAATAAAGAGGATTTTGACGTAAACCTCAATTTATGTGGATTGTATAGTCTATACGTAAAATGCATGTAAGAAAACCACTATAGATAGAACTATTAATTTAATTTTAAATTTCTGAAACCAAAAAAAAGTATGACACTTGTGAAAAAGTACACTTCAAAAAAACACAAACAATTTTACAAAAGCAGATAAGAGTCGCCTAAAGAAACACGAACTATCAAAGAAAGATACAAAATCAGACAGAGTAGAACCGCAAAAATATAAATCTAGAAACCTTAGTCATTTACTTTGATCTTGAAAATGTTTTTGCATCGACAAGGTCCAACACTTTGTCTTTTTTCTTCACTGCAACAAGAATAAAAGAAAGCATTACGCAATGTGGTCGGAAAGGCTGCATGGACAATGTGGAAACGACATAGCCGCAGAACTTTGCACCAAACTAAAAAATACTTCGGCAGACTTGAACACAAGCAACAACATCAAAAGACGTATTTTATAGTCAAATGCATGTGTGCCACAAAACAGAAG
This sequence comes from Aquatica leii, assembly GCA_035610365.1. NCBI lineage: Eukaryota > Metazoa > Arthropoda > Insecta > Coleoptera > Lampyridae > Aquatica > Aquatica leii. The sequence goes on along the minus strand of CM069433.1, from coordinate 45,517,653 downwards.
TTCTATGATGAAGATGGCTCTCAAAAAGATTATAGACGATCATCCTTAAATTCAAATAGCGATTCAAAAATATCACGAACCAATTTAAGACGTTGATAACATCCATAGCTAAATAGAAAAAAATTTCCAAGAGTAAGAAATTTTTAGTCCGTTGGGATTACTCAAACTGCTTCCAGAAGTAAATAATGTAACTCATATGAAACCAAAACATTACAAATACTGAGCCCGCAGCAAAAATGTTTAACTTTAAATCTATACTATACGTTTCAGTGAAAGTACTAAAGCACATTAAAACGAAACCGATGCGTGTATATTTAGAAAAAAAAATACAGTGATCATCAGTTTCAAATAAGCAAAATTAATTAAACTGAGACTACTCCAAAAGAAGATTGTTCTGAAGAATAGTTCTAGGGTACTGCGGTTATTAAAAAAACTTCCCAATCTGAAGAAAGTGTTTGATGCTTTTTCCAATAGTTACTGCTTTACTTAAACTTTTGAAATTTATGCCAGCGGTTAACATAGAATTTATAAAAGTATTATTCAAACAGTACAACAGTAGAGTACAAACAGTACAAACGAAATTGTTGGAGTGTCCAATGCCTCAAGTAAACTATACGCGTGTTGATAAGAAAACGTCAACTTTCTCACGTTAGAAGATAACTGAGCCAACTTTCTAAAGCTGCAGATAAAAAACAATATTTCGTAATTGTAACACTTCTTACATCATCCCTCTTTGCCAAGTTTTGTCACCACTATTACGCACAGATTTAGAAATTAGAAATAAAAGGATTATTTTTTATACTGGTTGTATAAGTTGTTTTTATACTACTATTACAACCGGATTTCTGTTTTATTTAGCACTAACAGTGTCATTAAATGATTAAACTGTCATCACAAAATTATAAACATCTTTTATGTGATACTTAATCTTAAGAGAACTTCTTGATTTCAAATATTGTTCTTCTTTGATTGTAGTACGATTTAGTCATTTCTGCCATCTTTGAATATAAAAAATTAATTTTTCTTTTTCGTTGAATACGAAATTCTTCGCAGCTTTTGCAACATAACAAATTGTAAATTTTCTTTCTAATTATATTAAACTTCACCTTCCCTAAAAGGTTGAAATTTTAATTAATCTTTCAAATTGTAGGCATAACTTTAAATACTTATTTTGCTTCCACAAGATGTTATAGACCTCACCTTATTTCCAAGAATTTCAAGAAACAGTCGGTTTTTGCGTTGTGCAATAATTTATTTTATACATGCAATAAACTTATACTTATAATTTTAACGCTAGTTGTAGAAGTAACAAAACACATTGATATAATTTGTAGCATAACTTAGCAATTAAAAAACTCACTTTATAGTAATGTAAGACAATTTTAATATCTTTTTAATCTCTTAATAAAAAGTTGTCATGTTCATACAAACACCTTGCATGATCCCCAAATGTAAATCGATGGTTATTAAGAAAGGTAAATAATTCAAACCCTCATCAAATGCTATCAATGAAAATAAAAGCACGAGTCCCTTCCCACACCAATTGCTAAGAAGACGTTAATTAAATATCAGTAACTATTATATTTATTGACTAAACACTCAATGTCAACTTTGCTAATAAGTATTTATGTTTATAGCGTTTGATTCATATTTATTTTGTTGTTACTATTGTTAGACTTAATTTTGGCTATAATTATTTAAAATAAACAAGAATACAAGCAATTAACAAATTAAAACTAGGTATATAGATACACATATAAGGTAGATACAAAACTGGTCTTATACTAATCTACTAACACAAACCAATATTACATAACTTAATTACTTAGGATTGTTAAGGAATTATTGTAGACGTGGCAACACGGGATAACCTGACATTAGTAGACAAGAACTATGATGTATTTCTTTTTTTTTAATCTATCTATTTTTCTGGACCATTGCGTTAGATGAAAAGTCATCAAAACTCTGTACCTTTATTACACCCTTTGCTCCAGAAGTCTTTCATGCCACAATGATAGAATTATTCGGAGATATTTCAAATACTGCAATATATTTTGACGACCTGTTGATATATGCGCCTTCATTAGAAGTACATAATAAAACACCCGAAACTGTGTTTCAACGTGCCCAACAAGTAAACTTAAAATTTAATTTTGATAAGTCACAACTTTGCGTCACACAAGTTAATTACATGAGCCACATATTTTCAAAAGAAGGAATGGTGCCAGATCCTAATAAAGTCAAAGCTATTGCTGAAATAAGTCCACCAAACAATCCTCAAGAGCTACAACGGTTCTTAAGGTTTTTATTAAAAAAAGATGTCGTATGGAATTGGAAATCTAATCATATCTCGAATTTGATAAGCTGAAATCTTTAATCATCAAAGCACCTGTCTTAACTTACTTTGGTCTAACAAAAAAATTAACCTTGTCGTGTGATGGTTCACAAAATGCAGTAGGAGCTGTCATACTCCATGGCACTAATCCAATAGCTTATTTTTCAGCTACTCTTGTAATGAAGGATAAAAATATAAAAAATTATATTAAATTATTATTAGAACAAAATTATTTTTACCACGGCAGCTGTCGGAACACAGACCTCTGGGTGTGAGCTTAAATGAAACAAAAGTACACAGGTGAGATTTTCTTATAATTCATTTGTAACTATAACATTATTACACTAACTATTTACATGAAAGAGAAAAACAGTATTTGGGCGCCAACCATCTTTAAATTGGTGATAAATCAAAACATTAAACATCGTATAACTGTTAACTAATATTAAATTTAAAAGTAATAAACGTTGCAAAGTATGTATTTTGATAACTGAATCGAGCAAAATTTAATTAATTTGAATTTAAGGCGTAATCATTAATCAAAAATGCAGTTAATAAATCCAAATAGCTGACTCATCAAAACAAATGTTACGTTATTGCAGATCTATTAATAGCATATTCTTTACTCACGTGTTATGCTTTCTTCCAGAACAAAATAATCGAAATCTATAAAATCACGAATCAAAATATCCCAACGGAATTAAAGATGAATATAAATTGGAAAGTAAAGACGGCAGAGATAAAACCAAAAGGCATAAAACCAAGAAGCATTAATCCAAAAAACTATAAATCCATAAAAACCGTTGAGTTATACAACGGCCGTGAATGAATCCGTTGTTAAAGTATTGTGTCACATTACGAAATTATAGTAATTAGTTGGAGAGAAAAGAAATTAATCTGTATACGCTTTTACGCCATTATTAAGAAAACTGTCTTCCTTTCATCACTTAAGACGTACAAACCTAACGTAGTTCAAACGGAAGTGTCGAACAAAAGTCGATTACACGATCGATTGTCGAAAGCAATTACGACGCGACGTTGTCAAACTGAATAAATTTAAATGCAATATTAGTTGCGTGAAATAAGCAAATGCAAAAATTAAATTTTAAATGTAATTAATTCTAACGGGACGTTACACTCTAAGTGAATCATAATGCAACTACGCTTAGATTGAAAAGGAACTCCACGCAATTGTCCATAGTTGTCTAAAATTTCATCAATTTATATTCGGTCATAAAAGCATAGTACCGATCATATACGACTGGTTCCATTACTTAGTAAACCATTGTATAAGGTACCTCAAAGACTTCAAAGACTAATGCTAAAAATTCAATGCTATGATCTTTATGCCATGTTTATACCTTGTACAGAAATGTATATATCAGATACACTGCTGAGATCCGTGTCATCAGAGTCTGTTACAAATACAGAAGACGATTTCACATTACATGTCAATCTTCTTATATCTAATTTAAAAGTTACTCTTGAAGTATTATAAACAATACGTAATAAAATAATCAATGATCATGAAATGCAATCTTTAATGAAATTCTATCAGACAGAATGGCTGTTTTCAAAAACTTTGATACCAAATGACCTTAAGCCATATTTCAAACTTCAAGAAGAAATTCATGTTCTAGATGGATTATTATTCAAAGTAACCAATTTGATTATTCCACAATATCTCAGGTCTAAAATGTTAGATATAATTCATACTAGTCATTTTGAATTCAATAAATGTCTTGAATATGCGAAAAATGCACTGTTCTGGCCAAACATCTCTGTAGATATTAATAATTTAGAGACATACTGTCTCATTTGTCAAGAATACGGTAACAATAATTCAAAACAGCCTTTACTACCTCATGAAGCGAAATTGGTTCCGTAGAACAAAGTTGGTATTGATTTCATGGAATTAGAAGAAGTAAAATATCTAGTCTGTATTGAATATTTTTTAAAATACATAGAACTGGCTATGCTAAAAAATGGCACAGCAGTAAATGCTGTAATCCCGGAACTAAAATCAATTTTTAGTCGTCATGGAATACCTGTCAGCATAATATCGGACAATGGTCCCCTATTTAATGCGTCACAATTTCTTAATTTTACTAAAGATTGGGGTATTGAACATATCACAACAAGACCATATCACCGTTAGTCTAATAGTCAGGTTGAACGAGTCATCGGTACTCTTAAAAAACTACTTATTAAAATGATGGAAACGAACTCAGATTCATATCTGGCTTTAATGCAGTATAGAAATACACCAAATAGTAGTAGTAATTTACCTGTTCAGTTTCTATTGTCTCATCGTTTCCGAGACCAGTTACCTGTTCCTTCGGAATTACTTAAACCCAGATTAATAAATTTAAACAATTATAAAAATTGGATAGATGAAAATAATAAAAAGAAATCACAATACTACAAACATGGTACTAATAAAATGTCAGCATTAACCATAAGAGAACATATCCTATTTAAAAAATTACCTTTAGACAAAAAATGGTTGCAAGGAAAAATAATCCAAATAGGTCCTCAACCTAGGAGTTATGTTATACGCTCTAATGATTGTCAGTCGTACAGACGTAATAGGGTTCATCTAAGACCACTGCATAAATCCAACTTTTACACAGTAATATCCCAAATAAGGGGGTAGGGAGTTTTAGAATAAGATTGTTTTAAGTTTGATAAGGGTTTAAGTTTTTATAATTCTAATTTTACTCCTAGTTATAAGAATGACAATAGCAATAATTGTGAAAGTGTTGAAGCGCTACCAACAATAGAACATAATCAAGCTAGTACTCGTTCAGGTAGAACAGTAAGACCACCTGTAAGATTAGATTTATAATATTATTTATAAAAAAAGAGATTGTAAGGAATTATTGTAGACGTAGCAACACGGCATAATCTGGCATGTGACAGCAATGTCCGTCATGTTATAGTGACTAAGACTAAGTGCATCGACATGCTTCATGTAGTTGTTTCCACGATGCTCTACTGAGTCATAACTTTGCAAAAGTTTTGCTCACCTCATTATCTTAGGATTTATGTCCTTTTTATCTAAAGTACAATCTCAACATCTGGAAACCCTAGAAATTGGTGACAACGACGTGATGTAAGTAAATACAATATATTTTAATTAAAATGACTACGAGCATCGAGAAAACAATGGAAGCTCAAGGAATCGACGCATCCAAACCTCAAATATCCAGTTTAGCGCAAGTAAAGCTACCATCGTTTTGGCAACCAAACTCTATACTTTGGTTCGCTCAAGTGGAGGCTCAATTTCACAACTAAAAAGTTACAGGCGACTTAAATAAATATTTCGCTGTAGTGGTCACGCTCAATTCAACGGTGCTGCAACAAGTTTCGAACTTAATAGCGAAGCCTCCTGAGAAAAATAAGTACGAAGAACTAAAAAAACGTTTGACTGAACGTTTCTCCGACTCAGAACATCGCCGCCTGAAAAAGCTACTCAACGAGGTAGAACTCGGCGACCGGAATCCCTCGCAACTCCTCCGTGAAATGCAAATGCTAGCCGGAGAACGGATGATGAAAGATGTAATTGTAGCATTGTGACAAAATGGTTGAGGTCAACTCGTAAAACACAGCGTGTTGTATAACTATTATATTACTATGTTACTTTGTCATACTTAAATATAAGCTACAAGAGGCGTCAATGCAATTGTGGGAACTACATTGTGTATCTCCTACTGTTGATGAGCCCCAAAAAGGCGAAACGGCCGTCCAGTAATTCACTCTGGTGGCGTTTGCACAATTGCATTGACATTGCTTACCCCCAATGTCCTTTTACGTTGTGGTTTTATCCCGACGAATTATTCAAAGCTGATTTTGAATTTCGCGGGTGTTAAACTAATTCAACGTGTTTACCGCCGTTTATAGCTATTTATAGTTTTTTATAAAATTTACCATCACGGCGAAAGACGCTAAAAAATATTTCTCTAATAAACGCGATGTTTATTTGGCGAGGTTGTTGTCTACTAGAAGCAAACAACACTAAGAGAAAAAAATAAAAATATGAGTTCTTATGAACAAAAGAATGGGTCAGAATAATAACTCATTTGATAAGTTTACAGTGAGCAAAACCCTAACACATCAATTATCTTAACATTAAAAACATCTTTATAAAAAAAAGAAGTTTATGTTTTGCTTAAAATTCATTTTTTTAGAAAGACCAAAGATATGAGTTTTTTTGGATCCAAAAACATAAGCTTTTTTAATTTATTGGTTTTTTTATGTTATTTTTGATAATAACTTGTATAAAGACTTTGTCCCCTGTTTCTCTATACGTTATTTATATCTAATTTCACTTTTTTAATTAGCTTTAGTATCAAAATTTGATTGCGAAAACAATAAACATCTCTAAACTATTACTTTGAATTGTTTTAGGGTTAGGCTCTAAAGACGTGCAACGAAAGCTTGGTTTATGAGAAATCGACAACACAGGACTTGTCCAGAATGAAAAATTATAATAAAGTAACCCTTGGAAAACTGAATTCTACTAGTAAGTATATCTTTATGCTATTTAAAAAAAAACTTTAGTTTATTGTAAAGATTTATTTGCAGTATACAGAAACGTGTTCATAACTAAATAACTGCTTATTAAAAAAAAAAACTTTAAGATACAATCAAAACTTGAAATATTCCATTGAATCATCATTATCGTTAAAGAAGCAAAAGCATTTCGATTCGCAATCAGTTTAAACGAAAATTTGTAGTACAAAGACTAGAGGAACAAAATGTTAAAAAAAAGTATGCGTATCTACAATCGTACTCTACTAAAAAAAACGTTTTATGTTGATTTGATAATTTGTAGAGAAAATTATAATTAAATTTATAGAAATGAAACTAATTGCAATTTTACAATTAAGTTAATCATAAAACGAGTTTAAAAGTATGCGGTAGATTTAATTTAATGTAAATGAAATTATTGTTTAATATTATTCGAAATTATAAAAAAATTATAAGATTAAACTGACTTACCCCAATAATTGCATTTAATTCCGTCATCGTTACTTGCTTTGCTCGTTCCACTGCAGTTGCCACTTGCTGTTGATGTTCTTGCGAGAGAAATGGTAGGATTTGTGCAATTATGGCATTAAGCCTCTTCGCTATTTCAGTCTGAAATTAAATTTGCCGAATTAGTACTTATTTACATAAATCAATTTTCTGTGCTAAGCAAATTTTGAAAATTTACTAAATGTAGCAATAAACATCAACAAAAATTTAAATCGTCGAATGAAGGTAAAATATATTGAACCCTTTTTTCCGTATAGTGGTTCACACAACTTCTAGCTTGTTAAAGTTTTTGCCTCTTGTTTTTGCTGACGAGTGTTTTCTGTGTGTAAACACTGTGTTCGTGCTGTTTATTCTTCCACTTCGGTGGAAGTTTAACTTACATTCTCTCTACTTTACAGCGCTCCAATAACTCTCCTGAAGTTTACAGAACAATCAAATCAATTTTCTTGTATCTATACCATTAGGTTATTTTCGGTAGAAAATAAATAAAATAATTAGACTCGAAAATAAATTAAAATACTTTCATAAAAAACAAAAATTTTTTTCGGAAAATGCGACACAAAAATGAGATGTTAAAAGCACATTTTAAAGTTCTTTGAAAAGTTAATAAAGTTATTCGCAAGATGAAAGCAGGAAAGCTGCGTTATACGACAAACTATCATGATCCAGAACTATTCCATGTCGTCAACGTTTTAATATTAATAATCGTAAAAACACAGAATTGTATGTCAAAACTTTGTGAAACAAATACTAAAATATATTTCTTGTATAGGTTGAGGTGTAGCAAATAAGAGAGTTTCGTTTAAAGCTTTTGTGCTATACTATAATACCTTGTCAAAAACCTAAACATCTTTATAAATTTAATATAAAATTATTATTAAATTACAAGAAAAGTATGAAGGATATTTCCGGTTGGTTTATTTATAAATAAATATATATGAACTTTGAAGAAATACAAATTTCCTGTTTTAAAATTGTATATCTTGACTTACGTAAGTTTAGCAAAGTTTTTATCATTTAGTAATATATCGTGCATGATATATTTTAACGCATGAAAATGTGTTATTATATTACATATATCTTATTTGTTAGACGTAATCGTTAATATACGCTCATACAATTAACCTCAATCAAACAAAACACAAACATGTCATAACGTTTAATTGCTATTATATATGGTTTTCCTATATGCACGCAACCAACGGTAAAAACAATTAAAAAAATAAGATAAGTAATATGTTAATTACACACTAGTACGATGCGTACTGACAGTCTTCAGGTAATATACTAAAAAAAAACATTTATAGCTTATTTATATTGCTTTGAGCAAATTTAGATTTTACAGAACTAATTTTCAAAAAAGTAATTAATGAAATAATTTAAAATATGTATAACTGAAAGAATTTCTATACGCAAATATTTTTAACGCGTTCATTAAATAACAAATAATTAATTAAAAGATACATTCGCAACATTAAAAAACCAGAAATGTTTAAGCATAAATTAGATACACGATTACTGTCATACGAAGACATACGACAAAAAGTTTTGAGTAAATACAGACGGTAATTTGCAACATATGTATTCAAGTACTGTATCAATAAATTTTTATTTACCGTTTGTAAATAATGACATCAAAATCATTCCATCTTGTTTAAAATTTTAAGACAACAGTTTTCTAACAATATAATTAAAATATGTTTTTTTTTGTAATTCTATAAATATTATTAAAATAATTTAATAATTACTTTTTTTAATTGAATTAGTTTAAAAATTCCAGAATAAAAAGCATGTGCACATGAAGTTAAACAAAAAAATTTGTGAAATTCCAAGTAGATAAACATGAAATTTGATCTCAATTAGAAAAATTTATGTAATTATCAGTGATTTTAGACCATTAAAAAAATAAAAACCGCATCTTTATAAACTTTTAATAAAAAAGTTTTATAACAGGGAAGTCCCAAAAATTTTATAACTGTGTTTTACAACTCAAAAATGTAAAAATACTAAGTCACATTATACTAACGAAAGAATTTTTGGAAAATATCACTTAACGACTTCAAAATATCCATAAACAGTTTAATTATTTTACGCGCAAAGTAAAACGTTTTTGATTGGCTTGACGTCAGTAGCTCGCTAAAATATTTAATTTGCGTACTTGCATTAAGGAAGGCTCGTAAATAGTGGCATATATTTCACTTACTTATTCTTTTAGTATTGTTTCTAATCTGCAACACTGAAACGGTGTTTCAAAAAGCTGACAGATACAATTTTACCATGTATTGATGTATAAATGTTATATAAACATATTCACTTTACGTCCAGTTTTTCTGGTATTTCAACAGCTCGGTAAACTTAAATTTATAAGATAACTATAATATTTAGACAAACTTTTATTTTACAATCAACGCAAATTCTTTAAATATGCATTTATATTTATTGAAGGATACAGTAAGAACCCGACAAAGATTTAAGCACCAAAAAATGTGCGAAGGTGTCTTAAAAACAGTCCATTTTACACATTTTTCTCAGAAACAACTAAATATTTTCTCGCACTATATTATTTTGTGTAATAGAATTAATTAAAAAGAAAAACTGAATCATAAACTTTACATACATACAAGTGAAAACATTGAGAAAGTTTTGTCTCAAAGATCAACTTCTATAGTCTACGTACCTACGGTTTACGATACGGGTTACAAATATTAATTTAATTGATTCGTGCAAAAAAGTCATTTTTGACAATACCCTCTTTATTGAAACACAAAATTGATACCATTGTTTATATGAACCGGGAACGACATTGAAGTCAAGGGCATTTATTATATAATCTACACTATTTTTACAATAAAAGAGAAAATTATGGAGATTTGTCCGTAGGATACGTCCAGGTGAAAAAAGAAGGTATTATATGTATTTTTTATGAACGCGTTTGCCTGAATACAAAGTGCGACTAAAACCTATTCAGTCATAAGCAAAATTAATGAAAACAACAATACAATTAAAGATATTAAATGTCTCGGTCGGAGGAATCAGCTTCTACTTCAATCATTTGTTATTGGAAAAAACCGTTTTAGCTCAAGTTGGGTCAAATATAAAATTTATGAAATTAGTAGACATACGAAGAAAGTGAAAAAACATCTTGTAGATGTTAGGAGGGTGAATGATTTCGCAGAAGAAGCGTTTAATCTAGATAAACCTTCAGTTTCGAATGAAGCACAGACTGAAGTTGCACGCTACTGACGTCACATTGGTAGTCTCCTTATTAGGTACGTTTTCTAGCCTCGCATTAATAACAAAATTGTTTTGCTTATAACTCTGTTAATAAAATTTTTTAAATTTTTCTGCCAATGACTTGTATTCTAGGAAGATTAATTTTATCGAATTATGAACAAAATGAAAAGTGTGAGACTTGCCTACTGAGCAAACCTTGAATTACGTGATATGTATGTGCCAACTTGTAAAGCAAAAATATAACGGCACAACTTTATTCATTTAACCCATAATATATCTATTAAGCAGCATTAATTGCCATTTAAAAAATTAGCTATAAAGATTAGTGATGCTTCTAAAATAAATCAATTACTACGAAACGTTACATGCCAAAGTTTTTCGTATTCTACACAAACTAAAAATTGTTGTTTATGTGTATTCAAAAATAATAAAATCAGCATCGATAAAATATAGCAAAAAAGAAAGCAATTTATGATCAAAAACAATTACAACCAAGAGTACATTCGTAAAAGAAATTAAAAAACAAACAAGAAAAGTGGTGATATGTTAAACTTAATGAACCAAATGAAGAAGTGATTAAAATAAAATCAAATCAGCAAAGATTTATTAATTAGAGTGACACAACACGTGCAAGGCGGCAGATAAACCTTACCAAAAAATCGTTCTAGCAACATAAATATTTAGTTATATCAATTAAACATAAAAGTAAAATGCAAAAGAGCAAAGCTTGAAGATTAAAAAAAAATCAAAATGTTTTCTTCTTTTTTTTTCTTTTACTATGTCCTTGTACTCTAATGGGTGTCGGATTAATTTTTCCTCTTATGTCTAATTGATTCACTTCCTCCTTGCTTCCTCCATACCTTTCAGTCCCTTGCCAGCAGTTTTATTTCTTGTTCCGTCTTTTCTATCTTTTTTCTAAATTTTTTTTTGCATCCAGCTTTTCCTCGGTCTTCTAATCCTTCTTTTTCGTATTCTCCTCATCTCCATAATTTTGTTTACTAATATATTATTGTTCATTTTTAGTAGTACCATCAACTAAACAAAAAATGGGACACCTTGGTTAGTTCGATTGAAATATTTAGCGGTGTAAAGTAGGCTTGTTACCGAATGCAATTGGCAAAATACTATTCAAGAAATTCAAATAAGACATATAATAAAATTGGCAATACCAGAAAGTCAAATCGTTTATCAGCAAAAACTAAAAAATCAATATATTCTTATTCTTGAATTATTTGAAACAGTAAACTGCATTTTATTTTTATACGACATATTTTCGTGCGCATATAAAAGTTCCATATTGAAATAGTGCATTATTAACTTTATTAAGACTTATTAACAGTGGAATGTGTTTGTGTCAAAAAAGATATTTGCTGCATTTTATTTTTATACAAAATATTTTCGTACATAAATAAAAGTGTATAATCTTCGTAAAAATAATTAAATCAGACTTAAAGTGTCAGTGAATTTTCTCACTTTACGTTCTTTTAGGAACGGGGGAGGCATACTCACTAGTATGATAAACAAAACATTTGTATTTCCCTAGTCACCCATATCCTGTTTTACTAGAATACGATAAATAATCATTCTTATTGTATTTTCAGGAATGTCAATTAAAAACAATAAAGTATTTTACCTTTATATTCATTTACTATTCTTAGTTTTTAAGTCGCTGAGAACAGACAATCGCCGTAAAAGAACTTTTTTTTATATTATTGCGTTATTTAAAGTACTTTGTTTAGGAGTGATAAACAAACACTCAAGGTATTTTGTGAAAGCAACGTTTTGTGCGACGATATACGCACTTAATCAGGCCTCTAAGTCTTTATTAAGTAAGTTAATTATTAATCCACAAAAATATATAGTAATATTAATATTTCAGATTTTTATTTTACTTCATAAATAAATTGAGTTTAGTTTTTACTTTAATCTTTGACATACACAATGGTTATTTTACATAAATAAATAATTTAACATTTAGAAATAACAAACAGTTAACACTGAACATTAAAGCAACACTAACGGTTACATCTGTTATCAAATTTTTTTCTGAAAGTCAAGGTAATCAACATATAAACGTTCACATGAAACTTGTAAATTTTATTATGTGGATAATAACAATAACAATTAATTTTTATTAATTCTTGATATTTAATTGCTGTAGATATTAGTTAAGTTATTAGTATCATAATCAAAGTTTATGTTATTGTTATGTAGTTTAATGTGTATCATTTCTGAAATTATTTTTTCTTTATATTTTGTCTCTAGATCTAAAATTGTAGGATTGTTGAAATCGAAAGTATGTTCTGTGTTTATATGATGTAAAGCTAACGTTGTTTCGGCTTTATTTTTCTTTACAGTCATACTCATGATTTTTAATTGGATTTTTTAGTTTTTGTTTGGTTTGGTCGATGTAACATACTTTTCATTCATTGAGGTCGATTTTATATACAACGTCGTATTTTTTAACAATGTTTTTGTTTTTAATTTTACTGTATAGTATGTTGTAGATAGAGTTTGTGTTATACATTGCTATATTGATGTTAGTTGTTTTTAAAATTAGGATGATTCTTTTTGTTAAATTGGGAATGTATGACTTTATATATGAAGAGCGTTTATACAAAAACAGTCATGTCCAATAAAACTGATTTACTTCTTTGGCAAAAAAAATTAAAAAAAAAAATGAAAGTAAAAAAATAGCAACTGTATCAGGAAAAAACTGTGTAGTCTTTGGTTGAACATTGTGGACTTGTACTATTATGCTTGAACATTGAATAGGACATGTCCTAATTTGACTGAAATTGTATTATATGATTGTAGAACAAAGAAATATTTGTCTATTATGAACGTTTTTATTCATTAAAAAAAGCGAAACAGAAAAATAAGAACATTATAAAAATTATATAGAAATTCGATGTAATTATTGCAGTCCAATTCTAAGCAATCGCATTGTTCTCCTTCTTCAATCTGTATTACTTTGTTTTCACCTTCCATCTAATGTTCCTCCATTGGAAAAATCATTAAATTTTTTTTTGTAAGAAATAAACTCGTGTTGGTCGTCCCAACGAAAATCCTCGTTTTTAAATTGTTTTTTTTGTATTTAACGTTTTCTTTTTTTTTCTTGACAGATATGTTACCTAGAGAAAGCTTCTTTAATTTAAAGTTACCTTTTTTATCCTTCTTTTTACTAGAGAGGAATAGTCTCTCTGTTCTGTCTCAAACTTGTAGAAAGGAGTACCAAAGTATTTGACTGTAGATAGGTTTTTAATGTTTTGTTTCTTCAAAAAACATCGTTTTGATTCTTAAATTCCAGAAACTTTGTTGTAAACTTTAAGAAGATTTTTAATGTTATATAGATACTACTCTTGTCCCAATGTTTTGACTTGCCCCACTTGTCGATAAATTTCTACATATTCTTCAGGATTTTTAGTAATGGATTTACGTCTCAGAATTTTTTTTATCCGTCCGAATTACAATATCTTGAATCTGTGGGGGAGCTACAACGTGCAACCAATACATTAAAATATGAATAATGTGGGCATTTTTATTTTTCCCCCACAGCCATCACAGAAAAGTCAAATGGTAACAACATTATTTTGCAAAGTTAATGACTACAATACCGATCCTATTTCTACTATTTGGATTAAATATAAACGACGCAGAAAGTAAAAAAAAAACGTATCTGCCATTTGTAAAATGCCTCTTGTATTGGTGTCTTAAGCAGTGAGTGTACTTGCTGAAGGCCGAAGCATAAAGCAATGCTATCAGGATGATCTTTTTTCATAAATTTATAAAAAGTATTAGCCCTTACTTGATGCGCTTTTAGTTCAGTTTTCCTCGTAGCAAAATTTTTGCTATTTTCAATAAAGATCTTTAAATTTAAACATGTTCCGCATACATCGGTAGTTTACGAGGAAAATCTAATACTAAATTCAAAATAAAACATTTTTTTAAACATAGACAGCGTTACTTTGTAACATTCGTCAGTACTTTAAGCTATAGAGTCTATATAATTTAGACAAATTAAGTTCAGCAGATAAATAGATTCTTGCGCACTTGGTTCTACTGTAATGACATTTTGTTGCTAGTTAAGATTAGAAATTTTCGAATATTAACATTTTTTGAAGCACTTGATTTTGAAACTCGATCAACTCCTCGACGCACTTCTTTAAGTGCGGATCCACGTCGGCATAAATCCTGTAAAAAATCAGGGCAAATCGCAATGTCCCTTTGTAATACCTGTGTAATTTTAAGCAGAATAAGATATAAAAAGTGATTAAAGGCGCGAAAGCAATTCAGCTTCTATAACCTAACATATACCTAGTTGATGCTTTAATAGTGTCACAGTATTTACCGCTGATTAGATTTTCCAGATAATACACGTTTACAGTCCTTTTTTCTTACTCCACTGTTAATTGAACCAACATTGGTTTCCATGTTTACAATCAAATAAACTAACAACCACATAAACAATACGGTATGTACTCACAAAGCTGAGAAACAACACGTAAATGACATAAATATTTACATAATAGTAGGCACCAATGGGCTGTACAAACGCGCATTTTGCCTGATGCTTTAACGTGTAATCCAAATGACGAAATTTACAATTCAAAATATTTCACACACAGGCGTAAGTGTAGTTGCATAAATGCCTAACCAAAATTAATTTTTAACAGACATTAAGAAAGTTATCGGGAAAAGAGGAATTACTTTTGCAGGGACATGTTCTGTTTTGAGTAGTTTATTGACTTTATCTGGTTATATCAGATTGGACATGACCGTTGGTGTACATTGACATGTCAAAATTGAATGACTACATGAACTTCGTAATGTTGTTGATACGGTACAAAACCGTTTTTGCTTGACCAATGTACATCAAATTCATGTAAAAGTAGAAACAGAACACGAATCCGTTGTTGGTTTTTTTTTTAAATCAGACATGATCGTTTTTGAATAAACGCTCCTCGTATATATACAATATACAATAATAAAATGCATTTTTAAGTGTGTTGGCAATTACTTAAAACATTTATTGCAATTCCCTTTCTTTGACATTTCGACCAAAAAGAAAAATTTAAAAAAACATGTACTTAAAACGTAACTAAAACTTAAGTGCAATAGCTTATATTCACAATGTTGTTGTTACATGGATGTTGTTCGTGCCTCAAAGAAATTATTGTAGCTAGAATTTTTATTATAATTTTAGTTATTAGTTAATACGGATGTTTGTCTATTGTACATTTGTTTTCTTTTAAGAATAATCCTTGCATAAAGAATGGTATAATAGATAATTTTGTCGGTACCAATAATATTCCCAAAGTCTCAAGGCTTGGTTTTTTTTTGTTAAAGCTTTTTTGTTTAATCTGTTTCATATATAACGGACACTTTCCTTTTTTGAGTTATTATCGACCAATAACAATCGATCCTTTAGTTAAGAGAAATGGAAGGTTGAATGCAACCTAAAAATATTTTAATTTAAAATTATCAGTTCTATTTTTGCTTCCAATGTAATAGCAACTTGCAACTCCCGGTCTGAAACGGTTACTTAAAATAATAATTTGAAAAATGTATGTAGTATTAGTGGTGTTTGCAAATACAATTTTTATATTAAACCTCGTATTATTAATGCAACGTGTACGAATACGTTTACAAGAAATTGCGTGTAGTAATGCAGCAGCTACATAAACGGTGTATTTTCTGCATTTATTAAATCAGAACACATCTTCGATAAGAACGTAAGTTCTCAAAACAGATGTAATATAAAATGTGTTAAAAAAATAGCCATAATAAAGTTTCAATATAGAACTTTTATTTATTCAAAATATTGATTTTTTAGTCTTTGCAGACAATTTGACATTCTGGTATTGTCAACGTTTATTATTTGTCTAATTTGAATTTCTTAAAAGCATCACGAACGGCCACGAATGATTGCCGCTCGCATTCGCTAATAAGCGTTCATTCGAACTAACGAAGGTGTCCCGTTTTTTGTTTAATTAAGTGTACATGGGTATACCATTTCAGTTGCTTTCTCTCTACCTTGGCTGTGATTGTTTCTTGTCTAATTTGTCTAGCTTAGTTTTAGAATTATTTTCCTAATAAATCTCATTTCCGCGGCATAAATGTTTACTCTTGTTTATCTTATATCGCCTATAATTCGCTCGCGTAAGTTAACGCTGATATAACCACTAAATTATACACTCTTATTTTTGTTTTCCTGTCTCTTGCTTTCTAAATATTGTTTTATTAAATGCATAGTATAATTTGATACTTTTACTTATTCTGTTGTTTATGTCTTAAGTTTATTTTCCCATTTAACGATATTAGATTTCCCAGCGAATTATAAATTACTTTTTTCAATCTTTGCACATTTATGTCTATGTTTCTGTATTCGTTTTTTTTCTTTGTTGTTAATTATCACCGATTTACATTTATTTATGATTACCTCCACCGTTAATTTTCTGTTTCGTCTGTCCATATTTTTACTAAGTGTTTCATAATATTATAACTGCTCGATAGTAATGCTGTATCATCGGCATATAATAGACAGTCCATTTTTATTAGAGTTAGCTATTACATCACAACACTGTCTGATATTGTCTAGTTTTTAGCTTACTGTTCTTAATTAGTTTGTCCATAATTGCTTCCGTTTTACTTAATTTTTATAAACTTCAGGTATGTAGTAGTCAAAATGCAAGTAACTTTTGGATACAAATAAATTAAATAGTTAAATTAAACGATAATACTGTTAGAAATTATTTTATTCTTAATGTGTCATTAAATCCAAAATATGACTAATTAAAACCACGTAACTTTAGTTAATTGATGAAAAAAATATTAGTTTTAGTTACAACTTTATTTTTCATTGAATAATGGCTTCATTGCGTGCAGATCCAATATAAAAATAGCATTAAAATCATGAGGATTTCTAATTAACAAATGCCATTAGTATCAGGTATCAGCAACTATTTCCTTATTGAAAAATGCTTACTTATCCTATAAGCGCTGAAGAAAATAAAGTTAACGAATTAAGTTACAATAGAAAAGCAATAAACCTACTTTACGTTAATGTATTCGACGTTTAAAACATTAATGTACGAAAACATTTTAATGCACCACTCGAATACAGCTTAACATTTTTAACAAATACTAAAATACAATTTATGCGCTTTTTATGTTAATGCCGTTTTAAATTACAACACAAAAACATTAAAAAAATTATATTAAAAACGTACGTTGCTCGAAGTTTTTTGCTCTTCCATGTACGCCTATATTGAAACAATAGCTGTTCGACAGACTAATGACACAATAAAAAATTCATAAAATTGATTGGTTTTATTTATGTTTAGTGACAGAATGGATGAACAAAAAATGTGTTACCAAAAGGTAGTTATTGCGATAATGACATTGGCGTAATTGTAGTTTATACATTCGGTCATTTATTACACGCCAATGGATACCCTCGCTTATCGAAAATGGGGTAGGAGTTTAGGGTTAGATGCCCTTTGTGTAACGCACCACTCGAGCTATACAGGCGAGTGGCCATTGACGTGTTCACGAGCCGTACAAATCGATGTTCGTTTCACCCCTCGAACCGAGTAAATGATTTCAATGAAGAAAATTCCCCTCTAGGTATTGAAAAAATATCTTTGCATTGCACTCATAGGAAAATTTATTAGAAACACTATGTGGAACTTCAAAGCAATCATTATTTGTAATAATGTTATTTTTTATAATAATCACTTTCAATGAAAAGTAGAAATTTAAAAAAAAACTCAATCATCTATATAGAGAATCTATTTAACTAGTTTATCTAGAAAATGTAAAAAAATCTGAGCTCGTCAAAAACAAGTGCCTGGTCACTTTATTGTTAGATATAATAATGGATCACGTATGATAAGCCATCTGAGGGCGCGTTCCCTATCGAATTCTCCCCGTCGAAACCACTCTCGCATTGTAAACATACGCGCCATCAAATGCGGTTAATAACAACCCTTCCGGTTAGATGTGCAGGGGAAACCCAAATTGTATATCTTTTAGTATACAATTTTGTGTACCAAGCCATTTCACATGCGATGTTTGCGTTTTACGGGATCACGTCATGCAAGCAATTCCAAAGGGATTGGAAACAAATCGAATCGATTTGTAATCATTTATTACCCTGGTTAGTTTTCAAGAAATTCCATTTGTGTTTTACTGCTTTCCATAATCAATAGAAAATGAGAAAATTATACATTTTAGAAAGTTGTTCGTTAATTTTATACATCAATTGCATTAAAGACGCTTAGAAAGCGCGTTTTTCAAAATAATAAAAAAATGTTGGTTCGTATCAATAAACAGAATCGATTCTTCCTTTCATTAAACTTTTCAATAAGTTTATATAAATATAAAACGTACAAATACATTTCATTTCTTTTAAAAATGCATTTGCCAAATAGACGAAAAACTTTTATATAGCTTACTTTGCCCGACTGGAAAAGTTTTTTTTTATATGTTTTTCGACATAACATAATATTTTATGTAACTGTTTTGTACAACCGTATACAAAATGTGCATAAACTTTAATCAAATACTCTATAACAGCTACCGAATTATTGTTTAAAAAGATTAAGAATCAAATAAAATTCTGCAAAACTTACATTTATTGACAATTTTGAATAATAAAAAACAACATAAGTGGTTGTTTATATGCAAATTAATTCTGAAATGTGTCACAAAAATAGTTTGCTTTTCTAAATAATTTTGATTCACTGCAAGTAACCAGATAATAATTAGTAGCTTTACTTTTAATAAAAAATTAAAAGCACATATGGAAGTTTAAGAAAACAAACATTATTAGGCAATGCCAAGTAATTTTCATTTTATAACATTTAATTTGCACGAAAAGAAAATCTTGAATTATCTATGAGTAGTATCAATTTAAATCAGGCACTAACTCTGTAGTTTAATGGTATGCAAGACAATGCAATTAGACAAGAACAAAATATACAGAAGAAAATACTAAGGAAACTAATGGAAAATGACATTCAAAAACATAGTAATGTTTTGGATAAATACCTTCCAAAATGTCTAAGGGTTCTAATTTAATTGATCCTGCTATTGTTACTGCATAAAAAAACTAAGTACAGTGTCTGAAACTCAAAATTAAATTGTAGGTATCTAAAAATAAATCAAAATTAAAGAAAAGAAACATATACACTCATATCATCATATATATAAAAATATTTTTTTAATTAAAAACGCTGTAAAGTACAAATTGGTACCGATTAAACCATAGACAAAGTCTATTAAAAAGAAAAGTAAAAGCAACATAAAGTACTCTATGAAAGAGATTCGACATACAATAATTATTTGTATCACGGGTCCAGAAAGTGCTATTTTGCGAGTATGAGTCGAGGTGAAACCGAGGCCTATAAAATGCGAAAAATACGCACAATTTTTTGTGCTAACTTTTTTATAAATTTGTTAAAAATCGTTATTTAAAAATTTATTTTTAATAAAAACTTAATAACATGTGTTGATAAAACTGAAATCTATCATGACAAAGTGCAATTGTTTTTGAAATATATTTGACATTTTACATTAAAATAAAACCCTTATTGTTTTTTGCAACTGTAAGATATAGGTAAAAATTTGTTAATGTTACTCTAAACAATAACACAGATAATGGTGTACGTTAGTAAATCTGACAAAATGGCAGATGACGTAAAACATTAATGATTATTAGAGCCAACTTCTACTTATAAAATTCTACTACACCTTACCAGCTTAAATACATCAAAGTGAATGGAAACACAAAAAATTAATTAAATAAAGA
Source organism: Aquatica leii (assembly GCA_035610365.1). Taxonomy (NCBI): domain Eukaryota; kingdom Metazoa; phylum Arthropoda; class Insecta; order Coleoptera; family Lampyridae; genus Aquatica; species Aquatica leii. Next base: position 45,497,230 of record CM069433.1, on the reverse strand, counting down.
TGACTTTTTGAAAAAATAGAAATTCTAATCCTTTTCAGTTACATTAGGACGCTGATAGTGTTTGTAAGTACTAAACAAAAAGTTTAAAATACAATTTATTTAAACGTAACTGTTGCTGAAAGGTGTTGCTACGAACTGTTTCTTACGTTATTTGTAATTTCGAACTGATCCATCACGATTGCCGTACTACGTTTACGTCCATAACGCAAATGCTTGTAATCTACAGTAGTAAACCTTTATGGATTTGTGGAAATACTATCAAAATACTATAGTCGGATAAGCAAGCAGCCATGAAGGTGTAGTTAATTGCTGCACGCGTTGGATTTTAATAAAAGACCGTTGGGGTTCTTATCTGCTGCGGACTGTTAGGCATCGTTTTTCCCCATTATATGACCGCTTAACACGCACCTTATCTTATGCATATTAATTATCAACCTAAACAAAACTTTTTACTAAATGCACATAGGTAAACGTCGCAATAACAGACTTAAATTCCAACAAATTCTATCGATATCGCTTATTAAAACTCTTAACTTTATGCATTGACATAAAAAATCCCAGTCAGTATAAAAAGTGACCAAATTCACACTGTACAACGCTTTCTAAATGCCACTCTATCCCTAACAATAAAACTAGGAGGGTGAAATACCACAAACTGACATGTGCACGCAATTCTGCCAACCCTTCAACCCAATTCACTTCAATAAAAGGCTCCTGAAAACGCTACCTCTAACAGTAAAACCCTTTCATTGTTGGAATAGAAATCTTTTAATATAACTGTCAGTTAAATTTTTAACATTCTCATCTGACTTTAATTTTTTTTTTCAAATTCATGTTTGATAAGTTTTCCAATTTCAAAATATAAAACGAGAATTTCATAAAAGCAATCGCTTAAATCATGTCATCAGCGATGCTATAAATAGTTCACCCCGTAAAAGTATGCTTATAAAGTGAATCAGACATCACCCTCTGGATATAAAATAATCTGAATTTGAAATGAAGCTGGGCCATGGGGGCACGCTTAGATCACGATGTAAATAGAGGGTGGAGGCGCAGCATACTGTTTGATTAGGGGAGATATGAAGTAAGGGTGCGTTAATTGCCTTGCGTGACCACTATACATGATAGGTATATTTACGCAAGGGTGCAGGCAGCGTGTATACGTACATTAAACTCGACATTCGTGACTGACTGAGGGAAGGTGTGATTTAATTAGGTATTATATTTTTATAGCATTATTTATTTAGAAAACCCTCATATTTTATACTGTGTATTTTACGATTCAATCCATAAAAAAAAACTTACCTGCTTGTGCATCTCTACGTTGAGACCATAAGACATTTCGTAATACTGAAACAGAGGAAAACATTGTTAGCGCATAATAGTCAGAGTTTTTAATTAAATTAGTTGAAAGTTAACAAAGCGGTAGCCCGCCTTTAACTTTAACGTTGAAGTCCATGAATTATATAATATGAGTGTCCATTAAATGCGATTCATTATTTAAAGACCGCGTGGAAGCTTCATTATTAAATACGCGATCACGTAAAAGACGCAGATGTTATCTACGTAGCTCTGCATTTGTATTATTAACAATTACCCGAATTTATTGTTATCCCTAGCGATGGTATTAATACAAAAACGTTTTGTTTGATACAAAGCGTTAATTCAAAATTATAGGGCTATTTGAAGTGAATCGCCCTATATACAACGCTTGTAAATATTAAGGTTCGCATAGGTTTCGATATGTATAGCATTAACACCTGTATTAAGGGGATATTGGTGGATAATCTACAGCTACCCTAACCGGATGCTTTTATAACTAAAAGGGGATCGACCCTCAAAAGAAAGAGGATTCATACGTCATTTCCATTAAAGTTTCCCCCAAGGAAAATATAGCTCGCGATAGCCTTTAAAAGTGGGTATGAACGTGTGTGCACTTGAAGTTTTCATCATGTTCCCTCGACTTTCGTTTCAACATTACAGCTATAAGAAGCGATTTGAGCATTTTATTTAATATAAAACGTATATATTTGGTGCAACACACACTCTTTAGTTATAAACGAATTAAAAACTGATTGGAATCTATTTGCAGAATGGACACAAAAACTTCTTCAACTTCTCCTGTGAACACTCGTCAGTCAAAAAAAATCGTTAAAGATTAAATGAAAAACAATTATAATTAAAAAAGCGATAATGACTTTAATTAATAAGCAATTTTTTCAGGCGTAAATTAAATAAGGTAATTTTTTAGCTTGTTTTGCTCGATAAACTCATTCTTCTAATAAAAAGCAACAGAGGTTTTACAAAACCCGGAAAAGTTACTTGGATATAGTGTCACTGGTTACTTTGATATAAAAACGTATAGACAAATAAAAAATACAGTCATGTTTTTATCTATAACTGGTAATAAATAACAAGCAAAACTAAATCGTCGTAAAACCACAGCGCCTAAAGCAATTTAAAGAGACAAACCCTACTTATTAAACAATGACAATATGTACTTACTGATTATTAACTAAGCACGATTTTAAACACTCATATAGTTTACACTTAGGTTTTTGTCAATTTTCTCAACAACTTTATTCTCGCTTTCAATATTTGAAAAGGGTTATTGTTGTTTATTCTTTAAACGCGTCCCCTATTTTCTCAACGTGCCTAAACTACGATTCTCGTACACAGATAAGATCAGAAATGGTATTCCTCTATACTATACATATATTAAGGTTCTTAGTTACTGTAAACCAATTAAAATTTAATAATAGCAATTTTAAGCTGTTTATATAATAGTAATAAAATTTTTATATGGATACAGGGTGTTTGGTAACGGTGTTCTCAAGATTCGGATATAGATTGAGCAACAAAAAATATGCAAAAAGTTTCAAATGAGAATTTAGGCTCCGACTCTTCGTTTCAGAGATATTCAATATTGAAAAAAAAATGTTTCTTCGATTTTCATAAAAGTGAACTTTTACAGATTTTTATGCAGCCCTAAAGAGTCATTTTTACTGTGTAAGCAGACAAAGTACATGCTGATAGATATTTATGTCTGGGCTCAGATGTTTTCAAAAAAACTATCTTATTATATTGCATTTAAATTAAAATGAAGTACGAATAAACGATTGTACAAATTTACAATAATTGTTCGCCGTTCTCTTAAAGACACAAATGGGCTCTTAGTTTTAAGAAGCGGCAAACTCTCTCTAATATTTTAGAAGTTATTTTAACATTGTTACAAGCATTTTGTATCAGTTGAAGAAGTTCCTCCCTGGTATTTGCGTCCTGCAAATTAGCATTTCTGAAGACGTATATGTTATAAACTTCCAAAAATAAACAACAAAAAAAGATTGAAATGTGTGCACTTACGCATTCTTCTTTAGATATACAATTTAAAGATATTTTTATACGTAGGTAAACAATTTTTGATAAATTAATTCCAATTACCTGCAAATGGTTTTCGAGTGTATTCAGTTCGTTTGCTTCAGTCTCTTCTGGTTTGCATAGTTCGAACCAAAATCTCTTATATGACATTTATTTTGATTATTTAAATAGTCACTTGGAAAAACGTAAATAACAACAGGCCCGCGCCGTACATAAGGGCAAAGTCCTGTGGTACACGACGGCGCCGATGCGCCGAAACGGCTCAAAACTCAAAAATAAAAAAAAGATAAAGCAACAAACAACATTGGCAAAACAAAATTTATAATGATAAAAAAACCAGTAAGGAATTGCTAGCTATTACATTGTTTTTTATTTTTTTTATTTTTACTCTTTGAGACGATGGAACCGAATTACTTCTCAAAAATAATATATTTTCCAAATGAGAGTACGCAATAATAGCATTTATTCGATCGAATACGTAATGCGTAACATGATAACATGAATTGTGTGAACTCAAACAAATCTGATTTTATTCATGTTTGAGCTTGAAATTTGGCTTGCAACGTGTCAACGAGCAAACAAGCGTTTTTTTCCCGTCTGAGCTTGCAATGTACAAAACTTTATATATTTAAGCGCTGCATCGGTCGCGATTTCATTTGTTGTCTGATGCCTTAGCTTAGCGAAGTAAAAAGGTGCATGGGGTAAAAGATATCTGCTTCTGAAACTTTATTTTTTTCTAGTTTTACAGACTTTATAGTGATGTGTTTTGTATTGTAAATTAAAGCGAGTTCATCTAAAATTTATTTTTTATTATAGATTTATTAAAACATTAAAAGCCAAAAACTTGCATCTCAAAAATCCTTTTATATTTGATTATGTAAACCTCATTGTCAATTCAAACAGAATAATTGATAAGCAGTAATATTACTATTTATAAAAATGTATAAATTTTGAAATAACTTGAAATGAGTAATGTTGAGAAATTACTTTCGAGTTTGAGTTTGAGACGTCTAAACATTTCATACATGATTTGTCAATTTGTTTACTTACGTATTAATTTCTTTACAGTATACAGGATGTCAGAAAAAAGAAGAAATTGTCTGGATACCAAAATTTGCCGAATAAAAAAAAAAAGAAAGGAAGAACTGCAAAACCATGTCAAAATTACGCATTTTTTTTCAAAACACGAGTGTACTTTGCCAATTATTAATAACAACAATAATACAGTTGAATCCCAATATTCTGAACCTGTTCTTGAAACAAGTATCAGCAGCAGACAAGAAACTGATCTTCTAGAAAGCAATCTATCAACATCTTCAAGTTCCGCTGATAATGAGAAATCAACACCTTCAAAAATTACCAGAACGGAAGATACGAGTCAACTTTCGAAAGATGCTGCACTATGGCCAAAGAAATTACGTCCTAATAATATTCAAGAATTAGTAGAACCTGGCCCTACTCATTATCAAAACAAAAAGGATATTTATCCGAGAGATAGTTCGGAGTCGCCGGCGTAAGTTCTCCAATAGTTGCTTCTTTAGAATTTTACAAAAAAAAATTGAGCGTTTTTGGTTGTTGTATTCCGAAACAAAAAATTCACTTAACTGCTTCTCTTTCAAAATTTTTAATGACAGCGATTTGAAATCTGTTCGCCTTAGTGCTGAATCTGGTTACAATAACTGGCAGCATTTAAGTGAACATTTAAACATTCATGAAAAGAGCTAGTTACATATCGAAAATGTTCTAAAATTGCTAGATCTTTCTTTCCGTTTTAATAAAAATGAAATAATTGATTCTAAAATTCAAAATGTAATAAGCAGAGAAACTAAATACTGGCAAGCTGTTATAGAAAGAATTTTCTACGTGATTCAGTTTTTAAGTCGGCAAAATTTATCTTTTTATGGAAGTAGTAATAAGTTGTCTCAGAAAAACAATGGTAACTTTTTAAAATGCATAGAAATGATTTCGAAATTCGAACCAATTTTGTCAGAACATACAAAACGATCACAAAAACTATCTCGGGGATAAAATACAAAATGAAGTAATCAACTTGATCGGTGAAAATATGAAATCGAAAATTTCAGAACTAACTAAAAAGGCAAAATATTATTACATATTATTAGACTGCACTCTTGACTCTAATCGCCAAAAACAAATTTCAGTTTGTATAAGATTTGTTAATTTAAAGAGCGCGGGAAATAGTATAAAAAAACATTTTTTTATTATTTTGATGTGTCGGGTGAAGGATTGGCAAAATTTCTTTTGTCGGCGTTAGAAAAAGAAGGTTTAAATAACAATGATTGGCGGGGTCCGGGTTACGATAATGGGGCAAATATGCGTGGTAGGCATAATGTCCTACAAAAAAAAATGTGGATTTCAATCCGCAAGCATTCTTTGTTCCTTGTTGCAATCATACCCTAAATTTTAGTCGTCAATGATGCCGCAAAATCGAATACTTTGAACATTCATTTTTTTATTTAGTTCAAGAAATGTTTGTTTTTTTTTCAGCTTCTATTAAACGCTGGTCAATTCTGAAATCTAATTTATTTAATGTAACAAATTTAATATTAAAACCTTTATCGGATACTCGATGGTCTAGTAGAATAGAAGCAATAACTCCTTTAAGGTATCAACTTGGGGAGGTTTATGATGCTCTGTTTGAAATAAGCGAAGGAAGCTTTGAAAATAACGTAAAAATTAGGCTGCATCGTTGGCCAAAAAATTGCAAAACTTTGAGTTCATTTGCATTCTTATATTGTGGTATAATATTTTAAGTAAAGTTAACATTGTTAGTAAAATTATTCAAAAACCGAACTTTGATGTTGCTCAGTGTTGTAATCATTTAAATAATTTGAATAATTTTTTGAAAGCTTATCGCTCCGATAAAAGTTTTAATGATCTATTGATTGATGCTAGAGAAATAGCATCCAGTTTAGACATAGAACCTAAATTCAAAAAACAAAGAGATCTAAGATCGCGAAAAATTAAAAAAAAACATTTTGATTATGAATGTGACGATGAACCGATCCACGGTGGAACTTTAAAGTTCAAAGTTGATTGTTTTTTTAATGCTCTAGATGTACTCATAACATCAGTGGATGCGAGATTCCAATTACTTTCTTCTTACTCTAATAATTTCGCGTTTTTACAGAAGAATATTGATAAATTTAAAAATTACTCTGAAAACGAACAATTAGAATTATGTCAAAAGTTGAAAACTTATTAAACAACAAAACTCGCAATGAACGAGACATAACTGCCGGGGAACTTGTTAAAGAATTGCAATATTTACAAAATTTTGATATAAAAGTTACTACGTCTACAGAAAAAACTTTAAATTATATAACAATTAATAACTTAGTGGATTCTTTTCCTAATACGAGCATAATACTTTCTGTTGCTACCGCAGAACGGCAGAACGATCTTTTTCAAAACTCAAAATAAAAAAATATTTAAGATCGACTATGGGGCAAAACCGACTAACTAATCTTGCTATCATTTCAATAGAAACGGACCAGCTAAAAGAATTAGACACCGAAGATTTAATTAAACAATCTGCAAAAATTAAAGCACGGAAAACTCAATTCACTTAGCTAAAATATTAATAACAATACCTAATAACTGAATATTAACCTTTAAAAGGTGACATGTTGTATTATTAAAATAATATATTGTTTTGTTTTTATTTGTCGATCAGTTTCCTCATGTGATATATAAACGAGTATTTTTAATGTTTTAAATATTTTTTTTTATTTCTTGTGCTTTTGTATCATATATTACATTTGAAACTAATTTGTAATACTGTTAGAATATATTTTTGTTTTCTATAAGTTCTATAAGTTTATAATTATGTTATATACCTCAATGAAAAAATACTTGTATGGCTTATGGCTTGTACTTGTAAAATATAAAAATGAAAATAAATTTATGAAAATACTTTTTTAAATTATTTTTCAATAGTGGATAATAATACTTAACTTAACCCGTATCTGTACTCACATATGAGAGCAATACAAATTTGGAGCGTTATTTTAAATTTGCACAAGCCAAAAGTGCTAGGCGCGGGCCTGACTCTTCTACTATATATTTTTGAAGATAAGAGTTATTTAAGTGTTGACGTACATGAGAAATGAGCTCAGGCATGCATAAACCAACAGTCATGCCTTATTGCTAGCGAGATAGTTTCCAATAATAATTGCAAATGAATTGACGTAACGGTTACCGTTCAATCTACCAGGCAATTAAAATGGTAGAAGTTGGCAATTATTCCACACCAAATATTAATCGAAAATGTATGCTGATATCTCTTCAAAATTACAGCATGTGGATTGTCATCAGTCCAAACCAAAAAATTGTGAAAATTAGTAAAACATGATATGTCTGTAAAAATAATCTTCATTATAAAGTCGAATATGGTGTTAATGAAGCTGTTGTTTTGTTTGTTTTTTTTGTCAGATCTGTTTCCGAGATTTTGGAACACCCTGTATATATACTAAACCGTATTTACGTTTGATATTAAATCTCTAAACCAAATGTTTTTTTTATTTTTAAATTATACCTTTCGTACGGTAAAGTATGTTCCACCTTTCTCTAATTGTTAAGTTTCTTTCTTTTCCTTCTAAACTTTAATTATTGTTATAGTTTGTCCTCACAAAAATATTGCTATTAGAAAACTGCATTTTTAAGTTTTGTTTGAGAAAAGGAATAATCTGTCATTAATGTGAGCGTAATTGCATTACAGTCTGACATTCATGGCGATTCAATCAAACATTGCAAAAAAAATTAGCGGATCGTCAGTTGGGCATTAAAGTTTAATATTATTGCAATAACCTAACATCCACAGATAGGGTGAAATGCTTTAAAATTACATTAATTTGACAAATAATTTTAAATTTTTTTAATGCAAACGGTCGTCAGTCAGTTCTGTATAGCTACAAAAAATAACACTATACATGATCAGAATTATATTGGTGTAAAGACAGAAAAAGGTCTTTTTTGTAGTAAACACCAATATAATAATATTTTTTTTCTATTAGGTAGAATATGTATTTTAAATTATAAGAACTCAGTAATTTATGTATAAGGATAGTTCAAATTTCCCGCCGCGTATTTTATATATAGAACATAGCTGTCGGATACCATAAAGACGTGTCCTTGTTTTCTCTTTAGAGGGGGGTTTTATTACTTTTATATCAATAATTTGTAGAAGATTTCAAAACTGAAAAAAGTTCTATCAAACACTATGAAACTACTGATATCTGAAATAAATACTTATTGCCAACATAGAAACAATACCCAAACTCTACTCTCTCCATTTGTTGCTTGAATGACTACGCCAACGAGAAAAAACGTCATAATTAATCTGCATTTTAAAAACTATAAGTGTCCTGTAATATGTGTATCTTACAACCAAATTGTAATAGTTGTACAAAAAACAAAAGAAATACAAAAAAAGAAAAATAATGTATGTATTTAGACTCTAATTAAAGAAAGTTGATAAAAACTGTTGAATCTTTATAGTGTGTGTTTGAAAGATTATCATGTTTACATCATTTATTATAGATTCAACGTTTGCGCAACTAATTTGAATAAAGCATTTGCATGTTTTATATATCCAAGCGTTGATATAGGAAAGAATTTTGTTTAGATTTTATCTTTTTGATATATTTTGAGGTCTACTGCTTTAACTACTTTATTTATGGATATTAGTATTTTTAGTCACGCTAGTTGGCTTTTAACTAATAACTTCTTCATATTTTGCATAAATGTTACTTATAACGTTCAATTCGAGAAAATTGAATAATTCGTTATAATTAAGTTTCCAGCAGCGTGTCTAAATAACAAACTAATTAGTTTGTGCCTTGTGAGAAACCATTCACGAATAATCTTGAAAAGAAAAAAATTATACAGGTAGTCGGTCGATATGAAAACATATTAAATGTAATATTAATAATGTATAGCGTTACAGAGCGGTTCTTTTGAGACCAGAAGAAGGTTACAAGGAGAAAAGTTTAGACAAAATGGTCTCATACATCATTATATCTGACACGTTTATATTTAAACAAAGATATAGCCTAACGAATTCCGTTATAAAAATAATAAACTATTACCAACCTTTTATCAAAAAGTTTTGTTAACGCACGTACGAATTCAAAAAGTAATTTCATGTAAATAAATATTTTGAGATGTGTTTATTAGTCGTATAGTATATTGTGTTAGATGTGTCAAATGAAAATTTCGTCGTTTAATTGTAACTAAATCATTATTTTTTTACTTTTTAGTGCATTTTATTTGATACATATAACTTTTTTGAAATCGTTTTTTTTTGTTTAAAATTTTTTTATAGTAGCCCATCTGAGTTTGTAAAGTAGAAAATTTCATCGATTTAGTATCGATTTTAACCGTCCAATAAAATTTTACATGTTCATTTAATATTGTAAGTAACGAGTACACGATTAAATAAGCTCGTACGAAAAACAGTAATAAGTAAATACCTCTCAAGCACAAAGCCTCTTGAGCTGATAAAATCTTACCCGTACCATAAAATCTTCTTTAGTTTATAGCACTTTTTACTTATTTTTTCCACCAAAAAAATTTCAATGAAATCAAATTTTAAATATTTTTTTTTAAATCTAAAATCCAGAGTTGAACTAACTAGACACGGATAATATAGGAGATTTTTACCAAGAAGCAAACACGAAAATGTATAATATCATATACTATAACTACAGTAATCGTGTATGCGATTAGTAATATATGTTAAAGCTATCCGTTATTTCTATGCTAATCTTATATTCCTCTAGTTACTAAAAATCAACTATTTTGTGGTTTTTATACACAAAACACCCATTCTCATTTTTCTGCAAGGGCGAAATTGACATATGACAATGCTAAAAACAACTTAATGCAATCAGTTTTTTAATAATGATTGCTTATTGACCTTCTTCTGAATAATATATAAATCATGTTTAAGTAAAATCAATCAAAAATTATTAGCAACTTACCATTACGTAGTGTCTTTGAATTTCAATTTTTTCACTGGCTAATTTTTCACATTCCAATTTTAAACTGAAACAAAAAAAATATAATTAAACATTGCATTATACCAAACGTTGTACTTGTACTACCAAAAACGTTAAAACAAACTCAACTTCTTCTAAGGATTTGTTGTTAATCACCAAACAAATACAACGGTATTATTAATTAAATTCTTTTTTAACGACAGACATCGATTGAATCAACATTGTTACTATTAAATATTTTAGTTTAATTGTTTAATCCCAGTACGTGATAAACGTTGTAAAAGTATTTTAAACAATTTTCTTCATTAAAAATAATTAAAACTACTACTGATAAAATGGTAATTGATGCACCTACAAATTGTATTAGTCTTAATATTTACCTACTTAATTAAAACCGTTATGATTAATTTAAATCCAGACCGTCAATTTTTTACCGTTGCGTGCAAAAGTTGAATCTTTTGTTTGAATTTGATCTTATATGTATTAAAATTTACCTGCAATTTTTTATTTGGAATCAGTTTTTTTAACTAGAAAAAAACATATTCTAACAATATTTTTCTACATATCAATCTAATCAATGATAAAATATGATATTTTCTTAAAGTCAATCCACAGTTGTATTTTAATTATAAAACTAGTTTCAACAATTTAAATTGTCATCATCAGTTACACTAAAAAGCAAATGAATTAACAAAATAATTAAACATTTAAAAGAGCTTACACATTATATCAAATTATAAAAATTGACTGACAAACGTCAACAAATTAAAAAAATTTAAATTCAAACTGACATAAATACACAGCCATAGATGATATGAAAAGGAAAATGAATAATGAAAAAAGTAAGTTAAAATTTATTATTAAGAAGAGGAGAAATATTTAAATCAAGAATTATCTGAATTTTCATTATAAAGACGATGAATTTCAAGAATTTCAAGATGATTAAGAAAAGAACTTTTGTTACAAAAATGAAGAATATCAAACACTTGTTCTTCTTTCGCTAATCATATTTTATCTACTGGTCATTCTTTTTCTTCTGACCTTAATGTTAAATTGCTTCATTTTTGTAACAAAAGTTCTTTTCTTAATCATCCTGACATTCTTGAAATTTATCGTCTTTATAATGAAAATTCAGATAATTGTCTTAATGAAATTTTTAATTTAAATATTTCTCCTCTTCTTAATAATAAATTTTAACTTACTTTTTTCAGTTTTTATTTTCCTTTTCATATCACATAATATGACTGTGTATTTAATGTCAGTTTGAATTTAAAATTTTTTAATTTGTTGACGTTTGCCAGTCAATTTTTATAATTTGATATGTGTAAGCTCTTTTAAATGTTTATTTATTTTGTTATTTCATTTGATTTTTAGTGTAACTGATGATGACGATTTAAATTGTTCAAACTAGTTTTATAATTAAAATACCACTGTGGATTGACTAAGAAAATATCATATTTTATTACAATTTCTCCACTTAGAGAGATGAATTACTTTAACTATACTAATCAATGATGTAAAGACTTAGGTGAAGATTATCAAATATATTTTAAATATTAATATTAAAAAAGAAATAACGTGGAACATAAAATATGTTTATATAGAATGTTTATATATCTAAGAAGAAATCAAATACACACTAATAAACATTTCATTAACTTTACAATAACAATTAAGTTCATTAAGCTTCAAGCGAATACTTGGTTAAAAACTAGTACAAAACACATCATTTAAAATAGTCAAACAAGTGAAAAAACAGACTATTTTTAGAAAGCGATATAAAAAAAATTAAAGTTGAAATACTGCCTTTTTAAAATATACATATTTAGTTATTGGTTCAACCGTTCAACCTTTTAAAATAAAACACAAAATTATTTTTTTATAAAACGTAGCAACAATCAAATTTGCTTTTTTGTAAACATTGTAACAGTACTGACACAAGTATAAAGTACGAAGGTCTTGTACAAATAATATATGTATACTTTTATCTTTTTAAATATCGTTATAACGAAAATAAAAATTCTTGTCTTTAAATATTTAAATTTTGACAAGAATTGACCATCTGTTTTTAACGACTTGTTTATCTATAAGTTCATTAACAAGTTTTGCACATGCCATGTTTGTGAATTATTTTAAATACATTTTAAAATTAAAATAAACGTTTATAAATTATTTAGAATTGCCACCGTAGTAACATTAAGCAAATTAGTAGTTTCACTTAAAAAGAAAGAGAAAATACGTTTTCCATGTTAATATTGTATCTAACAATTTATTGTTTTTTTTATCAACAGACGTTTTTTATTGTTGTAATATAATGATTTTACGTCAGTTGTATTTTCATTTAATATTTACGGTCAATAAAATCTGTTAATTGATGTAAGAAGATTCTGAAACCAAATCATAAAAGCCATCTTGTAATTATTCCGTTGAGTATTATTGACTGTACAATCTAATCCTTAATAAAATTACTATTAATTCATTTAAATGTTATACGCAAAACTAAAGCAAATTCAAAAACCATTTCGATCACACACTCCTTTTAGTTGTATAGACTTAAAATGTCTTTCCTTTTTACTCTTATTCCGATAGGATTGTGCACTATTGAGATGGTTACAATACTACAGCACTATTTCCAACTCTGCATACAAAAGCTCTTTCCATAAATCTTTACCTAGATCAGTGGTTCCCAAAGTAGGCGCTACGGAACCCCTGGTGTACCTGGGATCATTCAGGTTTAATATAAAATTAAAAAAATGTGAGACATTATTATTAAAAGAAAAGTTAAAATAAATAACAACGAATAAATTATTATTAGCGATTTTTATGTCATAAGTAAAATATAAATATAGACAAGTGCATAAAATACAAGTAATAACAGGCATCGCGGTCAGTCACCCCTATCTGTACAAGTTTATACACGAAAGCAATAAAGTTAATAATCTGAACTACAAAACAGTCGTGCCTCTAATCAACAATTTAGTTCTATGTTATGCCTGGCGTAAAGTGCATACAACAAATTTTGCTAGTCTTGGACAAAAAGATGTATATAATTTTTTGTATTCTTACGCAGCGTACTTTCGTTACGTATATTTGAATAAAATTGATATCTTTTTTTAATTTAATTTTATTTAAGCAGAGTTATAGTTTTGTTCAAGTTGATTAAAAAAAAATATATATCACAGAGATCAGTACAGTAGCCTTAACATTCATTAAGAATTTCTATTTTATTAAAAAATTAAGTAAGGATTGCAAGTTTTTCTAACACAGATGTGTTTCTAAAGAATATATTATTAAGATTCTGTAAAGGAAGTTAAACATATAGGGTTTTATAATTTAGTATAATGCATCTTAAAAATTATAACTTAATAATTTATATTTTTGTTTATTTTGTTTATATCCGCGAATAACCAAATCTGAATGTTTGGAATTACTGTATATTGCTGTTTTATTATATTCGGTTGTTGATTAACTTTTAAAATATTGTATTTGTATATTAATAATTTCTTTGCTGCGAAAAAATAGTTGATTCGGATTTTTTTAGACGCGTCAGATTACAACTTTTGCTACTTATCTGAAAATAATACGTTGACACTAAAGCTAGGTAAAAAGCTTTTTGTTATTGCAACTACTCAGAAAATCCACGTCGCGGTGTAAAACTAACGTCTGCTTACTATTAAGCTTGTTGGACATGTTATAAGAACGCCACAAGGGTGCAGAGAATAACCTTTTAGAATATGGTGTACTGTACTATGGAATAAGTTAATTTGCTAGTTAATTCCCTAGTGCTACTTCGGGGACAATTTTCTACAATTTGCAATACCTGTACATACGAGTAGATTAAAGAAAAACAACTATTTAAATTTTGATTTTATTGAAAATATTTATTGTTTTACTTGTTCTTCAGCTGCTAGTACACGAGGTAGTCTTTCTCGCCCATGACCTTCGTAGGTAGGAATAACCATTGATTACGAATAACACCTCCATTTTTCACACACTCCCCAAAATAAAGTTTTATTAAAGCAATTCACACAAATAATTTAGCAACTGAAAAAATTGAGGCAGAAATAAAGTTTAATTAGTTGAAATATTGTTTTAGTTACAAGATAATTGTAATCGAGTATAAAAAAGTAAATTTTGTTAAGTTAGGTCAGTGTCAAAACGAAGATTGATAATTATTTATTTATTGTGATTATTTTATTAACGATTCATTTTGTAGATATTTGAGAATTTAAAAAAAATCTACACAATACGTTTTAAAATGCAAAGCTCTCAGAATTTACCGCATAGTTAAAGTCAACAGCCAATCTCCATTTATTTAAGTAGTCAGGACCGGTCTGAAAATTTAATTAAAAATATCTCGAAAATCGGTCACTTTAGACTAAATCTCTAAAGAAAAAATTTCTTTGAGTTTGTAGTAGAAACAAACGTGGAATGAGTTATATTTCCTGTCATACCTAAAGTCAAAATATAATGGACAAACTTACGATAACATAAACTGATGACTGGTCATAAGATAAAGTGACCTTATCAACGAATGAATTTTTGGTTTACAATACATATGATGAGTATGTAGAACACATTTATATAATTGTCTATAATTTATTTATCACTTAATGCTTGGTAAAGAATGGCCATGACACTAATCTTTTCCTAACTTCTGTACGCTTCTGTTGAGTTGAATAAATAATTTTTAAGTTATTTATTTAAATATGTAGTTGAATTACTAGAACCAAAAAAAAAAACAAAAAACACCGAAAAAAAACAACAACCGGACCGTTTGCGTCTATAGGAACCTAAACCGGAACCGTTAAAAAAATTAAGTTAAATTAGAACCGTACCGGAACCGTTATTACGTTTCGGTCCAGGTCCATGAGTATAAGTGAGCTGAAAAGAAGATGCAGACAATACAGTGTTTAATATATGAAATATGGCTCATTCCGTCACCAGGAAATAGTACTTTACCTATGTGTCAACTATGTAATAAAAAGATGTCAAACCATTCAATGAAATCTTCTAAGCTTAAGGAACATTTAATAAAAATCCATAGTGACAAAAAAGAGAAGGATTTACGTTTTTTCAAAAAATCAAAAAAAATATCTGAAAACACCGACATTGCAAGAACTCATAGGAACACATCTAAGAGAGATAACAATGGACTGTGTACTTCTTAAGGATCGACAAAATGACTCAGCGTGTAAAAAACTCTTTATGTGACTACTTAAAAACATCTGAATCCTTTATACAGCTTGACGAGCCAAACCTACCAGAAAACGAAGCCTTACTTTTAGCTTATGTGAGAATTGTAAAAGCAGAAAAATTTTTCCAAGAATTTTTATTTGATGTAGCACTGTTTACCGGGTGTTGCCGCGTCACAAAACGTTTACTTAACGTTTCGCTGATCATGCGTTCAGCTTCTTTAGAAGTTTCTAAAGACTGATGTTTTCGTCTTGCGTTCCTCGGCTCCGCTTTGTGACGCGGCAACACCCGGAAAACAGTGCTACATTAAACAACGGCCGTGAAAGCTTGCATTCTACAATTGTTATTTGCCAGAGATTTGAATACATTTTTCACTAAGATATTCCCGGCTGGGTGTTGAACCCTTTTTTAAGTAGTCAAACTCAAAGCATAAATACATACTAATACAAGAACAACTTATTGAATTATCCACAAATGAGGATCTAAAACCTTTGTTTGAACAAGAATATACAACTTCTGGTTACAAAAATAGATCCCAAGTTTATTTCCAGCATTATAGGTTATTGTACAGAAGCTGTTAATTGCTTTTCTGTCTTTCTATTTGGTAGAACGTAAATTCAGTGCCGTTATGAGCCTCTTCTCAAAAAAAGTTATGATTTAAATAAATACTTCTTCAACAAAATGTTTTATTGGTATTTTATTTTTACGTCACCATTTACCATTCAAAACATCAAAGTTAAATTTGTAATTTTTCTATTATGTAGTTTTTTTACTATATAAAGGGGTCCGTGGTCAAAAAAGTTTAGGAACCACTGACCTAGACACTATGCTTTAAGATATATCCAAACTTTTTAGTTATTTTTTTAATACATACAGTAACCTCGGACACGATGACCTAGTTTAAAAAACATATATGACAAAACCTAGAAATGATTATTTTTGGTGACTATCACTACTTAGATCTTGTGTTAATATGTGGTACAAGTCTTACAACGAAGCAAGATACTTAAGATGCGCAGGCGAAAATAAAAGAAAGATTAATTTGCAAGAAAAGCACAGTACGGGATAGCAGTCGTGTTTAACAAAATACAATAAAGTACAACCAAAGAAAACACCTATGAATGCTGCATACAGAATCAGCCCCCACATCTATATGTTGAAAATTCTAATGCGCATTCAACCATTAAGTATCTTTCTTCGTTGTAAGACTTGTATATACAGATACAATACTAGAAAGGTAGAAACCTCCAATTAAAATTCTAAAAATTATTTATTTATTAAGAATTATAAAAAACTGCAAGTCATTTATCTCGACTGTTGAGTTGATCACAAAATTTAAACAAAAAGTTACACTTAATTTAAATATAATTGATTTACTAAACGTGAAAATAAAAAAAACTTGCTATTTACTTATTTCTTCTAAAACGTTGTATTACCATATGTCTCACACGTGTCTAAAATAACATTTTTCCAAAAACTATCTTTTGTAAATTATGCATTATAATCAATTTTATTGTTTCGATCACTGTTGAACTTTTTAGCGAAACCTACCACAAAAACTTAAGAAATTACATGATTGGCTAATTTAAACTGAAAGCGAAATCAGCGCTTGTTAGCGTGATGAACTGGTCAAATATTTTTAGGTTAAACTGCCAGCGTTAATTTTAAATTGAGGTTTGCATTTGTATAAGACGTAATATTTCTGTTTAATTTGTTTTAACTTACTTTACTTTGGTAGATGTCTGTAAATCAAGAGACCTATATTAGATACTCTTGCTATTCAAACGAGAACTGCATTTAGCCGTCTTCTTCGTTTAAGTTTTCTACGGAATGAACCACCCACGACGTATAAAACTATGAGTTGCATTAGTTTAGATAAAAATTTACCGATTTTTTAACAAATAACGTCGAATACTCTAATCAAAGACTATATATATGTTAGTAGTAAACAAATAAAAAATGTTTTATATCTTTGTTATCCACGTTATTTTTTGCAGTTATGGTAAAAGAAGTCGCAAGTTTTGTGAAAAACATAAAATCGTAGTATAGTAAAAACAATTCCTTTCCCAAATAAAGTTAAAAAATGATTAGAGAAAAAATATTGCTTGAATGAAACTTGGGTGAATATAGGTCATGTTACTTCACAGTTTGGATAGATACGATTATTGAAACAGCAAAACAGATCTTCGTTTATGGCCTACCTAGTGGACTGAGAAATCCTTTTGGTAAAGGAAAACTATAAATTGTTTTACATATGGCATCATATGATTGCTTATTTTTGAATCAAAGGAAACTGTCGATTACCAGAAAATGAACGCAGATGCTTTTGAAAGCTTACAAGTTGCTTGTATATCTTGCCATGATTTTCCAGAATTTCCTTTTGAATAAATCCAAGTTTCGTCCATGAAAACAACTTCTAGTTTGATGGTGATTTTAAATTATTTATGTAGCCCTTTAGAAATTTAGGCGAAGTTGTGCTACGCTGGTTTTTTCAACTAAAGCTCTACGATTAGATTCCTTCTTAATCTTGAAGCCCCTTTCCATGTAGTGTACGATTCAAACTGCTATCACTCAACAAAATATGATTGTCTCGAACTTCAGCATTTAAAGTTTTAATTGTAACATTTTTTCTGTAATACGAGGAAGTTTGAAAAACTGAAATTTTTTTTTAAACACTGACTTACTTTGAGAATATATGTTGTACAATGTATTTCTTATAATCATTTTTGAAGTATCAGGTATATTTTCAATTTTTGTTTTATTTCGTGGTCTTTTTTTACCAGGACTCGATAGTACGGGATTAAGTGTACTTCTTGCCTTGATTCGTTTAACAAAAGAAACACAAGTCCCTAAAGCATTAACTACACGCTGTCGTTAATAAATGGTTAATCACAATCACTATTTAAGACATGAGCCTTACCTCTCGCACAGAAGAGAATGATATTAAAGATCCATTGTTTACCTTCTCCCTTTCAAAGTAGTTCAATAAACTCAACACAAATTGTTGAGATTGAGAACGTAAAGATTTACCACTAACAGACATTTTTATACTTATTAAAACACACAAAAGTTCTAAAAAGAACTGACAAAAATACAACAGAAATAAAGAATAATAATCTCGTAAACAAGTTACAGAAGTTATAAATTTAAGCCGGTAAGGTAGTTTCCAGTAAATAATACAAAGTTACTAAGTTAGTCAAATTCATTGTGTGGTGTAATACAAATACAAAATTACTTATATACTAACCTCTCTTTCTATCGCACACAATTATGTGTAAGTCTTTACTTATAGGCACAGTCAAGCGTGTTTCTGTCATTGTCTGAATCATATACATAAATTACAGTAAAAATAGTTTAATCGTCCTTAATAAATTCTTACATCGATGACGTAGGTTTCTTCTTTCCTGATTCCGGTAATACAACACATAGTTAATGTGAAACAAAAAATGTGGCAGATAAACCTTACATTAGGAACCGTAGTTGGAACCACTGATCATTTCTTTGAATTGTGTTGAATCTTCTACATCAGACTCTGAAGAATCTACATAAATTTTTATTTAAAGTTTATGTAAACATTTAATTTATTTGCTTACAGTTTCCTATTTGTAAATATGTACTTAAATGTGAATTGCAAATTTTAAATATTTTGTAATTGTATTTAAATGTACATATATAGGATAAACTTAATAATTGTTTATTATCCGTACTCAAATCAATTCTATTTAATTTATACTAGCATTTAGTTATAGCAAGTTTAGAATTTAAAATTTTGTTAAAACGATACCTTTGTTTGTATTTTACAAAGAGGACACCACAGCGTTATTCACTTTCACAATTAATTCGTATTTTTTTGATTTCTCATCTAGAATATTATTATCATTTTTGTTCGACGTTCCTTTCTACATCAATCATCTATAGCACAGGTTACAAAATCAATATGTTTTCTGAAAATCAGAATCAGATATATTTTTCTGTTGTTAAATTTGTTATCAGTTTATGCAATACGTCATAATCAGCCATAGAAATACCAAATTTTAAACTGCCCTAAACATTTTTTCTTCACTTACAATTACAATACTTTAAAAACCCTCCTAATTTGAACTAGTAATCTACTAGACATTAATAAATAAATAAATAAATTTTTTATTTGCCCAATGGACCATTGACAAATGGTATAAGACAAGTCAAAATTTACCTTAAATAATCTGTCTTTACTCTAACAGCTAAACACTACTTTAAATTAAGTGTAAAACTGAAATATTCTTCTAGTGTGTAAAAAGCATTATATACTAACATTTTTTTAATTTATTTTTTAAAGTTTATTGCTTTTACAGGATACTTAAGCGTGACTGGAAGCGGATTATATAACAAAGCACCAATGTAGTAGAATTGTTTCTAATGTATTTCGTACTTGAAGTTATTTCCATGTCCAGTTTAATATAAATGATGCTGATTCAGTCCACAAAACTTACTCCTATTACTATCAACAAAACTTAAAATTTCTAAAATGTAGATACAATATCTAGTTAATTTTTTTTATTTTTTGAACATTTCTCTGCACGATGTATTACTTTTTAGTCCTAAAATAGTTCTGAGTGCTTGTTTTTGTAGTAAAAAAACACGTCGACTAAGTTTTCTATTTACGCAGCAAATAATATCGTATCTAATTGTTGACTCAACGTGCGAATCTTAAAATGTAATCGATGCATCTAAATTTACCAGTTGTTTTAATCTTTTAATTCTTACGAAAACTGCACCATTCATAAAATTTTTCAAATATACATCATTTTTTTTCTAGTTTTTGTCACAAATACCACTCTACCAGACCACATAACAAGATGCCTGTATCCAACCAAACACGTACATTAACTTTACACTATTTAAAATCTCAATTTTTACATATAAAAACTCATTACATTCCTAAAATTATTGATTTGTATCAATTATGTATTCCATAAAGTATTTTTTATATAACATTAAATAAAAAATAATTAAATTAAATAAATAAAGTTTTAAGAAACTATTCCAATCTAATCTTTTATAAAATATTTTGTCTAGTTTTCATTAAAAAAATTATTTTATCTAACACCGAATCCAATAAGACAAATGTTTTCAAACATGGTACCGCACAAGTCAAAATCAATAAAAAACAAATTCTATTTTTTGTTTTCGTACCTACTAATCAATAAACGACAAAAGAACCAAAAATCTTACTTACTTATGGTATTGAGCTTGAAGAAAATTAAATTCTTCTTTGATCCTATCACAAGATTCTCCTACTGTAAATTTAAATGGTTGTCCAGGCTGAGGGGGTCCCTGTAAAAGACATTAATAATATAAGTAATGTAATATGATAAATTATAAAACCATTTTTAAATATATTTCGATGTAACAATAACGATTTAACTTGGGTATTCATACAAGAAAAATATAGCTGCTATATATTTTAAATGTAAATATGAGTGCAATGAAAAACAAACAAAGGAATAATAATCGTAATATTTGTAGAACAGATTGAAAATATAATGCAAATAGAATGACAAAATACATATACAATATTTGCTTTAGTTTAGTCTAGCAATATTTATTTTCTCCACTAAAACCATATTGATATTCTAGAATCTCAATTACTCGTTGCTATGCATATTGTCGTAGGTTTATTAGTCTTTGTTTTGTACTTCATACCGATAATACTTCAATTACGTGTATTCTTGCTTCATCGGTTCAACTTGAGACGCATTTCGATATTGCTTTGTAGAGCTATTATTTTTATTGATAGCTTGAAACTTGTGTAATGCTATGTGGAGTTGACAAGAATGTACGGAACTTTTTTATTGCTTTCAGATTCTGTGAAGAGCCAACGATTTATTGACTGATGCAATTGCTATTACTTCTATTGTCGTCCGTTTGGAAAATAGAAAGATAAAAATTTAGTACCTAAAATTATTAAATGTGTTACAGTTGACAAACTACTCGTAAAATTCTACGTTCAAAATTAAATCGAAATTACCGACGTCAATCTTAAGTATACAATTTAATAAACATAAACGTATGTTTGAAAAATTAACTAACAAATAATGTTTATTTGAGAAAGATAATAAGTAGTAATACTGTGTTACTCTATACTACAACACATTCCTCAATTTGTATTTTATTTTCACATTTCCGAAATGTTTTTTTTTGAAACATACAAAAACTTTAATATACTGCATTGACTAATTTTAGCTTCAATCAAAAGCACAATAGCCAGCAATTTGAAAAGCTCTTATACGCAGAAGAAAAAACTTTACTATTTACCATTAACGATATACAAATAAAACGCATACGCAAATCTAAACTGAATTACTAACTGAGTAGTTTGAGTGTTCATTTTATTCTAGTAGTACATTTGGAGTGCGTTCTATAATTATTTCTTCTGGTTCACCAAATCAACTTCGACGGTCAGTCTGCTTAATGCAACTTTACAATAAAAAAAAGTGTTCTTAAATTTCTTAGCATTTATTTATTGGGATTATGACTTAACTGTAAAGTTCTACGTCTAATCGATTCCTATGCATGTTTTTAATACAAACTATTGAAGAAAAAGCTCTCTCGTATAAACCCTAGATAGTATACAAATTCTAAACCTGTTCGTGTTAAAAAAAAACTAAAATTTTAGATTGCTGCTTAACGTTTAGTCAGTTCTGCGTTTCGCCTAATATACTCAAATGTATCTTTTCATATTATATTCCTAATCTTGGCCTTCTTAGATGTAACTTCCAAACTTTCTATATCAACCTTGCCACTCGTTTGAATTAAGAGAAACTGAAAACGCAAATCTAAGATTGCTCGTAAACCAGCATACACATAAAAAAATTGCCAGTTTAATAGGTAGGAAAAAATTAAGCTTTTTCAGTTAGTGTTTTTTAATTTTACTTTTTTTAAATAATGCAAAAAACAAAGTCAAAATTTTACATAAATTCAAATTAATTAAATATATAATTAACGTTTTAAACTTAAACAAAATTATTAAACGTCGTAATGCGTTTTTATATTCAGTGAGTTTACCTTTGACGATATGCGACGCAAATAAACATTGATAAAAAATTACGCTAAAATTCAAATGTATTATGACAGTATTAAAAATCTAGATAAAAAGTACGATGACCTGTCTATTCAGTTAACTGTTTTATCAAACGAAGATGATGATTCTATGACTTGCCAGGATTTTTTCTATAAATACCTCGAGTGCACTTCATTAGCTACAATTTTATTGTCCGATAACTCCAATTTAGCTGTAAATTCCAGTAATTTTAGCACTGAATTGGCATCAGTAACAAGCGGCACAGATGCTAAACTGCCTCGTATCTCATTAGCCTAGTTATAATTATTATAATTACATAAACTTTAAGTCCTACTACAAAACCTTAATTTCGCTTATTCACAATAACACTAGTCTTACAGATGTGGAAAAGTTCATGTATCTGAGAAGTAGCCTAAAGAATGCTGCAGCTCAAACAATTGCTAATATTTAATTCCGCCGTGAAAATTATAAGGTTGCATTTGATTTGTTACGTGAAAGTTCTGATAATCCCAAGTTAATCATCAGAAACCATATCAAGGGCATGCTGGAATTTAAACCCATGCAAACACGGAATTCATATGATATTCAGAAGCTATTCAAAAGTTAAGCGATTATAAACCTCGGTCTGTTCCCACTTTTAGTAAAATTTATGATTTTTTTTAAAAAGCAGTGTTAACTGCTAGAGGAAATACATTCCAATACTATAGACACTAATGAGTCTGGGAAAAACTTATCTTATAAACATAAACCGTCAAATTTTCAGCAATCTCTCGTGGTTATCTCCAAAACGGCGTCATGTTTAATTTATACATTTTACTAACCATTATAATAAACTTTTGGCCCTTTCTGCCGTACAAAGAATTAAAAAGGTGAACGAACTCAAAATTGGTAAAAATTGTTTGAGACATGCCGGCTCATCTCATTGCAATTCTAAATACATTTATAGGATACATTATAAAAGACACAATACTTTGTTACACTTAAATAAGATGAATTTAGAAACAATACCAAAAACCTGTAGTAGTTAGTTACCTTCTTCTTCATTGATCGAGGTCAATAGTTTTTCTAATGTTAATCTTACGGCCGATACTACAGCCACCGTTTTATCCTGCTTTCAAAGTAATGATGTTCTTCAACAGCGTCTATTATTGTTATATTTAGAAACCATACCTGACACTCAGCTACAGTCATTATGGATAATGGTAGCCACTCAAACTTTATTACCGAGGAATTAGCCTCCAAACTTAATCTCAAGAAACAACCAATCAATGCGAAAATATTAGACGTTAATTCCTGTTCCGTCTAGTCAAACTCCGCTGTTGAATTTGAAATTGCATCTAAAAATAATGAATTTCACACCAAGTTAGATTGTCTAACCATTCCAAAAATTTCTGAAAACATCCCAATACGCTCATTAAACAAGTATAGTTTAGACATACCGTATGATGATTTTAACCAATCCCGCCCGGTAGGTATCCTTATCAGTGCAGGTGATTTCTATAGTTTCTTGTGCGTGGGTCAAATATCTTTGAATAAACATAAGCTAATCCTACAAAAACCTTTTTTAAACTGAATCGTTGCTGGTCCGTATCATGATAATGAAACGTTCGAGAAGTTATCCGCAAATTCAAGAGCCTTTTCGAAGTTGTTATACATCTTCTAGAAGATATACCGAAAGATAGGGAACACTCGAAAAGGATTTCCAAATTTGTATAAATACCGAAGAAACAAATCGTAGGTCACTTATTGCCGTAATGCGAATACAGCAGTGTTAAGAAGATTGTTCAAGTCTAAATAAATAAGTCGTTAGCGCGTGTGTACATAAATATACGGAGACAAATCTTGTACGTGATTTCAGTGTAAACAAGTGTGTGAAGCTATCCGCGGACTTTATCTTATCTTCGTGTAAGTAATATAAATTAGTCTAACTGTTTTTATTAAATATTATTAGATTTAATTAGTTCGGTTAATTTACAAGTGTACATATTTCTAGTATAAGTAAAACATATTTTTAACCGTTTAAATAAATTAGTAGTTAATAATAAAATTCGATACAATAAGATTTTAAACCAATTGTCTTATTCTAATTTGATTATAAATCCAATTGATAATTCTTTTGACTCTCTAAACGAATTAATGAAATTGTTTTGGACATTAGAAGATATTCATCCACAGAATCCTTTATCAAAGCTTTCAATACAAGGAAGATTTTGTGAGCAACATTTCGATGACACAGTTGCTCGCGATCAAAATGGCCGATTTTCGGTATCCATCCCTTTTAATTCAAATTTGTAGAAACTAAGCGATTCTAAAAAACAAACTGTTTCTCGAGTCATAGAATTAGAAAAAAGGTTAATAAAATAGCCGAATATCGTAACTTCAGGAATAAATACCTGGGTTTAGGTCATATGCGTGAAATTTCACAAGATACAGTCGATGAAACATTTTGTACAATAAAAACATTAAACACTCCTGTTTTGTCAAAAACGTTTCTGCTTGCTACATGCCACAGCACGCGGTTATTAAGTCTGGTTCACTAACTACCGATACCCGGGTGGTATTCGATGGTAGCCCCAAGTCATCATCTAATTCTTCTATCAACGACTACCAAATAGTTGGCCCTCAGATACAGTCTAATCTTTTTTCTATCCTCTTGTGTTTGAGACAACATAAGAATGCATCGACTGGTGATATAGAAAAGATGCATCGTAAGGTTTTGATTCACCCGTCAGAAAGAAAGTTCCAAATGCAAACCATAACATATGGTACTGCAAGCGCTAGATATCTCGCTAACAAATGTCTCCAGCGAATAGCAGATTTGAATGCTCTTCAATACCGTAAAGTTGCTAATGTTGTGAAACATGATTTTTACATGGACGATCTTAAGAAAGCCAACACACCCAAAGAAGTATTATAGTTTCAAACTGAGCTTACGCTAGAGTTGGAAGGTGCCGGTTTCCCCATACGAGAGCTATTCTATCTATAGTGTTAAAGCAAATACATTTTATTTCTAAGATTTAGTAAATGCGCTCATTTTTGATGATTTATGGTTCTTTGAATGTAGTATTTAGCGTCATAAATAAACTGTAAGGAATTATAGAAATTCCTGAAATTAACGCATTGTGTATATAAGCCGTGACCTTCATTACCATTGGTTGCAAGGAAAAATTCATTAGGTTTTCCACCAATACAGTAACGAGTAGTATTTTCTTTTAAGTTGTAATAGTCGTAAGTTTTTAGTATTAAGTAGTCACTCTCATGTTCAACACATGTTTAATAAAAATAACTTTAAATGTGTGAATCTACAGTCCGTTTTATTTTTTCGAACTAGAGTAATCAACATATAGTATATAGTATCCCAGTTATTCGATTCTCTAGGATTAATATCACTAATTTTCATTCTAGGTAAGATTCTTATTCAACGCCTTTAAAGCTTAAAGGTTTCTTAGAATGAAAACTTACCCGAGGAAATAAACACTCAGTAGAGCACTTTTATTAATCTGGCTTTTTTAAATTTACTAACCATACAAGGTTATACCGCAGTTACAAATTTCGTAAAATTTGAGCTTGATGGGTTTTGTGACAGTAGTTCTCAAGCATATGATGCCTGTATTTATGTTAGGGCGATTGATTGCCACAGTAATGGCAATGTCACCTTACTTTCCTCCAAATCACGTGTCGCTCTTTTAAACGGATCTACAATTCCACGGCTAAAGTTATGTGCAGCCGTCCTCCTAACTCAGTTAACCCATAAGATAAAATCTTCTATTACGTTAGAATTCTAGTCAGTCTGGTTATGATCAGAGTCCTCAATAGTGCTGAGTTGGATAAAGTCTCCCGCTAACAAATATAAAACTTTTGTGTCAAACAGAGTAGCATTCATCCAAGAATTCAATAGTCCTTTCCAATGGTGTCATGTTCTTTCTAAGCACAATCCAGCTGATTTCATATGTAGAAAATGCCAAATTTTCGATTTGGTAAACAATACACTCTGGAGGCAGGGTCCAACGTTTTTGATAACACCCGAAAACCGTGGCCAGTCTTACGGAAAGTACATGATAGTTCCTCTGTTAATGAACTTAGGAAAAACGGTGAGTTTACGTTGACCCTCCTTAATTCTGCATCGTCCTCTTTCTATATTTAGTACGTTTTTTTCACTATCTAAACTTAAAAGAATAGTATCTTAGGTCTTTCAATTTTGCAATAATGCTCGTCAAACAAAACCTAAACAAATCTTAGCCAGCTTACAAACGTTTCTTAGCTGAAATAGCGTTGTTAATGACCGAACGACCCTTAAAGGCCTCTTTAAATATTGTACTGACTAATCTCTTTATAAACGAGTTGGTGGAAGATTAGACTACGCGTTCCATAAAAAAATCCTAATATTAATTCCAAAGAATCATTTTTTAACTGTCTTAATTGTCAAAGACTGTCACTTATACGAGAGTATAATTGGACCATATCTGGTCGTAATACGGCTAGCAAAATTATTAGAAACTGCGCTATTTGTTTTCGAACTAATACGAGATCTTATGAACTCATGATGGCTGACTTACCAGTTTATCGAACTCTTTACAGTACCCCAGTATTTTCTCAAGTCGGTTTGGATTTTGCCAATCCCATCTTAATTAAAGACCGTAAGTTACGAAATGCCAAGGAAGTCAAGGCGTATATTTGTTTATTTGTATGCCTCGTTAACAACGGTATTTAGATGGTTTATTGGACATAGAGAAATACCAACTTTGGTGTTATTGGATAATGCTACTAATTTTAGAAGCGTTGTTAGAGCAAATTACTTTAAGAGTAGCCAAAACGCATTTAAAAGACACACATCTATTACTTATAAGGATTTATCTACTATACTACCCGCTCTCAACCGTACCAACTGATCTAAACCCTTTGACGCCTGGTCACTTCCTAATTGCTCGTTTCTTGTGTGCCTTACTGAACTGTAACGTTACACAAATAAAAGAGAGTCGACTACGATTATACCAACGTCTTCAACAATTAAATCAACACTTATAGCAAAGAGGAAGTCTAGAGGTGATCCCCAAATTGCAAAGAAGAACAAATTCGTACCTTAGTTTAAATAAAAGAAATAAATTTTCCTCTACTACAATGGCAACTTGAAAAAGTTGCTTAAGATCACCCATCGCCGGACATCATCCGCACAGTTTCCGTTAAAATTCGGAACGGTCGGTCCCATTATCTAGTCTATGTGCTCTAGCCAATGAGTAAAATGTTAACTAATTATAAAAAAATATGTCTGTAGACTAAATGTGCTAAGCCACCTTAATGTGATACCGTTCAGTAGATAAAAGAAAAAAAGATTGAACCAATCTTTTACCACCAGTTTGCGCGTTACTCGCTTTCCTCCGAGTACTGCATATCATCACAACAATTTAAAACAGTTAGAATAAATCAGTACAATTTTCACTGATCGCTTGAAAGAACCATAGCGCATTATAGTATTTTTCATCTTGCCTACCTGATTCACACCGTTTAGATTTAATTGGCGCAATTAATTTCAAACTTTTTTTTGGTAAAGGTTTGACGAAACGTCCACATCGCCTATTGGGAACGATAAAACACAAAATTTGATTGCCTTCGACAGCAATGGAACGTCACGAAACAGTCGTCAATAACCATTACTATAAATTTCCGACAAAATCTATTCGGTTACAAAATGTCAAGTTATAGGGGAGAATCGTCTGGATCCGACGACGAGAGTTATCGGAGAGTAACTAATACGGCGTATCTTACATATGGCAACACCGGTCAAGCGTTAGCCGTCTTCATTTAGACGTATAAAGTTGAAGATGCGCCATCTTGACTCGAAGTGCATCACGATTCGTTTGTCAATGCGCGTTTTTTGCTTTTTTCGTTGAGAAACCCTGCATAGAACTTTGCGGAGTGACAGAGTACTAACAAGTTAGTATATTTAAACATAATATTGTTATTAACATGTAACTTAGATTTACATACTAGTCAGTTAGTTTTCGGTTGATAACTATGATTGGAGCATTTCCTTTTTCATGGCGCCTTTTTTAATTTTGGGTGTCAGTCGGGTGGTACCGGACATTTTTGTTATCATATAAAAATGCCAAATATTTGCAGAAAATGGGAGGAGGCTAAAGACGAAAAAAGCCATAAAAACATAATTTCAAAATAATTAAGTATCAGGGAAGCGAATAAATCTTATTTTCATTTTAATGAAAAAAACAGTACAAATTCTTTACAATCATGACAAAACCCTCAATAACTAACTCATGTCTTTCAGCATAGCTGAGTTCTTAAAGTTTGTGTACCAACTAGCAAAATAATTCAAATTAAAACATTGCTTTAATAAAGAAAAGAAAATGGCTTTAAAAAATGTTGTCGTAAAGATTTATCCTTGAGGACGACTGAGTCGAACAGCTTACAAAGAGATGCTGGCTTTATAAAGTGCAAGTGACCAGGTTTTTTGATCATATTTTAACATTAATTAAAAAGCATAATTTCAGTCCATGTAACATATTTAATGCCGATGAGACAGGTGTCTCTGTTGTTCACAACAATAAACTCAAAGTGTTATCAGTTAAAGAGAAAAAACAAGTGGATAAAATAAACGTCTGCTAATGGAGACAGAAATACCACAATCCGTTTTTTGTTTATCCTCGTGCACAAATCGACGAAGAGCTAAAAAAAGATGCTCCAGTGGGAAGCATTTTTGATGACCAAAAGAGTGGATGGATTACAGCCGAGGAGTTTCTTAAATGGATGAAATT
This sequence comes from Aquatica leii, assembly GCA_035610365.1. Classification (NCBI taxonomy): domain Eukaryota; kingdom Metazoa; phylum Arthropoda; class Insecta; order Coleoptera; family Lampyridae; genus Aquatica; species Aquatica leii. The sequence goes on along the minus strand of CM069433.1, from coordinate 45,467,804 downwards.
GTTTGTTAAACGAGTCAACCCTAGCAATAAAAAAAATCCTGTCTTATTAATATTAGATGAACACTCGAGTCACAAAGACCTTAATGTATTGTAATGGACTGTGTTGAGTCCATTCAAAAACGCCTAAAATGAGGCATGTGTATTGTCGATGAGAAAATCCTTAAAAATCTCTCTGAAAGACATAGCTGACCTGATTAACGTGGCATTTACAAGAATCTGCAGAATGAAGTTAGCACAATCAAGTTTTAAATGCACGGGAATTTATCTTTTTGATCGAAACGTTTTCACAGATTTAGGCTTCTCTATTGAAGAGTTGTTTTATGACTTTCCCGATTCGTTTCAGGTAAATTCAATCTTCTTTTTCCGATACCGGAAAGAGAGTGTTTCAGTTCACAACTCTTTAATCCTGAATTGCAATACTAACCACATGGAGATGATCTCTATTACCAACGTCAAAGGTAAGGTTTAATACAAAAACAAAGATAAGAACAGTTTTAAAATAAACTCAAGTAGAGAAATACGTTTTCATAGCCGTCTAATTTACCAAATATGTTATAAAAAAAATATTGTACTAAAGGAATTGTTCATAACAAAAAAAGCAATAAAGTGTAAAGAAAGATATATTAGAAACTGCTAACTTTAAATCCAAATATTAACTTTCTACCAACGTTCACAACATTACATTTGACTGATAAAGCAATAAAAATGATTAAAGTACTTTTACTTTAGCTTTTTGAATACAATATCTTATTCAGAAACTAAAACGAGATTTAAACTCTGTAAAATAGTTTATTAGATACTGCTCCCAAATAGTTGCAATTTTCCAAAGAAAATCTTATATTTAATCTAGAAAAAGGGAGCACTAACAAATAAATATTGAGGAGTTGAATTACTTAAATAATTATTTACAAAATTAATGTTTCGAATTAGTAAATGTATAAATTAAAAAAAAATATTCAACAAATTTACACAAATTAATCGACGTAATCAAAATTGTTTAATAGGCAAATCTTTCACAAAATCAATATTTGAACTGAGACGTAATATTTATAAGGAAATGATATAACTCTGTGTGCACACCTGAATGGACACATGCCAATATTTACATTGGTTAAAAGTAAACATACACGGCTCACAGTATCCTAAGATTTCTATAGATAAACCGGCACTATAGCTTTAGTTGCGTGTATGAACAAAGTCCTATACCAATATAATCTTTGTACCAATAAATATCGTGATTTTATTTGTATAAAATCGAAAGAAAAAGCGACGTGTCAAAATTCACCTTCCACGATGGCTAACAAATTAAATTCCTTTAAAAAAAAACAAAATTACATGTCTTTTTTCATGTCTATATGATGTGTTTATAAACTACTACATCAATTTTCAGATGACCATATTTCTTGTCATGTTGTTTACATTTTTTATGGCTTACCTCCTATAGAGATTAACACCTCATTGATGTTTTCTTGGTTTCGTTACTATTTCATCTAGTGACTAAATTCCCAATGGTTGTAAAAACATTTAAATTTTACTTACCTATATTTATTCCAAAAATACTAATATGTTACAAATTTCACATCGCTATTAAAAAACGTTTTAAATTAAGAAAAAAATTAACACATATTAAGAAACTTGGAAACTTAACGGTTATCTATTTAAAGTATTCAAAATTAACAGATATTTTTAGATTATGTATTAACTTTATTATTTATACAAACCGCTAAAGTAATGTATTTATATATGTATTCCCCATAGATTTTAAATATATAAGTGTTTAAAACAAAGCATAATTTTACAACTTACAGAAAAAATGTTTCTAAAGTTACTGAACTTGAGTTGGACATCAATGTTTATAAAATGACAGTTTGTAAAAAAGGAAGATTTTACTAATAATTATGTTACCGCGAGGTTCGTATATAACATTTCTGAATTTATAGCATAACTTACATATACTTGTTTTTAGCATATTATCGTATGAGTGTTAGCAGGGTGCGAATCATCGGTGGAAATGACAGAGATTTCCCCTTCTGTAATTATATTTCCCCCTTGTAAGTTAAACAAAATGTACCCTGCAAGGATGTATATTTCCTTCTGTCACTGTAAATCTAAAATAACTGTAAGTATTTTGGAAATTATAGAAGTATTTGCAAAAATCAAATCTGAGAGTACTTATTTCTTAACATATAAAAAAAATAATTTTGGAAAAATTTAGTACGAATCGATAGAAGGTAACATACACAATTTGTATGATTTCAAGGTATGAAAGCTTCGCAGTTGAACCTCACATAATTTGACAATAACTCAAAAACACGACCGTGTCAAATGGTTTACAACATCGTGCTGGTGACTTGAATTTATTTGTTTAAACCTGCAAATATACAAGAAACCACCGTTTGCGTATTTCAAAATGAGCCAAAAGCAACAAAAGTTGTTTGTTCACGCAGCGCTACAAAACACATAATCCTTATTTTTTCGGTTTCTTCTGAACATGTGGCAACGTTTACTTTAGTTTGTATACCACAATTCGTTTGCCGGAAGTCATCGATAAAACAAAAAAAAATCGAAATTGGCTCACATTCAGCACGTCAAATCATTAATTTTCTTAGGTAGTAATAATGATGAATTTATGACTAATTAACAGTATATCACTTTGCGATATTGTTGGTTTTCACACATCAAAAATAAAATACGTTGAACAGGTGCTGAAAGATTTCTAACAATAGTTCATAAAAAATCAGCTTCAGAGTAAAAAACGTTTTGCAAGTTGGTTCAAACAGATGCAAAAACGTATTGAATGACAAAAGCGAATATTTAGAAAAACAACAAATTTGTGGATTCAATGTGATGCGGTTTTTACATCGTTTTCATAATTATTTCTGGCGACCCACGTATATACGAATGAAATATTTTGTGTATTATCAGTAATTTTAATTACATATTTTTTTACATTTTATTTTTATATTAAACTAGTACAAACGTGCCAAATGATATTTTTTATTTATTAGTGGCAAGTGAGATTGCAACTATAAAACCATTATACTCAGATTTGGCAGTTTGTAGATTTTAAAATTATCTTTCATTAAAAGACTACATATTTTTTTTAAATATGCGTTACTTTGTCAGGTGGAATTGCGTCCTAAAATCTGTTCGTATTTCTAGTCCCTACTAGTTTTTTCGGCAGACAAGGCAGTTAAAAAGAGACAACTTCAATAAAACCTAAGGTAGGTAGGATCAGACCGATAAATAAGTCCCTCAAGTCCATAGGGTCACCAAACACGATTACTTGTATGTATGTCCTGATAGCTCTGAAAAAAGAAAGTTTCAGGTGCTGCTAGAAAAAAACTACTCAAAAAAAAACTTCAGTAGCAAGAAAGAGCCAAAAAACATTAAATGTCAGAGATAAAAATACTTCTCTTGGACACTAAAAGAGCTGAACTAAAGAGACAGGAGCACAAAACGCAAGCGATTTAAAAGCAGTACTCCAGACATTGTAACACAAAAAGTGGAAATGTAAAACCCTTAACCCCTTATGCCACGGATCTGTCAGATATTTAAATGCTAATTATAGCACAAAAACGTCCAAGTGTCCAAAGAATAAGCGAGTTTTATTATTACTGCTTTGATTTAAACTCTAGACTCATTAACAAACAAATAATTGGCTCCCAGATTTTAGTTAATTTAAAACACTTTCCCGTGGCGTTTTGTTTTAATCAAAGGTTGTCTAATGTGAACCCTAAAGAAAGAATCTCGACCAAATAAAAGATCAAAAACGACAAAAACTTATCTTTCTCATGAGGTAGTCTCGACTATAGACCGTAACTGACTCTTTTCCGGTTCTTGTTTAGACGCGTAAGGGGCCATTCAAGTATTACGTAAGCACTAAAGGGGGCGGGGGGTCTTTGGTCTTTTGATGACGTGGGGAATGGGGGTGGTTTAGATGGTGAATACGTCAGCAATATTTATTTATTTACTTTTCAGAGTTTCTGCAAAATTTAGTGGATTTTGATTTGAACACATGATAACCCTACTTGTCTAAATGCTTGAAAACGAAACGCATGTTCAGGGATTATTCTCAAAATAATTGATATGCTTACTCGCTCTCACGCGTTGTTTTATGATTAATTAAGTCTAGTTCACCGTTTACAAGTTCAGAAAGGTGTTAATTCTTGAAAATAATAGCTCTTAAAAATATGTGCGATAGCTGATTGGATTCGAAATAGCGAAAGAATGTGCATACGTGCATTCATTGATATGTAGCGTATCCCGTTTATACCAGCTTCTATCACAATCATTAATCAATCAATTACATAGTTAAAAAAAGATGTATATATAATACTTTCGAACTTGACGTCGAATTTTTCGCAACATACATTTAGTACTTTCTAAGTAATTGTAAATTCATTCATTCATCCAATACTAATACTCATGCTAAAGATTTCGAGACGCTTCTTGGCCTTAAAGAGTTTCCAGCATTAGCCAAACCTGTGCATGAATTTGTAAAACCAGTGGTGATCATGAGGATTGATGGAGGGCCAGATGAAAATCCGCGTTAAGTAATAGGATTTGCTATAACACTTTAAGCGACATGATCTCGATGCATTGTTTATAGCTACAAATGTTCCTGGTAGAAGTGCGCATAACCGAGTAGGGCGGAGAATGACTCCTTTTAGTCGAGAAATCGCTGGTTTGACATTGCCTCATGACAATTTTGGGTCTCATCTGGATGAGCGTGACATTACAATTAATGAATTTAATTAATGTATTAGCAGAGGTATGGAGTTCAATGGCAATTAATGGTTATTATGTTTCTGCAACATATGTATGTTGATTCGGGTGAACGAGATCTTCCTAATTTTCCAGATAGTAAATGATATTCAGAACTTGTACGTGAAAGCCAATATTTACTACAAATTGTAAAATATAGAAACACGGAATGCTGTCGTCCAAGAAATGGCTTATTTAGATTACTAAAGAACAGGTTTCTCCCACCACTAGTAAAAGTTAAACAATCTATTGATAACTTGGTTTTGGATGATGGAGGGAAATTTCTCAGTCTTCCAGTCAATTTAGTTCTATACTTACATTCTTCACTTAAAGATTTTCTGCCCTACGATTATTTTTGTCCAACGATGAAATTTAAACTAATAAGTCGAACATACAAAATGTGTGGTCTTCATCATGCTTCTGTCGAGTCATTAACTCCTCACATCGAAAAGATCCATAAAACAGTAAACACGTACACCGAAACAAGAGTAAGGCTAAGAGTGGCTGCTCGTCGTGCTAACGAATTAATGTGCATAATACAAAATTTAGACGAGTGCCAAGATATTGAATGGCTGAAAGAGAACGAAGTCAAAATTCTAAAATCACACGAAAGCGAGCAGGCGCACAGTCTCTTACATATTAATGAAACGTGGCTACTTAGATTTATTGAACGCTTTGTGTGCTTAGTTTAACACGGCCACTTTGATTGGATAGATACAATTAGATTTCCGTAAATGAGATCCTATTGGTTGTCCTGAAGGCTTAGATATATCTGACGCTGACTGTACCAATGTTTACTTAAGCATAGGAGAGAGGGGTAAAAAAGGGGGGTTAATAATTACAAAAATTCTGCTTACGTAATACTTGAATGGCCCCTAAGTAAAAAACAAGAAAAAAAGCCAAAAAACAAATATTTACAAAGTAGAGGCAAATATTAAACAAAAACGTCTGCTGATCAAGGGAACGATGAGAACCACACTCACAATAGCCATAGAAGTCTTATTTTTACTTCCACCCTTAGACCTCGTAGTAATGATGGAAGTAAGATAAACAGAATACACACATTTATTACTAGGAAATACAAACCGAAAATATACAACGTGGTGCGTAAAGAAACAATCTTAACTATGAGACCCGACTTCACAAAAGATTATCACATCTTAAAGAAGGTTAAAGTGATAATACCGTCACGAGATAAGTGGACAAAAAATACTTACCCGGGCGCGGTTAAAAAAACTATCTGGTACGCAGACGGGGCCAAACAGAAACATATATCAGACCTAAACCCGTCTTTGAAATCACCTACGATAGCGGAAAAGAAATAATCCGCAGCAAACTGCAGCAAAATATAAAACACTATAAAAAAACTCTCCAAGATTGAGACACACAAAACTCTTCCGCACTGAGCCACAATCAAAAACTCAAAAAGCACTATCAAGTACCAGTCGACAAAAGTTAAAAAACTCACAATTAACATAGCACTATGCTCTTAACAAACGTATGCATAAAATGGAACTGCAAAATGCTTGGAAGACGACGAGACTCCGCAGCATTTTCTGTGTGAATGCAAAGCATACAAAACACAACACACAACGATTTTCAGTAAACTAAGGGTAACCGATAATGAGTTGAAAAAATACTTTTGGGATAAACTTCTAGACTTCATAAACAAAACAGAATTTCTGAGAGTAATAAATCAAACGTGCACAAAATGACCAAGAAAACCGCAACGGCGCTAAACAAACCACTTCTTTAATAAAAAATAAAAATAAAAAACCTAAAACGTCGACAAAAAAGACATCTCAACCATAAACTGCTTTCAAAGTCTTACTAATAAACTTACATCACTGTAAGACAGCTTCGGCTGTTCCACAAAACTACGTAACTGTAAACCATGTTGATATTATACTGACTCAAGAACCTTTAGTTTACAAAAAGACTGCCAGAGAACTAAAAATGAGAACTTATCAAACCAAAAAAATACCCAAGAAGCATTTTAGCAAAAAAATAGTAATTACTTATTAAGCTTAGTACGAGAAACTTAATCGTAGTAAAAATAGATAAGCATAGAAGGAAAAGCAAAAAACTTCATATTGACTTCAGCATACCTGTCAGATTACCACCTAGAATACACATTAGCATAAAAGTCGTAGAATTGATACAGTTCTGTGAAAACAAACAATTGATGCTCTGCTGTTACTCCAATGTACATCATACAATTTAGAGAAACATCAAAAATAACAGATAAGACAATAAACTAGAAACTGCAAATCGACAACACAAACCTACTTTTGTCACAGAAACAAAAAGAAAAGTAACTGACGATCAGCACACCACGCGTGTGGAGTGACATAAAAGAGTGACATGTATCAACTCAACCAAATATAATAAATCCTACTATCATTCACCGGAAATGTACAAAAACCAAAAAACTTGCAACTTGAATCTTTAAGGAAAAGCTAAAACAAGGACTAGATAAATACCGATTCATACACAAACCTCAGTAGAAGTAGAACTGATTAACAATCTCATCGAACCTATCATAGATGCTTACAAGAAGAGTTGCTCGTTGAAAGTAAAAAAAAATCGACCTTTCCAAAACTTTTAATATATAAGTAAGTTATCAAAACAGCAAAAAGATCATCTTAAAAAACTACTAAAATATTGCAAAATTGCTAGAATGTGATAGATCTTAGAAAGCTTTACAGAAACACAACTAGAGTAAACTGGATTAATTGCAAAGCCACGAAAAAGTTACACTTTTCCGAAAAGAGAACTTTAGACCTGATGCTACAAACACGCTTTCCAAAAAGTACATCTATACCTGCAAACATAGTAACCAATTTGTGGCTAGCATTGGCAACACTGGCTAATATAGGACAATTGGCAACAACGCATATTTTACGCGCCGACTTCCTATCGAAGTATCTTTTAGCTTGTTTTTAGTGTTGATTAATTTATAATTTATTTTAATATGTATATAGCTTTGATGTATTAATAAATAGTAATTTAAATAAATTTATATTGTTTTAATTCAAGCAAAGCGGAGTTAAAAGTTCAAACTTTAACATACCTAAAAGCCTGATTAAAAGAGGACTAGAGATGCGTAAAATCTGCTACAAATACTGAACCTCAAAGATTTAGATGAGATATTACCAATTATACAACAGGACTTTTTATGTAATTTATACGCATTATTTAGAACTGACATAGCTACTAGTAAATAACTATATTAAGAAAAAGCACTAACTACAGCATCTTTGCATCGATCCCAATACGCCTGCCGCACGAGTAAATCGTGCAAACTCAGAATTCAAAGTTCTTTAAGCAACCAAAAGGTTGCACCAGAAGCTTTCATTGATATCGAAAAAAAACATTTGATAAAATTTCTTTTTACTCCATTTATATCATTAGCGATTAGTGTAATAAGTGGACCTTATGTGTCCGTTGCCGCTTGACTGACTTCGTTATTACTCGGAGTAAGTGTTTGTGTCCTTTCCAATAAGGTTGATCTTTGTCTTAGAAGGTGTTATACTGGTTTTTCTATTTCCACAGCTTTGAGGGTTAGTCTGGAAAAGTTGAAAAGAGTTCTAACCAACACTTTAGTTTGGTCAAAGTTTAGCGTGTCCTTGGTTCCACACGTGTTCTGCCGATTTTGTAACTCTGCGGTGTTTGCAGTCAGCCATATGTTTTTTTACTCTCATTTCAATAGAGCGTGTCTGTCCTATATAACTTCATCCAAGGAACAAGAAATTTTGTAAACTCCGACATGTTTTAGATCCCCTTGCTTGTATGTTCCGCGAAGCTGTGGAAATAGAAAAACATCCATATAATATAAACCGAGAAGACGGTTTAAGACTCAGCAAATATCGGCTACCAGTATTACACCCTCTAAGACAAAGATGAACTTTCTTGGAAAGAACACAAATGCTTAATCCGAGTAATAACGAAGTCAGTCAATCGGTAACAGAAAAAAGTTCCGTTAATTACACGAATCACTGAAGATGCAAACTGTAATGTCTTACAAAACGTTAGTTTGTTTGGGTTTTACTTCTTGTTTTGGCTCTCAAGGAGAAACTAAGATCGAGCGTAAAAAGTCTGGTAGCCGGTTGCACAAAAGTCTGGTTAATTGGCGATTTACTAATCGTCGATTAAAGATAATGGTTGATTAACATTCGATTGCGTTGCACAAAACAATTTCATCTATGATTAACGGTCCATTAGTTAATCGAAGATTAACTGCTAGTCAACTTGACAACCGCGCGTTTTAATCATTTAATGTCAGTTTATGAAACAAAAATGACTACCAAAAAGGAGGTTATTTACAAATATTTACTTAAATCAAGAAAGAAACGTTAATAAATATTGTAGTAAAGTGAGTATTACAATGGTACTACTATATTATTCACGTTTTCTTATAAATAGTTATATTATCATTATGGAAAATATTGCTTCTGTATCGATAGCTAAGTTTTATTTTATGTTTACCGATAACAAATTTCTAATTCTATAAAATTTCTTGCTTAATTCCTTTTATCCTTTACTTTAGATAACAATATAAAGGAGTAACTGGCTAAAGGATTTATAGTTGAAAAGAAATGTTCGGTGTCGACAAGCATCACCAACGAATATAATGCCTCCGAACAGCAAAATACCTGAAACTTTGTTTGTATATATGAAACTGAAGATAAAACAGATCTGTGAAGCAGGACATGTAAGATATGACTTAAAAGTTGTACTATGTATGATAAAAAAATCTGTTTCTCGTGGAGTTTCCAACCTCTTAATAACTGCCGATCAGGAGGTTTTGCTGGCGAACATTGCATACCAAAGTGAGCCACCTAGAAATTACTTTGAATTGCTTTACAGCTTACTATTTTGGTAAATTGGGAGATAATTACAATGAAATCTAATATTAATTTGTATCCTTAGTAAAAATGGGCAAATAAGAATCATTATATGTGGCTGAACTTCAACCTGTATTATCTCGTATTCTTGTCTTTCGCACACTCCTATTTACTGCAGAACCTTTGTCAACTCCTCCCGAGTTATTTATAAGAAAAATTTCAAAAGCAAAAAATTATAATCTGTGAATTACTGAAAGAAGTAATACTATTTAATCAAGTTTTAAGAAAATATAAAGCACAGTATTAATTTTATAAATAAAAAATTACAATAAATTATGTTGTTTTTATACATTTTGCATATGAAGAACTGTTGCAATTAATGTTGTGCTAATTAAGAGTCTGCAACCATATTGCAAGCAAGGAAATCTTCTCTGCAAAATTCCAAAGAACCTTTCTATGGTATTACTTGTCATAATATGTGCTATGCTTTATGCTACTTAAGGGCATTTGCTAGATGTAAGCAGATGAGGATTACGGATTCACTATCACCTAATAGGTAATCGTTGCCATATCTTCCGATGCAAAATTCAACCGAAAGAAGAGATTTATTGAAAATAATACTGTTGTGTACTAATCCTGGCTAATAAACAATAAAATGCATTAATTTTAAGTCAGCATTGCAAGTCGCTTGAACATTAATGCTAAAATATCCTTTTCTCTTGTGATACGATTCAGCATTTAGTCTATCGGGTGATTGTATATGCACGTGTGCAATCAACAGCTTCCACAACACATAAAAAACCAGAAATGCGAAAGAACCATTATTTTATTTGCATGAACTTTTTGGTAGTTCTACACATCTTTATATATTGATGGGAGAGCCTGACCATTTCATTTATGATATGCTAATATTTGTACTCTTGCATCAAACGATTAGTTTCGATAGCTTGTTGGATCGATTCTATCTTTAGTTGCATGTTCCAAGTTTATTATGGGGGCCTTATTTAATCGAAACCTCTTCTTGAAATCAATGTCATCTAACAATTCAAAAGGATTTTCTTTATCTCGTATAAACATTATGCTGCGAAGCTGTCTTCAAAGCTACTCGAGGAAGAAGACGACAAATGGAACAACATAATTATTTTTGTTTAATAATTATTTTTTTAATAATTTTGTACTAAACGAAACTTGAATTAAACGTAGCTATAATTTATTACTTAGTTTTGACTGTAAATCATGAACTTTTTATTATTGAAAAACTTTAATTGTAGGTTAATCAGCCAAATATCTCCAATTAGATAATCTTTTGTTAACAAGAGTTTAATCGGAGATTAAAGTTTTGTGCAACGCAAAATATAGTTAATTGACCGTTAATCTCTGATTAACGTCGACTTCAATTAAATATTTAATTGACCGTTAACGGCCCGTTAAACTCCAATTAAAAGATAATCATACTTTAATCGGAGATTAAACTCCAATTAACGTCAATTATCTTTTGTGCAACCCGCTATGGGTGTTTAACTACGACGCGGTCTGAGCCAAAAGTCGCTTATGATCATAATATCACTATTTTGATATCTGACAAGTTTAATAGAGTATGTTTCAAACCTCATACAATAAGTCCAAAAAATATAGAAAAAATGGATGCCAACTAAGTCAAGACAACAGTAGTGTCCTTTACACAAAGAAGAAAACTTTAATATTTGATAAAACTTCAATTGTGGGGAAATAAAGTTTAACTCAGCAGTGAGGTTAAATATTCAGGACTAACGTCAGCTATCAAATTAAACTTCAACATTCTCTTAGAGAACAGAGCTGCCTGGGTATTTTGAGCTTGTCGGGTTGTGATAGAAAAAAAGAGGAGAAGAGGGCTAATCAGAAACCATTTTCTGGATACATCCTAGGGTAATAGTTTCCACAAGCAGATATGAATTTCTTATTTGGTGGCATAAATCCAAAATAAAAAATCCATAACAAAGTAGACCAAATAACAAAAATTTGCCTATCTTCAGAAGGGCAATGTCAACAACATACTAAATCCAATTTTTCATAATAGACAAAGACATCTAACCGCAAAATTTAGTTAATGCTGTTTTTAATTTTTTTACACCGCTAAGAGATTATTAAAAACTAATTAATTCAATCCCACTTCTCCGAAACCTTTGGCTACTATAAATAATTGTCACAACAACGATACATAAAACAAAATATTTTAAGAATAATATTGTGTGTGCTACAATGTTTTAGAAGAGATGAAATGTGAGTTTGAGTTTATCATCATAAAAATAAAGAAACGAGGAAGTATATACAATTCATCATAAAACAGAAATAACCATCGCGAAACGCAAAATCATTGTTCAATGTAACAAATTTATTAATACTTATGACAATTCGCCTACTCTTAAAATTAGCCAAAAGGACAGATTTATTGTAAAGATAATTGAAGTATCAAAAACTGTCAAAATTATGATCCCATTGATTACTGGGAGTTGCACACTATATTTTTTCGGGTTAGAAAATTTCGAAATAAAAAAAATGATATCTTATTTTAAAAATTTTGATTACATATAAGTTTAACTTTATTCATTGCCATTTGGCTTACAAATTTTGGTCGTGTTATTACATTACATATATATTACATTTTCTTATCCCTTCTCCCCCCTTAACTTTTTCCTCCTGTTCCATACTTCCTCCATCCATTCCGCTCCTTTTCCGTTTTTATCTAAGATATCCACTGTTTTCATCCCCTCTTCTCTTAATTCCCTGCATCTCTTTCTCATGTGGTTAATGTCTTCCCTTTCTTCTCCACATAGCCTGCACAACTTTTCTGGTTCTTCTCTCCAATATTTGTTCCCTAGCTCCTCGTTGCCACATCTGAACCTTGCCACCATTTTTTTCCTGTTGTTGCTTTTTGTCTCACTGTCTTTTAAATATTCCGGCACCCCTTCACCCTTGATATCTTTATAATTCATATTATATCTGCTCTCTTTTATCTTTGTCCATCTCTCTTGTTTTTCGATGTCTCTATCTCTCCTTATTATTTCTTCTCTTGTCCCTACCCCCTCTTCTCTTAATCTCTCCACTTCTTCACTCATGTACCCGTTTCTTTTGTAATACTCTTCTCTGCCCTCCTGCCCGTACTTCACTTTCCCTCCCTTTATCTCTTTCCAACATTCTTGCAGAATTTTGCAATTTGTTCTCTCCTCACTTCTTCCTCGTATTTTATTGCTCTTTTTCCTGTCTCAATCCTTATTTTTTCTATCTGAACCTCCTCTCTCACAATATACCCCGGTGTATCCCTGTCCAATCCTAACACCCATCTCCAGTATTTTTCCTGTAGCCCCTCTACCTCCCTCCACTCCTTCCAGCCCCATATTTCCGCTCCATACATTACCACCCCTTTTATTAATTTTTCGAACAGCAATTTTCTTTTTTTTTATATCCATCTTGAATACTCTTTCCCCCACACCCCAGACTTGTCCTATTAGCCTGTTTCCTTTCTTCACCCTTTCCTTTATGTGTTCTCCCTCTTTATTATCCTGTTTCATCGTGTAGCCCAGGTATGTAAATTCCTTCACTTGTTGCACTTTCTCATCACTCCATCTCCACTCCTCTCTTTTTCTTTACCCCCCTCCTTTTCTAAATATCATTATCTTTGTTTTCTCTTTCATTTCCTTTTCCTCCTTAGCCACCAGCACTATGTCATCCGCATACGCCAACGACCATATCTTAGCTTTCCCTACCACTATCCCTCCTGTCTGTTGTCCTCTCATTGTCTCTTCCAGATCCCCCGTATATAACGAGAACAGGCTTGGGCTCAGTGGACATCCCTGCCTCAACCCTCTCTTTGTTATGAATTTCTCACTCTCTTCCCCATTCACTTTAACCCTGCTTCTCGTTTCTTCGTATATTTCCTCTATTCTTTGTATTAATCTGTCATTGATTTTTTTTTTCTTTTCATATATTCCCACAGCTTTTCTCTATTCACTTTGTCAAAAGCAGCTTTTAGGTCTACGAATAGTGCTACCATTTTCCCTCTTTTTTTCTAGTTCTTTTTTTGCTAAGTGTTTCATTATATATATGTTGTCTATCGCCCTTCTTCCTTTTCTGAATCCCGCTTGTCCGTCTGGTACCAAAGTTTTTTCCTCTATTTCCTTCTGTAATCTTTCTTGCAGTATTGTCGCGTACAATTTGTATGCCGAGCTCAATAATGTTACCCCTCTATAATTCTCGACTTTATTTTTCTCGCCTTTTTTATGTATTGGGCATATTATCCCCTCTCTCCATCTCTCTGGGAATCTTTCCCCTTTCCATATTTTGTTTATTATTTCCGTCATCCTTTTTGCTACATTTTCTCCCCCGTATATCCACTCTTCTCCTTGTGTCCCGTCTTCTCCTGTCCCCTTTCCTTTTTTTATCTTCTTTATCGCCTCTATTACTTCTTCCTTCCTTATTCTATCCCTATCTCCTTCTTCTTGACTTACTACCGCGTCTTTCCTTTTTTCTTTTTCCTGCTTTTGTTCTTCCCCTCCCATCAGGTTCCGAAAATATGTCTCCCATTCTTTCATTTTTATTCCCTTTGTCGTCTTGTTTTTTTTCCTCTGCTTCTTTAGGTACTTCCATACATCTTCTTCCGTTTTTATTCCTCCTTCTTTCTGTCGCATGTTTTTTTGTATATTTTTACTGCTTCTTTGTATTCTTCTTTTTCTTTCTTCCCTTTTTCCACTGTCTTAATGCTCTTCTTGCATTTTTCTTTGCTTCCTTGCATTCCTTATCCCACCATCTCTTCCATCCAGTTTTCTCCCCTTCCATCTTCTAAATCTGACTCTCTCTGTTGCTTTCTCCATCATCTCTCTCATTTCCTCTACACTTTCTTGTAATTCTTTCCCTATCCATACCGTTTTCCCCATTCTCTCTTTATATCTTTTTATACTCTCTTCTGTCCACTTTTTTTTAGTTATGTACTTCTCCTCTTCCTCTCTCTCTTCTCTTTCCCTTCCTTCCATTGTCAATTCCAGTGGTTGATGGTCTGATTCTACCCTTTCTCCCACCTTAAATATCTTTACCTTTTCTGCGGCCTCTTCATTTGTCATTACAAAATCTATTATTGATTCTCCCCTTCCTCCTATGTACGTAAATTCCCCCTTTCCATCTTCTTCTCTGTTCCCGTTCATTATTTCCCACCCTTTTTTGTTGCACAATTCCAGCAGTTCCTCTCCCTCTTTATTTATCACCTTGTCCTTTGTTTGTCTCTTTCCGGTCCCTTTTCTTTCTTGTATTCCCCCCTCTTCCCCTATTCTTGCGTTGAAGTCCCCTCCTACTATTATCAATCCTTCTTCCCTCTCTTCTATCATCTCTTCTATGTTTTTCCTTGTCTCTTTCATTCTGCTGCTATAAACCGTCACTACTTTTATTTTTGTTGTTCCCCACTGCATGTTCCTTTCTACAACTCCCCTTCTCTGTTGCACTTTCTCTTTCTTTTCCTTGTTCAACCATTTTTTTCTTATTCCCGTTATTATACCCCCTTTGCTCTCCCTTTTTCTTTTCTCTTTCTGCATGTTGCACCACCCACTCAAATTCCTCCGGCAACTCTTTTTCCCACCACTCCCATTCTTTTTCTTCCATCCATGTTTCCTGTAATCCCACTACATCCTGTTCCTTGATGTACTTCCAGAAATCATGTTCCTTGTTTTTATTCCTGCTACGTTCCAGAACAATACTCTCAGCTCACTCACCTCCCCCCGTGCTTCTTCCTTAATTTCCTTTTTTCTCCCTTCTTTTTCTTTTCCATTTCCATCTCTCATTATTCCTTTTCTTTGCCGTTTCGTCAACTTTCCCTCCTTTACCACCCCCCCTTTGCCCTTTAGTTTTTTGCCTTTTGGTTCCCCACTTTCTCTTCTCTTTCTCTCCACAGTCCCCTATCCTTGTCGTTCCATATGTATCTGTCTCCGTCTATCTCCATTTTTCTGTACCCTACCCATACTCTTTTTCCTTCCGCTCTTTTTTCCACCGCTATGTTCATTATTTCTCTTTGCACTCTACTTTCCTTCCATGTTAAATCGTGACTTATATATATTCTTGTATTCTTTAATTTCTTCTTCTCCTCCATTACCTTCTGTTTTTCCTCCCATCCTCCGATTTCCGCCACCACCATCTCATTTTCTTCTCTTTGTTTATTACTGTCACTTTTTTTCACCTCTACTTTTACATTTAATTTTTCTTCCAGCATCACTGCTAAATCTTTTTGTGGTTTTTCACTTCTCCACCCCTTTATCACGATATTATTCTTTCTTTTCCATCTTTCCTCGTCTTCTGCTTTTTTCTCCAGTTTTTCTATTCTCTCCACCAGTTTCTCTTTTTCTTTCTCCCACTTCTTTTCTCTTTCTCCCATTTCTTTTTCATTTCTTTGATTTCTTGTCTTATTCCTTGCATATTTTCTTCCATCTGTTTCATCATTTCTCTCATTAATTCTTTTAGCTCCTCCATTTCTTTCCTTCCTCCTTCTGTTCTTGAGGTTTTTCCTTCGTTCTCCTCCGATATCTTTTTAATGTCTGGTGATCTTATTGTTTTCTTTCCTGTTTCAAATTTTTGTTGCCTTTCTTTTTCCTCTTCCTCTCTCTCTCTTTTATTCATCCCTTTCCCCCTTTTGTTATTACTTATTATTTATTATTTATTTTTTTTTTATTTTATTTTTTTTTTTAGTTTAGTTATTTATTTAATTTTTTTTTCTTTATTAATTTTAAAATTTTTTTGTTACTATGATTCTTTCTACCTGTATTTAATTAACGCCCGCCACAAATATTAGAAAAGTATATAAATAAACGTTTGTATTTCACTGTTATCACGAGCGCGCGCTTGACCTTTAAACAAGTCCGCGATATCCGCTCGCATTCGCACACGTTATCTTAGCCACCTATATCTTCTTATCCCTAATTTAATGTACTTATCTACTACTCACATTACAATTGTACTTCTAATCCTTTCTTCACTTCACTTTCCTCACCACGCCCACGTAAATTAATTGCTGTAAATCACTTTAAATTACCCAAAACTCCGCACTACTATTAAACACGTCCTTACTCAATCACCTTCAAAACAATCAAAATTTTGATTACAGTTACCAATTAAAAAAAATTAATTTGATTTTAAGTAATGCATACGATTGTTTTTGCGCGAAAAAAAGTAAAATTAACTAAATAAAATTTACAAAGTGGAAGATATTATATGAGAAGATTCATTCTCTAACGACGTGTAAAATTCTATTACAGTAATAGTCAGAAATATATACAAGGACAGACTTAAAAATATGAGAAAAACGCGTGGGGTTAAACTAAAAAGAGTTTTATTAACTTAAACTGTGAAGCATAAAGTTGTTGGTTTCACGTGCGTAATATTTTAAAAATATCAAAAACATAAAAAGTGTATTGACTGTTTACTCAAGTAAAAATTGTAAACGCTATAAATTAAGAAATATAAAAATATGAAAATTAATGTAGAAGTAGGATGAAATTTAAACATAATATTTTAGTAAACAACATAAATATTTGTGTATTAAAATTTTGTTTGTATTAAATGTTATTAAAAACATAATCAATTTTTGTCGTTGCTTATTAAGTGTATCTGACACACGATAAAAATACCACCAGCGTTGAAAAAAAAACTGCATTTAAATTCAAGATTTATCCATAAAATAGCTTGAATTGTTAAACCCGTTTAGTTTGAAAATAGTCTGACTAGAATTTTTAACGACTTCCCGTTTTCGTTGAACCTTTTCAGTAAGTTGTATTTCATATAAAAGCGGTCCCCTGCGGATAACCAAGAAACGATGTCTAGTCACCTGGTTTGGGGCCCTAAATTACACGAGGAAATAGCTGTTGCTATTACTTCTCGGAGCAATTCCATCCGGACCGCCTTGCTGTTTGTGGCGGTCGTATTTACGATCTTCTCCACCAAATGTCCAATATTACCTTTTCATGCTATTCTAACTTGCTCAACCCCAACCTTGTCTGATGTCGAGTAATACTAACTTGTTTATACACGTTCTCCATTATTTCCTTTATAGAGATGCCAATTTCAACTTGAACTCGAATCGATTTATTTTATAGAAGAAAATACTCTGATGAAAGTACGTGTTAATATGGAATTGGATAGTTAATAAAATAAATAATTAAATAAAACAGTTAACGTGAAATCTTAAAAGCAACATTTAATTGCGTTTGCTCGCTTTATGTAAGCAATGCAAAGCAAACGGCAACCTTGTGGGTTGAAAGGTTAGCCATGGACCCTGGATTATGACCACAACCACGCTCTCAGCCCTTGGCCGCGTGGTCACGGGTTGCAGCTATCCTTCCCGCAACTTTAATCCCTTCTGAATAACCTTCGAATTGCCAAGTAAATTAATTTCTAACAACAAACGATTTGTTTAATAGAATATAATAAAACCGTAAAGTACCTATAAGAAGAGAATAAAAATTACAAGAAAAAGGATGTATCTTATCACAACAAATATCTCTTAAGCACAGCAACAAAATTTTATATTAAAAAATTCCTTAAAAGCATCGTTACTAATTTAACTTACTTTTCAAGTTTGCTTAACGTACGTCTATACAAACAGTAAATATTCAAATTTGTTATTCACAATTTACTTAAAACACGTTTTAGCAAAAATCTAAAACGTTAATTCAAAGTTAAATGTATTCTTTTCAAGATTCATTTCAATTTTTCAGAAACAAATCGGGTTTTGAATGTTGCAAATTAGTTTAAAAATGGAAAAACCTATAAAAAAATTAATGGTTAAAATGAGTTTTAGACATTTATTTTTTAAACAAAACTTTCTGTATTATTTTAAAAGTGGTATATCGATAATCCTAAACTAAATACTTTCCAAATATATTTGAACGCCCAACACAATTACATAAATAAAACGAATCCAAATACTCGTTACTATAAATTGTAAAATAGAAAAATTTTTACAAAAAAACTCTAAAAAGTTTCGAATTGAAAATTCTGCTAAGAAAGTTTTAACATTACAAACGAATTAATGTAAACAACAAAATATTTATGGTTATTTGGACATTACTATGGCCCAAAAGATCCAAACGTAGCACTAAAATTAACCAAAATGTATTGAAAGAGTCAGTAAGTACAGATGCCAGTGGTCAACTAGATACCGTAAATCAAATATCCTTTTAAAAATGACTAAAGTGCAAAAAAACCACAGCATATTATTATTTATTATACAAAGAGGGATATCACTTGCTTTGAAATTTATTACAAATTATGTGATATGATAAATTTTAAAAAAGCAAAAATTTAAGATATTTCACACTATATAAACTAAAAAATTATCATTGTGCTGAATTGTACTCAATACGTGCTACCTTGTGCCACAAAAACCATTTTTTTCTTTCTTCATTTACATTGTTTACAGAGACAATCAATTTTTACTATAACGTGTAGACTCGCGTTTTTAGTGTTCTAAATTGTGCTCAGTATTTGCTATTTTGTGCCATAAAAATAATTTTGTCTTTCATTTTATTTGCAGATTTTATGAAAACAAAAACGTTTTTACGATATATGAAAAATTGCTATTATGATGAGTTGTGCTCAGTATGTGATATTTTGTGCCATAGAAACAACTTCTATGTTTCATCATTTGCAGATTTCATCAAGACAAAAACATTATTACGGTGAGAGATAACACCGCGTTTTTGTTTTATACAAAATGAATAAAAATCATCTTACTGTTATTATTTATATTTATATATTACTTTTACAGCGTGTTCCACTTATGAGATTAATCAAAACAATTTTTCAGGGGACTTGAAATTAATAATATCTACATTTTTTTGATATTCTTTGAATTATAACGCAAATATGTTTATCTTATTAACTATAAATAATAAGTCTACTATTTATAATGATTGAGATAAATAGATATTAAGTCTACAGGGTGTAAGGAGTTCATTTAAGGATAGTACCTCTATATTCAGGATTGTCAGATCTCAGGAACAGCACGAGATCATTCTGAAACTCTTACTTATGATTCCTAGAAGCTGTGTATACAAGAACTCAGCGGCCACACCCCGGAAACTGTGTCGACACAGGCAAAAGGAAGTGAAGAAACCACCACAAGTGGTATATTATTCTCACTGAAAGTAGTTAAGCTAAGATAGGGTCTAGTGAGATTAAAGTCCTTTAGAGATGGAACAGCGGCCTAGGAAATGGTAGCGGAAAAACCAGAGATAGGGTCAACCCCAGCACTCCAAGTTGCAGTAAAAGATAACTACATCCATTCGCCAACCCGCATGACAAGCGTGGCGAGTTGATAACCAAACCCCTCTTAACGCATCAATAAAATGGACAAACAAAACACAGCGCGCCTAGTTCCCGGCACTTCCATTATTCCTGACCTAGGCAACGGACATGGTAACGGTAGAATGAGTGGTGCTAAGAATTCCCGGGTTACGATAAGCCGTCAGACTAACTATAGCAACATTAAATATAAAAACACTCTCATCCGAAAGTAAATTAATAGAATTAGAAGAAGTATCAAGTATAAAATGGGATATAGTAGAAATTAGCGAGGTAAGGAGAAATGGTGTAACTCGTGATACTAAAATCCGGAAACATATTATACTAGAGAGGAAAAGATACTAACATAAACGGAGTAGGACTCCTCATAAACCGTAGAATAGCTTCTTATATAACCACAATTAACTCAATAAGTGCTAGAGTGATATACATAAATATAAAGTAATTAAAGAGAGATAAATTAAAAATAATTCAAGTATACGCCCCAACCGAAGACCAGTCAGAAGAAGAAGTTGAAAGCCTGTACGAAAACATAGAAAAGACCATAATAGAAAATAAATACACTTTATGATTATAATGGGCGATTTTAACCCGAAACACATTGAAAAATACGGCCTAGGAAAAAGAAACAACAGAGGACAAACGCTTATAAATTTTGCAGAAACACAGCAGCTATATAAAATAAACTCATTCTTCCAGAAGAAAAAATATCAAAGATGGATTTGGCAAAGCCCGGATGGTAAAACGAGGAATGAGATAAATTTTATAATTTCTAACAAAAAGCATATGGTGGAAAATGTTATGGTGCTCAATCATTGTCGTATAGATAGTAACCACAGAATAGTACGAATAAAAATAAATATATTCATAAAACGGGAACAAAGTGAATCAAAAATATTAAACTATTATCAAATAAAGAACGAAAAAACTCCTACAAGCTGACTGGAAAATAAACTACAGGCAGTAAGTCCAGAAGCAGAAAATATCTAAACACGAAGTCAAAACATTAATGAAAGTATAGTAGAAACAACTTAAAAAAAACTAGCTAAAAGAGAAAAAAGAGCACAAATTAAGTCATGATACCAAGAAACTTATGAAGGGAAGAAAGATACTCCTGTCCAGTACACCTAAAAATAACACCATATTACGAGACCTAAATAAGAATATTAGACAACATATAAGACAAGACATCAAATAATACTATGAAAAGCTGACTGAGAATATTGTACAGACCAACAACGGAAAAAAGAGTTTTAGAGAATTATAGACGTAAAAATTATAACAATAAAGGAAGAAATCTTAAGTTGTATCAGAAGATTCTACAAAAACTTATATTTAACAAATATTAGTAAACAAAACGCTCCGCGAATAGACGAAAGAGCCAAACTCATCAGGCATTACGCTGAGGATATACCAGAGATAACTTGCTATGAAATCAAAAACAGTTTAAAACAAATGAAAAATGACAAAGCGCCTCGCGAGAACAAAATCGTAGTGAAACTCATTAAAAACGGTGGATCAAAAATAATAAAACATGTAAGAGTTTTATTTAACAAATGTTTAGAAACTGGAACTATGCCACAAAGTTGGAAGAAATCGGTGACTATACTTATACATAAGAAAAGGGACATTTCAGGCATAAAAAATTATAAACCTATATCCCTCTTTTATCACACATTTACAATTTGCTGGCAAAAGGTATAAATAACAGAATATCAACCCGACTAGACGAATTCTAACCCGTAGAGCAGGCAGGATTCCGTAAAGGACTCAGCACGATGGATCATATTCACACAGGCAGACGATTCATACAAAAGGTAAACGAATACAACTTACCTCTATGCTTGGCCTTCGTCGATTATGAGAAGGCGTTCGATACCGTGGAAACATGGGCTATAATATATGAAAATGCAACTATGATCATTAAAACATTTGATAAGACTAAATCTATTAGCATCGAGCGCGGAATAACACAGGGAAACACGTTACTCCCAAAATTATTTACAAATGCAAAATGAGAAAGAAATTAAAGTACAAGACATCACAACTCGAATCTGTAAATTGAAAAGGAGTTGGGCCAAGACACATCGCTAGACGTAGAAAAATGAGGGAGTGGCGACCTAGGGCAAGAAAAAGCCTAGAGCGCCCAGAGGGAAGATGGTCGGATGGCATCGTGAGAATGGCCGAAAAAGCATGGATGTGAAATGTAATGTAGTATATAGAAAGTTCGAAACGCAAAGAGGAAGCTTATGTCCAAAATTGAAAAATGGATAGAATATAACAGCTAGGATGAAGTCAAGTCAATAAGTCTACGACCTCCTAAGAACATAAAGCACAATGTCTAAGTAAGAAAGACATTCTTCTGCATAAAATCTAAAAAAGTCAAAATTTCTGAAAGTCTGTGAAACATTTTTACGATTATATTCATAATCTTGAACTGAGGTGAGTTTTTGTTTTTGTTCTTGCTTCTGCCCTTGCAAAAAGGTGCACAGATCCTTATAAAGTATCAGGTAAAAAAAACAAAATGTATTGTGAAGACGTCAACATTTTTCCAAAATTAAAAGATTTTGATGAGGAAAATAAGAACATCAAGTTTAAAATCAACATTCGAGACATTTGGAATGACATACAAATACCAAAGAAGTAACGTACAGTTTCTAAAACCGTGTCCGAACGCCTAGATATTTACCATTTTACAAACATGAATGCAAAATGGAGATTTTTGGAGTAAATGTCCTCCTCGAGTCAAAGTATTTTACGTTAATTGTATAGCTGTTTTATGAAATCAAACAACTTTAGCAGAAATACAAGATCGCGCAAAAGTTATATTTACTACAGTGTTAAATAGTAATCTGAGTCCTAAAAATTAGGCGGATGCCGTTCGAAAGTTTTTCACAATTAGCGGTGTCGACGAGGCTAAAGAGTATTTTATATTAAATACACACGAACACGATTTGCCAGTTAACTCAAATGAACAAGATGCAGAAACTGACGATAAAATTGATACCGAATAGTCATCGTACACTAATAACGAGACAAATACAATAACATAGCTCTTGAAGAAGAAATGAGTAATGTTAATGGGCTATTTGTCCAAAAGTTGCAAAAAAATTAAAAACTAAATCAATTTAAGTCAATGTTACAATGTTAGAATGTTGCCTCTACATATTTAAATTTTATTATTCTGATAATCACTATTACTGATTAATATTACTGAACCATTACTTCCAAAGCCATGATAATAATGATTTTGTCTTCATGAAATCTGCAAATGATGAAAAACAACAATTGTTTCTGTAGCACAAAATAGTACATGCTGAGCACAACTCAGCACAATAATCATTTTTGATTTTATCGAAAAAAACGGGACTAGCATTATGGCAAAAACTGTTTTGTTCTTACAAAATCAACAAACAAAAAAAAGAATAATTTTGAAGACACAAAGTAGTACATACTGGGCACAATTCAACACACTGGTTATTTTTGATATTATCAAAAAGGCTGAGCTATCAGTTATCGTAAAAATTAATCGTCTCTATAAAAACAGTAAATGATGAAATTTTGCGGCACAAGGTATGCAGCACACACCGAGCACAATTTTTTAGTTTAGACAATCATTTATTCGCAAAAACACATTTAAGCATTTTAATTTTAATTTTAAAACAATCAATTAGGAAATTGAGTTTTTTTCTATAGCCAATGAGACACCTTTTATGTATATAAAAAAGATCAACTCTCATTATTTTGTCATTTTTCAACTAAACTATATAATCGTTTCCTATGGCGTTGTAGTAAAAGCTGTTTACATTAGAAAATAAAAGTAATAAATAATGTTTCTTGTATAACTGGTGTAACATTATATTAGAAATGCATGTTTTTTATGTTCTAAAGCACAAGTTAGTTACATTCTTTAAAAATTTACATATGTTTTTAGTGATGTTTACTCAAGATTTTAATATAACAATTGCTTAAAACAACATATCTAAAATAAATGCAAATTCAATAGAATTCATAATGATTTTCAAACAATACGGAGTTCGAAAATTTATATTAGCTCGAAGAAAAGAATAATTTACATCTGACAGGACCACGCTATCTAAATATATAACTGCGGTGGTCTTGTCTTGTATGTCACCTACGTCCTACCATTCACCAACGACTTGTTTACTAATCGTACAAATACCGCTTCCAATGTTTAATTGCCTCTTAACTACAGCTTGTCTTGCTGATCACTAGTGCAGGTATCTTATTTCAAACGCACGTTGAATTCTAAACTTGTTGGAATTTAACCGTTCATCTTTAATTATTTCTCATTTCTTTTTTTTTTTTAATGATGGCTTATTAAACTGTATGATCTCACAGTTTAATCCATCAAAGATTTTACTCGTTTTCCTTTTTAGTAGAAACGTTGCACAGCGCAAACACCATTAATTACTAATTAAATTAAATTTTTTCGAGTCACGCTTAATAAAAAAAACGAACATTTTGTATTTTCCATATTAAGTGGTATCTCTATTTTCCCAAGGTTCTGGTGAAGTGAACGTGTATTAATTACAAATATTATTGGTGACAACATATAATGCATTATGTAAATAAAAAGTTTTCTTTATTATTCAAATCAGAAACTTTTGAAAAATGCAGTTGTACAATAATGACAATCAAATTTTTCATTATGAAACTGAAATAAAAAACAATGCATAAAGAAATAGTATTAACTTTGTTTTATATCATTTTAGGTTTTATTGCACTGCATAATAAAAGTTAGTACTTGTGTTTGTGCACACCTCACACCAGTAAATAATAATGTGCTGTATATATACATTGAATGTTAAAATACTAAATTGCAGAAAAATAAATTATAGTCCGAAACAAATTAAAACTGCATACGTCTAGTAACAAACGTAAGATAAAAAAAGTAATTGTGTATTAATAGTTAACAAAACATACAACTCGCAGATGCGCAAATATTTGAATTTTCTGATATAGAAACTCGATAGAACTTGATGTGTTAAAAGCGCGTTATCTACATATTTTACAGCCTCAACTTTAATTATCTGACTCTTTAACGGATTATCGACAACAAAAAGACATTAAAACGCTTATTAAAGATATCGTTGACTAAAACGTGTAGCGCTAGCATAAATTGGCACAGGTGTTTCCTGTGTATTGTCCTCGACAAACTAAACGAAGAACTTATACCACCAAAAGTACGCCGATGCATATATAAGTAACAAAAACATGCTTCAGAATTATAACAGTCATAAAAGTGTATTATTGTTAACTACATTACAGTGTGATTTCAATTATAAAGCAGACACTAGGCAATCACACTATAAAAAGGTAATAAAACGACAAGTATAAGTAGCAGAATATAGTAGTTGATGCATGTTATTTTTACATCGTAACAGATTTTCCATATTATACAAGAGTTCGTGTGCAAAAATCCGGTATTCTTTTAGAAAATAGTTCAATCGTCAATAAATATTCAATCAACCGTATCGTATAATTTATTCCTTTCCTCGTTTCCAACGTACAGAGTGTATCAGGCAATTACATCGAATAAAATATTAACGAACCACATATATTACAATAAAGATTAAAGATTAAAGATAAAAGATAACTTTAGCCATAGCAGTTTATTGCAATACACGAAACTTCAAAAATTAAACTAAAATGAACATTAACATTTAACACTTTAAAACCTAACAAAAAAACAGTATGTAATTAATAGTTAAAACAGGTAAATCAAGACCCTTCTTCATAAAGCTGTGTGTATACACCTACGCATACACATTTTTAAATTAAATTCTGAAGGCGATGTTCTGAATTTTAATGAATATTTAAGCGTGAAGGTAAGTCATTACTCTTTGTGCTGTTTAAGAATGCAGTCGATCGTAAGAAGTAACACGGTAGTCATACGGCTTATTTCATAATAAAATACTAGGTAAGCTGTTAGAAAAAAATGTTAATTCCGTAATAATATACGAATAGAAATAAAAATTAATGAATACTCTTTACCACGCTTATAAACATCTTTATTTATTCAGTTATTTATATGTTGTCAAAAAACACTTTTATCTAAACAAGGATCTGAATATGAAATTACAAATCGAATATTGATTTCTCTATACATGTTATAGGAATTCTTTGTTTCCGTGAGTAGTACATGAATACGTTAAATGAACTTCAAAACGAGTGGAAAACTGTAATAAAAGCATATCGAGTTTGTTTACTGAGATCGGTATACATTACCAGATTGAAACGAATTCCAGAAAAATATTCTTAAATATTTCATGTAACAAATATATACCCATTTAGATTTTCTTTCAATCGTTTAAAGATTCTTCTAAAGACAACATCTTCAGTATGTAGGTGTAACCTCGGGTGTAACATTCAACAATATCTGGTTCTATTGAATGGTTAAATACATAGAAACACAAACATTTAAAAGTTTTTCACATTTTTTTGTTTACAATATATTAAGTCGTTATAAAGACCACATGAAAAGACACATTTTCTATACAGTAATTAACAGCTGACTTTACTAACATTTTTACAACGATGTACCGCTGTTATATACGCAATTTGATCAGATACCGGTACGTAAAAAACGTTAAAACGAAAATAAGCTATTGCGTTGAAACTTGAGTTGAGTTTCCGTCTAATGTCACACATATATTTAAAAGAATAACGTCTTCTGTTGTAAAGGCGGCAATATGTCGAATCCAACTTTCGACAATCTAAAATGTTAATGGATTGTGTGTGTTATGATAGATTATTTCTTTTAGTAAAAATTGCAAAACATACCAATTATCACAAAAATCAACTCTTTTTTTACGACAGTAGTAAACTAAAATCACCTGAATAAACTGACTCGTTACTACTTACATTTGTTGAAATTCTGGATTCTAAATTTCTTATCATATCGCATGTCAAAATCGGTTAAATATCGTAGCAAATTGTTCAACGTCGCACAACTGTTCAACGTTTTGCTCTTGAAAATAAAAAATAAGTCATGAATTTAAAAAAGCAACGTGCAAAATCAAATAATAGATAGAAACAACAAAATAATAACAAAAAAAACAAAATTCTGTACGAAAACTGACATTAGCTAATGCCTACAATAAAATATATGAAAATCTAACATATCATTACTGTACAGAAGACCCTGTTCTTCTGCGTTAGGATCAAAAAATGTTACATGACCAATAGGTGAATTCACTTTGTTTAGGAGATATCAAAGGAATTTAACACATTGACTATCAAGCCCGGTCAATTTCATTGTCTGATACCACCTTAAAGTTTTTCTCAATACAGAGAAATAGGATGACATTTGATCTAACGGATATATTCCTGTTTTGTTTTTTTGTTTGTCATAAAAAGCAAAACCTTCAGGTTTTACAACTTGCTCTCTTTTACGATTTTTTTTCGTATCTTTAATACGTAGAGTATGTCGTGTGGTGATAAACCTTACATTTCTCTTATCTATCTAATTACCCACCACGATGCCATCACATTTGTTATATCACCTTTTTTGTTCCTTTTGCATTCATCGCAGCTTTTAGAACATTTTTGACAAATTTTCGCAAAGTACACACAACGCGTGTTTTTCGGGTCAAAAGAACTTTAGCTTAATATTGTTGTAATAATTGTCTGCTACTAAATGTAAATCCCATGTCTAAAAAATCTTGCAATATAAATAAATTTCAGTTTGGTGTGTATTTTAATTTCATATTTTGACACCTTTCCAGGTATATGTTGTCTAAAAAGCAATCTGCCTCTAAATTGAACCATATACTCATCAATTGATACTACTCCTAATGGAATTTTTTATCTTTCAAATTGAGCCGTCAAAGCTTTTGTAAGAGGTCTTACATTGCATAAACGGTCTTTTTTATCAGACGTCAAGTTGTCAGAAAAGTGTAAACATTGTAAAATGTCTTGAAATCTGTTTCTAGACATCACAAATCTTACAAAGGAATGTTTACATAAGAATTTGGTGTTATGGTCTGAAATTTTTGGATATCGCAGCAAACCCTATATGACAATGGCAAAAATTTTTCTATCGTATTCACGTCAAGATCCTTCCAGTTTGGTTTATAGGGTTTAGCGTTTTTGTTTGTTTCTTCGACAATTAAATTTAATATATTAAAGATTTTTTAGGGTAAATGGTGTATTTATTTAATACAATTTAAATACACCATTTATCCTAAAAAAATATTTAATATGTTTTATAGTGAAACTTTTATGTCTAAAATTTAATATATTATTGTCTACAATTAATTTGTATGCTTCAGTTGGAGAAAGACTTGCTGGAATATTGGTAATGCTTATTTCAGTAAATGGAAAGTAATAACGAAGGCTTCCACGGCCGGAATCTATACTAACATTAGAATGTCTTCCGGGTTTAGACCGTGTCATAGTTGCAACCGAAGCTGCCAACGTTTCGCCCACTTTCGTAAGGGGCTTCATCAGAGCGTGAGGTAAATCGCAAAACTCAAACAAGCAATCGAAATCTAACTAAGAACTTCTCAAAAGTGGATAACCTAACTTTTGAGAAGTTCTTAGTTAGATTTCGATTGCTTGTTTGAGTTTTGCGATTTATCTCACGCCCTGATGAAGCTCCTTACGAAATTGAGCCTATTTGTTATGTACCTACTCTTTCTAGATG
Organism: Aquatica leii; assembly: GCA_035610365.1. Lineage (NCBI taxonomy): Eukaryota > Metazoa > Arthropoda > Insecta > Coleoptera > Lampyridae > Aquatica > Aquatica leii. The sequence goes on along the minus strand of CM069433.1, from coordinate 45,439,205 downwards.
GTAATATTATCGTCGAAAACTTTTTGTTCCGCAAAATAATCATTGATAGCGCAAAAGCTCAAGATGGTTTGTTTTTTTAACTGAAAATTGCATTTGGGTCACTACTTTATAAAAACCAGGTCACTGAAAGCCAGTTTAAAAAAAAATATGTGTCAACATAGGAGCTAAGAACACTACTCTTCTATATAGTACTGCAGTTTACGATGTCTTATCTTGTGCATTCGGCTAACGTTAAGAAATTTGCATTTTGTTTACGGATATTTTGATTTTTGATTTTTGCAGTAACATTTACACTTTGGATCCTTTAGATTAACTAAGAGTTTAAAAACTCTAAGAATCTTCATTCTCTTTGTGACATTTTATTTATGCAAAAGCTATTTGGAGCGAGAAATATAATTGTATTCCGCATTTTACAAAAAAAATGTGTAGCAATCAAGATCATTCGTCATATTAACTTACTTGTCGCAGTAGATTCTCACCGCTTGTTGCGAATTTTAGTTTGATCGTTTTTGTGATTAAATTATAATACATGTATACGAGCTTCACAATATGAAGTTAAGAGTTGTTTTTATTTTTGTGTCTAATATGTGTCATTGTACTGATTAAGTTTTTGAACCACTGGATTAGCCTGTATTTTTAGAACCAGAATTTTAATTTTTAAAAACTATTGCAATATAATCTTTTGACCAACAGAATTCAAATTAAAATGTGTTTGTTTTTTTTTCACTTTGACTTTGATTAAATTAAATTATAAAACAAGTTAACAAACACTTAAATATATATTTAATGACAGCGAGCTTTTAGTAGAATTAACTCATTCTAAACTGCAATGACTGTAATAAAAAAATACATACATATATTTATTTCTTAATTAAATATTTAATTTATTTTATCACATTTTAAACTGAAATAATTATTTAGCAGAAAATAGTTTAGATTAGTACCTAGCAAATAGTTAAAGCTTTTTTGAACCAACTCTTGAACTCGTGCAAAGGAATAACTTTTTTACGGTTTTACACACTTAAATATTTATGTATAAGTAATTAAATTTAAACAATCCGTCGTTGGTATAAGACCTTCTTATAAAATAAACTTGACAGTCACAGTGGCAGTATTAAAAAGAAGAAACGTTTACAAAAACTTCCACTGATTATAATAATATACACCTGATAAAACAATCTATAAATATTTAAAGAATTCTTACTACGTATAAAGTATATTTACCATAACGAGGAACGCTTTCGCTCGCCGAGCGCTTATAAAATAACTACAATTATAGTAAGCATCAATGATAGTGACCAGAGATAGTGTGAAGTGAGGTGTGTATTTCCTCGCACCGTCAGTGCGTAACTAATTTGATGCCTTTTCACAATTTTTTTATTACAATATTTTATGAGGTTTTAAAAAAGCGAGACAAATAAAAATGACATTGTGTTTATGATACAACCAAATTACAAAAGTATTTAATTGGATTACACTTGAAAAATTATTTAATGACCATGACATGGTCTAATTATAACTTTTTGTGTAAATTGTGTACAGCGTATAAACCAACTAATATGTGTAATCGTAGTCAATTAGCCTGTGCTTTTTTATTTTAAAAGACGCCAAACTTCATAAGACCTATTTATTAGAATTTAATATGGTAATTAATAGGTAATGAGTTTATGTTTGATGTATCCCGCAAAAAATAACCTGTTTAGCTTTTCGGTTTAAGCATAGACACAAAACCTTATTTCGTTATGTCCTTACGTTGACCATTAATAGCCGATTAATTTCAAACTAATATGTACAAAGTAATTATTCAAAACAAAAAAAAACTGACGCTTCTTGTTTTTGTAGTGTTTACTGAATAATGTTTAAAAAACACAGGAATTAATTAACTTTTATTTTACAAATGAACAACTTGACGAATTCATTTAAGATCCAATTAGATCCGTCTGATTACTTCCTTAAATCGTACAGCAGTTAATTATGAAATCCAGCAAATACCTTGAATAATTACCATCTCGGCTTTCTCCCACATTTCGAATAATTAAATTACCCAATTATAAACGCCCTTTTATACATGTTCTGTTATACAAATCTACGTAAACGTACAGCGTGTAATTACATTAATTACACTATGAAAAAAAAATTAATTTATGTAAATGTGAAAAATTATATTCGAAGATAAGGTAATGAAAAACTAATGCTGATAACACTGAATTATGTACGTTTCAATGTATGTGCCAGATTAATAGAATTATGTAATCTTACTAAAACTAGTAAAATATACACACGTTGAATGTTCTATTGCGAGACCCTGTTAATTGATCATTTGCATGTTGATATTATTACTTTAGCTTTAATTGAATTAGAATCAGTACAGACATAATTATTAAGACATATCTGATGCAGCTAGAGAATGCTAAGGCGTTTTCATAATTATTTTTTATTCAAAACTATCGTATTGGTGAAAATTTTATTCTAAATATGTTTTGCGTATTGTTAAACGGTTTGTGTGCAATTGCATTAATAAATAATTAATTTAATCTTTGCGAAAATATTGTTACGATTTCCTATATTCTAACTTAAATTCCCTCAAGGCACTTATAATTCAGTCAGTTTCGTATCAGTAATACTAAGCTAAGATCAGCAAACCTATAAACCGTAGTTCACTTTGAGTAACTCACTAGAGTGTACAAGATAGTTACCAACATCACTTCAACTATTCCATCATTCAACCATGTTATTTAACTTGATAAACTATATTAATCGTTTATTTTCCGGTCATTAAAAGCTCTGTACTAAATTTACTTTTTTATATGTACTTATTCTATTAAAATATTAAAAATGTATAATAAGTTGCATATTTAGCAACAAGTTTTAAACAAGATCGATCTAACAGTAATAAAAACAAAATTTTCTACTTATATGAACGAGCTTATAATAAGTGGATATTATGTAACACTTACAAACCTGACAAATATCTACTTTTTTTAAAGAAGTGTAAAAAATAGTATATAGCATGTTGTCAGGATGTTAGAAGTGGCTTGTAGCGTTCAGTAGATTCTTCTATCTACAAAAAAAGCGTCCGTCTTCCCCGCTCTCTGACATCTACCGAGTAAACCTTTTTGTAATTATCCGAAATTTTAAAGCTAAAGTAATATGTATTAAAAACCGAAAAAAATTACTCGAGTTCAAATCTGAAATGCAAATTAGCATTTCTGAAGACATATATGGTATATACTTCCAAAAATAGAAAACAAAAAAAGATTGAAATGTGTGCACTTACGCATTCTTCTTTGTACTTAAGGTATTTCTTAATAAATATACAATTTAAAGATATTTTTATACGTAGGTAAACAATTTTTGATAAATTAATTCCAATTACCTGCAAATGGTTTTCGAGTGTATTCAGTTCGTTTGCTTCAGTCTCTTCTGGTTTGCATAGTTCGAACCAAAATCTCTTAACTTACGACATTTATTTTGATTATTTAAATAGTCACTTGGAAAAACGTAAATAACAACAGGCTCGCGCCGTACATAAGGGCAAAGTCGTGTGGTGCACGACGGCGCCGAGGCGCCGAAAAACCTCGAAACTCAAAAATTAAAAAAAAGATAAAGCAACAAACCACATTGTCCGAACAAAATTTATAATGATAAAAAACCAGTAAGGAATTTCTAGCTATTACATTATTTTTTATTTGTTTATTTTTTTATTTTTACTCTTTGAAACGAGGGAACCGAATTACTGTTCAAAAATAATATATTTTACAATTGAGAGTACGCAATAATAGCATTTATTCGATCGAATACGTAGTACGTAACATGATAACATGAATTGTGTGAAATCTGATTTTATTCATATTTGAGCTTGAAATTTGGCATGCAACGAGCCAACTAGCTAACAAGCGTATTTTTCCTGTCTGAGCTTGCAATGTACGAAACTTTATATATTTAAGCGCTGCATCAGTCGCGATTTGATTTGTTGCCTGATGCTCGATCGATAATTAACTATTAACGATAATTAGCGAAGTGAAAAGGTGCATGGGGTAAAAAATATCTGCTTTTGAAACTTTAGTTTTTTGTAGTTTTACAGACTTTATAGCGATGTGTTTTGTATTGTGAATAAGGGTGAGTTCATCTAAAATCGAGGGGTTAACCTCCTAAGAAGTCTCGTCTACACTCAAACGTGAAATCACACAAAATCTTAAGAAGTCACATCAAATCTTAAGAATTCATGGGAAATCACTTGAAATCATTGGAAATCTTGTGAAGTCTTGCGAAATCATTGGAATTCAAAGGAAATCCTATGAAATCGTAAGAAATCTTGAGAAATAATAAAGAATTTTTAGAAGTCGCGATTATATATAATAATTTTAAACGACAAATACTATTGAAATCTATAGTTTTCCTATATAGATTGAAATAGTATTATGCGATTGATTTAAAAACTAATATTAGTTAATTTAATAAAATTACTCGTCGCATGCGAATTTAGCATGTTAATAAAAGGTATAATACAGTGACGACTGGAGAATTTTGAATTGACATGAGCTATAGGAATAAAAATTAATTAAAATTTTTTGAAGTCATTTTTCATTTGTTGTTTTTTTAGGTAAAAAAAATATAACACTAATGGGAGTTTGCGTTGGATTTTGTCAAACTATACTAGACATGTAGCGAACCCTCGTTTTATTGTTCATTCGGCCAGATAGATTAAAAAAAGGAATAAGTAAAAACAGTGTCAATTCCGAGAACAACTCCAACACAAGCAAGTTTTTTATGACTTCTTTCCTTCAACAAACAATGATTAAAAATACTGCAAATAAAAATTGTAAGAAGCAAAATGTTGAACTTGAAACGGAACCTATAATGCTGATTAAAAACAATATTCAATCGTAGATGAAGTGCGATTCTGGTGAAGATGACTCTTCAAAATCTTCATCGGAGACAGAAACACACTCGGAAACACGGGATTTTTAAATTGCAGAAAGAGAAATACTTTTGAAATAATTAGAGGATTTTTTAAGTTAAATAAATAATCATGAAGAAAGATCTACTGCAAATTATGCATACGTTACAATGGCCCAAATCCCTTGTGAAAATGCAGCTTCGTTTTGTTTAAACGTTTTTGGAACAAATAATAAATTTATGTATGAAGACGTTATTGCATAGTTGGAAATTTTTAAAAGAAACGGCGTAAAAATATGGCATTTGAATATTGGGCTTTTCCAGTGACGCGGTTGTTAAAATGTATGCGAATTCGGGCAAATTTTCAACAGTCAAGTTGATGGATTTGGTTTAATATGAATCTTGATGAAGGTGATTTTTGTACGCAAGATACTGTTTATATATTAACCAAACTCAGAAATAGGCTGTTAAACAAAAACATTGAGTTGCAGATGGAAAACTTTAAGGCTTGTAAGAACCATTTGGAAAATCTGATACAAAACCATACCAAAGATAAACACTTTCTTGTTGAAAGCGATTTAGCTGCCCGTGATAAAATGAATTTAGGTTCAGCAGAAAAAAATTGTTCTGATAAAGTCAGAAACCTTCTCAACGAAAATTTAGAAACTTTGGGTACCAAAACATATTTACAATTTATGTCTAACATTCGTGGATCATATCTTGAGAAAAATATGTCCATGGAAGATAGGATCTATAATATTTGGTTTTGCGTTTTCTTCTTGCGCATGTGGAAACATTTGGTTACTTAAAAGCAAAATTTACAGCGTTACAAACAATTTCATTTCCTGTAACTGTAACGTTGCTTGGTAAAACTAAACCGGCAGTACTGAACGACTCTGAACTTGTCTTTGAAGAAATTCGCCCCTCAGCTTTTAAGTTCTCAACCCTGCGAACAACTCTTTAGGTATTTTTTAAAACAATTTGCGTGTGCAAAGAGTTATTTTTAAATAATGTTTTTGTATTTTCTCTATTGTTTAATTTTTGGGTTTGTCACCAAATTCAATTTCGTATTATACGTTTTCTTTTCTTACTTGCGAAAAATTTCATTTTGTTGACATGACTTACGAAAAGCCCGCAGAAATCAAAGTATTTAATAGAACAAAGTAATAAAGAATAAAATAAACAATACTAAACTACACAACTTCATGAGAACCCCAAAGATTTTTTAACGAGGAGTAACATTAAGTAAGTCATCGCGTAGCCACCTTCAGTAATAATATTTTGTTTTTACATCCGCGAGATCATTGGCATCCACATTTTCAACCATCGTAAACTTTAGTATGCTTGAGATAATGCAGAGAATCGACAAAATTCAATTGACGGATTTATCAAAAAAATTTAAATTTCCACAAGCTTCAAATAAACAGGGCTACTCCACGTTTACTGAAAATGCCCAAATAAATACATTTTTGTCAGACGATCAGATTGATGAGGTTGTAGAAAAAGCTTTGAAAGATGCCAAACAAATGTGTCAAAAATTAAAAATAAAAATTACCGACGATTCATGGAATGAACTTATGAATTTAAACGTTTATGCCAAGATCTACGAATATGATGAACCAGAGTTTACTGAAAATCTGGATGAACAATGCGAGGAACAATCAAATATCGTATACCACTCATCAGAGAGAAATGAAATAGAGAACCTTTAGGAAGCAGAAGATCTGTTAAATTATGAAGATGGAGGGTAACAAGACGATCCTTGTCTTAAAATCTTTTGGGGAGCTTAATTTAAAAGATCTGACAAGATAAGTTGGTTCTAGTTCAGAAAGTAACCTCCCTATTGGTTTTTTAAAAGTTAATGACAAAGTGATCCGGAAAAGTTCTTTTTGTTGGTTACTAACCAAAAATAATAGCAAATTAAGCGCCGACAGACTGCTACGTGTACGTGGTTGTGAGGAAAAGTACAAAAAAAAAGTCCCACACTATTCGAACTTCGACCGAATCAAAACAAGTAACTTACACAGTTAAATTCTTAGAAGAAAATTTAGCAACCTTTAATTGGCCAAAGAAAAAACACGTCCAAAATGTAGAAAACAATATTTTTTTGAACGGCCAATAAATTTATTTGGCCAATTATCTTTCGTAATCTCGAAAGAATGTAGAAGAAACATTTCAATTAAATTTAAAAATTTGAAAAAGTTGAAAACTGAAGTACGTTTTATTTTTTATTCTTGTTTTATTTTTATTTTTTTATTCTTCATGTGGTTATATAATTATATTTTCAAAAATTGTATCAATTTATTTTCATTCTGAAAATTTTGTGCTTAAAGATTCAATTAAAATATAATCATCTTTTAATTGTATTTATTCGTTTTCCCTACTCCATTCATTATTTTATCATATTCTTTCTTGAGGAGCTCACGTGCGAGTATCCACTGTTTATCATATTCGAATATAAGGTTTTTTATCGTTGACCATTTACATCGAAATTTATATTAATAAACAAGAATAATAGTCTTGTGTCAAGCCGAATGTTTATTTTAATGTTTTGAATAATTTATTAGTTTTGAAAGACTGAAACTCATATTTAAAAACAACTGAAATCTCAACTGGAATTCGAGAGAAATCACTGAAGTCACAAGAATTCATATGAAATTATAGGAAATCGCTGTGAAAATATATCTACGATTTGCGGGGTCAGGGTTACGTCAATGGGGCAATTATGCGTGGTAGGCATAATGGTCTACAAAAAAAAATAGATTTTAATCCGCGAGCTTTTTTTGTTCCTTGTTGCAATCACACCCTAAATTCAATGATGCCGCAAAATCAAATACTTTGAGCATCAATTTTTTTCTTTAGTTTAAGAACTATTTCTATTTCTTTTAGCATCTACTAAACGCTGGTCAATTCTGAAATATAATTTATCTAATCCAACAAATTTAACGTTAAAAGCTTTATCGGATACTCGATGGTCTAGTAGAATAGATGCAATAACTCCTTTAAAGTATCAACTTGGGGAGGTTGATGATGCTCTGTTTGAAATAAGCGAAGGAAACTTTGAAAATAACGTAAAAAAATGGCTGCATCGTTGGCCAAAAAATTGCAAAACTTTGAGTTCATTTGCATTCTTATATTGTGGTATAATATTTTAAGTTAAAGTTAAAGTTAAAGTTATTGATTGATGCTAAAGATATAGTGTCCAGCTTAGACATAGAACCTAAATTCAAAAAACCAAGAGGTCTAAGACCGCGAAAAATAAAAAAAAAACATTTTGATTATGAATGTGATGATGAACGGATCCAGGATGAAGCTTTAGAGTTTAAAATCGATTGCTTTTTTAATGCTCTAGATGTAATCATAACATCAGTGAATGAGAGATTCCAATTACTTTCTTCTTACTCTAATAATTTCGCGTTTTTATGAAATATTGATGAATTTAAAAATTATTCTGAAAACGAACAATAGAATTATGTCAAAAAGTTGAAAATTTATTAAACGACAAAACTTACAATGAACGAGACATAATTGCCGTGGAACTTGCTAAAGAATTGCAATATTTACAAAATTTTGATGAACAAGTTATTACGTCTCCTGAAGAAACTTTAAATTATAGTGGATTCTTTTCCTAATGCGAGCATAATACTTCGTTTTTTATTAACAATGCCGGTTTCTGTTGCTACCGCAGAACAATCTTTTTGAAAACTCAAAATAATAAAAAAATTTTTAAGATTGACCATGGAGCAAAACCGACTAAGTAATCTTGCTATCATTTTAATAGAAACGGACCAGCTAAAAGAACTAGACACCGAAGATTTAAATAAACAATTTGCAAAAATTAAAGCACGGAAAGCTCAATTCACTTAGCTAAAATATTAATAACAATACCCAATACCTCGATATTAACCTTTAAAAGGTGACATGTTGCATTGTTAAAATAATATATTGTTTTTTTTATTTGTCGATCAGTTTCGTCCTGTGATATATGAACGAGTATTTTTAATGTTTTAAATATTTTTTTATTTTTTTTTTCTTTTGTATCATATATTACATTAGAAACTAAAATATACAAATTTTGAGTTGTAATACTGTTAGAATATATTTCTGTTTTTTATAAGTTTATAATTATATTATGTACCACAATGAAAAAATACTCTTATGGCTTGTACTTGTAAAATATAAAAATGAAAATAAATGTATGAAAATACTTTTTAAAATTATTTTTCAATAGTGGATAATAATACCGAACTTAACCCATATCTGTACTCACATATGAACGTAATGCAAATATGGGGCATTATTTTAAATTTGTACAAGAGCGCCAAAAGTGCTAGGCGCGGGTTGTAGTAACAAGGTACATATGACATCATGATGTATAAATACTAAATACTAAATAAGAGACAATTACATTATAATGCAACATAATATGCATTGTTTTTTTTAGAGATCTAACATTTTTTATTTTCTTTATGAATTTGTAGATATTCGTACAAACAATAATAACAATCTTGATTTGAAAAAAATGTCAGAAAGAAAATTACTACAATATATGGTTATCACCACGACATTATTGCAATGAATAACTCGATAATGTCGAGTATTTATTTATCCTCGGATCGTTAATTGACAACGCTCGAATGATATATTGAACCGGATCTAATGAAAATATCTAGTAAAAAAATATCTATTTCTACTTCACTGATTATATATAGTTTATGAATGAGCGTTATTCAGCTATCTCAGATAAACACAGCTTAATTTTTTGTAAACGAAACATAATGAAACGGTTTTGCAAAAATATTTGCTTATAGTATAAACGTGGCATAATTATATCACATATTATATTATTATATACATCTCGATTTTGTATTATCGTAATTTTTTTTGTAGAAACAACAGTGTATAAGAGATAACAAAAACATTAACAAAAAATTGTATCCTGTTTACTACATTTGATCAAGGATTAGGAAGTGGCGATTGAACTAAACCTTTACTTGTAGCAAATTATTTTCTAAACGATGATGAAGCAATTCAGACAGTTATTATATGGGGGACCTTTTTGCTTAGGTATCAATTTTTTGTTAACACATGGCGTAGCGGTATTTTTTTAATAAGCCAAAACTACATTTCTCACACCCGTCTAACATCGAGCCACCCTTATTATAAACATATTATAACGTTTTCTAATCTTGTTTCTACGCAACATTTAACATATTGTGTTTGTCGCTATTGTTCATTTTATAATATATTGCTTTTAACCTAAGTTAATTCGGAACGGAAATAATTTTAGTTTAATACCATCATATGGTTGTCAAATTGGAAACTATCAAATAAATGTGCATAAATTTTTTTTTATCCTTTGCAGAGGTTTGAATTTCGTGAAGTAAAGACGAGATATTAGATGTTAGTGATAAAACATGATCTGTGGCCAACTTGCAATATCAATTTTAAAATTAATTCAATAAACTGTAAGTAAGTAAGAACATAATTCATTATTGAAAAGACTCTAACTATAATATAATTTATATTACGTAAATTAAAATGGTGGCAAAGGTTTTATTCAATTACTGCAATGGCCAATTTTAATCAACAAACCCAATATTAATTCCCACCACCCCCTAACCCACATTATTTTCTATCACTGAATCGATCGATTTTACATACATTAAGTCAGCCAGCAGCTTACTTTCCTTAAAACAATGTCACTCTAGAAAGTGAACCAATTCAAAACAAAAAATACCTTAAATGAAAACTATGTAGATGATAAAGAACAAATGGAAGTTAATGCTGTCAATAGTTGGCAACGTGTTACTAATAATAACCAGAAACGACTAATGAAAATTCATAAACAAACAACCAATACTGAAAAGGAGTCGTTATAGATGAAAACAGATATTCAAAATTAGCCGAAAAAGATGAATCAAATAAACAGACTACTGAAAAACCACAAAAAGCAACCGAACAAAAACCACTAACACTTTTATTAATAGCGTCATGGATTACAAAAAGTATAAATTTAAGAAACAAACAAAACAAAGATCTTTGCCAACATACACTCACTTCAAACCAAACATATTGCATTTCAACGAACAAAAAATAACACAGATATGTACCTGATAGAATTATAGGCATGCTGCAATAGAACTTTTTCCAGTGTGGAATGTGTAGGTCAACTCCATACTTTACTGTCTAAAAACCCGAGTAACTCCAGCTACATGTATTCTTGGTCAATTATCGCACCCAGCTAAGTCATAATTTCCAATTCCTAAAAAACAAGATACTGAACCTACAATCACCCAACATAAAAAAATTACGCACAGACAGTCCAGAATTAACCCGCTTCTACTAAAGATGTTAGTCTTACACAGTTCCTTGTTGAGTTCAAGAATATGTTGTTAAATAACAGAACAGTATAATATCTAATATGTTAACCACAGTCGTTAGTAAATTAATTCTTCTTGAAGATTGCATTACGGAACGCCAACGGATTACTACAAAGAAAGTTGGAAGAAACCTTAAGATCCTACTTAACCCTTTAACTGCGTGATTCCAGATTTGTTACACTTTTTTATTACCCACGGTATGTCATCAAACAACATGAACATCGTTTCCAACTACGATATTTTCTCGGATCATACTCTAGCTATAGCTACCGTAAGCGCCACTATATACGAGAAACTTAGACCTACCGTAAACAACAAAAACCATATCTGAACCTAAGAACCAATCATTAACGTTGAATATGCAAAAAATAATTTAACAACAGCGGTACAGAAACCAGAGTTGCGGGCAACGCCACAAACATACAATCTAAAATTCAATACTCCTAGTATTCTTACCGAAGTAATGGAATTGGTCAAAAAAAAAAGAACAAGAAGAATATGGCCGCGTAGCCGTAATTTTCCAGACAAAACCAAACTAAATCAATTAAACAACAAGTTAGATCGTAGAATACAAAAAGCTCCTAGAAATACTATAAAATTGCTACCAAATCATCAGTTTGGTTTTCGAACTGAGCATTCAACAACACAATAATACCACCGGCTGGTAAATATGATACGCACATGATATAAAGACAAAACGAATTGTAGTGCAGCATTCGTGGACATAGAGACATATTTGACAGAGTATGACACAGAGGTCTGCTTTATAAAATAAAAAACATACCTAACAAATCGATACTTCCAGGCAAAAGTCGGTACCGAAAGGAAACAAATGCAGACGTCTCCCAAGGTTAGTGTATTCAGCCTTCTAATTCAATTGCTCTACACGTACAACCTACCGACAACAGGACAAATATCATAGCTGCTACAAAAACACCTAAACTTTTTAAAAACGTGGCTAAAAAAGTGAAAAATAAAAGTTAGTGAAAACAAATCGACGCTTGTTACTTTTAGAACTAAGCTGTGCCTACACCCAGCAGACAGATAAGGTCAGATATTTGGACTTGAAATAAAATAAACTTATGTTGTTAAAAATTGTATTCGCTTATTGACAAAAACTCAGTCCTTGTACTAGAAATCTGGTTAGTTGCGAACTTTGAGAAAGTGCTAACAAATCCACTTTAAATATAATACAACGCTTCTAGCAAAAAACACTCAGAACGACATCTAACGTCACGTGATATGTTTCCAAGATTACTCTACATAATAACCTCAAAAATCCATATGTGACTGACACAATAAAAGTAAGAACAATGAAACATCACGATACTCATCAGAAAATCATCTAAATTTAACAATAACCTCGTTAACTAAAGCAGAGACGGCGTAAAGCGTGGGCCACCGCCTACGGCCTCGCAGAATTATTGTTTGAAGTTTGCGGAACAACGCTAAGTAAGAATATCAAGAGAATTCTTTATATTCCAATCTTGGAATTTTGTTTGTGTGATGTGAATGAAAACAACAGTAGTTGTTATAGTAGAATTCAGGTTTCCACGGGTTACAATTGTAACACAATTTTTCATTCTGGATAATTCCCAAGTTTTCGTTATCACACAAGCTAAGCTTTCGTCACACGTTGCAGTAGACATCTTTGGAGCCAGTAACAAACTGATTGGTCACGCCGTAAGGTCTCGCTTTTATAGACCTGTCTCCGATCATCGATAAAACTAGTTTCCAAATCTCCGGTAAAGGAAAACTAGAAACTCAGTTAACATTTTTTAATTAGTTCACTAGATTCTCTAATTTTTCACTGATAGTAATTAGAAACATTCGCAAAAATTTTAGTGTTTTCAAACATAGTTTGATTAATAATGACGTGTGACGAAAGCTTAGTTTGTGTGATAATGACAACACGGGAATTATCCGAACGGAAAATTATGTTACGAACAGTAGTTGTACTTATTTGAATAAGGTAAAGAACAATCACACATATATTTTATACTTGGCTATATAAAGTTATTTAAGAAATTATGATGGTTATTCATAAATTTATTGTGGACTCGTTTGTTAGGTAGTTAAGCAAATCTGTATTTGTTGGTACTTAAGCAAATATAAAAGTACAAATGTTAACTGATTTGTTTTCAGGGAGATTATACAGAACTTCTCATATTAAGATGTCAAGCCTAGACCCCAAGAGAGATAAAGATATAAGGAGAAAATGGAATCTGGATCAGCAAAAAAAGGAAAAAGCTGAAAAAACTGTATTAAACTAGGTTTAAAGTTCAAGTATAATTAAGTTTCTCAATAAAACTGCATCGGGTATTACAGAATCATCTGAACCGTTTGCTTTGTTTTTTAAAGAACATAAAACGTTGATCGAGACTCTGTTAAACTTCGGAAGTATTCCAGAGACACTGAATAACGATCTTGAACGACAGTTGGAATAAGAAATAGGAACAAACTCTAGCCAATCAGAATCTAACACTGCAACTCCCATGTTGCAGTTAAGCAATATAATTCACAATAATGAACAGATTGAAATAGATCCTCCGTCAGTTAGCAGCAACGCCAGTAATGTTGATGAATTTGTTAATTGGACAGCAGTTAAATAATAATGATAAAGTTTATCTCAAAGATGATGATAATTGGCACTTTTTTAATTTTTATTTCTCAAAAAAATTAAATAATGGTGAAACTCAACATCGTTGCTAGTTGCTTGATTGAAATTCTCAAAATAAAATTTTGTGTTTTGCATGCAGACTATTTAGCAATTCATAAACTCAGATGGGTGGGTGCTGTAACTGAAAACTGAAAACACTTTGGTAGTACTTTACATAGACATGATAGTAACAAAGAACATATGGCCTTTATATGTTCCAATAGATAACCTTAGAGAACAGAATAAAGCACAAAATAACAATGGACCAAAATCTCAAAAACATTGACTCAATTTGTTTGAGAGATTAATTGATATAATTTTTTTTCCTCACAGAATGTGGCATTTAGAAGTAACAGAGAATCTATCAAAACAGGCGACAATACTAGGAATTCTGGTAACTTCATAGACTTATTGATATCAAAATATGATCCTACGTTACAGGAACACATGAGACGCATTAGTGACAAACAACTTGTGTACCATTATCTAAGTCACGACATTCAAAATGAATTGATCAGATTGATGTCAAAAACACTTACCGATGAAGTGATGCGTAGGGTAAAAGAGGCAAAATGTTATTCTTTCTTGCTCGACTGTATTAGAGACTGTAGTAGAGTTGAACAAATGTCAGTTATCTTAAGATTTTGTAATATCAGATTTTTTCGTGTCACTAAGACGACTGGAGAATATTAAACTAATACAATAATAAGAGCTAGAAAGAAATTACTTAGATATTCAAAACTGTTGTAGCCAAAGATATGACAATAGTGCAAATATAGTGGGCGTTAATAGTGAAGTTAAACCTCAAATATTAAATATACATAGATCCCAGACCATTTTTTACACCTTGCAGTTATCATAACGGGAATTTGCTGTTAGTAGACGCAGCAAATTTTTTTGTGGCAGCAAAAAATTTTTTTGGTTTTGTTCAGAAAATTTATTTGTTATTTCGCTATTGTTGAATGCATTGAAAACTTAAAAATCAAACAGCCAGATACACGAAGTGATTGTGATTCGGTTTTACATCAAATGCGCAGCTTAGAATGCATCATGTCACTACATGTATGGTACGGGATATCATCGCTTGTCAATATCATAAGCTAATAATGGCAAACTGTATAAGTCGATTTATGCATTGATTTTGAATATTTGCGTACATCTTGCGACTGGATCAAAGAATATCGACAAACTAAATTTAAAAAGTGCTTGTCTGGCATCAATTTATTGAAAAAAGTAATTATACTATTTCAAAAGACTTTAAAAATAAAAAGGTAGGTAGGCCAAGAAGAAAAAGAATTGATTACGAAGGCACCGATCAACGTATACAATCCCTCAAAAACCAATATGAAACAGAATTTTTAACACCATGACTGATTCTATAATAAACAATATGAATTCGAGATTTATGTCCTTAAATCAACATTTTGAAATTTTTTTTCTCTGTGATCTAAGCAAGTTAAAAAGTAATAAAAATGCTAAAAAAAGAAATATTTAAAAAACTGTCAAAATTTACACACAGTACTGGGAGTAAGTGAGACAGTAACTTTGAACCGATGTACCCATTTTAATAAGATGTGAGGCAGCTGCTCAAATACATAACAGAAAATAAGTTCAAAGGAATTTACCTAAATAATTAAATTGTCCTTCCAATTTTGTTAACAATACCTGTAAGTATAACATCTTATTATTTTATAATATCCATCTTCCTGCGCCACTTGGGGGCCTCGCGAAATAAATCTTGCACACATTAAATTTAGGTCTTGTCCCGCCACTTAACCGAAGAACTTTCAACAAGAAGATTAGAAAGATAGTAACCAGTAGATCAAATAGACTAAATTAGGGGCGACCTCAGTAGACATCTTCCCCTTATCACTTTATTAGTTGCACATAAAATTAGCTTATAGAATATTTTTATAATTCTGATTGCAAATAAATAAATAATAAAAAAATATTTAATAAATCCTAAACGATCCTAAAAAATACTTTCGTCCAGGCTAAAAAAAAATTTCAATATCTGGTAAACCAAAATACCATAAAACTGCTTGTACTTTGCGAATGCCAAATAAGATAATCTGTACTCAGCTCAGTGTAAGTATGTACTATAAGAAGCATCACATCTGATACAACCCAACTAAGCTAGATTACACCATCATTATAAGCGAGGGGGGGGGGTTACGCACGGCTGTACTCTGGTGTACTTGTTCTGTGTACTCATATGTACTCTGCAGTACTCATATGTACTCTGCACAACTCATACGTACTCATGTGTATTAATGTATTCTGATACTGTACTCGTTTAAATTCATGTGTATTCAAGGTGTACTCATATGTACTCAAAATTTACTTTTGTGTAAAATATGCCTCCAAATAACCTTAGTGTGTCACCGAATGCTACCGAATCTGATGTTCTGATGATAGTAATGGTAATAATTCTTAACCAGGTGATCCAAGTAAAACAGCATCAAGTATTTTATAATTGTGAAGGTAAATATTTTATTACGCAATGTTTGTTAAGAGTTCAGTGATTTATTCACTATATAAATGTAATAACATAACCGTTATTTTAATTGTGGTATAAAGTGCCATCACACATTTACATTTTACAGTTACTAACATTGTGTTGTTCGAACTCATTTTGTTACAAAATAACTTCAATCTCCTATACTGATTACTTGATTGGTAATGAAACACCTACTTGTAAATACCCGATAATAATTCCACATTTCAAATTAAAAAACTTTTAAATTTTGCCCTGTATTTCGATATGGAAGAAAATGAAATTGCAAATGCAACTATTAAATTAACAGTATTTTATCAATTGGAAGATCATATAAATACTTGAAATATCAATTATGTCGAAGAATTTGCAAGGAACAAAATTTGGGTACTTTTTTTCGCCACATCAATAAACATATTAATCGCAGTACGTCAGCCAACATTACCAAACCAAATACAAAAGATAAATCTCGCACTACTCATGAATATTTTACAATAACGAATTCGTCAATTGCACAAAACCTCGACTCTGATACAATTGTAACTGCTGCAGAAGACTTAAAACTTACCGAACTGTGGTTCCATTGAATTAGATAACGATAATGAAGGTCCAACTTTCAATAAACGTATTAAAAGGGATTTCTGTGACAGTAAAGTTTTGATCAAGACGAAAATTCCCACGCTTCCTACGACGAGTTCCTTGGTAAAATCTATAGATCTACTACAGAAATTTGCTAGATAAGGGGAAAGGTGATACTGGAGCAGTCATTAAGAACTAATTATTTTCCACATATTGACGATATAATGCACCTATTAAAACAAAATGCAGAGTTAAAGCACTGTCTCATTGGGAATATGAAAAAACTGTGCAAGACAATACGCAGTACTACACAACATCTTTCCTACTTGGAAAGTAATGGAAGTTTAACAGAATTAGATACTTTATTAGCAATCTTTAAAAACGCGACTGAAAACAACAATAAATATTTGAACATTCGGCTGAGTGAAGATAGTACACAAATAACAGGGAAAGTGGAGTATAGTGCAGTTCGATACAGTTTTTAATAAATTGGTAGGATTCACGCTTCCTTTGAAGGACAATGGACTGCCTGACACAAATGCATATTTGGCCACATCTGCATATCGCATGTAAGATTGTTTTCATAACTGTAAGTATTCTAATTATGCCTACGTGATAATAACCCAACCTTTGGGTGCGGAATTTGATAATGGTATTAAAATCATAGGATTTTCCTCCGAGATACTGGTCTTTTAAAAGCGATGAAATTGGTTTCGGAAAAAAAATCTGGTAGCACTGATACAAAGTGGTCCTGATATCATTTAATATTAATTCTCTGGGTGTGTATTTAAGGCACGATTTACATTGGTACTAAATTAATTTACAAATTGGTAAACACCAAGTTTTAACAAGTCACATTCAAGAATTAATTAGAAACGTTTCAAAAGATAACCACATGCTAACTAGTACGGACATAAGCGGCGAAGATACAATGAATTTTAAGGTGTACAGAAATTATCTTGTTCTTTCATTTCCTTACCAGCTTCTGAAAACGCCAAAGAAACTAAAACATATTTGAAACTAATTCATAACATCTTATCTTCATTTTTGGACAAAAATTTAAGCGTGAGCGAACGAATATACAAAATTTGGTTTGTCGTATTCTTTCTCAGAAATTGGAGACGATGGATAATATCGACTCAAGAGTACACGTTATCAATAAATAAATTATTTCTAGCAGTTCATTTCAATGTATAGAACTCAATGCGCATGCGCTTTTAAATTTAGTTCTGAAAGTCCAATCAGCGTCTTGTTTAAAACCAAAAATGTTTTTGCCCTGGTTGTTTTCTAGTCAACCATGTAAGCAGCTGTTCAGGTTTTTTAATTTTACAATTGCTAAATAGATTACGCCGCATCCAGTTTATTGAACATGCAAAACTAGATTTGAAATCATCAAACATCAAATTTTTCAAAGCACGAAGAGTTCACGAGTCGACGCTAGTGGAAACATTTGATGTAGATTATTACAGTGCCGACAAAGTATCTGAAATTGTTGAAAACGCATTGTTTGCAATGAATTAAACTTATTTGGAATCAAACTGGATAAAAATTGTCTCGCTGAAAATGCAATTCCGCAATCCAATTCCGATTTAGATGAAAATTCCTTGAACCACTATTCTAGCACAAGGGTCGGTAAGTAATGTTTGGATTTTTTTAACGTAAATTTGACATTCTTATATCTATCCAGATACGGAAAATGATACGCAACTAGTGAATAATGAAGACGAATATTTCGTAGCACCAGATTCAGATGTTAACAATACAGAGGAAGATGATGATTCAGACAAGTTGAACATTAATTTCGACTTAGATAGTTTCAAAGCATATTTGTAATGGACAATTATTATTATATTATTCCTTATGTGAGAGTTAATTTGGAGAATCGTAATAAAATTATTCGGAAATCGTTTCTTTGCTGGCTCTTGCAGACAAGTCAAAGAAAACTTAGCAACGACAGGCAACTGATATAAATATTATAGAAGAACAATACCACGCCATATACTACGATAAAACATGGTATACAGGACGTATATTAACAAGATTTAAAACGAAGTTAAGAAATGTTAGGTCAATTTGAGTGGCCAAATAAGGACGATATGCAATATGTTGAGAAACGATATATATTTTGGGGGACAAATTAAATTAAGTGGCAACGGTCCATTTAAAATTTCATCAACAGTCCCTACAACAATAATTATTTTTCGTTTCTTTGTGTTTGAAAAATATTTTTCCTTTGAATTGTAATTATTATTTACTTTTAACATGTTATGATCTTGGTAAACATATTATTTTATTTTTAATTTTAATATTATTATAAATAATTAAATCAAACAAAAAGCAGTTATTATATAATTGAATGAAAAATAAATGAAGAACACATAATCAACTGCCAAAATACTATAATTACCAAATATAATGGCAAAACTCAAAGTTTAATACCATTAAAAGATAAATTACAAATAACAAATAAATTAATTTGTTTTCACTGTACAGTAACAAATTTTTCTTACAGTACTTTCGCAGTTGATTATTTGTTCTTGATTTATTTAATACTAATTAATATTTACCATTCTTTTGTAAACATAGTTATACCAAAAAAGGTGTGCTATACATACATTTTTATATGAACCAGATGTACTCATGTGTACTCTGCTGTAATCACTGTACTCATCTGTATTCAGTGTAGTCATCTGTACTCAAATGTACTAGTCTGTACTCAAGTGTACTCATTTGACTCCACGTGTACTCACTGTATTCGTACTCAAGTGTACAATTAATAACGTCGTGATTAACCCCTCGATTATAAGTGTAAAATTAAAAAGAAAAGAATTGCCGTAAACAACCTTTAAAAGAAAATTTATGGCATAAATATAAAATACTTTTAAAACAAAAATCCCAAAACAAAGATGCTTAGCTGGGACAAAAAAGTTTATAAATATTTCTCAGTATTTGTGTATAATTAATGAATTTATCATATCTAACTATCCTATGATGTTTCCGTATTTATGCAGCCAATGAAAATTTGGATTTGTATCTGAATCGCAAATTACAGAACACATGGTTTCTTTTGTGGTTCAAAATCAAATAATACGTAACGTATATCTGCATAACTGCAGATGTAATTAAAAAAATAATGAAGAGTGGTGAATACAGTAAGTAAATAATTGAATATTAAAAGGTAATTAGTAAATTGCGATATTTCAAATTGGATTATGCAAACAAATACAATGCATTAATTAAAAATGAAGAGTAGTTGCAGAAAGACCATTAGCAACTTCATAAATCATTTACAACCCCTATTTATTCTGTCCAATTGCTAAGAGTAAAACGGAATAGAGAAGAAGAGAAAAACATTACCTTATAAAAGAAATTCCAAAAGATTAATGTCCTCACGTCTGAAACGATGCAAAATTGATTACAAACAATTTGATTGCAGATAAAAGAGTAGAAAGCTTCCAACAGATGATATTGATAATCGTGGCAGTTCTGACACAGGTTGAACTAACGTCTAATTAAGTATAAAGCGAAAATGTTTCGTAATTAACTAAATAAATTTACCAAATAATTAAGTGTTTATATTATGCTCGAGAGCTATTTTTATTCAAAATGGCAAATAACGCCTGTACTAATTTATATTTATTATCTTGCCAAAGAGAATGGATGTTTTGAATATCAGTAATGATGCGATCTTAATTACGTCCCCAAATGTTGCGTTAGCACTTGTCGCTCCTGATAAAATATAGGCTACAGCTGTAATGTTGCCTATTTATAAAACGAATTAATATTTTATTCATAATTAAACTTATTATTATTGCAACGCGCAAATTCCGTTTTCATTTAATAAATCTGTTCATGGTCTATTAAAACGAGTAATAGAACAAATCATTATTAATGCTTTTCCTCGTTCAAGAATTGTATAACCTTTTGTTTAGCATTTTTATTTCTTTCATTATGACCAATTAAATTTTTAATAAAACTATTATTCTTTAAATTGCAATTAAGGAGTTCATTATTTTTAGTCTCACAATAGAAATTTCTATAAAATGTATAATTTAATAATAATAGTTAGAATTCATCAACTGTTTCGTAGTTGCTAAACTTTTTCACTAAAATATATTCAGTTAAACTTGAATAACATATTCAGCAAAATTTTATTACCATAAAAATCTAAAAATAACTTTAAAACAGAGTGAGAAGCAAATAAAACATTCTCCAGAAAACTATAATTTTTCAATTCCTTCCAATAACTTTGTCGAAGAAAATTTACTATTTGCGTAAATTTGAAAATCAACTGAACCGAGAATGATTGTTTAGTGATTTTTTAATAGTGTATTTAAAAAAATCTAATTAGTAAACCTTGTTAATTTGCTGGATAGTTATAAAAAGTAATAATAATTCATGTTTTATTAAACTGTGGTTAATTAATTTTCAGCAATCAAATGTTTCCAAAGTTATAAAACATAAATTACAGAAGCATTTATACTTTTTTTGTTCATTCAAAATTGGCTTTAGTTGCAAGACAGTCATCCTCTATAAGGTACGATTGAGATTATCAAAGATAAGATCTGATTCAACCAGTAGCAGCCAATTAGAGTTAAAAGAATAGATATATATTTAATTTAACTTTATGTTTTTGGTAATTTATTGATAAGACGAAGCTTTAAATTAAGGCTATTAAAACTATTCTTTTACAATGCGTGTCGTAGAGGAAACCTTCGCTGGTTTAACTTCGAAAGAATGGCGTTTTTTGCACTTGATTACATTTACATAATTTAAAAACCATTTTCACAAACTGAACACATACACTTATATGATTTGAAGTAAACATTGGTTGACGCCATTGCCTTTACAAATAAGTAAGTGTTTGTGCGCTACGCTTTTGTAGAGATTATTAGAAACTTGGAGATCACAGAATAAATATCAAAAATGCAAAATGAAGAGGAACACATATCGAACTAATACCTAACAAAACTGCATTATCGCCAGATCCTTAATTGTAAAAAAGACAAAAGCTCTCAATGCAAATCGATGACAGGCTGTCAAATATCAGAATGTTTGAAATAATGAGTAAAAAAATAACTATCAAAAGTTTTAGGGCAAAGATTTGTACTACAATGCAAACTTTGAACTTAAAACTTAAAACCGAAACGTTGACAAAAAAACTATGATAGAGAAAGAATAAAATAAGTAAAAAGTTCTACGTCAAATGAGTTAAGAAAAGAAGTTTGTAAACACGGTTAAAAAACAAACAAATTAGTCATAAGGCATTTTATGCTTCCAGCAACTGACGAAGCAAAACAACATATTAAGAAGAAAAAGAAACGTAAAGAAAGAAAAAGACAATTAACAAACCTGAGAAACGATATGGATTTTCCTTTGCAATATTGTTCAGAGTAGCAGTTTTAAAAAATTGGTATATTAATAACCAACCTCTATTAGAAGATAGAACTCGTTCGTGTTGTGTTCATAAATGTACAAATTGACTACTAGATACTTCTTCATGTTTACCATTTTCTATTTCTATGATTTTACCTGAAGCGAGACTTGTCAAATATTTCCGTTGGTGTTTTTTGTTAAGTACTAAAATTTTGAAACAGAAAAACGGCTTTAGATTTTAAACGTTCTACAGCTCCATTCGGCAAACAAAATAGTCCGAAAATATGTCAACTAAAAAAATTAATTTGAAATTTTTGCCGCGGTATATTTGAGAATTCTAAGTTGGTATATTCACAGTTAAAAACAAATTATGACAGTTTACAACTGACATTTTCCGCGTGCCTTTTATTAATTACCAATTTATTTTATTGTGTTACAGTGTTACTCTTGTTTATTAAAATCAGTTTTTTTGAAGACTACTTTGTTTTATTTGTGAAATACAGGTATGTACTTACAAGTGTTTTAATAAAATGTAATTTTAATGTAAGTTTTATATTTTAACTTTATCTACTACTACGAAGAAAACTATACATTCTGTGGCACAAAACATTATAAAAAAAGGTTATTCAGTTCTTCAATAGTCAAAAAGCTACTGGTGAATGGGCATTCTTTTTGGACAAGGCAACCCAACTTGTAGCAGCTGTTGTTGAAAAATCAGTGGCTACTATTTTGAGAATCAAAAAAACAAACTGCTGTGGCTGACGGTAATCTATTAGGATCACCTTTGAAAAAAAAAGTGGAGGGTTCAACAAAATAGTGATAGATGAGTGCGAATTAGGAATTTAAAAAAAAGACAGTGCAAGAGGTTCATACAGTTGACAAGGCCGACAAGTGCCGACGTTTAAATTTTAGTGAGTAAGATGCAAGGCAACATTAATTATATTAGCGGACAAGAAACTATTCGAAGACATCTTTTAAGCATTGGCTTCAAATTTAAAAAATGTGAAAACCGACGAAAAGTGCTCATACAACGCAATGATATCGTAGCTTGGCGTTCTCGTTATCTACAACAGTTGAAAGATAACGCTGCTCTTAGAAAAAATAAAAAAACAATTAAATATTTAGACGAAACTTATTTACTCATCTTATGAGAAGATTAAATGCTGGCAGAACCAACCAAATCTATATAAAACTGATCGTTCTGGTCAGCGGTACTTTATTGTACACACATGTGGTGCATATGGATTTGTAAACAGCGTTTTATTAATTTTGAAATCTAAGAGCAAATCAAGAGATTACCAGAGTAACATGAATCTTCCAGTGGATCCAGTTAATTCCTAATTTGCTTTCAAAAGAAAATGTTGTTATAGACAATGCACCATACCACAGTTTTGAAATCAACAAACTTCCAACCCAAGTCAAAAGAAAGCAGGAAATTAGAAACTGGCTTAAAAGTATCGAGACTTCCACAACTGCGAATATATGAAAAGCCGAATTGTTAGAACTGGTGATTTGGCCACACTAAAACATTTTATGTGCATAAAATTTAAAAAAAAAACTGGGACATACCGTATTACGTTTGCCTCTATATCATTGCAATCATATCGAAGTATTAGTGAGAAACGCGTTTGCTAAAATACACACACACACACAATACATTTATGTGTATCCATCAATAACATTTAAATTAAACGCACAAATACTTTTTTTGGAATTCTACTTTACAAGCTGCTGTAGCGCCGGTATCTCCTCTTCAACGATCTTGTTTGTCGAGTGAAGCTGTATGTAAGCATTTGGATGTGCTAAACAATCAGCGCCGACAAAATGATAACTAGAAATCTCAGATGTTCATGTTGAGATGAAATCTTTTGGTAGCCTTTAGCTACTACATTGTTTATTGTTTGTACCTTAATAAAAACTATATATAATTAAAGAATTCTAAAACCATATAGCATCAAATAAATTTAAAACTTATTCAGACAATTGGAATGCCATAAACAATACTATATGTAGTCATTTTAACTCTTACTACGAGGGTTATTTTTTCCAAGTTTCGGTAAACTAAAAAAAAACTCTTCTCATACCATGTTGCTGTCTGGATTGCCAGTTAATCTCGCACAATAGTTTTAACTTCTCTTTAGCGTTGAACCGCTCCAAATATACATACAGTTTAGTGAACAAATGCAAGTAGCTTGGTGCCAAATCCGGATATAAAACGTATGATCAAACAATTACTATCCGAAAACCTTGATAAGTTCTATTGTTGTTGTTGATGTATTAAAGCGTGCAAGGTTATAAAAAAAACTTAATGACAACATAACTCTCTTTTTTTTATTGCTTTCCGTAGATGTTTAAGAGTTTCACAATATGTTGGTGCGGTGATGGTTGTTCCATGAATTGCACTAGTAACGCTCCTTTACAGTTCCAAAACACTGTAGTCATAAACTTTCGGTTGGAAAAGGTTTGTTTAAACTTCTTTGGTTTATTGGACTAGTATGCGTCCATTGCTTTTTTGTCTCCACGTTCACAAACTGAACCCACGTTTTGTGCAAAAACGTTAACGCAGAAATCATTCTTTGATTTGTGAACGTTTGAGAATTGTATGAGACTCATCGTGCATAAAATTTGCGGTAACGCGAGTTGAACTGTAACAACGTCATACATTACCAAACATTTCAGAAATTGTAATCCGGCGGCGCTATCAAACCACTTTGTTAATTTTTTAACAATGTCGGCTGTTGCAACGAACTTCCTTCTTTATCCCACTTCCCAAAAATTCCTACACCACATTTGCACTGCATTATCACTTATAATTTGTTTTTCACACACGACACTAAACCTACGATGAATTTCAGCCACAGTATTGCCTTCGCCTTGTAGAAAACTAATCATGGCGGAAATCTTACAATCGGCGAAAATCGGTTGTAGTAATGGTGAGAAAATAACACCCACAACAAATTATGTCACGTAACTGCTCAACCGGTTTAAAAAGTACTGGTAATAGATCACTAGTTTGTAAAAACGCCATGTCGCGATGACACATATTACCAACCTAACAAAATTTGAAAAAAATAGCCCTCGTAATATAATTTCTATAAATATAACAATAAGGTTATAATTGTAAATACAAATAAGTTAAACAAAAAAATATTTTTTAGTAGTACGCCAAATACCTACAAGATTGTATTCATCACTATATGTCGCAAATGGGAGATTTTGGTTCCACTTTTTGTGAACAACTAAGTTAACGATGCAGTAGTAGAAATCATCCTTGGTTAAGAGAGTAGCTTGTTTATACAAAAAAATGACACTAAATATGTATAGGGCAGTTTCTACTCTTAGTATGAATAAACTTCTAAATTTAAAGTAACAGTCATATGATAAACACTTAAGAATAGTGACAACGTAGATATCATCCTACCAGAAAATTTCCTATATTAACCATACCACGTATACAATTGAAGACACAAGTGGATAAAGAGCCTATGAAACATTTTTAAAGGTTTTGATATTTTTGCATAAATTAAAGGCAGAAGTACACAACATTCATTGCAACTAGTTTTGATTTCATCAAATAATGAAGTAGATGAAGGACCTATGTACTGTGCGATAATATAGCGGTACTATGGATAAATGGCTTATAAAAATAAGAAATCTTATCTCCATTTAAAAATATTCTGAAAGTAAGATTTTTAAGTGGACGAAGAACCTAAGTACTTAAAAATCGACATTCGCATAGCAAATAAAAGCCTATGTAACAAACACATACATTCTTAAACCTTTCTGAACTTTCAAGTTTTACCAAAGATAACAACCTTTAAAGTATTTTATCTCGAGCAGCTATGGTTCTATAATTTGAACATACACACTGTACTAACTGCTGAAGATAACCATTTTATTTTACTTGGACTAAGGATATCGCTGGTAAAGGTAGCTTGGAAGTTGGTAGCTAGATTCATACTTTTGCACAACATTTTAAATCATCTGCAGACAACAAAGATCACTATTTGATATTGTGGTCAGATTCGCGTTTGAGAAACATTTTTAATATTATACATTATCATGAAAAAAATATTTAAAATTATTGATCATAAATTTCCAGAAATCAGAAATTTATATTTGGATTCAGACTTTGACTTTGGTAGAATTGAAAAAATATCATTTTAAAGACATCCTGCCAACAGGTTAACTTTTGAGATAATGTAAAATGGGTACGCATAGAAGAGTATGGAAGCTGTTATAATCCATATACGTCATTTTACAAAGTGGACATTTTAAAACATGGTTCTAAAAAAATTAATCCTGCAAGTTTTACGTTACAGACAATGTATCTGAAGGAAAAAAGAAGAAAATAAATGAGAAATAATCAATATAAGCCCTTTTTCCATTTAAAGTTAGCATTTTATTTTTGGTTATATTACTGTATAAAGAACCTATGTACGTTTAGTTCAAATTTTATACAAAAAACTATGTTTATTATTTTTTATTATTTTTATAATCAAAATTTTCAATAAAACGTTTATTCATTAAGTAAATAGTTGGTTTAAAATTTTATTCCTGGTAGAAGTCTCAAGCAAGAAACTTGAAACTAAAATATCTCGAAAGTATGTTTTTGTTACATAGGCTCTTCAGTAACTTGCCAGGTAACTTGCGTCTTCAATTTATTTTGTTCCTAATTGTTTTTTTATATTTGTCATCAAAATTATATAAATTAGATACATTATATATTAATATATCTGAATAAACATTTATCGATGAAAGGTATGTTATAGTGATCTCAAAAAATATATCTATAACTTACTCAAACATCCTACTGGTGTTTAAGTATTCTGTAGCATTTCTCAGTTTCCCATTCTAAGTAATATATCTTTTAAAATAGATGGTGCAGTCATTATAAATACTACTTGTTGCTTGAACGTGCTCAACAACTTTATATAGATTTTCATACAACGTGTTTCCAAATTCCTAATTTCAAAGATAATTCAATTGTAACTTACAATAAGTGTAGAAAAAAAAATCAGAGAATAAGTAAACAGTTCAGATCAAATTCTCCTTAATTCTAATTATGTTATGCAAAATACTTTTTTGGACGACATCTCGTTAAAGACAAAAGTTATAATTATTTTCTGAACATTTCATCATAATATATAATAAACAACAAGCAATTCTTTCTGTCGTGATAAAACGAATTTATCATACCATAACTTTATTACAATGAAATCTTTTTTGGTACTACTTCATTGTAACATATTTCCATCAAAAAGTTAAGGCATATCAATTATACTAATTTGCTTATAAATAATTTTGTACTACTCTTTATTCTCTTTTAAAATAAAAAAAAAAAAACAATCAATACAATTCGTTTTGAAAAGTTAGCCAAACTGTTAATTACTCGTTTTTCAGAACCTTTTCCACAAGTCTGAAGTGTTATTCAACGATTTTGTTTATCAAACAGAAAAACGAATTTCACATAAAACGACTTTGATATCGTGGTTGTTTTCCGTTAGAACAAATTACTTTGTTCAAACTAGTGATTTTTAAACTTTGGATAACAAATATTGCACGAAAAACAAAAGTGTGGCAATTCAACGTATGCTAAGACAGTTTTCTATAAACCATAGTATCCCTAGACAGTATATTTTAGAAAACTAATATTCCCCTCAAAAATTGATGCCTGCTGAGAACTTTTGATTAGTAATTTTCAATACCCAACATTTTTGTTTCATCGTCATGGGATTATAAATATTAAAATTAATCTAATCATACTCTGTTTAGAAGCTTAACATCAGATACTTTTAACAAATTGTTTGCAAGGTGTGTAACTAATTTGTAAAAAAAGGTAATACATTATGCAAAAATATTAGTGTAAAATACGGTTATTTAGTTTTCATTCATTCATTCAAAATAAAATTTGATATAAAGTTTATGTCAAAATAAGGGTTTCGATGAACGCAAGAAGATATATAAAATAATAAGGGGTGCATAAATAATAAGGAAAAGTTATTTATATGTGATATGTTGAAAGCGTATGAGCTCATGTTTTATAAGGGTTGATACTGTCCTTATTATATTGTGTCGGATTATACCTGAAACTACATTAGCGATTGTAAGTCAGGATTAATTTTATACAAAAGCATTATAAAAATGAGTACGTTCGAAGCTCCCTCTCAATTTCATTATATTAGTCAACCCTCATTTATTCACATCATCAAAGTTGAACAAAGATAGATGTAGCTCATCTTTTATATATCAATTTTATTTTGATTAAATTCGTTTTTTTTTATTTCTTATTTTCCAGATAATTACAATCATAATAAAAAAAATTATATATTGAGGTAAAAACATTAATTTTAATTTTACGCTTAAGACGTGTGTTGTTTTTTTTGTGATTAGGATAAAAAATTTCTTTTATTTCTTGATTGTTTTTTACCTTGTGATTGGATTTAATGCGTCTTTATGATCCATTATTTTCTATATTGCTTTCCCGCCTTTTTTAACATAAACCAGCAAAACCAATAAAAACCCTTAAAATTACATAAATAATATTCATTAGTTATTCATCAAACCAAAATTTTTTAATCGAATCGTTACAGAATGAGCAGATCTGCGCAACAATGTTGTCAAAAAGATGTTAAAATCAGAGTATTTGAGAACGATCTAACAGTATCATTAGTTATTTACAATTTTATGGCCTTTCTGGTGGTCTCAGAAGATCCCTGGGCGACCTTCTAGGTCTTTGTTTACTACTAGAAGAACGTAGGAATTCTCTTGTAGATCATGGTGGGTAGTCTATGATGTAATCAAATCTTCTCCTGTACGAATATGTTAGTTTATCGGGCAATTCATGGAATGCGTAGCAAACGTCGCCAACAACACATTTCAAGAAAACCTCGATCCGACGACGATCAGCAGCCATACGGAAGATTCAGATTTTGAAAGTATCGGTCACTATGGAAAACACTAAGAAGTCAACCGAGTTGGTTTTGAACTTAGTAGTTGTTTAACTATCTTGCCGTATTTTGATCAACTGTGACATGACTTCCTATTTGCTGATTTTGCAGATCTGTACTCTCAGTGACGTAGCCAGATAGTGGGCTTAAAAGATTTAAATATGCGAAGTGTACTATTATAATGTTTATTTTTTTAACATTAATGCAAAGGTCTTAATTTACACTTGTATTTTCTAGCAGACGCGTCAGTTGCCGGCAGCAATGAGTTAACGGTAACACAGGTTAGGAAATGATCACTGTAAATGAACTACAACATCATTGGCGTACT
This sequence comes from Aquatica leii, assembly GCA_035610365.1. NCBI lineage: Eukaryota > Metazoa > Arthropoda > Insecta > Coleoptera > Lampyridae > Aquatica > Aquatica leii. The sequence goes on along the minus strand of CM069433.1, from coordinate 45,409,534 downwards.
CTTATCCTATAGCTGCATTTGTTGTAGAATTTTTCATAGCTTGATTCATTTGATTATGCCAAAACTTATTCATAAACAACAAAGTCAATCTACAGATATAAATGTGAAGGGTTCACCAGCCTTCTATTTGTCCAGACTAAGTTAAGGATTTGATTTTTTTGATGCAACAATATTAAATCGAAGACATTTAACTGTTGTGTTTTCTATATAAAGTTTTTGATTTGTTTTTATTACTTTATTTCAAAAACAATTTTGATAGAAATATAAAGATTCAACCGTAACCCAATCAGAGTCGAGCTTAACCAGCCGTGACGATACTTCTTCATATACGGAGACTATTTCTTTGTAAGTCACATCTATAGAGTTTAGAATCTGGCTTGGTTCACAAGTTGATTACCTAACTTTTGAGAAGTGTTTAGTTAGATTTCGGTTGCTTGTTTGAGTTCTTCGATTTCTCTCACGCCCTGATAAAGCCCCTTACAAAAGTGGGCAAAACGTTGGCAACTTCATTTACAACATTGACACTGTTCAAACCCGGAAGACGTTCTTATCTTAGTATAGACTCCAGCCGTGGAAGCCTTCGCTATTATATGAACTTAATATTCTAATCAATAGTAACTTAACCACAATGTTAGAATGTAGAAGAATTTTGTAAAAATAGTTCCGATGTGGGTTTTTTCCAAAATTCAGAATCTAGAATGAACAAAAAAATTTGTCAAAAAAAATAGAAAGGAAATAATAAATTAGAGACAAATACAAAAACCCAACTAGCTTACTAGCTACAGTTAATGAAATAGAAATTAAAGCTTTTCTGTTCTTCGTTTTGATGATGCTACGATTCAAAAGAGAAACAAGATCAAGGAGATCATAATATGCGGTAAATTACGAAGATCTTTGATAAATTTATCGAAAATTCACAAAGTGCATTTTCCCTTGGAACAAATTGAAATCTTATAAAGCGTATATTTACTCTAAAAATGACTCAGATTCAATATCACTGTATTTTAACGAAAAAAAGTTGAAAGTTTGAACCCAAGTTATTGTAAGATTGCCCAAATCAATAGAAAAGTCAAATAGCAATATAACTGCCGATAATTGGTTCAGCTCTGTGCACTTGATGCAGTAATTATAAAAAAGGGGTCTGGCATACGTTGAAACAGAGAAATCAAACGGGCATTCTACTACAATTTCAAGCCAATAAATATAGCAAAGAAAAAAATAGCTTGTACGGATTCAATAACGACCTAACTTTAGTGTCTTTTGTTCCAAAAAAGTCAAAATGTGTAATTTTGATTTCATCAATGCCCCACAATCAATCAACTGATCCGATTTCTAGAAAACCAGAAATCAGTAAGGTTTACAATTCTACTAAATGTATTGTTGTTGACACCTTGGACAACAAAGTTGCTAACTATAGTCCCAGTCACAGGACACCTGTGGCAATTCGTTTGCGCTAATAGACGTCAGTACGATTAATGCCTATAGACTTTTCTCAAGTTACAAAGACACTACAAAATTGAAAAGAGTTGATTTTTTGAAAAAGCTAACCAAAAGTTTAGTGCTGCCACAGTGTGAAAGAATGGTAAATCTCAAATTACCTAGAGAATTACGAATTCAATTTTGCAACTGATGAAACCAAATCAGGTCAAAACAGCCACTAACAAACTTCTTCCACACAAAGTGGTGAAAATCGGACAAAACAAATTCAAAAGCGTAAGCCAAAAAACGAGTTTCATCGCCCAGTGTAAAGTTGGTTGCTTTCATTCTTGCCGAAACTCTTGAGTAGAACGAAGTAGTTCTATAGCGTTTGCTTTATAGCGTATTCGTAATGGAATGTAACGGATCGCGAATTTGTATTTGCATAACCCTCGGCATAACCGATGGAGTATTCTCTTTATCCAACTTTTCCTAGCTTTGTTGTCATATGGACGGGTGATGATAACCTGTGTCTCGTGACCTGAGGTAGCTAGATTCTTAAAAATTACCTTTTCGAGTTAAAATGTCTCAAGTTTTTTTTTAACTATATCAAATACACTTTTCAAGTAACGCAGAATAAATCGCGTTCCGTCGACGTATTCGACGTTCAGTTCCAGTGGGTGTAACAACTCGAAAATTTACGTTTGGTGCATTCGCGTCTTTTGCTAGTGCCATTAGCATAACTGGTTATTCCTATAATGGGCAGTTCCTTAAAGAAGTTGTGTGTATCCTGGTTGATCTCGACGAAACATCCTTCAAACCCTGCTACCACTGTGGTTGGCAAACGTGGCACGTTATAAAATGTCTCTTTTTCTATTCCATCCGTAAATGATCCTAATGAATTAAGAAACAAAAACAGTGGCTGAGAAATATTTAAGACTGCTTCAAACGCAGCTTTATCTATTTTCCTTTCAGTCGAGTTGAGTTCCTGCTTTACCTTGATGTCCAACAATCTTAGGTGTAACATCGCTGTGGCGTAATATGCAATTTCCTCGTTAGCTATCAATCTATCGATTTGTCGCTCATGAGGTACTACATACCATGCGTATATTTGTATGTCAACCGCTTTACAATAGTTAACGATAAAGGTTTCACGCGGCGCTATTTCTGTAACGGCAACATTGATTTCAAAAATCGCTTCAGAAATTAGAGACTCATTCAATTGAGGTGTTGGATTATTGTTGTTGCTTGAGCGTGGTAAAAGTGCTTTTGATCCAGCTGTAGTTTGCTTTTGAAGTTACTTCTTAGTCTTGTTGGGATTGAAGTTCTCAGACTTACCCTTGTAACCATGCGCGATCTTCACGATCTCTTCTAAAGTATATTTTTTTCTCTTTCCATTCTATTTCGAGTCTTTGTTTTTCAACGAACCTTTGCTACAGATAGTTTTTCTAGCCTTCAGGTTCCAGACTAAACTAAGAATATTATTCTTTAAGGATCTTTCATTTTTTATGGTTACATTTTTGTTTTTCATTTTAATATCATTTGTAAGTAAACGTTTAGTAAATTTACATGATGTTTTATTTTTACTTAATGTTATAAAAAATAGATTCTGTCAGACCGCACGGTAGCGTTTGTGTTCCGCACGTTAGCGGTTAAAGGTTAACGTCACCGATAGTAACAATAAGCTACAACCTTATATCACATAAGTAAATGGAAATTATAGAATTTTAAATGATGTTCGAATAACTCTAAAACTTGATCACAAGATAGGTATCAGAATACCAAAAAGAGCTTAATGTTTTGTAATTCTTGAAATTAATTAATAGTATATTTTGTTCAATTTGACATAGGCCGGCCGCTTGTTAAGTTATTGTTTATATCAAAATCTAATATACATTAAGTAACTTTTAGTGTTCAAGTTATGATACGTCAAAATAAAATATGCTACGCTCTCTCAAATAATTGCAAAAATATTATGTTTGGTTGAATATATTTAAATAACTATATGAACTATATGCTGCCATTTACTTCCTTCGGTGAATTTTTTTTGTACTAATTGAATTCTTTTTTTTATGACAATAGAACAAGTGTTTCCAAGAATTGAAAAATCATTCTGTTTCCTAGGAGATAGAAAAAGTTGGAATTAGCGGATCGACATTAGGACGCTTGGCAGGTGGCTTATTAAGAGTTTAAAAAATGACTAATGCGTATATAAAGACATTGAACTTCAGGAAGAATATTAAAAACATGTTTGTATGATAATAAGTAATCAATACCTTAATTATTCATAGTCTTATCGCAATTGTTAAAAATTTAATCATTTCCACAAAATGAAATAATTGCCTGGGTAGTTATTTACAGACTTCATTAATTTCAGATTAAATATCAAAAAAGTAAAATCGTTGAGAAAAATTCCGATCAACCCCTGTTACATTACACATACTTAATCCGCAATAACTCCCAAAGCTCCAAAAAATAATCCAGTGGTGTTTATAATTTTTTGATGTGATAATTACGTTTCCATTGTTTAATTCGTCATTAAAAAGCAATGACTAGAACGAATAAATTGACAATGTGGATTAAAAAAAAAGGTCAATTTTGGTTAATAATCCGAAAAATGCGGAAACCGAAACTTACCGGGTGACGAGCGGCCGCGACTGCTGCTGCCGCTGCATTCATTCCTGCACTGGGGTACATTTTACGTCAAAAATAATCCATGATACTCCTTGTGTTGTTAACGAATTGTTTATTTTTTCGGTCACTGTAATCCACAGATAAAGATGCACTTTGTGTAAATAAATACAAACAAAAATCACTTCACTCGAAAAGGAAAATAAAAAAAGACACTTAAGGTAAATTACAGTCGCCCATTGAGTTTTAAAAGAATGAGGATCGGGGTGAACATATTTGTTAATCAGAGATGGTGTAATTAATTAGCGGAACATTTTGCGTTACTGTTACGTATGTAGATACAACTCAATAAACACACCGGCGTTCCACGTCTGATTCTCTCCGTAGTTCACAAAAGACTGCCGACACGTTCTCTTCCTCTCTCCCTTCGTCGGAATAGCGCTCAACGACCAGTGCTCCCTCAAACCGCTAACATACACCCAAAGCTCCCTTACAAAAAGGCTACAACCCCTAAAAATATCGGCAGCTGGTACATTCCCAAAAGAAAACATTAATCACATCGAGTGCTGTATATGTATACATTTAAAACCTAATTAGCTGCACGTCTTAAATAAATTTATTATTAACCAGATCCGCTAAGAATAATAACATTAATAGATAATACTCGTCATAAATTGTTATAATAATTTGCTTCTTTATTTTCTGTTCTGATGCATCTTGAGTTAATTACGCCTGGGAGAAAATAGGTACAAGAAAAAAGAAAGTGGACTAGGGTGACCCGTCGTGTACGCGAATAATACGTTTTGCCCATAATTGTAATCAGCAGTACGAAAGGGAACAAATTATAACCAATTGTGTATTCTCAACGACCACCTCTACCGCGGATGTCCCTACGGTGTGCCTGGACTTAACAGGAGCACTCGATCTCGACCTATACAGATGCTTTTATATTTGCTTGTACTAGCACCCCTGGAACGATCCGCACATGTTCGCAGCAAAAATATAAGAAATAAAAAAAACAAAAAACCCAAAATGGCTGCCTGCCTAGCAGAAAGCATCTCATTTTAGCTAAAACAGGGGTCGAATCTGTCCTTGTTCCATCCGCGTGATTTCCTTCATCCCCTTTCAGCCCTATAAACATGGCGCCCTGATTGCCAGTATACAATACTGTCCTTGGATCCACGTGGAGTAACAAACAACAAGAATCTGTGCACCAATCAAAATACTCGTATACACTTCAAGACGAATAAAAATTGCACGTTAGAGAAACACGCCTTCTTTAATCGAGAAGCACAGTAATCATAATTTTCAACCAATGAATGCGCTTCACGATCCAATACAAACGTTTCACACATCCCTACTCATATATTCTTTTCTCGACAGACGCATCAACTCCACGTGGACAAGAGGTGCTAGCTGCTAGCTACAGCCATGCTAGGCTTTGTTTAGGGGAACTAACCAACAAAAATGAGAATATACCAAATAGAAAAAGGAAAGATAAAATCTACAGTGTTGGACACAACCGTGTGGATCTCAAGCAGAATAAAAGACCGGCTTTCGGCCTACTAGTTATTAGGAACCAAGGCTAGCATTACAGAGGTCAAACTTTCTATGACCAATTTACAATATAAATTGACTTTTTGCGTTCTTCCAATTATATGTTTCGCATTAAAGCCAACGCACTTAAGGATTTTTTTTTCATACTAATTTTCGAGCGCACACATACAGTCATTCTATTATTTACATTCTTCATTAATTACTAATTCCCATTTACGCGTGCATTAAACTTTATTTATAAAGCATTATCAAGAATTATTAACAACTTTAGTTTCTATCGATCCGAGACACCTTTTAATTATCACAATTGATTTCGTGATTCAATTAAAGCCATCTAATAATTTCAAAGAATTTGTTTTTTAACCTCCAAAATTGATCAGGTCAACCATTTCGGTCATTTACACCCTCCGACGATTTATCAAAAACAAATAATTACAATACCTAATAGTAGTTTAGATTTTACTCTCGAAATTTAAGTTTAAGTGCGTTCCTAATTTACTATGTAGGTACTGCAAAGAGTAGAAAGTAGCCGTTCGTCGAGCCACGCCACCGCTGATCCTCTGATACATTTTGGTTGGCAGTTCGCCGTACTACTTCACATTTCATTACTGTGAATAAGAATTAAAATTTATATTTTTTGTTTTTTGTACTTTTTTAAAAAATATTCAACAAATAAAATGTTAAAATTTTATTCTCCTATATATTCACACATTAACTCTTTTGTTTTTGATAATGTAATTTTCTTTTTTTTTGTGTACGTCTATGAAGGAAAATTATTTACTTATACAAATTGAGACATAAAAAAACGCAAAAAGTAATATGTGATTAAATTAAACGAAGTCTAACAATTTCGGAAAGAGGATGTTAACTTCCACACCAAATTAATAGGTACATACTTACGTAGTATATATAAATAGTAAGGTAATTTAAGATAATTTTGTTGGATATTGCACTTGAGGTTTTTTATTTTTATTTTTTATGAGTTGTTTGTGACTACAAAATACGTTGACAACTCCCGTTTTTCTGTCGTTTTTTGTGATACTATAATGGTTTTCTTAGGGTTTATATGTGTATATCTCTTCGGCGTTGTGTGTTGTTCTTGAATAATAATAAAAGAGGTTTTTTGCCTGCTTGACGTAAAACTTGTTTTGTTGCAAGTATTTCATAGATTTGTATTGTACTGATGTTTTAGCCGAAGAGCTGCTACGCGACTGCTATTTTCTATTTTATTTACAGTTATATTAAGATATTTATATCTTACGTCTCTACTTTACTTTCTTCTTCTTCGAATTCGCCCGCTCCATTTTTTTTAAATTATAATCATTGTTTTTGTATTTTTTGTTTATCCTACATCTAGTAGTTGTCTAGTTTAACATTTATTACGCAAAACAAAATAAAACAGGACAAAAAAATAATAAAATCAAACAAAAAATTAATTTGAATGAAGTAAACGCAAACAAAATTTTAAATTAAAATAAAATAAGGAATTTCTACATATTTTTTATTTTCAAATTGAAGAAAAACATCAAAGTCAAAAAAATATAGAGAATTCAGAAAACTTAGGCTTATTTGCTTAAAAGAAAGAATAGTAAAAGTACTAAGTATTACACATTAGACAATTTTTATTTAAAAATGTTTTTATTCTACCCATTTTGTAGTGATATGTACACGTTTCTATTGACTTCCTAGCATGCCATAATTTTTTTGAAATTTTTCTCTTCGATTTCATTAAGATATAACCGAAATATGGTAAGTTGATGCTATGTTCTCTAGCTCCATACCAAATTTCAAGTTACTAGGACTTTTGGTTTGAAGGATATCGTGGGTACATCGTTACACACACACACACGGACACCCAATTTTTTTTAACATAAATACATTTTTCTGATTCAGGAGACCTTGAAACGTAAAATTCTGCAAAAAAAAATTTTTGGAAACAAATTGCGTTCGCTATACTTTTCTTATAGGAAAGTAAAAAAACAACTTAAATTAAAAATCGCATGACCGTGTTTGCATTAAAAAAAAATAAACCATTACAATATAAAATAAATTCTGTAACTTCTACAGAAAATCGAAAATCTTACTATAGTACGAAAATACAATTTAAAAATTACATAGTTACACATCGTCTTTGAAATAACACAAATGACAATTACCATATAAATCGATAAAATCAGTAGCTCGCAATGATTTTTATTCTTATTCAGCTTAAAATCAAAGTTTATAAATCTTTCAAATAACGTTATTACGTTCACCAATTTAGTTTTATGCGGTAATAAATAAATACCTTAAGATTTCGTTGTAGTAGTTCCAGGAAGAGACTTCTGGTTGACCAGATGTTGGCAGCAAGAAAATCGGTAAAGTCCCCTTAATAGACAAGGTTCTGTAGGAAAAGGCTCAAGAAGACGTTGCCTCAAAAAACTTACACGATTCTACATTACGTGAAAAAAAAACTAGAAAGCACGTGAAATTTTTGAAAGACGTACCAAGAGAAACAAATTTCCACTAATAGAACTAAAAATTCACAATATTTACTCCATCAGTTTCACGAATACCGCTTAAGGGTAGATTTGCCCTAAAACCCGGACTACATTTTCTTGTAAACTACCTGCCTCTAAAACCAAAAACTACCTATATTTATAAACTTGGTGCACTCCTACTTCACAGCTGTGACGGAAATCTTTCTGAAACAAACAGTAATACAAAAATCTGGAAAGAAGATGCAAACAGATTGAATTAACACGCAAAAGCACAGTTCGAAGACTACCTTTCTCACCGCAAGGAATGCAACGTTCACAAAACAAGAATATCCAAATCAAAAGATTTAATTACAACCATTAAGAATAACTTGTTGAAACCGAATAATATAACTGTCTATCGGAAGTAATAAATTATAAAGTAGACTCCAAATGTAATATAATAAAATTCAATTTAAAAGACATAAGTGCTTACAAAATTTGTATCACGCATAAGCCCTAACAGCAACGTCCGGGTGGTCTTATGACCCGTCATCCTGTAGTGGACAAACCGTGGCAGTTGATCTTTACCGATCTTGTTAGACCTCTACCGGGATCTAAGAGTGGCTATTCGTATATTATTGTGGTTGTTTATTATGTTTTTCCCGTTAGGTTTCGTTATCAAAGCAGCAGTCACTAAGCGTCTTAAAGAAAATTTTGTTTTAATGTTTGGAATCCCTCAGTATCTTCTGTGCGATAATGGCGCGCAATTTCGTAGTTCTGAATTCAAGAAAATGGTTTTATCTTATAAATCCATATTTATTTTAACCGCTAATTATTACCCACAAGCGAATCCAACCGCAAGAGTCTACCGAGTCATGAAGACAATGCTATTGTCTTATATAGAAGACAACCATTGACATTGGGATAAGTATCTTGCTAAAGTAGCTAGTGCTAATTATACTGTCGTTCATGAAGTCACCGGCTTAACGCTGTTTTTTTAATTTTGCTAATTTTGGACATGAGATGTGTCTAGACGGATCACGTTATGGAAAAACTACCGATTCAGAAACTATCGACAATCTAGCTTTTGCAGATCGCATCTTATTGGACGAAAGAAGCCCAGATTTTCGAGAAGTTTACGTCGATATCAAGAATCGCTTGAATGCAGCTTATGTCCGTGTTAAACATTATTATAATTTACGTCGTCATCTAGCACTTTTTGAGGTGGGAAACACAGTATGGCGAAAGAATTATGTCCTTTCAGATGCATCTCGATATTTCTCGGCTAAATTGGCACCCAAGTATATCGGTCCGTTTTATGTGAAACTGAAAGCATCGTATCAGACATATGAGTTGTCTGATGACACGAGAGCATCTAATGTCAGATGGAACGCCAAGGATTTGAAGATCAGCCTGACTGAGAATAGTTGTTTTAGTTCTTTTGTTTTGGTTTCGTTTTAGATTTCAGTTAGCTTTCTAATTCCGTGTAAAGACGGTAGTGGCACAACTTGTTGTAAGAGGCGACTAATCAATGGTTCATTAATTTTTATTTTTCATTCTTTTGCTATCTTATCAATTTTTTTTTAAATTTTCTGTATTGTTTGTGGTTAGATACTGTCACTCGGTGACGGCTTTATTTGTAGGAAAAACGCATTGCACCGATCTAATGATGTGCAACGCGCTCTCTTCTACTGTGCAGCATCGAGTGAACGAAACCCAAACCTATGTTACCCTTTTTTTCACTGGTTTTTTTTTTGGTTAGAGGTTTTCGACAATTGCGAGATTGCGTGATCCGTAGGTTTAGGTTTCGTTTTCTTTTTTTTCGTTTATTTAGCTGTTCAGTACATTATCGTCTTTGTTCTGACGTTTGCAGTGGTTGATTTGCAGGGGGATGTTGTTTTTAAATAAAGTGCTTTGTGTTTGAAGTTGTTTGGTTGTAGGATTTTACAACATGTGGATCTCGTATAGCATGGCGTTCTTACATTACCTTAAATCTTTAGTTTGCTGGGTTTTTTGTTGGATTTAACAATTTATTATAGTTATTATTAGAGTAATTTGAGAAATCACTTTTCTAGTAAAGGGGGTGTAACCGTCGTTTGATTTTGTGCGATTTTTTTGTGAAAGACCTGGTATTCTAGTTGGTTTTATTCGTTTTGTGTACTTTGGGATCGTTTGAATAATTTCACGTTACTTTAATGAAGTTATTCCACGTTTATAAATTCATCTTTGTCAATTCAAATTGGTAAGAAAATTTTGTATTCAATTAATTCGAGATTTTACGCTGCTTAAACATTCGTATTCTGGATTTACGTTAATTTGGCGTTTTTTGTCTTAATCGAACGAATAACGTCGGCCTTCATTTTAGACCAGTAATAAAGCGGGTACAATTTGTTCGAAAGTCTTAAAAAGACTAGCGATAGGCTCATCTTGAAGCTTTGACAATATTTTGAGTCGTTTGCATTTTAGTACGACTGCTCTCTACTTGTCATTCTCAGAACAAAGGTAGGGATAGTCTACAGTACAAGCTTAAATAGCTTACCGTCAATAATTTTCCACTGAAGAAATGCGGTAAGGTTCGAACAAACACGTTCCATAAATTTCGTTAACCATTTGTTTGAAGACAGGTTTGGTAGTGTCACAATCGGTAGTAATGTTGTCAATAGCTGGTACTGAGCGAGATAATGCGTCAAGTACGACATGATCTTTTTCTTTAGTATAATTAATTGTAAAATCATATTGCTGAAGTTTAATAGCCCATCGTATCAGACGACCGGTAGGTTCTTTTAAATTGTGTGACTAATGATGAGTGATCGGTAACTACAGTGATTGTTGTTTCTTTAATATAAGGACGTAATTTTTCGATTGAACACAGGACAGCAAGACACTATTTTTCGGTGGAGGAATACTTGGGTTCACATTTAGTAAGCGACCTACTATTATAACAAATGACACGTTCTTTACCGTTGATAAACTGAACCAAGACCAAATCGGAAGCATCAGTCTAAACTGTAAACGGAACACTAAAATCAGGGCAAGATAAAATAGGTGCAGGATATAAACAATTCTTAATAATCTGGAAGGCTTCATCACAGTCACTAGTCCAATTAAATTTGAAATTCTTATTAAGCAGAGACGTTAATGTAGCTATAATTGTCGAAAAATTTGGAACAAATCGGCGATACAATGAAGCTATGTCTATGATTTTTCTAACTTTGGAACTGTAAAAGCGTTGTACTGCGTCACGAGGACAATCAAAAATAGACAAAACGTAAGGTAAAAGATAAGCGTCCTTTTCGGTAACCTTGTTGACTTTTCTAAAATCCACGCAAAAACCAAACGCTGTTAGATTATGCGGAACGTCAGGAACAACTAAAACCTCCAAAACAACAATATTTCTTAACAAGATCGTTAATTGTTTATTTTCAGAAAAAGGGTCATGGAGACATAAAAACATGTTGCGAATAATTGCAACGTAAATACCCGTAGGCTCGTCATTGGCTTGCGTACGACGCATAATTTCTTCAATGAGTCGTTCGTCATAATCGGTAGGCTGGAATTGTTCGCGCAAAAATCTAACTAAATCATCCCATCCCAAAAAAGATCAAAATTTTGATTAACGGTAGAAGACGTTGGCAAAGCGGTATCTATACAGAAGTTTGAACGACAGGTTCGGTAATTTCATCGGCGGAAGTAGAAGGATTGGAAACATCAATTTGTTTATCTAAAAGTTCATACTGCAAAATTAAAACAAACTAAATCCGTTACGTCTATGTTATATTTATTCCCTCGCTATTTCCTGCATTTTACCTAGTTTCAGCACTATAATAATATTCCAAGTTGCAACTTGTATTTGCTTATTTATTTTTTATTCTTATTGTTTTTTAGTTTTGTATTTATATTTGTGGCATTAATTATTTTATTCATTTCAATTCATTATCTTTGTTTATAGTTATGTTTTTCCGGTTGCCATCCGTAGTCGTCCCCTACCTACGTTTACTAGTTTTTTTCAAAATCTACTCGTTTATGTTATCTTAAGTAGCTGTCTCCGTAGGTCTACATTAACGTTGTTCTCTGGGTATCTCTTGCTTGAAGTTATTCCTTATTTTTTATTCTCGGAAGTATTACTCGGACTCGTCAGATTTAAAACCCTTTCCTTGACATTTTGATTGTCGTTGAGCCTCGCTTTCGCTTTTACAGCTCGGTGTTCATATGTTCTTTTTCTATCGTGGTTATCACTAGGGTGCTTTAAGTTGTTTAGAGAGAACTTTTCCTCATTTATTATCAGTTTTTTGTATCCTAAGATAAGCCCATTTTTCTACATTGTTTCATAAGTGGTAAACATTCCTTTCGTTGTTTAATGATTTTCTTTGAGAAATCTTTCTCCAAGTAAATTTTCGTGTCATTCAATTTTTTTATTAAATTTAAAATTTCCATCTTTTTATTCCAGTTTCTTCCCAGGTAGAAATTGATGTTCCTGGAACATTCGGAACGTTTCAAACTTGGCAAATATATGTAAACAAAGAAACGTTCCTAAAGTAAGTTTTCGAGATATTTAACAAACCGTACTTTTTTTGTACACATTGAAGCAACTCCGGGTATTATTTAAGTCGGTTTTTGAAACATTTAAAATGTAAATACCGATGACAAATACATTGCAAAATCCTTTTTCAGGTAGTTGTCATTGAACTAAGGGTGATTTGTGTAGACCTTGAACAATGAACGGTAAACAGTTTAGTTACTTTAGTTTATTCGTTTATTTCTCGTTGTCGTGTATTTACATGTAGCAATTACAAATATTAATTCTTTGTGTGTCTCTGTGCGGGTTAATATAACTACTTCTTAAATTATACTTCTAAATGGCGTCTACAAGTACCGGTCTAAATTCCGATAAGGTAAGTAACTGTTTTTTATCTATATATTAATTTCTAAGTAACACAATCAGAGTAATCAGGCTTTGGGTAGTTAAAACGGCCATGTTTTATTGTAAAAAAAAATGTGTGACTAATGTAATTGAAAATATTCTTAAACAAGTGATACGCCGCAGAACACATCGAAACCGTTAGCTTTGCGAAATGAATTTTTAAGATAAGATTACAATCGTCTTTAGAATGTTATAACTTATATTTTTTGAGTATCTTAGAAAAAGTAAATACTAATAATACCAATGATAATACTCATCTTATATTTTAAAATTTAAACCAATAAGAATAACATTTTTTGAAACTTGGTGGGTACCGTAGTTAACATTGTTATTTTAGCGTTTTCGTTTATATAATAACTACTGCAGTATTTTTGAAACAATTTTTTTTATTATTTTGTTTTACTAATTTAATGCGATCAAAAGTACAGGTGAAGTTTTACAACAGACCAGCTGTTTAAATTTGTACTTGCACAACACTTCATTTTAACAATTTACGCTTAAACTTATGATAAATATCTAATTTTGTTTTTTTTTGTCACTTTAAATTTAACTAAGATGGAATGGTTCTTTTTCAGGCGTAGTCAGGCAATACCACCGTATTACGAAAGATGAATTTAAAGTGCACGTTTCCAACTGGTTTAGACGAGCAGCAACTAGGCTGAACTGAGAGACATTGAAACCTAATGATAATCAAGTAAATAAAGAAGTTATGTAACATATTTAGTTTTATAGGTTATCTATGATTAACCCAAATTATACAATTATTAAATGTAGTAGATAAATATTATACAAATATATGTTTTATGTATGCGTGTGACTAGTTTTTTTGACTTTAATTCGTGATAAATTGAACACATTCAAAAATATAAGTATAGGAACGATTCTGAACATGTGCAAGTAGATTAGATAGTATGTTCCACAAATTAAGCTTGAAACATTCTGACGGAACGTTCCAACAGTTTTATAAAACGTTCTTGAGATGTCACATTTTACGTTTTAAAGCATAACTTTGAAACATCTCTACTCTGATGTTTCATAGGAAACGTTTTAGATAATGTTCCGGGAACATACATCGAAACATATTTGTGCCTAAAATGGAACGTCCTTGAGGTGGGACATTTAACGTTTCAAAGTACAATTTAGAAACATGCCTAAGACGTTTCATCTTATGTTTCATGTTCCATAAGGTACAGTGTTGAGCATGTTCCAGGGACATTAAAGTTCTACTTGGGTTAGTTCCATCATTATGGGTTTTTTTTCTAGCACTTTCTCTTTCAAAATTTTTTATTTCTATTATCTTCTCTTTCATGCTTATGGATACATCTATAACTATAACCAAAAAAAAATCTTTTTTTTTTTGATAAATAAAATATTTTCTACAAAAATTTTTTACGAGTTTCTAATACAAATGGAAAAAGATAGTATATTCTACACTAAAGTAAAGAAGTATATAATAATAACTAAAGCAACAAGAGCTTCGAGCGGTATAAATTGCAAGCCAGATTTTAAACTTCATAAAAGTGAGTTTTATAGATTCTAGAGTCTGGCTTTGTTCACAAATTGCTTACAAAATTCTGTAGTGATTCTTTGTTAACTTATCGTTTAGTTTTTTAAGTTTTCGATTTCTTTCACGCCCTGATTAAGCCTCTTACGAAAGTGGGCGAAATGTTAGTAACTTCGGTTACAACATCAACACGGCTTAAACCCGGAAGACGTTCTAATCCTAGTACTCCACATCACAGTTGATTTTACCTTGACATTCTAGAAGAGATGGCACAGAATCTTAATTACGATTGTTTTTTTATTATTTTTTTTATTGTTTTTTCTTTTACACGTTTACATCATATACATAAAAACCTTCTAGACTTAAAAATGTCAACAAAATCAACATAAGACATGGCCTAATGTTAATGACTTTCTTCTTCTTCCAATCTTGCAGGTTTTACCATAAGTATCAAATTTTTATGAATAACTTTATTTATATGTTTACCTTAAAATGTAAACAATAGTAAAACATATAAGTAGTTTGGTTATTTAATGTTTTCAAGCAAAACGGTCGGACAGGTCAATTTTACTTTTTAATTAGACACCTATGACATAAAAATTTTACTTATGACCTTATGTATTTTTGCGCAATGACGTCATTATTGGTTTTTTTAATGACAAACCCAATTTTTTTGCTGTTTTTTATTAGATTGTCCAATTACTTAAATTATGGTGTAAAAAAATTGGTACCTTAAATAACTATTTTTTTATCATTTTTAACGGATGACACAAAAACAACTACTCGTAAATTTGACATCACTTGATTTAGTGGGAATGTGAAAAAAGCATTTAGCAAGTTTTTTAAAAGCGAATTTTCTTTGCCGTTAACAAAACGTTTAACTAAACGGAAAAAATAGAATTTTTAATAATGGTTAGATATGGTGATAAACTAAGAACACATCAGGAAACATGTGAATTGTTCAACCAAGAACATCTTAATAGATCGCCTATTGCAAGATCCAGAGTAAGTAAATTGGTTGCCAAATTTACTGAATGGGATCCGTCCATGATTTGCCTCAAGAAGGTCGACCTCGAGTAATAGAAGAAACCCGATTAGATGTGTTATTTAAAGCTAAAGAAAATCCTCACACCGTTTTGCCGAAGAACTAACGCTGCGATGGAGTTCCAATTTTTTAAATAATATGCTATTTTCTGATAAAGCCACTTTTTGCCTAAATGGGACAGTACATCGTCACAATTGCAGGTATTGGACAAGAATAAATCCCCACTAGACTTAAGACTCTTATAGTCAACGCCAAAAAAAATAAATGTCTGGATTGGAATAATCGGACGGCGTTTAATGGGATCTTACTTTTTTGAAGGGATCCTTACAGCAGCGCGTTATTTGGACTTTTTGCAGTTTGATTTAGTGCCAGCTCTGACAGCAATGTTTCCAAATTATCACGAAGCAGATGTACCTCATCAGGATACTTGGCCTCCTCACTTCGGAATCAATGTCCGTCAATATCTTGACGCCACACGGATAGGAGCAATTGAGTGGCCACCGCGTTCCCCAGACTTGAGTCCCTTAGATTTATCCTGTGGGGATATTTAAACCCTAAAGTTTATTTTAATAGGCCAAATAATTTAGACGAGCTACGCAAAGAATTCGTGTTGAAGTGGAGTACGTTACTTCTGAAGTCTTTGACAAATTGTACAAAGTGTTTACACTCGTATCGGTCAAATGGTTAACAGAACGCAATTTAAACATTTGCGATAAATTTCGTTTGTTTTTGAGTTTCAATTATGATTTTGTTTTCATTAAAGTTACATTTTTATTTCTTACGGTAAATGTGTTATTTTCTCAAAAAAAATATTTATCTAAAGTAGCAATTTTTTTTACAATATAATTTAAATAGTTGGGCCATCTAATAAACATCACCAAAAAAATTGGGGTTGTCATTGAAAAAAATGAATGATGACGTCATTGTGCAAAAATACATGACGTCATAAGTAAAAATTTTTTGTCATAAGGTGGCTAATTCAAAAGTAAAATTGGTCCGTCCGAGCGTTTTGCTTGAAAACATTAAATAATGCAATTATAAATTGTGTTGCTTACTTTATCACTACACACTGTATATATATATATATATCAGTAAATTATTACTATTTAAAAATATCCATATCTTAAGGGATATGAAAAACGTATAAAAACACCAAAAACTACATTACATTTAAAAAACACTGTACGCGTTTCGATAGCTATGCTATTGTGGTTTTTGGTGTTTTTATACTATTTCAGTGATAGTGCCACAAGATTCCTTCCAGTTTTGAGATGTAGAAGTTTTCATTACTATACCGAAAGCACTGATAGCTTACCGAGACGCAAAACATGCTTAAATACGTTTCTCTATTTCGACATAAGAATTAGCAATTGTTACACGAATTTTAGTAATGTTAGTTTTTTCAAAGTTGGTATCTTTGCATCGTAAGTTGACGTTACATGAAAAAGAACTCAAAAGTATTGTAACTTAACAATTGAAATTCAAATGGTGATGCCAAGATAACATAAAGACGTCCTATTAATTTATTTACTTATAAAGGTATAAAGAGATCATTATGTATGATATTTTAGGTTAACACATAAACTTCAATATATTAAAGTGTAAGTATTGCCAATTTAATAAAATACAAGTTTCCCAATGTTGATTTAAAATTAAAATTATATGAAAAATATTAAAATTGAATCAAAATAGAAAAAATAGTATAAAACCCACGTGATAGAATACGTTTCAATCACTCTACCGTTTTATAAACTCGCCGCTGCGCGGCTCGTGTATGAAACCCGGTCTCCTGATTGAAGCGCGTTTATTCTGTAACTTGTGTTTTAATATACTATTCTTTATACAAACTTATATTCCGCGATCACGTATGAAAATAATTATTGTTTGGTATTTAATCTCATCCGGTTGTGTATTACTTATTACTTTATTTATATATAGTGTCCTAACATTTTATGTTCTAAACAAATAAGAAAGTTTAATATCATCAGCAATATTAATGTTTTAATTATAAATATTTTTTTTGGTAAGCACAAAAAACTTTTTTACTTTGATTACATCACTGAAAAGCTAAACCATATAAAGACTAAATTTTAATAAACCTTTGAACATAATTTTTTTACAATGTTATACTATATACAACAACATATTTTTTACAAAAAAATCAGAAAGTTTAAAATAAGAAAAGCAGTTTTTTCATGTGCACTAACCTAATATATAGCATATTTCTTTTAATTAAATTGTAATAAATTATAATTTTTGGATAATTTTTAAAATACATATTTTTTATTAGCAAAGTTGTAGTAAAGCAAAACAACTATGTATTAAGCTTTAAAATTCGTTAGAAATAAATAATGTATCGAAAGTTGAGTATAGAGCATTAAATCAAATGCGTTGTTTGTTGTTTTCTATAAACTTAATTTTACTGATTAAACGTATTTATAGATTACCAGAAACCTTTGAAGAAGTATTTGTTAAGTTAGATTATCAGCTTAACTGTTATGTATATGTCAAATTCTACATGTTTAAATCTTTCCTATTTGTTGTACACAATTAATTTGCAATGTTTTGAAAGCAACGTACCTACATATATAATAGAATTTAAGTTTCTAAGAAACTATGTTTTAATTATAGATTACGCAGCTAATTTAAATATTTTTTTTTAATTTAATTAACTGTTGTTTTAAACATTAGTTCTTATTACACTAACTGCATTTTTCTGCGGAGCCTACTTGTACGTATGTGATATACAGGGTTCACCAATACTCCGGTCTTGGTTTGTAGTGCTTTTGTATAAATGTCAGTATAAAATGTTGAATACATAACTCATTTCTATTGAAAAGCTGCATGTTTTAAAAATATTTTTGTTCATGCAAGGTATTTAATTTTTGTTTACTAAACAAAACCCAAAATTTCAAAAAACTTTGTGACGATTTCTTTCTGATGTTACATTTTTAAAGAAATTGCTCTAAAATGTTTTAAAAATGTAAAAAGTATTTTTTATCTAAATTAAGCTTTTATCTAACAACATAAAAAATTATGTGTTGCTATTTAAAAAAGTGTAACTTATGCTGCCCAGCAAAAACTAAAAACCCTGTATAAACAAAAGCAGATTTTTAATAAAAATGAGTACTGTGCTAAACATTTTATGCTGATATTTATACAAAAACACTAGCAACCGAGGCCGGAGTAATGGCGAACCCTGTATAATTTAACTGTTAACAGTTGAATCGACTTTTAACAAAACAACCCAAATTGCAATATCTTACAAATATGTTTAAATTCTATTCTTTAGCATTAGATGAACCCAGTGAAAAAGTGTAACGCCCATATCAGCGACAATAAACGGTAAAAATGAAAAAAATATTTTCTTATACTTTTATTAATCAAAAAACTAGCAAAACTGTGAGTTGAAAAAGGGTCCAGCGTCACTACAAATAGTTTTTTTCTTATTTCAGTTATTAAAATTTTATTGAAAAAACCACATTTAATTGTATATACACATGACTACGCTGAGCACAACGATTCTGAAAGAAATGTATTAATAGAGCATTCGCTTCGCTTCTTTTTTTTAGAAAGGTTTAAAAAATACTTTAGTGAAATTTTGAACAATCAAGATCGAGATAGTTTCAGTTTCAGAATACCGTAAAATCTGATCTGGTTCATATTTCAAAGATGGGTTTATAATATCATAATAAACAAAGACCTTATTGCGAACAACCGCAGCTACACAAAAAGAATACTATTATTTTTATTGTTTAATGTTGAATTCGTAGAAGACTAACGGAACTTCTAACTGACAGAAAAACTATTTCACTAAACCGTCTGCAAATGTAGCTGTTTCTTGATTAGATATGACGTATACCTTTGTCTATTTTGTGGAATACTCCATCGCACCAAGATGTATTTGTTTGTTTTCCGAATCAGGTTCTTCTTAACTTCAAATTGTTTTCCTGATGTACCAACGTGCAGATACGGCACACCTGTGACACTCGACTCTTTGGCACTGCAGTCTGTTTTCCGAGCTCTTGACACTCTTTGGGGATTGCTTAAGAAGGCCGTCTTTTTCTCTCAAAGAGTTCAATTGCGCCCAGTATTATTTGATGCTTCTGCCCAAAGCATTCACTTTTTCCCAAGCTGGTTGTCGGTCGTTTGCTTTATAGTTCTTATTTCGGGACTGTTTCTTTGTTTACGACCCAACTGCTCAGGTTTTCATTTGTCATCAACTAAAATACAAAATTACTTTTTTTTGTCTATTTTGCACTTGTGAAAGGACTGCACCTTTAACCAGATTGCTTGCATCGGTGTCCGGTATCTCGGGTATTAATTTTGTGCTTCATCACAGTTCTTCCTTGGAACTACTATTAAAACGTCATCTAACGTCTTATGTAAACTAACCGTAGATTCTGCTGCGTTTTGCTGTCTCGGAGGCCGTCTACAAAGGTTTGAATAGCGAATTATTTCAAATAGGTGTCTGGTACGGTAAGATATGCAACGTGAAATTAATAGTTCGTAGTTTTCTTAAAAGTGGTCAAGAACAGTCTGCAAAATTTTAAATGTTTATCAACGTAAGGCCACTATTAAAGACGTTGCTTTCTGCTTGTTGCTGCAACTATTAAATGTAGCTGCGGCATCAAACTGGAGTGACGATTTGCAGTTACAATATTAAACTTGTGAGTTGCTTCTTCTCGATACTTCATTAATAAATCTTTGCTTGTGACATTTTCTTCACATTGACATTTCATTTGGTTCATTCTTTTATTAAGCAATTTCATTTTTTCTCTAAATTTTTGCTTTAGTTTGTCTTCTATCATTCTTAAATTTTCTTTTAACTACTATCCTAATTTATCTTCTACTTCTGTTTTCTTTTCTATTGCTTCTTTTCCATTCAAAATACCTGTTTGCATTTCTTGTTGCTTTGCTTTTATTTGTTCTTTGATATTTTTTATTTGATTTTCTGTTAGTCCGTATTTCTTCCATTTTTTGAGAATTTTCTAGTAATTTGAATTCTATTTTTGGCAAATTTTCTAGTAATTTGTTTTCTATTTTCTTATAATTTTTTTCCATTTTTTGAGAATTGCCATTTTTCTAAACAAATTCAAATCAACGTCTATTCCGTTATCTTCCAAATGTTTGCAAAGCCGTTGTTGTAACACAATTTAAGTACCACTTTTTTCTAGATCACGTTTTTCTAATTCTCTTTTTAAATCCGCCATTTTTAAATTACAAGTTTTTTTGCTTCCATTGTTAGTTCACTTATTATTATATTTTTAGCACTAAAATTTAATTAAAAGCTATTCTTTATTATTAAATGCCTACATTATATGAACTGATAAAAAAAAGGTAACTACCAAAATCTTGTGAAGTTTTATCGGCTCTATCGGAATAAAACAATAAACATTTTTCAACCAACTTTTCAACTCGTCGGAATATATTTTTTTAATGTATGCCATGTACAGCGATCATTCTTTACGACGTTGACTGATTTTGATTATTCTTTTTTTATCAAAAAGAGAGAAACTTAGTGGTCTCATTTCAATTTAGTCAAATTCTGATGCTGGAACTACGAAAAAATGATTAAACTCAAATTTACATCGGCATAAAATTATCTTGAACGATGTGCATTTTCAAGGTTTTCAGTGACTATACTCACTATTGTTAACATCGCTAAAAATAAAAACAAAATGTAACTTCATGAAATTTTATCAAAAATTTATTGTTTAATTAATAGTACTAAACTACAAGTTATAACAGCGCGAGCCCTTTTGCACGATAAATCTGCTTATAAAAATCTATTAGTGAGGCCGCCACGTCACGTTACAATGCTCTGCTACATATAGAGCATGGGTTCTAATAATTGTAGCTCGAACATAAACTTGTTTAATTTACGTTGCTTTAAACGACGAATATTTTAAAAATTAATGTTTTAAACTAATAAAAAATAGTCGATACTTATATCCTATAAATATATTTAAATATTTTAATTCATTTTGTTGTGCTCGCGCCCTAGAGCCCTTATGAACCAATCGCCTCTGCCCACTTCTGACACCAATTTAACAAATTTTAAAACTAATTTATTTAAAACTATTTACACGTAATTTAGAACTAATTTTTAATTGAATTGACTAATAAAATGTAACGATATTTAAGAAAAGCATCTTTGAAGCAATTTATGTATACTATATGACTATCACTCGATATTTATAAACACTGACGCACTTTGGTTTATCTTAAACTGGTAATATTTTCACTGACCAAGCGCGTTAAATATTTAAACGATTAACTTCAAATCTTTACAGATACCCTTTTATATTTTTACTTTATCTGATCTAGAACATTCTATCTTTTATGCCAATCGAAGTTTCCAAATACTTCGGGAACGCTCCAATATAATACAATATACCATAAACTTAGTTGTTATTATACAATCATTTTTTTTTAATTAAAGAAGTTTTACAAAGAACTAAATAAAAAATCATGTAACAACAAATTTTGATTTTTCTGTAAAGATAATCCATCCATCTTTTATCACTGTTATCGCTTATTGTAAAAGTACAATTTGTCGCGTGCTGTAATCAGAAAATAATGTGTCAAACGATGCCTTTACAGAGTTGATATGAAACTCCTTAAATGTGATGCATCTTCGAGAGTTAATATTACAAAAACGAAACCACCACACGCTTTCCGTTAAAATATCTTTTTCGAACATCCTAAACATATAAAACGTCGACAAACATATTAAAACTAGTTTTTATGAACATTATTTTAAATTAATTATCAATTTTCAACTTTTTATAGTAAAAATGTTTTATTTTGGAATCAATTTTGAATTTCTTTCTTGAATTTTTATCTGGAAAGTTTAAAGGATTTTATTTAATTTCTATTTTGTTGGTTGTGTTCAACAATAAAACTTCAGCTTCTAAATCTAACAAACTACTTTTTACAATTTAATTATAACTCAGTATTAAATTAATTTTGCTATACATCATTTTTATTTTATTTTAACGTAACGTAAAATTGACGTAATTTAAATGTTTATTAAATGTACATACTCATTTTTTTCTTAAAGTTATTAATTTTTAAAGCATGCGATAAAACTAAAGTTTATCTGAACTTAAGTAACGAGGTACCAGCTACCTGCTAAGTAAGTACTAGTTTTGTTTTTTTACACTCGTGGACTTAATCAGCATCTGAATGAACGCCACTAATTTATTTGTAAATACAAACATCAATTTTGAAACATTTGACAAGCAACTCTAAATAAACTCAAATTAATCAAAACAAGCGAAAATCTATATTATGTTTTGTTAGACTCTGAAAAACAAGTTGTAATTACGTTGTTCATGATTAGAATACTGATGACTATTCGGTTATTAGCCAAACACTTTTAAAAATGCAAAAAATTAAA
This sequence comes from Aquatica leii, assembly GCA_035610365.1. Classification (NCBI taxonomy): domain Eukaryota; kingdom Metazoa; phylum Arthropoda; class Insecta; order Coleoptera; family Lampyridae; genus Aquatica; species Aquatica leii. Next base: position 45,386,596 of record CM069433.1, on the reverse strand, counting down.
TATTTTACGAGATTGTCGTAGATTGCTTCATTTATACACAGTTTTAAAAATAGAATAATAGTTTTTTTAAGCAAATCATTAATAATCAAAAACGATCAAAATTAAGATGCTTAAAATTTTTAAAAACTTTGCTTAAACATTAAACATTCAAAGTAATACACATATCTAGTAATTTTTAGTCTTGTATTTGTTAAGATCGTTACTAGTCATTTTCTACAAGAAAGTTTCGTTTTGAGCTTATAAAGTACCTCGACTTTATAAAATCCTCGGTTAATGCAATTCAATCTACTTTTTACTTTTCGTACGATACTCATTTGTAAAAGATAAATACGTATTTCAACTTTGCTTATTAGAGAAAAGATTGGAATCTGAAAATATAAAAATGTATTTACTTTAAACTTATAAATTGACTGCGTTTCCTCACTGTATGTTTTTTTCTTTTTTGCACAGCGAATATATTTCTCCTAATTATATTTTATTTTACTTAAAAATCATCTAATTTGCGCTGATTGCTGCAAACAACAGCGTCAGTAATAACGACATTATTACGAATTCAAAGACGGTTATTTTAAAATATGTTTAGAATCGATAAATTGATGTATTATTTACCTATTTAACTAAAATGTAGTTTTAAATATTGTTAATTATTTGATATATCTTACTAGTAGGAGAAAAAATAGTTGCAAAAAAAGCAGAACCTATATACTAACCACCATATTGACTTGTAAGAGTACTACTCTCATCAAACTATCTTTGTTGAAATTAATTTTTAAATAAAGTTGACTCACATTTCTATTCCATTATTAAAAGAAGAAGATTAAGAATGTCTTGATAGTATTGGATATTAGTAAAAACAATCATTGGAAAAACTTGGACAAATTACATTGATGTAAATCTAACACCGCCGTTTAGAATAACACTATTATACGCACTCGTCAAAAGCAGAAAAACAGTATCATTAACTAAAACCGCCTCAAGCGTTGGAAGAATCTAAATTGTTTAAGTTTTATTAATACCTATAATAAATTTAAACTACATGCCCAAATATGAAATTGCTGTTTTAATTAGCCTAAAATTTTTAATATATCCGGATTAAATTAAAGTCGACATTTCGATTTCTTTTGTAAATCAAGTATTTATTATCATCATTAGAACGTAATTAGTGGTTGAACAATTGCAATATTAATGTCCATTACAAATTCTCAACATTTATTCATAGTTGCATTTTTTGTACTTTGTTTACATTGCTTGTTATTTTTTTTAAATTTCAATATAAGAAAAATGACAAAATTTGAAAAATGGAATTTTTATGAAGTAATAGGAGTAGGGTTTTACATATTATAAAAGAATGTTATCAAACATTGTTATTTGTTTTCTTGAATACTAAACCATTCTATGATTATCTTTCTCTCGAACCGAAAACGGGTTTATGAACCGCACACAAGTAACATGATTTTCTTATATTTTTGCATTTTGAATAATTTTTTTCTTAAATTTTTATTAACAATTATACCTCATATAAAGTACGCATGGCAAACAAAAATTTTTGAGCCAATGGAAAAGTAAAAATTTTACGTGGGGTTAAGAATGTTCAATTAAAATATAAAAACATGCTAACAAAATTTTAGTCATTGTTCCATACTATTTGAAAACAATTTATGTGTCGCAATAGTTGCCCTATTAAATTTTGAGGTAATGCAGAAATTGTAAGTAGACGGGGCTGTTCCAGGCGCGGGTGGGACCCTCGCTTTAAAGAAACATCGTGTAAAAATAAGATGAGAAAATGCAAATAGCCCAAAATAAAGAAATAATATTGCATCTTACTTTAAACAATAAATAATAATAAAACAAGTACAATAACGCACCAACAAAATATAATAATATAAAAAAGTATAACTTTTTCACCAAATAATTACAAAACATTAACAATATGTAGTGTTTAAACTATTTTTAAATTTATATTATTGTATACTTTTTCCTCGACTTTTATTCATTATTTTGTTTTGTTTTGACAATGTTAATGAATCTACATAGAATGCAAAACATTACATTTGGCAAACGTAATGCATTTTGCATCCATTTGGATTTGGTTCATTACATCTCGATTATTTTGAAAAACCTAGTATTGTTGATTATAAAACTAGTATAATTACCTATTAAACAAAAATTTACAAGTGTTTTTCTACTTTTATTACTAGTACTTATCGTATTGAAACCAAAATCAAAGATTGAATTGAAATTTGAGACGAAAAAATACAAACATTTTTATCAAATTTTCGCTTAAAACAGTGTTATCACCCTTTTGCTCAAGAGGTTACTTAAAATTCATTGTGTAATGTATAATATTTAGTGTTGTTTTGTGTGTCAATTTTGTGCAAAATGCTACGTCTTTCTGGATAAGCAGAGTTATCACTAAAAACTAGAGGGAAGATAATTGTTTTACGAGAATGTGGATTTTCTATCCGAGTAATCTCTGCACATATGGGTTTATCGGTAAGATAAATTTTTATTTTGGGTTTGATAATATAATAAACTATTTTGTAGGTATGCTAATGCAGTTTTTAAGTTAATGGATGATATGATGTATAATTCAGGTTGCACAATTATTCGCCTACATCACATGAACTTGTTTATAATAAAATTATAAAAATTTTAGTTCAGATAGCAATTGGGTATTAGTAGTACATCATTCTAAACAGTATTTTAATCGGTATTCGGTTTAAAATGTGTGTAGAATTTGTTGCAAATTGTTGTTAATTAATTGTAAAAGAAAAAAGCTGATAGCTATATTATTATTCTACACACATTTTAAACAAGAAATAAATTTATTAAAGCACTTTTTAGAATGGTGTACTGCCTCAAGTTAGCCGAAAAACGCATAACTAAAAAAGTAAAAATGTTACAATTTTTTTCTTTAGCAAAAAATTTCTAACTATATTTATTTTATTTGATTCTGATAACCTTGAACTGCTAACTTAAAAGACGTAACTTTTTTACTGTTTGCATCTTCAGAGTGGTAAATGTCACTAATTTTTTTGACATTTACAAAACCTGCTAAGTTTGACTTTCGTTGTAAAAAACGACTGTACATTTTTTCTTGTGACAAATGGAACTAACCTTTCCCAAACTATTCTAGCGTTTTGTAAATGACTTGAGAGTTTTCTTATAAAATCATGAATCATCATCATTTAAGTTTACTTCATTTTGACTATTTTAAGTAAAAATGGGGTTAAATCGTACTACTTTAGTATATGTAAAAACAATAATTAAATCATTTGGTCTTTTACTAATCTATCGATCTTACAGTTTATTACTAATTCTGAATTCAATTTTTTTTTGTATTCTATTTGTATACATTTTCTACATAATCTACATTTTATACATTAAATGTATTATGTACAAAAATTGTCATTTTCTACGTATAGCAAATGTATTATTGTAAATTATGTAAAATACACGTTTATCACGGGCGTAAACGCAAAGTATCAAATTGCAGGATTTGCCTAATAAAGGACTTCTTTTGAAATTCCACCTTAAAACGAGCGCGAGAAAAGTTCTTTCTTTCTCTCTCCTCTTCTCTTTCTCCCTCTCTCTCTGTCCCCTCTCTATCCTCTCTCTCTCTTCCCCTATCATTCCCTCTCCCTCTTTTCTATTATTTTCCTTTTCTATCATGCGCACGCAACATAATAACAAAAAATTTGCTCAATTTTTAAATAAAATGTCAAACTATTTCAATATGGTTTCCGTTGAGCACAAAAAGACATTTCCATTTGTATTAGTTGAAATAAAAATTTTTAAAATATTTTTTAATTTGATGACATGCTTTATTTTATTTGTCTAGGTAGAACTGTCTTAACACTTTTTCTTATACCTGACAAAGTATATTTTTAATATACTAAATTATAATTAAAAAAAATATTGTTAGTATCAAACTATTTTAATTATTGATTTAAAAAAGTAAAATTCAAATTAACGTGGATAGGTATGTACAAAATACAAAAACTGTACAAACATCACGAAATACGTACCACAACAAAAATTCAAAGATTTAGTGACTTATTTGGTAATGTTGATGTTCTAATGTTGACTTATTAAATAAATATGGTACTAAAATAGAATATCGTTAACTTGGTTATCTTAGAAAAAAAATGTATATTAATGTATTATCTATTAATTTGGATTGGTTATTTGAATCATAAAAAAATCTGTTGTGATTCAACAACTTTACTTTTATTTTTCTTTAAAAAAAAGATACGGAGCAGAAAAAATTATTTTTGACATTAGTCTAAGTAAATAGATTGCTTATTATTTGAGTATGTATTATAAGAGTTTGCCTATTTTGAAATTAATCACATGATATTGTAGGATAGAAGTTCGCTTTCATACTGATATCATAATATCCTCTGTAATGCGCGAATCTTTGACGTTATTTTTATTAACAAAACAACTCAACTCAACCGGCATCTAGTTTAAAAACTGCCTAAAAATTTCAACTAGATAATTTTATAAACTGCTTTAAGAATGCTTGAAATAGTTCGTTTTTCATCGCTTTCTTACATGTTCTTCGTTAGCTTTGAATTCGGTTTAAAAAAAAAAAATAACTTTTCTTTGATCGGCTGTAAAACAGAACGCATGTTAGTAAAATATGTGTTTACTTAGACGAGAAATTTAAATCTTTCAAAAGTCTATAAAAATAGAATAGAAATAATGTTATATAAGATTTTATACGATGGTTGTAGAGATGGAAACGTTGAAAGCTATTTTTGTGCCTGCTTAATTCAAATAAGTTCTTAGTAAACCGCGGACTAAAAACACAACGTATAAACATTGTAAAGTAACAATGTTAATGCAAATGTAAAAATGCCACCAAAATGTAGCTCTGGACGGTCGTTTCGCACTTTTAGGCCTCTTCAGCAGTGATAGAACACTACTGTAATCCCACGAATGCATTGGCGGTCCTATACTTTATATCAATAAATGAAGATATTAACATGAGTAAAATACGATGGCCATCTCATAATATGAATTTACTATGCATAAATAATAGTAAGTAAATGGCTATAGAGATGGAAACGTTAAAAGCTGATTTTTTACCCGCGTAATTCAAATAAGTTTTGAATAAACCGCGGGCTAAAACTGCAACGTATAAACATCGTAAGGCAACAATGCCAATGTAAATGTAAAAATGCCACCAGAGTGAACCACTGAACGGCCTCTACAAAAGGGTATAAAATCAGCTTTCAACGTTTCCATCTCTATAACCATTTACTTGATTTTATATTTACATTGCACTAGCAATTAGTAAAAACTAGTACCTAAATATAATGTAAGCTTGAAAAGTCTTCTGTAAAATTACTTGAGTCAAATTGCTTATTATGTTGTTATAGATAAAAACAATATTTATTAAAAATGGATACACTTTGAATTTATTTTATAATAAAAAAGAAAACGATTGTTCATACTCGAACAAAGAATATTTATGCATTGCAAGTTATGTTCGGTAAAATAAACAATGATAAGATGTTATGTTAACAACATCTTGGTATAGCTTTTGTGCTCTTAGAATTTTGCCCAGACATAAATGTTATTTACCTACTGATTACCATTTTATCCGTTTCCAACGTTAAGCAAACGACACATTTGTTAACGCCATGACTAAATTGAGATTTTGGATGACTTGGTTGTGAGAGATTCGTTGAGGTAAAGATAAATTTTTGTTTTACAACGTGATTTAATTTCTCTTGTACTTATTATCATAGCAAAACTTGGTTACCCGCGTGTGTTAATTGCATTGGTAAACTGTTATGACGAAGTAATAAGGCATACACTGAATACAAGAACTACACCGGATCTACGTTAGATGGTAAATTAAAACCACCGTTTAGATTTTTATTACTGTGGCAAGAATTACAAAGAATTGGGGACACACTTGTTGATGTACCTTAAATGACCTTGGGGAAGCTTAGTGCACTTTGATTTTAAGCGTCGTATGAAACGGTTAGCGTCTTATTTGAGGTAACTTGTGTATATATGTATCAGTTTAACTTTTTGAAATTTTAGGGGGATTGTGTTGGATATTCCATTAGTTAATCACATATTAGAAACGCTGACTAAGCACCCTACTTCTTAGATTTAATTATTTGCTTTGAGGTCGGTCGTATGCACGTACGATTCGACATACATACATATTACGCGCATAGAACTTCTATTCTGATTTCGGATAATAGAATTGACAACCTCTGCTATAAATAAGTTAATGTTTTAGATACATGTACTTATACCAACGGATGTTTTAGGCCAATAAATACATCATAAGATCTTAATGTTAGTCAATCATCTCTTATTGTACTAGCCAGGAGAATTATTGCTGGATAATTTCTCCTTCAAGTGTAATTCATTAATCCCATTTACTTATAGCTGTAAGCAGTAGGTTGTAAATTTAGACAAAATAAATTTAAAATATTTGTGTACTTATACAAGCTGTATCTGATTAACAAGCAGCTGAAATTAAAGCATGACTACAAGCAAAAAAATGTCAAAATAAAAGTTCCATCAAAACATTAAAAAAACTAAAATTTCGAGCAAAATAAATGGTAAATTACGGACCTGATGAATCGATGTAGTCTTCTAAAGTTGTCGACACCACCAATAAAAATAAACTGTGCTAAGAAATACAAATTTTTTCTCAGCGATTTGCTAACCCAAAAATAAATGTAAATACAAAATAATGTTAACAAATAAGGCTTAGTTAAATTACTGTTGTTAAGTCAAGTTACTATTCTGCACATTTTTTCAGGCACACTAGATAATACGTAAAAGGTAACGTATTTACATGTGTTTAAATGTAGGTAATGTTATGTAATTCAGTCATACTTCAATTTTTTTAGTGCAATTTGGTGACCGATCTTTCACAATTTGCAATACCTGAACATACATTGAAAAAAAAACAAATATGAAAGTTTTGATGTTATTGAAAAGATTTATTCTATTTCCGGTGCTAATACATGGGGTGGTCTTTCTCGACCACGGCCTTCGTAGGAAGAAAAAACACTTCCATTTTCTATAAATCTTTACACACACAGTAAAATAAAGTTTATCAAAAGCAATTGTCTTTAATGAGATCGGTCAAAAAACACAATCTACGTGTGGCGTAGACGTTATATATAATTACATTAGCAACGTTTGATGGCTTTGATTGTCGTACTTTTAGAGTTTTTCTTTTTTTCAGAATTTCGTGGCACCCAATTTTTTAATCATGTTTGTATTAACACTTATGGATTTTTCTTATTCTTTTGCAAAATGCACGAGCTGAAATTATATTATTAATAACAATTTTTGTCATATTTGCTATCTATTATCGTACAAAGTCACATAATAAGTTAAATGTGACACAAAATAAAATAAATAAATAAAATTAAACCAATGCATTACATGTTAACATTGAAGCTCTTGATCGTTCAGTTTTATATAACTATTTTAACATATTTATTAAATTACATTTAATTTTAAAAGTTTCAGATAAAATAGACAATAAAAAGTATTTTTGTAGTTACTGTTATATATTCTCATTCCTTTAGTAGCTATTAATTCATGTGAAAATGTTGTATGAGACTATAGCAAGCTTAATTGTCTGAAAGCTTCGTTATCTCGCGATTTGAATTTCCACTTTTTAAGTTATTAGATGAATTGCAAACTTTGATTCTGGGTTACATTTATTAAGCTAGTGGTTAAATTGTTTTTCGCAAAATTGTCCTGTTTTTAACTTCTTAAAAATCTTAGAATAATTAAAAATATAGTTTCGCAACATTTTTTTGCTTCGGAAATGTCATGGTAATTTAGACATGGGTTTTACATAAAATTAAATGTTGCTTTTACTATGTATGTACAATTATATTTTTCAAATTATAATTAATTTTAATGCACCAAATACAAAAAAAACAGTTTAACTAAATTGTCAAATTGTTGCTAATTTTTAATGCTGCATATGTAGTAAATAATATGTTTTATTTTTTGATTATAAATTTACTGAGCCAAATTAATTTTTATTTAGTTTAAATTACAAAACTAAAAGTAAATTAATATTATTAACAATAGAACATTTCTGAAAGTATAATTTGTAAGTAAATAAAATATACATGGTTGGTTGTAAAATGAAAGTGTGAACTGTAATATAAAAATTAACTGTATAAATAAAAAAAGTAATAATTTACGACGTAACAAATTTTTAAATAAATAAATAAACAAATTCATAATACAATTAAATACGTTTTCAAAAATTAAACTGTAAACTAACGTAATTAAAAAAAATTATAAAATATTCAGTTAATTAGTTATTAAAATTGATGTAAAAGGCATATACACATATACATACAATAGAATTTTTTGCTAATTGTCTACTAAATTTAACAAACAACGTACCTTGTTAAAACATTAATTACTAAACTATATGTATTATTTGCAAAGAATACATTACCATTTTCACAAAGAGAATCGCAACTAACATAAAACTTAAATATATAAAAAACGCTTCTTCACACCCAAGAATCAGTAGTAATTCAAGAAAAAAAGTGATATTTTAAAGACTAGTATTAAACAAAAAAAGAAAACATAAGAGCATAAAAGAAAAAGATTTTTAACATATATGACGAATGCTTTACGTAAAAGGAAAATTAAGCAAAGAGCAAAACATGTGCAAAATCTTATAAAGTTAAAAGAAAACTATAAAACTGACGTAATGCACAAAGCAATAAGACCAATAACGAACGTAACATTAAGATAATAATTTTGAAACAGTTTCATTTATATACGATAGATTCAGATAATCTTGCGGTTTCGGTTACAAACAAAACCGCAATGCAGAAAACCTCTTAGGAAGATACCAAAACCAGAAAAGAAAAACGACAAATAATAATTTGGGTAAAATTCCGTATTTACTTTTGTCTAATTCAAACTGTGTCTACTTAGTACTAAAAATAATTATATTTATTTATTATTATAACAGTTTTTGTACAGTTCATAAAATTATAATCTTGTACTGTTAAATATAGTAACTAGATATTTACATAAAGTTAATATATTTTGTGATTATAGTATGTGTGGTTTGATATTAAACTATCGATTGTTTTTTTAATATCATAAATAAATAATAATAAGAAACATAATTTTGTTTGCACTTTAATTTATATCTACGTAGTATAAAAATGATAAAAAAGCGTACCTATTTTGTAGAGTGTATTATTGCTTTTGAATTACATTCATTATTATACACATTTGCATTCATAAATCAATCGTAAAAATCAAAAATATTTCTGTCTTAAATAATTTATGTGTGTAATCACTTAATGGTGTATTGTTTGATTTTGGTGTCAATATATATGAAAAGTAGTTTTTTTTTTATTTCTTTGTTCACATTGCTTTCAAAATCGACAATTTTTGTAGCCTTTGCAATTAGTATGATACAACTTTTTTTATTAAATTGTCTCCATTGTTAAAGCAAACTTTTGTTTAAAAAAATAATTGCCATTGTGTTTTATATTTCCAACTTGTCAAATATAGAGAGACTATGTCAAACCATTATCACAGACAACATTTTGAAATCAGATAAAACAATATTGTATTTTTTTGGAAAAACGAGCGTTATAAAGAGATTTTTGGAGATCAACGCAAAAATATTTGCGTCTAAACAATCAATTTAGAAACAAATCCATAGATTTTTCAATAGTCGATCTGTGTTTTCTTTTCTTTTTGAGTATTTATATAAAAAAAAGACACTAACCCAAAAAAAGTTTTTACTTATTTTAAACCAGACATTGCTGAAAATATCATTTGATTAATAAGATGTTTAACTTCTATCTGTTTTAATTTTGTCAGAAATAGGCGTTCTTTTGAAAGGGCGATAGCAAAATAAGATACAACGTAGTCGAAATTTAAAAAAAATTAATTATAAAATAACGTTCATGTTCTGTTTTTTCTAATCGTTCCAGTGTTTTTTAAATATCTTAATTCTAACTCTTTTAATAATAGAAGTGTTGTAAAAAAGTTATTAAAACATACATCGTATGAAAGGCTTGAACATTTTATTTAAAACACATCAGCAAATTAGAGAACTACACATGTTCTCAGTTTTAAATATTTATATTTTTCTGACAAAGAAGTGAACGCTTTTTGGTATGGCTTGAACCACTCAATATAACTCAGACGCGTAATTCCAACCCATAGTTCATATCATCATCTAATTGATTTTCGACAAATAAACAGTTTTGAACCTGATGTCCATATATGGAACCATCGAGTCATTTGTAACCGTCGTCTGAGTTTGTGTGATTTTTTTCGTGAAAAACCCAACTCAATGTTGGTTTTATTTGTTTCATGTACTTTGAGATTGTTTTGTTGATTTCATGTTGATTATGGGAAGATATTTTAAGTTTTCAAATTCATCTTTGTCAATCAAAGTTGTTAATAAAGTTTTGTATTCATATATTTCGAAATTATTACGCTGCTACGAATGTTTATCCGTATTCTGCATTTACGTTAATTTGGCATTTTCTTTGTCGTGTTGTAATTTATGCTTTCTTTTTGAAATATTATTGTTAATAAATATATTTTAGTAGTTTGTTTATTTTAAGTTTGTTTAAAATACATTCTCAGTACATTTGCACTTATTTCCTTTAAGTTAGTTTTATTAAATTACATTTGGAATGAAGAATTTTTGTAATTTATTATACAGTTTTATGATTCAGGTCTCAACAAGTAATCTTTACGACCGTAATTAAATATTTTTGTTGATTTGGCATTTCTCACAGTAAGAAAGACCGTTGTCAAACTCTACTTTTGCGTCGTAATTAATTCTGTTTGCATCTTTTTTCAACGTTTTCTTTTACAAAGATTTCGGACACAACCTCTAGAAAGGTGGTAGTCAAGTGAGGTTTTAAATATTAGTGATTTTGGGTGAAGGAAGATTCCCATTTTTCACCAAGCATTAAACATCATCACAATGTAATCCAGGTGTAGGGTTGAATCACCCAATTTGTTGTAGTTGTTGTAGTTGAAGTTTCCGCGGAAAACATAAAGATAGAAAGCATAGTGAATTATTAGTTATGTGTTGGAAATAGTTTCCTAATTCGTAGATTACGACCCTTTATGGTTTCACGCGCTTTTAAGTGTTTTTTTTTGTTTTATGTACCGTGGAATCGTGAGTAGTTGTGTCACACAGTGCCAATTTTGCCTTAGTGGCGGTTTTTGGAGATTCTTCCAACGGATTCTTGTCAACTGGAGTTAGGATCTCGATTTTTTAAGCCGACTACAACTAGCTTCCTTTGGATCAACCACCAGCTCTTTCCTGAACTAACTACTAAAAATTTAAGGTATTTGTTTTGTACCGACCAATTAAAATTAGTGAATTTATTTACGCAATGATAGTCTTTTAAAAGCTTTGGGTTTTAAGCAAAATAAAAAGTGTTGCAAATTATCGATTTTACAATTATTAAATAGTAATTGTCCGTATTTATCAAGACTACATGTGACAAAATATTTGTTTTAAAAATGTATGTTTGACGTTCACCGGAAAATTGACTAATTTCGTAATTTACTGTTAAGATTTTCATAATTGTTTTAAAAGAAAAGAAGTTATTTTATTTTGTATTTAATTTTTTCTATTTAATGCGAACCCGGTCGTGCGTTAGGTAAGATTTTTTTTGTCTTTTATTTCTTTTATTTCTTTAAATTGTTTTGTTTTGATGTTCTTATTCAATTTACTTTAATTTTAACTTTCATGTTTAACTTATTACATATACATATGTTTAAATTATTTTTCTTGTTTTGAGTGTTGTTTGATCACATAAATGTTAAATAGTTAAATCTAAACAAGCATTCAATTCCGTCGGCCTTTGCGTTATGTGAATTTTTGTTTATTTTAAATTTTAGTGAAATACACTCTATTAAAGTAAGGCGAATTATAGTGTATCCTTTAGAAGCGGGCTTGTGGTTGGCAAGAGTGAGAACTCCATTAAGCTTTACTCCTTCTTGGTGCCCTTTGATTTTGACTTTTGTTTTTGTTTCCTTTTGAATTTTCCAAACGGTCACGGAATTTTGAATATAACCCACCCCTTCACTGAGCACCGAAAACATTTTGCACGTAACACATTCTACGCTATGACATTCTTCGGTTGGGGCAAAATCGATAAATATTTGGCACAATATATTAAACAATGGACAAAACTTTGCAAATTTATAGTTTATGCTAAGGACATAATTATCACTGTTAGAGCCGGTCCTGTTGAAATTTAAATTTAGCTCATCTAAACGCCATCTATATTTTTTAAGAAGTGTGTAAGCGTGTCCTGCGTCGACTCGCATATTTTTTGTACATTATGATACATTCTATATTTTTTTTGTACTAATCAGTAATGTTCTGTTGTTGCAATTTGTAAATTAAAGTTGAAGTTAGAAAGGCATTGTTTTATTAAACTTATTACAGTCCACTGTGGTTTATTATATCAGTTAAATTACGAAGACATAACAATCATAACAATGTACGTTTTGCATAACAAATCGAAAACATTTTCTTGACATAGCATTAACTCATTGTCTGTGTCTTCTGCGTTTTCCCAATACAATTCCTGCCTGGGAACACAACGTAACCACTCAATAACAAAATTCCATGAAAACAACGTATTTCATTAGGTTGCACGTCTCCCATGCGATTATTAGTGTTTACATAGGTATATGTTTGTATATGATACAAATAAATATATAATTTTATCATTAAACAAATTAGAAAACGGTGTTAACTCACGATTGCATTCAACTACTATTCTCCACTTAGGTAATACAGAAGTAATATCCTTATTGAACCCCTTATAATTCTTTTTAGGGTTTTTTTATGTGTTTGTTACGCAACTTTCTTTCCTTTGGCAAAGTAAAATAAAGAAAGATCATCCTTGTTATCATAATATGAACTGCTGGTTACTTCTTTTTTTTGGCTTCATCGCGTAATTGACTATTGGTACTCGTGGATTATTGCTTATATAGTTCTCGCAATTTAACTTTCGATGCACGTCATTAATGACGTAAAATTCATACCACTCTATTTATAGCAAAAAAGAAATAAATACCGAATTGTCTTATGGATTTTTTTTTGTCGCGTTGTTGGTGTGCTTACTAAAGTTGCAGCGTTGTTGGCATCTGTCAAATTTAATTTGTGTTTTTTACGTCAAAGTAATATGTCAAACGGCTTATTGTTTTTTATAATTATTTTTGATACAAAACTGTATTATTTTGAGCTTGAACGAGATAATGGTGGTCCATTGATATCAGTAAATGCTGTGCGAGAGGTACCCTTTTACATAATATTTAAATTGTGGTAATACATACATATATTCTACAGTTATTTCTGTATGTACAGCGCAGCGGTTTCTAACAACGAGGTTTTTAGATCTCCTCAAAACGTAAGCGTAGTACACCTGTTACGAATGTAGAAACATTTAATGAAAACGTAATTCGCAATGTAATATTAAGAATGTACGAAAAGAGTAAGTTTACATGATAATACCGACAACATGGTTGAATAACTACGTCACTGACGTTAATGACGTGCATCGAAAGTAAAATTGCGAGGACTATAGCTTCATTCTCTCCCAGTTCTATTAAATATAGTGAACGTCAAGGTATGGTATCACTTTTTTTCATTTCTTGTAACGACACTCAAACTGTGATAGTAATTTATCTCACCAGCGTCGAAAGTGAAGCATAGTATAACGAAAATCAATGCGGTGCGAGGACGTAAGCCGAGCGAAACTCCGTTATTTATGAATTAAACTATCTACACAATTAGTAACTTATTCTGTGCTTTAAAACAAATAAAAATAGTTTAAACCTTAGAACACTTACCAAATGTTGTAGAAGCACCTAAATTTATAAAGGCATTGTTCTAAAAACAGAAATTTCAAAGAAGATAAAAATTCGAATACTTAAAGATAAAATTATACGAAAAGTAGTGATAACAGAGTAAATAGAAAACCCAAATTTGGTATTGCCGAAGAGCTGAGTGTCAGAAATGTTACAGCATTTGCACGTGGTACATCAGAAAGACACTTTGACGTAAAGAAGGCATTAGAGAAAATTCGAGATAGATTCCACTAAGTGAACTGCAAAGAGAACGTTATGGAATGGTGCCGTAAGCGTACGGTATGCGCATCAGGAAATGGTCCAGCAAAAGAACGCAAAGCACTAATAAAACAGTATAACGTGGAACGCTTTTTAGAGGGAGTAGCGATTGACAACGCAAAGCCGTTTTTAAAATCTGATTCAGAAAACAAATACATCTTAATGGTGATAGATTATATCACAAAATGGGCAGAATCTTACGCTATACCCAATAAAGAAACAGCTACAGTCGCAGACGTATTAATGAAAAAGTTTTTCTGTCGGAATTACATTCCAACCAAGGCCGCAACTTTGGGATTGCGCTTTTTCAAATAGTTTGTTGACTGCTGAGAATTAACAAACTAGGACGACGCGTCTCCATCCTCTGAAAATAGTGTCTGAACACCAACGAGATTGGGATCAGTACCTGCACCTTTTCCTAATGGCGTACCGATCATCTGTTCACAAAAACACAAGCCAAACATCCTCCTATCTCATGCTCGGTCGTAAAATACGACTGCCGTACGACCTCCAATTTGAATTAAGACCGGAAGAAAAAGTTGCTAGAGAAGACTACGTCAACAAGTTGATGAAGAAGTTAGACATCATATATAGCATCCAAAAACCACCAAAAGTGGTTCACATCGATCGTCTAACCCGGTTTGCTATCGACAACAACGTTACGCAAGATCAAATCCGAACCAGAGTAATACAAGCAGAACCAGGAATCAAGTCGATGAAATAGACTTCGATAAGCTCATAAGCGTGTACAGGGTTTCTGGAAAGGCTAGATTCGAAGTTACAACTGAGGAACAACAAGACCTGTTTAAAACACAAACTGACTACACCATTGCACATTGCGTGAGCGAGGATCTTGAGACGCCCAGTGGGGTTGCAGTCGTATTTAAGTTCAGACGGTTAGATAAATTACAAAGACAGCAACAGGCGGTCGGGAAAAATTTTAAAACTACGTGATGACCGACGCTTTGTTTTTCATCTAGTCACAAAAAAGTACTCACATGTGGCGAGCATTATGAAATCTCCAGAAAGAAATGGAGTTTCACAGCTATATGAAATTGGCAGTATACAAGCTTAGTTGTGTCCAACTGGATTGTAGGACAGTACGAAATATGTTGGAGGTTGTCTTTCAAGGAACAGACTTTCAATTGTTGATCTGCAGTTTCCATCCAACTACAATATCAGATCAGGAAAAGTATATTGACTGCTATTTTTATGTCCAAGGCAGTTGCCAAAATGGAGAGAGCTGCCCCTATCAGCACGATCCTTCCTACCGATCCAGATTCCTGTTCTGGGACAAAATAGTCTTAAGAAGGGTAGTGTCGGTCTAAATAAATAAAATGGACGTTGTAGTGAAAAAAAATACGTATGCGTGTTGTTAACATAAACAAATATCGATTTAGATAAACAGAAGTTATCCGTGGACATTATTTTTCTAGTGATAGTAATATATAAATTAATGTAAGTTTTCTTAAATATCGATAGATTCAATTAGTTACGTTTATAAAATTATATCCTTCATAAATATTTGGTTTATAAATAAATTAGATCTAAAATTTGTACGAATTGTGATATATGTTTAATTGGAACAGTTTTTGTAGACTTTGTATCAATATTTGACATATTTTATTTCAAGTTTCATTCAGGTTCATTACAGTATTAAGTTTTAAATTTATTTTAAAATGATTTTAACGGAAATATTATGTAAAGTAATTGAATTTTTATAATGCACTATAGTAATAGTACAGAATAGCAAAAAAGTCTTGCACGGTATATTTCTATATATTTTAATTAACTAAAAGCATTTACTTTTTTTGTTAGTTGCAAAAATAACATTTAAACATTTGTTATTGTTTAGTCTGTACAGTTTCAAAACGTTTAATTACTGTAATATTGACTTTATATGTTGAACTTGTCAAAGTACATCTTATGTATTTTTTTTTTGTAAAATAATAACTAAAGTAAATTTACGTAGCAGCGAGTTGACTTTTAATTGCTTTGTATTATTTTATTTAATTTTTGCAAACATACGTTTTAACAAAATATTTAAGGCACTAAAACGTGTTTTCTTTGAGGTTTCGTTAACAATATAATTACGATCTATTTAAAATTACAAGTAATTTAGTTTTTTATATATCGATATGTAAAGAGGAGTTCTACGTCATTTTAGTATAGAGATCCCAAAAACGAGAAAAGGTATAAAGTTGGTCATAAAAATATAATTACAAAATTAAAAATTATCTGTATATTAAATTATTTTTTGGGTAAATGGTGTATATTTATTTAGAAATACAATTGCTAGCTTTCGAACTTTGTCTTATTTGTTGTTGATATTTAAAATTGTAAATTTTTGGTATAACGTATCTCGTGTGTAAACTAAGATTTTTTATGATTTTTAGTGTAATTCCTATTAGTGAATACAAATAAATTACCATCTCTGACTAACGCCGTTTTAATTATATTTATAAAAATGTTCAAGAATTTCTAATTTTTATAGCACTTATGTTGGAATGTTAAAATTTTATGAGTATAAAATTTGTCTCGACACGCCTATTTTTCGTGGTTGACTGTCAAATTTTAAAAGCGCAAATTCATTTTTTCTTCCGGTAACGTTTTGTGCAACACAAGCTTCCGTTTAGCGGTGTCAAGGGCCAACAAAGCTTTTATCATTAAGTTATTTCACGAAATTTCACGTGAATATGCAATTGAGTGAAAACTTATTTGGGGTATGTGGTTATAATTTTTTTTTGTATTGGGGGCTTAAATTGATTCTTTCATCATTGTCTTTAGCGCATTTCCGTACCCCCCACACATTTCCTTTATCAGTGGAGATAACAAACAAATGGCACATTTGGAAAATTTTCATGACGTCACATTGCTGTATTACACCGTCAAGGGGTTGGAAGTCTTTACGATTTCGATTTCTTTTAGAAAGAACTTTTACCATCAATTACTGCATTAAGTCGAGGGAAAACGTTGCGTTTTCGCTATCTTCAATTATTGTATGATTTAAAAACGGAATATACTTGTGATAACGCCGTATGTACGTTTTTGTGTTAGATTTCATATTACGTTTTAGCTAATACAGGTAGGGACCTAGCTAGATACTTACTGGATAAAACATAACTGTAAGTATTACAATTTCTATTTTTATGAGTAGTAATTCGTTGGTCATGTCAATTGTTAGAATGACCGTAAGTACATGTTAGGTTTTTAACACAACTAATTATCATCTTGTGCGTCACAAAGTCGTATGCAGTGCGCGTTGAGTCTCTAAGTCTTCATTTTTATATACTTTTGTGATTTTGAATTCACGAATATATAGTCATTCCTTCTTTGAATGTAAACGTTAGACCGACTAGGTCATTTTACTGTACGACGTGTTACCCAGTATAGGGCGTAACTTATATTTTTTCCGACCCATGTGATAGCGTTTGGAAAATTTATATAATTAAACTTATGTACCTTCTTCGTTTTCTTTGGAACTACTGTCTGTGATAAATTAGTTGAAAATTTTTTCCTATTCAATTGATAGGATCCTTCAAGGTGGAGGAACGGCAAAAATAAAATCAACCGTGTATGTTGTTAAGGCGACGTTTCGTTGGCTTTAGTGCTCAACTTCTTCAGGCCAGTCTATATAATTTAAAACATCAACAATCAGTAATACATATTACACATCAATACAATAGTTATAACATTAAAATCTATCATTAACAATTAAAAAATCGTATTTTACATTAATATGAAAAAGGTGACTAGAAAACCAAATCGAACAAAAATTAAAATCACACATACTCAATTAAAGTACCTTAATGCAACTACAATATTACTAAATATAATAATAAGATAATATAAAGCAATAAAATAAAATAAAAACAATTAAGAAAACTTACCAACAAATTAGTGGTTGGTTTTACCCCAATTAATAAGAATACAATTTTTTAACATATAAATTATATACATAACAAATAAATCGTGGCGTACACTTATAAATAATGTAATAAAATTATTGAAACCTTGATAGATAAGTAAGAATTGTTAACGGTTATCAATATTAACATGCCATTTTAATACACTGCAAAATTTTAATTTTTGATGTATTATGTGACAAAATAAATATATATTCTGTGTTATCACTTCTGTCGTGTTATTTGTTCTTTTTCAGCTGCGGGTAGATTTAAACGATGTCTCCCTAATTTAGTCTTTCATCGTTATGGTGTTTTTTAAAGTTTAATTTATAATCTAGCATCAGGAAGCCTGCGACTCAATTCTGGGAACAACTGTGTTAGCCGTCGTTTACTTTTTTTATTATACGAAAACCAGCGTAACAATTGCAAATTAAAATACTTACATAAAATTGGTGTAGTATAAAGACAATACTCTTTTTAGTAATATAAACATTTTATTTACATTTTGTCAATTTTTTTAAAATAGGGTTGTTATAAATTGAGATTATCTTTTTATATACTTTTTTAATTTAAACTATTTTTTCCTTAAAAACTTCAAATAAAAAACGATTTCTACAAAAAACATTTTATACAATTCATTTTTAAACAATAAAATAATGGGTTCTAAATAATATTTATATTAAACAGAGATGAATAGCTTACATGCACGTGAAAATTGTTGTAGGCGACGTACTACTGGACGAGCTTATGTAATTGTAAAATGAATTTTAGCATTATTATAGAGCAGCCTTACAAACAACATATTTATAAAGAAAATTTAATTGTTTTTTAAAAAAATAATTTCTTTACGTGTTATAAACATATATCTAATTAATCGATTAATTCATCACTTACATAATCGTCATCGCTATCATCATCTTGTAAATTTATAATCAAAGGCTCTGTCGTAATATCTAATAATTTTTTTTCTCTGTACTTTTCTTTTATTTTTTTAGCGAACTCCGCACAATGAGGCTAAACGGTTTCAGGTTTCCATTGTTAATTGGCAAAGATCCAAAAGGTCCTTTATTTTGAAGTAAAAGATAATTTTGCTACCATATTTTTAACATAAACTCATATTAGTTCTATAGAATAAAGTGTACAGTGTGCCACCGGAAGCGATAAAATCACATTATCTCCTCTCAAATTTTTCGCAATCTTTAGCAACAAAAAATTTTTTTTGAAGTAATGTCAGGATAGCAGCAAAAGTATAGGTCTGGTTAATGAATCAAATTCGGTAATGTTTTCAGGCAATGAGATTTCTTTATTTTGCTCTAACCGAATAATGTCAGTTTTTTTCCATGAACTTGTGGGATTGCAGAATTCAAGATCTAACATAGTATGATAAGGTTCTTGATCAATTTCAATTATAGACTTATCAGAAATAGACGTTAATAGAAATCTTAGCAATTGCTCATAGTGCTGTTTCTTCATTTCGTCGTGGTAATCAGCAGAACTTTTTTTTACTAATAAAACATACCATATACCCTTCCAAAAATCCATTTTTGTTGCCAATATATAATATAATCATTTGTTGCCCTAAACCGGACGGTTGTTTGATTCCACCTCTAAACCCATTAACTTTTTGAATACTTTACTCTTTATTCATAAAAATTAGCACAAATCTCTGGTGTAACTGTTTCCACTCAACCAAATGTTTTTGGAATAGTTGGCAGTTACATTATTTTCTTCTATGAGAATAGCTTTATTTTATAATTTTTAATAGATAAAATTTATTGGCTTCTTCTCCCAGTGTTTTAAAATAAAAGTACAAACCTGAGAAAAGTCGTCGTTTAATCTTTGATGTAATTTTACAATAGCTTCTATATAGAACTTTCTTACCACTTTTGGGTTTTTGATCCCAACACTGTAATAATTGTTTCTTGCTCACATAATAGTTTTTAACATGGCTTGTACTTATTCCCAGTACGTTTTATCACTTGACTTACTTATATTTCTTTTAAACCATTTTGCTTTTCATTTTAAAAAAATCTTGCAATTAGTAAAAGTTTTTTGAACTCGGCGGGCATATTAAACATATTGCTCTTATTCATTTTGAAGTTAGGATTTATTTTTATTATTTTACATTTCCATATTTCATATTTTTTTTATTTAAAAAAATAAAAAAATAGATAAATTAATAAACTGAAACATATTTTTGGTTTATTGGTTGCCGCTACACACCACATGAGAACATAAACATTACGTTGTCTCTCGAAGTATAAGCATGGCGTCGTCGAAGATCATACGTTCGTTTATTTTCATCTCGTACTTTCGCAATTTGGTATTCAGCTATTTCTCTTACTTTAACTCGTTTCAGCTTAAACTCTTCGGTCAATTCTTCATCTAACAAAACTTTAAATTTAAAACACAAATTCTCTTTTATCTTGACACCAATCATTACTACAAACGGAGACATTTTTATACTGCCATAGTAAGTTGAATTGATGACCATTTCCAAACCATCCACGTGCTTGTATCATTTAGATAGATCTTCAAGCGAATGCTTAGTCAAGACGGAAATTATAACTCGATTAAGTTGCCGGTGAAAGTTCCATATTTTTTTAGCACAATAGTTTTTAAATTCTTAAAAGTAAAACCGGTTCCTCTGTCAGTATTATATGTCTACATTTTCCAAATGTCTTTTTTGTATCTCCAATTTTGCAATAATCTCGACTGATGAAATTATCTATAACTTCCAGAATATAATTGTAGTTTTTTGCCGTCGAAACAAGTGGTCCAAGGAGATCTAAATGATAAGTTTAAAGAAGTAAGTCGTCTTTTTTAATTGCGTTTCTTCTTGCTTTCTGAATTTTTTATTAGGCAGGATTTATGTAATACAGTCTTTGCTTTTTAGATTACGTATGTAGTATTCTTCTTTAATAAATAATTGCGTTCTTTTAGTTGAAAAGTGACTTCTATCATGAGATGTCTTAATTATTTCATTCTGCATAGTAGCTGGAATCACCAATAAGTTTTGACCATTTTGACCAAATTTGTACAAGTCTTTAATATTTCTTTAGTTACTCGAATTGAATCATCTTTGTCTTGTGTCTTTTTTGTTTTATAAATAATTCTATCAAGCGTTACTAGCATTATAAAATATCTTCTCAAGGCATCTACATGATTCAACCTTTCTCCTGGTCAATGCTATATGAAATAATCATAACTTTTTAAAGCAAAGCTTTATATAAGTTCTAATATAATAGACTGGGTGTAACTTCTAGTCGCCGGGTGAGCGTTAAAGCAACAATGCTCCATAACCGTTTATGGTCGCATCTGTATGTAGTTTGGTTGCGAATAAAGGTTGATACAATTTTAACACTGGTTTTGTGGTGAACTTTCAGTTTGTTGAATGCACTTCTTTCTGTGCCCGTAATCGGAAACGAAAGATAAATATCTTCTACAGTTTTCATCAACGTCTACATGAAAAAAGCCATTTCGTAAGTCTAAAGTGCTAAATACGCAAGCATTTCTTAATTTACATATCTGTTCCTTGATCGAAGGCATAGGATACCTGTCTTTAACTACTACTCAATTAATTTAATTCAATTTCCGAAAATCAATACACACTCAAAAGGAACTATCTTTTTTTGGAACCAGTAAAGTAGGAATAACAAACAAAATGTGCATGGCTCAACTATTTTTTCCTCTACTCAATTTTTTACAACCTATAAGGTTTTCGAAAAATTTGTGCTATTTTCATTTTCATGTCAACATAATTGCTTTTAGCAGGTTTATAGGCATCAGCCAATTCTTCAACACTTTCGCAGTTATCAACATGACAAACATTTTTCATGTTTCATTATTACTTAGATAAAACTGAGATAAAGATACATTCATAAAAGTTTTTTTTTAATTCTAATACAATTGTGCGTTACTAACAGCTCGGCCTGCTTTACAATGTCGTTGCCTACAACAGCATCCAAAAGTATACTATCATCAGAAACAACATAAATAACAGTATTAAAATTATCACCATAAATTTTAATCACATTTTAGAACATTAATCCGTGCGTGACCAAAACCAATCAAGTTTAAAATTGAATCTTTTTCACTTTCGGTAACCTACCTAAAACACTCATCATTAATTTCAATGATATTCATCATTTTACTCACCAAAGGATCTACATCGTGGTTGAAGGATATCTGCTATTGTATGTTCTTTTTACATTCCGTAGACTTATGTTCAGTGCTGTTGCATCTAAACCATTTCTGTGCTTTTAACTTACAATTGTTAGATTTGTGTCCATTGTCCCCTCAGTTGTAACATCTGATTATCCAATTGTCTTCTCTGAGGATCGGTGTCTTCACCGTGTTTCTTTTCTTGATTGGTTCTTCTTTTTTCACAACTTGCGTCTTGCTTGCATTCTCGTTTCTTACCTTTTCATAAATTTTTAGTTTCTCTCGGAATTCCGATATGTTTCTCCATGACGTATTGAATTGAAGCCTCGGTACCTCTGGCTGCCAGTTCTGTCAAGATCAAACAGTGTTCTTGTGTTGATTCGTTTTTTTTCAATTTACGGCTGGTCAACGCGTGATGTAATTGTGCACTGTTTATTTTTATTGCATATTTGTTCAGTAAAGTATTTTTAAGTTGTTTCTAAGTTTTAATTACTCTTTCGCCTTGCACGAATAACTTAGTCAAATCACTGTCTTTCTTCTGCGTCATCAAATGTACAAACAGTGTCTCAAAGCCGTGGTGTACTGCGGACAATCTGACTTCTCACTTCTGATAGAACTTTTTCACGGTTTATTTGATTATCCTTAGAGTTATACGCATCATACATGTCTTCGTATTTTTCATCGTCATCATCTTGGATCTGTATCACAGAATTAAAATCAATTAAACTCTTACAAATTGTATGTGCTAAATCTTTGTTAGAACTATTGTAGTCCAATCCTAAGACGTGGCACATTGCTGTCAGTTCACTCGCTACAAAAGATTTCTTCGCGTATTCTACCTTAGCTGTGTAGTCTTTAGAATTGTTTGCAAAATCCATCTCACTGAACTGCCTCAAAAGTCTTCTGTTGGATCGTTCACATTCGTGCTCAAAAATAAATTTATGTAATGCTTTTACTGCCGCAACCGGAGCAGTCCTGATGTGTTTGTTGATGTTTGGAATCTGACTTAAATTTTCCATCGTGATTTTACTTTTATTAAGTAATTTGAAATTAGCTAACGTAAACACAAAATAAAAATTAGTGGTAGTAAATTGTGCAAGTCACTAAAAGTTAGTAATATTACGGCACTATTAGCAAAGTTTCGCGCCAGAATTCCCGCGCTCTCAAAGTGAGGTTAGTGACAAATACCGCAACCGTAAACTACGTTCGCAAAAACAACGTTTATTCCGGATTAAAACTAATAACTTTATTTTAGTAATATTAATCAAACTACATTAATAAAAAAACTATCCGTCTTAAACTACGTACACACCACACATAATCGTCATACACGCATATATGTTTTTTTTCTCCATTCACAATGTAAAAAACAGGAAGTGATTTTAATCAGGTCAGTATTAAAGATTATTACCACACTATCTATCCTTACTGTATAAAATTTTATCAATTAGATTTTGAAATATAAGACTTGAAACTGAACTTTTATTGGTAGGTTTGACTTGGAATGGTGTTTTTGACATTGCTTTCAGGTAGTATTTAGGCTCATTTCTATTAGCCACCTAGAAAAAATGTTCTAAATTCAGAAATTTGATTTTTTATTGTCTGTGGTCATATTTATTAAGTATTAACACAATAAGTTAAAAAATCAGTGTTTAAATTTAGTTTCTTTATTAATACTTTAAGTTTGAATGAGTTTTAAACATTGTTTAATATTTTCTTATTGTCGTTTTTGTGTGTGTAAAGTAAAATTACTGAATAGGTGTACAGCAAGGTAGTTATGGTTTGATGACATTTAAAAAATTAATGTGGAATGTGCCTTAAATAAATTTATAAAAGTATTAAGTGTAGCATGAAAGAAACGGGCTGTTTTTAAAAGGGGCAAATTAAGTTTTAGGTATAAAGCTGTAGGGAGTTGGTAAAATTAATAGAAGCATTAACGCGTGATAATAACCTGTCTTGTACGGGTATAGCGTAATGAACACCGCATCTATAGTATATATTATTTAAATAATAAAATTAAAATAAAATATTGAATTTTTAAGACATTTATAACATATTGTAAGTAATTTATTATTTTGACATTTTTAAGTATGTACTTGTATAGTAAACACAATTTTTTATAAAAAATATGTACAAGTTAAATTACACATTTTTTATAGACTTGGTTAAATCAAATATGACTTATTTTTTGTGTTAAAGCATAATACGTTTTATGTTTTTTTTTATTTATAACCGTTGTTAATACCAGACAATGTGGAGAACCCGTTAACATTAATAATGATTAGTATTATAATACAGTTTCGTTTGTTTAAAATATATAGTACTACTAACAGTTTTTTTTTTTTTTTTTTTGATATAATTGTCCATAGAAATTATTCGGACAAATACTAAATGTAATTGCTAATAAACTGTTTCATTTAAATGTTTAAAAATAAAATGCTTGATTTATTGAAAACTACGTGATGGTATACATATCGTAAAAATTTCAGCTTGCAAAATCAATTTTGTTGCGCTTTATGACTCTCGGGATTGTTTTGCATTTATAATACGTAACAAGGAAATGCATTTAGTTCGTTGTAAAAAACACGCTACATAAAATAGTTTTAAAATATGCAATGTTAAAAGTCGATTATTATTCTTTTATCATGTGCACATGCAAAACTTTAAAAATTAAAAATTTTACACCGACAGTAAGTGCCGGTTGTGATACATGTTTGAATTCATCTGAAACCTTCAATTAAAGCAATTAAACAACTTTATTAATTCAGCATATACCTAATAAGTATTATTATTATTTTTTGCGGCAGTTTTAATGACTGAATTTTAAGTACGCTATAATTTTAGGTTATGATACGAGTAACTTAGATAACGTATAATTAGTTAAAGAAAATTCATGTTTATATGTTTTCAACTTGTAATTTACATGAAAATTGTGTCTATGATTCATATAATCTTATTGTAATTCAAAATTATCAAATATTATGTGTTTTGCCGTACACTAAATTGCTTAATAACAAATTTACTCTATTATCAAATATGTCGTGGCTTAATCACACTTTGTAGGTAGAACTAACCTTCAATTAAATGCTTATGTATAGTTAATTTATTATATTTAAGTAGTTTCGATGTTTATGCACATTTTTATACCTTATTACTTTTTTTTTAATAACGTTTGTTTATTATCTGCAGACTTATATATGTTTATGAAAATATGAATTGGTGCTTATAGCATTAGAATAAAACAATAATAATTTTATAGAACAATTGAAAGTTGTATTAACTAACGATTTCTAAACTTATAACTTTTAAGTTACTTTACGTCACATCTATTTAATCAAAATAATGCTTTTTTATTTCTTTAATAATAATGTAAGTGTTAAAAAAAAGAAAAAAGGTAGACTTTTATTGCGCTATAAAAATATGACTTTTTCGTTCTCTCTTGGCATTTGGAAATTCTACGACTACATCAGTAGGTTGTATTTTTATTGCGTATTATTTTAGCCATTCTAAAGATTGTTACCGATCATTTGAGTTGTTCAATTACTTCTTTTTATGATACTTTTCTATCAAGTTATTAATTTTACTTATTTGTAATTTTATCGTATTTTTAACCATACATTTGTTATTTCACACATAAAAAGAATAAACAACGTAAGTTATAAATGTTTCTAAAGTATTTTTTCTTAAACTTCTATAATTAAAAAACATTATTGTTAATTATCGTTCATAAACAAACAAAAAAATGCTTCCTCTTTTTTTATGCAGTGCACGCCGCTTAATAGAATCATGTTGGTATTTGGGGTTTTTGATTCTAATAAATACGTTATTAATTAATTTAAAAGATGAAATCATAGCATCAGAAATAAAAAAGAACGTTAGAAATTATAATGTTTAATTCACTGTTCTATGAACTCTACATTTCTTCTCAGTAATTTGTTGCCACTAACAATAAAAATAAATACAAAATAACGTTAACGTAGTTAAATGACGTTTGAACACTTGAATTACTTTTAGAGTTCTTCGAAAAAGAGGGACATGAGAGACACTTTTAAGTGCTTAAGAACCAGTTACGTTTCGTGCAGCTGTGTGCGCATTTCTTCAGACCTTTATTTGTTAAACAATACTTACAATTAAGGCCCTGCTAGACAGCTCATAAAATTTTTCACTGCGCCTACCTTTAGTTAAAAATGCAACCAGTTATGCAAAACCTATCTGTTTCCTGCAGGGCGATGTATGACCTTCGCCAACAAGTATTCACATTGTATTGGAATTTGAGCTTTATCGACAAGTAAAAATAAATTGTTTTCATAAAAATATTGATATTTAATCATAATTCTAGAAATTTTTGATGACTTCAAGTGTTTATAATTCGTTAAAGCTATGTCATGATAGAAGATTTTTTTTTAATTGTCATTATTTATTCTACATTTGAGGAAATTGTATAGTAACACAAAGTGAAAAATATCAAGTTTCACATAATTATTTAAAAAAAAAGGTTCTATCTTGACATGTGATAACATGTCCTTATCACTATGACGTATCCATAATTTCTTCAAATCGCAAGATAACATTATAATTTACTAAAAACTAGAGGTATTTTTAACATTGTTCTTATGGCAGAACGGTGTGTTGCCTAACTTTCTGTCCGGATACCCCTTAAGACTTATAAAGTGGTGTCTCCAGGACTACGCTTCAAAACAATCATAACAGTAATTAACATTAAGAATAAATTAACATGAAAATAAGAATAAGACAAAAATTGTAACACTAACGAACGTAAACTTGACAAATTTATAAATTTTTTTAAGCCAAGGTGATACAATTTGATAAAATTTTTGTAGGCGTAACTGGGGAATCTTTGCATGATCTTATCTTTGTAATTAAATTTTTATAAATTGCATTGCATTATGTTTGGTAATGTTTATCATATCACCTATCAATTTTATTCGTAATTAGGTTTGATATCCAGAATTAGAGGATTGTTAAAATCAAACGTATACCCTGTGTATAGCTAGTGCTGATTCAGAATTTTTATTGACGCAATCGTATTTATGATTTTTTATACGGTTACTTGTTTTTTGTTTAGTTTGTCCCACATAACATTAATTGCAGTTTATACAGTTGATTTTGTAAATAACATTATGTTGGTCAAGCATGTTTGTTTTATCTGTGATGATGACATACATAAAAACACACTTTTAAAAAATAAGACTAAACTAAAAAAAGAAATTCTACAATATATACACAAAACAAAACCAGATGCTAAGTGTCAACATAGAAGGTTGCATTAAATATAATTATACAAAGTATACACTCTCATGAAAATTACTAAAAACTGTTTTGATAATAATTTATAAATCTGTAACGTATTGTTTTGCTTACTATAAAGATAAATAAATTGAATTTAAATATAAATATTGTTACGTATTGTTTATTACTAACTAATTTATTTAAGACGACTAAAACTACGTTTACTTATTCTAGGAATATGTACAGTTTTAAATTAACCGAACTAATTAAATCTACTAATATTTAATGAAAACACTTACACGAATTTATGTATAACCGTTGTATAACGCTATCACTTAAGATAAGATAACGTCCTCGGATTTGTTTACACTATAAGTCACGTTCACTCGATTCGGTGTACACTGTTATCTATTTAAAACTCCGCACGTGCTAATCACTTATTTATCTTCACTTGAACAATCTTCTTAATACTGCATGCATTCACATTCCAGCAATAACTGACCTACGATTTCCATCTTCGGCTTTTATAGACATCGGCGAATCCTTCTCGATCGTTCCTCACTTTTCGCTATAACTTCTAGAAAATAGATAACAGCTTTCTAGAAGGCTCTTGCGTTTGCAAGTAATTTCTTGAACGTTTCAATATTTTATTACTAAAAATGCTTTTCTAAAGTTTTAATATCAAAATTGTCCTCTTGTAGCATTAACCACTAGCTGCTACAAGTGTTGATTCCATTTCTGTTTTATTTTTTACCCACGTATTAATGTTCTCAACTTCACATATGCGTCTTATGTTATCACTGGTTTATCTATTCCATAATGTTTTTTATGCGATTTTTGTTAATTTCACTTGTTTCTAAGCATCTTTAAGTGCTTTTGGTTTTCTTCGGCCGGGCTAATAACTCGTCTAACCACATATTCATATATTCCTGATTTTGTTTATGTTCTCTAGTGTTTATTTTTCCGCATCATTAAAGCATTCTGCTGTTTTGTTGGTGTTTAGAATATATTCTTTTACTTTGTCTTCTATTATTGTGGTTATATTATAGTTTAATTCTCAAATATTTAATTGTCACTACTACAATTTAGTTATCGAGTTTCAATTTGCACTTAATTGATTTTTTTTCTGCTGATGTTTTTGTGTTTAATTTTTTGTGGTTATATAAAACTGGTGTAATAATCACTGCGTTATCGGCGTAACATAATTTTTGTATCTTTTTATTGCCCATTTTATACTATTATTTTGCTTTTACTTGCTTAATTAATTAATCTGATATAATGTTAACTCAATGAGTATCCTTGTCTGATATTAGTTACCTTTATTGGTTCAGTTAATTCTGAATTTACTTTTGCTTCTATACCTATTATTTTTTCTGTGAATGTTTTATTGCATCCAACAGAATGTTTCTATTGTAAAATATGTGTATTACGTATTGTAACGGGACTGGACTCTATCAAACGCTTTCTCTAGATTTATAAAGCACAAGAACGTAAGTCAGTTGCATTCAATTGTGTTTTTTTAGTGATATGTGTAATTACAAATGCTGCATAGTTACAGGAAGTAGGGAAGGAAACTCCCAAAGCCTTGTACATAAGAAGTTAAGTTCTCGGTAGTTATTCAGATCAGTTTTTTTTCCTTCTTAAAGAGTACCATTATGCTTATTCTTTGATATGTAATATCTTTGTGTTGCTTCATTACAGATTGTCTTATATTCTTCATAGAGTTCTGTAATTTTTTTTTGTTTTTTTTTGTTCTCAAATATAGGATTATAGAGATTTGTTATTGACTCGTCTTGTATACTTTTGACTTTTACGTACTCTACGTATTCTAAACTAGTTTTGTGAGAAACAGTCCATCAGTAATTTACCATTTTCGTAAGTCACATTTTCATTAAATGTTTGTTTCACTCAGATATTATCGTGTTCTCTACTGCATTAACATTTCTAAGTAAAACAATGAGCACATTAAACGGACGTAACAGTTACAAAACCAATGTGAAAATCTCTGATTTTGGGACTGCTACTTTTACAACGAGTTGCAGAGCGGTCACTACTTTAGTGATTCTTGGTAATCTAATCACTTGTACAATTAAAGCTACTAAAGATGTGACAACTTCCTTAAAGTAATTATGAGCTAAACTTTTAGAAAATCCAAAACGATCCCCTGCAGCTAAAAAACACTCAGGTTTTGCTAAGATGTTCCTATATTAACGATATCTAAATCGTTTGCACATAAATTCGTTCATGTTATATCCGCAACACAAAAATGCGAGGATGCCAATAATACCGACAAGTAACAAATAAGTGCCTGTCCGACGATGTAAGCACACGTAAGAACTACTACGGTAGCGTATCTGGAGCGTATATGCAAAACAAGATAAAAGCACAAAAACTTACCCAATCAAAAAAATTTTTGTTACCAGTAGTAACGTTCGTTACTTTCTTTTTACTTGATATACGAACAAAATATGCGTAGTATATAAGCTTATATAATACGCCGTTTCTATTTTATGCCCAAATTTGGCGTTGACTGCGTTCAAATGATTCGAAGAACTTGAACAGATGTCACGTCAATGTACTCATACGACAATACATAAAGTTAAAGCTAATGCAAAGTTTTCGAGTAAAATTGAAATTAAATTAGTGTGATCTACGTTAGGATTACATATAATAACTGTTTTTTTAAGGCGACGGCTAACTGATAACATTGATACAATTAAATATAAAAGAAATGACATTATACGATACTATTAAGTAATAGGCATAAAGCTAACACGATTAATGAACAAATGCACTACAATTACAAAATACGCTATGCTAAGAAAAGTGCGTGTAACTAACTGACTAATTATATATAAGTAATTAAAATTACACAATCTTGAAACGTCAAACGAAGGTGTGTGTCATATCTCGTCATTTCGGATTTATTAAAAAAGGTGGTCTTCACAGGTTATCTCGCTACGACAGCCGTCTATCGAGATAAAGTAGCAGTTCCGCGGAAGTCGCTAAAAAGGTAAAAGATAACGCGACGACGTCGTTTTGATTACCTACATACGTGCAACGTCAAGCAATCAACCAAATCGCTTATTCACTCAATACTTTAATAAGTCTTTTCCAGCACATCCGCTGAAAGTTGAATCAAAATAACTAATGAAGAAAATTCTGCAAAAAAAAACTACTTACGTTTAACAGTCTAATTGTAATACGACTTTTAACAGCAAATTCCAAACGGTAAAGGAAAAACAATAGTGAAAATTCGACAGCGATATCGCGCTTATCTCCGCTCAATTCCCTGATCTTTATTGTTTAATGTTTTTATGTACCAAGTTGTTATTCGCATTATATTCTTTTTTATGTACCTACTTACTAAATCTTGTTTTTCTCCCAGGTTTTGTCAACAAATTCTCAACCTTTTTCTGAGGCATTACATTAGATCTATAAACAAATTTTTTTTCTGTGAGTAAATTTCTAACATTGCTCAAAAACTCTCCTCCTTTGTCCGAGCTTGAGACCGACCATAACATCATCAAGATACTCAATACACTCTACGATGTTGAAGGCAGAGTTAATAACAAGTTTAATACTAGAAATTATTATTTTTTGAAAATACAGGTTGTTTGTGACCATATACTTTTTTATTAACATATAAATGGTTTGTTCTTCTGTGTGTTACATTTTTACTGCATGTACATTGACAATATTTAGATTAATCTTCAGGCGACGTTTTGTTGGCTGAGCGCTTAATTTCATCAAGCCAATACATTTAAGAATAACATTACCAATTATAAATTTGGATGTTACGGTGTAAAATTAAAAACAATAATACAGTTAATAGATTTTTAAGTTGTAAAGTTTGTTTTGCAATCTTGTTTTCTAAAACTGTTTTGTAGCAGATTTTGAGTAGTATACATAAGTAATAATATTTAATGTAATAACGTAGATGTGAATTTTAACTTTATAATGATTTCCTTTTGAAAACATATTTTTTTCATTTTTTTTTAATTTTAAAAACTGAAATCGCGACAAAAGCAAAACATGTAATAAAATAGTTTTTGAGTAAATGGTGTATATATTTATTTATAAACTCATAAGCTTTCGAACGTGGTCTACGTTCTTCTTCAGGTGACAATTAATAAAATGACAATTATAAAACTAAGGTAACGAGAAAAAATAATTGCTCAGAAAACTTGATAAATGTTGTAAGTTCTTTTAGCTACAGCATTTGCCTCGAAAGTCTAAAGAAAAACCACCATTAAAAACTCTACACGTAGCTTATAGTGTGTTTGGTGGATAAAGTAGACCATGTTTGAAAGCTTGTGAGTTTTTTAATAAATATATACACCATTTACCCAAAAACTATTTTATTATGTTTTATGGTGAAAATTTTGTATCTAAAACAAAATATGTATCTAGTTTGATTTTTATCAAGTTTTGTCGTTTTCTTTAACGAACGGAGAAGCCTTAACTGCAAAAGTTTTTAATCAAAAGTATTTCTTTAAACAGATTTAGTTTTGTCAATTATACCTAAATTAGCCAATCTTTCAAATGTACTTCATATTTGTCCAATAGAGAATTCTAGTCAATGTTGACTAAAAAAGTGTACAACAATAGATGGGAAGCTGCAAATGCAGACCAACTAAGATGTCGCATTACACAAAAATAGATTCTGATGTTGTCTAAAGGATAATAACACATGACACAATGTTTGTACGGTACAACGTATTTTGAGAAATTAATAATTTTGTGAGTGATAGCAGGCGCAAAAACTTTAGTGCCAGTATATTGTTTTCGAGTGGATGTTATTTTACACGTAATAGGGTGCCGGCATTTTTACAGTTCATGCAATGTTTAAAAGGGTATTTCAGAAAACATTTTAATTGAACTGTTTATTTTGCCGGAACGACTAACGAAACATGTATACTTAGACGCTGGCACAGATATGATTTTTTAGGAGTATACGTAAGGCGAAGTATACAAGATCATAACATAACGAACAACAACTGCAATATTTTTGTGATTATTTACGCAGGTAACAAACAACTTTTGACGACATCTAGAGGTTTGCGTTTTAGTCAATGGAGAACATTACAGACATTTATTATAATTTTCAGGTAATAAAATCTAAATTTTCTTTTTTTCTATCATTTAATTAATTTAGTAGTCGAAACGTTACCTGCTTTGCGATGTAAGAACGTGGTTACTCTATGCATTTTCATATTAAGCGTGACAGCAAGTAAAAATTTGCAATGTTTTTTTCGGATAACTGGAAAATTTGATTACATCACTATAAATACTTTTTTGAATTTTTTTTTAAATTTTGTGTTTTTTTCCATACATATTTTTTCGGTTTTATTTTTGCAGCGTTATCTATACATTAAAATATGTATCTTTTAAATACTTTTATTATCCTCAAAAACTTCGAATTTGCAGTTCTTAATACAATAGTGACTTGGTTTAATTACACTTTATGCGATTATGTCAGCAAGTTATATAGATCACATGTGTATTTCTCTGAACACAATAACATCTTATATTAGACTAATTTATATTTTCGGTATCAACAAACTTACCACCGTATTTCAGAGAGGATAGGTTCGTAACTTTCGTTTCTTTTAGGTAATTGTTATTTTTTACCTGTAATTAAGTCTGTATGACCATTCTGTCTCTAAATGAAAGCACTTTACGACGTAATGTTGCTCCACATGGGTCTATCGCTGTTCGAAGTAGAATATTTTTTAATACATATTGAATAACTTTTTTACAGATGTGTTTACGTATTGATTTATAATTAGATTAAACATTCGTTTATCTCGTTTGTCTGGTTCATCAGTGATAATTAAACATTAGAAAGAGTGAGTAAAATAGAGTTTTTTTTAATACAAACAAACAAAATTATTAATAAAATCTGGATTAATAAACGTAATTAAATAATTCATTAACGTTAAACAATATGATTATTTATAAAAATACGTTCTGTTTTAAGTCACGCATTTTTATCAATTAGCGTTATTGTAAATATACGTAAAACTAATTACTGTATGCTAGAAAAGTTTTAATTAGCACAAAATTTTGTGTATAGATAAGAGAAATATTTAAAATACAAACTTTTTAATAATACATACGTGAGCATTTTTGCTTGTTTTTACACTATATAGTACTAATTAGATAAGTTTGTTTTGTGAAACATAAAATCAAATGACAATTACGTAAAGTTTGATATTGACTTAAAACTACAAACTTAAATTAACAATATTCTACTCGTATATACGTTTTTATTTATATGCGGTTATAAATACTTCTTTAGAATAGTCTGTTCTAGTTAAGCAAGTAGCAACGATTATCGATTTCCATAGTAAAAATAGAAGAAGAAAAACTTCTTCTGTGTGGTTAATGGAATATAGTCTGTTGTGAACTACTTTCTAAAACTAAAACTATTTTAAACATTTGCTTCGTAAACAATTATTACAGCTAAGAGCATTCACGAAAAAAGTCTTACATCCGATTATTTCTAAAAACTACATCATATTATCTTCAATAAGTTTTTTTAAGCGTATTTATACTAAACGTGTTTTGGTTAAAATTATTACAGAATGAGTATGCTCTCGCATTCTATATGTATTTCTATCTATCGTATCTTACAATAAAGTACATTAAAATAAAAAGATTTAAAAAAAAGTAAAAGAACCACTGGGACAAAATACGCCTAAAAAATACAAAATTTGTTAGAGTGTACAATGTTTGAAAACAATTTGTTTTATCGGTTGAACATAAACCTACATTGCATAAAGAAGAGTTCCATTTAGTTATGTAAAGTCGGTTTCGAATGAATGCTAGAAAATGCACATCAAGCTGTAGTGCCGTGTATATATAAGAGGCTTTATCTGTTTTTCTTTCTAATGTCTATCTATCACTTGTTCAGCATTTCTTCCTTCTCTTTGAGATATATTGGGGTCAGCATCAATCAGATCGCAAACTAATGTTAGCCGAAATTTTTTTAACAACATACGCTTTTTACCACTGGCAAGCCTTTTATTTAAAATGATATGAGCGTTTACTATAATCAGATCAAAAAAACGTCAAATAAATTAGTGGCCCGATTTTTTAAATTTACGATTTGTTTTGTAACATTTTTTTAGCATATCAAACTTATCGACATAGTCTGTATGTTGGTTGTAGTCTTTTACCAACAGTCTTTTACAACAGGTAAATCGACTTCAATCT
Source organism: Aquatica leii (assembly GCA_035610365.1). NCBI lineage: Eukaryota > Metazoa > Arthropoda > Insecta > Coleoptera > Lampyridae > Aquatica > Aquatica leii. Next base: position 45,351,893 of record CM069433.1, on the reverse strand, counting down.
CGATATTGTTACTTCCGCCTGAGGAGTGTGGAAGTTGCTGAAAAATTTATGGCTTTGGAAATTTCCTTATTACTCATACTCATGTCATTTACATGATACGAAGGATTCAAGAACCTAGCTGCTATATGCAAAGTATGCTTAACGAATTGCATTCTTTCATTTAAAATGCTCTTCAATTTTATTTGAAGGTTTAACGGAAACGATTCTATTGCTTTTAGAATGTATCTTTTTGGTTCTTTAAAAATCTTGTCTACATCTGCAATGCATGAATCCTCACCTTCAACTAATTTGATCTCTACTGAAATCGGGTTAGAAAGCTTTAAAATAAGTTCCACACGCTCCTAAAACTCTTCAAATGCAATTTTTTTCAGATCTTTGAGTATGATGTCTATTAAATGTTGATTGAAGCAGGCAGCTTGAATAACGTTCTTGTTGTATAACTTTTTGAGAGGAAGAAGGTGGTTTGAAAGCAGGCACTCTTATAAAGTTTAAGGTTTGTTTGTTTTTTGCACTAAAAAAAGGTGAACTAGACAAATATATTCGTCGTGCAAAAAATATATTTAGTTTATCCTGTTCTAAGTCATCTATTTTATTTATGAATCTATTAATGCTATTGGAGAAGTTGGCTGTCCAAGTTCCGGACGAAGGCGTGGATGGACGTGAATCAAGCTGGATAATGAAAACAATTATATATATATATTTCATTTACCAATAAGTAATTACTGTTGAAAACCTTGCCGTTTGTAATTGTTTTTTTATTTTTCAGTATGCTTTAACTCATCCACGTTTCCAAAATACATTTTACCGCAAGATTTACATTTAACGTGGTTTCTGTCTTTGTGTTTGACTGTGGAGATGTAGAAGTTTTCCCATATTTCATCTCGACGTTTTGGCATTTTATAACTTTTAGTTTATTGTAACTTTCTTATTTGAATAGAATTATAACAACACAATTCACAAAAGAACGCGTGTTTACTCATGGTTTCACTAAAAATGAAAGGTTAAGTTAATTACACCCGACTGCTAAAGTAATAAAGAAACATTTGCAAATAGAATAATTTCTGATAAGAAAACCTTTGAAAAAGTGGATCGTCGTTGGGCAGAAACATTTAAACACTACGATTTTAGAAAAATTTGACAAATCAACAACTGTGAAAATTGAATCAATTGCCGTGTGTTAAGAAAACATCTTAAATACCGTAGAAGCAGATTCTTCTACAAACGTCAAAAAATTGGCTGTCCAGTTTGATTGCCCAAATCCTTAGAGAGCAGCAGTTGCATCCGTACCATCTTTAAAAGTCTTTGCGCTTCTTCCTGAAAACTTTCCGTAGAGGATGGATTTTTGTAACTGAGCTTGCGGTTGGCACAGAAACGATGCAAACTTCATTGGTTCAGTTTACACACAAAGCTCGATTTTATAAAAACGGCATTATAAACCCCCATAATTTACATTGATTAGGAAAAAAATCCCCATGTTTTTATTATAACGCATCATCCGCGTATCAATTTGAGCGTATCAACGTCTGGCCCGGAATAATTAGGCATTTAATTGAACCATTTGTATTGCCAAAAAGGTTAACTGAAAAACTTTTTTTTTCTTTCAGCATTTCAGGCCGACAACATCTGGCAACCTTATGGTCAACCAGAAACCCCTTCTTGGAGCTACTACAAAAATTGAAGGTATTTATCTTGTACCGACTAAACCAATTTGGTAAATTTAATTAAGCAATCATAGTGTCTTAAAAGCTTTGGGTTTTTACACAGAATAAAGATTGTTGCGAGTTACCAATTTTATCAATTTAACAATTATTAAATGGTAATTGTCTTTTGTGTATTTATCAAGACTATATGTGACAATTTTTCTTAATTATGTTTGACGTTAAACCGGAAAAATTGACGAATCACGTAGTTTCTTATTAAGATTTTTAATCTTGTGTTAAAAAGAGATGAATTTATCTAACTTTGTTTTGTATTTAGTTAATTTCTATTACACGGCTGTGCAAAATCTAAAGTAATTAAAATTTTTTGTTGGTTTTTTAAATTTTTTTACAATTTGTTTTATTTTTTTTTTGCTCTATTTGTTTTGAGTGTTGTTTGGTTAAATAAATGTTAAATAGTTACATTGTAACCAAGCTTTTATTCCGGCGGCCTGCGCGTTATGTGAATTGTATATAATTTCAGACTTTAGTGAAAGACACTCTGTTTAAGGTAAGTTCCACTCAGAGTGTGTTCATCAGGAACGAGATTTTTGGCTGGCAAGGACCAGAAGCTTTTTTAAGTTATACACCTTCGTAGCACCCTTTGATTTTGATTTTTGTTTTTGGTTTTCCAAACGGTCAGGGAATTTTAAATATAATCCACGCCCATCTTTACTGAGCACCGGCAAAACCTCGTTTATGTTACTTTCATTCAGCCAACTTTCATTTTTCCAACTTTTGCACGTAACAAGTTGCTAAACGAAGCCGAAAAATAAAGTCTTTATTAACAATAATTGTGGTTTACATTATCTGACGATTATGAACACACAAATTGTCAATTGGTTTTTATTGAGGATTAAGACATTCAGTTTTATTTTAGTTTATTACAATAAATAATAACGTAAATCCGTTACAAAGCAATACTTATGTAACTGTATTGTCATGATACTCGTGGACATCTTTTGCATACATATCGAAAACATTACGTATCTAGAAATAAGAAAAAAGCATTTAGCCATCGTTACTTTTATCAACATTACCTACTTTATCTGACAATTCAATTACCTTACATCTTCAACAATTTGCAAAACATTGTTAACTAAGCTTTGTTAAACTTTTATCGGATTCAAATTGTAACGATAAGTTAGTGAACAGCATTATTTTAGTAAATCGTAAAGACAAAATGTTTTACTATACAACTGTGTTACTATATTGCAGCTTTTTACATGTTGTTCAACTACAATGTGGCACGTTATCTTATAGTTAATATCATTACAAATCTATGTCAGCAAACGATTATGAATGTCGCGTTAGCTTTTATAGTACATTCCAGATTCTTTTTTCAAATTTCCATTATGTAAATATTGTGATGTACAAAGATAACCCAACAATATCATAGATAGATAAATATATTTTTAAACTAGTTTTTTGTTTCTCTCTAGAGCATCATTTTGTAGCGACAACAATAAACTAAAATATCGTGGAATTTTTTGTTCTCTAACCCAATTTGTCATAAGAATTTATTTATACCATCTGGTTCACCGTAATTAACTTTTAGTTACATTTTCCGAACTAAAACGTTCATTGTTAAAACTTTTTTATCTACAGTATTAAAATTACTATTGTTTTACCGTAGGTTCTTAATGTTTCCTGGTCAGCTTATAGTTTTATTTCTAATAACAATATTCGTTATTTACAAACTATTTTTAAATGTATAAACATTTATCTTATCTGCTTTATAAACCATTTTGATTTCCTACAATCACACGATTACTTTTCGGTTCATAAAAGAAAACTTTACATATGATGTTTCGAGATGTGATTTCTTCGACTTCTTAGCCATACTGTTAATTACATCAAACTAAAATGTTGGAATAATTGATATTTTGAAAACTAATTATAATCAAATTGAAATTTAGTTGACGTTAACATACCTATTAAAAAAAAAATAAAAGTAAAACCACAACAATAAACGTAGATAACATTAAGGTTATGTAGCATTCCCATTAGGAATCGCTTCCCATTACTTAAAAATTACACTACCGTTTATAAAAAATTAATAATATATGATCGACGGAAAAACTTAAAAACCAACTAGTTTGATAATATGCGATTAATAATCTTGATAATACACTCACAACAAACAAGAAAAAAGCAATGACAAATTGGGTGTTTTAAAATAAATTTTGACTAACAAAAGGTTTTCGTACACAAAGCATTTTAAAAAAAAGAGTTTTGTAGCCGAATTAAGTCATGTTGCTGTAATTGTTTATTTTGATGATCGTACAGCATATGCCAAATAATATGCAACAATTTGTTGGCCCCAAGTCATTGAGAAGTGAAGAAAAAACAACTTTAACCGTGTAATCATTCTTCATCATGATATTGCTAAATCTCACATCTCTCACGCAGTAGATGCTTATTTTCAAACCAAAAACGTTAAATTCGAGTATACCAAATTAATAAAATAAACGTTTTAATAATTGCAAAAAAAATATTGTGAATATTTCGAAAAACAATAAAGTCTTTTTTATTTTTTTTTAGTTATTTCTAAAGAAACTCTGACGGGCCTTCGTATGATACTTGATTAAACTTTCTGTTCATTGATATATAATTACAGGTACTGCAAAACAGATATTAAAGATTTTTATTAAATTTCTTATAAATGATGCATTTACTTGTATAAAATATATAAAAACTTGACGTTTGACATAACGAAAACCGAAGGATTACCATGTAGCAAGAAAATACATAAATATCAATTTTTAAGAAATAAAAAATTTATAACACTCAATAAGAATTCGCACGTTTTTAGAACAATGTATAGTAATAGAAAACAGAGAAAAAATAAGCCTACAAAGAAACATTCATGTGTAAAACGTGTGAATAAAATGCAGCTTTGATGTTGATCACGATTGAAAAAAAAAACAGCACGTGTAGTTATCAGTTATCACCGATTGCAAAAAAATAACCGTCGATCTTAAATTACTTTTTTTGCCGAAAATGGTCTGATAGATCTTTGATTAGTAACTAAGCACTTTACTATACTGCTTCACACACTTTGTAATTAAATCACATAATCTTCAGCATGTTGTTGAACTTAAATTCATACAGGCAAATAAGAAACATTTTACAATCTTTATTTGAAATTACAGATTAGTTTCGGTCCGAAAATTATTAACATTTAAAAGTCTACATTCTTAGTTTGCAGTCTTTAATTTAAAGCTCCCGTGTAAAGATAACCGCAACCCATTTATTAATGTGAAAGTGGCTTAATTATCGTAAGTTGAAAGATTATAATTATCTGTTTATGAGAGTTTAAGAAACGATTTAAGAACCCCCGCTATTTTTATTTCTTTTTTTTTGTTGCAATATATAATGATATATTATTGTTTTACACACTTAAAATTCGGAAACTAACTTTTTATCTTTGTCTAAAAGCATGCACTTTAACAAGCTATAAATTTGCATTTACACAAATACCATCTAAACTTGCAAATTACTGCATAGTTAGTTCTTCCTGATTTAATTATTTGAAGTTGCCCACATTCTACATGATGTTATTCTATATTACCTAAACAAGATCGTGGAGTAAATGCATTCCCAATAAACTGCATATGTAAAATGATAGCACGGATCTACGGTTAGTTGCTTTTAGTAAGAGTTGAGTACCTACCTCCTTAATTATTTTAGGTATTACTAATTCGTTATTTTTTATCATCGTTTTACAATTATACGTATATAGATAAAATAAATCAAGTCAAGTTATATAATAAAAATTAACATATTTTTGTATGTATGTACTGTGTTAAAATAAATTATTTTAGTTTTTAAATAACTATAATTTGGTTTTATGAAATATTAACCAATTTTCAAAGAACAAATATTAAAATATACTAAAAATATGACACATTAAAAAGAGCGGTGATAAACTTTAGTAATAAGTATAACTAGAATTTTATAGGAAAAAAATTGTTTTTGTTTTTTAAGTTTGAGTAATGAATATTCAAAATTATGGACAACATTGATTTACTTAGTTTTACATAATCAAGGATTGAATAAAAAAACTTTTCCTCTAGCTTGCTTTACCTGTAGGCTACGATGAAGTATGAAAATGGAATTTAATCAACCTTAATTATTAATCGACTTTTATAACATTTAATATAAACAAAATAAAATTGCTATACAGAGTATTTGTTTTTCGAGCTCAAGCATTGGGGACATATTCTGATCGATTACCTAAAAAAATTAGATGTCTCATTTTTAGTTTTTAAATTATTGCAAAAAAATTGAAAATTATAAATTTTGTTTTTACTTTTTACTTGTAAACCGATAAAATTATAAATTTTCAACAATAATCTTGTGAACGTACTTTTTCATGGAGAATATGAATGATTGTATTAGATGATCTAGTTACAATACACAACTTAGTTTTTTTTTATAGCCGCTATCTTGAATATACATCACACGCTATGGTTTAATTTTTAGTTTGAAATTAGAGAATGAAGACGTGTAGCTGACTCTGTTATCTATCAATACGACCGCGAGCTGACTTCAGGTCAAACATTATATTCTAAGTGCAATATTAGTGCAAACAAAAGCGGTCTCCAGCTGGTGCTCCCAGCCACGTAACAATGAATAAGAGAAAAAATGATAACCTATCGCCTCCAGTTTTAACAAATAAGAAATATTATTTTGAACCCACTAACCTTATCACAGCTAATAAATATTATCTCTCAAATGATAACATACAAAATGCTAGCAACATAATTTATCCAGGTAAACAGGCACCAGCAATTACCTAAATGGAAATAGACCAACAAAATAGTTTCAAAGACTCAGAAAAACAAAGTATCAGTAATCATTGGATGACTTCTCGTATCGATTACAAAAAATGAAGTATTAGAAGAACTAAAAGAGTCTACTACCCAGTCATAAAGGTAGTACGCCTTTACAATAGAGACAAAAAACTCATACCCTTATGTGCGGTGGGTTTAGATAACACAGACAAAGCAAAACAGATACTGAATTTACATAAAATAAAGCACCGCATAATTAAAGTTGAACCTAGACAAAAATCGAGCGACATTCCTCAATGTAAAAATGCCAATGGTACGGACACACGCACAACTATTGTAGAATGAAACCCAGACGTGTGAAATCCACAGGCAGTCACTACTATACTCAATGTCTAAAACAACCAAATATACCACCACAGTGTGTAAACTGCGAAGAGTATCACCACGCCAACTTTAAAAGTTGCAGTTATTATCTAAAACAAAATCGCCACATAAACACTTCCAAACAAAACTTGACCATATCCAGAAACAAACTCGGTATACTGATTATAATAGATCTTTAAGCAAGAAACGTTAGACGTTGTAGCTACAATTATCACAAAAATAGTTGAATTAAGAATACTACACCTAGATAAAGTCATACCTTACATTAATTTTTCAATTATCCACTCATGGACAGAAGAAACACATAATCAGTAATTTAACTGTCCTTAACTGGAAATCTGACGGTATTATAGCAGGAGGCGTAGCAATTATTATCAAACGTAAACTACATAATCATCCTTTAATAAATTTAGAACTTGAAAACCTTCATGCTCCATATAAGCCACCAAATAAAACAATGCTAGAAAGCGATATCACTAAATTATTTAATGGCAATCATAAAACATTAGTCATAAGTGATTTGAACTCTAAATTTACAGACTGGGGATGCAGAGCTACAAACCTAAATGGCGTAAAATAAAATAATTTTATTATAAACCACATAATACAAATAGCAACTCCCACAGATTGCAAATATTATCCTAGAAGACCGGATCATAAACCAGATGTATTAGGCATAGTCCTGCTCAAAAACTTTAACAAACCAATTCATCGAACTGTGATAAATGAGCTTGATTCTGATCACTTACCAGCAATGATCTTATTCTTTAATGTGCCGCAACTAACACCGATGATACACAAAGTTTGAAGGTAAAATTGACGGAGATGTTTTCCATATTAAATAAGACTAAAACATGAAAAACCCATTCCCCATACGGACAACAAACGATATAGATGAAGCCGTACAACAATATACGGAAATAGTGAAAACTAGCATATAACAACAGTAATACCAAATAATAACAAACCACGACGGTATCCCCAAACACCAGTAGAAATTCTAAACCTAATTAAACAAAATGAATCAAGCTAGTTAAACTAATATTTTTTGTTATATTAAACAATTTCGGTTTTTATTTGACATATCTAGTCTAAATCACTGGTTCCCAAAGTGGTTCTTACCGACTTCTAAGGGTCTCCGGGATCATTCAGGGGGTTCGTAGAAAATTAAAATTGATTAGGGTATCCCTAAAGAACGTCAGGAGGTTTCCGCAAAGTTTAATATAAAATTGTGACACATTTTTATTAATATGGAAGTTAAAATAAATAACAACGAATACATTACTAGCGAATTTTACGCTCTAAGTAAAATATAAATACAGACAGGTGCATAAAATACAAGTAATAACAACCATCGTGGTGAGTCAGGCCTATCGATACAGGTTTACAAAGAAACGCAATAAAATCGATACCTGCACCAACCAGTCTACAACATAAATTATAAAAGATCCCTGCATCTAATCAACAACCTAGATCTGTGTTATGCGTGATATGAAGTGCATACAACAAATTTTCTTAGTCTTGAGCAAAAAAAGTATAATGTTTTGTATTGTTACGCAGATAGCGTACAGATGTGTTTCTAAAGAATATATTATTAATGAATCTGTAAAAAAAGTTAGACATATTGCATTTTTAAATTTAATATAATGCACCCTAAAAGTTATAGCTTACTATTTTATATATTTGTTTATTTTATTTACTTGCGCGAATAACCAAATCCGCGAATGTTCAGAATTACTTTTAATGTGTTGACCGGCTGCTTTTTATTAGTGAAGTTGATATATGTTGATTTGTTTCATTGAGCTTAAAGCGCCACTTATGTGTCCAGGTGGCAATATTGTCTGTTGCTTGTTGCAGTTTCCTACCGTGTTCGTTTTCTTCGTTTTTGGCATGTCATTGATATACAACGAATATAGCATTGAACCCAAGACGAAGTAGTACCCCGACTTGGATTTTTCTTAGTTCTGAGTACGCACCTTTATGTTTAATGCAAAATTTTTGTTCGTTTAGGTACGATTTAATAATTTTATAATATGGTTAGGGGAGGGTTAATTTTAGTTTCTGTAGTAAGCCGCTGTGCCATCCTCGGTTGAAGACTTGTGCATGTCTATACATATTGCGGAGCATACTTTATTTTTAAGCAATTTTTTTATGACGTCAGTTATTCTGTGGATCTGGTCGATGGTTAAATGTTTACTACGAAGTCAAATTGATGTGTTGGGATAAGTTGATATTTTTTGATAACGGGTTTGAGACTTTTCAGAATTAGCTTTTCGAACAATTTTGACATAATTGGTAATAGTGTAATTGGCCGATATAATTCTACTTCGTTGTGGTTTTTGCCAGATTTTGGTAGCATAATTAATTACATCAGAAACTTTTCAAGATACTAGAACATGATTTAAACGGAAGCATTTATTGATGTAGTTAATTTTATCAAAGCTTTTCTTTGAAACTTCTATATTTATAGCTCTAGTTATCAGGTCGAAGTTAGGTGCTTTTTTCGGATTAAGGTTTGTTCGAATTTCTTTAGCAACTTCTTTCGGTGTGGTCCGTGAAATTGTATCATTGTACTCATTTGGAGTTAGTTCAGGTAAGTTGTCTGTTCCAGTGTTGGAAAGAAACCTTCTTTTACGGTGGTCCGCAAACATATTGGTTTTATCACTATCTTTACAAGCCCATAGTCCATTGGAGTTTTTTAACGTTTTTATTTCTTGGGTTAATTGTCGTGTCAATCTTTCAAGTTTGTTTTATCTTGCGGCGCTCGGGTTTGGTGCCAGCGCCGTCTTAGTCTACGTTTTTCGGCAATCATATCTGTAATCACTTTTGGATAGTTCAATCTCCTGAGCTTTCTTCTAATAACTGGTGCACTTTTCCATGCTGCTTGCTTGATGGCTGTGGTAAAATTGTGCACTTTATTTTCAAGTGGGTCAATTGTTTTAAATAGGACACTAAGGTTAATAGTGTTCTCTAACATAAGATTAAAGTAGTTCTAGTCCGTGTGTTTCTTTATTAGGACAGGGTTTAGGTGTTTTGTTATGATAAGATTGTTAGTAAAATAAGGCAATGGTCGGAGTTCATATCATGACCTACAATATTGATGTAATTTGCTGAGACGTTTCTGGTGGGGTCAATTGGCCAGTATGTGAGCTGGGTATTCTGTAGCAGCTTGATATAACCCTCTCCCTTTTGACTTGATAAGTCTAGATCGCCAGTGGACGCTCTTTGTATTGCAGTCACCTCCAGTGATGAAGCGACTGTTTAATTCTCGTAAGAATTATAAGTACAGATCTGCGTAAATATTGTATTGCGGAGGACAGTATATTGCACTTACCGTTAGTGTTTGTTTTGTAGTCACTATTGTCACAGTTGTTGCTTTCTGCTTTTCATAGTGATTTATGTTTTCTCTAATTATAATAGCACTTCCACCACGAGCTGTATTAGCCAGTGTGGTGTGTTAAATAGTTTCAAAACTTAATATGAGTTTCACTTGTAAAGTAGGTTTTCGATATCAAACAAATGTCTATGTTTTCTATGCTTAGAATTGCTCGCAGTTTGTCTTTGTGTTGCAACAGTTCATTTGTGTTCTATTCCATGATAAGTAGGAAATTATCCATTAACAATATTAGCTTTGAGTTTATCGAGTAGCAACATTGTTTTGATTGGGTTTTGTTGTTTCTCTTGGCCACCTGACTATTTTTCGGTCTAATAGATTATAAGGTTGTTGATTTAGGTTGTAAGGAACTGGCTTTGACGGTTATTTTTCTTGACGTGTTTGACTCGACGTTTGCTTCTTGTAATAATTGATTCTGAATTTCGGAAGATCCTTGTAAACCTTGTAGCCGCGGTAGTTTGCGGAATGTTTTTTCCGCAGTGTGCGCATTTTGGTTCTGCTTGTTTGAGTTTACTGCATTCGTTTGTAGGATCTTGCTTGTTAAATTTCACGCACCTTGGCGTTTTGTGACAGAAGTTTTGAGTGTGGCCATACTCTTGACAGCGTTTGCATTGTGGTGTTATTTTTTTTTTTTAGTAGTGGTTCTATTTTTACTTTAGAATGTATCATCGTTTTAATGGTATATATCTTGTTAGTGTCTGTTCTCTGTCAAATCCTTGTCCTGTAATCCTTTTCTTCGTTTTTGTTTTTGTTTTGTACTAATCCATTTTTGTTTATTTGTTCAATTTTTTGATTTTAATCTCTTTTTATTTTAGTGAGCGATAATTTCAATCGGATCGATAGTGTGATGCAAGTCCTTGATCATAACTTTAATACTTCGTGTCTGTTTGTCTTGAGCACTTCTGTATTATTTAAAAATACAGTTATTGCAAGATGCACTTCTGGTTGCATTAGTGTTGACTTTATTGTTATTGAGTAGCTTGCTTTGGTAGTAGTTTAATGGGATTTTTACTTCTGTGAATGCACTTACTATTTTCGGATAATTTATTACATTTTCTATTATTATTGGCGGTGGTTTCTTCGTGTTTCCGTGTTGTATTTGTTTTTTGTCACTTTTCACCTTTCTTGTAAAAACAGGTTGATTTTGTGTCGGATATGTTTTGACAAGCTATGGTACTTTCTTTTTTTCCTACTTTGTTTAGCTCGCACCCATTCGGTTTTACGGGCGAGCTCTTCTACATCTGTTTCATATGTAGTAGCATTAGCATTGTATTTGTCATTTTGATCTTTTGAGGTAATATTCATTCTATTGTTTATTTGTGTTTTAACGCTAAGAATTTTGCTTTGCAATGATTTTATTATTATTTCACCGTTTTTCCTTGCATTTTCTGATTGATACCACGCATTGTATAATGCTTGTTCATTCTGAGATTGTTACGTGCATAAATTTCAAAATGTACTACCGTGTATATTCTTGTTTGAATTAAAGTTACTTTATCATTTCTCGACGCCATCTATTGAGCATCGTTGGTCTCTTCCGGCCGAGTAAACGAAAATTCGTCATTTTACTTTCACGTCGTTCGCTACATAATTATATGCCTGCTTGAAATAAACATATTTTTTTAAAACATCCACGTGTTCTGACACGATGTATAACGACAAGATCTATAACTAGTTAATTTATTCAATGCAGGGTAAGTGTCTTCTGTTCTTTTTTAGATTAAAGGTAGTTTCCATGTCGTTTGCAATGGCAATTGACGTTTAACTAATACCACCTTGGACAAAACTGCGTATGTAACAACATACGATACGTTCCGGTTCTCTTACCTTTCAAAAATGTTACTTCTTACTTCTATTGATTCTATTTGATTTTAACTATTTGCTGTCGCTACGGTGCTGCTCATAAATCATATTTACTAATCGCGTCAAAACGTTTAAAATGATTTGCTTCTTATTACTATTAGTCAATTAGTTTAGGTTAAATTGCTATCGCATGCTGATTACGTTAACTGTCACTTGTTATTGTTAATGTAATTTACTTACAAAGATTTCTGTATGTCCTGCCTGTTACACGTATGATTTGAGTGTATTGTGAGTTGCCAATACTTCCGGTGTTTTAGAACCTACGTATACTTGTACTCAAACTAAATTTATTTTACTGTGATTCTATTAAATTATTTCTAATTATTGTTATTGATTCTAATTTTAATCATAAGTTATTCTTCTAAAATTAATTAAAGTACAATTGAAGTTAACGATTAAGTTTCTTTCATCGATTCCTCCAGCTTTACGAACCTTAAAAATTTAATACAAGCTTTGGGCCTCCTGTGCTGATCTAGTAAGAGCTATATCTGCAAAACGAGATCTGGCGCCCATTAAAATAAACTTATCACTTGAACATCTCCACTCTCCGATAGGTATTGTTTCAATCTTACAGCGAGTTGGCCGTGCAAGAGTCGTAAATTACTAGAAGTTTGTAACAAGATCTTTGTGCATTTTCAGCAAAGAAATTTTGATTTTGTTACATTAGGTGTTGTTTAACTAAGATTTTTTGTGTTAAATACTGCGTCATTTGTTGCTGCATCATTGTTTTATTGCTAACGCTATCATGGTTCTTAGCATGTGGTTAGTTAATTTGTGTGCTAGACTATCTGCGGTAGTACCTATACACGCGCGACGAAAGCACGGGATATCGTTTCTGTTTTCGAGTTTTATCGTTTGTTTATTATTACACTTTTGCAGTTGTTGGTCTAGTGGCCGCTAACCTTTACTGTGGTGTCGCACAAGTAAACACGATTAAAAGTGTTTTTTTGAACCTTAGAAACTTAGGGTGCCGTGAGACATGTCGTTGGATTTGTTTTACGAAACCCTGTAAAGTAGCATTGGCCATATTGCAATACACTTACGTATATCTGTGTTATTTATACACGGCGACCTTTATGTGAATTTGTTACATAGGTTTTCACGCAACGTAAATTGCTAGTGACGAACTCAGTTGAATTCGGAGATTTGGGTCGTAAGCTTCGCAGTGCTACATTATAAAACAAATTAAAAAGCTGCCAAAACAATTAGAAACTACAATGATAGACACCGTTTAAATATATCTAATACTGAAATATAATAAGGAACAAAACACTTGTTGTAACGACAAATGTATTTATTTTTTAATAATGCTAGAAGAGGTTAAAAGTTAAAAGAGTTACGCAATCAAGGCAGAATTAGGTACATAGCAAAAATAAGTTTATAAATATCACAGTTATAACGTTGATAAAAGTACTGCATGCGTAAATTGTGATAATAGCTATATCTATGTCGCGCGTATTTCACGTTTAACAAATGCATAAATTACTGACAAATAAAAAAAAGAGTAGTTACAGTCGTCCAAGTCATGCGGATAGCTATCAACACGCTCTAATCATCCCCTACACAATTGATAAGAAAATGAAGTAAATTTAGACATAGGATCGTATCACAATTAAATTGGTTATCGACAAACAATGAATCGTATTCAAATGCGGTGTGCTTCCAAGGTTAATCAATTATCACACAAAGTACAAATAGGATTAATTTCCCCAGATTATCTTGGAAGTGGCTTAATTAACCAGGAGCCCCTTCTAGTACATGCTGCTAATGGATTAAAAATAAATCCTTCTAGATTGACCCAACACGTGGCGGTATCGTAAATCGTTATGACAATTACGGGAAAATCAACATACACCGCAAAAATATGAATCCATTCTTACCCCAAGAAGGCTTTCACAAAGCAGCGATAATAATACACCCATTTATAATACAGATGCTTGTGAAATTTGAGAAGTAAAAACTGTTACGTACATAAATTTAAATAATGCATTACCCTGTATATCAATTTAATTAAAAATTGCTTTTATATTTCTTGACGCCATCTATCGGGTTCGTTGGTCACTTTCTATTGCGCAGACGACATCCGGTGTGTTCTCCGGGATTTTGATTGTAACATCGTACCTGGCAATATCTAGGGTTGCGTGAGTGAAAGTTCGTTCTCTAAAATCATCCACGTGTTAGGGACACGATGGAAATTATGTAGTTTCCTTAAATAACTAATTTGCTCCCGCAGCGTAAGTGATTTTATTTCTTTCTTTAATTAAAGGTAATTTTTATGTCTTTTTGGTTAGCCGCCATGTGCCACCTCATAACTAAGGGCATTCTGGTTATAATTTAAAGCCCACCAGGGAAAGTTTGTGATTTCGTTGCGATCGTGGGGTGTTCGTATCGTCACCGGCCATTCTTACCACCATCCGGCCCATGAATTCTAGTCGATACCGAAAGACGAGAGATAACCCTCGACGAATATTGTGTTGGAACGATTCTAAATATTTCTAAGGCCTACCGTTGGAATTAATTAAATCACAGACAAGGGGTATAACAGCATCCGATTTTCGGGTTGTGTTAGGTGTACACTGTAAAATTTAAGTAATGACTTTGTAGATTTGGATTTCGTGAGCTATTAGGTTGACACGAATTGCGATTCAAATTACTTACAGGGTACGTGTCGAAGGAAGTACTTTCTCCGCACAAAAGGAATTCCTGTATTGGTGGTAAGTGTTTTTATAAATTTTCTTTCGTCGTCAACGAGGTTACTCACGAAACTTGCACTAATCATAACTTCGTACTGATTATCGTAATTGTAATACCATTAGTTAGTAAATTTGCTTATACTACGTATGCTGTGTCCTAACCTTATTTACTGTGATAATTTAATGTTAATGCTATACTAATTAATTTTGTCTTATTGTCGTTAATGCCATATTATTAATTATGTAAACGATATTTACTGCAAACTATTCTACGCTATGTTCTTCACTTATGTATTGTAAGTTGCCTATCTTACTGTTATTCTATTTTGTATATTCTCGCTAGTACCTACTCAGATTTGACTATTTAATTCTTACTATATTTATCGTGATAGAGTAATTAAAGTACCATTGTTATTAACGATTGAGTTTCTTTTCCTTTTATTCGTTTCTTTCAGCAGTTACGAACCTAACATCTAGTTACAAGTTTCTTACCATTCTGTTGTGAGCAGGCAGAACTGACTTTGGATAGGCTTTGGCGCCCTTAATTATCTTTTCAATCTTCTCTAGGAACCCTACCCTCTCTCCGACTATTGGGAGTTGGCCGTGCAGGTTCGTAAAACCACCAAAAGCTTGTAACAAATTTACGTACATAAATTTAAATAATGCATTACCCTGTATATCAATTTAATTAAAAATTGCTTTTATATTTCTTGACGCCATCTATCGGGTTCGTTGGTCACTTTCTATTGCGCAGACGACATCCGGTGTGTTCTCCGGCATTTTGATTGTAACATCGTACCTGGCAATATCTAGGGTTGCGTGAGTGAAAGTTCGTTCTCTAAAATCATCCACGTGTTAGGGACACGATGGAAATTATGTAGTTTCCTTAAATAACTAATTTGCTCCCGCAGCGTAAGTGATTTTTTTTCTTTCTTTAATTAAAGGTAATTTTTATGTCTTTTTGGTTAGCCGCCATGTGCCACCTCATAACTAAGGACATTCTGGTTATAATTTAAAGCCCACCAGGGAAAGTTTGTGATTTCGTTGCGATCGTGGGGTGTTCGTATCGTCACCGGCCATTCTTACCACCATCCGGCCCATGAATTCTAGTCGATACCGAAAGACGAGAGGTAACCCTCGACGAATATTGTGTTGGAACGATTCTAAATATTTCTAAGGCCTACCGTTGGAATTAATTAAATCACAGACAAGGGGTATAACAGCATCCGATTTTCGGGTTGTGTTAGGTGTACACTGTAAAATTTAAGTAATGACTTTGTAGATTTGGATTTCGTGAGCTATTAGGTTGACACGAATTGCGATTCAAATTACTTACAGGGTACGTGTCGAAGGAAGTACTTTCTCCGCACAAAAGGAATTCCTGTATTGTTGGTAAGTGTTTTTATAAATTTTCTTTCGTCGTCAACGAGGTTACTCACGAAACTTGCACTAATCATAACTTCGTACTGATTATCGTAATTGTAATACCATTAGTTAGTAAATTTGCTTATACTACGTATGCTGTGTCCTACCCCTATTTACTGTGATAATTTAATGTTAATGCTATACTAATTAATTTTGTCTTATTGTCGTTAATGCCATATTATTAATTATGTAAACGATATTTACTGCAAACTATTCTACGCCATGTTCTTCACTTATGTATTGTAAGTTGCCTATCTTACTGTTATTCTATTTTGTATATTCTCGCTAGTACCTACTCAGATTTGACTATATAATTTTTACTATATTTATCGTGATAGAGTAATTAAAGTACCATTGTTATTAACGATCGAGTTTCTTTTCCTTTTATTCGTTTCTTTCAGCAGTTACGAACCTAACATCTAGTTACAAGTTTCTTACCATTCTGTTGTGAGCAGGCAGAACTGACTTTGGATAGGCTCTAGCGCCCTTAATTATCTTTTCAATCTTCTCTAGGAACCCTACCCTCTCTCCGACTATTGAGAGTTGGCCGTGCAGGTTCGTAAAACCACCAAAAGCTTGTAACAAAACTTCGCTGGGTGCTTACGTTAGAACATTTGAAACTGACCACAGTCAGCATAAAAATAATTGTTCCATTTCAGATTTTATTCCTACAAAAATCACTTAATTAGGGGATGTATAATCCTATCGAGTGGGCTGTTGGAAGAATGGTAAACAAACACCATGTTCATTAAAATGAATCCCGAATTCCTAACTGCTTTCGTAGTATAGATAAACGCTTATCTTATACTGGCTGGATAGTTAAATAACGTAATAACCCCTTGTTCGATAAGACCGGTCGACCAGTCAAACAAAAACCGGTTCATTATTTGAACGGTTCGAAAAATCATTATTTAATTGTAGCTTGTCAGGAATATTCTGTTTGGTATCCTTTTTCAAAAACTTTTTTGATTTTTTTAAACATGTGTTTTCCAGAGTTCAAACGATGAATCTTAAAACTTTTTCATCGCATTCACAAGCACAAAATAACATACTTCTATCCATTGTAAATCTTTGTAAGTATACCATTGACACGCATTTTTTTTAATACCAAAATATGAACTAATTATAGAACTTTTACATGTATTATAATGCCACTGTTTAGTAGACGAAGGATTGTGTGTGTAATCATGAATAATGCATGTTGTAATGTTTTGAGAACTTACGTTCTCTTCGAAGATGTGTTCTAATTTAATAAATGCAGAAAATACCCCGTCTATGTAGCTGCTGCACAACTACACGCACTTTCTCGTAAACGTATTCGTAAGCGTTGCATTAATAATATCAGATTTAATATAAAAATTACATTTGCAATCACCAGTAATACAACATATATTTTTCAAATTATTATTCTAAGTAACCGTCTCAGACCGGTAGTTGCAAGTTGCTATTACGTTGGAAGCAAAAATAGAACTGATAATTTTAAATTAAAATATTTTTAGGCTGCATTCAACTTACCATTTCCCTTAATTACAGGGACTATTCTTATTGGTCGATAATAACAAAAAAAAGGAAAGTGTCCGTTATATATGACACAGAATAAACAAAGAAGCTTTACCAAAAAAAAAACCAAGGCTGGAGGCGATTGGAATATTATTGGTACCGACAAAATTATCTATTATACCATTTGTTACGTACAAAATTTTTCTAACGGAATACCCTGTATATAAATTAAAATTAGATTCCGGTTTTGACGCCCTCTGCCGATCTTTTCTTGTGACTGTCATTTTACGACGAAATCGTTAAGCTGCCAACTACGGTCGGTGCCGAGGATCTTGAACTGATTCTTAAATTTTTAAGGACATCACTTGTGATGAACACAAATTTATAAGGCGATTGCGAATTTATTACGATTCTTTCGGCACAGGGTAAGATATTTTGTCTCCAATCTATTAAGACTCTTTCGTAATTTCTGTATTAATGTGATAGCCGGTTCCACCACGTTGCAAGCACTTGTTCGCTTCAAGCAGTAATAAGGATGCATAAGTACGATTGATAAATACCGCTACCGAGCATATAAGCTGTTGGGAGGGCCTGCTACTTAAACAACAACGAGGTCTCGTCGAACAATGCGTCGGAGATGCTGATTTGTGGATAAAAGTCGATTGTGTTATCAACCACCTGTTCGAAATTACCACCTACAGCATTCGATACAACGGGTTCTTATATAACATTTAATGAATTATTAATACTTATTTTGTAGCTTCCTATTCTTCGTGAGTTATTGTGTGACACGATTTGTTCGTCAATATTTATTACAGGCTGCTAGCGAGGGAAAACGTTTTCTTTGCGCAAGTGGACACTGGACTTTGGGTAAATTTATTTGATTACTTTTTATATCGCGGTCACGAAAATTACTCACAGAACTTTGACTAATGTTAATGTCCGTAATTACGTTTACTGTTTATATACCAATAAGGTAATTTCATTTATCAGTTAACTTGTATCGCACGCTGTGTACAAACAGTATCTACTACGAGATTTTCTGCGCTGTTTGTTTCGACTTGACTTACATATGTATTGTGTGCTGCCGATACTGCTGGCATTCATGCACTGAGAATTAGATATAATCTTGTTAATCTTGTATGTTGCTAAATCAAAGTTTTCTACTTGTTGATCATAATTGTTAGCCTTTCTAGTATTTATGGACTGAGGAATTTAATATACATCTGTCAATTTGCTACGCTGCTAAATTAAAGCTTTTATTCACGCTCAGTTAGTAACGTACAGTTTTCCAAACCTTTTAAAGGTTGGTAAGTGAGCG
Organism: Aquatica leii; assembly: GCA_035610365.1. Lineage (NCBI taxonomy): Eukaryota > Metazoa > Arthropoda > Insecta > Coleoptera > Lampyridae > Aquatica > Aquatica leii. Next base: position 45,332,817 of record CM069433.1, on the reverse strand, counting down.
GTTTCCATGATTAAGAAAAACGAGTATGTAATGAAACCTCACGGTCAGTAATGTACACTTTCCGAACCTGTAATTTGTGTGTGTTTTGTTTTAACTAATTTGATAAAATGACAATCATAAATTAAATACATATATGTCAATTGTGAAGTGCCTACTATGTGTTAATATTTTACCGAAATAAACGATAATATTTTGGAAGTAGGTTTTCATTCTTTTTTATTAGTTTTATCTTATTTATTTTATTTAATGGCTGATTGTACATAAAATTGTATACAAACCTTGGCAAAAGTGTTCCATTTGTCTCGAGAACTAGTTCACCTCGAGGCTATGCCTCTCGGTAAACTATAGTTCTCTCGACAGAAATGGAATACTTTCCGCCTCGGTATGTAATCTACTATTATATTTGTTAATGATACTTAGTAATCGTTTGAGCATGGATGAGTGGAGAAATTTCATATATTCTTGTTAATCTTCTACGTTAATACATTAAAGTGGTTATATTTGTTAATCTCTCTTTTATTTTTTTCTTTCTCCTGTAATGATCGTTACCTATTAACTAATTTTGGCTACTCGAACATCAGAGTAACAAGGATTACGAACCTCAAATTTAGTTACAAGTTTGGACCGTCTGTCGTGATCGAGGCAGAAGTGTTAATTTTGGATTAGATCTAGCGCCCTTAAGCATAATTCCCTTGAACCTCCCCTATCTCCGACTGTGTGAGTTGGCCGTGCAAGGTTCGTAAAACATAAAGCTTGTAACACATTCTTTATACAAGGATTATTCTGAAGAGAAAACAAATGTACAATAGACAAACATCCTTATTAACTAATAACTAATACTATGATAAAAATTCTAACTACAATAATTTCTTTGAGGCACGAACTTGTAATTTTAAATGATATTTTGCAGTTTAATATATTTAATTTGTATTTAAATTATTTGTGTACACTTAGTTAATGTAAGAAAAAATTGACATGCATTGACAATAAGCGCAAATGCACAAATGTTATTATTATAGCATGTGTGAAAGAAACCAGATTTGTGGTAGTAAAAGAAATATAGATATAATATTTATATAAACATTTTTAGTTTAGTTCGCATTTGCTGTTAAGTAAATAAAAAAACTATAATTTTTTACAAAAAAGAATAAGAATTATTTCAAAATCCTCCCATCTTTTTTTGGTCTTAATTGAATTTTTATTGATTCCTTTTTATTGTCAAAGGACTCCTTTTTTATAGTTTTAATAGGTATATCTTTATGTGCGGTAGTATAAATAGCCGTAAGCCAAAGTTGGTTAAATAAAGCATTAATTTTTTTCAGTTGTAAACAAGTTATTGAAATTATCAGACATTAAAAGAAAACGGCCGATGTCAAAACTAGATATAATAGTAGCATTATTTCACATATGTCCTATATATCGTGAATTAAGCGAATAGAACTGCTTTGTTAAATATCTGCTTCTACCCAAGGCTAAATTTAATCGAAAGGTATTTATTTTCGTTCTATACTTACAAAAAATCTAAAGAAGTGGTTTCTTGAAGTAGATTGTTTTTTTTTCTATTTGTACTATAATAGAAGATGCCTTTTCAAATAGATTTATTTTTTTTTGTTTGTTTGGCATAAGAATCCAGTTAAAAAGTATAAATCTTGTTATTTGTAATGCGAATTTTTTGTATTTTAACAAATATTAGCGGAAAGGCATCGAGATATTCATTCAGCAATTACATACTAAATTGGATTTCCTTTTAGAAGTCGGTAATTTACATTGGCTACTGCACAACGAAATTTCCAATTTGATGCTTTGTAATTATTTCTTAAACACACGTGCAGTAAATAACAATCGATTTTTTCTTAAAGCGGACAAAGGACAAAGCAGAGGAAGAAGTAATATATTTTTAAAGCGGAATACAAATGTTCTGGTTCTTTACTAATTCGTTCCTGTTAACAGTATAACGAAATTATAGAAATGTTAAAACCGAATGTAGTTTTAGTTTCAATTAATTACAGTGTGTAGAAAAGTCTGCTGTGTATGTTCACAACTAATATTCGATCATTCCGCATTGATACTTCTATATTTTCAATAAGTTACGGATTAGAATGTCTACGAAAAGCAATCTCATTTTAAGAGCTGCATACAATATTTCTCACCCTCAGACCCCATACTGTTCCACATATACTATCACCCGGGAGTCTTATTTGAGTATTCTAAAGGGAATTTCAATTCGTTATGATTCTATAGCTTTCTCTTTTGTCAGATAATTTATACTTGTTAAGGCATCTTTGTCTAACTAATAGCCTGGTAGAGCGAGGTAGGTTTAGTGTTTGGTGAGTTTGAATGGAACAAAATTATACAAAGCTTGTGCGGAGAAACGAGAAGGAAGTCTGGTAAACGTGGACTTGAAGAGCGAATGTCAGCGTTTTGTATCCAATAGGAAGTGTTAGCACGCCCACTTACTTAAAGGATAAAGAGCGTTCTAGAACATTTAAGTTGCGGTATGAAAGTGCTTCTAACTGAAGTTTCTCTGTCACTCGAACTGTATGTAGGTACTAACGTCTTTGTCGGCAAGTAGCTGATAATGGCACCGGTTTAATGTGTGTGTGTATGCAGGTATACATCGTTGAGACTTAACCTTACCTTGCTGCTTACATACCCCACATGTGTAAAGGTACAGTGTCAACTACATGTAAAGCTATGTGTGAATGTACACTCACGCACAACATTTTTTATATCTTTAATTTTTATGTTGGCATAGAGAAATCTATTTTTGTCTCTCTCAATTTATAATCGATATTTGTCATTTCCTTTATAACAATACGTCAAACATAGGTAGCAATCCTTAATTAATCCTTATTACAACTTCTTGTTTCCCTTTATTTTTGCTCTTTCTATAATTTTAATTTTAAATGACTTCAGATTAATAGACTAATAAATACATTTTACATTTATGCGTAATAGGTACCTATGTGTTGCAATTGATTGTTAATTTCTTTTTTGAATAGCGACTCTCAATATAAATTATTCGTATTCACATATTCTCTTTACCTGAAACGACAAAAATTCCTTCAAATATTTTATTGTACATAGAAAAAAATTTATTCAAGTTGTTTTACGTTTTGTTTGACTTCTTTGTGTTGTTTTACATGTATTTATTTTATGATGGTTTTAATAGGTTTAATTTTAATTTATAAAAGTTTTTTATTCTTTATAAATTTTTTGAGATTTTTTAATTACCTTATTTACTGTCTTTTTAATTATCGAATCTGATAATTACGTATCTATAAATACTGTTTAATTTTTTAAATGTTGTTTTTTAACTTTTAATTACTTATATTTTTTTTTAGTTTTTTTTTCCATTAAATATCGTCGTTTTATCTATTACCTTATCAAAAACTTTTCTACTTTGGTCGGATTTTATACAAATTACAATTTGGTGTAATAAAAACTGCATTTTATTAAAACTTTTATTACTATTGGAATTATTTCGTATTTAGTATTGTTTTAGAAAATACTTGCACTTTACACAATATTTTGAGAAATTTGTATTTACAATTCAATTCATCTTGAGAGAATTTGCTGCAGTTTTCATCTAAAGAATTTTTTGAGCTTTCGCAGGCTATGGTATTCTTAAATGTTTTTTAAAAGTTTTCAGTGCAATAAATATGATCAAAAACATTTTGAGTTTATTTTAGTACGGATTACCTAGTCGCTAAACTATTTTTTATTTATTACCAGGGTCGATATAGTATTTCTAATATTTTTAGTTGATATGTTAGATTTTTGCTATATGTACTAAATTTAATGGTTTATTGAACGTTATTTTGTAAACCATTCATTTCACGTAATTATTTTTTTTAGTTTAAAATATCCTATAAAAGAAAGCCTTTTTTATATCAAAATAACAAAAAACAGTCACTCCTAGTTTTCTAGTGATTCAAAATTAGAAAAATGAGCGCTAAGTTCTCCGATTCAAAAAAAAAGTACAAATGACTTACATTAGATTCTTTCGGTATTTTCTAGATAATAAAACTATGTAACAAAAAACTATTTAGTTTATCTAGATCAAAATATATGTACAATGACATAAATTAATTACAAAAATTAAAACAAGTTTTGAGACGAACTTTACAATGAAGAGCACACATATATTAAAATATGACCTTGTTGACACCGCACATTTTTTCAAAACGCGAAATAAAACTTGACTTTGCCACTCTAATTCTCGCTTAAAATCAATTTCTCTTTATTACAAATACAGCTAAAAAACTGGCTTCGTACAAACACGATAATAATGATGAAGGAACCAGGATTCTTATATCTTTTGAACTTAGACATGGATATTTATTTTTGATTGATATTTAAAAGTCGGAACAAACAAATTTTGTTTTTAGATCGTTGTCGTATAATTAGACTATATATACAAAGTGAATTCTGGTACAGTTTGAGCACGAATACTAGTCAGTGGGCGTAGAAATGTGTTCGTTCAAAAGGAACAGTAAATCTTCTAAAAACAACAATTTTTTTAGAGACCACGTGTTTGTACAATTCAGGAAAACAATGTTGACCGTTATCTTTATTTATTTTTTTCTATCCACAACCCATAGGATAAGGCGTTGTCACGAGAAAACCATCGTAAACTGTAGTAGTATACAGAAGAACCGCGTACTTAGTTTTTTTTAAATCGTGTTTTTAGAACATTGTTTCAATTTAAAATAGTTTTTGGTTAAATGGTGTATATATTTATTAAAAAACTCACAAGTTTTCGAACGTGATCTACGTTCTTCTTCAGGTGACAATTAATAAAATGACAATTATAAAACTAAGGTAACTAAAAAAAAAAATGTTCGGAAAACTTGGTAAATGTTGAAGTTCTTTTAGCTACAGCATTTGCTCGAAGGTCTAAAAAAATCACCATTAAAAACTGTAGACGTAGCTTATAGTGTGTTTGGTGGATAGATTAAAGATCAGGAAATAACATGTAACTAGGTGTCATATAACTCATAACCGTTGTCCTTGTTAAAGTTGTTGGGTACTTTAATAATTTCAATCGCTTCTCTGATCTTTCTTGAACGCCAGTTTTTGGTTTTAGCAATCGTTATAGTTTTTTCGAAGTCTCTGTCATATAAAGTGTTTAGCGCATGTTTTGCAATGGCAGATTTAAAACGTTAAAGTAAACGAAGATGTCTTTTGTGTTCTTTTAATCTAGTTTCAATAGTTTTACCAGTTTCTCCAATATATACTTTGCCGCAAGCGCATGGAACTTGATACACTCCACATGTGTTATGTGGAATTTTATCTTTTATAGGATTTTTTAATTTTCGTTATAGTATTATAAGCATCTTTAATGTCATGTTTCTTCAGTATTATTCCAATTTTGTCACTTATATTGGCAACAAAATTGTTGCTTATAGTTGAATCATTTGGTACAGTAGGTCTAGTTTTTTGTCGAAGATACTTTTTAATTTGATCTTTGTTAAAACCATTTCTTATAAAAACTTTCTTAAGGTAATCTAATTTTTCTGGTAGTTTACCTTGAAGGCAAATTGTGATCGCACGGTTGTATAATGTGCAAATTGTTCCAAATCTCTGAAATGGATGATGATGAGAATTTGCGTTTGTATATTGATCCGTAAGTGTTGGTTTTCGATAAACTAAATGTATTGAAGTACCATCTGGTTTTCTTTCTATCTTCACATCACGAAAAGGTAAGGTACGATTAATTTCTTTTTCAATACTAAATTTTATGTTTGGGTGTTAATTATATAGACATTAAAAAAAAATTGTAGTTTATCTTCACTATGGGACCAGATTGCAAAAACATTATCAACATATCTAGGCCATAGTTTTGGTTTTCTAGATGCAAATTTTAAAGCTTCTTCTTCAAAATGCAATAAATGGAGAAATTGGTGATCCCATTGCTATACCATCTGTTTGTGTATAATATTCACCATTAAACAAACAAAAAGAATGAAATTGTTAAACAATGTTCAAATAACTTGATTGTATTGTTATCAAACTGTCGTTTTAAAAGAGTAAAGTATCAACTATTGGTATTTTAATTAACAGTGAAGCAACGTCCAAGCTAACTATTCAATTATTTGAAGGTTTACTAATTATTTCAATGAAATGCTGTGTATTCTTTATAAATGATTTACTTAATTTAATATAAGGTTGCAATATTGAATTTAAACACTTAGCTAATTAAAAAGCTGTCGATCCATTACAGCTAACAATTGGTCGAACAGGTGAATTTAGCTTGTGTATCTTAGGTAATCCATAGAACCTTGAATAAGAGGATCTTTTGGCGTTAGTTTTTTGACAGTTTCCATTGATAAATTACTTTCTTTCAATAGAGTTGTTGTTAATAGTTTGAATTTGTTATTGGGGTTTTTTAGTAGTTTTATGTAAGATGTGGGATCATTGAGTAAATCGTTAGCTTTGTTGATGTACTCTGTTTTATCCATCATTATAAGACTAGTATTGCTTCATAGATTTTTTAGTACTTGATGTTCAGCATAAGCATAAGGTTTTTCTCTGGAAGTTTTGCTTTTCGTAGTATTCTTGTTGTTTCGAAACGGATCTCGGCTGCTTCAAGATCTGGAAGATGAGTGAATATAATTTTTTCAACAAGAATTTACCATTTACCCAAAAACTATTTTTTATGTTTCATGGTGAAAATTTTGTATCTAAAACTGTTTCAGTTTATTTAACGCAAAAAGAGATATATCATTTAAAACTCGACCTAAAATACAACACCCACCTTGACTTTGTTACGTTCAAAGTGGTTTGGTGTGATTTTTGTACCGTATACGTTGCCCACTTTTTGCTATATTCAGAGCGATGCGCTGCAAATCGTTGTTTCTTGACAGATAAAATTTTTCAAAGGAAAAAACTATTTTTCCGGTGATTGTGATACGCTTTTCATATGATCTAACGTAAGTGCCGAGCGAAGTTTTCACTTCTAAATATTCACACTCATCCGTGTTGTAAATGGGTGTAGTATTTTCGCTGTTTTTGTGAAAGCCTTCCTGGGCGACTTGGGATACCGCCACTACGTGTTGGCCAATTTGGAGTGATTTATGTTAATTCATTACCTTGTGCTGAAAACTATTACTAAAAGCATGTACTAGAGAGGGCTATTGATTAATTAAGCCACTTCCAAAACATAATCTGGAGACCAGTCGTTGTTATATCTTATGTAATGTTCGAATAAACTTGGAAGCACACCTGCGATAGGAATAGTGAAAACCACTCGGACGCTTGACGCATTTGATTACGAGGATTCATTGTATATCTAATTATTGTTATTGCTTCATTTTTTATTGCAGTTTTTGCGATGATTGAAGCAAACAGATAGCTATTTGTACGTCTTGGATAATCGTGAGTACCTTTTTCCTTGTTATTAATTTGTGTATTTGTTGTTGTTATGTGCGATTTAGATATAGATATTATCACAGTTAAAACACCCAGATTCTTGTTTGTATGGTTTAAAAATACGCTAAATGCGATTTGCTTTGAGTTGTGAAATCACTAGTTTCGCATTAAGTCGAAATTTAACTCTTAGATTACATATTACCTGATTTTGTTATACTGTACTACTATAACTGTATGTGTGGAGTGTTGGTTACCCTCCAGGACTTGTATCAAAGCTATAACTGTGTAATTTATGGAACTATTTATTGTTACTATATATGTAATTCTGTGTAATTTTTGGTTAGAACCAGTGCTTTGTCATGTATTTTATTTCAGTGTTTGATAAATTTAAACGATGTCTTTCATTACTAGCTTCCAAAAATGATCCAAACCTTAATCAAAAGATAAAAAAAAGATGTAATTCATAGTACCAAAGTTATTTTTTCAGCAAAAGAATTAAAACTAAAAATTATCTTACCACCAATGAAATACTTAAAAACATAAAAGTACAAATTAAATCAAGAAAATTAAAAAATTGTCAAACTGTGTAAACTGAATGTTAGTCCAAAACAGAAATTCCACATAATTAATAAATTTAAACTAAATCAGTGCAGTGACAACAAAATGGAAGAAAATAAATAGATGATGTCAAATCTACAACTAACAGATATTAAAAACATGTTTAACAAACTAAATTATAAAGTTAAAAAATAATACCAAATAAAAATAAAACGTCAGATGACAACGACTAGTAGACAAAGAGCAAAAACGCAATGATAAGATAAACATCCTTTGCTTTTCTAAGATTTCAAAAACTTAATTACGCTGTAGAAAGTTTGAATACGTCGATGTTAAGATTTTGCCGCATCTAATGATCAGTAACGTTATCGTCAACCAAAATCACTAAAAGCAATTTCTTATTCGATAACTTTTGAGCAAAAATTCGTAGTAGAAGTACTTTTTACAATCATTTTAACACCGTTTTGTATGAACGTTACGATTAAAAAATATCTAGATAAGAAAGGAGTAAGAAACAGTTACCTTCATGACAACATGCCTGGTGATGATTTCATATACTCTTTGTTGCGAAAAGTTATGCTGTTTCAAGGAAAACATTAAGCATTCAAGAGCATCTGTTTGTAAAAAAGCATTTGACAATTATTTTAATAGAATCGACAATGCTGTAGAGGTGTGAAACCATCGTTGCTATACAATTTTGATGAAACGAACATTACTAACGACCCATAAGGTAAAAAGGTTATTGTTCTTCGTGGCATAAAGAGATTGGAAGAGAGAACATTTAAAGATGTCCTTGTCACGTATGGCGTGCATAACTGCTGCTGGTAAGCTGTTACCTCCATTTATTGTCTACAAAGCCCAAAACGTGTACAAGAATTGAGTTATAAGAGCGCCAATTGGTGCAAAATATGTTGCTACTAAAAACCGATTGATTTGAAACTAGGAACTTTAAACTTTGGTTCTTTGAAGTTCTTCTTCTGCATGCGCAAAAAACGGATGAAAAAAACTGATAGTCGACGACAACATAGGATCCTATCAGTTTATACTCAACGACGGCATTATAAATGGATTTGCGTCAATAAATGTGTTGTAAACAACGATTTTCACGACGTAACAAAATTTGTCTATACATCATTGGAGTGATCACTATCGCTACATTTTTCTTCTATTGCAAACTTTCTGTGTCTTTTCAAAAAATTAATTTTAATCGTAACACCACTGTTTCGGTCACACGGAAGCCGAACGGTGGACTGTATTTTATTTTGAAGAAGTGAGGGCGTACAATCACTCAACCCTGAAATAAATCGAGGCTTCGACTCTTTCCAAAATGAGCAATTGCTCGACTTATCATAATCTTCTTTCCCAAAAGCTGGCGGAATTAAAGGCTTTGAGACTCATAAGTTCAGATGCACAGGTTTTAATTATTAAACAAAATTTTTAACGTTTAAGAACAACCGTTGCCAGAATGGTCAGAAAAGAGACGAGATGCAAGTATCTATATTAAGTAAAGTATCTATATTAAGTAAAGTTACATTCAATTTCTAAAGTAACGAATCAGCTTAAGTAGGAGACAGAATGTCACGGAATCAAAAGCGCATCTAGCAAAAACGACTAAAACTGAAAAGCTTGCGTCAACAACCCTTTCATCAAATTTTGCTTTAAATATCTTAATTTATGATTTTGAGATTGATCAAGTAATCTAAGTAATTTTTAGATAGAGTTAATTCTAAGCATATTATCAAGAAAGTAAGTAAATTAAGCTTGTGGATCGTTTGTAATAATTACTAAATATAGCAGTGAGTTTGTGAATTGTTTTAATTAAATCTTTAACAAAAAAACATACATTTTTGGTAACCCTGTACATAAACTTTTTTTTACCAATATAATGGAACTTCTTTTATTTGTAAATAATTTTTGCAATTTACTTATTTTCTACTTTTATTTGTCATATATTGGGTAAATAAAATTTTTAGTTTGTAAGTTGCCATTGAAATTCAGCGTTGACAAGCTGAGTTTACACCCGCGTAATTCAAATAGTTTTTAATATACCGTGGGCTAAAAACCATAACGGATAAGATCATTTAGTAAATTTACACTATGCGATGGCTCTGCCAGCATATCATTATGTTAACGTGGTTCTTCTTTGTCTTTTTTCAGACGTTTATCTTCGATCATTAATCTTATTGCTAAATTGTTAGGGTTTATTCATTTGATGATTCGATACGCCGTGCAAAAGTGGCTAAACTTATTTCTTAATACCCATTTCGACTTTTAGTTTAGTGCTGCACGTAAATTAGCAATGTTTGTCACTAAGCCAAATGTTAAATTATAATATTATTCAGTAAAAAGATGTGCAGTTACATCTGAATTCTGTTTATAAACACTTTACGTTATTTCCCATATTTCACACACTTTGTTACATTGCATAATTCTTAGATTTGATTTGTTTACTTTACAATGTTTATATGTTGTGGTTTTAGCCCGCGGCTAATTTAAAACTTATTTGAATTGCGCAGGTATAAAATCAGTTTTCAACGTTTCCACCTTTATAGCCATTTACATACTTAGATTTGATCTTCTACTCCTGTAATTAGTGGTTGTTGTACTGTTGTATCATTTTTCATCCAATTAGACTGTAAACCATCTTCTATGAGTTCTTTCTGTGTTTTAATGTAGTTTCATACACAATTTTATATTTCACTATTTCTCTAGCACCTTTAACTTAAAATACGAGCGCATATTTATCTAAGGTCAGCGAAAATTGCTTCTTATGGTGCCTGCCTTCATATATTTCGACACCGGTACTTATGCTTGCGATTTTATTTATTTATTTATAATATATAACAACCGTGTGATTATATTCTAAAAACTAGCATATGCATTTCAAACGTTTGTAATGAACTCACTTTTCTATTTTTCTAAAATCACGCTTGGGGTCATAACCTGATAGCAATTGTATTAATCAACGATCACTTACCCCAACTTTGAAATTCTAATAACACGAGAATGATTAAATACTTACCACACCAAAAATATCTTATTAAGTTAAAAAAACGTACAAGATAAAATGTGCAATGACCGGAGGTAATTAATTAACTGTAGAACATGAACAGATCGGTTGTTGCGATAGTTAATTATTCATTGAGAATGCCGCAAAGTAAGAGTGTCTAATACAGTTTTAGATAAGGTGTTAATTTTACTTAGAAGGTTTTAAAATCAATTTGGAAAGATTATTTTATTGGATCATTACAATATAATGTTAACAATAAACCCGTCAAATTCTATTGGGACATACGCTACTTGTATATTCCCTCGTTTTCCCTTGAGATACTATTACTCGTTTCTTGTTCTACATATCTTCATCAGATTTTTGAGTTTCCTCTATTTCTGTACCTCTGTGGATTACATGCTACTATATTTCAATTTATCAAGTATGATTTCTAGAAATAAGAACCAGGTAATATAAAATATATAACCAAATTCCTCTTTAACGAAAATATACACTTTTTAACAGACTAGGTATTTTAAACAATAAAGCATGAATCACAAGTAAATGACTTGAGGTACTTAAAAGATCATTAATAGTACAAAATGATTAAGAACAGAAATACTTAATATACAAAGAAAACTCATCTCAATTTACGTATACTTTTAAGAAAGATACATTTTATGATTTAATTTTATTTTAAAAACCTTTTTCGTGTAAAATCTTTGATAACTGACTTTATAATTAAGTTGGTATTTCGTTAATTAATTCTACATTATCTATGTTGCTTTAGATTATATTAGTTGTTACAAGTACTATAAATTAAAATTGATGCTTAGCGTTTTTTTTATTAAATTAAAAATTTAGGTTCAATTACAGGAAACGGCAAATTAAAATATACCGCTTTAACCGTGTTACTACAGATCTAATTACATGAACTTAAAAAGCGTCAAAGCTAAGAATGTCAAAGTAATGGTTTAATAATTGCTTTTCCAATCTTGCTGACAGGTGGTTCCATGACTTTACACTCACTATTTTGGTTGCTCTATAAAATATATAATTAAAAACTCATTTTGAAAATATATTAATACCTACTCTTTGTTTGCATTATTTGCGATTCGACGGTATATAAAATTATTTTTAATATAATTTTTACATAAGAAATAAACAAAAATAACTAGCCTTTGTCATATTCAATTAGTTAAATTTAATTATTTTATTTCAGAATATTGTTATTGTTATAAATGCTACTAATAACACACACTTTTATTCCTTCTTTATTGTCATTATTATGCTTCCTTTAAATGTTGACTTTTTTATTAAGATGAAGCCAATTTATTTTTTTTTGCGTTAATTTTTTCTTGTTTTCTAAAGAAACTTAGTAATAAAACATCGGTGTTCAATAATATTTTTATGTTACTTTGATGATGTTAACAATAATTTTTCTTTTGTTTACATTTTGAAATATGTAAAAATTACAAATTTAGAATAGATTAGCTATTTATGCTGTTTATTATGGTTATGTGTGAATTTTGTTTTTCTTTGGAACGTTGTTTTGATTTACGTTTTTTCAAGTACGCCAATTTTGAGACTATTAAAAACAATAGTAACATTTATTTTTAATATGGTTACTAATAAGAAAGCAATACGTGCTAAAATTTGTGTTGTGTGTGCCTATTTACTAAACGTAATCAGAATGTTGCTAGAAGTACTTGATGATGACTAGCATACAGAGGAATGTACGAAAAAAAGTAACCAACTGTTATAAAAAATACATCTTGCCATACAGAAACAAAATACTGTAGTGAAAGATGATGAATGTATAATGTTCCAGGGTAGTAGGTTTCATTTTTTTAAAGTCTAACTTATGGTCCAAATGTTTCTATGGTGTGTATACTACATGGAGAGTTGAGCGCTACATTTGTATAAGCAACAAGCTACAATTGCTATAATTTGTTGCACGACGCGTGTTCACTACACAGTCCGAACATTTATGTTCAAAAAATAGTGGTGCTCCCGCTTTAGGTTAATTCTGCCAGAAAAAGTCCAAAAAACTTGCTGCTTTTCTCAATGTGCTGCGTACTATAAAAAAAACGGAGATTATTTGCTAAGACATAAGAAATGAACTGAGAGCCTATCAACAATTAATTAGAGAATTGCGGCATAAAGATCTTGAGTTTTATTAAAAATGTTTACTTGTGGCATCATCAGATTTTGACTATCTACTAAAATTAATTTCCCCAAGATACACACATGCGGAAAGCAATTACTCTTGGCTGTCACTTTGCGGTTTTAAGCAACTGGAAATAAGCTTTTGTTCACTTTTTAAGGTTCATACATTTTCTAGATGTTTAGGACTCTTACAAATGTCATGTTTTCAATTATAAAGGTCAGCACAGTATCGTATTGATGGCACTTGTCGATGTAAGATAGGTTTTATTTTTTATGAACATTTTTGCTAATTTTTTTAAAATTTCATCAGTAGACAGTGCAAAGTCTGTGTGAATCGAGAAAAACGTCAAACTATTTAAACTTCTCTCAAATGACTAATATGTTATGTCAAATTGGGCAAATAAGTTTTACCTTTTAAACACAGCAAAAATCCTCTTCATGTTGCAATCGATACATAACGAGCGCTCACAACATAAAATTTTATTTATAATTTTAAATAGTGTAACGATTATTAAAACTAATTTATTTATAATAAAAATATGTACACGTTTATAACTAACCGAACTAATTAAATCTAAGGATATTTAATAAAAATACTTACACTAATTTATATAGCACTATCACTCAAAAAAAAAAAATAACTTCACACACTTGTTTACATTAAAGTCACGTACAAAGTTATACTCCGTATATTTACCTCAACACGCGTTAATCATTTATTTATTTAAACTTGAATAATCTTCTTAACACTGCCGATTTTGAATTACAAAAATAACTGATCTATGATTTGTTTGTACCGCATTTATACATTTTGGCCAAACGTTCGAGATTTTTCTATATCTTTCAGCGAACGTTCTGGAAATAGATAAAAACTTTATGAAGGCTCTCAAACTTATATAATAATAATAATTTCTCAAATATTTCAATATTGAGAAATACAATCTGATTTTGACGTCCTAAAGCTGTCGATTTTTAATTCTTAGTCTTTTTTTATATAATGTAAACAAATACTTTGTTTACTAAAGTTTTAGTTTAATACTTAACCCATTAACGGCTGTTGTCCCCATATGGGGACAACAGGAAAAACCAACGAGTGCTCACATCTAAAGGACGGCAGCGAAATCTAATATTGTGCAAATTATCGGTAATGCAGTTGTTTAACGCATAATGAAGTAAAATTGACATCGGTTAAGTATTTGAATTTTACCGGTCATTAGTGTCACATGGTGAAATTGGTTCAGTTACGCACTTTTAGATAAAAAATTGTGTGGGGTGTTTTTGAAATATAAACAGAATTAAGTGGCTTGAAACTTATTTATATGACATTAGTGAATAACGTTCTACAGTGTTATTATTTGATTTGTCTTTGTAAGAAGTCAGGTAAGAACTTATTTTGTGGTGTACTCGTTTGCTGACGTTGCTGGTAAAATCGAAGTACATTTTGGCAAAGAAGATTAAACAAACGATGAAGAAGACAACATACCGTTGTCGGTTTTTCGAAAGACACTGCACTCCGAAGGAGTAAGAGCAAAAAAAAGTAAGTGTCAACCTGAGGAACCAAGCTGGACCAAGGATTATGTAAATATCGATATGCCATCTAAGACCGGCTGAAAAGATCGTTTAGAAATAATGCTAAACGACCTAGAAAATGTTGCTCCTATAGAAGTTTTTAAAAAATTATTCAGTATTGACATATATGATTATATTGCACAGCAAACTAATTTGTATTCTTCACAAAAAAATAAGCACAATTATTTTGTTTCTCGTGAAGATATAAAGATTTTTGTTGGATGTCTTTTACTGACAGGATATCATCGACTACCAAGCGAGAGAAATTATTGGAGTTTAGACGAAGACTTGAAGCTACCATTGCTTAGAAATGCTATGTCCCGGAACAGATTCATGGAAATCAAAAAATACATACACCCTGCCGATAATGATTATCTCGATAAAAATGATAAAACGTCCAAGGTTCGTCCACTGATGTTGAAACTAAATCAAAATTTTCAACAATGGGTTGTCTTTCACAATTATCTTTCGATTGACGAAGCAATGATCAAGTTTTTTGGGCATCATACTAGTAAACAATATATTCGAGGGAAACCTGTGTGTTTCGGGTATAAAAACTGGATGATATGCAGCTCGACGGGATATATATATATATATCAATTTGACACATATTGTGGTGCAAAAGGTACATCTAAAGCTGATACTATTCTTCCTTTAGGCTCACAAATTGTTCTCGATTTCTTGAAGATTGTCTCTGTTCCATCGGACTACGTAGTATTCTTCGATAATTGTTTTAGTAGCTACAGTTTCCTAAAGATGCTGAAAGAACATGGACAACGAGCAATGATAACAAATTACGACGGTGTCGAACCTACAACTTGTGTGAAACGTTGGTCGAGTAGTGCAAACTGCAAAATCGACGTTCCTCAACCAGCACTTTTTAAAAACTACAATAAATTAATGGGCGGAGTGGACCTACACGACCAATCTGTTAATAATTACCGCATCGCAGTCAAAGGAAAAAACTGGTGGTGGGTATTATTTACCAATATGGTAAATATGACACTCGTCAACTCATGGAGATTATATCAGCTAGTATCCCAAGAATCCATTGAACTGTTAGAATTCCAAAGAAAAATTGTATTACATTATTTAATAGCAAATGCAAAGGCCAAGTTTAAAACACGACCTTCTGGACACGTGCCAGTTTCATATAGAAAAGTGGAGAATGGCCATTATTCAAAAAAAATTACAAAGCAGCTACGGTGTGCACAATGTCATCAAAAAGCACGATGGTGCTGCGAAAAATGTAAAATAACGCTGTGCATTGAAAGGAAGTGTTTCAGAGACTATCATTCATAATTTTGTAAAAAATAGATATTTTTGAAAAGTCGTGGTTTGTCCCATTGTCCCCATTTTTGTAGATATATGTATCAAAGTTGTTACTAATTTTAGACTAATAGTTCCTTATAATCTAATTGACAATATTCTTGCATTAAAACAAAAAAAAAATTTTTAATTCGTGAGCGTTAACGAGTTAATTAGCGCTTGCTTTGATACTTGTGACGAGAAAAAATTATACTAATATATTTAACATTTCGATGTTTTGGTTTTACGGGGGAGATCTATCCCTTTCATCTCTTCCTCCCGTGGATACGCCACTCATCATTTCACTACATTTTTATGGAAAAAAAATCATATTATTGCATTTAATGATTTCGAAAATTTTGCAATTTTCTATTATTATATCAAAACACGCGCTCTAGCGGCATCACTAAAAATTAGACATATCACAGATAAGATGGGTTTGATGGAGCAATAAATGCTTTTTCCAACGAGGCCTAGTTTGTTAATTTCCGATCAGTCATTTAGGAGTTACACTTCATTTTAATAGATTCGTTAAAAGTGTTAAGCAAAAATTACTCAAAAAAAAACTTAGCTTTAAAAAGCATATATTATGGTTATGCCTCTTGGCGGTTATTTTAGAAACCTAAAAATAATTTCCAGGATTTTCTTTTGACCACTTTATTCATATCATTTTTTACTGCAAGTCTCTACGATAAACAGTTTGTGCGATACAGCACTTTGCATTCTTATTAAGCCACCCAGTACAAGTTCATCTACATTGACGTAGCACATCGACCACTGAAAGGAAGATGTAAAGCAACAGCATTTGTAGAGATTAAAACCACACCTGACGAAACCTTTTCAAACAAGTGGACATGCAAGTCATTACATATGTATATAACTATCGATTATGTAAAGCTAGGAAAATCCTTGGCCTGATTGCTTAACGGTTTTGCCTGTTGAGGCAACCTATTGAACTAACTAATCCGGTAAAAATTATATCTGCGGTTAAAACCATACGTGTGTTACACAATTACCTTTTTATTACTAAAAATTGACGACGATTCTATGCACCTCCGAGATATTTAGATAAAGATAATGGAGAAAATGTTGCTGAGGGAGGTTGGCGATCAGAAGAAGCCGCTTCTCATAATTTTCGCTCATTGATCAATGACCCTTCCAATCGACCGTTGACCAGAAATAAATGGAATGGTTGAATAACAGTACCGTCACATCTACGCTAGACGTCAACATACTACCAATACAAAAATTCATTTACCAAATTATTCCGTTGGGTCGCCAGTCAATGAAGTTCAATTTAACGTGTAGTTATCATCAGTACCTTGACCGCTACGTTTGTTCGCAATTTTTTTCAACTTCCGTGAAAACGCTGATCTCAGCGAATGAATCCTTTTCTTGACTGCATCAACAGAGCGATTGCACAGTTCTGCTATTTCTTGCAGCAATTAATTCTTTTTTTGAGAATTTTATGCACCGTAAAAATAAATTAATATAATAAATACTATACTTGTATAAATTTCACAATTCAGGTCTGATTTCATATTCAGTTATTAATTTCAAAGTTTTAATGATTGACTACTTTTCCATTTTGTATTGTTGCACAACAATAAACAATGCGAAATAAGTCACGTTTGTTTCTCCTGAAGCATGTAAGCAAGAAAAAAAAAGTTGTGTCTACTTAATATTGTAGCGCAAAATGTGTGTATTGGCACTTGTGAGATTTCTGTTGCGCAACACGTTTTTTAATCAATCTATATATACATAAATCTCATAATGTTGTGCAACATTGCTTGAGTTATGCTTGTGTAATATGCGAGATATTATTCTTACTTTTTTTAGATTTACGTTTTTTCTGTAAATGTTGATGGACTAAAGATGTCATTTGCTGGTTTTTTCGAACATTTTACTAAGATACTTGATGAGTACGAAATGATAAAAAAGTGACATTACTACAAAACCGGCAACCAAAAGAAAGGTTGACCGTCACAAAATAATGACAAGGTGTTTGCAGTTGGGTTTGATTTAAGCAAAGCACTCATTAATTAAACACAATTAATTATTAATTACATACAAAAAATGTAAACGCTTGCAACATTCTTATCACACAAAAAAAAAGAAGGGACAGTAGATAGCTATCCATAGTATCACACAGATGGCGATAGTCGTACACAAAACAACATATAAGTGTAAACATACCACCCTCCTTGAAACATATAATGGTAAAGAATTTCAAAAGCTTAAGATTAAATATTATTACATATAAAAGTATACAAAAACATATAACAATAAATATTGTACATCAGAAGATAGAAACACAGAATGGAAAATAATAATTGCGATGAATTGACAGCACAGCTGTTTTGAGAACACACTATCGTCGTATAATGCATTGGAAAGTTTTGAACAATGCATTCGAAGTAATTCCATCAAGAACAGAATGCATATTAACTACTTGCCTCAAACGATATCGTAAGGAAAGCACCCCATTTTCCTTGATAAAGACTAATTGGGATGTGCATAATGAGCTAATATTGTTGACCCATTTCGTACGTCGTTACAATTCACTAATGTATTTACGATGCCACTTGGTCCAAAACTGCTGAACAATTTGTTGAAGCCGACTTCGGAAAGTTCATTCATATGTGTAGCGTATGGTAGGTTAAAATGCCAATTTATGCCATTTAATAGGCTGTTTCTTTTAAAAAACGCAAAAAGTTTTTTTTAACTTATGGTTTAGCACCAACAAAGTTTGTGTCGGTGTCTGAATAGATTATGGACGGTTTTTCGTTACGTGACACAAACCGTCTGAGTACAGATAAGTGCTTTAGTAGTTAAGCATACAAAAAGACAAATATATCATATCCTAGTTTTCCAACCGCGACCTTTTCTATCATTAATACTGAATGGACCAGCATAGTCAGTACTAACCACTACAAACGGAAAATTTTGTGTTGTCCCTTCTATCGGCCAGGAGTTTAATAAGAGCTGTATGGAATCATCCCATAGAAAGCAGAAATTAATTTCAAGACTTAAAAAATTCAACACTTTGTTAACCAACCGCCCTAAAAAGTATTGATCCACAGAGGTCTAATTTGGATATTGTTAAGGAGTTCAGTGGCGCAACCTTTGCCTTAGAGCATAAAACATGACATACAATTTTTCGGTTTGCATTAATAGAATAAAAGTACACGGAGGCTCCGTATGCTTGAGAACTAGCCTCTGAAAATCCGTGTAGTTAAACAGTCTTGTAATTTCTACAGATAGTATGACCAGATGTTTTTAGATTGCTTAAATTCATAAGTGATGTTCAAAATCAGAGCCATTTCTGATGTACATACATATATCCAAAAGAATCGTCTCATTCCAGTTCAATTTTTCAAGTTACAATTGTTGTAAAATTAATTTTGGAATTATTGTACACGGATTTAGAAGATCTAAAGAGTCTTTGTAATCTTGGTGCAGCATAACCGATAGGTTTTGTAGATTCATATTCTCCAAATGTTATCAGTTTTGGATGTACCTTAGATAGATTAACGTCCTTTAGCACTCGTGGGTCATTTGAAATTCATTTCCAAATACGATAACATTCTGAGACAACCGCTTTGAGTAAATTTTCGGAAGCTTATTGTGCACGTTATTAAGTGTCACATCCAATTAAGGGCGTCAACATAATGGTATATACAAATGATTTTAGAAATTACAAGATCAGATTTTTTACAATCAAGTCACAGTTGATATAGAACACGGATAGCAAAAAAATTAGCTGCAGTCGTTCCGTATGTCACGGATCGTATCATTAGAGTTTTTGATCAGTAGTTTCTCTCCATAGTATATTTTGAAGAAAACTCTAAGAAGGGAAAATAAATACGTGCTGATATATCTTTTCGATGTGTGCCGAAATAACATAAGCAAACGAACAAAAATAAGAGTATAAAAAATGTGGCACCGACCGTTTATAGATAATTTATTGAATATCCACTTGCAGATGGAAAATAACCATTAAATACAACAAGCAACTTGGTAGTAATGCTATTGTTTTTAAGGACGAAATGATGGGATATGTAACAGATTGGACTAGCGCATAGAGCAATCGAAGCCGACATGTGACCTAATTTTTTGTATTCACGCATGAATGCCACGTATTTAATTCGCATATGCTTATTGCGATAGAACCGTTTTTTAATGCAAAGAATGCCCTTTTGGCTCTCTGGTGCGACTCAACCAACATAGAAGGTGAATTTGTTAATGGGGAGACAAACTATGGATCGTTTAGAAAAAGCTCGTTTGGTATTTGCAACAAAGTGATCTTCGCATTCTGCTTTTTTAATAGACAGCATTTTTTATAAGAATTTTTTTCATTTTTCAGAAACAGAAAAAAAACGAACTTAATTTTGTAAAGAGGGAACACTACAAATTGGACTACTGACAATCCAACAAAACTTAGTTTTTTGTAATTTTGGTTGATCAGGTCCAAGCAAAATGTGGTCTTCGCGTAGCATCTATAAAAGCATCTTGCATCCAGAAGAATGTGATTGGAACTAGGTTTCATAAAATTTGTATCAGCTAATGTGGCTGTTACATGGAATTTGCAAGTGTTCTGTTTTAACCTCCGCATTAAGCAAAAATCCCGTAATCATCGGCATTATTAGGCACGAAGTTTTTAAATTATATTTTTTATGCATTGCACTTATTGAGACGTCGCATTCGGAATTAACATCTGTAGAAGAGTTTATCAAACCCAGAATCGTTATGTGAGTACGATTAAGTTTTAAACGATTGAATAAATTTGCATTTATGTAGTTACTTTGACGTCCAGAATTAAGCTAGATGAAATTAGCCATCAATATTAGCAATTTTATCTAAAATGGTTGTTGAAGTTTCAGCGACGGTACAAGACATGTCACCTTCTAAATGAAGCAACGAATTGCGTCTGTCCTTACAATGACAGCAGCTAAATCGTAATATGCAATTTTTGGATGTATGATAATTCGGTAATTGTAGGAAGGTTGTTGATGTCTTCGGACTTTTTCCAGTCTAATTTGATGCGTGAATCTAAAATAGCGCCTAAATATTGGATAATAATTATTTTGCCTAGCTTATCTTATCAAGCAATCTTAAAAACTTCACATGTTGCATTGTATTATCGATAATTTTCCTACATTTCCTAAAGCAAACTTTAGTATGAACTACATTGTATTTTGATACTTGTTTGTATGGATGTATGTTATAATTAAAGAGCGGACAGTCAGGCAAATGCCTGGAGCCTGCCTATTTTGCCTTTTTGTGTAACTTTTTGTCTTTTTTTCCTTTATAAAGAGTATTATTTTATACTGCCTTTTTACATATAAATCTTGAAAAGTTTGTGTAAACAGTTTTTTAATAGGTAGATGACAATAACGCATTACAGAATTTTAATTAAATTACGGACAATAATATAATTAACATTTTTTGCTCAAAAGGTCTTACCAAGAACCTATAAATAACAACAGTGATTTTTATGTTTTGTTAAACAATGGTTTCCAGAAAACATTAAATACAAAAGCCGCTTATAAAGAAAAACTATTGTAAGAATTTATACTAGGATTATGTACAATGACAGGCTTAACAGAACACTATTTACAAAATCGGAAGGATTTCGGAATGAATCATATTTTATAGGCCTATTCAGTACCTAAGCAAAGCAAACAAATACAGATAATTTTAATTCTGTTCGGTGGGATTCCTTTAATGACTGAAACACATGACTAAAATATTCTTTGTTTGTTATAAATACCTGTGATATCGTCACACTGTGATAGTCTATTGCTGTTGTGCTGTGAGTAAGTTTTAAAAACTACCACCTAATAAAGAATCAAAATTTGAAAATTATTACAAGTGGAGTAAATTAGACAATCATTTAACATCCGACGAGGAAAACCTTTTTTGTCGTTTGTTCAAAATCTGTAATTTTGTATTATCTTCATTTAAATGCTTTTAATTACTAGTATATGTATTATTTTATATCGGTGCTACTAAAAAGTACCATGTAAAACAACACTTGGGTAGTAGTTTACATTTAAAAAATATTTAAAAAACTATGAAACAGCCATTGTTAAAAAACTTTATAGAAAATCAACAGAATAAACCTGGCCCATCAAAAACAACTTTTGCTCTAGATTTGTGCAAAGCATTAGTGTCGGCTCAAATTCTTCTTAAAAAACTTGTTAATATCAATTTTTGCATTTTTCTCGAAAAATACACCAAACAAGTTGTTCCAGATGAATCAACTTTGAGAAAAAAATATTTAGACATATGTTACCAATCGGTAAGCAGTTTAATTAAAGTATTAATAGTTTTCAAAATGCTGGTTTACCTTTCATAGAAAATACAGACAATAAGGAAGGACATTGGAGACCATTACATTTGGACTTCGGTTGATGAAACAACCGATTGCAGAGGTCGATATATAGCAAATTTTGTAGTGGGTAAATTGTTTGAACTAGAACCAGAAAAAGCTCATTTGCTAGCATCCAAAGAAATTCCACAGACCAATCACAAAACAGTTGCAAATTTTTTCGATGATTGTTTACGTATTTTTTTTAATGATTGATTAATATAATCCAATCTATTAATTACAATTATATAATTTTATGTTTGTAGGACTACTGTATCCCAATGGCGTAAAAAAAGAAAAGGTTTTCTATTCGTAACCGATGCAGCATCTTGTATGATCAAATGCGCTCAGGCATTAGAAATATTTTATCCAAATTTAAAACATTTAACTTGTCTAGCACATGGAATACATAGAGTGTGTGAATTCATTAGAGGCGAGTTTGCAATAGTAAACAAGTTAATTTCTGTCACCAAAAAAGTAAAAATCTCTAACATATTAGATTCTCTTTTTGATTATTAGATCTTGTTTCAGGTTTTTGTGAAAGCACCATTACGGGTAAGGGCCTATAAAAAAAACTTCCAGATGTTAAACTTCTACCGGAACCTATCATAACAAGATGGGGAATTTTGTTATCTGCTTGCATTTTTTATGCCACACATTTTGAAAAAATTACTTACTTCAGATGGTTGAATTATTTGACGAGACGGCCTCTGCAGCAATTGCTAAATCTCAAATAGCTTTTAATGACGTAGCTGTTAAGAGAGGCTAGAAAAAAGCGAAACTGCAATAACCGAATCTATCGCTACATTCGAAAGAATAAGCACAATTATAAGAGCATGTCCAGGGACTACAGAAAGAAAAATTAATCAAAATTTGGATTCCGTCACATAAAAAACCCTTCCTTTGACCTCTTTAAACAACTAACTGAAATTCAAAAAGAGGTCAAGAAGCATCAACATAAAATATTTTTAACAATAACGGAAACATCGGCATTAAAATTTGCTTCACTAACATCTTGTGATGTCGAAATAACTTTTTCCTTCTATAAAAATATTTCAAATGATAAAAGACAAAATATTGATCAAAATATTAAAAAATATTTAATTTGTACTTGTGAAAATAATAGCACTTAATAAACATTGTAAAACAAAATAATAAACTGTAAATTTTAATAGATGTTTGAGCTTTTTTTATTGCCTTTTTGGCAGGTTTAATATGCCTTTTATGCCGCCTTTTTTTTGGTATTTTTCTTACCTTACTATCTGTTCTTTAGTTATAATAGTTATGTACATGTACTATAGTAAGTACGGGTAAGTTATGTACCCGAATTAAAGCGTTCGCAGCACAAGCTTTTCTAATTAATACTGTAGAAATGCGAGTGTTTTTCTCAAGTTTTACCATGCAGATGTATTTAATTAATCTTAAGGTTTTTAAGAAAATCGCCGTCTGCTGATTTCTTTCATAAAGATAAGTTGTAGAAATTTTTATTTTCCATCAGATGGTACAAACTGCAAGTTGGATTATCACCGTTTGTTTAACGCCTTTTTGGTATGATTTTTGAGGGCGTCTGCTTTTCAGCTTTCTTAATCCGTTATTTGGGATGGATTAGTTCCCGATTGTCTTATTTTTTTTATTTATATTAATTTTTTGCTATTCTTTGCTTCTTCTGCGATTCTAGACCATTCCGTTCTGTTATGGCAAAACTGAAAGTACGGTAGCATTTATAATCAAAAACAAAAAAAAAACGAACCAAATTTCAGCGTGGAATGACGCTGGCTGTTTATCGAAAAAAAAGTGGGGAGATTTTTCATCGAACAGATAAGCGTCTGCCGCTTATATGTCGTCGTCTGCTAATTTTTTTTTAAAGAAAAATTACAGAGATTTTTATTTTTGATCAGATGGTGCAAACTGCAAGTTGGAATGTCGCCGTTTGTAAGTACAGTAGTATTTATAATAAAAAACAAAACAAATATTTAAAATTTTAGCCTAAAATAAGGCCTCTTGTTATATACAAAAAACGGACTATTCAACAGACATCTCTTGAATTAACGTCGCCACTAAGAGACGGCAGACGCATTTACTAAGGTGGAAAATTTTGTTTAAAAGGATTAAACCTTTGGAATATTTCCTTTAATCATGATCACGCGAGTTCTCGGGTTATATCTAAAAATGTTTTCAACTGTTAACATGTAACATCACACAAATAATCGGTGCCAAATATGTAACATACAAATAAATGAATGCACCAGCCAGCTCACAAAAATATTTATTTAAAACACATTAAACACAAACTACATAAGAGCAATGAGCATTTTTATATTTAATTAATTAGAGTCGTGGGAATTCTTACGTTACTTAAGATTAATAATTTTCAATTTGATAAACAAAAATTTTATAAGTTGGACGCCACAATATTTTTTATATATGAATGGTTAAATATTGAAACCAAAAACGTAACTTAAAACTAATAATTACAGATATCTACATACGTGTTCTTGAAGGTTTAATTTTACCACTTGCGAATCGCGCAGCTTCTATTAAGGTGTGGTCATGACTCATTGAATGATGCAATATAATGCAATTTCCATAAATCGTATCTTTCACGAAGATTTGATTGATATCTTGCCTTTGAAATCAATAAAATTGATAATCGTAGATCGTAATTTCCATAATCGCAGACGTATAAAGATCGAAATCGTATTCATAAGACTTTCATACTCAAAAACATCGTATAAGAACGAAACCAAAAATCCGGAACAAAGAAAAAAAACCCTTCTAATTTACGGGTTTTTATTCTAATTTTCGTAAATACAACAAAATGCCAATGCTACGAACGAATGCGGTGCTACTAACAAATGCGGGCTACAACGAACGCCAGCTTAAATAATTTTCACCATTGGGGCAAAAATTCACAAACACAAATTAAATAAGTGGTAATTCCACTTTTTGCAGCACGCAAAAAAATGTCCGCTCACTACTTCATTTCTAAGCGTAAGATGGAGGATCACTTCGTACTTAAGAAGAAGGCTCATAACGCATGTGCCATGCGTGAAATGCTTGCGCAAAAGGATTTATATCAACATTGAATACAAAAATGTTAACGAAAATCAGACGTATTCAAACGAAAAAAATTTACACGTTACAAACAATATATTCTATAATTCTAGCTATGATTGCTTTAATCTTTTTTTGGAGATTTGGATCGCAAATCAATGCGTGACTGTTACTGTTTTAGTTATCAAGTTTTGAAATAATTTTTTATGAATCTAGGGACTATTAAGGAGTGAAAGAAATCAATTTTCTTCACGTTCTGATGAAGCTCCTTACAAAAGTGGCCAAAACGTTGGAAACTTCGGCACAACGTTTACACGGTCAAAAACTGGAAGACGTTCTTATTTTATATTTTAATTATAAAAGTCTTTAATTTTATTTAATATCTAACCATATTTTTTGGAATTTTTTTAGCGATCTACCCAATTACTTTTTATAATAACTTTTTGTCTTAATATTAAAAGGCTAATGATTAGCTTATTAACATTTTTAATGAAACACCCAATAAAACAATGTATTATTGTTAATAAAGCATTTTCTTTATTTCGCTAATGTATTTTTTAATATATATGATGTGCCTTTTATTTCAACTACGGAAAATTCACCGCCTACGCAATTCATCGCTCCATTTCACCGCCGGAAAATTCATCGCTCCGTCACATATTTATTTTTATTGTTGGAAGATAGCCTGTTAGCATTACCCAGGAGACACCACGTGGAGGTCGGTTTACTATAGTCTCTCTTTTTTATAGTTTTTTAATCTGAAGAGATTCTAAAATGTGTTTATGTTTAGAGAGTGGTGTTGTGAGCGATTCCACGAGGTAATCGAAAATATTCATATCTACATTGTGATATGTACCTACTACTCTTTGTAGCTGTTGAGCGCAGTCACGGTATTTTCTCTTAGGTCTTGAAGGTGCTTCTCTACTTAAATACTGCTCAAATAGTAGTTCGTTTAAGCTTTATTCTCGTTTAATGGCCGAGATGAATTTTCATATATTTGGATGGTGTGCTGAAACTTGTTGCTCAAATGCCATATTCCATCCTTCGACCGAATTGTTGGTTTTAGGCAATCCTTGCAAAACTGCTTCGTAACAATTCCACACGGCATGATCAAAGTGCGGTGGTCTTTGCTGTCGACGCCTATTCGGACGGCCTATCCACGTGTCGTCAAAATAATCGACGACGTTTTGCGCTTCGGGTGGAAATATATTATTGTCGCACATTTCTTCAAATACTTGAACAACGGAGTCGACCGGAACAAATGCCAAGGCAGAGAGAAAACGAAGCTTTAAAGCAAAATCAGCGTTCGTTTTGTAGCGTTGTTTTAAACCGTTGGTTTGAATATTTTTGAAAATACTTTGGCAGAAATGGAAAAAACAACCTTAATGTCTAATACGTAGAAATTCTGTTTTCACAGCGTTTATCCTTGTTTTCTCAAAGTCTGTTGTTATAGTAGCAGGTGATACAGATGGTTGCAACTCTTTAATTTTTGTAGAGAAAGTGGCCTACGTTATTTCGCTTTTGTTCGGTAGCAAAGCATAGACTAAAGGCAACGAAAGGTTGTTTTTAAAGTCATGACGGGTAAAAATTTGGTAGAATAAATGCGGAACGGTTTTGAACGTGTCGTCAGCGTACCAATTCTCACTCCGTGCCAAAAGTTGAAGATTACGCCTAGTGTCAAAAATTAACATTCTATTCTCGTCGCCGTATCCGAAGTCAAATAACAAAAATTCTTCTCCGTTTAAGGACATTCTGTAGTCTTCGGGAAATATAATTTCACTACGATGCCCCGGAATAGCAGCACCGTCATCTTTTCTTTGCCTAATATTTCTCACGGTTCGTTTGATGGTATCTACATTTGGCAATTTTGCAGCAGCCGCTTGGTTACACACAGAAGCAGACGATAAAAAAGAATGGCGGGTATCTCTTGTATTGGTCGAAGAATCGCGAATAACATCCAAAATCTTGGCAGCTTCAAGTTTAGCTGCATCACCGGCGTGATTATGTTCTTTCCAGCGTTTGACGATTTCATTTTCCACTGTTGCCACGCGAGCTGGACACTTCGTCTGCTGATATTTGTCACATATCCAATGTGTTTTTTCGTCAATCACAATTTTCTTTTGCTTTTTTCTGTTGAAATAAACTGGAGAGCCATTTTGGAACTAACATCTCACTTAAACCTGAGTATTCAAAAATACTAAGATAATTTGAACCGCGTGCTTAAGCAGTAACCACGAGATTCACAAGTCAAAAGTCGCAGTTGAAATGAAATGTAAGTTTAGACCATCCAACTTTTTAAACTATCATTTAATCACCTATGACTTGTTTATTTTTAACTTCACAAATTATAAGAATTCCATCCCCAAATACGCCGTTAACTACATACCAAAGGAACATTCTAAATTAGCAGTTAATGTACGTTCATCAGAGAACAAATAAAAAAGATAATGAAAATTTAAATAATATATAATTTCTTCGATTACCTACGTGAAATCTCTCACAACACCACGTTCTAAACATAAACACATTTCAGTATCTCTTCAGATTAGAAAACTAAAAAAAAGGGAGACTATAGTAAGCCGACCTCCACGTGGTGTCTCCTGGGTAACGCTAACAGGCTATCTTCAAATAATAAAAATAATTGTTACGGTGCGATGAATTTTCCGGTGGTGAATTGCTGGCGGTTAATTGTTGGGGCGATGAATTGCGTAGGCGGTGAATTGCAGGCGATGAACTGCTGGCGGTGAATTGCTGGCGGTGAATTTTCCTAAAACCCTTTTAGTTATTATTTTCTTATTTATTGTTATTACTCATCTAAAACAGTTTTAAAGGGAATTTTAACTGTGTAAATTGAGTAGCTTTACTAAATTTAACCCATTAACGCCCAGCGTCTTATTTATAAGACGGCAACGGACTGCAATAATAAGATTTTTTTTAATATTAAAAATTGTTTAAATTAAAAATTTTTTTTGACAGCATGTAGTTGAAACATTAATATTCTTTACTGTATTTTTTAAATTACAATATTTTAATTATAAAACAAAATTAAACTTTAATTATATCAATTATAAGCTTTGCTGAATTTTACATGAATATTTATTTATATAAATATCTCAAATAGCCGTTTTTTTGTACTTGTTAATTTTAATTTAAAAGGGTTTGTTTTGTTTTATAGTAAAGTTTTTATTTTAAAATTATTTCTCATTAGGAAATTATAATTGATTGAACATTGGTGTTCTATTTATAGGACAGTTTATGTTTCACCAGTAGATAAAGGTACATATATTAAAAAAAATCTTTTTAATGTTGAGGAAGCTATTTCTAACTCATATATATATAAGTATATATAAAAATAAAATCAAAATTGGAAAAAAATATAAGTTGAGTGTTAACGGGTTAAGTTAGTTAAGTAGTAATGAGAACAGAACCTTACAACTTAACCAAGCAACCGAAGCTTCTTACTCAGAGCAGTATAATCTTATAACATAAAGAAACTTGAGCAAATGCTGTAAATCCGAATGACTACGTAAGATTGCTTTTTCTTAATTCATTTATTTTATTTACATTTTATGTTTAGTTTTTAATTTCAACAAATTCAAAATTATAGGTAAACTCCTTTAAAATTTTTATTACAAAAGTTAGTTGCATTTTATTTAACCGGAATGTATGTTACCAATTATGAACGTTGTCGATTGAACCTGTTTTTGATCAAGTGCATTTAAAATTCTCTATAGTTTTACGTAGTTGAAAAAAGTTTTGTTATTTAAAGAGTATTGTTATCTTTGAATTTCGATCAATGTCAAATAAGTATCAAGAACGCGACAACCACTACACAAGCATGGAGTCATGAATCATTGACGTTCGTGACCATTGTTCTATAAGTAATAGACTTCTCGTGCGCTGACGGTAAATCTTCTAGTGCGGTTGTGTTATTTAATTCGCTCACGACACTTTCACATGCGATCGTTATTGTTCTATAGTATACAGACACAGGGGCAATACGGGGAGTGTTTGCTGAACTAAAAGAGAATAGAAAATATTCCTCGAATCACGCTATGGTTCAAACAAGTGCCAAGCATTTTCTCATTAGCACAAATAGAATATATCAGATGTCGTTAACAAGAGGTCCCTTCTGTTGGTTTTGATTTACAGATGATATAGTAAAATAATAATTATAATAAATTTAATAAGAGGTTATTAATAAGTTCATCTCTAAGTTAATAGTATACGAAAATTGGAAAATAACGTGCCGATCTGTCGATAATTACGCCAGAAATAAACCGTTAGTTAATTAATCGTGAAATAAAAATGAACAGATTGCTTACTTAGAAGGAAATGGTTTAATAGGTATAACGGTGCTAAAAATTTGCATATCCTTCTATATTCTAAACTTGTATTTATTTTATATCAGCATTAGTTGAACTAATATAGCTAATTAGTGATCATTTAGTAAAAGCATTTATTTTACAGTTCTTCCAAATAATTTTAAGAAACGTTTAATCTGAATGTAACTATATTTTTGTTTGTTTGAATATAACTTTTGTTACCATCCATCCATATTTATACATTTATAAATAATAATGATAATAATAATAATTTATATTATTTATTATTTTTATTTATTTGTTTATTTTTTTTCAAGTTTTTCATTTAAGATTTTATAAAGAAGTATTGGTTCTGAAGTACTCCATACCCATACAGTACCCATAAAATATCATACAATTTTAATACCTGCCGTTCAATTATACTTAAATTATTTTTTCTTTGATTTTGCATATAGTTTTTATTTTTTAAATTTTTGATATTTTTGCAAAGAAACAATCATTTTAATAATTCATTTGAAAGATAAGCATTTCTTACTTTTTTCTCTTGAGATATAAGATTTTGTTGAATTCCCGTAAGCCGGATTACTGTACCTGCTAAAGAACAATAGAGTCAAAAACGTAAAAATGTGATTGTTAGTTTTCCAGAAATTTTACGACCCGGTTGAAGTGGTACTATTTAGTATGTATTGTAGTTTTTATTGCAAATATCCTTGTAAAACCAGTAGATGACTAGCCTTCAAGTTAGAAGCATCGTTTCGAATATATGCATTTTAAGATAAACTTTTTTTTAATTTTTTGATAAGAGAAAACATTCAGTTAAAATAAGTTTTGAGAAGATTTCACTTTCATCCCGCACAAACAGATTTTGATCTGAAACTTGGCATACTTATTGTTGTGAGTAAGTACAATAAAATTACACAGTTTGATTATAGTCAAATAAACATCAAAACAGATAAATGAAAAAAACCAAATGTAAAACACCAATTAATCACAAAACCATGGTAAAAAGCTTTATAACTCAATAATACAAATTTATATTGCCTCCATATTACCTCATAATATGCGGTGCATGTTTTTACATCGAAAGATGTTTAACCTACAGTTTAATTGTATATAGTTTTCGATAAAAGTAAAAAATTGTATTTTATTTTATCCACGCAAAGTTCATAAACTCAGAAATTAGGTAGGCAGAGTTAAAGGTACAATAGTCATCTTACCTGACAACCATAATCCGCTTAGCGTTGTATTCAAACTAACTTAAACCAACTTAAAGTAAAAGTTTGAATGTAAACGCAGGTATATTATTTTATACTGAACGCAAATATCACACTATGCATAAATATATTTTTTAAGCGGTATTGCGTAGTTTGAAAAAAATCTAGAACTTCTGGAATAGGTCTACAGGAATTTAGAATGTGCAATCGCATCTATGTTATAAAAAAATAATATTGTAACTTATATTAATAATTTGATTATAGAAACCTCATAGTTATGCGACCTATAATACGAATACATATACTATACAATGACTATAACATTGAACAATTGAAGCTAATCAGGCATTGTGCAAATTTAAAATAACGCCCCAAATTTGTATTACGTTCATATGTGAGTACAGATACGGGTTAAGTTAGGTATTAGTATCCACTATTGGAAAATAATTTTAAAAAATATTTTCATAAATTTTCATTTTTATATTTTATTATATTTTACAAGTACAAAGCCATAAGCCATACAAGTATTTTTTCATTGAAGTACATAACATAATTATAAAATTATATAAAACAGAAATATATTCTAACAGTATTACAACTAAAAATTTTTGTATTTTAGTTTCAAATGTAATATATGATACAAAAGCACAACAAATAAAAAAAAACATTTAAAACATTAAAAATACTCGTTTATATATCACAAGACGAAACTGATCGACAAATAAAAACAAAACAATTTATTATTATCCAGGTATTAGGTATTGTTATTAATATTTTAGCTAAGTGAATTGAGCTTACCGTGCTTTAATTTTTGCAATTGTTTAATTAAATCTTCGGTGTCTAATTCTTTTAGCTTGTCCGTTTCTATTGAAATCATAGCAAGATTACTTAGTCGGTTTTGCCCCATGGTCGATCTTAAATAATTTTTTATTATTTTGAGTTTTGAAAAAGATCGTTCTGTGGTAGCAACAGAAACCGGTATTGTTAATAAAATACGAAGTATTATGCTCGTATTAGGAAAATAATCCACTAAGTTGTTAAATCTTAAAGTTTCTTCTGGAGACGTAATAACTTTTTCATCAAAATTTTGTAAATATTGCCGTTCTTTAAGTTCCACGGCAGTTATGTCTCGAGTTGCGAGTTTTGTCGTTTAATAAATTTTTAACTTTTTGACATAATTCTAATTGATTGTTTTCAGAATAATTTTTAAATTTATCAATATTTCATAAAAACGCGAAATTATTAGACCAAGAAGAAAGTAATTGGAATGTATCATCCACTGATGTTATAATTACACCTAGAGCATTAAAAAAACAATCAACTTTGAACTTTAAAGTTTTGTCGTGGATCGGTACATCGTCACATTGATAATCAAAATGTTTTTTTTTATTTTCCGCGGTCTTAGATTCTTTGTTCTTTGAATATAGGTTCTATGTCTAAGCTAGATGCTATTTCTTTAGCATCAATCAATAGTTCATTAAAACTTTTATCGAAGCAATAAGTTTTCAAAAAATGTTCAAATTATTTAAACGATTACAACACTGAGCAACATCAAACTTCGGTTTTTGAATAATTTTACTAACAATGTTAACTTTACTTAAAATATTATACCACAATATAAGAATGCAAATGAACTCAAAATTTTGCAATTTTTTGGCCAACGATGCAACCAAATTTTTTACGTTATTTTCAAAGTTTCCTTCGCTTATTTCAAACAGAGCATATGAACCTCCCAAGTTGATACCTTAAAGGAGTTATTGCTTCTATTCTACTAGACCATCGAGTATCCGATAAAGGTTTTAAAGTTAAATTTGTTACATTAGATAAATTAGATTTCAGAATTGACCAGCGTTTAGTAGAAGCTGAAAAAAATACAAACAGTCTTGAACTAAAGAAAAAAAATTTATGCTCAATTTGATCGTATTCGATTTTGCGGCATCATTGACGACTAAATTTAGGGTATGATTGCAACAAGGAACAAAGAAAGCTCGCCGATTGAAATCTAAAATTTTTTTTGTAGACCAATATGCCTACCACGCATATTTGCTCCATTGTCGTAACCTTGACCCTGCATATCGTTTTTCTCTAACGCCGACACAAGAAATTTTGTCAAGCCTTCGTCCGACATATCTATAGGACAAAATAGTAAAAAATGTTCTTCCATACTAACTCCCGTGCTCTTTAAATTAACAAATCTTATAAAAGCTAAAATTTGTTCTTGGTGACTAGAGTCAGGAGTGCAGTCTAATAATACGGAATAATATTTTGCCTTTTTAGTTAGTTCTAAAATTTTGGATTTGATATTTTCACCGATCAAGTTGATTGCTTCATTTTGTATTTTATCCCCGAGATAGTTTTTGTGATCTTTTATTTGAAAGCGTTTTGTATGTTCTGACATAATCCGGTAGAGTTTGGAAATCATTTCTATGCATTTTAAAAAGTTACCATTGTTTTTCTCAAACAACTTATTACTACTTTCACTGAAGCTAAATTTTGCTGACCTAAAAACTGAATCACATAGAAAATTACACAGCTTGCCAATATTTAGTTTCTCTGTTTATTACATTTTGAATTTCAGAATCAATTATTTCATTTTTATTAAAACGGTTAGAAAGATATAGCAATTTTAGAACATATTCGATATGTAACTTGCTCTTTTCATGAATGTTTAAATGTTCACTTAAATGCTGCCAGTCATTGTAACCAGATTCATCACTAAAGCGAACAGATTTCAAATCGCTATCACTAAAAATTTTGCAACAGAAGCAGTAAAGTGAATTTGTTGTTTCGGAATACGACAGTCATAAACGCTCAATTTTTTTTTGTTTGGAAAAATTCTAAAGTAACTATTGGAAAACTTACGCCCTGACTCTGAACTATCCTTCGGATAAATATCTTTTTTGTTTTGATAATGACCAAGGCCACGTTCTACTAATTCTTGAATATTATTAGGACGTAATTTCTTTGGTCATAGTGCAGCATTTTTCGAAAGTTGACTCATATATTGTGTTCTGGTAATTTTTGAAGGAGTTGATTTCTCATTATCAGCGGAACTTGAAGATGTTGATAGATTGCTTTCTAGAAGATCAGTTTCTTGTCTGCTGCTGATACTTGTTTCAAGTACAGGTTCAGAATATTGGGATTCAGCTGTATTATTGTTGTTATTAATATTTGGCGAAATAGACTGGGGGTTTGAAAAAAAATGCGTAATTTTGACATGGTTTTCCAGTTTTTCCTCTTTTTTCTTTTATTCAGCAAATTTTGGTATCCAGACAATTTCTTCTATTTTTCTGACATCCTGTATACTGTAAAGAAATTAATACGTAAGTTATCAAACTGACAAATTATTCATGAAAAATGGAAATGTTTCGACGTCTCAAACTCAAACTCGAAAGTATTTTCTCAACATTACTTATTTCAAATGATTTCAAAATTTATAAATGTTTTTAAATAGTAATATTAGTGCTTATCAATTATTTTGTTTCAATTTACTTTAATTAACAATGATGTTTATATAATTAAATATAAAAGGATTTTTGAGATGCAAGTCTTTGGCTTTTAATGTTTTAATAAATCTAAAATAAAAAATAAATTTTAGATGAAGTTACCTTAATTCACAACACAAAACACATCACTATAAAATTTGTAAAACTACAAAAAATTAAAGTTGCAAAAGCAGATATCTTTTACCTCCTGCAACTTTTTACTTCGCTAAGTTAATTATTGATCGGGCATCAGGCAACAAATGAAATCGCGACTGATGCAGCGCTTAAATATATAAAGTTTCGTACATTGCAAGCTCAGACAGAAAAAAAAACGCTTGTTCGCTCGTTGGCTTGTTACAAGCCAAATTTCAAGCTCAAATATGAATAAAGTCAGATTTGTTTGAGTTCACACAATTCATGTTATCATTTTACGTATTACGTATTCGATCGAATAAATGCTATTATTGCGTACTCACATTTAGAAAATATGTTATTTTCGAGAAGTAATTTGGTTCCCTCGTCTCAAATAGTAAAAACAAAAAAATAAAAAACAATGTATTAGCTAGCAATTCCTTACTGGTTTTTTTATCATTATAAATTTTGTTTGGACAATGTTGTTTGTTGCTTTATCTTTTTTTTACTTTTGAGTTTTGAGGCTTTTCGGCGCCTCGGCGCCATCGTACACCACATGACTTTGCCCTTATGTAGGGCGCGGGACTGAAGCTAATTGGCAATTTTGTGTAAGTAATCTAGAAAGAATAATTCAAAGTTACTTAGATATTGTATAGTTTTTTTTTTACTTTTGACACATATCTCGCGTTCTTAGACTTTGTGGTATTCTAGGATTTATTAGCTCTGGCAAAGCACAGTTTTGCCAAAATGAAATTAGTTTTCGTAGCATCACATTATCCCAAAAATATGTATCCCTTTTAATTTCAATGAATTCTAAGTCATCAGTATAAAATATTAAATATGCAGATTCTTTATCACAAAGCTGACCATGTATCTAATAAAAAATATTGATTGTTTTTTAATAAAAAGTTGATCGTTTATGTATTCAACACACAATGATTTTTTTCGCGGCTTCTCTCACACTTTTTGATTTGCACGAATACAAGCATTTCACTTCAATGACTTTATTATTATCAGCTATCTCATCAGGATTAGCACCGAGAAAGCAAAAGTTAGGACACACAAAAAAACCACAATCGTGTACTTTAACGTTTGATAAAGTCTCAAATTTCTTAATGGCAACTTTTTTATTTTCTATACCATACTGAATAGCTTTTGTATTCAAATTACTATTTCGGTAAAATAGCTCACATATCTCGACGTTATTTATATCTCTCATGATTATGGCTTTTTGAACTTCCAGTTCTTTGGGATTAAGATCTGGTTTAGCAGAATTTGTCCCATAATCCATATCTTCCTGCTGAACTATTTTAATTTTACGTTTTTTAATGTTTTTTGTATTTTTTTCCTTTCTTTCTTTTTATGGAAAATTTATTTAAATATTGTTTGTCCAGTTTAGTTTAAAACTTGTGAAGTAATACACCACAATTATAAGATAAGCAGACACCAAAACATCTAGTTTTATATAATTCTCTTTGAACTAGATTTAGCTATTAAGGCCATATACCTTTGTGCATGATTAGTGGTAACATTTTGACTTAATCGACCAGCTTTTCTTACAACATTGTCACATATTTTAATATCTCTTTAAAAATTTCGCTTAATTCTAATAGTGGAGTCATGTTATTTGTAGTGTCTTCTTTTTTAGAACACACGTCTAATCTACAATATTGATGATCTCTAAAAATATGTCGAACAAATTATTAATTTCTGGTGTACGTGCTATTATAGTTCTAATTAAACAACAAAAAGTAGAATTTTTTCCCCTATTGTGTAATGTTTAATCCTCGCGGTATTAAAAAAAAATTAATCTCTTAAGAGTTACAAGTACCCAAAATTAAGAATGAAACTGAAACTACTATATACAAAAACTTCTTTAAGAATTAAAACCGTACATTTGTGGAAACGTTTCTATAAAAGAATATTTATGTAATAGCGAAGGCTTCCACGGCCGGAATCTATACTAACATTAGAATGTCTTCCGGGTTTGGACCGTGTCATAGTTGCAACCGAAGCTGCCAACGTTTCGCCCACTTTCGTAAGGGGCTTCATCAGGGCGTGAGATAAATCGCAAAACTCAAACAAGCAATCGAAATCTAACTAAGAACTTCTTAAAAGTTAGGTTATCCACTTGTAAAACAAGCCATAACCTAAACTATGAAAAGGTAAGAAAGAAAACGATAACCTGAAAAAGCAAACGAAAATCTAACAAAGAACCACTACCGAGTTAGGTAATTAACTTGTGAACCAAACCAGATTCTAAACTAGGTAGAAGTGACTTAAGAAGAAATAGTCTCCGTATTTAAAGGAACAGTCAGTCATTACGGACAGATACCTTCATGCTTCGTCTCATCATCATCCTGCACAGAAACGTTCTGTCATTGAATCTTTGGTCCATCGTGCCTTTTCTATTTGTCAACCTGAGAATCTAGACTCAGAACTCCGTCATCTTACTAGAACCTTAGTGAACAATGGTTATGTCAAGCGAGATATTCATAGAGTTATTAATCGTCGTTTACATCCACGTACTCGATTACCTAAGGACATTTCTACTCCCGAATCCAACCCGAAATTGGCCTTTTTACCCTACATTCACAAGGTTACAGATCAAATAGGGAAACTCCTTTGTAAGAATGGTATTAAACCCATATTCAACTCGACAGGCAAAATCTCTCAGATTCTTCCTTCTCCCAAAGACAAATTTCCTACACTTTCATCTCAAGGTGTATACCAAATTCCCTGTTCTTGTGGTTTAGTCTACATTGGTGAAACCGGTCGTTCCGTCATTACTCGCATTTCAGAACATGATCGTTGTATAAGGAAAAGGTATACTTCCAAGTCTGCGGTCGCTGAACATCATTTTACTACAGGTCACAAGATAGATTTTGATAATGTTTCGTTGATTGCCAAATCTCCATTCTTTTTCAACAGGAAATTCCGAGAAAGCATAGAAATCATCAAACACCCCAATAACTTCAATCGCGATCATGGTTTCGAACTATCCCCTCTTTGGTTCCCGGTTATTAGTCATTTAACAAAAACACGCCCCCTAGCAACCGAAACCCAATCAGGGTCGAGCTTAATCATCCGTGACGATCCTGTTCCTTTAAATACGGAGACTATTTCTTCTTAAGTCACTTCTACCTAGTTTAGAATCTGGCTTGGTTCACAAGTTGATTACCTAACTCGGTAGTGGTTCTTTGTTAGATTTTCGTTTGCTTTTTCAGGTTATCGTTTTCTTTCTTACCTATCATAGTTTAGGTTATGGCTTGTTTTACAAGTGGATAACCTAACTTTTAAGAAGTTCTTAGTTAGATTTCGATTGCTTGTTTGAGTTTTGCGATTTATCTCACGCCCTGATGAAACCCCTTACGAAAGTGGGCGAAACGTTGGCAGCTTCGGTTGCAACTATGACACGGTCCAAACCCGGAAGACATTCTAATGTTAGTATAAAAGAATATTTATCAAGAAAAAGGTATAATAGTATATTCTGCAATAACGGTGAAATGAAAATTTGAGGTGAGTGAAAAATTTGAAGCGGAAGCGAATACGAGCGTGAGATACCACGAGTATTAAATTTTCATTTCAACAGAGCAACACACTGTATTTTCTCCACAACTAGAAGATATGGGCTGCCGCTGAACACAATAAACTAAAAGTTTTATAAATTTCAGGTATTACAATAAAATCATTTTTATTACATTTATGTTTATTTATAGTACAATTATTGGAATTAAAAAATGATGTAATAAAATTTCTTAAATTATAGGTTTAGTCAGATATAAATCAAGTAAAAACGTCAAAATTAAGACTACGCATTTATATTTGACGGTTTTGATCTAATTTTGTTTGACCAGTGAGCATTCTATCACTTGTTGAATGAAAATATATGTAAAATGGATAAGACGGAGGTATTTCAAAATAACTATTCTCTCACAAGAGTAAGAATGTTTACGTTTTGTATGAACGAGTGATTTCAAAAGATTGTATTCGGTTGTGGTCGTGAAGAAAGATAATTACATTAAGTATGTGTATATGTTTTAACACTCTATGTTGCTTAACAATCATGATTTATTTTATATTTTTTTTTAATTAAATGTAAATCTTATCGTATTCAATCTAAACGGTTTCTGTGTCTTACCTAATTTTACGTATGGCTTTGCACGATTTTTAATGTGTTGAATGTTCTTTTATGTTGCGACAAATTCAAATTGATATTTGTAATTTAAAAACTTAGTTTGGAAAATTTTTATCAGATAGTATTTGTCTTACTACTGTAGAAGTCTTGATAACGTTTATGTATCTTGTCATGTAGAGCGAGCTGTCATTTTAATACTTTAAACAGATGTTACGTAATGCATACAGCATACAAATTGTCTGTGTATACTGTTATTAGTAGAAAAGGTAACATCAAATCTTGCACAACAAATTATTTTATAGGAATCCGAAAAGAACCACATGCTTTTCTACGTAAGTATTATCATTTTTTGTTTAACTCTTTATTTGTAATGCTTTCATATAAGGCAAACATGTCAATTAAGACCAAGTTAACTTTTATAAATGTATAACTTTTTTTCTTAATTGTGTCTTAGTTTGACATCTGGTCAGTTGTATACAAGTTATATAACAAAATAATTAAACGTTTATTTCAATTATACTAATTGCAATTTTAACAGAATTTTGATTGTAAAAAAGTAAATAACGGTACAAGCTTTTTTTATATTATTTTAGTAGTTTAATACTAAACTTAAATGTAAGAAATAGTTTAAAAATTAAAATAGTTGTTGAAAATGAGTAAACTGAAATCAAAATTATCAAATTGATAAACTAAATGCTTTTTTTTAGAACTTATATAAAATCTTGAATGCTCTCGGCAGGCAGTGGAAATACCAACAAAATAACTTAATTATCATGAAATGACTTCAAACATTACTAAAACGAATCGATCCAAATATGTAAAGCAAAAATTACACAGTAACCTCTTAAAAAGTGAACTAAAAATGGTATTAAATAAATTCATAATACCAGGTGAGTCAATGATTAAATAAAATAAGTTTGTCCTTTATAGAGAAACTTTAATAATAAAATGTATATATTATATTATATTACTACGTGTGCTCATTTTTAAATTATTCTGGATTATGTAGAGTGTCCCAAAAAAGCAGGACAGCACAAGTTGGTATGTTTTATATGGAACATCCGTGTAATATTTGATTTTTGAATTTTTCATGTTATTCTTAGATTTTTTCAGTAAAAGTTTAATATATCTAAAGTTTATGGTTTTTGAAATAATTAGAATTTTATTGAAAAAATTACATATGCAAGTCTCAGCTCGTTATGTACAAAGCTGGGCAGTATTTCAAGTACATGCTTTTCAAATACAAATTTCAAATACATTTTTTACATGTATTTTGCATTTTATATTTTAAATACATATTCTTATAGAAAAAAAATAGTATTTTGTATATCATATTTCAAATAAATTTGTTTTCAAGTATTTTGAACACTGCTATCTTTACTTTTTTTCTTTGTTTCTAGTGTGTTTGCGATCAGTATCATTGTAGCAATCCGGATCTTATATGCAAAGCCATCTCATAGTATAAATTTACATGTAGGAAACTGTGAAGTTGTTAGTTAGGTAGTAAATATTACAACCGTAAATTTCAAAAAATGTATTTGAATTATAGGCGGCATAATATTTCTAACTGTACTACACAAGTGCAAAAATTTGTTTATATAATTGCAGAAACCATCTTAGAGACCAGTGGACAGCTGTTTCGTTCTATTTGGACTCCTCAGAACTGGAATACTTTAATGCAGTTTCCACAACTATATAAAACAAATTGCCATAGTTCACCTCTATGTGAAGAATGCTGTATAATTTGTTACGTTCTTTTGTTATCAAATTGTTTGCTTTTTTCTTTACTCGAAAATGGATTCATTTGTACTCTTGGTGTCTCCAAACAAAAAATTTTAACCGCACGTTAGAAGTAGCAGCCGTGTTTTTTCCTTTCTTTAGTAACAACGCCTATACACCGACATCATAATTAGTCGTAGTATTGTGGTTGTTACCAACAAGGCATGTTGAAAAAAAGAAGGTTGGTAACCATTTATTGTAGTGTTGTTTATCTTCTGAAACTTTTGTTGTTACCTTATCCTAGTTTTTTTATCAGTTTGCTTATTTTTGAGAATTGCAAGAAGTTCTTCTGTGATATGGGTATGACAGGTGTTTAGAATTGCTTGCTCTTTGACTAGCTTACGTTAAATCTGATATTACATCTTCTATCTCAAGTTATTAGTTTAGTATATATTTTCTCTAAAAATTCTGGTCGCTTTGTTACTATACAGAGGCGGATCTTTTGGTTTTCCTAGTACTTACTCTTAATATAGTTACCAGTATTAGAGTATAGTTAAAGTAAGAACTGTGTTCTAGACAGTATTCAACTAAGATTGTTTCTTCGTGGTGCTAAATTATAAAATGAATTTTAAAAAAGCGCTAAATACGATTGAAGACTAGGGTAGGAGACACCGTTTAAATCTACCCAAAGCTGTAATAGAACAAATGACATGACAGAAGTGGTAATACAGTATATTTATTTTATCACAGACAACGGTTTATGTTTGAAGAAAATACATAAGTAGATGTATCTAAACTTGATCAAACACTAGGACGTAGGTCTGTACAAAATACTAAATAAGCCTTCGACTAGGCATCACGTACAATAAAGTGACCTTATTGGCCTAATTTAACCTAAAATGTACGTACAGTCGTCCTTACAATCGACTGGCCACCAAAACACTAAGAATTAAAATAGAAAGTATAATACTTACAATTACTTTTCCTCAAAACATGTGACCAGCTAGCGGCATCTTTTCAGCATTTCTGAAAACTTAATTTAAATCTAACAAAGACGTACATACGATATTATCAC
The DNA here is from genome assembly GCA_035610365.1 of Aquatica leii. Taxonomy (NCBI): domain Eukaryota; kingdom Metazoa; phylum Arthropoda; class Insecta; order Coleoptera; family Lampyridae; genus Aquatica; species Aquatica leii. The sequence goes on along the minus strand of CM069433.1, from coordinate 45,291,335 downwards.
AAGTACAACCCTTTTAATTCATACGATCACTAAAAATAAACGAATGCGCAGTTTCCTTCAACTTAACTTTGTTATTTCGGTGTTTCATTCAATACGATAATAATTGCATCCAACCCCTTGAAGGTGTAAATAATGTTAGCTACAGTGACGTGACGTTATCATGGAAATTTTTCCAATTACATCTGCTTATTATCTCCGCAGACAAGGAACACGGGTAGAGGTATGGAAACCCGCTACAGACAGTTACGGAAAAATTAAATGAAGCCACAAACATATAAGAAACAAATGCTTACTCTAAATCGCATCGATATTCTATTCCATATGCACGGATGTGAATAATTAACAATGAAAGTCCGGTTGGGCGTACACAACGCTAGATGATGTCCGAGTTATTCAAACTTTACCGAAAGAATAAATCGTGTTTAAAATTTGACATTTTATCTCTACCGATGCGACGCAAAGTGTGCGTTCCAAGAATAAATCCTATACAGGGGACAAATATCATACTAAAGCACTTTTAACATAACAGTGTGTTCAAACTGTTGATATTGTTTGCATTGAGGTATTACTTGCTTAGCACGGGAAGCTTCAAAATGAACTTTTGTATTTTAAATTAAATCTATCTTGTAAATTTTCTTATTGCTGTCATTCGGTATTAAATCTATGAAGACATTGGTGGTTGTATTTTCGAGTTACATTGTTTTATATTTTAGAAGTTGGTTGCTTGGTGTCTTTTGTGTAGCAACTGATTTTTAATTTCTTTTATCTCTGTTGATAGATTAATAGTTTTAAGAACTATTTTACAATATATTTTATTTTTAGGTTTATAAGTTTGAAATTCCGTTTTTTTATTTAATATTGTTTTCATTATAGAGGTATAGGATCTAACTTGCTAGCGATTGTACTTTTTCTTGGTCATTGTATAACGTTTTTGGGAGATACTTTTTTGGCTATATATACGTATTATCTAATAGTTGAACTATAACTCTCATCATAAATATAATTAGTGGTTTTGTTTCGGTAGTTTTACTAGTTATTTATTTAAAAAGTTAAACATACACACTACTGAAAGTGACTTGGATTAGACCATACAACTACATAGGTTTCTATTAGCATATAGTTATTTAACAAACAAGGTTGTTAATTATAGCTAGCGAACGCGTTAATATTGTCGAGATTATTTGTCGCCGATTAACAAACGAGTTAGTTTTAAAGTTTTTTGGTTGATCGTACCTTAGTTAAAGTTGTAAAGTTATAAGGAAACTAAAGTATACGTAACCCGTTGTTATATCTAGTAGTCGCACAATATCGTTAAATCAGTGGTTGCCAACGATTTCATTGGTTGCTATACAAAATCGTACATTATTAGAAATTTATTTATTGGATCAAAATCGTTCATTAATAGGGGTCATTAACGATCATTATATGTTAATATATTTATTAACAATAGTAGTTTACGTAAAAAGAGTCGAAAGTAAGAAATAGCATAACAAACGTTAATGCGACGCGAGGCCGCACGGCCGAGCGTTGCGTGTGAGTGAGTTATGCTATGATTCTTTCGACGAGAGTAATGTACATTATTTTGTATCACTAATACTCGCAAAATACTTTTAGGACGTGTGATACACAGCATTTTTTGTGCTGACCTTTATAGTATAAATTAATTAAAAGCAGTTATTTAAGTATTGATTTTTAATAAAATTTAATAACATATGTTGATAAAACTGAAACCTGTAATGACGAAACATAATTGTTTTTGAAATTAATTTGACAATTACATAATATTATTGCAATTTCACTTATATGAAAATAAAACCATTGTTGTTTTTAGCAATTGTAAGATATAAGCAAATTTGTTATATTTGTTTAAAATTTTTTTTGTTAGCGCTACTCTAAGCAACAACACAGATAATGGTGTATGTTAATAAATTTGACACATTGACAGATGACGTTTAATTAATTAATGATTACTAGTACCAACTTTTAGTTATAAAATTCTACTACATTTTACCGGCCTAGGCCGGAAAAGTAAAATTTCCGGCCGATTATGATGCCTGTAAAGTACGTCAAAACGGACGGAAGCACAAAAATAACTATTTTGTGTTGCTTTTGATAAAATTACATTCTTTTTTGAAAAAATAAAAAAAAACAACAGAAATATAATATGTTGCTACTACATTTATTATTAAATCTGTCAGATTTGACATTAACTTTAACATCGTTTTTCTTCAATTTTAACTGAATTTCAAGATTTTTAAAATGATTTTTCCACCTGTCGCATACTCATTCTAATATATTAATTGACTTTGAACACTTACTTTTATGTGGATTTCTAGTTTTCATTTTGCCACCCTAGAGCTTTTTTCGTTCATTACGTAACTACACTAACGAACGAATATTGACGTTTGCAATGTTGGCAGCACAAAAAATAATTTACGTTCTTATTTATGTATATTAGCAAGGTCGTATTATTTACTAAAAAAAATGTTTGGTTCTATAGAAAGTCTAACCATCTAATTAATTCCAAAAAATGATCTCTCTGCCGAAGTAACACTTAGGAAAATAGTCAAAAACAAAACAATTAATTAATATAAATTTCGAAAGCTTTTTACAAGCAGCTTTTTTTATTTTAAGAACATTTAAGATTTTAATATGATTTAAAACAACGAAAAATGTATTTTTGTAATTGTTACAATTTAAATAAATACCCAAATTTTGATTATTAAGTTATACTTAAACGTTTGTACCTAATGGTTTGACTACAATCTAACTAAACAAATTACTGTTAGCGAAGACATCCTATAAAGGTGTCGTTAGCGCGCTATTTTCTCAGTACGCTGTTAATTAATTCCGTTGAAAGACATCGACCGTCGTTAAACTAAAGATTAAAAATTTATATAACAATAGAATAAAAAACTTAATACGTGCACCTTAGTCTTCATGTGCTTGAAAACGAATAAATGCCTTTCATAAAGCAAACCATTATTACTTGAATCATTATCCTCTTTGCTTAATTAAAAACGGATGCATTATTTGTAATCTACTAAAGAATTAATAATTTATTCATAAAGTTAATGTATGCTTTGTGGGATGCATAATAAATCCTTTAAACAGCAGCATGTTAATTTCCGATTCAAAAATTCTGATTACAATTTATGTATCAGAAAATTAAAGTTTGTTTAAACCTATATAATAAATAAAGAACGTTAAAGGTAACAAAAAAAGTTTATATAACGTTTTATTACTGATTCAAAAGAAGAAACGTCTTCTTCAGCAAAGGGTACATAATTGATTAAATATTAAATCGAGATTACAATTACAACATAAAAGGCTTCAAACGTCATAAGAAAATGAATGCTACTTTCCAAGCAAAACTAAAGTTCATTTTCAATTAGTTCCAGCACTAAATAACCAATTAAAAGCGTGCAAAATCAATAATCGTAGAATTAACTCACTCATTACTAGAGAAAATTAAGTTTTCAGTTCAGTGCAAGACGCAGCTGACGTTTATCAAATTACAGAACAATGAAAACTTAATCTTTAATGTTTCTAATTACTAATTACTTGCTAGCTTGTGGACATTCTTATATTTTAATTACAAGTTATTACCGTATTTAAATTTATAACTTGGCGTTTCCAGAATTTAAAAAAAGTTTTAAACTTTATTAAATCTTTAATGTCTCCGTTTTCGTACAGTACGAGCGCGGTAAGTTTCTTTTAAATAGAAAGTTAAAATGTACTCAATTTTGTTTTAATGTTAAGTGGTTTGCTAATGCATTTTTCAAACATTAAATAAAACTTGAACTTATAAAAATGTTGTCTTTTCGGTCATAATGGTATCTACTCTGTATTACAAATTTTAGATTTTTGTGGAGTAATTAGGAATACAAGTTTTAGGTTTAGGTTGAACAGTACGAAGATAGAGGTCAATGATGGATTCGAAAATGACAGAAATTACAACAACAATTATTATAGGGATACAAATATCACCATTTAGAGGTATTAAATTGTATCTACAAAAACAGTCGATAAGGTATTTGGTTTGTTCGGTTTTTTCTCTATGTACTAAAGAGGTGATATTTTCATAGTAAGCAAGTGTTATATTTCACAATGAGTTTATAGTTTGTTAGTTTTTTTTTGTTATTAAGACATTTATGTTATTTTTTTGTAAATTGCTATAGATGTGGAAACGTTGACAATCTGATTTTATACCCGCGTAATTTATTATTGATAGACCTGTAGCTTTATAAATCTATGTCTGTCAATGCATTTGTGGAAGTACATTTGAGTGCTCTCCCAGTGCTGAGAAGTCCCAAAAGGACAAAGCGGTCGTCCAGTGGTTCATTCTGGTGACATTTTTACCTTTGCATTAACATTGTTTACCTTACAGTGTTATACGTTCTGATTTTAGTCCCCGGTATATTCAAAATTACGCGGGTATAAAATCAGCTTGTCAACGTTTCCACTCTATAGCGATTTGCAAATTACTATTTCAACTTAGTAAACCTACACTATGAGATAGCTCTGCCATCATATTTCTTTTATTTTATTTATTTTGTTATATCTCTTACAAACCGCAAATATTCTTTTTTTAAACCGTACAAATCGTCTAGACGTATTCTCATCGTTTCAAATCGTAGCTTGTGGATGGAAATAAAAATTTCTGTTTTTAAAAAACTGTATTTTGTACTTTTGTAAGAGTGCAGGAATTTTTTTCCTAGCACGGTATATTGGTGTATGTTATATATGAAATTATATCAACAGCGGTTGTTTTCTTAAGATTTTGTACTTTCTTAACTATAATGAAATAAATGGATGAACAGTAAGAGGGTTTTTTGTATTCTCTTTATAATACAATATCAGATAGGTATAAATACCTACTATCATAGTAACCAAATAAAAAGAAGATCAACGCAAGAACATATTTATGTAAAACTCCGCTTCTTGTGCCGCGATTAGATTACAGTAGCGTACGATTATACGTTTCAGTTTCTTAATAAATAAAGATTTTTATTATTTATTAACATCAATACATCCTCTTGATCTCTTTCTCGTAAATACGCCACTGCTCTTGTATAATCTCTAACTAGATTATAAAAGACTAGCAAAATGTATAGAAACAACAAATGAATGTATTAACAAGGACTAAGAATAATAGCTATTCTAACTATCTATTTAAATAAAATCTAGATAACTATTAGTCATACTGCGTTAAAAATAAAACATTTTATTGATTATCGTTTAAGCTGATAAAAGTTAAATTTTTCAAATGCATTTTTAAAGCGGTTACTTTTAATTGTAACTTTTTTTTGCATTTATCAACGGGGATAATAACGACTTGCAAAAATGGACAAATTAATTATATTAGTAAATTCTAAAATTTGTGTTAATGTTAGAGTGTTTTGTATCGTCAAGAAGTTTTGATCAAAAATTAAAAAAACTTTAATTACTCTGTCATAGTATATGATTTGGAGTTGAGAATATGTTTTTCGGTAAGAACAGCAGAGCGTTTTAAGCGTAAGTTTTTCTTGTTTTTCATAACTTATTCTATAAGCAATTCAAAAGCCGCCATAGTGCGTACATACCTAGCAGTAATAGTGTTAATGCTATCTGTGTGTGTTTACTTTAAAGAGTACAGATCTTCTTGAATTATTTATTTAACCAGGTAAAAAAAATACATTTTTGTTTTGGCCAATTTTTAGGAGCTAGTAACCGTGGTCACTGCATTTTGCAAGAAATCTTACATTTTGGTCAGATTTTATTGTCTGATTATTTGTGCCAGAGAAAGTTCTAGGGTAGTTTCCCAAATAGCACGACAATATATTACCAATATGTATCCAATATAGTAGAATTATTGGCCCAGGATAGATAGTCCACATTGGCCTAATATAAAATGTGGACTTTTGGCAATATTGGTCTTATCTTAAATCTTATTTTGATTTTCAATATTGTATTATATTTAAAAATATATATCGAACCAATATAAAGCTGCAAGTATATAAGTTTCAAGAATACTACAAATTGTAATGAATCTAGTTTTATTAATTATATCATGTATTACTGCTATTATTCTATAACGTATATTCATAGAGATATGTGTTCTGTTAGTCTTGATATTCTACAATCAAAAATTGTTAATGTAATGATAGTCGCTGTAGGATACATACCTGGTACTTTTATTTTTTCTGCCTCTGTACCACCAACCACCAGCTGTTAGCAAAACCACTGTCGTATTTCAACTTCTGTGGCAGAATTGAAATAGAATCACGTTGCATCTAATGTTGAACAAGAGTTAAAACAACTATGTATCTATTCAATTACTGGTACCTATAACTACTTTGTACAATGATGTAGTTGAGAAGTACAATTTATGCTTCTTTCCTACTGATGAATATTCCAGACAAATGTATCTGCCCATTAATGTTTTCATTTTCATAAACAGCAACAGCTGAAAATCAACTTGAGTTTAAATTATTTTAAACCGGATGTAAACCAATCTAACTGTCCAATTGTACAAGAAATCGGTAAACAATTTCAAACACTTCAAAACTCAAGTAATTCATCTTATCTTTTTGTGTGTGATCAAAAATACAGCTACCTAAAACAGGATAACAAGTTAATCACTCGAGGAATGCAATAAATTGACTTACGTTTGCTTTGCGCAAATCGAATGTTTTGTTTCAGTTAAATGTAGAAATTTCTTTAAAAAATCAATATCAGCGTAAACAAGAACAATATCAACTAAACTTACCACAAATTTGCCAAAATGAAGTCTATTTTTGCTCACAAAAAACAAACACAACGCCGCAAATAAAGTGAGGTTATATTATAGATAATGTTCCAATGTATTGCTAAATACATTGCCACGTTTCTTTAATTTCACTTATTTTAATGTAATGTAGAAAACTGCAAGATAATCGTAGCTTTTAATTTGTTTAATACAGCAATAATTGTACACGGCTATAAAAACTTAAATATTGTAATTACAAACATTTGGCCAATATTGCAAAAAACAATATTGGCCAAAAACCTGTACTTCAATATTGGATAAATAATCATTTTTCAATGTAGAAAAAAGAAACTTTAAGCTAATATTGGATAAATATTTAAATACAATGTACAATAAATAAATATTGTGCCAATATAAAAACAAAATGTGACCAACATTCTGTGCTACCTGGGTTGTTTGTTTTGTAAAGTTTTTGATGCGAAAAGTTGATCGGTATACAATTTTTAGTGCGATCCACAAACGCCGGTTTTACCCTATCAAGAGAAGTTGTTGCTTCGTTACCGTTTATTGTTATGGTAATGGTTTTTGATGTCTTACGTATTACTTCATTATACGGCGACTGTCTCATTTCTAACAGACATGCGAGTAGGTGTTTAAATTTTTAAAGATGAATGCTTTTTTCTTTGTTGTGATATTTGGGTGTTACAGGTTTTACGAGCAGAAGAAAATATTGAGAAGTCACAAGAAGAAAATAAACGAACCTATAGTCTAAAAATATTGTCATTTAATGTTATGTATTATTCTCACACAGTTATATATTCTAGGTTTATAAGATTTTATTGTTGTAAATCTTGTGTTTAGTGATCGGGGACGATCTCTTAGTCAAGATGGCCGAATTGTAGTGTTAGTTAAAAAAAAATTAATTTTTGCCCCATACTGTACTTATGTATATTAAGAATAGATGTTGGCAGCAATGGTTGTGGGGTTTAGGGTTTTTTAGGAATAAGGATGGTGATGTTATGTTTTTTATCGTTTTTATGTAGAGACAGAAGGTATTTAATAAATTTAGTTGAAGTTGAAGTTTTATGTAAATAAACTCCTAACGTAGAAGCCCCTTACAATATAAAACAATTGCTTTTTATATCATTTATTAAACCACGTTTTTACTTCAGTCAGTTTTTTGAAGCTAGTGACCGTAGTGACCTGTCAGCAAGTTAGTTTCCTATATCCTTTTTTTTTAAATAACATAATTGTCAACATAATAGATTTTGTTAAGGTAAAGCTAGGATTTAAAAGGTACAAAATGAACTATCATATTTAATATATTGTTAGCGTAAATCAAGTCGTAAACTTTTTACTATACGTTACCAGAAAGGTAATTTTAAACAAACTAAGATTTTGCCAAAGTTCAATTTAAGACGTCATCAAAACATTCTCTAGAGACTTTAAACGGGCCGTGCATAAAATAATATTCACACTTTGTTATTTCTTGTACCGCACGATCCATTCTCGCGGGAAAATAAAACTTCTATAAATCTTCAGTAGCGTCTGAATCGTTTTCATTCTCTCGCTCTATACTTCGCCCCTGCATATTATAATAGAGAGCGCGATTCCCATTTACATAATAAGTGCGAAATATAATATTGTGTGCAAAATGGTATGAAGTAATAAAATTTCTAACAAGTTTTGCACAAAATAGATAATACGCTTACGTTGTTTTTCTCGCATACAGATTGGCGCTTGACTCTATTATGTAAATTTAAGGTCCGATTTAATCAAATTCATTTTTATATGTTTTTATTCTTTTTTAACAGACATACGCGCACCAATTTAGAAATATACTATACGTGAAATCAATTAATTAAATATATTAAGTTCTTTCTATTATTAAACTCATGTTAATAGATTTTATATTGTCTGTCTTGTAAAACTTTATAGCTATGAAATTTTAAAAAAATTTAACACCGCGGGGTTATAGCTACATCTAATTTTTTCTCATTCAGTTTGTTTTAAATTGAAAATTTGAATAGGGAAGATTAGATTAATGACACAAATATTATAATATATAATATATAAATACAGTATCTTTACGTTTTCATTTAGATAATCTCTGTGTGCATAGTAAAAAAATATTTATTTTATTGGTCAGTTTTGGTCAAAAACTAGTACTTTGATTGCGTGTTAAAACTAAGTAGCAAATATCTCTGATTATATAATTTTAATTGAAAAATATATACTAAACTTTCAAGTTCGTTTTTTTTTCGTAAAAATTTACATTTTCAATCTAGTCCCAGTAATTGTATCTGAACAACGTCGCAATGAAATAGGCGTTTGTCACTGAATACCTATATACCATATATATAGCTACTTTCTAACGCTTAAAAAAAATTAAATTTTTTTCGTCAAACCAGTAAATAGTTAAAAAATGCTTAAAACGAGTATTATTTTTTAATCAAAGCTTTAATTAAAACTAATAAATAAAGACTAGGTTTTGTGAAATTATACTAAAATTAACTTTTTTTAAATCTGAATAATCGAATTGATGGTTTAAGGTACTTACATCGAAAATAAAGACAAATCCAAAAGGATGTTATATCATTAAAAATTAACGTGTGATAATGATAAAGTATGTCAGCTGTGTGTTATCTTTTAGAAAATTGTTTTAAGTATTTGTTTAATTTAAGATTCTAGCGCTTCTATCTAGCTAACATCAGGTAAACTATAGTTTTAATGCTAAAAGTCGCAAGCGTTTAATATCGAACTGCTTATACTTTCTGTTTTTGTGCTTTTACAAGTTTTTCTTGCCAATTTTATATCCGTTTCTTAACCTATATGTACTTAAAAAAATAACATTAAGTAGATTTGTTAACTACGTAAAAACTTTTTTCTTTGAAAAAATTAATTCTATTTATTTGACAAAACTATTGGTTTTTTGAGATGATTGAGATCAGATATCACACACTTTTATTTCGAGTTTTAGTACCTATAATGAAATTATAAGTACAACTGCACGTTTAAACTTTTACAAATTTGTAAAAAGTATTGTTAAACAAACACAAAACGCGTTTTTTTACAGATTAGAATAAATTTAAGTCTAAAATGGTAAACGAATCTGTTACATACCAACAGTATAAGTACAAGGTAATAAAGTTTTTTTTTAGATATACAAAATTACGTTTGAATTAACTCAGTACTTTATACCGTACTTGAATATTTCAACAGTTGAATACGTTATTTATTTTTAATAAATTTTTAATCTACTTTTATACACAAAAAGTTTATCTGTACTTTTAGGTTGATTCCCTTTTGTTATTTTAAGCACTAATTTATTTAAATCTTTTTATCGTTTCTCGTCAAAATAATACCTAACCTTTTTGACTGAATTCAACGAATTTTTTTCTTTTGTGTTACATAGAAATTATAAGCATTTATAAACTGTTCTGTAGATATTTGAAATGTATGGTTTATGTTTAATCTTGTTTCCTTTATTTATTGTTAAATTCGTGTACAAAAACTTATATTATGATAATTATTCTCATAAAACAAAGGTGACGTTACAATTATAATACATACAAATACATGTATATTATTCGTTACCTTTATCGCTACTAAATGCAATCAGTTTTTACATGTCTTTAATATTTACCACATCATACAAAAGACAAGAATCAGTATCAAACGATTGACAAAATATTTCTGTTAATAAACGAACGTGGAGAATACAAAAATGAAAAACATTAAATATGTAGATTTACATGATTTACACATTTTAAGGCTGGTTTTGCACCAGGTAAAACTTGTAAACTTTTTTTTGAACTTAGGTATTAACAGTTTTGTTTACAGTATATTATGTATATAATTAAAAACAGAACGCCTAAACTCGATTTTTAGTTTTTTTATTAAATGTTATAAATTATTAACAGTTTGAAAAATCAAGCTTGATTATTTTATTAAGCCATTTATTCTAGAAATGTTTTAATTTGTTTAAAAAAAATATTAAAAAACGACCCTAAAAAATGGTTTAAAAGTTTTATTAGGAGTTTGGTTTTTAAATTACTGCAATGTCGCTATGATATGATATGAATGAGAACGTAGTATGTGGGAGTAAAAATTGTAGTGTATACACATAGATATTTATTTTTGGTCTCCATTGTAAGCTAGCTTCTTACCAAAGTAAAAATTGCTTTTATAAATGTATTCCAAAATTTCTAAAATTAGATTTGATACATTAGCATTGTATTGAAATTAAATAAATAAATAAAACTAAGATATATTAATAGTTTTTTTTCATCATCGAACATGGAAAAACTTACCTTACCATCAATTTTATGCGTAGAGGAAATTCAGCAAATACATTATTTCGTCATGATATCAAACGTAATATAAACAGTTCACTAAAAGAGACTAATTGTGTTTGTTGGCCTTGTTTTTCATACTATAGGTACATAATGTGGATGTATTGCTGTAGGTATGCTTAGATTTCAACGATTATGTACATTTATAATAGATTTATGTTTTGTGTATACATATATTATTTAATTGATACAAGAAAACTGTATTAGAATGTTGTTGCGCATATTAGAACTTACATTACTATCTAAGTAATATAAGAAAATGTATTGTAAACTTTATATCATCGTAATAAACTCTAGATCAGTGGTTCCCAAAATGGTCCCTTTAGACCCCCAGGGGTTCCCGGGATCGTTCAGAGGGTAAAATTGATTTTGGCGTCCCTGAACAACGTCAAGAGATCTGCACAAAGTTAATATTGAATTAAAAAATTGTGACATTTTTATTAATATGAAAGTTAAAATAAATAACGAATAAATTATTAGCGATTTTTACATCCTAAATAAAATATAAATATAGAGAAGTGCACAAAATACAAATAATAAGTCAGGCCTATCTATACAGGTTTTGTACAGGAACGTAACAGAGCCGATACCTGCACCAACTAGTCTATAATATGAACTATAAAAGAGTCGTGCATCTAATCAACAATTTAATTCTGTGTTATGCGTGAGAAGTGCATACAGCAAATTTTCTTAGTCTTTTAATTTAATTTTTTGTTACGCAGATAGCGTACTTTAGTTACGTTAGTATATTTGAATAAAATTGATATCTCTCTTTAATTTAAATTTATTTAAGCAAAGTTGTACTTTTGTTTAAGTTGATTAAAAAAATTATATATCACAGTTATCAGTACACTAATTCCTTAACATCTATTAAATTAATTGGTACACAATGATTATTTATACAATATGTGATGCGCACCGTGTTGCACAAACCAACTTTCGATATTATAGAAATAATTCCACTGAGTAATAATACTGTACGAGGAAAGATCGACAAAATGGCTCAGTGTGCAGAAAACTCTTTACGTGACTACCTAAAAACATCTGAATTCTCCATACAGCTTGATGAGTCAACAGAACCAGGAAACAAAGCTTTAATTTTAGCTTATGTCAGATTTGTAAAAGAAGAAAATTTTTTCCAAGAATTGTTATTTGTTAAATGTTTGGAAACTGATACCAAAGGTGTAATGCTATTTAGTAAATTAAAAAGATTTTTTGATGTAAAAGCTATACTCTTGACTAATATTATCTCCGTGGCTACTGACGGTGCTCCGGTAATGGCAGAACGACACCGAGGCTTTCTGGCATACTTAAAACATGTATTATCGGTACATTGTGTCATTTATCGACATCATTTGGTCGCAAAAAACTTTAGTGAACGTTTGCATGCATCACTACATTATGTGGTTAAAGCATTTAATAAAATTAAAAGGATTCTTTTAAACGACAGATTATTTAGTCTACTTTTCTGGAAAATGATGTTAATATATATAATTGTTTACCACTTTACGCAGTACGTTGGTTATCTAAAAGTGCATGTTTGGATCGCTTCTATTTGCTCTTTGATTCAGTGTTGGAATTCATAGAGAGAAAAAACAATGATTTGCGGCACAATTTAATTTAATCTCAAAAAAAGGTGACACATTAAATTTAATCAAAGCTAAAAGTGTAAATATCTGCGTTTGCTGCAAAACTTTTGCTTTAAAAAAAAAACTTGGGAAAAGGAGAATGTTCTCAGTTTTCAAATCATTCAAAATTGCAAAATAGAAATGAAGATTTGTTTAACGGCACTTTATTCGGAACTCAACCAAAGATTTAAAGACATTCTTCACTTGGATATTTCCGAGTAGGTGTCAAAACCTTTGGCAAGTAGTCAAACTAAGAGCACAAATACAGATGAATACATACTAATACAAGAGCAACTTATTGAATTATCCACAAGCTGATCCATAAGAAGCTGAAACCAATGTTTAAACAAGGATACGACAATTTCTGGTTACAGAACAGATCCTAATTTTATATCCAGCATTACGGGTTACGTGGATTTAGCGCCGTTTTGAGCCTCATCATAAAAAAAAACGACTAGAAATTAGTACTCGTGGAGATTTGCGGTTGCTTCATTCATTCACTGTCGATTCATTGAAATCATTAACACCGTCTCGCACATCAAATACAGTAAGTGTTTAATATATGGAGTCGGGATCTGTTAGTAGTGGCATTTTTCATTTAAACAGCGTCCCTAATTTCATTAGTGATCCGATCAACATCCGTTTAATTAAAAATTGTTTGTAAAATTTAATAATGTAATTAGTTCCAAAAAGTAGTTTAATTAAGCAATACGAGAAGTCAAAGCAATGCAAACGCGAATCTAACGTAGATGTTTCCAGAGCGAAGACTACCTGGAACGGAGTCGCCATCCACGTCGCCTCACCTAAAGACTTCCGTACTGCGACGCACGTGTTAGAAGAGGTACGCCAGAATTTCCTCTTGTACCAGCTCAAGGGAGACCAACCCTTGAAAGCCGTCATCAGATGGATGCAGTTATGCGACACATCGATTGACGACACCGCCACTTATCTTCGTCGCAAAGGTATGGGTGTTATTAAGATAACACGTATGATTTCAGGACGGTCCAAGCGACCAACGCCGTTCCTCCTGGTTCAGGTCATAAGAACTCCGCAGTCAAAGACGATCTTCGATATCACCGATATTGGAGTCGTCCAAGTCCGTGTCGAGACTCCGCACCCGTGAGGCAACATCGGGCAGTGCTACCGATGCTAGCGCTTCAAACAGTCCGCTAGAGGATGTCGAGGAAACCCACGATGCGTCAAGTGCCTGGAGTTCTACTTCAGTTACAAGTGCCCGAAGAAGCGAGAAGACGGTCCGGCCACGTGTTGCAACTGCAGGAACGAGCACCCCGCGAACTACAAGAGCTCACGCAAAACAGCAACAAGTAAGTAATTACCGCACTCATCCTTCAGCTCCTGCTTCAGCAGCCCCCTGAGCACCAGCTACGCTGATGAACTCAGTCGTCTCGTTTGCCCAGGTGACGAGACTGGTTGAGTCCACCGTTCCTGTGCCAACCACCACCGCCGGACAAACGAAGACGTAGAAGTTTGTCTACACCGAGATCACCAGAAAAGAGCACGTCCTCATCAGAAAGTTTCTCGTCCAACTCTGTTCCCGCAGCCAGTAATGGCAACACGACAAAGAAAACCGAACTCCCTCCTCATTGCGATTTGGAACGCTAATGATCTCCTTAATAAAAAACTTGAATTTCAGGAATTTCTCCACTGCCGCAATATCGACGTCGGTGGTTTTCGAAACCCATCTTCGGAACTGCGACAATCCAAGCATTCCCAATTATATGAAATACAATACCAACCGAACCACAGGTCGCGGAGGAGGTACGACCGCTTACGTCAAACTGTTTGTCTCCCACCACCACACCTCAACGTCCCAATTTCAAAATCTAGGAGCAACCCAAATCGTCATTAACACGGCAGTCAACGGAGACGTCGTTCTAGGCGCTGCTTAACTTCCACCCACCAAAGACGTCACACCAGAAGACCTTAACTCAAAACATCCAGACCGGTACAACAGAAAATCGAACCGCAATGGTCGATTCCTCCAAGATCTCGCCACCATCCGAAATTTCGTCGTAAACGGACCCTACGAATCCACCATCCATCCTCACAAAAGACTTCCCGACATCATCGACATAGCCATTTTCAATAACATCAGGCTACTGCACTATTTAACTACCGTTTCCGACCTTAGTTTCGACCACGAAGTCGTGTTTTTACAACTCGGTGATCACACAGAAATCGATAACCTTCAGTTCGAAATAAACATCACCATGTGGCCATCCTTCCAATTTGAGGCCAGTCAACTCATCACACAAGTCCCGGTCATTGATAACATCGCCCAATTTCAAACCGTGGTTGAAAGTTTTACAGACCATGTCAAAAGATGCATCTCAAAAGCCACAAGAACTATTATTAAAACTTAATCCGATCCGTTTCAACGTCCATTTTTTATTCGCGACCAGATCACCGAGAAAAACCGTTTAAAACGCAGATGGCAACGCAACCGTAACATAAACGACAAAATAGCTCTTAAAGCAGCTCAAAATGCCATTCGAACAACATCGTAATCTACTTTTCAATGACAAATTTTAGTCACTTAACTCACAAGACCACAGCATCTGGCAAATGACCAACATCCTTAAAAACCGGCCTCCCATGCCCTCCATTCACGGCCCTCAAGGTGTGGTATACACGGATCTAAACAAAACCGAAGCTTTCGCCGACACACTCGAAGTCCAATTTAGAGCAAACCATCCAGATGACGAAGACTTCCGTTGCACGAACGCCATCCACCGCAAAGTCAGAAGCATCCTGACAGCCAACCCAAACGAGCCCATCAGGCACACATCTCCCAAAGAAATCGAAACGGAAATCAAAACCGCGACAGCATTCTCAACAAAGCCCTCAACCTTCTCCCCAAAAAAGGTATAACCACCTTAACTGAAATTTTCAACGCTTTCCTAAGACTTCGACACTTTCCACATCAATGAAAAACGACGGACGTCACAGTAATTCCCAAACCCGGAAAGGACTACGTCATGCCACAAAACTACCGTCCAATTAGCTTACTTCCGTCGCTTGGTAAGCTATTGGAAAAATTAATCCTCACCCGATTACAGGAACTAGTCGACACCAACAAAATAATCCCCTAAGAACACTTCGGTTTTTGCAAAAAACACTCCACGGTCTACCAAACCCTCGGAGTCGTGGAGCAGATCATCGACGGCTTCAGCCACCGCAATGTCACCGGCGGCGTTTTCCTCAACTTTGAGAAGGCTTTCGTCAGGGTCTGGCATCGCGGTCTGCTCTATAAGATGCACCGCCTAAGCATCAACGTTTCCATGGTTGAACTCTTCGGCTCTTTTTTCAATAGACGCTCGTTTGCGATCAAACTTCGCACCGCCAAATGCACTACACGTCACATAGAAGCCGGCGTTCGTCAAGGAGCTCCTCTTCTATACAACATCTTCACCGCAGACGTTCCAAAAATCGACGGTCTTACGTACACCTTCTACGCCGACGATAACGCCGCTTTGGCAACATCCCGCTTATCCGCTTAAGCCGAGAAAAATCTTTAAATGCCTCTCACATCGCTAAAGAACCGAAGGAACATCAAACCCACAGGGACTACGACAGAGATGACATGCCTAGCTACAAACAGCCTAAGTATGTCATTCTAGAATAAGTTTAGAATGAAATGTTCAACCCAGCGGAAAACTTTGAAACCAAAGAGGTAACTCGAAGGTGGAAAACCGCTCCAACGGGGCTATTTAAGCAAACTCTGTTACCACTTACGATTAAGCTATATAAATTGTAAAAATCGTAATAGCAAAATAAACATGTATGAAAATGAAATGTACTTTAATAAAGTTACAAAAAGATTTAATACATAGTTATTTGTAATGTATATACATGCTTTACATACATTTTTTTTCTATAGTTGAATTTGTGGTGTAGTTGTAACACGTTTTCTTAAATAACCTGTTTGATTTTTTCGCCTGTTTTTTATGCTGTTTTAAGTCTTTACTTTGCTTAAATATCCTGTTTTTAAGTATTACAGTCTTATAACAAAGTTGTAATTGAATTTTAGAATCAACTTACATACCAAATCAAAACTTTTTTTTTGATTACACCACAATCTTACTTTTACTACCTGTTCGCAAATCAACAAAATTTTTTTTGTGGTTAACAAGCGTAGTAAAATATAATGTACGTACACGTTTTACGTACTTTTTTTTATCAGTTTTGGTTTCGAGATTCTATACTAAAACTTTATCAATTTTTATGTTTTCTAGAAAATTGAACTGTTAATTTAGTAACATTTGTTTTCAAACCAGCTGCAGGGACAGCCTTTTTGCAGGACTTGGCTTACATCTAATTTTACGCAAACCTATTGTTACGTATCTATTTATTAAAAACTAATTTATTTATAACGATTAAAACTACGTTTACTTATTATAGAAATATGTACACTTTTAAAATTAACCGAACTAATAAAATCTAATAATAAAAACACTTACACTATAATTTATGTATAACCGTTGTATAACACGATAACTAACACGAGATAAGATAAGGTCCTCGGATTTCACACTTGTTTACACTAATAATCATATACACACGCGTGCTAACGATACGTATTTATTTCAACTTGATTATCTTCTTAATACAGCTGCATTCGCGTTTCGACAATAACTGACCTACGATTTCTTTCTTACGTATTTATAGACATCGGCGAAACCTTCTCGAGCGTTCCTTCCTTTTCGCTATATCTTCTAGAAGCTAGATAACAGTTTCTAGAAGGCTCTTGCATTTGCAAGTAATTTCTCGGACGTTTCACTATTATAAAAACCTTTAAACTGGAGGAGAAAATCATAAGAACTGCAGACGTTAAAAAAACTGATTTTCTTTTTTCGCTCCAATTAGCCACACCAACTATCAGAAAATCAGAAAACGTAAACAAATCATCACATATTTAAGCTTATTTATTAAGAAATACTTAATGGGATTGGAAGATATAACACTACTGATCAATACCTTAATTTAAACTATTTGATATTAGTACCAAAAAAATAAAGACGTTTAGCGTCAATAAAGTTGTTTTAAAAACACCTGTTTATCATTAATTTATAGACTACTAACATAGTGTGTGCATTATTATAGTTATTTTAAAAAATCAAAATAAGAAAATATTTATAAACGCACTTAATAAATTAACTAATTAAAACTATGAGATTTAAGGTTTAAAAAATCTACAATTATTGTTATATTATAAAAAAATTAGTACAAGGAGCACTTCCGCTATACCAATAACATTTTTTAATATAGTAAATTTTTGTGAGTAATTTAATTACAGGGCTAGTTGCTAACTTTCTTTCATACAATTTTGTCACAATCAATACGTCATGTGCAGAAAGAATAAGACATGTATATTCTATAGCTTTGTTTGATTTAATGATTATTTGTAACATAAATTTAGGAAATGGACGTTCTTATCAAATTTCTATAGAGCGCAATAATCTGAGTTAGTATTAGTTTATGAAGTCAACCCAAATTCTAATTCTAGTTCTATTACATTGGTACAGTAAATGGGAATTTGAGATTATTGTACAAATCAACGTGCAAAATTACGTCACCACAAATTCTCTCTGAATCAACATAGTATGGATAACAATAGTATCAGTTTTATACGTGAAGGGAGATATTAATAGCCTCAAACG
This sequence comes from Aquatica leii, assembly GCA_035610365.1. Lineage (NCBI taxonomy): Eukaryota > Metazoa > Arthropoda > Insecta > Coleoptera > Lampyridae > Aquatica > Aquatica leii. Next base: position 45,272,941 of record CM069433.1, on the reverse strand, counting down.
TGAATCACACCCTTCATATCTGCAATACTCATTATAACTCTTAATGAACAATATGTTGAGCACACCATATCTTGCTCTCCTATAAACTGCTGAAACCATAATAAACTCACCCCAATATCTCTAACCCCACACAGAAACACTCATCAAGGTTTAACTGTATGGTTTTCATTTTACGTAGTAACATTTGGACGTTGCCAACTTTACCTTTTAACGCAAACTAAAAACAAATTTATTTGTCACAATTAGAGCATTGAGTAATTTAAAATTCCAATTCTTTGAAACATATAAATGCTATCAAACGTTTTTAATTTGGCATTTTTTGACGTCTACGTCTTCTTTAAGATATTTATTAAACGTTTGTTAACACTTTTACTGATATTGTAAATTTAACAAAATTAGTTGGACTATTTCCAAATTATTAAGTTTGGTGCCAAATATGCATCAAAAGTAACGATCGCTAATTAAAATAATTTATAAAGTTGAATAAGATCTAAGAAACGAATAATCGCGTGAATATATTTTAATATTTTTTCTAGAAATTTGTTTGATTTGATTATCAATATCACTAAATGTTTCAATAGCTAATTAAAAAAATGTTTAATTCGTAGTCTTATAATAAATAAGACGTTTTAGACATTTTCGATTTAACGTTATGTATTATTATAAGCTACTGTGATTTTTGTAATGTTTCTTATTAGTTCATGTAATACAAAATACAAACAATAAAATAAAAGATTAACTTAAACTAAAATTATTGATAGAACAATTCGCCTCCTGGTAATAAACTTCTGATTGTTACGATCAAATGAATGATTCCTTCTTATAGGGGGAAGAAAAAGGAGCTCTTAAACTAAAAGAAAATCAATTTCTTACGTTAATTTGTTATTTATTAGTGACATAATTATTCATGTTTATTTCTTACAATAAAGAAACGGGCCTGATGAAGTGTTAATCGCAAACACAAAACGTCGCAATTAACTGAATTAGTTCTTTTTCTTCCTCTTATAAGAAGGGATCATTAATTTGATCGTAACAAATCGAACTAAAACTATTATCAGTGTAGTTTTAAAAGCACCTCATAAATAAATGTCTAAACTATGATAATTAAAAACAAAAAATATTTGTAAAAAAGAAAAAGTAAAAGATAATATTCATAAAAAAATATTTAAGATTAAATGATAAACAAAAATCATAAATTGAAAGTAAAACGTTAGATAAAATTGAATTAATTTTAAAGCAAGAAAAATTTAAATAGATTAAGTTAGATTTTGGTATATAAGACATCTGAGATATTTATAACATATCTTAAAATCTAAATATCTAATCTAAAATATCTCATTAGTTTACGCATTTTCGAACTGTCTACTTTTATAATATTACATTTTTACGTTTTTAATATAGTAATAGTGACGGAGTTGATTAATTACTAAACTACTATGTACACTTGGATGAAAAAAATTAGACAGGGAGATTGCCCGATACTAATTTACACTGTTTAGTACATCGCCTTTAAGTTTGTATTCATTCGGCGTGTTATATTACGTTTTTATACCTGCTGAAGTGTATATTGTTCTCGCTAAGTAGTTATTATTTCCTGTTTTTGCTTACTTCAAAAGTAACGTTGAAAAAAATATATTATTCATTGGAAAGGTTTAATTTTTTCATTTATTTTAGAAAACGAATTCGAATTACCGCGTTTTATTATACAATAATATTATAAATTATTTTAGTTAGAATTGTGTATATTAAGAAAATATGAAATGGAAATGTAAATATTTAAATCACCAAACACCTTACAATAAAACAATAACATTTCAGCAATAAAATATTGGAATGCATTATTAATAAATAAAATCTACAAATTCTTTATAAACGTTGTAAATAAAAAAGTTTTGAAGCATAAAAGTATTAGCCGTTATCTATAAAATGATAACCATTTATAAATTTTTTTTATTCTCACTTTTGTATTAGGTATATACCTAATATTTTAATAACAATTTTCTATGATCAATGTCCTTAGAATTAACAAAAAACGTACTTAAACCTTTAAATACTTTTTAAAATTATAAATGCGATTTACAATCAAACTTTGTTATACACGCGGATATAATATTTAAATAGACATATATAACAACCAATAAACAATTGAGATATTAAGAAAAAACATTTTTTTTGCATTGAAAAGTAAAAGCACTTTATAATTTTATTTTTCATTTTGTTATAACTTATTCACAATGCCTAAGATACATAAACATATACATAACAACCAGTGCATAATGAGTCGGCGTTGTGGATTCATCACGCCCTCAAAACCGATATTTTCTGTGCCCAAAATTATTAGTTTTTGGGATATTTTTACTTTTCTATGCTATGTATTAATCAGCTATCTACAGTTTTACTAATTTTAAGTTGATCGTGATTTGTTTGGTATAAAATGACAGTGTTTTGAAACCAATTTTGTATTTTCTTATTTATGTCATTCCTTTGTCCACCTCTTCCAATCCATCTTTTAGAACACTGATTATCAAGTTCACCATGAACTAGTGCGGTGCACCGTCATGTAAGAACCGCATTTATTGACGTATAGAAAGTGAAACCTCTTCCAATAATACAGATAACTGATTCACCAAAAAATTTAAATACATCTCATCATTTACATGTTGTTCAAAAAAATAATTCCTTACTACATAGCTACCATCAATACCTACCCTAACATTTAACGACCATTTACTTTGACAATGTGTAATTATATGATATGGATTAGTTGTAGAATAATAGTGAAAATTATGTCTGTCAACACAGCACTTTTTATAAAACGTAGCTTCATTTCCAAATAATACATAGTCAAAAAAATCTCTGTCAGTTGCATTTGTTGTTTATAAAGAATTTTTTACATAGATACAAATACTGTTTACACTTGTATGTGGGGTTTCTGTGACTGTCAACGCCACATTCGTTTTGTTTTCTTCTGTCACTGATAGATTTTGTTCGTTCATAATTTTTATAGCTAATTGAACTAGTGCGGTTAAACCGATCCATTAGTTTTTCAAAGCTTACTGTTGTAGGATGTTGCCTCTTAAGAAACCGTTCGTGATAAACTTTGCTGATAATAATGGGTCTTTATTGCATTCTCCTAATATCCAGATCATATCTACCACTTCAACACGAGCAAAATTTATCTTTCGCCTAGTTTAGAGTGTTTAAAATAATAACAGCTGTACCGCACTACCGAATTGACAAATAATAATAGCAAACTGTCAGTTTTTGACCAATGAAACATAGCTAACTAACAATTGGTGAACGGTTAGATACCTAATTAACGCTTTGCAAAAAAATTAAAATATTTCAAAAACTAATAACTTTGAGTATAAAAAAAACTTAATATAAATAAAAGTATAATAATATTACATTCTGATAACGATGTAAAACACAAACTGAGCCATATAAAAACATTGAGAAAATAATATATTTGCGTTTTGACTTATCCTGTAATCGATATAATAAAGAATAGCAAAAGTAATTCTTTCTATAAACAATTAAAAAGGGTTGACTGCAGTATATCATTGTTTTTGTACTTTCTTTAAATTATACAGGGCGTTAAACTTCCGATTTTTTTAGAAAATTGGTTACAACTTTTTAAATAACCTGTATAACACATTACAACTTTATATTGTTGTAATAGCAAAACAAAGCAAATTTCAATTTTGAAGTAACGCCCAAAGTGTTTTGTTAAATAAAATATAATTTTGATATGACATGGCGTTATAAAACATTCAGTAACAAAAATTTTAAAATGTGAAACTTAAGGTTGGCTATAATATTTCCAATTTTTATTTTGATACCTCAAAAGACTTTAAAGATACTGGACTTTACCGTACTAATGAATCACCCTGTATAAAATGAAAAACTAAATTTTGTATGGACACTCGCGCTACTGAATTATTTGATCGAGCAATATACTTTGCTCTTCGAGCGTAATTCTCTACATATCGTCCTTGGTGCATACATAACTAATACGATAGTTTGTTGGATTTTTTTTTATCATAATTACAATACGTATATGCTTACCACACTATCAATTTATAGCAAATGTTTAGTGTATTAAACGCGAAGAAAGGAAAACGTATTTATGTCCTACTTAAACTACTCAATATTTAATTAGTCTTTCTGTGCAACTGTATTTGTTTAAAATGCCTCGTATGACCGTTGATATACGTTATCGTGCAATAGGACTTTTGGAACGTGGGTTAAGTTTTAGAGAAACTGTACGTAAATTGCAAGTTTCAAAGTCGGCCGTAAATCGTTTAAAAGTAAAGTGGCAAAATTATATTCTGTAAATAGAAATGAAGGAAATGGTAGAAAAAAGTGTTCACGGTTCAATAAGACAGCACTTTTATAGATTATATGGAACGGCATTTATTTTCTACTATACAAAATGCGGTTAAAGAAACTAGATTTTAGAGATACACAGCTATAAATCGGTTACTTCTAAATGATATCGAATCTGTACAAAAACCAATTCTTACGAATGAAGATCGGAGAATTTGCTCGACGCTATGTTAAAGAGCCATCAAAATTTTGATATAAAATTATGTTTTTAGACGAGAAGGTAAATACTTATTATCAATAAAAAGTTTTTCAAATAACTAAATTAACTTGGTAAGTTTTCCAAAATTATGATGATGCCTCTCTAACGGTATACCGACCTCGAAATGGTAGAAATGAAACGCAATACCTGCCAACTATTACTAAAAGTGGAAGTTATCATTTGAAAATAGATAGGTTACCGATGTACAACACCGTTTTGTGTTTTACCATAACTTCCAAAGAGTATTGAACGTTATTAAACACATCTGGGTTACAAAAAAAATTGTCTATAAATACTGATGACGGTGGTTTAAGACTCTTTTTGCAAGAAACGGTTAGAAATCATTTTGGATATAACTATTATTAAATTATTATTATATTTAGTTTTTTGTAATTTTTTATTGTTATTGTATAAATAACAAACAATACTTTTATTGTTTGAAATTAATGATTTCTTGCTTTATGACGTTTGTAAAAGATTTGTGGATTTTATTTATAAATAATGTACATATTTCAATACTTTAGAAGTAAACTTTGGTTACTGAACTGTTATTGTGTTATTGTAAGGTGTTTAACAATTTGAACAGTTGCGCTTGTAATTCCTGTTTTCTTAATATACGGAATTGTAATTTAAAAAAATTATAATATTATTGCATAATAAAAAGCGATAAATCGAATTCGGTTTCTAAAATAAATTTAAAAAACTTTGCCATTGCATATAATTTTGCAGTGTTAGTTTTGAAATAAGCAAGAAAAGCAATAAATAACAGTAGATACTTTGGCAAGTATAGAAATAAAATACAATAACACAAATAGTTTTTCTTCTTTATTATAAAATTATTTTCAATTTGCTCGTTAAAAAATAATACGAAAAACAAGCTAGACCGAGAAAATATTTCTAATTTCTAAATGTTTAAAAAATTCCAAACTTTATTTGTTTGTATTAATTATTTTAGTAATTTTCAATAAAGTTAACTACATCGTTCTGCAACTGATTGTTAACGATAATAGTAAACAAAATTTGTGTTAGTTTTTCAATTTAAATTAATTAATTGGATGTCAACAATTTTACGAGTTACTGATTACTTAGCAGTTTTCATTCTGTCAATTTATGGGTTATGACGAGTAATTACTAATTAAATTATAGGTGATATAGGGTAATAAAATGTTGTTGAAATGATAATGTAATTTGCTTAATTCAGGGTCGTTAAGATTTTATGCTAATAAGTGTGACGTTGACAGTACTTTGTATACAAATTCAAAATATTGTATACTTAAGTAAGGTCGTATATTAAATTAATATTTAGTTAATTATAGATATTATTTTTTAAAAGATTCTTTAACTTATAGAAGCACTGCTATCTGTTAAACGAGTGTTTTGTTTCTGCATATAATAAATATTATTGGTTTTTTAGTAGAATTCAAAAACGTTACTTATGAGTAGGCACAACATCACATAAAATTTTAAAGTTAATTTTCATAATACTAAAAGTAAAATACGACGCAATAAACATCGTAAATAAAACAGTAAGATGTTTAAAATTTTTGTAGTGACACATTAAAAAATTCTTCTCCTCTGGTAATTTTCTTACCGATGTTTTCACCATTAATAATATTTGAATTTCTAATATTCAGTATAATTTAAAAATTTCCATCTGTTCAGTTCTACACATATATCTTTATAAGTTTTAATTATTTTTTTGAATTTAAATTATTTTGCATTATTAAAAATAATCTAGGCAACACAGAATGGATTAAACATTTGAGAACTCAAAAAAAATCTCTTATCAAGTAACTTTCGCCATTCAATAAATGATTTTATCTGTTGAAGAAAATTGTCAGTTAAATCGAAAAGATAAGTTTATTTTACTAAAACATTTCTTTAAAAGTTTAATTACAAATAAATGTAAGTAGAAAATTTTTGCTGGCGATAGAACTAATATAATATCAAATTGCATTGGATTGTAATTAAACCTCGAAATAGATACCCAAAAACAAGATAAATGAAAATGATGAAAACAATATATCGATTTTGTTTAAAAAGCAAAAATAAAAAAATCAATACCTTTCAATTAAGAATAATTTAAAAATAAATTCCCATTTGTCAAGTTGCTAAGACAAATATAACAAACTCTTCTCGTAAGATGTATTAATATCCTTATAAAAAGCTAAACCTTCTCCGAGCAAAACTAATTTAGAACAAGCTCGAAATCAAATTAATCCGCTGAGGCTTAAGCGGGTGACAGGTCGTAATGTTCTCTTTCCGTGCACCGTAACCGAAGCGAAACTCGTACACGTGGAATCGCGCCCTCGGATTCTGATTACAACATTAACTACCCCTGGGACTCCCACCGCACACTTCTCTGCAGCAATCTTCCTCTCTCGCTCGTCCTATATTTTACTCTTGTAAATTACTCACGTCACTTACATTTGCATTGATTTCATACCACTTTTTTAGAAAATCTCGTTAAATTTTTCAAACGTATTTGAAATAATCAAATAAATTTTAAAAGAATAATTAAAAAAAGTTTTTCAGGGTTTTTGAATAAGTTCGTTTCAAACGCTTACTTAACTAAAATTAACTACCGTTCTCTCTTCTACTTTGTACTTCTCTGTATTCCTGGTAGAGATAATTCAACAAGTACGCCCTTACCAGCTCGCTTTGCCGCCACTGGCAGAGTAATTAACACCCTAATTAGTTCAATTAACACTTGGAGCTAGCGGTATTCCGCCAAGAGCGCAACCAGCCTCTTCCAAACATGAAATGTTTAAACTAGAACCTGCTTTTAGAATTTAATGTCTCGCGCTTTCGCTTAATTATTTATTTTAGAAATTTGTCACTAAATGTAAAAAGGTAGTTATGTAACATGTTAATAAATTAAGATCTCTATGACCATTATTTAATTGTGTGTAATATACGTTAATACAAATACAAAGCAAAATGTTGTTAACAAGCATTAATGCATTTTAATTTACAATAATACTTAATTGACAAGGGAATTACAAATATATTTACACCTTAATATAAGTGTTGTTCGCTTTTATTGAATAATAAATACTTATTTTGTTTTAATTTATAACTGCTAAAATATTGTTATAAGATTTTTAAAAAAATGTTATTTTGATTTAATTTTGTATAATTAGAAAATTAAGCTAAAGTGTTTGTTTATAAAAAATACGATTTATTTTATATTTATTTGGCGTATGACTTTACATGCAGCATTTAAACTATAAAGCAACAGTTTAATGAGGACTATAATCTTTTAATCTAATTGTTATAAGCACTGTATGTTGATTTTAATACAAAAGAAAAGCATGAAGCTGTCAAAACCTTTTACATACAGTCTTGGGAAATAATTACCAAAATCGTTTTACTAATTTTTGGGCACCGACTCAAAACTTTTTTTACTATAGTAGCATACTTACAAACTTGAAGATTATTCATTAACGTAAAGTTGTCGTGTGTAGTGTAAGGGTCACTATTTATCTTTAACAATACTGTCAAACTGGGGTTCTTGTTTAGTAAACTGAGGCAATAATCTAGTGTCACTGAACTCATCACAATTAACGACAAGTCCAGAAGCGGCGTAAAGCGTGGGTGGCATAGGCCACCGCTTACGGCCTGGTGGTTCGAATGGTCTCGCGCATCGAAGAATTAGTTTAAAGTTTGCAGGACAACGCTAAATAAGAATATCGAAAAAAACTGTTTACATTCAGAACTTTTGAAGTTTTGTCTGTGTGACAACAGTAGTGGAACTTATTTGAATACGGTAAGAAGCAATGGCACACAGTTATTTATTATATTATTTGTTATATTTCTTCAATTTTTTGTGCTATAACTTTCTTTTACAATCTTTTTTATTACACATATATAATGAAAGAAGAATATTATAATAGTTCAATTGTTATTTATTTAAGAAATTATGATTGTTATTCATACGTTATTGTGGACATGTTTCTTAGGTAGTTAAGCAAAGCAGACGTATTTGTTCGCATTTAAACAAAGATGGAAGTACAAATGTTAATTAATTTGGTTACAGATAGATTATACGAAACTTCTCATCTTAAGATGTCAGACCCCAAGAAAGATAAACTGATATGAAAAAAATGGAATCTGGTTCAGCAAAATGAAAAAGAAAAACCGAACGAACTGTATTAAACTAGGTTTCAAGCGCAAGTATAATTATGCTTCTCAATAAAACTGCATCGGATAGTACAGAATCATCTAAATCGATTGCTTTGACTTTTAAAGACTCGACCGAGACTCCGACTTAGGAAGTATTTCAGAGGCAGTGAATACCGTTATCGAACGACAGTTGGAATATGAAATAGAAACAAACTCTAGCATCTAACACTTAAATTCCCATGTTGCCGTTGAGCACTATAATTCAAAATGATGAACAGATTGAGATAGATCCTTTGTCAGTTAGTAGCAATACCAGTAATGTAGCTAAATTTGATAATTGGATATGCAGCGACATGGCACAGCTCAAAGCGGTCCCATACAACAGTTAAATAATGGTGATAAAGATTATCTTAAAGGTGATGATAATAGACACTTTTTGGTTTTTATTAAAAAAATTTACATATATCGCAAATCTTGCAATTATCGGAAGGTGTTGAAAACAAACACAATGTTACCTATGTAATATAATAAACAAGCTTTATTACAATTTTCAAAAATATGAACGCATTCATAAATAATAAAAAAACAATTAACTAGTTTTCTAGGTACATATTAAACGAGAATATGGTCGTATGATAATTCACCAATTGTTTGTGTTTAACATTTGTCCATGAAATGCCTGAGAATTGTCTCCCATAACCTCTTCATTGCTAGAAGATGATGAATCAACAACTCCAATGACTTATAGAGAATTTTTTGTCATAACAAATTATGAGCAAGACCGTTCATTATCAAGAATTGCTGCGCGCTGATAAAACATAGCTTCCAGTGACATATCTAAACAGAAACCCGATCCCGTTATCTTAAATCCATGCACTCGAACAAACATCATGGCATGTAAATAGGCTGGCGTCACTAACTTTTTCTATTTTTGTAGTTTAATTTGTTTGCCCTTTATCTCTCCAAGAGGAACGGAAATTGTGCTCGGCATTGAATTAGTATTAAAAACTCTAAATCCTGGCTGTTGTTTCCCAATTATAGCTTTAGTAGTATGTAATAGTTTAGTGCAAAATGATTGCAAACTGCAGGGTACATCTTTTATAGAAAATTTTTCTAGAGAAGCACAAAAATGAGTACTTGGGCTGTGTTGATAAGGCTTCGCTTTTCTTTTCCAAGCGATGTACGATAAGAAACACAAAGCAAGCAACAAAATCTCAAAACATCAAATTTTATTTGACACAAAATATTTTCAAGGGAAAAAGTCACCTTCGCAAAGCTCAAACAATAATATTGCACTCACAAGCATGTTATGCAAGGAATTGTCGCTAAATTGTGATTCACGTCCACTGACTCATTTTCTGCTGGCTTAGATACGTTTGAAAGCATTCGGATTTTTTTTTCAACAGTTTGTCGGTTTGCAATTCCTTGTCATATCTAAAGAAAACTTACAGCAGATTAGACTCACAATAAAAACATTTCGCGACACAAAATAATCGACATGCCTTTTTATAAAATTCTTTTTTTTTGCCAATTCTACAATTTTTTCTCCTATTAATATTAAATAATTGCGCTACTGACTATAAAAAAGCATTAAAGAGATAAACTTTAGTTTAACATGAATCCTTTCTCTAGTCTTAACAGATTTATAACGTTAATAATCTTTACAATTGTTTGACTGTTGATACAATTTCGACATTCAAAGTTTACTCAAATTTTATTTTACCTACTTTCGTCCTATGTTGATAACTTTATAGTGAAATTAAAACTAGTAATTACTGATAGTTTTCATTATAAAACTTTGTAAATCAGGTTTATTAAATTATTTCGTTTACGCATTTTAAAATTTGAACATAAATTATCGGTTTAGTAGTGTGTTCCGGTCGAGTTGTTTTTGGTGATTACCGCGACTTTTTTTGCGGCTAAGGGTAGCTTTGTCGATGTCGTAATATTACACCAGCATTGAAACCGCCACAATTTTTGTATTAAAATGATTTGCTTAATAATTTAAAATAACCAAGAAACTATTACCCTAAAACGGTGCAAGATAAAAGAAAGTTGCACATAAACATTTTTATAGAGGACAAAATTTACTAGAAAAAAGTCGGCGAAAAGGTACAATTACGTTCAATAGTTTAGAAGATACAAGTGTGCAAAGTTGCACTAAAATTACATTAAAATTTTGTATCTTTTAAACTATTAGATGTAATTATACACTCCCGCGGAATTTTTTTAGTAAATTTTGTGCTCAATAAATTTTTTAGGTGCAATTTTCATCTATATTGTACCGTTTTTGCAGTGTACAAGGCGGAAACTCGCGCGGATCTAATTCTGCAATTACTATAAACATTTTTCATCACTGCTGAGTGAAATTAAGACTTATTATATTTTTAAAACATAAAACGAATCATAAGGTTTAATAATTGTTTAATAATAATAAACACTGCATCCGAAAAATACAAAAAGTGAAGTAAAATTGGGCACCACCGCAAGTTCCAGATTTGTTTCATCTGAGCGTTTCATCGTTTCGATACATGAGCCTTCGAATCAAGCTTCTTATAAGCGTTTTCAACACTAAAAAACTAAATAATGGTAAAACTCAATATCGTTGCTAGCTGGTTGATTCAAATTCTCAAATTAAAATTTTGTTTTGCATTTTTTTAAACTCAGATGGCACAGAGAGGGTGTAAATGAAAACACTTTTGTAGTATTTTACGTAGACATGAGAATCCATTGGAACATATAAAAGTTATATCAAAAAACATATGGTCTTTATATGTTCCAATGCAATGGGTTAGAGAACGGAATAAAGCACGAATAAACAGTAGAGTGAGAACACATTGCTTCAATTTGTTTGAGAGATTGATTGATATAATTTATTTTTTAACATTTCGTAATGTCGCATTTAGAGGTCACAGAAAATCTCTTAAAATAGGCGACAAAACTAAGAATTCTGCAAACTTCATAGACTTATTTAAATTAATACTAAAACTTGATTCTACGTTACGTAAACACATGACACGGATTAGTGACAAACGGCTTGTATGTAAATATAATAAATGTATTGTAAATGAGTTGATCACATTGATGTCAAAAAAACTTACCGATAAATTAATGCGCTTGGTAAAAGGGGAAAAATACTCTAGTTTCTTGCTCGACTGTTCTAGAGACTGTAGTAGAGTTGAACAGTCAGCCATCTTAAAATTTTGTAATATCGAATTTCTTGCTGCCAAATATTTAACTAATGCAATACTAAGAACTAAAACAATACTAAGAAAAAAAACATTCAAAAGTAAATCAAGGAATATTGACAAACTGAATTTAAAAAATGCTTGCTTGAAGTTTGTCAGTTTATTGAAAAAGGCAATTGTGATCTGCCAAAAGACTTTAAAAATAAAAAGGTTACCAAGTAGAAACAGATTTGATTACGAAGGTACTGATTAACGTATACAATCCTTCAAAAATCGATATAAAATCGATTTTTTTAACACCATGACTGATTCTATAATAAACTATATGGATTCGAGATTTTCTCTATGATCTAAGCAAATTAAAAAGTAGTAAAAAGCTCAAAAAAAACATATTTTAAAAACTGTCAAGATTTACTCACAGTGTTACGTGCATAAATTTCAAAATGTAATACCCTGTATACTCATTATACTGAAGTTTCTACTTTCTACTTTCGACGCTCTCTAACGAGTTTCGTTGTTACTTCACTTTCTGTCAAGGCGTCAAAACCGTTCATTACTTAAAATCGTGCTTGCGATATCTAAGTTAATTTTTTAACATCATCAGCGTGTGTTGAAGCTATAATATACAACGACAACCTATTTCTAATAGTTTATTTATTACAGGCACAACCCGACACGTGTTAGTCCACATGTTTCAATGTATTCTCCACCAATGAAGAGTTAATATCGACTAAATACCTTAATGGAAATATTATAATTTGCAAGGCTTATTTTAAATCTAATAAGGAAGTTTTCTCTGATGTACTGTTACTTACAAATTAATAGACTGCAATACTTCCATTAATTCAATATGTGCAACAGCATTCGATAACCGGGTTTTTATTTCTAATTCTTTTTAGCTTTCAATTATAGTGTTGTAGATTTTTGCTTTCGTGGGTCATTGTGCTAACACGATTTGTTCTGTTCATTAATATTCCAGATCCACTCAACGAGACAAACGTTTTCTTCGAGCAAGTACTGAATTGTAGGTAAGTCTTATTTAATTACATTTGTGTCATCATTACGGTCTCTCACGAAAATTTTGCTTGTTATTCTAACTTACGTAATTACCATCATTGTTTCAACACCATTTAGGTATTTTTATGAATTATTTTTGTGTGTCGCATGCTATTAATCATAGATATTTGTCATTATCAATTTAATTTTCTTTGCTATAAACAACCTTTGTGTAATTTAAGCCTATGCATTGTGTCTTGCTGTTACTTCCGGTTTTTAGATAACCATTGCTTAATAATCTACGATAAATTTTTGTGCTAGTTGAATAATTTACTATAAATTCTTGTGCTCGTTAATAATTGACATATTAAATTAAAGTTGTACATATCTATTTTTCTTTTTTTTGGTCCGTTGAGGATTACGAACCTGATTTTGTTGCAAGCTTGGACTTTCTGTCTTGATCGAAACAGAAGTTTTTACTTAGTAAGATCTGGCGCCCATTAAATTCTATTTACTTGAACCTCCTCCATTTCCGATTAGTGCGAGTTGACCGTAACACCTATAAGCTTGTAGCAACAGTACTGTGAGTGGGTGAGAGCCAGTAACTTTGAACCTTACAAACTATATGAAGAATTACGAAATTTGATTTCTAAATTATCCAAATTTATTAAACATGTGATGCAGCTGCTCGAATACATAACAGAAAAGAAATTTAATGTACCTAAATATTTAAATTGTTGTTCGAATTTTGTTAACAATACTTGTAAGCATAGCATCTGCTGAAAAGAGCTTTCCAAAATTAAAGCCAATAAAAAATTGTTAAAAAAATACAATGAATCAGAAAAGACTTTGAGCTTTGGCTATTTTATTTATTGAAGCAGATATAGCTTCTAAGCTGAATTACGATACTATTATTAACGAGTTAAGTAAGGTTAACAGCAAAAAATTTCTGGTTTTTTAATATTTTTTTAAAATATGTCTTTAATGGCATTTTTATAAATAAAAATTTGACAGTTTTAATTAATTATTATTTTATAATATCCATCTTCTTTCGCCATTTAGGGGCCTCGCAAAATACAGCTTTGCTCATATGTGTTAGACACCTTGGATATTTTTAAATTTTAAATCAAATATAGGTAATTAAATAATTCAAAGATAGAAATAATGTTGTAACGCTTATTTAAAAACATAAATGTTAATATTTTTTGTTCCACCTCTAGCTTTTATTAGTGCACGCACCGTTTTTGGCATGCTAAGCTACTAGGTTGTAACAATCTTCTTTCTTGAAATCGTTCCAAACTTGAAAAAAAATTTTTTAGATCTGATTTTGAAAAACAAATAAATTTAGTAACTCTGAACTTTTTTGCCATAAATTCTCAATAAGTGAGAAATCGGGAGTCTGTCGGTACGATTCTAACACCTAAACGTAGTTTTCAGTATCCCTGTCTCCCAATCTTTTAGTGTTTTTTCATCTTCCAATGCTTTGTTAAGCAATTCTGTTATTATTTCTAATTGTTTACTTCCCAGGTTCTTAACCATCTTCGTACTTATTCCGTCATGTCCCAATGCTTTTCCTCTTTTTGAGCTTTTCACATTCTCAATAACTTCCTCTATTTTTATGTCACAGTCCTCGTTAATATCTATGTTGACTACCTGTTGCTCTTTTTTCATATTTAGAGTTATTTTGTCTATCGTTAGCATTTTTTAAAAATATTCCCTCCATCTCTTTAGAATGTTTTCTTGTTCTGTCACTAAAGTTCCTTCTTTTGTTTTAATATGCTTAACCTTTTCTGTTTTTTTTTCTCTGCAGGGACTTCAAGACTATACAATAGTTTTAAGTTACGACAGCGTCACGTTCCATCGTTTCTCCAAATTCCTCCCAGATCTTTTGTTTTGCTTCTTTCACTATTTTATTTCTCTTTTTATTCCATTGCTCCATTATCTCGTTTGTTTTTTGTGTTTACCTATTTTCACAATGCCGCACATCTTTCTTGCCGTCTTTTTCATGGTTTCTTTAATACCTTCCCATAGCTCTTTAGTTGATAGTATGGTAACCACTCTTTTAATGTTACTTGTTTTTACTCCAGTTCCAGAAGTATATTCTCGTGCTAACTTATACTCTTTTAGTCTATATATTTTTTCGATGGCATTTTGTCATCTTTTGTGTTCTATCCATTACTTTATACTCTTTCGAATGGATCC
The DNA here is from genome assembly GCA_035610365.1 of Aquatica leii. NCBI lineage: Eukaryota > Metazoa > Arthropoda > Insecta > Coleoptera > Lampyridae > Aquatica > Aquatica leii. The sequence continues at coordinate 45,257,842 of CM069433.1, read as the reverse complement.
TCATTTTTGCCATTAGTAAGTAGTGGATCAGTGTATAATTAAGGGCCCCTATACACCCGTGCATCCTTTATTTCTTTTTCTGTAATTTCTGTTTATTATGATGTAATCTATTATCGATTTCTCCCTGCTTTTTACTTCTCGAGTGTATTTGTGTATATCCTTGTGTGGGTAAAAAATGTTACTTATTTAAAATTGTTTAGTGCAGAAATCAATTAGCTTTTTGCCATTATTATTTAAGGTATTTTGCCATGTATTTCTATTGTTTCACCAGATTTTTGGTTCCGCTTATCTACTTTTTCATTAATGTCACCTATTATTAGTAATCCCCTAATCTACTTGATTCTTGCCGTTACTTAATTCCAGAATTTATCTTTTACTTTTGCTGCTTTATTCTCGTCAGGTCCACATACTACTAATATTAAAGTTTTGTTATGTTTCTCAATATCCATTTCAATGTGTAATAGTCTCCCTGTAATGCACGTACATTTATATATGTTTTGCTTTGTTCTTTTTTATTATGTATCCTATTCCTATTCAAGATATAACCACTCTGTAGCTTTACTTCTCCTGTTCCTTTTTTCTTTGTATTCCCAGAATATCTAGATCTGTTTTCTCAAATTCTTCCACTAATTCTTTTTCCTTATCCGATATACTTCTAACGTTTCATGTGCCTATTTTCCACGTTATTCTAATCTGCTCTTTCATCTCATACTTCTTTAATCTAATGTTTGTCATATTTTTATGTTTTTGGCTTGTTTTTTTTGTTTTCTTGTCCAATTTCATTTTTATTTTCATTTCCGTAATTATATCTGGTTTCCTTTTTGTTTCTTTGTTATGTCATTATTTATGTAAATTTTTTCGGTGGGTATTTTTACCATCTTTGTATTATTAAGCATAATTTTCTTTTTATCTTTGCTATTTTTTAGCGTGATTAAACATAAGTTTGTGCCTAATGTAAAGGCGTCTTTCACTTTAATTTATACTTCCAAATAATCTTTCATAAAGTTGTCTACTTGAGGTATTAGTGTTCTTGTTTCATTAGTTTTATTTTCATGCCTTGAATAACAATATTATTCTTTCTATTTTCTTTATCTATTTCATTTTCTTTTCTTAATTCTGCATATTCCATATTCACATTAGTCTATTTGTTTAAAATGCAAAAAGGTGGTAGTCCAGTTGAGTAAAGTAAAAAATAGGATTTTTTTTTATTTTTCTATGTATATATAGACTGTTCATAATACGCCAGTAAAAATAATTCACCACAAGTAGTTACTAAAAGGACATACAATGAAGCAGATACAATACACGCACTTATACATCAAAAGAAAAAAAAATACCAACAATTAGAATTTTAATACTCAATGAATGGGCGCAATTTATTAGGACCTGCGGATCTACTAAACCACTTTTGGTAAATGAAATGAAGTGATTTTTTCAATTTTGTTAAGAAAATTTTAAATCAGTTAATTTTAAGAGAATTCTGAGAACTTTACTTGATAATCTCCTTCCAAAAATATTATGCCCGAGTAATGATAAATAAATTTCAATTGAGAGTTCAAAATATAAGCATCTTATGAGTTTATTGCAGTGATTTTTTAACATTTACCATTCTTTCTACAGGTCTCTGAAAACCGTTGATTAAATACTAGTCAATAATAATTTTTTAGATTCAGAAGATGACTAACGATTTTTGCCAAAGAAAAAGAAAAGAAGTATAAAAAATACGGGTGTCCTAAATTTTTAAACTCTTTATTTATCTAATTTTTGACTATTTCTATGGATACATATTGCGCATAACTATATCATTTTACAAAAAAATTAATCACAACAAAACGAAATAATATAACGATGTTTTTATGGTGCCTACATTAAAAACTTTTTCTTTAATTACTTGCGAAAAACCAAAAGTGACTTTTGCTCTTTCAATTCTAAGTGACAGATATATTTTTATTGTACGAGTTGCACATACAAAAAACACAAAAATCAAAATAATTAAAAAAATTACAATAATGAAATATTTCTCAATTATAGTATAAATTATAATAACTTATATAATAAATATTGGCTGAATAACTTTTATTTCTAGTTTCTTGACGTATGGTTTTTATTCATTCAGCAACTTTATTTTTTCGGTTTTATTTATATTTGATGTTTTTTTAGTAATTTTATTTGTAGTTTTTTTTCTATTTAGATTTACATATATCTCTTTGGCATTTATGTTTTGCTAACGAATGCGTATTTTTTGTATTGTAATGTATAAACGTCCCAAAATCTGAATTATTGTTAATTTATTCCATTTATAGTGGAATTGGTAAAATTTATAATATTGTTTTTTGCTCAACCCACAATCTACGTGTGATGTGGAGGTTATAATAACAATCGCCGTACATTAAAACAGTATCACTGTTGTACATAATAAAGAAAATTTAAATTAAATATTATGAAGTACGAGTACGTTTACATAAATTACATCAACTAAAGAAATCCGTCAAAAAATTGAGACAAATAAATCAGATTGTTGAACTTAGTTTTAAGAAAGCTAAATTTTGCATTTAATAATCTGAAGTCTTGTTTTGGTTACAATCAAAGATAAACATAATCGAGTACACAAAGTACATTTTGTTAAAGTTGGTCAGCAGTAATAATGCTAAGAAATAAACATTACTATCTCCTTCAATTACTTTATTAACAATGGTTTTGTAGATGATAGAAAATTAAAGAAAACAATAATTAACACAATACATCAAAACGTTTCACGAATTTGTTTAGATAGTCAGGACCGGCCTGAAAACTTTATTGCAAATATCTCAAAACTGGGCCATTTTAGACCATTCATTTAACGTATAAAGAAACCTATGATGTCACACCTTTAAAAAATACATCTTTTAAAAAATACCAAACGGCAAACGAATAATAATAATTTTAATTGGGAATTAGAGAGATTGAACTCGAGAGAGTGGAAAGTAGGAAATGTGTCTGATGAAAAAATTATGTTGACAAAGAATATCGTTATTTTTATGAAAATTTGTATGATAGATGTGAGTATTATGCTTCTGTTTAGAAGATTTATATAAAAAATAATTTAATGACTTGTAACATAACACGTTCATGCACTGCCCCTGCATTCTTTTTTGCATAAAAACTAAAATCTCCAATTTTATATCGTTTGAAATAGTAACATTTTTATAAATAATCATTTTTCATTAAAGTTTATTTTTAATTATTGTATATGAACAATACAAAATTAATTCAGTTTGCACAAAAATGTGTTTTATAGATTTTTAAAATATTAATTTAAACGACTGTTTAAATGTTTTTTTATTTAGAGAGTTTACACAAACAGCATGTATTTATTGATTTTAAAAACTACATTAATAATAAAACGTTTATTTACTGACTAAAACAATTACACGTTCATTGGCAAAAAAAAATAAAATTGGTAAAAAAAAAGATCCAATTTACTATGGAAATATTTAATGGAAATATTAGTTTCAATTATTTCAACAATAAATAATGTTGAAAACGCATGTTCTTGTTTATAACTAAAGTATTGTTTTAAGTATTATATACATTCGTGTTATTTCTTATATAGTAGAAATTAATCTTTATTGAAGTATACAGTATACGACTTTTCAAGATGTAGTTAGCATATTCTTAATTTATAGTTTGTTTTAAACAAATTTGATTTGTATTTAAATTTAAAAAATATATATATTTAACATTTGTATTAATTAGAAATAAATCTGTAAAAAATTGTTTTAAAGTCATTTATAAACATATTTCTAAATAATTTACTTTGATAACTACCGCCAATTCCAATTAATTAAATAACTGTTTTTAATTAAGTTTTATCAATGTATATAAACAAGATGTACTTTTAATGGACTTATAGATAAAAGCATTTTGAAATGTAAATGTCATTTAAATGAAAGCGTTTTTGTTTCTTTTTGCAATTCCTAACAGAGGTAGATGGCCAAAGGCTATCTGACTTTTAGGAATTGTTGCACCAATAACAATGTCGTCATTTTATTGTAAAACTTGCATACGGTTAAAACTGGTTGTTTTTGTTGTTTTACTACTTGTACAAAAGGTATTTTACGTTTATATAATGTACTTCGGCAGTTTTATTTTATATTTATTTTTTTCATAATTCCTGATTTTTTATTTTTCAAATGTTTTTATTCAGGTTTTATTGCGTTTCGGTAAATAAACTAACTGATTTGTTTATTACTATTGCGCATCAACTTAATAAAATGATTCACATCTTTTATTCACATGAGTTTTATAGTGCTATTTTATATTGTACATTAAACATTCGTAATTATTAAAAAAAAATTTAATTATTTTTTTTTCTAGAAATTTTTAGTACTTGCAATTTAATGCTACATACGTACAATTACGTTGTCGACGTTGGTAAATAACATTTTTTACAATTGTCAAAAGTTTTCTTTTTATATTAAATCATTTTAAAAGTATTTTGAAAAAACATTGTGCATAATTTTCTTTAAAAAACATAAATCAGTAAAATAAGTAAACTAATTATCAATCTGCTAAAATTCACATTAAAAAATAAAGGTTTTTTATATGATATAAAATTACTATACTTTTAATAACCAACGCAATAATGTCGAAGAAACTAAAATACTTTGAAATCGGTTTATTATATTCACCCTAGTTATTAGCAAACATAAATTATTCTGAACTTTATTATACTTTCAGTGAAAAAGCAGAAATAATGTTCGCAGTTATAAACCAATAAATTTTTTGTGCAAAGAAATCGGGCATTCGTTAAACTCAACGTATTATTAAACTATAACACAAACCTTTACATTAACAGTTTAATATTTTTTTTATGAGAGACGTTTATTATTTTATAAATTTCTGATAATTAATAATTTAGATAATAGAGTACAACGCATGAATTTAGTCCTTTGCCAATTAGCAGTACATTAAAAGCTGCTAATAGTTAACGACACTAAGAGTTCATATTAATTATAGTATGGCCTCAATTGAAAACCGGTCTGTACTATGGAGGGTTCTGTTTATACCGTGCACCCAATCCCTTAATCTCTCTCAATTACCCCAAGCGAACTTTCCATGCGTCTAGGCTTTCCCTAATTACTCATCCCCCTAATCCTCGTATTTGCTTAGCGAACTCTTTGTCTTTTACTCGTTCTTTCGGAGTTTGCCATTTCGTACAAACATTTTCATCTAAATATTGTTAACTGATCTACATAAAAATATCATATATAAAATGAACTTAGACATTCAAGATAAATAGAACAAAAACTTTTAGATGATTTATTTTCTCAACACTGTCTAACTATAATAATTATGTAGGCAATCATTATCTGTTATAATTTTATGGTCAAATTAAATTGATTAAGTTTAAGTCCAGCAGGCAATAATTAGTTTTTTCTTCTCAGATTACTATATTTAATGTTTTGAGTACCTGCAGTTTCAATAGGAAAAAAATTGATTACTTTTTTTGTAAATAAATATTATTTTTATTAGATTAATGTGGTACTTTAAAGTTTAAATAAATCTCAATTTAATGCTTGGCTAAGTTTTTCAAATACCTTTTGAATACATATATTTTGTTTTTAAATGTGTTCTATTATTCTTAATTTTTTTGTAAACAAATAAAACTATCCAAATGGTAATAAATTTTATACAATAAATAAATGTAAATAACCCTATTATGAAACTTTCTTGTTGTCACTAATGCATTACGCTTAAGACTTTTACATAAATGTTATTTAGCTTTTTATCTTTAAGTAGTATTTGTAATAATTATATTACAAACTTTTGGGTTATTAAACGTATTTGAGAACTGACATAAGAAAGATACTCAATAACAGTTTCTACAATAAAAATTTATTCAACACATTTTTTTGTAAGCTGTTTAAAGAACATTTTACATTAAACAGCAAAAACAGAAACTAGAAGAAAAGCGTTTGAATAAAATACAAAATAAAAACAGAAGGCTTAGAAATAATTGTAAATAAAAAATAATCAGATTGTTTTACTTAAAGTAATAAGGCACGCTGATTTTTAAAGTTTGCATATTATATAACCGTGTTATGATAATTTGTGACAAAGATAAATTAGAAAAAGAATTAAATCGCCTTAAGAAAGTTTTTATAAGAAACGGGTGTAATAAAGAACAAAATTCTTCGATAAAAAACAAGACCTACTTTAACAGATCATCCAATTATAAACAAAAACTTTGCGATTCTACTTTTTGTTTCCAACATAGAAAAAAACTGGAAGAATACTAAGAGAACATAACATTAAAGTTGCTTATAATATTACCACAAAAATTTAAAAAAATGTTGAATGCTGTAAAAGATGAAATTCCTTACAATACCTGTGAAGTGTACCGAATCCCATGCACTTTGTTACATGCCAAAGTTAACACAAAGTCACTGCCTGAAATGAGGTAACATAAACGGTGTTGTGCCACTAGCTCAATGGAGACGGGGTGGGTTGTATTTAAAAGTTTCGTGATTGAATTGGATTAACTTGACGAAAACACAAAATCGAAAAGTAATAATGTCGAAATCAAAGGGCGCCAGGAAGGAGTAAAGCTTAATGGACTTCTGGCCCTTTCCAACCACAAGTCCGCTTCTGGAGGATACACCCTAAACGGACTTACCTTGATAGAGTGTATCTCACTAAAATCTATAATAAACTAATAAAGTTACACACGCGGAGGCCGACGGAATTAAAAGCTCTTTACATTTAACAATTTAACATTTATTTGAAAACAAAAAAAACAAAATGAATAAAATAATAAAATAATGGAATTGAAATTATCAAAATTAATTACACAAAACAGTAACAAAAGATACGAGAATGAACGTTTGATCAAAACAAATCTAAAGTTATTGGGATAAATACACAAACAAAATAATAAAATACAAAATACAGAATTTAAAGAAATAAAACAGCACAAATTAATCAATCTTAAAACATCTAAAATCACGGCCGTGTGCGCGTCGAAATAACTCAAATATAAAATGAAATAAACTTATATAACTAATATATATAACTTGAATCGAGAATTCGGTCCCGTTTAATAAATTTTAAACTCGGGATTATAACAGTACCGTAAAATACGGTCATTAATCAGTTACATTAACGTTAACTTCGAGACACTTGAAATTAATTTCTTAAAAATTCAAAGCTTTTAACACTTAAATCACGTAAATAATATCTTCACGATTAAATAAATGGTGCAACATAAATACCTTGAATTCGTCGTAACTGCAGGAACGAACTTGTGGTTAGTCCGAAGTGGCCAGGTGAAAGGTACCCCCAAAACAATTTCTATGCCGGCGGAAGAATTTCCTTTTTAACACTTAAATAACAAATCCGCACAGATGCGAAGACTGGACGTAGTACAACTTAACGATTGCATATCCCACTTGAAACGTGAGTTTTAATTTTGAAAACCATGAAATCTGCTTAACCCGTAAATAACGAACTTTGGAAAAATCAAACTTTTCCACCACTACGCTTAATTTTCACGGTTCCAATAAACTTCCGCGGTAAGGCATAACGATAGGGTAAAAAGTACCCTCACCGCACAATTACCACACGGTAACCGGTATTTTTAATTGCGACCAACGATCGATCGATGATTGACCCCCAAAAACCAAACTTTTCCATTTTTAAAACTTCGTCTTCCCACCTAATTCCCTCAACTTGCGCGGTAACATCTACGTAAAAGATAGAGCATTAAACAAACGAACTTAACAAAGATGAGAACTATAATTAGCCACGTGAATTCCATCACGTAGACCTCGACAAAAACATTTCTCATCAAGATTGCTTAGCTTGCTTATTTGCAGGTGTCTTATGATAGCGCTTAATAAAAATAGAACTCAGCCTAAACAAGAAAAATGGATCAGCTTACATTCAAAAAGGAAGTCGTAAATTATATAGAATTGTTATTTTACTGAGATAAATAAGTAAAATACTAAATCAAAATCAAAACCACGGAACTTTATGCATTCAAAAGAAAATACCAGTAATGATTGAAAACAACTTGAAATACCAATCAACTTAAATCACACGCAATACAAATAACGAGCAAAACGTTTTTGATGCTAACACCGTATCAAACGACGAAAACAAAACCAAAAAAAAAAACGAAAACTCAGACAGCAGAATCGATTTACGGGGTCTAACATAAAAAGATAATGGCTGAATTATAAACGCAGGTCACAACTTATGGCAAGGTGAAACTGATACTAGACTAAAAGAACACAAAGGACATCTTTGTTTACTCTAGCCTACTAAGTCTGTCATTGCCGAACATGCAGTAGACACTCTCCATAGCTTTGAGAACCCTGTTCGTACAACTTAGTTTTATCACGTGAAATATTTCATAGAGTTAGTTAGTATTCGTTTGGCGTTTATTAAACTAAATTGCGTTTGAATTTCGACATTGCATTACCTTGCTTTCAACCTTCCCCACACTGTTCTCTTAAGGAAATCACCATCGAGCTTCGGCTGGCCAGCCAAGGAAGATCTGCAGAACTTTACGTATGTTACTTTATATTTCCTTTTATTTGAAAGGCTACATTGGCCCTTCGAGCCGAATAAAGACCACTTTAATTTTGTATTTATTAATTTATTTTTGTCATGGTTCGAGTATCGTTTGCGCATAAGTTCTTGTATGTGACGCAGCTGTAATTTCGATTATTTAAATACATTCGATGTGCTTTCGTTATTTCATTAAAATGACATCGAAATTAAATAAAACAAAAAATAAACACAATATCGTTCTGGTACGATTACAAGAACCGTTAAGTTATTGGTTTATTTCCGGGGGATGGTAACGCGTTTGAAGAACAAGACACTGTACGTGCGCAAACGGATAAAATGTATTTTTAAATTAAATCTGTACAATCACAAATTTGTACGGTTCAAAATATAAGTACAACGCCGCCATCTCCTGTATCACCATCGCCAAAACTTCCAAAAATTCAAAATCAAAACTTAATGCGCAACACTCTTTCGTCAGATTTTCAGATCTTAAAAAAATCTACTACTTCGACATTTCTAGCTAATAGGTCTCTCACGAATTATACACAGTCTCGAAATCGACATATCGCATTTGTAACAGTACACATCATACGTTATTACACATGGAATTCAGATACATCGAGTCTCGCAGCATCTACTACACCAAAAGCAACCGATTCAATTATCAATGGCGATGTTAGTACAATTAGCGATTGTCCTTTACTCTCGATAGCAATCGTTGATATTAAAAGACGCAAATGGAAACTTCCAACAAACTCGTTGGTAGCATGGCTATCTTATAGCAGCGTGCAATACCTATTGAAGGTTTGAATGAAATGTCTTCGGCTAGGACACGCAAGAGTACTCGGTGCTTTATAAGACCTTCTTTACAATTATCACCTACTTTCGAATTTGAAACTATCATTATGTTTACTATCTGCTAAAATCAATCAAAGGTTGCTTATTATTGATCCTTCACAATGGTTTCATACGAGAGGCATAAAATTTGCTGATCTAAATTGCCTAATTCCAGGACCGACTGACCTTCTATTAGGCGTAGAACTGCTGCTTTACATTTCTGAAAGAGATTGCATACAAAGCTCTAAAGATAAACCGTGGATATATAAAACAGTATTTAGTTACGTTCTCCAAGGCAAAGCAACATACTTAGTTTTTCCGTCGCTTAGAGAAACATTACAGAAGTTTTGGGGGACAGAGACAGTTCCTAACAACTCTGCTTTTTCTCCAGAAGATGAAAAATGCGAGGAAATATGTTGTTTAGCTGTTCGACGAGAACTTTCCGGAAGGTTTCTCGTGCCTTTGCCATTTCGGTATATTAATTGCAAATTATGAGAAACTTATTCGCAAGCTTTACAACTCTTCATATTGCTAGAAGTCCGTCTAGGTAAATGTAGTGTAACTTGCTCTGTCTATTATAACTTTATGCGTAATTATTTAGAATCACACCACTTGTCGCCTGTTCCAATAAATGATTTTCATTCGTCTTTGGCTTATTATATACCCCATGATTGTGTTATAAAGTTTGAAAGCATCACTACTCGCCTTTGAGCTCTCTTTGATGCCCCTGCAAAGGGGTCTAACAGAATTTCGTTAAATGAAATTTTACTCAGCGGAAGGAAACTTTAAAATGACATTATGGTAAACTTTCTCACATTTGCTGTTGCCTTCACAAGTGATACTTAGATGTATTGTCAAATTTTGATAGTTCTAGAAGATCGCAACTTTCAACCCATTTTATGGCGCTTTCCTCAGGACAACCTGTACAAGAATTAAATTTGAACACAATCACTTATGGAGTAAACAGCTCTCCTTATTCGGCTTTGCGTAGACTTTTAAAATTAGTTAACTTAGAATCTAAACGTTTTTCTTAAGCTGCAAAAATTAAATAAAACCACATTTATGTTGATGATATGGTTATTGGTACAAACTCCTTAGAAGAAGCTTCCAAATTACAAATAGAACTAATAAGTCTTTTGGTTTTGGCAGGTTTTGAATTAAGGAAATGGGCTCGCAACTCTCATCATATTATAAAAAAAACGTTTCTTCATATTTAAAATCACCTGTAGCTTTTAATAACGAAGATCTTCGTTTTACTAAAGCTCTTGGATTACAGTGAGATCTGATAAAAAAAATATTTTTTTACAAATATATTCAAATCAACAAAGAATGCAAAGAGCAATTTTCTCTAAAATAGCTTGAATTTATCATCCACTTGGTTTTCTAACACCGGCGTTACTTTACGCAAGCATGCTATTTAAAACTTATGAACCTCTTAATCGGCTTGAGAAGAGACTGCACCAGAAGAAATGCATATTGCGTGGCACAATTTTCAGTCGCAATTATCTTGCTTAGGTAATTTACATATAACTTGATATATCTTTCTAAAGATTAACATCAAATGGAACTACATGGATTTTCAAACGCTTGTCAAATTGGCTATGGTGCCGTCGTGTACGTTCGCATTATTCACAATTTGCAACATACAGAAACATTCTTGATCTGTGCTAAAGCTAAGATTGTTCCTATAAAAACCATTTCATTGTCTCGTTCAGAACTACTAGGAGATTTCCAATCTCATTGCAAAGTTTTTAGAAAACCAACCATCTCATTTTGCAAAAATTTATCCTAACTTGACTTTCTGTCGCTAACCGCACGTCGTATATCCAAAAATTGCTTGCATTAGCATTATTTTATTTTATTTTATTTTATTCCATTGCATGGTACAAATTCTTATAATATTATAATATGTGCCACATGAGCTTATGGCGTTACGTTTCTTCTAGGGATAATTGCTGATCACGCATCTCGTGGTTTATTACCATCTGATTTGTTGAATTGTAATGTTTGGTGGAAAGGACCTCGTTGGTTATCGGAAAAAGAAAGTTTATAGCCCACTTAACCGTCGATTACTTCATGGCCAGATCCACAACCCTTTTTAGAAGAAACCAAAACATTCTTAAATATTTCTACAGTCACATCCTCTGTTAACTTTAATAAACAAATTTTCACTTATAAAACTTAAACGCATTCTTGCTTATGTTTTTCGCTTTGCTGCAAAAAGAAAATAGTTTAACTCTCATATCACCGCAGAATAACTGCATTCAGCACTCTTAGTTTTTGTAAAGTATGTGCAACACTCAGAATTTGAAAACTTGTGTGATTGTCTAAAAAGTGCCAAAGTCTTAGGCGCTAAAATTTAGAGTTTGACGCCAAACATCCATTACTGCTTTCAACTAATCATATTTTTACTAGTCGTTTGATCAAACAAGTACACAACGAAAGTTTGCATCCTAGTTTCAAAACATTACATTACCTTTTGCTGTAACAGTTTTGGTTTTTGTCTCCAAGAAAGGTTTTAGGTACATAAATATCAAAATTTTTCGTTGCTTTCGTGCAAATCCTAAATCACTCACATCTCATATGGCTGATTTACCTTCCCATCGCATCAACCAGGTTAAAGCCTTCTCACACGTTTGCTTGAATTAGGCCGGACCTTTTCTCATTAGTTTTTTCTAGAACTAGAGGCATTAGGACTACATAAGCTTACGTTTGTGTTTTTGTGTGTTGCGCTACTAAAGCAATTCATTTGGAATTAGCATCGGATCTTTCCTTAGAAGCATTCTTGAGTGCTGTTAGCAGATTTACCGCGGCGAACTTGGCTTACTATTTACAGCGGTCAAGGAACTAATTTTGTAAGTGCTAATCGTCATCTCCAAAATTTAACTCGCCAAACTGTTGTTAATTTTGCCATCAAATGGAATTTTAATCCTTTTGTCGCGCCCCGTTTTGATGGGCTTGCTGAAACTGGAGTGAAATCTTTGAAGACTCACTTCTGCAGTCATTGATAGTCAAATTTTGACTTATAAAGAGTTGTATATTCCGCTTACTCGCGTTGAAGCATTACTCAATTCCAGGCCGCTATGCCTTTTAAGTTCAGATCTTAATGATCTCCAATCTTTGACTCCATGTCACTTTTTTACTTTGGAATCTCTCTCTGACATCATACCTGACCCTGATTTGTCACAAATCAATCTAAATCGTTTAAATCGTTGGCAATTATTGCAACGCATGCATTCCAATTTGCATCTGCATACCCTTCAACAGCGTTCTAAATGGGATAAAGATGTTCCTGATATTGAAAAATATTTATTAGTTTTAGTCAAAGATAAAAATGAACAACATGTTTTGTAGAATCTAGCTCGCTACAATTCGCACTTTATCGGGTATCCTCTAACGTCCAATCGCAAAATTTTGCCCGTTACCTAAGGCATAGTTTATTAGGAATTTTCCAATTTTTTTAACTGTTTTAGTTTAATTTTTAAACTTAATTGTTTTTTCCTTATTTAAAAAGATAGTCCTTACAATCAGCACCTAGCAAACTTTTAGACGCCATAAAATAAACGCGTCTGACAAAGAACTAAGCTCAAGTACGAAAGTTTAAGATTTGTGCAAGATTTCTAACTTAAACTATACCCTAAAAAATTATTATTACTTAAATTATTAACATCGTTATTAAAATTAATATTATTTTTATGTATATTAATGTGTATTATTTCTGAAAATAAATATTTTTTTAAATTCTTTTCCACGTTTAAAATCGTGGGGTTATTAAAATCAAAGTCGTGTTCGTCTATATTATGTATTGCTAAAGCTATATCGCATTTTTTGTGTTGCAGTCATATTTATGATAGATTTTTTAACTTTCTGTTTGGTTTGTTCAATATAACACACATTGCATTCAGTGCAGTCTAGCTTATAAACTACGTGTTTTTGTATTGTGTTAGTTCTATCTTTATTATTAGTTATTACTGTATTGTACTGTTGTATATAATGTTAGTGTTATACATGGTTATTTCGATGTTATTTGTTTTTAAAATTGGAATGATTTTTTGTGTTAGATCTAGGACGTTTATAACTTTGGTTAAGTGACGTTAGTATTCAGTATAGTATTAAAGTTAGTTAGTTAGTGAGTTAATTGGTGGTAGGATAGCATTAACTGTGTTAGTATGTAGCAGTGTTGTATTTATTATATTATTAAGATTGTTGTTATTCCTCAGTATTTTCTTTAAAATGTTTTTTTTCGTGAAATTAATGACTGATGATTGTTCAAACCTATAATCTTATTTTTCATCGCCTTAATTATATTGATTTTTTGATGGTGTGTACGTTTAGATAAATAATTAATTGTTGTACTCAAAGTTATAGGCTTAATGTTGCATTAAGTAACTATCACACTGATAATATTAAAATTAAATGTTGCTAATGTAGGTATCCCTAGTTCTATCAATTAATTCATACGAGTTTTTCATATTGTGAATAAATAGAGTATATGGAATATTCTATTGAATTTTAAATATATTTAGATAATTGATAAGTACGAGCTTCTATACATGAAACAATTGATCTTATAGGGTGTTCGTCTTTATAAGTTTTTACTATACTGTGGTGTGCGTGTGTGCGTTACTACGTATAAAAGACTTTTATACGTAGTAACGTGCATGCGCCCGTAGTCGTAAAGTTGCTTGCTCAGTTGATTGTTTTTATTTTGGAATTTAGTCGTAAAATCTATGTCTATTTGTGTATAGATCTTTTTGTTATTAAGTAAAATTAGTATTTTCTTTGGTATTCGTCTTTATGTATGATAACTGACGTATTAGCTCTGTCAGATTTAGTAATTAAAAGGTGAAGATGTAAATTTCTTTTTAGATTTACTGTTGAAAAAGTTGGTAATGATGTTCGTCTAACACCAAACTAAAAAATAAATTCTAGAATCCAGAATTAATTGTTATCATGTTTACAACGGTTTAATACCTCTTAAATTTGTTAAAACTTTGTTTTTTCTCACTTTTTCTTTTATGTTGAGCGAATGTGCCAGCACACAATTAATTTAATCAATAACGTTTTTAATTCGGAGTTACGTTTTTTTTAAATATTAAAACCACAAGGATAAAAATTGTTTTAAGGTATTTATTTTTTGGAAGTAAATACAAAAAATATTTTTTGTATAATGTTGAACTGTGTGTAGGCATAACGTTTTATTTAAAAATCAATAAATAAAAACGATCATTACAAACATATTTGATAATTGGGAGTATTTAATCTTAAGTCTTTATTTTTGCTAGACATTATGTAGGGTAAGGTTGCTCATATTGAACCACTTTTTGAAGAAACACTAACAGCTCTACCAAAAGTTGATCTGGACTAGTAAAATTGAGTCAAACTGTGCATTATACTTTAAAGAAAAAGGTAAAAATTACCACGAGTTAGATGAGTACTTTCTACAATAAATTTTTTTCTTGTTTAGACCGACGACAATACATTTGCAATGTACTCATACTTTGCAGCCTATGCACTATTTCATATCATCTTCTGTCTCGATTTTACATTTTTTCCGGTACCACGATTATTTTTACCTTTTGCCCTGTTCTTAGCATTTGAGCTTTAATTTTCTTTCGGCCTTTATTTGTAGTGTTTTTTGCTTTAAGTGTGTTTTTGTAAGACGTACTCGCCAGCTCTGCAGCCTTCTGAGTCTCTCTTGTTCTTTTCTTTTGATCGCAATCGACTTATTATGGTAATGAAGTAATAGTGATGCTGAACTGCTAGAAGCTATTGAATTACTTATTGGTAAAGAAGTTTCTGGTTTGTACTAAAAGCACATATATAAACGCGTCATCTTCGTTGTTGGTGTCCATTTTCTTTTACGTGTCAAGGGCTCTTCTTCAATTGCGTTTCTGCAAGGTTCCGTATCAGTGGAAACATTTCCAGATTGAAAAGTTTCAGACACAGCAAATTTGATTTGAAAAATTAATTTATTCGGTTGCCAAAACCATCTGAGTCAAAAATCATTGATGACATTTCTACAAAAACTGTTTTCCCAAACGGACTCATTTAATAGCCCCTCAACTTGAATTCCTGTAATTGTACGGCACACATTCAACCTTAACCACTGCTCCATGCGTGTAGTATACTTATAAAGGTTTGAAAATGAACGATCCTATAGTTGGAGACGATGAGTCGAATGCCCCGGTAACACAACAATTCAATTCTAACGAACAATTAGGAAAACATCAAAGTTTTTGCAATGGGTAGTGTATTGGTCTAGTAGGACTAGGACCTTTTTCTCCTTCGTTCGCTTTACCACATTAAAAGAGTATTGCAGCTATTGCACAAAATATCGCGGATTATATAACTAGGATCTGATATAACAACCTTACTTCCGGGTGGAGCTCCATTGCTTAGTTTCTCGGTGTATTTTTTTCCGTTTAAAGATAATTATGGGAGGCACATAAAATCCCACAGCGTTGACACAACAGACAATTCTTGTATTAACCTAACGTTCTCCACTTGTAACCGAACCGACTGCTCTATAGTCCTTGCCAGCTAAAACTTTTTGCTACTTTGACTATAGTCGAAAACCTTGATTCAGCCATATTGAAAATTGTAGTCGCTTTTATGCTGTGTCTTTTGCATATGTTCTCTAAGAATTAATGAATTCCTAACCATTTTTTTCTGTTGAATCATTTCAAAAAATTTGTTTTAGTTTTATGCTATCAGATGGCGCAAGTTTCTATGAAGTGCTTCTGTAATTAAGCTTCTATGGCGTACTCTTTTAATTAAGCTTCTTTGGGATGCTCTTGTAATTATACTTCTATGACATGCCTCTGTTCTGTAATTCAGCTTTTATGGCATATCCCTGTACGTCAGTAGAGGTGGTCTAATTGCGGCGGGGTTTTTGTAAAGGTAGTTACTTTTAAATTATTTCAACGATGAATATACCAAAAAAGGAACGCTGTATCGACCGTAACTTGATCGGTGCTATTAGGGTCTTTCGGATCGCTTCTCGCTCGATTGTCAGAATGTTTAACGTAACGAATTAGGTTAAGTTAAGACTATAGCCTACCTACTATTATTCATGCGTAGTAAATCATACTATGAGATGGCTCTGCCATCGTATTTTACTCACCATGGTAACGAGTTAATTAATGTAAGTATAAACGATGTTCTTTGTCATGTTTACAATATTATTACTTAACCTTCATAAATTTTAATATTACTATTTAGCTTTCATTAATTTCAATATTATAATAAATGTAAAGAGATTGGAAATAGGCGTCAAAGTTTGATGTGATGTTACTGGATGATACAATCCTATATAAATATTTGTCTCGTGAGCTTGACGACAAGGTCACGGGCAGATTATAATCAAATTAATTACACGGACGTATCTAACTATTGCTACTGTTAGTGACTTGCGGCGGTATATTAAAATAATTGCTTCCAGGGTCTACTTAAGACTATTTTACGTATTTGTGTCATATAATAGGAAAGAGAATTAGCCTTACGGGTTATACCTAGGGTTGCCAGATGTGTTTGAGAAAAAAAACGAACAACTTGATGTTTTTTTTATTAACCTGATAAATACCTACTACTGAAATGGCACAACAGTTTACAAATTACTTTTTTATATATTTAGCATTTGATGATACTGCTTTTAACAAAAGTTTATTGGATGATATCTCATCTTTGAATTCAGTGCAACTAGCACTTATATTGAAGAAACCACACAATTCACTTTTTACAGTGTTTATGGCGAGACGATTTTTTTCGTCAGTCCATACATTCCCCATGACGCTAAAGATTCGTTCTACAAAAGCGTTGGATACAGGAACACTACAGACAAACTGCACAATTTTCAACAAATTCGCTACTCTTTCTTTTTTGAAAAAAATGCACCACATATTAATGGAATTGCCTTCAAGTGAAGAAAACACACTTTGAAGTACAGCCAGCTCTTTTTAAATATGTTCGGGAGGAGTTTGCTGCTTCCATGGAGATATTGACCATAACTCGAGCAGTTGATCCAGCTTGGGCAATTTTCCGCATTCGAGATTCAAACAACTAAAGGTTTTATAATTATGGTTTTCAAATGGGTACTACTTTTCTATATAAACTAATGCTCTTTGGTAAACATTCGTAGCGTTTTTGGTAAATTCTTTCAATTCATGGTCTCAAAGATACCCTTTTCTTTTTCCCTTCTTTAAAATTGTGTCCCGAAATTTCACCATTATACTATGTAGATTATATGCTGCTGTGGTATGTTTCTCTAATAACAGAATAATTTCTTGAAAAGAAGCCATAAAGTTATGGAAATATAAACATAGTTCATTGTACGTAGGATTAGCTTCATTTGAAATTTCGTTTTCTGGGTCTGATAAGATAGCGCAAAGAGCTGTAGGACAATTATCTGAACCTCGTTCTAAAAAATACCTTTTCAATGGCCCCCACGATAAAAGCATCATATCAAGAGCTTTAAATAAATTAAACCACTTTGTAGGAACGTCACGAATCACTTCTCTGTATTCGCTCTCAAAGAAATCAACTCCTTCAACTCTTCTCGTTTCTTTGCAGAACAATAGAACTCTGCAAATATTTTCGTCACAATTTTTTCAACATCAACAGGCATTACTTTTATTGCATTTTTATCGCAGTTATGAAATATGTGGTTATTACAGTGAGCAGCTATTATGTCGTTGTTTTCTTCAGACTTCAATTTTTGAAAAACAGAATTATTGACTTTAAAATTAACAAACGCGTTGTCCGCTCGATATTCTGTTACTCTGCTCCATGGCATGGATTTTTCCATAACTTTACATAAACGTTCCTTAATAGATGTTGAATCTTCAAATAAGTAAAAATCCAAAATTTTAAGACAAACTTCGTTTTTTGGTGAGAAATATTGAATAGCCACTGGAAAGAATTTTCTATTTCCTTTATTTGAAGCATCAGTAGCGACGGAAAAGAGAACTTCATTCTTTAAATCTTCCTACACAAGTTCCATTGAATATGGAAATAAAACTTGATTTACCAAAGCCGTACATTTTGTTCGTCCTCCGGTTATTTGCTTTGCGATATCTGAATCATTAATTATATGTTTTAATACTTTTATAGAGCAATCTTGAGCAACAAAAAAAAATTGGTGCTTGATACTATGGTAAACTTAGTTAATTCGGCAATACTGACTTTTTCCCTTTGCGCGCTGCCTTTCGATGTAAAGAAAGACTTCGTCCTCTAAGACATGGCTACAGCACTTCCACACTCTTTGTGCTTCTTTGACGCAGCGTGATGGGTTAATGCTTTTAAGCCATCATAAGCTACAGTGAACGTATTTTTACACAATTTGCAATAGACTTTTGTGTTGCCATCGTCACATTTACTTAACCAAAAAAATCGCGATTCCCAGTCAACATTATAGCAGCAAACTTTTCTTACTTTCTTAGGTGGAGTTACTTTGCTAGTAGATGCTTCCTCGTCTTCCATTTTGACACACACAAACACGACAGTAACACAAAGAATGAAATATGTATTGATGCCGTTCAGAGGGTGACGTGAACACTCTTCTAACTAATTAGCTACTGAACAGAGCGCGCGAGAGATGGACAACCGACGACATACGGACGGGATATTCAGTTGTGGGATTGGGAAAGCCGATGTGCGCGCTATCTATCTACCTACATACAATCCTAGTTGTTATGTGGTTGTCGCCTGTCGACAGAAGCACCAGATATTACGCGAAATTTCTTTAAAACCGGACAATCTTATGTCCGGTTTACCCAATTTTTCTTGACCAGACAAACATAAAGAAAACCGAATTGTCCGGTCGAAAACCGGACGTCTGACAACTCTAAGTTATACCGTAGTACCTAAAAGAACTCGTCCGCTAGGGGTTTCAAAGTCTGGCCCTCACGTAGTTGTAGCCGGTACTAAACTAAACATGATATTGCGTCTACAAACATAATTTTTAAAGAGTTCTGTAATGTTTTGAATAAAAATAAACTTCAGTGTTGTCATATTGTAAAATTCAGCAATAACTTTAATCCGGTTAATAAAAACACAACAAAAAATAGTATTTTCATAAATTTAAACACTTATTTTAAAGTAGTCGTAATTAAATCAAAAAATGTGATACATTTGCTTTGAATACGTGATTAAAATATTATATTAATCGTACAGCATATAGCTTAATACAAAAGTATTTTACAATTTTGAATATTTTATAGTAATTACTGTAACTTATGTCAGTTTTTCTAACCTTTTACATTATTTACTAACATACAAGTGACGTAATTTTTTTTTAGAAAATTAGAGTAAGAAATTTTCTAACATACACATAGTATGTATTTTATCTGTTACAGATACGAGAAGACACAATATATACGATTGACAAAAATTTTTCAATAAAAGAAATATTAAAAACGTGAAAATTTATATTCAACTATGTTATTTATAACTAAAGTAATCAGTTGCTAATAATTAATATAACCAAAACCAAGTAATAAAAATTTATAAAAATAAAAATTTTAATTAAATGACAATCACAAAATTATTAAAATTTGAACAATGTACAAAAAAGGTTTGAAAAAGCTTACAAGATAAGCGAAACGTCGTTACCAAAAAGTCAGATTTTAAAATAAAGAAAAAAAAAAGGTTTTTTAACCAAAACGCTGTTTTATTAAAAATCTTTTAAAACAATATTAATTACACATATGTATGTATGTTTAATAATCCATTAAAGATAAAAAATGTATAATGTTTAATAATATAATAAAGTTTATCATATACATATAGTCATATATGTATATATATAGTAAATGAGACTACAATAAAAAATAAAAAACCCAGTTTACAAACTTGTGTTAGTGTTTACTTAGCTGGTTACGTTGTCAACAAAACAATAAACAATAAATACAAAAAATACTCTTTTAGTGCAAAAAGATTAACTTTTCATATTAGAAAAATATTGAGTCCGCAATGTTTGAAGCATTTTTTTAACAAAATACGTATGTATGTATTTAAATTGTATCAAGTGTTGCATTTTTATTTTTGTAAATTTAAGGGCTTATATTATTGGTGAAAAATATAAGGACTATAATATTTTAACCATGTGTTGTTTTTTTACAAGAGTTAATAACTGTGTTCAGGATTTTACTTTAAAAACTACGTGTGTAGGTAAAAAGGCAATGACTTATTGTACATTCATTTCAAAGTAAAATTTCAGGTAAAATTGTTAGTTTTGTAAATGTTCATAGTAGAAAGATACCTAATCAGTTTTTAAATATGCATAAAATATTTCTTTATTTTTTTGGTTCAGTTTTATTTGTGTTCTCTTTTCAACAACCGCTATTGCTATTTTATATATAAACATTGATAATCGAGATGGACGATCGCAATCATTATTTAAAATGATCAGTATGACCACTAATATTAAGTACATTTACACTAATTAAAATACTCAATTTACACTTAAGAACACAGTTTTGAATTTAACCACCTTTTGCATACAACTAACTAAAAGATGATCTTGCATATGCATATTTTTTTTATAACTATTAACGGTCTGTTAGCATTAATATAATTATAATTCAAAGGTATAAATCTTGATAAAATATTTATTGAACATCACAACCACTAGTTTAACTATAAGTGTTATAATGTTATCGATCCACAAATTCTTATTTCTATTTATACTAATTCTAATACATTTATTTATAATTAACGAATATTAGAAAGGACTTGTTTGTTACATCTATGGAAAGTATAAATCACTTATTAACTATGTAACTATCCTTGGTAGGTTTCGACGATCATAATTCCTCCCTCCTTAGGTCTGAATGTCCTCATTCAGTTTTGGGTACATTCTAGTTTTTGGAAGAAAAGACATTTCTTGATCTTCGGAATTTTTGTTTACACTCTTAATTCTAATGATTTGCCTAGCTTTACACAAAAGTTCAAATATGCGTACTCTAAACTTAATAATAATGATAATAAATGTAAGCAATATTATTACTGTAATGAAAGATACTGTGTAATGAGTTGCATGAATTACAGGATTTAGATGAATTGGAATATTCTTTATTTTCTCAATATCTCTTCTTAATTCATCTGGATTCTTGAAATTGTATGGGTGTAGAATTGTTGTATGATGTGTTATCAGGAATTCTTCAGTAACAGGTTCTACATTGATTTGAAATGTTGGTACTGTATTATCGAAAATGGTGTTTCCGATTATTATTCGGCATGTTGAAGATATTAATTGGTTTCCTTTAACCAAAAGTTTGAAGACTTGCCCATCGCATTCTTCTAATAGTTCTTGGTTATTCTTGGATGAGTATAAAATTTCGTGATTCTGCAATTGTATGATGATTTCGTAATCGTTACTTATATGTGACGTAAGACACTTATTGGTTTCTTTTATTGTGCAATTGTTTTGTAGGAAATATTTTTGTGAACACAAAGAGATGTCGCCAATCTTTCCACATTGCTCAGAAGTCCAGTAGACGTATTGATTAATTTGTATGATAAATTTGGTAGGAGGAACAATAATAGTATTTTTGGAGTTAGGTAAGGGATAGATTCGGTAATAAAGTGCTTTGATAGGGTTTAAAATAGGTATTTTAAGGATAAAAGTTATTGTTTTATCTATTCCGATTACAGAAAATTTTGAAAACTCGAGAATTTTAAATAAATGAATATCTTCTAAGGGTAATAATTGCTGTGTTGAATAGTGATTCTTTAAATGTTTTTCTATAGTTAATAATTCTTTAAAAGTAATGATTTCTAAACTTGTTATATCCTTAAACGTTAAACTTATAGTTCTTTCAATTAATCTTAATTTTTCTAATAAAGAGTTTGCTTGGTATAATTCTATTTGTAATAATGTTCTAAAATCTAACGTATTTACAGTGTTATTTATTAAATTTTGGGTTTCTGTTATACTTTGACTAATGTCTTCTAAATCTCTGGAATATCTTTGGGTCAAGTGATTAGCAAAGGACGTTATTGCATTTATTTTTTCAATTGATGATTTTTGATTGTTATATAATTTATCTAAATTTTTATTAATGTTGTTTAAATCTTCTTCATCAAGATTTCCAGTAATGAATTTTATTGCTTTTCCTAGAACACTAACCAGAGCTCTTTTGTTTTTCTTATGATTTAATTTATTACAAGCATTTTCGATTTCTATACAGACGGTTATTAATTTAGCATAGAGTTTTTTGTTTAAAATATCTGTTTTAACTTGTTGTTCAAGAATTTCTGCATTATCGAATAACTGTTGATAGCTTATTTCAATATTACTAATGTTAAGATAAAAGATAAAGTGATGATAATGATTAATTGTTTTAGCTAATCCTAAAGGTTCTAAAAAGTAACCATTACTATTAAGTGGGTGAGTCTGAAGGGCATGGTTGTGGATTATCCTCATCAGGATTATGAATCTGCAATGAAAATGGAGGTCTTAATCTCTTTGTCTTTTTTATATTTGCTGTAGTAATTTTGTTTTTCTTTGTTAAACCTACTATTTTTGTTTTATCTTGTTCCAATACTTGTATTGGTTCAAATAAGGGGTCTGTTTTTCTAACACGGTTTCTTTGTACTAGTATTGTTTGATCTGTGAGGTCGGGGGTATTTTCACTATCTTTGTTAACTTTTTCTATAGTTTTTGAAGCTTTTTCTAAATTTTGTTCGTACACTTTGTCAAAAAATGGTAAAATTTCATTTTTTCTTTTTTCGTTATATTCCTCATAAACCGTTATTTTGAGATCAATTGGGGTTTTCTTTTCGTAAGGGCCATAAAGTAAATAAAAAGGAGAAAATTTAGTAGATGAATGAATGGATTGATTATAAATTGTGACAGCTGAGATAATTAGATTTTCGGGTGTTTCTTTAGGGTTTTTTAATTTCAATATTCTCAGTTTTTCAAGAATGGTAGAATGAAATCGTTCGATAGGAGAATTAGAACTAGGGTTATTAACTGTTGTGAAATGTAATTCAATTTTGTGAAGTTCGCAAAACTCTTTGACAGTTTGATTTTGAAATTCGCGTCCTTCATCACAAACTATTTTTTCCGGTTTTTTATGATGTGCTAGAAAATGTCGTAATTTGTTAAGTAAAGTAATACCTGTGCCATCTTTTAATAGATAGACTTGACCGTATCTTGAAAATAAGTCGATAAGTGTGAGAAATTTGGTATTTTGAAATGAGAATGTATCAATGTGTACAACTTCAAATGGTCTTTTAGCTAATAAAGGTCCTTGAGCTTGAGTTTTATAAGGGTGTCTTTCATATTTAGATTGAAGGCATTCTGGACATTTATTAATTAAATCGGCAATACATTGTTTCATACTTGGCCAATAAAATTGTGACTTCAGCTGGTTGTATGTTTCTGAGATACCATTGTGTGTTTTTTCATGATATTCCGCAATTATTTCTTTTTGTTGTTCTTTATTTGTAACATCTGTCAGGATTATGTTGCTAATGATAATTTTAATGGATTGATTAAACATCTTTTTACATATTTCTATAAAAATTTGTTGTAGTCGTTTATCTATAAAATAAAGACAGTATGTATTATTGGGATGAAAAATTTCTTTTGTAACTTTTAGGATGTCTTCTTCGATTGCTGTGTCCCTGATTTGAATACGATAATGTTTTTTTTTTCAAAAAGTATTGACATTTTACAGTCATAATTCTCGTGTGTACTAAGTATTATACGGTTGGGATAAACGTTAACTGCTTGTTCCGTGATTGGGATAACTTTACCGTGGTCTTCCACCGTTGAGTGTATTGTTTCATCTGAATCTTCGTTTTCTTCTTGTTGGTCACTGATTTGGGATTGAATTATTAGATTTAGGTCTTCATCCGTTAATTCCTGGATTTCTTCAATATTTGGAATTAATGAACTATTATCGTCTTCTTTCGTTTCCATGTTATTGATTTCAATTCTGGATAGTGCATCTGCGACGTAATTTTCCTTTCCCTTCTTGTATTGGATAGAGAAATTAAATTCATCTAGTTTTAATTTCCATCGAATTAAACGGGAATTTGGTTCTTTGATTTTGTATAACCATACTAATGGATTGTAGTCAGTTTCAATTATAAAGTTTTGTCCAAATAAATAAGGTCTGAAATGTTTAGTGGAGTCAAGGATTGCTAGAAGTTCCTTTTCGATTGTTGAATAATTTCGTTCTGCAGAATTTAAAGTTCTTGAATAATATGCGATTGGTCGGTTTGATTGGGATAATACGCTTCCTATTGCTACGTTCGAGGCGTCTGTTGTTAATTTGAATTGTTTATCAAATTCGGGATAAGCTAATATAGGGGCGTTAGTAATGAGTTCTTTGCAAAGGTTAAATGCATGTATATATTCCGGATCTTGAACATTAATTCGGGTATTTTTTCGAAGACACTTTGTCAAAGGAGAGACTATTTGAGCAAAGTTAGAGATAAATCTACGATAGTATCCGACAAGACCTAGAAAAGATTTAATTTCTTTCTGGGTACCTGGAATTGGATATTTTTGAATTGCTTCTGTCTTTGTGGGGTTCGGTTTGATACCTTCCGGAGTTATTATGTGTCCTAATAATCCAACCTCTTTACACAGGAATTCCGATTTGTCTAACTGAATCTTTAAATTGTATTCTCTCATCTTATTAAAAACCTTTTTTATGTGGATAAGATGTTCTTGCAAAGACCGGGAAAATACAACAACGTCGTCCATGTAAACGAAACAAAATTTGTGTAGGTATTCTTTTAGGATGTTGTCCATTACTCTCTGAAACGTACTGGGAGCATTCTTTAGTCCAAAAGGAATTCGTCTATATTCGTAATGTCCATTATTTACAGTAAAAACCGTCTTTTCAATAGAGTTTTGATCCATTTCGATTTGATGAAATCCTTGTGCCAAGTCAAGGGTTGTAAAATAGCAGCATTTTCCTAGGTTGTCCAGTATTTCCTCTATCCTAGGAAGTGGATATTTATCTTCTATAGTTTTTTCATTTAATCTTCTATAGTCTATTACCATTCTAAATTTTCTTTTACCTGAGGCATCAGCCTTTTTTGGTACAATCCAAACTGGTGCACTGTAGGGTGATATGGAGGGTTGTATAATTTTGTCGTCTAATAATTTCTTTATTTGGTTTTGAATTTCAAATTTCATACTATGCGGGTGTCTGAATGATTTAATATAAACTGGTTCTTCATCCTT
Source organism: Aquatica leii (assembly GCA_035610365.1). NCBI lineage: Eukaryota > Metazoa > Arthropoda > Insecta > Coleoptera > Lampyridae > Aquatica > Aquatica leii. The sequence continues at coordinate 45,232,242 of CM069433.1, read as the reverse complement.
GGTTCTGATCCCGTGTTTAACTGCGTTTGTAAAGGTTAATTCACAATTTTCGTTATAAAACACATCTTGGTATTGTTTACAGAGGGTTAATATATTTTCTTTTTCTTCAATATTTAGGTGATTAGTTCTTATAAAGTTTACAATATTTAAAAGTTTAGATTTTTCTTTGGGTGGATTAACTATTTCTTGCTGTGTTAAAGGGACTACGTCTATTCTTTCAGAAAAATTAATTTCAGATAAGATAGGTTCTATGAGTGGTAACGAACAATAACCATTTTTAGCTGTAACTATTGCTTCTGGGGTAACATAATTTTCTGTTAAATTTAAAGGGGGTAATAAAATGTCTCCGTTTTCAATAGTAACTGGGATTTTTATAACATTGTTTGCAACAATGTTTTGAATATCTACTCTTTTTGATATATACTCGGTGAAAAAAGGAATTTTAATAGAATTAATCTCTAAAGTATTATTAGAATAATCAATTTTTGCTTGTAGTTTAATAAAATCGTTGCTACCAATAAGAGCATCGAATTTTGAATGCCATTGGATCACGTGCATGTGTATCGGATTATCTATGCCTAATTCTTTAAACAGGGGAATGCTTAAATTATGCTCGGAATAAATTTGACTGCCTAGACTAGAAATAACGAAAGGTTTTTTATAGCTGTGCATTGAAAATTGTTTTGCTACATCAGGATTTATTATTGAATTTGATGCTCCGGAATCAATTAGAATTTTTAAATCTAATTTTGGCAAATAAATAAAGGGTAATTTAGGTTTAGATGTAATGTTATTTAGATCGATTATGGTAATATCTGATTTTCCGAGGCTTCCTCTTGAAAATTTTCATCTTCAGTATAATGATAATTTTCTGGAATTTCCTCATAATTTTGTGATTGATAATTAGTTCCTATGGATTCTACATTGTTTAGTTCCTGAGAAGTGAAATTTGGTTTACCGGTTTGTCGAAAATGATTATTGAAAGATCGATTGAAAGTTTGTTGACGAGGTTGACTTTTATTAGTAAATGTACTAATTCCAGACATGGGTACAGGCTTTGGGTAATCTTGTAATGTATTAACTGGCTTAGGGTTTCCAAAAACTTGTCTATTAGAAAAGAATTTAGGATTTTGAAATAGGGGCTTGTTTATCGAACCTTGGAATGGTTTTGGCTGATTTGAAACTTGGGGTATATACTTTTGAAAATGGAAATTATTATTATTGGAATTTGAAGAAAATTGGTTAAAAGGTTTTGAAAATTGGTTAGTTCGAGGGGACGATTTTAAGTTTGATCCTCTCATATAATCATAGTAGAGTTCCTCTTGTTTTCTATTATCGTAAAATTTACATTTACTGAGACATTCTTCTAATGTTTTCAGTTCGAAATGAATTAAAAATCCTCGATAAGGTTCTAAAATTCCTAACTGAAATGTTTTTAGTGCTAATTTTTCGTATTCAAATTTTTTATAAAGCTTTAAGTTGTCATCGCGAATGTATAATTGAACGTATTGCATCAAATCGTTTAACGCTTTTAAAATTCTATTGTAAAAATCTAAATAATGTTCAGTTCGCGTATGAGCTATGCGTCTTAAATCTGATACTAATAGATCCTCGCTACGGTGATCTCCGTATTTTTGTAAAAGAGATGATTTGATACTCGACCAATCCCTAACATTTTGATATGCGATAAAATCTCTGGCTTCACCGATTAATTTTGACCTAATAGTATATTCAACTACATAAACTAAATCTGTAGATAATCGCCCGTTTAAATGCTTTAATAAACTATCTACTTCACTAATAAAAATTGATAAGTTATAACCCGGTTGGTATTCTGGGATAGCTTTTAGCAATAATTGCAATTCTGTCCTATCAACTGGGGTTGGTGTCGGGATTTGAGGAGTTTGTAAACTAGTAGGTGGGTTCATTTTCTGTTTAGGGTTAAATCTATTTTGTTTAATAGTTTTAGCAATTTTTGTTTTATAATCGTTTGAAAGTTTTACGTAATTTACAAGATCACTAAGGTTATCAGCAATTATTTCCTTTTCAGATTCAGAACTTGAATTCATTTAAAGTACAAATAAAACAACAACTTAATAAAGGAAGGTAACAAAGGACTTACATGAAACAGTATCTGCTCATCACTGAAGGATTTGTAGAACGTGTTGTGTCCGTAGATGTTTCTTCCTGTCTCTCGTAGAGCCGTAGGTTTTTCTTTCTTCTCGCACAAAGACTTAAGAGCCACCAATTTGGTTTTTCGCCGAAGTCGTTCTTCTTCACCAATGGATCACCAAACTGTTGCGAGATCCTGTTCGCAGCGCCAATTATAATTCAAAGGTATAAATCTTGATAAAATATTTATTGAACATCACAACCACTAGTTTAACTATAAGTGTTATAATGTTATCGATCCACAAATTCTTATTTCTATTTATACTAATTCTAATACATTTATTTATAATTAACGAATATTAGAAAGGACTTGTTTGTTACATCTATGGAAAGTATAAATCACTTATTAACTATGTAACTATCCTTGGTAGGTTTCGACGATCATAATTATATAAATATATAAACATAAAGTTGAATGTTAACTTGTTTACAATACGTATCAGAATTACTAAGGGTTGTGTTTCTGACCCGACCTTGAAAAGCATAAACACAAATTTGCACAAAAGAGAAAATTCGTAAATATTTTATCTTTTTCATGAAACAAATAAAATAACAGTTATGCAAACGCGCTAGAAATATTTTAACGTCTGCAAGTAGGATCTGTCATTACAAAAAGATATTCATGTAAATATATATTAAATTGCAAAATCCTTTCTACAAAATCTTTATTATTATTATTATGTTATATCAGTGCACACTTTTGAGGTAATATGAAACATGTAAACTAAGCCATTTAGACGTCGACGATTTTAAAATCTTTGACTTGTTTAAGTAAAGTTTACTAGCGGATGAATACTTAATTATTGCCTGTTTTTGAACGTGTAACCTGGCCTCAACTTGCAAATTATGGTTAAAGATAGATAGGCAACACAACTTGCACATATACGTTTTTAAACACTGCGTTACATCTCTTCGCTATTATATACTCTTTGGTCATAAGTCATAAGTATAACGATACCAGTGGCGTAGCCGCAGGAGTAGTAAAAATTTTGTAAACAACGACAAATCGACTCCTATAATAAACGATACAACAAAAAAAAAGAAATCATAAATGAATAAACAAAACTGTCATTTTATGATTTGGAACAAGTGTAATTCTTAATGTACTTTGGAGATTGCGGGTCTGGGATTTCCTTTTCTCCAGCTTAGACGTTCAGTACGTTACTCATCCGTAAGAAAAGGTGGCGCAAGAGGCATTGGCTTATCGGAAAAGTACTTTTTTTCTAGTAATCCGACCCACGACCATCTGCGGCGAAGCTAGCCAAACGGTAAGCCAAACATCTACAATTATAATTTTTTTTCTCATTTTCACAATTTGTACATTACAATTGTAATGATGTAGACTCGGGCTGATGTAAACAGATGTTTTGAATGTTTGTACATAAATCGATAATACCACTTCTTTCTTGCAGTTTATTTTTCTCTGTTGAACTGAGGCGCCAAGTTATTTGTTTCGGCTATTGCAAAAATTTTAAAATATGCTGATTCAGTGAGTCTTCCACGGCACGATCAAGTGTGGGATTGTTGCCTAGAGCTTTTTTTGAAGCTTTAGCTAATTTATTGTTGTTTCTGACATGACGAAGAAAAGTTGTTTTTAAATTGTGTAATCTCGACAACATTCGTTAAGTTTCTTTCTGACATCGGAATATGCATTGAAAGTCATCTGTTGATTTTCAGCAGCCCAATTCCGAATTAGATCCTCTTATTATTCAAGCGTTAACCTTAAAATCACCAGTGTTTCTGGTTGTAATTTAACGATAACACATGCAAAGTACACTTTAACAACTACTCTTCTTTACTACTCTTAAAATTTGTCTCACCTTTAAAGGGTCTTTGAAATGCCCTTAGCTGAGTGTACCCAAAATTTTCAATTTGGGAGCCAGTTCACTATTGGCGACTTTATCCTACAAATGTTGTTATTAATAATTTTTTAATGGTTTTTGATTGTTTTTATAAAATTGTAAACATTTTGTAATTATATATCTATTAATTTTCTCAAATGTACAATAAGTAGTTACGTTTAATTATAATAAACTGCGGTAGTTTCTCTGTTTGTGTGTCGATTTTTGTACTTGTCATTATTTAATTTACATTTTTTTTAGTAAAACCTAAAATTTATTGCTTTTGACCTATACATTTTTTTAATGCAAACACGCTATATTTAAGTCAATGGCTATTAATTCTAATAATGTAATGTAATGATCTCGTGTCTTAATTTAATTCTTCTTAGTGGATTACATTGAACCTAATTTTAGAAATGCGAAATAAAAATGAATTTTACGACAATGCCATTTTAAGTATTAACATTAATAGGTTCGTTTTGTTATATTCCTTGTTGGTTATTTTCATATTATCGGTTTAACTCCATTCAGAATCATTAGCCTTAATACTGTAAGAATCATTCCAAATTATTGCCGAGTCGTTACCTTTGCATAAAGTAATTTGAAAGTGTATATAGAAATTTTATTGACGTAGATGATCAAACGCCTTCATTCGAATTTAGACAAGTGGGAGGGATCCTTTATGCATGATATATTCAGTCTAAAGAATCTCCGCTTAGAATTATAAAACTGGTCACGCATTTTTTGCAATGAATAGGGTACACCTTTATATTATTAAATAACTTCCTTGATCATTTCAACACGATGTGATTTTTATATTAAGCCCACGCCGAGACAAATTAAGATATTTACATAACGTAAAAAAATTGTTTACAACAATAACAGCACAAAAAATTAAAACGTAAAGCATAAAAAATTAAACGAATTCGATTCACGCTATAGGTATAGTACTCGTATAATTTTAACATTGGAATAAGTGTCGGCTAAAGTGTCCTTAAAAAATCAATTAAATTTTATTGCCTTCTGAACTGATTTTCATTTGAAGCAAAGACCGCCCTTTTATAGTTTGCACGTAACAAAAAAGAAAAAATATTTAGTAGAAATAAAAATTTTATTGTTGCCGCTAATGCCAACTACTTAAAATTTAATTACAAATGTTTAACAAACTTATAAGAGCCGCCTTAAGCATTCTTTAAAATTAGAACGTTAAATACGAAATGTTACATAAAACACCATTTTAATTACATTAAACCAACAAGAATTACAAACGTAATTTTATACAAGTTTATTCCAAAAATTGCAATTTCAAATACGCAATTCCATTTAATTAGTAGTTTGGTAAGACTGATTTAAATATCATTCTCCATTATCTTTGAGGAATGGAAAATCTACTCGAGAAAATATACGGGCGACTGCTCGCGTTTTATACGGGTAAATGGAACAAAATAGAGTATACGTCTGCACCCTCGTATTTCATGATTATTCTTCAAAAGCAGTGCAGTGAAGCAGAACGAAGCCCTCCTTACAATATCTCGTCGTCGGCATGACAACCGCGAACAGATCCTCGCCACTTCCTGAAGTAGCTATGCGAAGAACGTCGATTAAGATTTCTAAGTACGTTTTGGCTTTTAGCACGAAGTTCGGTATTTTCTTTGTAGTACTCTTAAGAACTCTTAAAGAATACAATGGGAAAACGCAACATACACAATCGACACAGCTAAAGCCGATTACGACGGAATTTCACTAATTACACAAAAGAAAAAAGTATAAAAAATATAAGATAATTTTCTAAAAGAAATTTCCGTTTTTAAATATTTTTTATTTCAATATTAAACTTGGAAAGGAAACAAGTTCGCCGAAGCGAAATAACAAATGTGTGTTTTTCGAGAGGTTTTCAAACTCTAAAGCGGCGTTGATAAAGCAAGTGGCTTTAAGCTACCTTTCAGAACTGTATTGAATTTGTATATTAGAACGAAATTGAAGCGAATGTATTTTTATTATTTTTCAAATCACACGTGATCAATCGAGCGTATGATTTATATCATAAAATGTATATTGACTAATATTTCGATACATTAGATTATTTGACAATCATTTTAAAAATATATCGAAGTAAAATGCAACTTTTATTGTGTTTTATTTAATATAATCATTATTAAAATAAAATAATTAAATTTGATTGTCACGCTTGTTATTGATAATGGATATAAAAAAGATCTCAGTTCTAACAGTCAACACTTTGACGCTTAATTAAGTTAGTGAATAGAAAAGCAGCAAACTATACCAGAAGCAGTCACAAAAATCAATTCGATTCTAGAGAACGGTATGTTGCAGAAATGTAACTTTACAACAATGTACTCAGTATTACAGTTGGATCTAGACAAATCAACAAACGTTTTTAACACATTTATTTAGTTTCGTAAAAAAATATATTTTTAGAATAGCACAGTGTTTTTTAAAGAAATTTTAAAGTTAAATTGATCGTTATCTTTCTATTAGAACTTTTAACGAGTAAGTTGTAAGTTAAAAATCTTTTTAGATAAAATTTATAGATACTTTTATGTAAAAAGAACGATCTTTAAAATTAGATTGTATCAACATTGATTTCAAAGTTGTCAACACTTCGTTTATACGCTTCAGCGAAATGAAGAAACATTAATGTTTTCTACGATTTTTTGAAGATTTATGTTTGTGCTCTTTTCGATTTTGTTTTTATTTTGATTAATATTTGCGTAAAACGTTAACATATTTTACCATTAAAAGTTTTCAATTTTTATTAATTAATTTTTTATTCTTAATATAGAATTACGTTGTACTGGTATTTTATTTACAATTCCATTTTATTTAATATTTTTAATACTTTCAACTAGCAAACTTTAAATAATGGCAACTATATAAAAGACAAATTTCTTTACGTTCGTTTTATTTCTATATTCAAGTGTACATGTGGTCGAGGAGGATTTTCTTGCTGATAAACATTTATATTATATATTTTCTTTGTGCATTATTATTATTATTGTAACGCCTAATTTTGAAATTTTATATTGTCGCTCGAACCCATACGTTTTATAGCACGCCTATGGTTAGGAAACTTTTAGTTAATTACCATATACCAATCGTTCGTTCTTTTTCAATTGTGTTTTTCGTAAATCAACACGTTGACTTAGCTCTTAAGCCTTCTTAATATAGTTATGTAACCTCATTAGAATTAACTACCTTGTTATAGTTTTCCTAACATTAGTAATAAGTACCTTGTTTATTGTTTTTCAACATTCACCTGTTTATTGTTTTCAACATTCACCTAAACTAAAATGTATAAATAGTTACATCTTAGATAAGTCGTGTAGGTTATTCTTTATACGGTTCACGCTGTTTGTATTAACTTCAAATCCGGCTATTCTTTATACAGTAGTTTACTGTTTGTAATTGTTTAGAGTTAAGATTGATGTGCGCGCAAAGTTACTGGTAGGAGGGAGTGCTATGTGGGGGTAGTTTTAAGTTGAAGTTTTTATATAGCAGAGTAACGACAGTAACAGTAGCATTTTAGTAGTGTTGACATATTGTATGTAAACAATCAAGTAGTTTAAATAAATACATAAAACAAACAAGTGCATTTCATCATATGTTCAAACTACGGATCACAAATAATATCAGAGAACATTAAGCAACGCTGCATAACATCTTCAGTGACACACCATTGGTCCTTCGAGAGCCTGATAAAGAACATCAATAAATCAACAAAACTGTAAGTCAACATTCCTTTTTTCATATTTCCATTAACAAAACGGTTATCAACATTTTTAAATATCATTTATGTAAAAGTTGTGCATTGCCATGTCTGAGTTAAGATCGCTTATAGTACAAAGAGGGCAGGTAAAGGGTCAGCTTACCCGATTTAAAACATTCCTAGAATCTTTCAAACTTTCTAATAATATATCAGAATTAAAAAAACGGTTAGGGAAAATTGAGTTAACATGGGATACATTTGAAAACATACAAAATCAAATAGAACTTATTGATGACAACCAAAACGAAACTACCGAAAGAGAAAATTTGAATGAGTATTTTAATGTAGTATCCGAAGCGCAAACCATTATTGATAACGAACATACAAATTTAAACATTCCAGGAAATTCAAATAATACAAACGGCCTTGGTTGTGGATTGTCTTTTAGCTCAAACAACATAAAATTACCTGTGTTAGAATTACCCATCTTTAAGGGGGGCTACAGTGAATACATGGAATTTCATGACGCATTTAAATCTTTGATCAATGACAACAGTAATTTAAGCAATTTTCAAAAGCTTCGATATTTAAAATCTTCTTTGCGTGGGGATGCATTAAAGGTTATTGAATCATTAAAAGATACCGACAATAATTATGAAACAGCTTGGCAATTGTTAAGGGAACGGTACGATAATAAACGGGTCATTATTAATACTCATTTAAAATCATTATGCGAATTACCGCAAATCACAAGAGAAAGTGGAGTTGCTCTAAGAAATTTAATGGATGAATCGCTAACTAATATACGCTCGTTAGAAAATTTAGGTGAACAAATTCCATATTGGGACTCTATTCTAATTTATTTAATTTCTTCAAAACTAGACCAAAACACAAAAAGGGAATGGGAACTTTCAGTAAAGCAAAATCATCTTCCAAAACTAGAAGAATTAACAACATTTATTAATTCGCGATGCCATTTGTTAGGATCAATAAAAAACGATGCACGCGTACCAAATCAATCAAATTATATAAACAAATCGTTTAATAAAACGAAGGAAAATCATTATTTCAAAAAAGGTCAAAACATGTACAGTCATTTATCAACGAATAGAATCAGATGTCTTTATTGTAAAGATAATCATCAAATTTATTACTGTAAGGCATTTCTGGAACTTAGCATACAAAATAGGTTAAGCGAAATAACAAAGTTGCATTTGTGTACTAATTGTTTGCGTCCGAATCATTTTAAACAGGAATGTTGGGGTACCACGACGTGTAGAATTTGCAATAAAAAACATAATACCTTACTACATCTCGACAATTCGGTAACCAACAGAGGCTTAACATCGGTTTTACAAAACATAAACAACGAAACAGTTAATACTAATAATATTCCACAACAATCAAATGTAATTCAAGCATCTAGTAATACTGACACTCTTCAATACCCGGGTACAAGTAATCATTGCAGTCAATTACAGAATTCTATAGTCATTTTAGCTACGGCACAAGTCTATGTGTACAACAATAAAAACGAATTAATAAAATGTAGATGCCTTCTCGATGGAGGATCACAGAGCAACTTTATCACAACCGAACTTACAAACAAAATCAATCTAAAAGTAAACGAAATAAATATGCCAGTAATGGGCATAGCTAAAAATTCAACATGTATTAAATATAACGTAGTAGCTAAAATAAAATCGATCATAAATAGTTGGAGCAAAACCTTGTCATTTTTAGTGTTAGATAATATAACAGGAAATATTCCGTTACAATCATTTTCGCCGAGTCAAATAAATTATTCAAAAAATAAAGTTAATCTTGCGGATCCCGAATTTTACAAATCACAAAAAATAGACATGCTATTAGGTGCTTCCGTTTTCTTTGAACTTTTATGCATAGGTCAAATCAGTTGCGGTGATAATCAGCCGTTATTACAAAATACAAGGCTAGGATGGCTCGTCACTGGTAATTTACAAATTTTGTACCCTGCAAATCAAACGTGCATGTTAGCAATTAACGAAAGTGACGACGAAACAAAAAAATTACGACAACAGTTACATAAATTCTGGAGTATTGAGGAAATACCAACACTATTTAACATATCATATAGTAATTGCGAATCATATTGCAAAGAACATTTTTTAAAAACCCATCAACGAGACGATACAGGTCGTTTTATTGTAGCGCTACCGTTAAAGGATTCATACTCAAACATTGGCGACACGTATAAGATCGCAGAAAAACGTTTTTTCAATTTAGAAACCAAAATGCAACGCGATCCAAACTTATTCGAATCATATTCTAAATTCATGCAAGAATACGAGTCACTGGGTCACATGTCAAAATTAAATTTGGATCAGATAAATACAGAAAATATCGTTTGTTATTTGCCCCATCATGGCGTAATTAAGCAAAGCAGTGTAAATACAAAACTCAGAGTCGTATTCGACGCTTCCGCTAAAAGCTCAACTAACTTGTCACTCAATGATGTTTCATATGTAGGTCCAACTTTGCAAGACGATTTATTTTCAATTTTATTAAGATTTCGAAAATATCGCTATGTGTTAAAGGGAGACATTAGTAAAATGTATCGACAAATTAATGTAATACCAAAACATCGCGATTTACAACGTATTTTGTGGCGTGAGAATCCAAATTCTAAATTAAATCATTACGTGCTGAATACAGTAACCTACGGTACTGCCCCGGCGTCGTTTTTAGCAATTCGATCACTGCAACAAGCGGCGATTGAGAAATATGAACAATTTCCGGATGCTACTCAAACAATCCTTACAGACTTTTATGTAGACGACCTAATTACGGGCGACGACTCTATAGACAACTTAAAAATACTAAAGGATCAGATTTCTAATATTTTGAAGTCATCAGGATTCACTTTAACACAATTCATGTCAAACGAAAATAGGATATTAAGCAAGGATGACATAAGACAATCATATGACTACTATATTTCCGAAAACAATGTGGTAAAAACGTTAGGGATGCTGTGGAGTCCAGCAGTCGATGACTTCCAGTACACAATAAACAAAGACGACATTAATACAAAAAGAATAAACAAACGAACTATATTATCGCTTATAAGCAAAATATTTGATCCCCTAGGGTTAATAGGGCCGATAGTTGTTAGAGCAAAAATCATTCTACAACAAATTTGGAAGCTAGGGTTAAATTGGGACGAGTCTATACCGCAAGATCGCGATACAGAAATTTTATTATTTTTTCAAGGTTTGAACGACATAATGCACATAAAAATACCGCGTCACGTGTCAATTACAAATTATGTTCATTCAAAATTACTAGGTTTCACGGACGCTTCCGAAAGCGCGTACGGTGTCTGTTTGTACTTACGAACCACGGATGTATACAATAATCATAAAGTTCAGTTACTATGTGCCAAATCAAGAGTAGCCCCAATAAAGGTAATCTCGTTGCCACGTTTAGAGTTATGTGGGGCATTATTGTTATCACGATTAGTAAAGAAAACGCTATTATCTTTAGAGATGCAAATCGATCAAACAATTTTGTGGACAGACTCGCAAATAGTTCTATCCTGGTTAAGGCGCGAACCGAGTTCTTGGAAAACATTCGTTGCGAATAGGGTTTCCGAAATACAGCAATCAACCATAATTGCAAATTGGCGACATGTTAATTCGAAAGACAATCCTGCAGATATCATATCACGGGGCTGCACTCCTAAACAATTAAAGGAAACAAATCTATGGTGGAACGGTCCTTGTTGGTTACAAAACGACGAGGAACAGTGGCCAAAAGGTGAATTGTGTAACATAGAAAACATGCCAGAAAAAAAGGTTTTACCTACAATTACAAACATAGTAGTTAATGATTTTGACTTGTTAACAAAATATTCTACTTTAACGCGATTACAAAGGGTAACGGCTTATTGCCTACGATTTATTAAAAACTCGAGATTATCAAACGCAAATCGATCAAGTGGGTATTTAGACGTTAGTGAAATTGAAAATGCAACTACTACTTTAGTCAAATTACTGCAAAGGCAATCATTTAGTGATGACCTCAAGCATTTAAAAACCCATGGAAGAGTAGCTAATACAAGCAAAATAATTTCTTTAAGTCCATTTCTGGATAACAAGGGTATAATCAGAGTCGGCGGTAGATTAGGTAATTCAAACTTGAATTTTGACAGAAAGTTTCAAATATTGCTTCCTACGAAGGGAAATTTTACAAATTTGATAATTTTGGCAGAACATAAACGCTCGTTACACGGGGGTACGCAAACAGTATTATCTTTTGTTCGTGAGAAATATTGGGTACTAAGCGCTAAAAATACAATTAAATCGTTAATACGCAGGTGCGTAACTTGTTTTAAGACAAAACCCAAGAGTATAACACCTCTTATGGGCCAATTGCCATTAGAACGCGTCACTCCATCACGCCCATTCTTAACATGTGGTGTTGATTTTGGTGGTCCATTTTTTATCAAAGACCGAACACTGAGAAATAGTAAGTTAGTCAAGGTTTACATATGTTTATTTGTATGTTTTAGTACAAAGGCTATTCATATAGAGCTTACAGGTGATCTCACGGCTGAAGCGTTTTTAAATTCTTTAAAAAGATTTGTTTCAAGACGCGGTTTATTTAAAAACATATTCAGTGATAATGGTTTGAACTTCGTCGGTGCTAATAATTATTTAAAAAATCAGAAAAGAATCATCCTAGAACTTACAAATGATATCTGTGTTAAAAATTATTTATTAGAGAATCAGATAAGGTGGCACTTTATCCCACCCAGAGCTCCTCATTTTGGCGGGTTGTGGGAAGTTTCAATAAAACCGGTAAAGGGTCATTTAACTAGAGTCATTAGCAATGCACATCTTACCTACGAGCAATTTTATACTGTGTTAACACAAGTTGAGGCCGTTTTGAATTCTCGTCCCATCTCTCCAATGTCAAATGATCCGAGCGATAGTGAACCACTCACTCCTGGACATTTTCTTGTTGGCTTAAGTTTAAATACAGTTGTCGAAACACAAGTGGAAGGTAGTTTATCATCCAGACTCTCTAAGTATCGGCAAATGCAAAAAATAATTCAACATTTTTGGAAACGTTGGAGTTCAGAGTATTTACATAATCTGCAGCAGCGTACCAAATGGATGATACAAGATCCGCAAGTCATAAAACCTGGGCTCATGGTGTTGTTAAAGGATGATAACACTCACCCAATGCAGTGGAAGTGTGGTCGCATTTTAGACGTCCATCCCGGAAAGGACAAAATAGTTCGGGTAGTTACAGTGAAAACGCGAGATAACATTCTCAAACGTGCCGTGTCTAAAATCTGTGTTTTACCAATAGACAGTTAATTAGAATTAAGTATAACTTTATTGTTAATTTTTGAAGCCCTAAACTCTTACAGGCGGGCGGTATATGTTTAGAGTTAAGATTGATGTGCGCGCAAAGTTACTGGTAGGAGGGAGTGCTATGTGGGGGTAGTTTTAAGTTGAAGTTTTTATATAGCAGAGTAACGACAGTAACAGTAGCATTTTAGTAGTGTTGACATATTGTATGTAAACAATCAAGTAGTTTAAATAAATACATAAAACAAACAAGTGCATTTCATCATATGTTCAAACTACGGATCACAAATAATATCAGAGAACATTAAGCAACGCTTCATAACATCTTCAGTGACACACCAGTAATAGACATAATTAAATAAATAAAAATAAATAATTAATCGCTCTTCTTTAAAATTAAGTGAAAATCAAAATAAACATAATTGGCGCAGTCGATAGGATTCTGCTACTGGTAACCCGGCATATTCAACTACCCGAATCATCCGACACCAGGAGGTTTTCAAACCCTTAAGCAGAAGTACAGGAACCGAAACATCTAAGGACCAGCATCTACCTCTAGAAATGTTATTCTTGGTTTGGTAAGTCCTTTGTTTCCAATCCTTAATTTAAGTAATTGCTTTTGGTTGTTCTCTAATGAATTCTGACTCATCCTCATCCAACGACGAACTCATCTTAGAAATATCAAACGATACACAATCCAATAATAAACCTACCTTTAGAAAATTTAAACTTGCACCTTCAAAAATGAATAATTCAAATTCTAGTGTTGTTAATAAACCTACACAACCAATTCGCGTACCAGATAAAAATGAAATTCAGTTATTAATGCAAGCCATACCTGAGTATTTTCCTGGTAACAATTTATCTATTTTTATTAACGAAGTTGATAATTTATTAAATCATTTAAAGGATAGATTAACCCCAGATCTTCAATACGTAGTTTCTTTCTCTATTACATCTAAAATTAAAGGAGATGCTAGGGATTACATTGCGTATGCAAACGCTACACAATGGACCGAAATCAGAACTTCACTTCTTCGAAAATACGGTGATCAGAGAAGTGAAGAGTTATTAGAAGCAAATTTAAGGCAATGCGTTCAAAATCGAAACGAAAACTATTCTGACTTTTACACGCGAGTACTAAAAGCATTCAATGATTTAATTCAAATAATTTCTTTAAACGCAAATGATCCAAATCTTTTAATTTATAAAAAATTTACTTATAATCAATTAGCTCTAAAAACATTTCAAATAGGCCTTCTAGAACCCTATCGAAGTTATCTTAGTAATTTTCAATTAAACACCATCGAGGAATGATTAAATAAATGTCATTTCTACGACAACAGAAAACAAGAGTGGGAACATTGTGAATTTATCCGCAGATCTCAAAACAACAGTAACAATAATAATAAACCTATACGTCATAACTCGCCCTTACAAAATTCTTCTCGTACATTCCCCCCACAAACATCTTACCAATCATCTTTTAATAAACCCATACAACCTCGCCCTTTTCAAGGACCGATAAACAAACCTATTCAACAAAACAGTAGATACTTTACTAATAGACAAGTATTCGGTCCCGATTCAAGACCAAACACCTCTTTTTCAAAAATTACTCATTCTCCACCAAAACCAACACCGATGTCTATACAATCGCGAGTATACTCTCAATCTCGCAATACAAATTCTAGACCCTCGTTTAGAACGGAAGAACTTTTTAACCTAGAAACTGATCAATCAGAAATCCCCGAAGAGCAAATTTCAGATAGCTTAGGTTTTCACAACGAAAATTTTTTAGATATAGCCTCGAGCCCCCAAACGAACGATTAGTAGATCTTAATTCTATCCAATCAAAACCAAAATTACCTTATATTTACCTTCCCTACCTAGATTTAAAACTATTAATAGATTCAAGAGCCTCAAGTTCCATTATAAATAAAAAACCGGCATTCGAAAAATGTCCCGATTATCTTTACAAAAAACCATTCGTGGACTATTAAAAGAAATTCAAAGCAACGATAATCTTTGCTTTCCTTTACTGCAGGAATTAGGAATCACTAATAACATAGATATGCACATAGTAAATTGGCATGATAATTTTGATGCACTAATAGGAACTAGCGATCTAAAAAAATTAGGAGCCAAAATTGACTATAAGAATAACACTTTCAAACCACAATAACCAACCTAACTTAATAGAGATTATTAAAACCGATCATTTAAACGATCATTTAACTTTATGCAAAAAATATAAAGATGTATTTTATAACGAAAACTCTAATCTATCATTTTCTAATACCGTAAAACATGAAATACGTACAAAGGACGATGAGCCAGTATTTGTAAGATCCTTCAGACACCCTCACGCCATGAAGGAAGAAATCCAAAATCAAATAACCAAATTATTGGACGATGGAATTATTAGACCATCAATTTCACCATACAGTGCTCCCGTATGGATAGTACCTAAGAAAATGGACTCATCGGGAAAACGAAAATTTAGAATGGTCATCGATTACCGAAAACTCAACGAAAAAACAATAGAAGATAAATACTCCCTACCAAGGATCGAAGAAATCCTGGATAACTTAGGAAAATGCATGTATTACACAACTTTAGATCTCGCCCAAGGTTTTTTCCAATTAGAAATGCACCCCAACTCTATAGAAAAAACGGCATTTACAGTAAACAACGGACACTACGAATATCTCAGGATGCCTTTCGGACTGAGAAATGCACCAAGCACGTTCCAGCGTGTTATGGATAACGTCTTAAAAGAGTATCTTCATAAATTTTGTTTTGTCTACATGGACGATGTAGTCGTCTTTTCCAAATCACTTCACGAACACTTAAATCATCTAAAACTAATATTCCAGACATTCCGCCATTATAATCTTAAAATACAACTAAGTAAATCTGAATTTTTATCTAAACATGTCGCATTTCTTGGACACGTAATTACTCCAAACGGAGTAAAGCCTAACCCTTCCAAAATATCTGCTGTTCAGAACTATCCTATACCAAAAACAATCAAAGAAATAAAATCTTTTCTTGGTCTCATAGGATACTATAGACGCTTCATTGCTAACTTCGCAAAAATAGTCTCTCCATTAACAAAATGTCTTCGAAAAGGTCACAAAATCGATCACAACAACCTCGAGTACATATCGGCATTTGAACAATGTAAAGAACTTCTCACTAACGCCCCTATTTTGGCTTATCCTGATTTTACGAAACCATTCAAACTCACAACCGACGCTTCAAATATTGCTTTAGGTAGTGTATTATCACAAGATAACCGCCCTATCGCATACTACTCTAGAACGTTAAATTCAGCCGAACGTAATTATTCTACTATAGAAAAGGAACTTCTCGCAATTTTAGATTCTACAAAACACTTTAGACCTTATTTATTTGGACAAACATTTTCTATCGAAACTGATCACAATCCTTTAGTTTGGCTTTATAAAATCAAAGAACCAAATTCACGACTTATTAGATGGAAACTCAAGTTAGAAGAATTTAATTTCACTATTACATACAGAAAAGGAAAAGAAAACCAGGTAGCCGACGCATTATCCAGAATCCAAATACTAGATGACGAAACCGATAAGTGCTCTCTGATTCCAAACTGCCATGAAATCCCCGACATTACAGAAGAAGACATACAACACATTATCGAAAGTACACGTTTAGAAACTACCCAAGCTAACTTAAATTTAATAGAAGAATTCGAACACGAAGAAGACCTTAATGTAAATACTGTTCATTCAGTCGACGAAGATAACAAGATAACGGAAAAATCATCCCCATATCGGAACAACCGGTGAATACCTTTTCAAATCGAATCATCTTTGACATAGACGAACAATATCGCTGCACATTTCAAAAACCTTTTAACAAAAATACATATTTGATCAACATTAGACAAAATCTTATAAAAGACGATCTACTTAAAACATTTAGGGAAATATTTAAACCAAATACCACTTATGGGATTTATTTTAAAGACCAAGTTATTAGAAAACCTTTTATCGACCTTTGTAAATCCACGTTTAATTATACTCTTAAAATTTTTATTAGCAATAAATACTGCCAAGATGTCACCAACAAAAATACACAAAAGAACATCATCTCAAAATACCATGACGAAACTCACAATGGTATTGTAGAAACTTACCAACACTTAAAAACACAATTTTTCTGGCCCAATATGAAACTACTCATATCTGACATAATTAATAACTGCGAAATATGTCTTCAATCGAAATACGAACAGCGTCCACATCAATTAAAAATGTGTGGTCCACTGCTTGCTAAAAAGCCTTTCGAAACTATACACATAGATACGTTTTCTTTCTCCAATTCTAAATTCCTAACAATAATTGACCTATTTTCCCGCTACGGACAAGCATACCTCCTTAACGATGGTACAGGTATAACGGTACTTAATAAACTTCGTCATTACTTTTCGCACCATAACACTCCAAAAAAAATAGTTTGCGACGAAGGAAGAGAATTCCAAAATAACGTGTTCAGAGAATTTTGCAAACTTAACCAAATAGAATTACATTTCACTACTGTCAACAACTCTAGTTCAAATTCACCAGTAGAAAGATTTCACTCAACGATCCTCGAAAAAATTAGAATTCTAAAATTAAAAAATCCGAACGAACTTCCCGAACACCTAATGATCACAGCAGTCTTGATTTATAATTAATCTATTCACTCCTCAACAAATTATTTACCATTTCACTTGTTATACGGTCCTTACGAAAACCTCTCCATGCTAGATTTAGACTTAACAATTTATGAACAATACAACGAGAAAAGAAAACAAGAAATCCTCCCATTTTACGACGCGGTATACTTAAAAACTAAAAATAAATCTGAAAACTTGATAAACAAGAAAAACGTCAACTTAGACGATCCGCCCAATTTAAACAATCAATCCATTTTCGTAGAAAGAAATAGACCTCGAAAAACTGACCCTCCTTTCGAAAATTTGTTTTGTTTATTGTTACCAATTAAAATAAAAATAAAATAACTGGAATAACACAAAAGGGTAGAACAACAACCGCAAACATAAATAAAATAAAACCACTAAGGCAATCTATTCCATTACAGGATCCCACTCCTGTGGACAATGCCAACCCTCAATTAGGCCCTTCAGGTCACACCAGTACTCAGTAATGGATATTTTATGGAACTATTGAAACCCGCAAAACTCTTAGACCACTACCACAATTTTTTGTTTTACATAAATTTTACGAAAATCGAAATTAGTTACAACTATTTACAAACTAATCTAATTCTCTTAAATGAAAAAGGTCAAATTGATGAAATTACAAGAAAAATCTATCTCCAACTCCGAAATTATTCCTATGAAATAGAAAATCTTATAAATAAATTCAACCATAAAATTTCTAAAAGAGCCCTTTTTAACGTACTAGGCAACGCAATCAGATTCATTACAGGAAACCTCGACCAAAATGACCTCAAAAACATAAATGAAAATTTAGATAAATTGTATGCCAACGAAAAAACCCAAATGGAAAAAAATAATCAACTAACTTCATTTACCAATTATTTAACTCACCGATATTCCTCAGATTTAGAAACAATAACGACAAATATTAACAACACTGGAAAAATCCTAACAAATCTTTCAAATACAGTAGAAATAAGATTTTTACTTCAAAATGAAATCTATCAAGCCGAACAATTATTAAAGACTTTAAAAATGATAGAAAGAACAATAAGCCTTGCTTGGAGAGATATACCCAATTTAGAATTAATACAAGTAGTAGAATTAATCCAAATCCAAAAACATTTGCAAAAATCATACAATCCAGAACAATTATTAAAATTAGATAAAGTTCATTTATTCAAATTACTAGAATCATCAAAATTAATAATAATCAGCACAGAAAAAGCAATTACTTGCCTCCTTTAAATTCCTATAGTCAAACCATTCATAGCAAATTACTCCCGAATATACCCATTACCAAATCACCAAGATATTGTTATTGTACCACCCAAGAAATATTACTTAAAAACTTTCGAAAACGCTTATTGGACCGATGAAGAGTGTAACAATTTACAAGAAAACGCTCTATGTACTAAAACGAGCGTATTTCAAGAAAACTGTACGCTAGACCATCATTAATAACTGCATCATTTCAAAGATCTCCAACGAATACCATATCTCAATATTACTCCAGAATCATCAAATCCTGACAGCCAATCAAAAGGAAGAAGAAGTTATAGAAGAATGCAATGGGCAAATAATTAGGACCTCCATAAAAGGTACTAACTTAATCAATTCTCCTTGCAAAATTATAATCAAAGAAGCCGTCTTTATAAACACCATTCCAAGAGAAGAGATCAACACTCCTATAATACAGCCTCTAATCATGGAAGCAAATAAACAAAATCATCTTCATCTAAGACATCTAGAAGATCCTAAAGAACTACGAAATGAAGCAAGAGATCTGCTAATGGAACCTACACATTTAAAACCAATAACACATTTTATTCATTATTCTTTCAGTTTTGCATACTTTATAATTTTAACCATAATTATAACTGTTATAGTAAAATTTAGGCGTAGGATATATAACTTAATCACTAAACAAATCATTAAAGTAAAATCAAGAAATACAGAACCAGGAAGTGAAATGCAAACTTTGCACCAACCTCTGTATCCGACCCTGAACGTGGACGTTCAGACTTAAGGGGGAAAGAGTTATGTAATCATGGAAAACGTCATTAGAATTAACTACCTTGTTATAGTTTTCCTAACATTAGTAATAAGTACCTTGTTTATTGTTTTTCAACATTCACCTGTTTATTGTTTTCAACATTCACCTAAACTAAAATGTATAAATAGTTACATCTTAGATAAGTCGTGTAAGTTATTCTTTATACGGTTCACGCTGTTTGTATTAACTTCAAATCCGGCTATTCTTTATACAGTAGTTTACTGTTTGTAATGGACATAATTAAATAAATAAAAATAAATAATTAATCGCTCTTCTTTAAAATTAAGTGAAAATCAAAATAAACATAATTATATAATTAAAAGGGGTAAGAATTCGTTAAAATTGTAGAATTTATTGTAATTTCGTTTTGTCGTTGATAGCTTTTAAGATTTGGTTGTTGAAAATCGATCTGGATCGAATATTTACTCGAAAATTGAAATGAAGCATGGCACATTTGGTTATAAAAAAATGGCGTCATCCTATTGTATAATGTCGATCCAACTTCGTAAATCGTAAATCTCGTTAGAATTGGAAGTAGCATCCCAATTGAGATATCGTCGTAGCATAAATGGAATTCGCTTTTATGTCTACAATTCGTTGTTATGGTATTGAAGAATTACACTTTCTGGACTCGCAGAAGTTGTAAATTTCCATTGAGTATCGTATTGTCGATAAGGAAACTTCAATGTTTGACCTTGTCAAACAATTGCATTCATAAGGTATGAATATCGTTATTTCGTTGATCGTATAAGTTTCGAAGGATGTACATTGATTGCATCTCTTCACCATCGCTTTCGTTGAAATTAAATTTGAAAATTTAAACAGAAGCCTTTGTCGTCAGACAAAGAAATCGCTAATTTGTAAATAGTATAATATTTAGCTTTCGTTGTAAGACGAAACATCCTAAAATTCGTAATATTTGCTTTTTGTTGTTTGATCGTATAGATCGAAATTGATTTTGATAATTTGGCATCGTAACTTTGTAAATCATTTAGTTGATAAGCTTGTGAAAGACAGATCTAATCTTAGTTTAAAATTAGAAAATTTAGTAGCAGTTATTTATCTAAATGATAATTATTTGATTTATTTTCATGTATATACATTTGTAATCTTTGTACATATGTTATAAATTGTTCGATTTATATTTCTTTTGTTGCTTATTGAATTTGTGCATTTATTAAATAGATTTGTTTATTTGATATTGTGTTTATTAATATATTGCAACAGAAATTGAACGCACAAGTTTTAATAAAATTTGTCATTAATCTGTTACCCGAACATGCGAATTCCCCTATACATAGAAAGAAGTTCAATGATCGAAGTTGTTCAAATTGTTGTTTCGTATTGGTTAATATAGTAGACGATATTATTGTTGATATCGGTGGTTATATAATTACTGTTATTTTTATAAAACAAAGTTTTTGTAAAATGGTAATTGTGGTGTACTCATACACGAAAGCAACTTAAAAATGATTTATTTCGGCTAATAACACAATGTAACATTGTATCTTTATAAAAATGGCGAAACGTCGACAACTAATACATTGTTCCCAATGTTGACTTAATATACTACAATATGTCCTCTCATAAGTTGAGTCTAACCGGTGGTTTAATAATGCGTTTAGGCTTAATTTCTTGTTGTTCTTCTCCGTTGCCTTGCTGAGTCTCGCCTGTTTCTATACTATACTATACTTTTATAATCTGGTTTACATGCCTCTTCCAAACTAATTCTTCCCTTAACACTTTACGTATATATATTCTCCCAAAATTTCATCAATTTTACACTCAACCCATTTCTTTTGGTTTGGATTACGATAGTCTCTACAATACACTAACTCGCCCACACTAAATTTCACTTCTCTTCCAACTTTCTCTGTTAACTTTAACCTTATATTCTTTTTCCTACCTAATATATCTAATCTTGTTCTGACTTTATAACTGAACATTAAACTGGATGGTATGACACCCGTGGCGTTGTGTACTGCTGTGTACTGTATTTCTATAGCTGTATAAATACCGGTTTACTATTGTTTCAAAAGACACATCGGCATTGGTATCATCCAACAATGCTTCACTTATGCTATGAAATATTTCACAGCATTCTCGGCTAAGCCGTTTTTTGCTGGGTGGAAAGGCGGCGATGTTAAATGTCTAATCCCGTTGTTTGTTAAAAATTTTGAAAATGAACCTGAAACTAACTGAGATCCATTGTCAGTTACTACAACCTATGGCAACTCGAATCTTGCAAAGCATTCTCTAAATTTCTCAATCGTGGTATTCGTGTCAGTACTTCTCATTATAAAAGCTTCTAACCATTTAGAATTGCTGTTTATTATTAACACGATTATTCGACTTTTCAATGGCCCTAAGAAATCAGCATGTATGCGTTCATAACAATAGCTACTTTTAACACAAGGAGTTATTTTTGCTTCATTCGATTTTGCTTTAACACTTAAAGAAATTCTACATCCATTTACTTTGCTTTCTATCTCCCTATCTAACGAAGGCCACCAAAAATATGCTTTTGCCAGCAACTTCATTTTCACTATCCCCTCATGCGTACTATGTAACTCATTTAATAACTGTTCACGTAAACTGCTCGGTATTACTACTCGGTATCCGAACATTACTCTTTCATTACCTACGAACAATTCCCCTTCGCGCAATAAATACGGCTTTAAACTTTCATCGTATAATTGTCTAGAAAACCCGCGCCTAATAAAAGTTAGGATTTCATCACGCTTAGTCACCGACTTTATTGTGAGAATATCTATTGGCGCTAACTGTTCAACGAAATTTAAATAATCTAATGTCGTTTCATCCGATTTAAAATCAGAGTTCAAGGGCAACCTCGATAACATATCTGCTTTTACGTTTGTTGCGCCTTTAATATATTTAAATTCATAATCAAAACCCGACAAAAATATCGACCACCTTTGCAAACGACCAGCAGCCATTTGAGGTAGACTCCTATGATCCCCAAACAACGCTTTTAATGGTTTGTGTTCTGCTAAATATTGGTATAATTTTTTTAGTCATCAATATATACTCAAAGCCTCCTTATCTATCATTGAATAGTTCCCCTCTGATTTCGTCAATAATCGCGATACGAAACTAATAAGTTTTTCTGACATTTAATTGACCACGCAAATTTAACCTCTTTACTCTCTCTCTCCTCTGTACAGTGGCTCCAGTTTTTGAGAAAAATTATGAACAAATTTGGAATAATACTTAAGCATTCTTATAAATGCTCGCAGTTATGTTCTGCTGACGCGGCGCGTCTACCATCGCCTCAATTTTCGTTTCGTCCCTTTTCTAAACCACTTTCACTAATCTTATATCCTAAATATACACATTCCTTAAAAAAATTTAACATTTTGAAAAATTCAATCAAAACTCTGCACGGTCTAACATTTTTAAAACTTCCTCTAGATTACACAAATGTTCCTTTTCATCTTTCCCTGTTACCATCACATCTTCTAAATAATTAACTGTTCTCCTACAAGCTTGTAACCCCTCTCTATAATATTTTGAAAAATAAGGCATGCTGGTTTGGTTTCAGACGGCAACCTCTTAACACGGCAAATTCCAAAAGTTGTGCTCCAAGCCAACAGATCACTAGTTTCTGAAGTTACCTTAACTAGTTGTATGCGTTTAAAGAATTTAGTTTAGTGAATCTTTTTCCACTTTGCAATGCTACAAAAATTTCGCCAATCCTAGGTAAAGGATAATTCACATTCTTTAAAAACCTATTAATTGTAATCTTATAATTAACACAAACTCTGACGTCTTTGCCATTACTTTTCATAACAAATTTGCATTTGGTACTTTTTCAATTACTCCTTGCTTTTCTAACTTATTTAATTCTAATATGACTTTATCTTTGAAAGCTAATGGTATTGGTCGTGGCTTATGGAAAATAGGAATAATATCCGTCTTAAGTTCCAAAGTGACTTTTTCATATTTATAGATTCCTAATTCAGACTTAAATAAGTTTGAAAATTTACTAAATAATTCTTTCAAAGTCGTGTCATGCGCTATTGCACCAATTTCTAAACTTGACACATTTAAATGAAACATCTTAAATATATCTCTGCTTAATAACAATTGTTTAGCACTCTTAACTACTACTGACGTACAAACATTTGTTACAGTATTTAATTGAATAGTAACTTGTATTCGACCTATGGGGTTACGTTTTTAATTTAATTGTTGTCGGTTGTAATTCTACATCCGAAAACTCTTTTTGATACAACACAAAAGGCATGCATGATAGACTAGCACTTGTATCTACCTCCATTAACATGTTTTTACCATTAATTAAAACATTTGTACCTATTGGTTCTATGTAGTTACTTTCTTCCGTTTCTGTAAGGTTGAACAATTCTAACTCCTGTTGTTGTGGCAATAGATGTCTCAACTATAGAAGAGTTTTAAGTTCATGTGATTCAAATGTTCTCTGAAGTTGATCCCAAGCATGCTTATGGGATTTGCATCGAAACATAGAAATAATGAGAAATAGGGAATACTTTGATTTTCTATACTTATTATACATTTTATATA
This sequence comes from Aquatica leii, assembly GCA_035610365.1. Classification (NCBI taxonomy): domain Eukaryota; kingdom Metazoa; phylum Arthropoda; class Insecta; order Coleoptera; family Lampyridae; genus Aquatica; species Aquatica leii. The sequence continues at coordinate 45,207,812 of CM069433.1, read as the reverse complement.
AAAGATTACATTTGTTTTTCTCTTTTCAACTATGTATTACAGCATAAGCTTTAATTAACATTTATTAAAGTTATTAATTATTTTAATTTAACTTAATCAAAGAAGGGCAAAAACAAATGATGCTGATGAATAACCGTTATAATTAAATTAGTACTTATCTCATGTGTTAAAACTATTAATTTATAAAAGTTTATTTTTTCCATTAATTCTTTTAATAACTCTAAATGGGTTTTATTATAATATTTTATTTTTATTTTTATTTTTTGAAATAAGATTCGATTTTATATTTTTTGTTTTATAGTATACGCCTGAAGATGAAACTCAGTCGAAACATGTAGCGTTTATTAAAATATTAGAATAAAAAATTAAAATAATGGGAAGGTTTTGAGAATTTAAAAAAAATAAAAATAAAATAAAATACTATTAATTTATATTATTTTTTGTTGAATGTTAAATGGTAAAGTTAATTATTACGTACTATCTATTTGATATTATTGATAATTTAATAATGCGTACTTTTTCAATATCAGAAAAATATAATATGTTTTGTACATACATTAAATGTTACAAAAACCCCCGTCTTACTACACAAACCTAGCTATGTATTTCAATAACTTTTTTGAGAGAAAGTAACTCAATTGTAAAATATCTAGAAGATTGGATAGTAATATGCAACAATATGGAAGTTTAACAAGTTCTTTACGTAACAGTAATATAATAGATAATGGAAATGAAGTTCAAGATGAAGAGTTAACTTGGGCATGTGCGGCAGCTAATCCCAATATCTCAACTGACGAAATATAAACCCAAGTAAATGTTTCAAAAACAAAAACATCTAAAATTTAAAAAATTAAGGTTTTGACCATACAAGTTACACATTTTTCAAGTTTTACGACCTAATGATTACATGCGGAGATCAATGTTTTGTAGATGTGTCATTAATCAAATAACATGATTTTATTAATTGCCTTTTGTGCACAGACAAAACTTATTTTTCAAATTGTACCTTATTTAATCGAAATAACGGGCGTTATTGGGGACAAGAAAATCCACACGTAGTTATACCACAGCAAAACCAAATTAAATTCGGTTTTAGTGTTTTTTTGTGGCATATTGGAAAATCGTTTAGTTGGTCCCATTATATTTCAAGAAAATTTAACAACAGAAAGTTATTTGTAAATGCTTCAAGCATCACTAGAAGAGTTTCTTGATGGCTTACTTTTGAAATAAAATGCTAGAATATAGTATCAATAAGGTGACGCTCTAGCACAGAATGCTAGAAATTAATTATGTAATTAATCGTTTTAACAACAAAGTAATAGAAACTGACACATTAGTTTCATGGCCTGCAAGATCGCCATACCTAACGCCGTTTGATTTTTATTTATCGAGATAAAGTTATGGATTCACAGGCTTGGCTTGGTTTTCAAAAACTTGGCTTAAAATCAAATCAATTTTTCAAAAAATCAGGCCAAGCTTTTAAATAATCAAGCCAAGTTCAATATTAGCCAAACCAAGCTTTTACAGGTTAAGCTTTTAAGTTTTTACCAAGTTTTCAAGCTCTTGAAAATAATATTATCTACCCTAAATTTATACCCCAAACTAAAGTTTATAAAAAGCAATTTACCCAAATCACTTTAGCAAACAACGTCAACTGAAGAAATCAAAACAAAAATTAAGCAAGTTATCGAACTGAGTTCTAAAAAAACTAAATTTATAATTTATACTTCTTACATTGCAGCGTTTTCTGTCATAGTATACATTTACTATACATGAATATTAGTATGTTTTTATCTCTATAGCCATTTACATAAGTTTTATTTAGCTAAAGTCTTGTTTTGGTTACAACCGCAGATAGCATACTCGACTACATAAAGTACATTTTGTTAAATTAGGTCAGTGTAAATACCAAGAAATAAAGATTAATGTTGGTTAACAATTTATTTTGTTAATGACGAATAATTAAAGAGAACTATAATTAACGCAATACGTGAAGACGTTTTAAAATACGAATTTACCACATGGTTAAAATCAATCTTCGCATATTTAAACAGACAGAACCGGCCTGAAAACTTTGGTTGCAAATATCATTTTAGACAAAACCAAGAAAAACTTATTTAACGCCACAAGAAAACTTTTCCTTAAGTTTGTATTGTGTATTTCTTATTAACAAATTTATAATTAAGTAAATGTAACTATGAATTTGGGTTTATTCATAAATGTTTATATTACACCCACGTACAGGCATGGATCACATCTGATTTTAGACGATGTGTTGTTTCTTCACTTCAGTTTGACGTTATGAGGTAACTTATGCTAGTAGTTGGGTAATTGTTTATATCGTTTATATTGCGGTAGTGAGCTGTAACATGTGCGGGGTACGCATTCCAAGGAAATATACTACTTTTGCGGAAGAAGCAAGAAAAAGTTAGAAAAAACTTGAAAACCAAGCCAAGTCTGTTTCCGCAAACATCAAGCCAAGCCAAGTCTGTTTCCGCAAACATCAAACCAAGCCAAGCTTTGATTTTTAGAAAGCTTGATTGTCAATACTAACTTAAACTTTTACGTGTCCACCCAAGCCACTTGGCTTGGTGAATCTGTAGATAAAGTGTATATAAGTAATATTGTTTACAATAATGTAAAAGAACTATGCGGAACAGTAATGAATATATTTAATAGTATTGATATAAATACTTTAAGAAAAATAACTGACACTATTGCTAAACGTTGCCAATTATGTCTAGTTAATAATGGATATTTATTATAATTTATTATTTTATTTTTAGTTGTTTTGAAAGTAAAAATTAATTGCATTTGTTTTTGTGCCTTCTAGATTTATTTTAAATTTAAAATAATTAATATCTTTAATAAATTTTAATTTAAACATTTATTGCAATACATTGTCAAAAAAAGAAAAAAATCTAACATTGCGTCTATTTAAAATAAGGAAGTTGCTATCAATATCGTGGAAACCGCCTTCTTGAATTTCATTCTGACATCGTTTTTAAGTTTAAGAAGATTATTCAAGTTTCAATAAATAAGTGATTAACGCGTGTTGAGATAAATATACGGAGGATAACCTTGTACAATTGAGTAATAATTACATTTATTATTCAATGCTTGTACGTAACTTTAAGGTTATACTCCCGTTTTAATTCAGATTTGTTTTGAGATGGGCGTTGCACTAATTTGTTCAATTATTTAAGCATTCACATATGTTTAGAGATATGGTTACATACTGTTAATGTAATGAAAGAAGAAAGAGTAGGAAAGATTTAGTCGCGGTTGCGTTACTGATAATTTATGGGATTAGTATTACACACGATTGGTGCTTCGACACTTTGACTGGCATTCTTCAAGTCCACGTGGACTACAAATCCGTACTCTTTATTATGGTGAAATTGCAAATTTGAGATAACTAAACAATTTAATGATCTTTATGAGGTCATACTATATTTACATAACAAAAGTTACTATACATTGCTTACAATGATAAGAAAATTTTGAGACAAAATAATATTATTAAAATTATTTTTTTATGTTTCTGTAGAAATATTTACTTGCATATATGATACCATATAATACTAAAAGAACACCTGGAACAATTTAATAAAAATAATACTGATAAACTTAGATACCTTTTAAAAATTTTTAGTATAAATAAATTAGTTTTAATAATCGTTACAATATTATATAGCTACATTATACATATACAAGTACCGTTTAGTTTTTAGTGTTTGTTATGAAATTTTTATATACACGCATGTTATAAGTTTCTGAGCTACCAATAATGGCATGCTTGGTTAGAATACATATATTGTTGAAACAATGATTGTTAACGTTAGCAGATATTTTATTATTCAGTTGTTTAATTGAACTATTTTTTAAAACTTCGAAAAATGCTAGATTGTAGTAGATATATACTTTTAAAATATAATTTTTTATCGTTTTTAGTTCTCACGTAAGTGTTCTATTTTCCTAAGAGCGCTTACTGTTACAGCTTTTAAGTCTATTTTATATCACACCCTTGTTGATCCTTTTCCGATTCTTTTATGTACATCAAAAAGCATTTTAAATCAATCGACATAAAACGTTTTTTCATTGATGGAATCGCCCCTTTCACACACCCTTTTTATCAATTGCCGTACTTAAATCAACGTTGTGATGTCAACTCTTGTATTATAAAAAAAATAATAGGTATTTATACAGATGACATAATTTTAGCCTGTTGTTAAATATCACTACTAATTGACACTATTTCATTAACGGTTAACATGGTCTTTTGGGTATTTATTTTTATTGGAAATCATTATTATAATATAGTACTTACATCGTTTTACGAGTTTCAGTGAATAAAATAAAATTTGCTTCAAGGTCTAAAAAGAAACCACTTAAAAAAATTGTTGTGATTGGCAAAAACAAACAAATCTCAAGAAAAAGCAGACACACAAGAGTCAGAAAGTTGTATTATTGTCTTGATTGATTAAGAAAGTTAATTATAATTTTATTCAATACTTTTACTGACAGATCTGGCAAAAAGCGTAGGTTTCGAAAACTTGTGAATCAATAACAATAGAATAAAAGTTATACCATAATCCAAAAGCAATTCTGTTTTATGTTTAATGGTAAACATTTTTTTCTAGAATCATGAATCATATATACCGGTAGTGTTTTTACTGACTTAGTAACCATGTACAGTGCGACAAAGGAAACAAAAACCCCGGAAAATATGTGAATTAAAATCCAAGTTTTGAACCGGTAAAAATCCGACCAATCACAATTAAGAAATTCAAGCTGATACAATCCTTGACACAAGTTTGTATCGACTTGTCAATTGTGATTTTGCAAATCGCTGTTATTTTTTATTATTTCCTTCAGTACTTTAAAACAGTTTTTTCAAGACTGTGTTTATCTTATTTGTGGAATTGGTACGTATTACAAAATAATAAACATGGATTTACAATAAACATGTGCACAATAGTGCATATAACCTTAAATTAGTTATGGCTTTTAATCATTTAATACAATTGCATTAATTAATAATTATATAAAGGTAGTATAGCAATTTTGCTGTAGACGTAATTATTTGCGTTTGCTTTTAGTTGTATTATGGCTGATAAATCAAAGAAGGCGGTTCATTCTGAAGCCCGGAACATTATTAAGAACGTTGTTGAGTTCTTTGATAGACAGAAGGCAGATGGTGTATGGTCATTTCCATTAGAAAGTTAGCTGCTGCTACGACAGAAAAATCGGTTTCTTTCATTAGAAAGATTAAGTAATTTTGAATGTATATGTAACACAATTTGTAAATAATCATTGTTATTATTAGGGCTGAAACGACAACATCTGAAAAATCTCCCTCTAAAAAAAAGAAGTATGGATTCTGGAATATTAAAACGAACTGTTCATGAAAGCTACACGATAGGTAACAAAATTCTTACGTTGAAAATGTTGGTTAACAAGTCGAGAGTCGAGAAACCCTACATCATCTACACCGAATCGGTTTCAAATTTAAAAAGTGTCACAATAACAGAAAATTATTAATGGAAAGAAATGACAGAACAATGACTTGGGTGCTAACAAGAAAGCAGTAAGATACTTGGATGAAATTTACATTCATTCCTCATATGGAGTCGGCAGTTGATGAGGAACCAGGAGTTTAATTGGGTGCAAAAACAATTAATTCCAAATTTACCTCTAAATGGCATTGTAGTAATGAATAATGCACCCTATCATATCGTTCAAATTAATAAGCTACTTAATCAATCTACACGGAAACAAAATATTCGTGAATATCTAGAAGAAAATGGAATACCAACAACAAGTGACATGCGTAAAGCTGAGTTGATAACATTGGTAACGAAATTTAATTATAATAAAACATATTATGTTAATGAGTTATTAAAACAACATGACCATACTGTGTTACGTTTGCCTCCATATCACTGCGACCTTAATCCTATTGAGTTTATACGAATTTTAGCAAAGCGTAAAGTTGGGATGAACAATGTATCTCAACGAAATAGTGAAATTGAAAATTTAGTGAGAAATGCATTTGCAGAGACAAATGTATCGGATTGGGAAAAATGTTGTGCACATATTGAACATGTGGCTAATGAAATGAAATGTGGGAACGTGATGGATTACTTGATAAGACGGTAGAGACTTTATCGTTTCAAGTAAATACAGGTTCATCAGATAAAGAGGAAGAAAGTTCTAAAGAAGAAGAGGACGAGCATTTTCTTTGATTTATTTTAATATTAATTTATTTTTCTTATTCACAATAATCATTATAATTTATACGTAACAACTTTTATAGTCGAATATGAGATACTTTGTTTACTTCATTATTTGTTTTTAAGGTTTTAGTTGTGATCAGAATATGTTGATGGTTCTTATTATATTTTTTAAGAAGTTCTTTCACTTCTGTATTAAAAGTTTTTGCAATAATTAAGATTTTTTTCGTTTTGTTAAAAATATTTGTGTTTATGCATTATTAAATTCTTATAAAGCTTCAAATAAACTAGATAACTATAAAAATGTGTTATTGTTTGTAGAAAATGCTTTAGTTTTCAAATTCATCTGATTTGGTTTTCAATAATTAGTGCCTAGGTACAAGTTTCTTATTTTTATTAATTTTCTACTAAATTTTATTTATTAAATAGGAATAAATTTGTTCACAAAATTTTGAAACATCCCACAAATTAGATTTAAATTTGCCGCGCTGATACTTTTTGTGTGGAATATACCTGTCAAAAAACAGCGACTTCCGTTACGCCTCCTCAGCATTTTTGTTTAGTCGGTTGAGCTGTAGTTCTAATGTTTTAATATGAGCCAATAGTAAAAGACCAAATTTTCATATTTTAAAAAATGGGCGAGCTGCGCAATATCTCCTAAAGTATGCCCCTATTTATCTTTTTATCTAAATTTACTATAATTTAAATTTAAATTCAGTTCTAATACACATCCAAAAATTTTTAAAATTTAGTTCTTAAAAAATTGCTAAATCCTAACAAATATTTTTTTTGCTTAATATCAAGGAAAGTACAGTTGGTATAAGCAAACAAGAGAGACTGAAGGCACTTCAATTTTGACGGTATATTCTAAGTAAAAAGTATCTCGGTAGTAAATATAAATATTTTAGGTTATATAAGCTGATTACTTTTTTACATTGATTACTGAATTTTGCAGGCATCCTACTAAGTTATCAATCCGATTAGTAAAATAATAACCAAAACAAACAAGTTGGAGTGATAAAACTGCAATCATTAAACATCTTCGCTCAGACTGTTTGATTAATATGGAGACAGAAATAAAAATTTTAATCAAAACAATATTCTAAAGGCGGGTTGCACAAAGCAAATCAAAAATGTAGCAAGTGATTATTTCTGAAATCGATTGTTACATCATCAGTAGACGTGGTTTCATTGGCTATGCAGCAATTGTTTTGAGAAATAATCAGTTGTTACATTTTTGATATACTTTGTGCAACCCGCCTTGAGATTATTATTTTCAGTAGAGTGGAAAGAAAAAGCAAATATATAGAAAAAAGAAAAAACACACATGATCATGATCAGAAAGACATAAAAAAGAAAAGAAAAAACTAAACATGATCATGATGCAAATATAGAAAACAAGGAAAGAAATAGATTGAACAAAAACTACAAACAAAAAAATGCGTAACTGGGAAACAAAAAAAGAAATCATGCAAGAAAAAAAAAGATTATATGGAACAAAAGTATACGTTGAAAATGATTTAACGTTAAAAGAGAGAGCAACGTAAGTAAAGTTAAAAGAAATGACTGATAAGTTAAAAGAAAATGGCAAAAAGGTAAAAATAGGATATAAAAAACTTATTATTGATACGTAATACACAGGACGAAGGAAAAGAGATGATCCAAGATTCAAAAAACGGGAAAAAGAAAATATACCCGACGGAAAAATGACGACAACTAAGAAGAAGAGCAGGACTAACGAAATGATAAAGATAAGCAAACAAGAACAACACAAAGGTTTAAACTTAATTATAAAGAAAATGAGCTTATACAAAATTTTGAACAAATGAATATAGATATATTGAAAATTAGGAAAACTAAAAAAAAAAGAGAAGAAGTTATAGAACTGAAGAATGAACACATACTGATTTTGAGCAAAATAGATAAACAACAAATAGCTAAAGGAGGGGTGGGGTGTATACTTAAGAAGAAAGTGGCGAAATATTTAACTAAATGGGATTGTGTTTCGGATAGATTCCTAAAAATTGAGTTAACATTTGAAATGCATGATAAATTAAACATAATTACACTCTATGAACCACATGAAGATGACAATAACTTAACAAAAGCGACATTTTTAGATACAGTCACATCAGTAATAGACTGCCATAATGGAAACACTATTATTCTATGTGACTTAAATAGAAGAATGGAGGTCAAAGACAGTACATTAAAAAATGTAGTAGGATTATATAGCGAAACAATTCGGAATAAGAATGGGGACAGAATCATAGATTTATGTATGCTAAATAACATATTAGTAATGAATACCTACTGTATAATCAAGATAGAACAGTGTCGCAATCAAAAGTTCGCAGAAGCCAAACGCCTAAAAGAATCTGATACTCTACAAGAAAACCAATCAGAGCTCAATGCTACGGTTGTGGAGAACCCGAAATGATACGAAATAACTGTCTAAAATGCTCCTGCCAAAATAAGCACCTCGATTTCTTGCTCGTCGGGGCACACAGTCAACAATAACATTTCAAAAAAGAAGAAGTAACAGTAATCCTGGCGGACGATGAAAAGAAGCTCCAGACGATACTGTGTACCACTGCAATCGTTCGCCTAACCTGCCGAAACATTTCTACCGACTTTACTATACTTCCTGCTGCTCAAAATGGAACGCTACTAAGAATAGAATTTATGCGACAACGGTGTTGAATATATCAAAACAAGAGCATACTTCCTTAACCAACCGCAGTAAAGGTTTCATTTCCATCCAGAACTAGCGATAGCTCCTAACCGCCGCGAGCTAGACTCTCTTTCTCAAACCGACCCACGTCGCAAACCATATTGCATCAAACAACTATTTGGACATGAAACACCTCTACGTCAGCCAACATTTATGACATTCAGGTCTCAAAGACCACATGCCGTCCCACAAAAAGTTAAGGCAATTTTTACAGATGCTGAACCGCAACTGTATGAAATTATTGGAAAAGAAGCTTAGAACGATCCCTATCGCCACGATAGACCTTTATACACTAGAACACGGAAAGAAAAATCCCTAGATCTCAGCAATAAAAACCGCGGCAGATTACATGCGTTACTAACTCAACACAACGAAACTTTTACACCAGGAAAAGAACCTACGCCATATGAGGAACAGCGCATCCAGATAGGATTTCATCCGCCAATCTATAGCTCTCCGTATCGACTCTTGCTATCACGCCAACAGCTTCTCCAGCGAGAACTAGCAAAGATGCCAAATCAAAATAAAATAAAGTGTGAGTCAGCCTGGACGGCTCCAGTAGTTCTCGTCTCTAATTCTAATGGCAAAACTTGAGTTTGCGTAAACTACCGCAAACTCAACAAAATAGCCTCTACCCATCACTAACTTCTACCACCAATAGACGATTTTCTGCATACAGCGAGTGCTACTGACATTTTAACCGTTGACCTACATCGTAACTCGTTTTAGACCTTTCAAAGCTTAACCAACCGGTTAAGATCCGGAATTACAGGAGTGACTGTTCTCATGTATCTAGACTAGTGATGAGCAAAATATCGTTACCAGTAACTTTGTCGCCGTTACTTGTTGATTACCAAAATATCAGCGACTAATAAAAATACAAAACCAGTTACCGGTGATTTTGTAACTACTGCACTATTATTGGTTTAATTACCTTTTTTCATTGTCTACGTTATGTCAAAATTTTTACGATCTTTTTTTTTTGGTTTAGTTAGGATTTTCTTATTAGTGATATCAGTCGCTTGTAAAAATAACAGTTACATGAAAGTAACCGTCGCCAATTCACGGGTGACCAAAAAATAGCCGGCAAACCCATCACTAATCCAGACGACGTGATAAGTGTCATGCTGAATATCATGACGCTCCTACAACCTGATTTTTAGGTGGGCATGAAGAAGTATATCGCTCAGTATTTTAAAACTTGTGAAACGTAACAGAAATACAAAGCCCTTAATCTGAAGCTGTCCAGCTTACTACAGAACACCCGCGACAACAAGAAGATTCTAGCAGGTCGCTGTGGATCTTACCGATAAATATTAATTGTAGAGGACAAAGTCTCAAGGAAGACCAAGCTCTTTGCTCTAATAGTTGCGCTCAAACCTTAATCAGTGAAGTATTGCTACGGTTTGGAACACTAAGAAGACTATTAAGCAACAATGACACACAGTTTTTGTAAGTGCTGTTATGCAACACGTAAAACCACTGTCTCGGGATACATCAATTACTCACACCCCTATATAACCCCCAAGCATACCCAGCGGAAGAAAAAAATCGTGATTTAAAGACACAACTGAGCATTTTAGTAAAAGAACAACATCAACTATGGTCTCAACACATTCCCGCCATAAGACACAGTTTGCGAGTCTACACAACACACAACCCCCTATCTGACGTTTGGTCACAAACTCTAAAGTGCGGACGACGCTCTTCGAGAACAACGCGGTATTATTGATTCCGAGAATTGTGTGCAAAAGCTTGCACCATACTTAATAGTACTAACAAATTACATTCGCGCTGCACGGCTCCACCAAAAGTCTGCTCAAAATGCCCACAAGAAATACGCAGATAGTCATCATACAAAACACTCTTCCTTACGTCAAGGAATTTAGTCCCTGTGATAATTTACGTCCTTAGCAACAATACTTTCTCAGCTAAACTAGCGGCAAGAATACGTCATACGTAGTGCTACAGCAAAAAGAAGTGACTACGTACAAATTCTGTCAAAACAGAAGAGCCAGAATTTATGGTATTGCAAGCTGTAGTTGTTAGCACCAAACAAATGAATGAAGAACTTACGACATTGAACTGCAACAAAAGTTGACTATAAGGAATTTTTATTCGAAAAGAATTTTCTATGTGTGGATGCTAAATAAACTTAATGAGGTGCCAGGCTTTATACTGTTTAATTTACCGACGACGCTAACTTTCATAGTAATGACCGGGTAAATCGTCGTAATTATCATTACTATGATAATGTAAATCCATATATTTTAAGAGTTTTGGATCATCAACATAGATGGACGGTCAATGTATGCGGAAGAATTCTGAATAATTTTATTATAGGTCCTTACATCTTAGATGTTCATTTAAATGCCGATAAATATTTGGAGTTTTTAAATAATTCTTTGTCACAGTTAGTAAGAAAATGTTCCGGAAAACACAAAAAGTACCATGTGGTATCAACATGATCGTGCGCTTAGTCATTTTGCTAGAAATGTGCGTAATTATTTAAACGAACAATATTGTGATCCCATCGATCACGGTCGAGGAGGTCTTGTGCCATGGCCGGCAAGATCTCCAGATCTTACTGTCATTGGTTTCTTTTTATGGGGCTTCGTAAAAGATTACGTATTTCAAGAAGATCCTACTACACAAGAAGCAATGAAAAACAGAATAAGAACAGCATTTTCTAACGTCACACACGAGATGTTAAAAATGTGCGTGAATCTTTACGACAAATACTTAAGACGTGCTTACAACAAATTGGCAAAATTTTGAACATTTGTTAAATTAATTCTTTATTTGGTTTCTGAATGGTCTCTCCCTTTTTATGTTTTTGATGTAATAAAAACAAAGTCTACTGGAATAAACATGCTTGATTAAAATAATGCTAATTGTGATTTAATTAAAAATTTATAAATCTCCATAAATGTTAGGAGAAAAAAGTACTAGTGCAAATCGATAGAAAATTAAAAACTACATTCGAAACAGTTAAAAAAAATTAAGAGTGCCAATAAAAAAAAATTAATTTTAACAATTTGAAAAATTTGAAAATTAGCACTCCTATACAAATTAAGTATGGCAAATTAAAAAAAAACTTTTAGACTATTTAAGTACTTCTAACTGTCTTCTATGAAATGAAAAAAAAACAAATTCTGAAATTTCAAAAAACACCAGTTTTGTGATCATTTCTTTCTGATGTTGCATTTTTAAAGAATTTACTCTTAAATGACAACGCCGCAATCAATTTAAAAAATCTAAAAAGTATTTTTGATTTAAATAAGCCTTTATGGAACAGCATAACAAAATTAATGGGTTGCTATTTAAAAAAGCGTAACTTTATGCTGCCCAACGAAAACTAAACAAACTGTATAACAAAATGAGTACAGTACTAAACATTTTATGCTGACATTTATACAAAGGCACTAAAAACCGAGGCCGTAGTAATAAAGTGTTTCATTTGTAGTATCGATTTTCAATCTAACCGAAAGTGAGTAATCTTTCAGAATAATTTCTAAACCAATACAAATTTTGCAGAACACTTTTTTGAATTTTACGCGATAATGGAGTTATGGAGAAAGGCCATAGGGTACAGTACAGTAATTTTAAAATAAGCTAAAAAACAAATTTTTACGATAATGAAACACCGAACTGCAAGAAAAACTCCACAAGGTTATATGATTAAAGTGCTTATCTGCACCTGTGTGATAAGTAAAAGAAAGTTGCAAACAAAAAACTCATTTCAAAATTTTGTCAACATTGTAAGCCATCTTACTTAGGTAAAATTAAATCGACGTTCAATTTTTAATAAAACACCTTTCTTTTAATGTATTGGAACAACACTGAAAAATTTTTGACTACTGTACGAAAAAATCTCTCTACTAATAAATAAAACAAAATTAAAGAAGAAACTTACCGTTGTAATTTCGTGTGTCCAACAAACCCAGTTCCAGAATCCAGACACTGTTTATTAGTCGCTCAAAACCCGCAAATTATTACCATTAAATAATTGTATTTTCGGCAAAATCAAATTAAATTTTAAAGAACGTTGCAAGAATTAAACTAATACCAATACCAAGCAAACCCACGTCCATTTATTTAAACTTTGATCACCCCTTTATAAGATTACGACGATTTTGTCATCAGAACAGATTCATCATGGCCAATCAGGATTGTTCGCTTTAACAACAAAGTAAGCTTATCTTATCGTGTTCAAACGTACAAGAATAAAGTACTAAAATTATTTAAAATACCTCAAGGAGTTTTGATTTAAATTTCTTTTTAAATACTCATTTGATATAAACATTTTTTGAGCCGAATATGTCAGTTGAACGTTTAGATAAAAAAAACTAAAAAAATTAGTCTAAAGCATCAAAGGTATCTCTTAGAACTAAAACAAAAACCGTTGATTTAAATTAAAAATTGTTATACCTAAATTCTATGTTTATGTTTCTCAACGTTGACTATAGTCAACTAGGATTCTCGTTTTCGGATTAGCGCTTTGTATTACCAAACACACACCTATTATCTTTTATTTGTACTTCGATAAATTGCACAAAGTTTACTCAGTATTTGTAATATAAATGAGATTTAACGCTAAAATAATTAGATACTGATTGATTGTTAATTAAAAGTTGTATATAAAGATATAAATGAATAAATTTAACTGCTAAATTTGATTTTTAGTGTGTACATAGGTATGCATAACTTGGATTGTATCTTGCAACTTGCAACATTAATCTAATGAATTAACCGTATTTAAAATATACGTGATGTGAGATGTTTACTAGCATTTATAAAAGCATGTGTCGGTTTTTCGCTTGATAGAAAATATTCACGTGTACACATTAAAAAGAGAATATAGAAATTTTATTTGCCCGTAAATTTACAGTGTCTGAGTGGTAGTAGTAAAATCATATTCAGCTTTTTATTTGCTTCCATCAACAAACAAGTTGAGAGTAGAGCGGCATATGTGTACATACATATATCTTTATAGTTTTGTTTGCGTTTAACCGAAATTTATTTAATATGAAACACGACAGATCTTCCAACATCAGTGAAAATGGTTTTAAGAAATTCTCTAAAGCGTAATAATAATAATGATATACCGCAGAATTAGCATTAAAAACCAACTGCAGGCAAAATTTTCCACGAATATACTTACCGTTAAAATTTGCATAAAACTTGGAGAGCGAGCGGATTGTCGGTTCCCTGTGGAGATCTTTTGTTATTCATGCAGCGCTGCCTTCAGGTTTATAAAAAGGCGAAGGAAAGCATCGCCTCGCTTACTTCAATCCCGGGAAGAGCACTCATCCTACATAATTCCAGTTTCCCTCACCGCTTTTACACAGCTCCATTCTAACGTGGCCTTCAGTTTACTGTTTTCATTTCAAACGCCTGAAATACTTGTTTTCTACTACTCTCGGACTCGAACTTTATTTAACGTTATACAGCTTTTGGTTTTTCGAGAAATCATTTCCCACGGGATACTTTCGGTTATTTGGATTCGTTTGCACGTGCTCTCTTAGGCCAGCACGATGTGTAGAGATTCAGATTCACGATTTCTCACAAATTGAACAAAAATCCGAAGGAAACTGTAATAGTTCCCAAAAACCCAAAATTCTTTAACACTTTAATTTACAGAATTCTTTTGCTTTACATTATTGAAAGCTGTTATATTATTAATATTTTACCGTATCGAATGTATGTTCAATGCAATTACAATTGAAAACGTTCAAAATTTAAATAATGCTTAATTTTGAATTAAAATGAATATTTCAAATGATATTTGTTAACCGAATCAATAACTAAACCAAAATTAATTTTTAGTTTAACTAGAACCATGAGTATATTATGTAATCGTTTATTTTTTTAAATCTATATTAATTTTCATTTTCCGATATTTATAAAACATTTATTATTTGATTTAAAAATGTGTGTTTTTAAAAGTTTATATTGCTGAGTTGCTGTAAAAATATTTTTTTTATATACTCACAACAATTTTATTAGTTTAAAACGCTAGAGATTGCAAAATTTATTTCTGAAAAAAAACATGTACGTATGTCTTTTAGATGAAAGATCTTTTATCTATCTTTTACATCTCTAGTCCACCAATTATTAAGCTCTGTCAATAAAATAAAATAAAACCCTCAGAAAATATAAAAATAAACGAGTATAATAATTTTTGAAACTGTACTGAAACTAAATGCTGATTTAAGGCTGCTCCCGCGTCTCAGTTTTATCTTATGTTATGTTAGGAAATATATATGTACGTTTAATATTTTATTTTTTACTATTTAGTGACTTAGTGTGAACAGAAGTTGCAAACATTGAAATGTTTAAACATAAGAAAACTACGTTTGATGCTATAGTTATCTTAACTTTTTGTAATTGTTTATTGCTACTAGAGATTCACCAAGTCAAGTAGTTTGGCTTGAAACGTAAAAGCTTGGCTTAGGCTTGAAAGGCAAGCTTTTTTGAAATAATGGTTTGACTTTGCTTGATGTTTGTGGATACAACCTTAGCTTGGTTTTTAAGCTTTTCCAAGCTTTCAAGCTTTTTCAAATTTTTTCTTGTCTTTTTTGCAAAAGTAGATTATCGCCTTGGAACATGTACCCCATACGTGTTACAGCTCACTGCCATAATATAAACAATATTAACAATTACTCAACTGCCAGCATAGGTTACCTTATAACTTCAAACTGAAGCGAAGGGATAACGCGTCTATTACATATATCGAATCCGATGTGATCCATGCTTGTACATGGGTGTAAATAAAAAAATTAATAAATAAATCCTTTAATTATCCGTTATCGATAAAATAAACAGTTAGTAAAATAATTACAGCAAATACCAATCTTTATTTTTTCGTAACTTAACAAAATGTACTTTGTGTACTTGATTACGTTTATTTGCGATTGTAACTAAAGCAAGACTTCAGCTAAAAAACGTTGCAATGTAACAATTATAAATTATAAATTTAGCTTTCTTAGAACTTAGTTTGACAACTTGCTTAATTTCTGTATCAATTTCTTCAAATGACGCTGTTTTCTGAAGTGATTTGTGTAAATTGCCTTCCATAAACTTTATTTTGGCTTATAGAACAAGATAATATTTTATACAGCTGGAAGTTTGGTAAAAGCTTGAAAACTTGACCTGTAAAAGCTTGGCTTGGCTAATATTAAACTTAACTTGATTATTTAAGAGCTTGGCTTGATTTTTCAAAAACTTGGCTTGATTATTTGAAAGCTTGATTTGAAAACCAAGCCAAGCCTGTGAATCCGTAATTGCTACTAAATACAAGTAAATCAATCGACTAATAGAGATATAAACTTTATTAAAACAAACAAGCTTTAGTACCAAACTTATTTTAATTTTCTTGTACTAAATGCTTATTAATCATTTTTTCGAATTTATTTCTTATATTTACTTTCAAAAACACAAACTTTGCCAGTTTTAATACAGATCAGTCGCTTAAGTTTGCTTGGTTTTTTGAACTAATTACGCCAAAACTTTAAAATACAAATTTGTTTTATTACTCTTCTTTTGTTTATTTCTTTCTACTCATAATCATATTCATATTTTTTAGAAAATTTTTAATTTATTTATTTTTTAATTTATTAATTTTTAAGAAAATAAATCGTAATTTGAGGACCTGTTGCATTAAATATGTCTCTTAAGGTTGTTGACGTTATGAATAAAGCAAATTTTTGTCTTAGAAATTTGTTGCCACCAAAAAAAAATATAAATACAAAACAGTGCTACATTAAACAACGGCCGTGAAAGCTTGCATTGTACTACAAAACAATATTATTGGATATGAGTAGTTAAATTATTGTAGTTAAATTAAATGACCATTGTAAGAACTGCACATTATTTTCAAGTACACTAGGTATTTTACCTAAATGTATTTACAGATGTTTAAATTTAGGTAATGTTACGGAGGTCAGTCATCATACTTCAATAAATGAAAAACACTGCAAAAATAAAACTAAATATGCAAAGCAAGTAATATTTTGGGTTGCTACTAAATAAATACAAAAAAATAAGTAAAGTCAAATTTTGCTAAAGTTATAATAAATGTTTAGAATGTCTTCAATTGACTAAAACATGAACCTCCAACCGTAACCAAAAATTCTCAGTTACTAGCGTAAATAAATTATACATTGTGTCTAATTGCATTTGCTGCCGCAAACATTTGATTTGCTGCTCTTGTCTATTATTTATGTAAGTTTCGCATGGTTACTTTTCATTCAGCCCCCGGAAAAAAGTTTAAGAGATTAATATTAGAATATGAGCTGGCCGACGTCTGGAACCGTCACTGAAAGTTGAACTTTATGGGAGTTTTTGGGAAAAACAACACTAATCCAAAAATAATACTTTAGGGCTCAAGACGGGTTCTAAAGTATTTGTTACTGCAACCACAAAAAAATTACGTCGTGGTTTAAAATCAACGTCGATTAACAAAATTAAAAAACAAATATTAAAGTTTTAATTTTATTGAAAAGATTTATTCATTTAGTTACTCTAAGAACTCTAAGAATTTGGAATAGATAATATATAATAGGTAAACGTAATCGAAAACACAAAATATATTTTATTAAACTATATCACTGTCAACAAAAACAAAGATTTGTATCTGCTGTAATTATTTTATTAACGATTTATATTGTAGATGAAGAAAAATTGAAAAAAAAACAATCACAATACTTTTACCGCATAGTTAAAACAATAAATCTCTACTCATTTAAATAGTCAGGATCAGTCTGATAACTTTAAATGCAAATATCTGACAATTGGCCACTTTAAACCAAACTCTTAAAAGAAAAATTTTTGTTTAACGCCACAAAAAAAGTTTAACAATGATTGACAGCTTCAAAAAAAAATGTACATTGTTAGAAATAATTATAAGAACAGACTATCGATTTTTTAGTAAAGTGTGCAATTTCTATTTGCCAATTTTTTTCCAAAATCAGCGACATAAATAGATTTAAAAAAATACAAAATCAAAAAATTTGATCAAAATAACATATTCTTTAAAACACAACATAAACATTATTATAGTATTTTCTAACAGATCGTTTCAAATTAATATTTATAAAACAATGATTTTCTGAATATACAGTTTTGATTGTTTTTATAAGATTATAATTTAATACAAAGTAAAAGTATACAATAATATTTATGAAAACTGCATTAATACAAACTTAAACAACAACATACACATATTAGACATGTTGGTACCTTATAACTGTCGATTAATAGCAAAATACAATTGGTCTTTTTATGCACTCTAAGAAATGAAATGAAATAGATGTTAATAAATACTCCCTTCTTTCAGTAAATTTGCACATTTTGCTATTGCAAATTCAGTAATTTTGTTGTTTGACTGATTCAATTACTTAATCTGTGAAACATACCAACTTTAGTAATTATTGTAAAGTTTTTAAGCAGTCGATTAAAAGTCCCTGTAATTATAACTCTGTAATTAAAACACTGTACATGCCAAACTTCAATAAATTACTGTTTACGTTTCTTTTGTATCAAAAGAAAACTCTGCAAGAAATTAAAACTAGTAATAAACGTCCACATTTTTCCGACCTCTAAGTTTAGTTTTTAAAAAAATCATTCTGCGCAAAGCAATTATGCTATGCACATGCGTTTGTGGCCAATTTTTTAAGTTTGAAATGTGGTAGCTTTTGTAGTTAAGTTGACAGTTCGTTTTTGTTGTGGCCTACATATGGGTTAGTGATAATTAAGAAAAAGCCCGTCATTTGTAGCAGTAATTTTTTTCTTTGTTCTCTATGTAGGATGTACATTTTGGAATTTCCGTTTTAGTTTTTTCTTATTACAACTACAAGTTTTTCGTTACGACACGTTTTTCTTTACGACTATTTTTCTGGTAGTTGTAAGATTTTGGGTATGTATCGTACGCACAATTACGTTTTTTTCCGTTGTGTTTATATGTGTTTATATGATTACGATTTCGATTTCGATAGTTATTCAATGTATTGCGTTCGAAGTTAATTTGATTTGTGACGTGTCGAATTTGAAGATTATTATACGTTACGTTTATGTGTTACGATATTCTAGTTAAGGATCTATTCGAATAAGGGATCAATCAGAGTAAATATACGAGTTAGGAGTTTTAATGCGCATTACAACTATTATGCAATATTACGTCATCTTGTGAATCAGATGGACCGCACCCGTAAAATTTAAACTCTTTAACGACGCGAAGTAGTAACAAGCTAAACTTGAATCTTTTATGTATTTATGCATATACTTAACATTGTAAATACGTTTATTAATCAGGTAAGTTATCAAAATTGCAATTCAGTTTTAGAACGAAAAAAGCTACGATAAAAGAAATGATAAAGAAAATACGGAACACCAATGCCAGATGAGCCATGATGGTGACGTTACACGTAAAAAACGCTTTTAATACGGCGCCATAGATAAAAATAACCCGAACAGCAAATAAAAAGGAATCTTTAAATACCTAGTTAATATAATTAAAACGTACCTCGATAACAAGATTAGCTACGAGAAAGAAAAAAAACAGAACATACATAAGAGTGAGAATGCCGCAAAGATCAGTATTGGGTCCAACCCTATGGAATCTTACCTACGACGACGCACTGCACATCAAGAACGAAACAGGTGTTGCAACTGTAGGCTTCGCGGACGATTTGGCAGTTCTACTGGTGGTTAGCAAACCTGAGGGCATCAGTGGTATACTTGAATGAACACAGAAAGTTTGAGGTACACGTTACAATGCAACAGAATGATACACAGTTGTTACAAAAAGACAACGTTGAGAATTGCTTGCGTTTATAAGACGGTTGCCACAGACACTCTTACTGTCATTACTGGCACTATACCGATAAACCTGAAAATATCTAAAATAAGTAAACTAGGAACAAAAAGGAATAAGAATAAAAAGACGAACGAAAGAGCAAAGACAATAGAAATCTAGCAGGATAAGTGGAATAAACAAAACAAAGCGAAATGTACCAAAACTTTAATGAAGAACGTGAAGAGATCATACGAAAGCCGACACATCAATTTGACGTATTACAATTACCAGATGTTAATAGAGCACAGCCAATTTGAGGTTTATGCAAAAAAAATCAACAAAACAGCATGCTAGAACTGTTTATATTGCTCTGCAGACATAGACAACACAGAACACACGCTGTTCTATTGTACCAAATGGAGCAAAGCAAGAAGGATTCTTAACAGGATGCAAACCAAATTATCAAATATTTGGGCAAGTTTGCAAAGAAATAGAAGAAATGCACGTTATGGTGCTACTACACGTCAAAGAAAGAAGGATTTCAGTGGGTAGGCGTGCGCGGTATGATACCGGCTTGAGTCCCACACTACTCTCGTCGTAGATACCAGGCGACAGTATCCATAAAGATTTTCCCTCACCTAAAAAAAGACAACAACGGTGGTCAATTTATCTTAGCATATTTGATTTTGACATAGTTCATAAGGCAGAGACCATAAAAAACAATTAACTTTGGAAAATAAACTGCCTATGTTAAGACATAAATTAGTTACATGAATTAAATTCGACGCATAGAGGTATAGTTAGAACAAAAAAGTTAGTTAGATCTTACTTTTATTGGCATGGTCTAAGTAAAGATATAGAAAAATTAATTTGAAGCTGTGAGGTATGTTTAATGGTACATAATAACCTGCATAAAATAGAGTCAAAATATTGATTATGCAGGACCGCTTAGAAATTCATGTTTTCTTATTGTAATGAATTCATATAAAAAATGGCATTCCAATTAAATAATATAATAACTGTAACAACAATAGAAAAATTACGGGAATCTGTTGCCAGATTCGGTATCCCTAAAACTTTTGTAAGTGATAACGCTGTTCAATTCTATTCGGAAGAAATAACAAAAAAATGTAATAATAATGGGATTACCCATATTCCAGCTTCTTTTTGCCATCCTAAAAGCAATGTAGCTGCAGAGGGCAGTGTAAAATCGTTAGATGTATAAATGCAATTTTGAAGAATCAATAAAAACATTAATTGCTATATATGTATTTACTATAGTATCGAAACTCAGTACATTCAATCACAAAAGAAACTTCCTTTAAAAGAATGTTTAAGAAAAATATAAGAAATCGATTTTTTAACAAGTACCAAAAAAAAGGGGAAAGGAAGTCAATCAGTAGAAACCGGTATTGGCAAAAGGTGAAGATTTTCATTTTGAAAATTGATGGGCTAAAGCTAAAATAACAAACAAAATTAGAAATGTTATATATGAATGTTTAATGTTAGATTCAAAACGTAAGAGTAAGCCACATGTTAATCCAATTATTAAAATAAAACCTAATTTAGTTAATAGAGGAAATACTGATCGTGTAAATAGAACTGTATTTATTAATAATGATAAAATTGCTCATAATCCGAACATACCTGTAAATAGTTGTAGAGATAATGTGAATGCTGTGGAAATGTCAAACTACAACAATTCTGTTAGTGATAGTTCCATTGTAGTTTAAACTTTTGATTGCTATAAGGATAATGTAAGTTCTGAACTGGTTGATCTTAAAAGATTTAACAGAAGAAAAAAAACAAGTTTTTGATTTGTAATTATACTTAGCGAGGAGGATTGTTGTATATTGTTGTTGTAAATTGTTATTTTTTGACGTATACTGCTTTTCCTTCAAGATATAGATTTTTTTCTAGAAAAAATCGTCGTAGGCAGGATTCGAACCTAGGATTATATATTGAATTCACTTTAAACTGTAAACCAAATATCTAATAAACTGTTAATGTTAGAAAAAAAAATTATTTGAATAAATTGTTAGGAAAAATTAACTCTATAAAAAACTGTAAAAATAATTCGAATACTTTATATACGTACAAAATTGTATCAGAAAAACTGTTAAAAATGACGGATACACCCACTTCCCGTTTCTTTATCCGACCCATAATTTGATAGAACCGAGATAATATGAAAATTCAGCTCCATTCCATTTTTTTTAAGTTACTAGGACTTTTGGTTCGAGAGTTATCGTAGGTACATCTACACCTAAAATTTGTTTGTCAAAAATACATTTTTCTGATTGAGCTTGAAACGTAAAATTTTGTAATAAAAATTTTTGAAAAAAAAATTGCGATCGCTATGCTTTCTTTATAGGACAGTAAAAACATAAAAATTATAGTAACAGAGAAAAAAAGGAGAAACCAAATGAAATGCTTATTTCCTTAATTTGTTATCGTACAATGGTCAATGTAATGTTATAAAAAACCTAAAAGAACAAACAGCAAATAAGAGACAAAAAATTAGACAGTTTATAAGCTACGACCAAATAGTAACGACGCCATGCTTAAAAATCTAATCACAAAAACAAAATTACCTACCGAGAAAATAGATAAAAATCTATTCAAAAACACTAACAAGTGAAATGAATAAAAAGTATAACGCAATTTCGATGGAACGATTTGAAAAAGGATACAACAATGCAGATATGTCTGAAAAAGTAAGTTCAAATATGAAAGATTTAGTTTTTATATAAGTAGAAAGCGTATAAACTAAACCAGTAGTTTCCAAAGTAGTCCTTATGGACCCCCAAGCGTCCCCGGGATTATTTAGGGAGTCGTGGAAAATTAAAATTGATTTGAGAGGCTCTGAACAATGTCAGGGGGCCTGCGCAAGGTTTAAGATAAAATTTAAAAAATGTGACACATTTATTATTAATATAGAAGTTAAAATAAATAACAATGAATAAATTACGTTTACGTCTTAAGTAAAATATAAATATAGACAGGTGCAGAAAATACAAATAATAACAAGCATCGCGGTGAGGCAAACCTATCTATACAGGTTTATACAGGAACGCAATAGAGCCGATACCTGCACCAAATAGTCTATAATATGAATTATAAAAGACTCGTGGATTTAATCAACAATTTAGTTCTGTGTTATACGTGATGTCAAGTGCAAACAACAAATTTTTCTAGTCTTAGACAAAAGTATAATAAGTATAATTTTCTGTATTGTTACGCAGATAACGTACTTTGAATATAATTGATATCCCTTTAATTTAAATTTATTTTAACAAAGTTATACTTTTAGTCTTGTTTAAGTTGATTAAAAAAATTATATATCACAGTTATCATTGCAATAATCCTTTAATATTTATTAAGGATTTCTTTTTTATTAAAAACTTAAAAAGGGATTGTAGGTTTTTCTAACGGTGATGTTTCTAAAAAAATATTATTTATGATTCTGCGAAAGAAGTTAGACATATTAAGTTTTATAATGTAATATAATGCACCCTAAAAATCATAGCTTACTATTTTATCTTTTTATTTATTTTGTTTACTTCCACGAATAACCAACTCTGCGAATCATTGGAATTACTGTATAATATTCTGTTATTAATTAATTTTTGAATTTTTTTTTTTTTTGAAAAATTAATTTGTACACAATGAGTAGTTACCTTTTTTTCAGATAACAGTATGAGTAAACCGAAGAAAAAATGCAGACAATACAGTGTTGAATATATGAAATAAGGTTTTATACCTTGACCAGAAAATAGTACTTTACCTATGTGTCTTCTATTTAGAAAAAGGATGTCAAACGATTCAATGAAATCTTCGAAGCTTAAGGAACATTTAATAAAGATCCATAATGACAAAAAAGATAAGTACTTTAAGTTTTTTCAAAAAAATAAAAGAAAAATGTTTGAAAGCACCGACATTGCAAGAACTCATAAAGACAACGTCTAAGATAAATGACGATATTGTACCAACTGTAAATGAAGTAATACGCACAGTGTTCCACAAACCAGCTGTTGATATTATAAAAATAATTCTACTGATTAATAACATTGTACGAAGAAGGATCGAAGAAATGGTTCAGTGTGCAGAAAACACTTAATGTGACTACTTGAAAACATCTGAATTCTCTATAAAGCTTGACAAGTCAACATTACCTTACTTGTACCTTATGCGAGATCTATAAAAGAAGAAAAAATTTTCCTAGAATTGTTATTTGCAGAATGTTTGGAAACTGATACAAAATATGAAACGTTATTTACTTAATTGAAAAGATTTCTGATGTAAAAGCTATGCCCTTTACTAATATTATCTTCGTTGCTACTGACGGTGCTCCGGTAATGTACTATCGATACATTGTGTCTCAAGAAACCTTAGTGAACGTTTGCTTGAAATCACTTCATTATGTCATTAGAGCAGTTATTAATATCAAAAGAAATACTTTAAATGAGAGATTATTTACTCAAGTTTGTTTAGAAAATGATGATGACTATGATCGTTTACTACTTAATAAAGAAGTACGTTGGCTATCTAAAAATACATGTTTAATTATCTCAAAAAATGACATCGCTTATATGACTGATTTATTTGTAAGATTTAACGAGACTGATTTGAAACTACAAGATGGCACATTAAATTTAATCAAAGCTAAAGGAATAATATTTCCGTTTGTTGCAACACTTTTGCTGTACAAACAGAACTTGGGAAGAGGAGAATGTTCTCAGTATCCAAATCTTTCAAAATTGCAAATAGAGATGAAGATTTGTGCCTCACCAAAAAAAAACTCGACTTGAAATTAGTACTCGTGAGGATTTGTGGTTGCTACTTACAACATCGAACCGGACCTAAATACACTCATAACATCTCATCAGGTTCATTCAAATTATTAAGTGAAACGGATGCTTATAGTCAATCGATTAGGGCAGGATTTTTACTTTTTCAAAATTATCTACATTTGGTTTGAAATTTCAATTTGCTTAGCGGTGTATAACAATTATCTTTTTTGTTTGTTTGTTTTACCATGAAGTTTATGTAGCTGTAATTGAGTCGCTGTAGTCTCTTTGATATTTATATTGTAGTGATTTTGGTATTACAGTATTGCAATGGAATAAGTTTTTATATAATTACAACTGCTCTTTTTCTGTTAACATATTTTTATACATAGCAAGTATTAGCAGGTGTATACATTTTTTTACACACTGTTTAAGCGATATTGGTGTGATAGAAGCTGATTAATTAATGTGTATAATATAATATATAACCAAAATTTAGTCAGATTTTAAATTACCTGCAATTATTATACTTTGTTTATTATAGATAATAACAAATCTTAGTAATAAATGTATTTGTTTTAAATATTATTTTAGTCTTTAAATAGCATTAAAAAATCTTTAATATATTTGAAATTAAGAATAAATGAAATGTAATTGTTTATCTAATTAATTTTAAAAATTTGGTTCTCGTTTTGCGGATATTAGATTTCTTTTCTCAATTGAGTTGCGCATCCAAGTCTATCTCTTTCAGTCTGAATTATTCAACATCTTATTAACTAGTAACGTTTTTATTTATTTTAATCTTTAATCGTCGTTGAAAGTAAATGCAAAAAAACCAAGAGCATTAAAGTATCGATTTATTTTGGAACTAAAGGTTGCAAAAAGTTAAGTATTTTTGCCGTCTAAATTCTTTTGTGCTCAACGATATAAATGGTTAATACAATACACAATGGTGTTTATTATGGGCACGAGATTTATTAACAACAATGGGTCTTTCTAATTTTTTTTGTTAAATCAATAGTATTTGTTTGTGCATCTCGTACAATTTTTCGCACTGGTGGATTTTCATGTCATACATAAATCAATAGCTGTTCAAACATGAACAAAAATCACATTATCGCGGTCGGTTGGTTTAGTTCGTACAGTCGGCGAACTTTTAATTTGAAAACTTCGCTGTATTTGGTGGTGCGTCGTTCGCATTGAATACTAATTGGATTATGATGGTCCCCCTGGTTGGCGCTTTTTATAATAGCATCATCTGCAAACTCGCTTTGTAATTTAAATTATCCCGTCCAACGCTACGAGTGGATTAAAAATGAAGCTTTTATGGCCTACAACTCCAGTTTATATTGAAATATGTCACCTCGTTTCTGAAACTTTTTACTCAATTTTTTTAATAATATTTAACGCTTAATTTAATGACAGTTATTATTTAGAATTATTGAAGTATTCTGAAAAGAAAAAAAATGTAAGATAATATTTAATAACAGATTCGATCATATTTCGAAACCGTGTCGAATTTCCCTCTCGTGGTCCTCTTAATTTACAAGTTCATAAACTTATAAGAGTTATAAAATATTAATATACTTTTCCAAGACGTTCGACGTGTAGAATCCCTAAGGGAGACTCTTCGATCTGTTTCCCCACCTAATCAACATTCCAATCACCTACAGACTTTATCGCGCGGAGGTCTGGAAATTCCCTTCAGGAAAATTAAGTGAAGTAGAGAAATTTTCTCTCAAGACACGTAAAGGTTGGTGTAATCTTATTTTATCCTGCAATATATCGAATATATTGCTTGTGAAGCCAGCTGTTTACAGGAATTTGATAGGAAAGTTAAAGAGTAAGTATCGAGGACGTATATATCACGTTTAATGAGAAATTTGTTCAATAATTTATTTTCAAATTTGTTTTAAAGTTCGTACTTAAATTTCGAAATTACGTTTAAATATGTTGGTTGGTAAAGTTGATGGTGAACCGCAGAAGCAGGAAACCCGTATCACGGTCAACCGCTTGAATAGGGTTTGTGGTTACATTATAGCATTGTATATGCATACGTTGTATTTTCCAAATGTCCTCCGTTATTTACGTTCATATAACTACGCAGACTGCTTTACGCCTGTACTAACAATATAATTCGTGTAAATACAGGAATTTTCGATTTAAAGCTTTGAATTGTGTTAAATACAATGTTGAACACGAAATGGTTGTAATCTGACAATAAATGGGGAATGAACTGTTTACATTTTGTTGATTGCATTTTACCAGATGTATATGAATTAAAACGACAATGTTTAGCTTTAACGTAAAAATTCAAATGATAAATGTTCCCTAATCATTTATCAGGTTTGGACAATCTGCAAGCTTTCTCTCATTTAATACTTCATGTAAAAATTAAACAACCTTTCCAATTACACTATTGCATAAAAACCAATACATTCTAATTACTAGAAATATTCTTACCATACTGTATTATGATCGTACTCATTTCTTAATGCTTTCGAGAAATAATATTTGTTTTTCAAGCCATGACTTGATTTCAAATAGAAAAATTAATACGGACACAATAAGAAACGCTACTATAAACAGAGTGAACTTAGATAACATAAACAAAACGTAGATCGTACTGACGACAGCGTTTTAAAATTGAAATTGAATTGGAAACAATCAATAATAAAGATTAAAACATTTTCTAAAAATTTCATTGTTCTCTCGTATATAATTTGTAAATGTAGATATATAAAGAATTAGATTATATAAGAACAGATTATATAACTTCCAAAACATTGTAATCGCGAAAACTTCTACGGTCGGATTCTATACTGATATTAGAACGTCTTACAAAAATGAACCGTGTTGATGTTGTAACCAAAGCTGTAAAGAAGTAAACGATAACCTAACAAAGAATCGTTACAGAGTTAGGTAATCAACTTGTGAACCAAGCCAGATTCTAAACTCGATAGAAGTGGCTTAAGAAGAAGTTGTAGTAAAATAATGTTCAACAACAGCAGACTTAGAAATATGCCTTTTCTTTATACAACAATTGTTTTAAAATACGTGTGATGACGGAACAACTAATTTCACCGATACAGACTACACATGAACAAGAATTTTGGTATCACTTTGAGATGAAAGTGTAGAAAATTTGTCCTTGGGAGAAAGAAGAATGTCTTACTAAGGTTTTAGTAAAATGACGGAGTTATGAATCTAGATTCTGGGTTTGGCAAATAAAAAAAACGCGATATTCTAAAGATTCAATAACAGAACGTTTTTGTGCGTGATGGTGATATGACAACGCATGAAGATATATGTCCGTATTTGTGCATTTGCGATAAACAAAATCACCTAAAAATCCGTCGGAAACGTCGAAAAATGAGAGGGAACCGTTCTTTTCGACTTCTCTGGTGAATTTCATATCAAGGTAGTGGTTGTTCAGATGATCAAGAAATCTAGACAATTTAAGACGCCTAAGACACCAAGCAATGAAGGTGTCATCAACATACCTAAACCAGACTTTAGGCTTTAATATCGATGGTTCCAAAGCAACCGTTTCCAAGTGTAAGAGTACGAAACTCCTGTAGTCATTTTTCCTTTTTTAATTATTTCATTTATAAATAATTCTTTAAAGTGTACACAGGAATTTTCCTCCAGATCGTATTACAGGCTAAAAAGTTATATTTAGTTAAATTGACCACAAACAATTCGCAATATTTAACCTGTAATCAATTTGTATGTTAGAGGTCGCAAATTCCATTTAATATCATTGGTAACGTGCACTATATAGAGCCGGCGTCCCTATCATCAAGTTAACTTAGATTTGTCTATTTAATCCGTACGCTTTTAAACTTAGTTAACCGTCCGCTTCTAAAGTTAACTCTGATTTTCCTAGTTAAACCGTCTGCTGCTAGACCCAAAACTTTAACCGACAGCGCGACGAGATCGCCGTGGCGCTACTGGGAAAGCGGACCCGATAAATAACCCGACGTTGACAAAGCGCAGCGTAACAAGATCACCGTGACGCCGTTCACTACGTTACTTCCTTCATATCATCCCGTTAGCTTTGTAAAAGAAACTGTGTAGCATAATAACTCAAACTTTAGGAACCTTCACCTACGAATAAACTTTCGTAACCCGAACCATCGGATCAGCTGTAGTACTTACCCGCAGTTCCGTTTCGTTGTTTTAATAACATTACTCTCCGATTCAATATAAATATCTCTAGTAAAGTATTAGTTAAAAGCATTCACCTAAAATAATTTTCATTTGCACTACTTCCGGTTGTTATTTACGTTAGATTAACAAAATTAACGCATATTTGAGCATGGCATATTTCATTTCTCTGACTTGACGTTACCTAGAAAGCTGTAGTAACTTGCAAAATAAAAGAACCAAACCGTAGGGTCTTACAAAAGGATTCCATAATAATGATAACTATAACAGGAGATAAAGAAGAATCCATAGCGTCGGCCAAAACTGGTTTGTAAAACTTGTTATCAAATTAAAAGTAAGTGGGTAATAAACATTTATTGATAAGAAAAACCAAAGTCAAATATTTGTCATACTGAGAGAGAATTTGCTCGATAATAAACGAATCTTTAATAAGAACTTTGATAGTCCGGAAGTTTAGTTTAGCTTTATACATTTCAAATGTTGAGTGAAATGTTGAGAGTTGAAGATGTCAGAAAAGGTTTTACTGGTAAATTTGGAAAAAATGTTGGACAAAAACTTGGCTAGCTTTTAAGTAAGAGATTGTTTGTAGACCTTAGAAAGTTCGTATTGAGGAAGTGGTTTAGAAGCTGAAAGGGATCAGAATTACGTACATTTGAATCTAGCGTATGGGCATCTACTTATACAGATATGTTTGTAGTGTTAAATAGAGTTAAATATGTATTAGCTCACAATTTATACTGTTATTGGATTTATAAGATTGCATTGTACATTAACATTTAAGTTGAGGTTTGCTTGCTATTCGGGGTTTGTATTGTAGCTAGTTTGAATCTATCGAGACCAATAATAGACGTTGTATGCAATATAATCATTATGGAAACGTACACCCCATAAGTAAGTATTTAGTAAAGCTATATTGTATGTTTTAAAGAATTATAGTATGTAAAGGCTATAAAGATGGAAACGTTGAAAGCTGATTTTATAACCGTGTAATTCAAATAGGTTTTGAATAATACAATAAAGTAGACAATGTCAATGCAAATACGAAAATGTCAGCAGAGTGAACCAGTGGTCGGCCGTTTTGCCCTTTTAGGGTTCTTTGGTAGTGAGAGAACACTCTACTGTACTTCCACAAATGCATTGACAAACCTATAGCTCTTTATATTAATAAAAGATGTTAGTAACATAAGTGAAATTCGATGGAAGAACCATATCATAGTATTAATTTATTATGTGTGAATAATGTAATGTGAATGTAAATGGCTATAAGGATAGAAACGTTGAATGCTGGCATTGTCTACTTTACAATGTTTGTTGTGGTTTTAGCCAACGGGTTATTTAAAGCTTATTTAAATTATGCTGGTATAAAATTAGTTTTCAACGTTTCCATCTTTATGGCCATTTACATACTATTATTCATACGTAGTAAATTTATACTATAAGATGGCTCTGCCATCAAATTTCACTTTTGTTTTAACATCATTTATTAATATAAAGAGTCTGTCCATGCATTTGTGGAAGTACAGCAGTTCTCCCACTGCTGAACAGCCCCAAAATGGCAAAACAGCCGTCCAGTGGTTGACTCTAGTGGCTTTTTCGCATTTACATTGACATTGGATACCATCAAACCGTGTAAAAGTTTTGAATGTGTTGTGTAAATATATGTGTACATTTTAGTGTTACTATGTTTTTTTTGTGTTTATTGTGGTTGATCAAGGTTGGTGCTGGTTTGTACGATTCATTTATTGTCCTGGTCAAGTCAGATATCACAAATGTAGGTAACGACATGCTTTTATTGTTGCTTTGAAGTACTTCGTACTGTACTATTTATACTGAAACAATTTGTGCTTGATGACATTCAATGGTACAAGTGACATAGTCCGCCCTTAAAAGAGATTTTCCTGTAGACTTTTATTGTACTGAACATGTTTTTTTTATGACATTAAGTAATAAACTCGGTTAATTTGTGGTTTTCTTTACATATAACCTTAAAACTGATCCCCGTCGAATATCGAGAGTAAAACAGTATATCGAGCCGTTGTTTTTTTATGACGTAGGTAACCTAGACTCATGCAGTTCTTAATCTTTGAAGTGGAATTTCGAGTTAAAGGAGTGTACGTATTCTCTGGCAGAATAGAATGTTTGTTCTCAACGTTATCAGTTTGGCTCAAAATGACAGTAGTGTTGCTTTTGTCGGCTGGAAGAACGGTGATATCGCGGTACCTACGAAGACTTTTCAAAGCAAACTCTTCGAACTTAAAAATGTTAGATTTAAGAATTTTAGATTATTCAAAAATTTTACAAGTTTCAATAGGAATGTTATATAAAATGTAGCAAAAAAGATGTTTTATAAAAGACACAACACATAAAATGTCTTCTCTATGAATGCGTTTGGAAGCAACATCAAAATTTAAACCCTTGAATAGCATTGATTTCTGTTCTAAAGCAAGAGTCAAACTAGATTAATTGACTACTATTTTCACGGAGCAAGTAGTTAAGATAAATGGTTCACATCGATGGTCTAGCCCTGTTTGCTGGCGATAACAGTGTTGTTTAAGACCAGGTCCGAACCAGAGTAATAACCTATATAAGTCTATGAGCAGGTATGGAGTTTTGGAAAAGCTAAGATCGAGGAGCAACAAAGCCTGTTCCAAACGCAAAGAGATTACGCTATTGCACAATGCGTGAGTGAAGATCTTGAAATGTCTAGGGGATTACAGTAGTATTTAAAAAGAAGTATGGACTTTTAGATAAACTACGAACATTGGGTCAAAAAAAATCCATTGACTGCTGCTTTTATACGCAATGAATGGAGGAAGCTGTCGTTATCGCTATGACCCATTCTATCGATGCCGCGTCCAACTTCCTGTTCTAGGACAGAACTTTCTCTAAAAGAGGACAGAAAACGCATAAAAGTTTCGAGATCACTCCAGACTATTCAAAGCGATTACTGAAAGAATCAAAATATTCTAGTGTCAGATAATATGAGAATATAAAAGGTAATCACTGAAAGGTGCAAATTAGTCTTAAATCTTAATTTTATTAGTGTTAGTTCTATTAAAAATTAGCTACGTTTATACTTATCATACCTAAATTAGATGCAAATAGTTAGTTCAAAATAAACAAGTTTTAAAATTCGTTACATTACAAATATAGTGAGTGATGAAAACCTTAGGTGTTAATCTTAATTATAATTCTTAAATTAAAGTTATATTCTATTTATTTCTATTTTCTTGTTACATTTAGGAATCCTATATGATTATAATTGCAAAAAAAACTTTATGTTACACATATAGGATTGTAATTACAAATAATTCTAATTGAAAATATATTGTTAACTATTGGTTTACATTGATTTATGTACAAATTGAATTTATTAACATTTGTATATATACTTATGTAAACATCATCTGAATTGCAATTATATTTTAACTATAAATTTTATGCTTAAAAACATCAAATGCTCTTGTAAATTCATATTTTAAAGTAACAATAAAATATTAGAATTATACTGGTTTATTAATTTTTTTCTTTATTATTAGTATCGAGTTATCTTCACAAACTATAAGCAATATTCTAAACGTTTTACCTTGATCTTTTTCTAGTTTAATATCATAATCAAAATAGACTGGTATAAGATTGACCAATGTAAGACCAAAATACCACATCAAACATTAAGAGAATAGACAATTATCTAAATTTTTATCCTCTTCAGCTCTTCTGTGATATTTTGTTGCGTTATTTTTTTGGATTTACGCTGTTTACGTTTTTGTACATAGTGTCATTATTAGAAACAAAATAGTTCTTAAAAATGACAATTGATCTTCAATTTTGTCAATTGTGGTAGCTAATGAGTTAATCAACAAAAATACATTGAGAACCTACGTACCCATCAGATAATAAACAAGTTTCATTTTGTATCTACAATATCAGTTCTACATAAAAATGCTACTGTGCAAGTCAGAAGAAGACTTAATTAAATTATTCTTGTTTTATAGTTTTCAACGTAGGTATTTGTAATTTGAATTATTTATATTATTTGGTTATAATGCTAACTTCATTTTATTTATCTTTTAATTACAGACACTTTCTAGTCCTACGCAATCAACTCCAATGGTAATAGATAATTACGAAAGA
This sequence comes from Aquatica leii, assembly GCA_035610365.1. NCBI lineage: Eukaryota > Metazoa > Arthropoda > Insecta > Coleoptera > Lampyridae > Aquatica > Aquatica leii. The sequence goes on along the minus strand of CM069433.1, from coordinate 45,174,950 downwards.
AGACGAATGTGGTTTGTATGATTCAGAATTTGCGGTTATCTAAGAACACTACGTTTTTTTGATTATTATTACAGACCTCCATATGTAATGCCACAGTAAAATTTTAGTTTACTTTAATTGCCAAAACATTTGGCTTAATTTTTGTGTCTCTTTGTACGAATGCCAACTATCTTTCGTACTTGTCTTTCAAACAAAGATGTAAAATATCACTTACACTCATGCGTATGTAAATAACTTTTGTAAAAGGGATTGAAATCAAACATCAAATATTTTAGTAGTTTTATTAACAAATAAATATATAACTCTTGATGTGTGAACCAACAAAACGTCGCCGTACCTTCACACCAAGGATTCAGTTATAGAGAAAACCTAAAACTTCTAAATACATTTAGTTTTTAGAGCAGTATAAAAATATAATCTGTCTCGTTAACATATTCGTAACTATGTTTAATCTATTGCCGAATATTCTTAGTTCTAAGTGCATTCAAATCAACAGGGACGCAGGTTTGTAATGTAAAAGTTGCATTTAATCTATTGAGTAATGTGCAACAAGGAATTTCCGATTTTGTTGTTGTTCTCGCTTATGACGTTCTTGCTACTTATCTACACATCTGCGCTTGAAACTAGTCGTTAGGTAAGAATGTGTTTTGTAACTTCAAGGTTTATTAAAATTCGTCTTTTAGATGTACTCACTCAAGAATTTATCTGCATTACTGCTACTCACACACAAATTTCTTTTGGGTTGATAAGATTAAACACCTTTTGGTAGGTTTTACAAAATGGCGATTAAACGATTTTTTTCTTGTGCTTTGGTAATTTTCCTTCCTTATACGGATGTGTCTATTACTTAGCTTTACGGTTATAGTTATGAACTCATTTGGGAATTACTGTTCCGGCTATTACTCGATGTAGCGACATTTTGGTCTACGCTATCACCACCAACTTGGTTATAGACACTCGGATGCCAGCGTAAACACTTACCTGACACCTACAAAACACAGGTCAGATCTTTCCGTTTATTTATTAACGCAAATAAAGTTACGCTGTACTGTGGTCTGCCTAAGCACTACCTTCGATTAATAGTAGTTTCATAATCTAGTTGTTTCTATTATTTCTACATGTCATGGTACGGTTGTTAAAAAGAAAAAAAAATCATTTCATAATTAATAATTAATAATTAAACCTGGATGTAATAATTTAGGTAAGGCATTGCATTTCGACTAGTAACTTCGTGAGACAGGGCACTTAAACCTGAAATCCAAATTGATTATTACAAGCTTGTACTAACAACGTTTAGCTGTTAAAACGCGTCACGTTAGTTTTGGCGTATCGCCATAACTGTAGGTAATTTAATTTAAAGGCCCTTACTAAAATTTCATATAACCTCACTTTATTTTTGTTTTAATTTTGTTACTTCTTTAATATCAGTGACCTACTGTCAATTCTTTTATAATATAACCGTACCGTGGCGTGCTACTCATTTATATAACTACTTAATCCTCTTAATGCATGTTAAACTATTTCATTTAAAGTGATAATAAAATTGTTATATTGTCATTTATTTATATTTGCGTATCTAGGGTTTCTCTTCCTCAACTATAATTTGCTGTTATAGTTTTATCAGGTGCGTGAGAGGTACCTGTGGCTAACTGTTAGTTCCAGTCAATTACCGCGTATAGCAGTAACTTAGCGCCTATAAATATTTTTCTTTAACTTAGAACCCCCTACTCTTCGACTTTTAGCGGGTATATTCTTTAATTTGTCTACCACCACGTAACAAATCAAAATATTGGCGTCCAACGTGGTGTCTTGAATTTCTTCTATTCTTCTCTTGCTTTGTATTTTCTTATGTAATTCTTCTTAATACAATTAACTGCATTATTGTTGTTTTCTCAAACCTTGAGAACACTGGCCAACATTTGTTTTTGCTTTAGTTCGTAATGCCTTGTTTCTCTTAGTTTATTGCTGTTTATAGTGCGAATTTAGGTAATAATTTTTTTTTAGATTTTTAGATTTCTTGTGGGTTCGATTCGAACTAAGTAATGATTCTGTTTTAATTTTTTTTCTTTTCTCATTGGATATTCTAGGTTTTAAGATATTAGTAAGATATCATCGTATTTCTTTTACTATGAATAAAATGTGGAAATTTGAAGTTAATCGTCTTAAACAAGAGGAATTAAGATATGAACTCTATTATATGATTCTATTATTAAGAAACAACGACATACTACCTTTCGAGAGTCCCGTCAAGTGGTTACTTCTAGTCCTATGCCTACAGTTTCAAATATCGACGCTGAACCAGCATTGGTATCTTCAGGCTCGGAAATAAAACCTGATCTTATTCATCACTTTGCATCCGATACTATTTTTGTTCCTAAATCTTTTGCTTTGACTAAATTGAATTGATCTAAATTCTAATTCTAAACTATCATTTGCTTTTATCGTTTTATAAGGTGCATGGGAGGTACCTGCTGCTGACTGTTAGTTCTGGTCAGTTATTGCTATATGCCTTCGACATCTAGCCGGTATATTCCTTAATTTGTTTACCTCCACCTGAAAGGTTTTATTAGATAGGTAAACACAGTCATTTGCGTAAAAATATTTTTTAAAAGTGTCTTGAAAGATAAGTACATCACATTTTCATTGAATTTTTAACGACACTGTTGGTTTGCTTTTATAAGCATCCAATTATGAATTTTTCACTGTTTTAGGTTTATTCTGCTTAGGTTTTTTAAATTTTTGCAGCATTCAACAACGTTATTTTCATTAGCGACGTTAAGTTTTGGTATTATAAGAAGTTCGGATGACTTTCAAAAGTCAGTTCTTCTTCTTCTTCTAAATTAATTATTAAAAGACCAACAGCAACAAAGATGGACACAGACAGTATTCAACGCACGACGAAAATGGATTCTCCTGAAGAGTTATTCGAGGAAAAACTGAAAGCGAAGATTTTTGGAACAGAGCAAAGCTCTCGCCAATCAAGCACATATGCTCACCGATTACTCCAGAATGCTGGTCGATCAGCCAAAGACGTTGAAGTCAATGCAAAAGTCGCTAGACCGGTTATCGCGGAAAAGCACTCCGCTTAACGAGCGTCTTCGAGAGAAAAACGCCGCTAACGATTCTACCGTCAAGGTTACCGCAGCCCCGCCTACTTTAACAGACCACGCCCACTGCCATCGCCCCGCTTCCTTTACCTACGAAAAAGAAGAAGAAAAAAGAAGATGCTACAAGCAAAGATTTGTTGTAAGACAGACGCCTATCATGTAAGAAATATTTTTGCAACGTAACAGCTAGAGCATTCGCAGTCATGTCGAAGCTGTATCCGATTATTGGGAAAAACATCATATCCGTAGATAACAGGCTGCTACTCTACAAGTCGGTGGTACGGGCACCATAACCTACGCTTTGCCAACGTAGTCTTACGCGGCGAAAATTGACATCGAGAAGATCTAGCAAATCTAGCACCGTGGTTTGTAAGAAACAACCAGTTGCACCGGAATCTACAGATGCCCAGAATCAAGGAGCTACTCCGCAAGACGGCACGTAATCCAATAAATAAGTATAAAAAACGTTTTTAGATAACTGAAAACGGACAAGTAAGTATAACGTATCAGATATAATATAAGAGTTAATTTAACTGAAATATTAATGCCATTCATGTTTTACAGTGTTTTGAAGCTGTTTTGAGCCGAATGCTGGATGCAATAGACATCGAAAAGTTTACTCAGGAAATATATTACATATAAAACGTCTTTAAAATATAAATAAAGTAATTCTCGTAAAACAATAAAGATTAATTCCTTGCGGCCCTATACATCAAATGGTATTAAACCCGACGGTTTCTTTCTTTATTGGATCAATCGCGAGCTTCGTCAAATCTGAAACAAAATTTCAACCGGTTTGGTTAATTAATGCTAATGCCATACCAGTGGTGCTTTTTTGTCGTTGTTATCTGAGTTATTGGAGCAAATTGGATGAAAACAGGAAATAACGAGACAATTTGATGAATCACTTCTAGTTGTAGTAGGACCTCGACTTCGCGCGTTTCTTAATTAAATGGAATCACCGATTCTGTATTTTTTAAGGATGTATTTGAAAGTATTTTTGCTCAAATGAAAATAACCACAAAATTTTCTCTTGTCCCCTTGTAACATCTATTTTCAAAATTATTCGCAAGCTAGACGTTTTGTATTTGAACACTGTCTCGCACTGCTCCGACTTGCTAGGAACCGCTGAGTTTGGTCTCACACGGATCGGCGTTATATGTAAACGTACACTAATGCAACGCTTAGCTTGCGTCTTTCCGCCGCATTAACGTTCGTTACACTATGCTTCACTTTCGAGGCTTGTTACATAAATTACTATTACAAAATACTGTTATAATTTTAATAGCTATTGAAAAGCATTCGTGTAAATAAACTAGATATGTATAACATAATACGAAATTTTTTAAATACTGTTCTTAATTTTTTTAAAATTTGTAAACGTATTAGAATACTTGCAAGTACAACCATACCGTGAACCCAAAAATTATTTTTTTATTTTAAATCAAAACCAGGTTTATAAATTTTTAGATTGAATCTAAAATTACACTTATTCGGTTTTATATATTAACCGCAAATATTATAATAGATTTTAGATAATATATGCTGATAAATTTTAATTTCCCTTGTTTGTAATGCAGAATTAAATCTTTTTATTTTAAATGAAAATTTGTTTTTGTATAATTTTGATTTTATAATGTAAATTCAGTTGACACAGTAATACTGTACATAAATGGAAATTTAATCTAAATGCATTTTTATGGTTGTCGAAACCAGAACAGTAATAAAACTAATAAAACTCTAATAAAATAATAACATTTTTATATACACTTATTTGCATATTTTATACACATTGCAATTGAATAAAAAATATTTAAATTTCGCTAAAATGTTGTGTTGAAATCGCACTAAAAAGAAAAAAGAAAAAGGTCAGTCCATTACTCACGTTAGTGAAACAGCATTTGCCAAAACCGTTCTTTTTATATTCAGATTAGGTAATAAAACAGCAAATCATATTTTATACGCCCCGATAGTTCGTGAGATGGGAATAAAATATTGAAGTGGCGACTTAAACGGTTTTCTCTTCTATTATTTTAGATACGAGTTTATTATTTCTATTCAATTAATAAGTGGAAATATAATTTTATTGTTTTTAAAGATATAGTATACGTATTTGCAGATTATATTAAAGCAAAGTTTGTGTCAACATTTATTGATCTGTACACATACATAATTTAGGACGAATACAAATGAAAAAAAATATAAATATATCTATATATAATAATATATGTTTTTGCAAAATAACACTAATTTAAAACAATTATTTCGATTTATTTATAACCAAAACCTAATTAAAAACGTTTTTTTGCATTTCCCATCTACGCCACTGAGCTGTAGACCCAGTCTGTTAGGTATTTCACTTTAGCTATGAGAGTTTTATTTTCTAATTTATTTAACTCTTCTTTTAGTTTAGATTTGTTGTGAAACGGCAACTCTTCGAGAAGGGTGTTCTACAAGAGGTTTCAATATTGAGTTTATTTGCAATTTAATTAATTTAAAAAAATTCTAGTGTAACCCTAAAGAAACAATTTGTATTATACGGCACAGCGTACTAAAAGAAAATTATAACTTTAACTAGAAATAAAATTAAGATAAATATATGTATATCATCAGATAATATCTTCTATTGCGGAAAAGGATGCCTATTCAAATCAAAAATAAATTTAAATTACACAAAACCACCACAATAAATGTAAAAGCAACCAAAAAGTGTAAGTACCTAAAAAACTAAAAATAAAAATATAATCCTGAAATCAAAATACAATATGTGGTTGGAGGGTATGCTACCAAGCGCTTGCTATTTCTAATGCCCTAACACTAAACCCAAAAAAATCAGTGTAAGCTCGTGGTTAAAATTAGAAACACAATTACAAAATCAAGAAGTAATTTCTTTGTGGCGTTAAATAAAAATTTTTCTTTTAAGAATTTGGTTTAAAGTGTACCATTTTTAAATTATTTGGTATTAAAGTTTTCAGACAGGTCTTTAAATTTAATAATTTAAATAAGTAGAGACGGATTGTTGATTTTAGCTATACTGTAAATGTTGTGAAATTCTTATTTTAAACCATCGTAATGTATTGTGTTGATTATTGTTTTCATTAATTCTACATCATCTACAAAATAATTACAGCAGATACCAATTGTTATTTCTTCTTAATTCTGACAGCCCACGTACATGTTTCCCAGACATATCGCTCTCCATTTTGTTCTCTCCTTACTCTTTTAAATACTCCAGACTTCTTAGTTTTTAGGTATTCTTCTACTGACCAGGGTACTGTCTGACCTCGTCTGATTTGACGACAGACGCCTAGAATGAACTAGAATCAGATGATGAAAAAGGTGGTCCAAATGATGAGCATAAACAAGAATCAGACTTTGATTCAGATGACTAGGTTGAAGATCCAGATTTTGAGCCGCCTGCTGCTAATGTGGATGACTATGAACTGAGATTAGATGAGAAAAAAATGAAACAAATTTTCAACTTTTTACATTCAATGGTAAGAAAATTGACAAGCAATAAAATCAGTAACAAAAGACAAAAAACAGCATATAGTGATTAGAATGTTTTATCAAATTTTTTGATTTGAATAAATTGTTAGGAAGAATTATTTCTATAAGAAACTGTAAAAATAATTCAAATAATTTACATACTTGCCAAATTATATAAGAAAAACTGTTAAAAATGGCGGGTACGCCCACTTACGGTTTTTTTATAAGACTCATTTTTTGATAGAACCGAGAGAATATGAAAAGCCAGCTCCATACCAAATTACAAGTTACTAAGACTTTTGGTTCGAAAGTTATCGTGAGTACATCGCTACACACACACAGCCACACACACAGACACTAATTTTTTTTGTCAAAAATACATTATTCTGATTTAGGAGATCTTGAAACATAAAATTCTGCAAAAAAATTTTTTGCAAAAAAATTGCGATTGCTATACTTTAGTTATAGGAAAGTAAAAATACTGCTGCTTCTGCAATTATAAAAAAAAAGAAGAATATCAAATATGAGATGCGATTCTTGCAATTACAGCATTTGCGGGGAGCATCATAGAAAATATTTCCCAAATTGTTGTAAACATTGTAAAAAAACTTATTTTTTTAATCTAATATAAAATCTTTCGTTAGTGTTTTAAATTGTTATTGTCAATTTTTTTTATATGTACGTTTCTGAGACGTATAGGTTTTTTATGTTCTCGATTACGTTTATCTGCGGTTGTAACCGAAGCAAGGCTGCAGTTAAATAAACAAAAAATTGCAAGGCAAGAAGTATACATTTCAAATTCAGTTTTCTTAGAACTGACTTCGATAACCTGCTTTATTTCTGCTTCAATTTCTTTAGTTAATGCTAAGTGATTTGCATAAATTGCAAAGATACCAAAAGTGCTTTTCCGTGGGCGAAAAAAACCACTTCATGTACTGAAGAACAAGTAAAAGAATAAATCTTTTCAATAAAATCAAATCCTTAATATTTGTTTTTCTTCTATGTATGTATGTGAACGTGTTGCAAATTGTACTAAAGAAATACCTCGGAAAGTTAACATGTCCTAGAGTAAGGTACATCGTATTCTGAAGAATCATTATTTGTTCACAGTTAACCGACGTTGATTTTGAACCGGACGTGAATTCTTTGAGTGGGTTTGGATTAGTGTTATTTTTTACGAAATGGAGTGCTGAATTTTCCCAATACACATGTTTCAAGTAAAAAAAACACTCATAAAATTCAACTTTCAGTAGTAGTTTTTGATTAATGTTTAGACGGGTATTATAAGATGTACTTAAATTGGACCGTTTATTTACCAGAAAGACTTACGGGTAACTTGTACTTAACGCAAAATTTTTTTACTTATTCCTTGAAGTTTGCAGAGCAATTTTGTCTATACACGATGGAGCTCTTCTGCATGCGTCCCGTTTGTTACTTTTTAAATATAAGTTTACCGGTTGTTGGATTGAAAGAAACGGTTTCAGACGTTGACCAGTTGGTAGTCTAAATTTTAGCCCCTTAATATATTTTATTCTGAGCCTGTTTGATTGAGTGATAGACAAGAGCTGCAAAATCGCATACTTGCCGCAGCAAAAGCAAGAGATTCATGTTCTATCCAATGGAGAACATTTAGAACATTTATTATAACTTTAAGGTAACAAAATCTAATTTTATTTATATTTTCATATTCATTTAGCACCACGAAACATTAGAGAAGTATTTTTTTTGCCTATTTAGTTTTATTTTTGCAGCATTTTTCATTTATTGAAGTATGATGACTGACTTACGTAATATTACGTACGTTTAAACATCTGTAAATACGGTTCTTTTAGGTATTATCTAGTGTACTTAAAAAAAGTGTGCAGTTCTTAGAACAACTTAATTTAACTACAGTAATTTCTACATCTTATTCGGTTATTAAACATTATTTTGTATTTATTTTTGTTGCTGAAAAAAAAATTGTAAATCTTAAAACAGTTTATTTTAATTCACGGTGTCAACAACCTTAAAAAAATATTTAATGCAACAGCTACGTAATTTATGATTTATTTTGATTTTTTTAAATGTTTTAATGTAACTTTTATTTTGACATTTTTGGCTTGTACTTGTGCTCTAATTTTACCTTCTAAAATAACACCCTGTATATATGTAATATCAGGTACGATATTATCTTTTATATGTGAGAGCTGGTATCAACATAAGAAGTGTTTCAGTTTAGTTCAGTTATATAATAGTAATAAATCTTAGGTAGGTATATTTATTTTAGATATGTATCAACTATAATTTATTACAACAATTTTTCTAAAGATTATGTTTATAATCTTATATAGCAGTTTAATAGCTTCTGTAAAATAGTTACTAGAATGTTGTTAATGTGACTTTCAAATGTGCACGGCATAATATATGAAATCCATTAAACCCATTTACGAGCTATTCTCTTCTTTTGTCGTATTAATTTTTTTTATTGCAGTGAAAGGAATCATTACATAAGTAATAATTCTAAATTAAAACACTAACGATTAGCGGAACGTTGTTTATAATTACATCAAAGACATAAACTATATTATCACAATCACAAATAAATAAAATAATCGCACTTACAAAATAATTTATATATCACCGTAACTGTAGAGTGTTCGCAATATATACAGTATAGGTCTAAAATATTTATATCGTTGACTATACATTACATTTCTGAAGTTTGTATCTTCTTTCATCCAGAATCAACAGTGTTGGCAACTAACAACTCCATTTCTAGTGAATGTTGCTGATTAAAAAATAAAATTGTTACAAGGATTTTTTCGTAACTTAAATAGTGACGACTAGCTCAGTTGATTGGGTGATTGGATTGTGAGTTTCGATGTGGTAAATTATAAAACAAATTAAAAAGGCGCCAAAACGATGAAAGATTAGGGTGGGAGACACCGTCCAAATCCACCGAAAAACGCAATAAAGCAAATAACAAAACAAACGTTGTGACAACGAGCATATCTACCCAATCGCAGACAGAAACTCATCGATAAGAGAAGATACATACATATATTCACATAAGTGATATCAAACGCTAGAACGCAGGCCGGTATCAAAGACAAAATATGGAATAAGCTTTCGGTTGGGCAACACGTCGTACAACCATAGTTGGCCTAACTTTTACATTCCGGCAGCAAATAAATTTATAGTTATAAATGTTACTCCAAAACTGCAATTCTCGATAATGTAGAGAACTAGAGCGCACCGTTTAATCTTATATTACACACAAAACAAACTTTATCGTTAATTGTGACAACTGAACATGTGCGTACAGTCGTGTGTACAACTGACTATCAACGTAAAAAGAATTAAAATAGGAAACAAATTACTCACAGTTTAGTTTTCTTTCATAGCTTGTTGCTAGCTAGAAGCATGTTTTCAGTATTTTGCTGAAATTTGCTGAAATATAACTAAACATACATATGGTGTTATCACAAACAAATCTCATACGACATCATACGATTATTAAAAAAGAATCAAATGCGCTAAGTTTCCCGCAAATTAAATATAGTATTTTCTCGACAGACAAAAAACTCCATATCTTGCAGGGAAAACAAGATACGTTAAAAATAACAATTTGCCTCTATATTCTTTAGAATTAAATGTTTTTCTTCAATTTGAAAATAAAAAATATGTAGAAATTCCTTATAAGAAAGTCGTGTGGTGACCATACCAGTTTTTCTGTTGTTATGATCACCTATAAAAATCCTGTTCTTTTTGGGACATCCTATTTATGAGGCACCCAATTTTTACTAGCTGTAATAAAGAAAAAATTCTACGTCAATCTTGAAATGATCCAGTTTAAATTTAAATCCAATTAAAGACGCTCAAACTACGTAAGCATCATCATCTGGCAAAAAAAAAACGATAACTACTACGATTCAATTGTTTTATGTGTATAATAAAAATATTATTAAACAATGTTTTTTACAAATTATTAATTAAAACTTAGAATTACTAAATTGACATGTCTTAAAGAAATTGTTAAAATGTAATATAGAATCGTTATTTTTTTAAATTTCATTATTTGATTTATCTGTAATTTTGAACACAACTTTAAGCGCCGTAAATTTAACTGTAATAATTAATGTTTTTATACGTGAATTTGAAGATTATTAAATTTGAAAGTGGTTTAGTGCAGATGTTTCTTTGTAAAAAGAAACTATTTACTTCTAATTACCAGTTGGTTTTTGTTATTTGTATATCTTTAACGTGTTTTAGAATCAATTTGTGTTAAACTATTAATTTTTTACAAGTTATTTATGTTAATCTCTGACTTCAACAAGGAAAAACATTAGTGTATGCATTTCCTCGTAAAATGTAGTATAATATATTATTTACTGTGAAGGACGAACGTCTTCAGACCGCGAGTTGCCTTCTGATTATACTTGATTTGTATTTTCTTTGAAGTAGTGTATCTGTGGTCTATGGTATAGACAAGTACCTGCTTTAATGTGTTAAAGTCGCGATAGGTTGTTTCCTGAATAGACCCTAAATGTATAACTTTTGTTTGATATATTATTGTGTGTTTACTATAGTATATGTATGTGTATATTTGACCTTTGTTTATTTGTTTCCATTCAACTAAAAGCTGGGTTGCTTTCGTAACTAGGACCTCAGTACCCACTGACAGGTCGTCAGTTAACTATCTCTTCTGTTTAATATAATGATGATTGTGCACTTGTTTATATGTGTTTTGATATAACCTGTTATATATGTGTATTCCCTTAAATGACTTCTTGGGATGTTCTAACTTTCTGATGTTTATTGATATCTTGAATTATAAATTGATTGCTTGATAAATTTATTTTATGCAATTATTTATATTCAGTTAAAGGACCGGATGGGTTTCTTCATCTGTTCCTCTACTGCGGGTTCCACCGAACCGGAAAATTTCGGTTCAAATCTAACGAGTGCGACTTGTATAAAAAATCACGATCCATTTTTTTTATTGTGTGTTTTATTTAACCTACTACAGTTTGCCCACATATCGAGAATAAACCGTGTATAAGAAACTTAATACAGCCTAACAAAGTGATTTATTTTTGACTTCGTTGTAATTTACTCATAATGCCTATGATAGAAGATACCTAAACATATACTTAACAACCAGAGCGTAATGAGAGAGCGTTATAAATTTATAGCGCCCTTTTATAATTTTATAAATCCCTTTTATAATGCCCTTTTTCAAAAATGATGCTTATTTTCATATGTTTATTTAGCAATATATTTGAGCAATTTTTTGAAGCGATGAATTTATGTTTACCTAAGATGATTTAGTCCTCATAATCTTCACCATTGGGCAGCTGAAATTCCGCATGAATTTATAGAATATGGTCACCAAAGAAGGTTTTCCATTAACGTTTGGCTGGGCATAATAAATCACAAGGTCGTTGGGTGAATTTGTCTACCAAATTGTCTTAATGCCCATAGGTACCTTAATGTATTGGAACAAGTTATTGACAAGATACCATTGAACATACGCCATAAAATAATTTACATGCACGATGGAGCTCTTGCTCACTTGACTCGTAATGAAAGAGAGCGGTTGGATAAACTCTTCCCGAATAGATGGATTGAAACGTCTCTTCAAGACGCTGACCAAGCTACAGAAAGAATTACCGCAGCGATATTAGAAGTTACATCAGAAAGATTTGAACGAGTAATCCAGACGTTACCTCGAAGCTTGCAACTATGTATAGAAACAGATGTATTTCAATGAGAATAATTTTGTAGGGTTTAGCGTCATTGACTTACTATCAGATAAAATTTTAAAAAATCCTGTTGGTAAATAAATACTAAATTAACATTTTTAATTGTATGTACCTAGGTATTATTATGACAATAAATAAGTTGAAGAGCAAATCATATATTGTGTAATATGTAGAATTTAAAAACTGCTACCAATAATGGGTAAAATGTTTTTGGAGATTAAAATAAAGAAAACAGCAACGGCAGGTATTACAGTCGTATGTTAGTTTACAGTGTTGCCAAATGTATGTTTCTTTTAAGTGGTTCCTGAAGACATACGAAGCATAATACAACAATTTAACATTAGGATTTTCAATTCAGAATTGAACGAAGAATCTCGCAACGTGTAGCTTTTTCGTTAATTTATGCACACCCTTTATTAATATTAGTTAGAAACTTTTATCAATTTTTAAGAAGACTATTAAATTTCAGAAAAAGATTAAACGTTTTTTTTTGTTTTCTATCAACAGACTCATACTCATAAAACTACATGATAAAACAACTTGTAACATGATTTTTAACGACAAATACAGGTGCTTAATTAATTTGTTTGTCAAATAACTCAATATTGTACTATAAAAATGTAGAAAACAATAACGTTAAGCTACAAAACCTAAAACGAAAATGTACTGTAATAAATAAATGTAATAAAAAATACTGTATTCAGTTTTGTTTTTGTTTATTCGTTCGTGTTTGTTACAACAAATTTAAGTGTTATAGTCGTGATTCAGTCGGTTTCTTTTCGTTTCTATTAATACAGAAAATTTATTCTCCCAGAAGCAACGGGAAATAAAACTCAAAAAACAAACAAGAACATAATTAAAATAAGATAAAGTATGTATAATCACCGTGGGGCTTTAATATTTAATTAGTACCTGCCGTGGTGGACTCCCTTCATTTTATTTATAAGTCTTTGGGGGTAGCGAGACACAGATTGAGCGTAAGAATCTACTTAACTAACAATAGAGGAAGAAAGTTAATTGTACTAAAATGTTTCTAAATATTATTTAACTACATTTTGTAGTAACCAATTAATTACTAAATGTTTGTATAAATACACTTTTATTTTTGGTTTATGATAGTTTGTTTAGATGAATAAAATATAACAGCAGAAAATATTTATAAAATAATGTAACGAGTTTGGGGTACTGTAATTATCCAACGCATATTCAATTTTCTTTTCAACAAAACTTTTTGCAATTGACTAATCGAATGTTACGTGTGAAAAATATTCAACTGTTGTTTAATATCAAATAAACCGCGAACAAAGATCAAAATTAAGTTATACGCGTTGGGGAACACCCTTTGCTATTATGTGTTTAATTTAATAGAAATTCTGTCTGCTTGAACGAATTCAAACGCAATTGCATTATATTTTTATGTTTACAAGTGTTGAAATCATTTTAAGGCAAGGACTTAGAATTGCTTCATTATTTTCGTGTCATTACACACAAACTGGTATCAAAAATCAAATTAAATCATAGAAAAATAGGTTTTCTAAGTCTCGTTATTATATATTTATCATTTTCTAATGACTATATTTTAATCTACTTATTGATCAAGTTTTATTTAATTAGATTAACAACGTAATGCGTGTTAAATAAAAACTAATATTTAAAAATTATTTTTAGCAGATTTAGTAATCTGTATAAATTCATATTTTATTCTGGTCTGCATGTTACCATTACATTTATAAAAATGCGTAAAAAACCTTTCAGTGAATTAAACCTACAGGTAACAATATCAATAATATAGTTTATTTTTTAATGTTATATATACCAATGGCTTTCATAGATTATTCACCAGTGTTAATTACTTAAAACACTAAAGTTATTCTGGGGTCGCATTCACGAGGTTTTGTCTAACGAAACCACAAGTTACTACTCTACAGCTGCTACTGCTACTTTATCTTTTTATTTACAGTGTTTTACAAGTCTGTTTTTCGTATTGTGTATTATAATTTATTTTATTTTTACATTGCATATTCAAGTTACTTAAGGTAGCACTGCATATTTTAGAATTATTGTTGGTACATTATGACAACATAATAAATCAAATAAGTTTTTACAGAGCTACAGAGAATGCAAAAAAAAGATATTAGTATTAAAAATGTTTTGCTTTTAACATTCAACTCTATGAGAAATCATAAATTTTATATTTCACAAAAAGTATCGTTCAGATTACAATGCAAGTGGTATCAACTGGAAGAAAAAATTCCTTGGACATTTTAGTTACTTGCAAATCGAGCTTCAAACCATGTGATAAAAGTACTTAGAAAAAATGTACTTTCGGTCTTTTTGTTAATTACATGTGGCAACGTCGTAAAAGAGGTTAAGTTTATTTCTGGGATATCCATCGCAGTAAATACCTGGTTTCAGTGCCGGTCTGGCCTAGTGAGCGGCCCAGAGCACAAAAGGTAAAAAGTTCAACACTCGTCAGTTGAAAACATTTTAAAGTTCCATATAACCTATGAAGCGCAAAAACAATAATGTAAACCTTCATGTTGATGACAATTAGCGACAAAATAGTTATTTTGACGATTACAAATTGGGATAAAAGCAGGTATTTATAGTAGACTACAGTGTCAAAAGAAACCGGAATATATATATAGAACAAATACAAAAATACACAGTTTTTTCTCATTTACTGTTGAAGTGCTCGTCGTGTTGGAATGTTATAATGGAACGTAAAGGCCGAAAAACGTATTAGAATATTTCAAGAGTAGAAACAACCTAAAGAAAAGAAATATGCTAACAGTGACTGACAACACCAAAATTGCCAACTAAGTCGAAGTACTTATAGTACAACAAGCGACGTTGCAATGCGTTCCAAGTTTCAACCCAAGCACAACAAAACAAAACCCCACTAAACCCTATAAAACAAGAGAAGTAACTAAGAAAAAGAAATATAATTGCATGTAACACTAAAGAAGGAAGCTACTAAAAAGAAAAAAGTGTTCAACAAATCAAGATTTAGAAGAAAAAAAGAAAAAGGCAAAAAAAGACTATTGCCTTAAAAGTAAATTTTAAGGAACAAAAGAGAAAAGAACAAAATGAAAAGTAAAAAAGACAAGAAAGGAACAAACGAAACAGGCGGAGAAAGATAAAACTAAATGTAGATGTCTAACTCTTTCTTCTGTTTCAGTAGAAGAAACGAAAGGGAGTGACCAACTCTTCAATGCCCAACCAACCGCCCAATATATATCGTAAAAAGATAAAGAAGGAAAGGATATCACAGTCAGCTATAAAACGAATCTGATGTCCCAAATTGGAAAGTTTACTCCAAGACTTAAATGCCGACAAAAGGAATAAGAAACTCGAAAGAAAAAAAAACTAAACTAAAACCAAAGTGAGAGTCTTACTAGTGAATTATCAATCTCAAAATGGCCAACTAAGCAGATGTAACTATATACACATAGAAAGGCAGTCTGTTCCGAAGTAGGATGATTAAGAAAAAAAACTTAAGAAAAAAAGCGATTTTGTGCAGCAAAATGAAAAAAAAACAATTAAATAGCATCCCAGCTATAACCAACAAAATACCGTCAACATAGTCAAAGAACCAAATCACAGAATTTACAGACGAGAACCAAAAGAATAGTCAAAAGTCGAAATCTTACGGCTCAAAAACGAATTAACGTTTATGACATCTGCGCCCTCGATTAAAGAGAAGAGTCCGATGAAAAACAGCAAACCAAGCACAATTACAAACTTTCAACCGAGTAGATGTTGAGGAAAGAGAAGTAGCTTCCATGCCTGTAGAGCAAATAGAACGTTTAGAAAAAACTTGCCGGAGTCCTTTGAAATAGTAGTAATCCAATGACACAGTCGGGTCGTTGTTTCAAAATACACGATTTCTGCGATACACACAAAGAACAATAGCTAATATATTCCGCCACTTTCGATCTCATATGACACCAGTAAAAATGACGTCGAAGAAGAAAGAACGTCTTTGCAACACTACGATGACCAGAAGTAGCAGTAGAGGAAATTCCGATTTCAACAGAGCAGCTACATGTTTTCAAGAGCCTAAAGAACTTCGATTTGTCCTAAAAGCAAAAAGAGTTTTGCCAGACAAAACCTCAAAAGCTGATAGAAAAATTTGATGCTGTGAAATACCACGAGACAAACAAAATTCGTCAATCCGACGGATCTTTAGTAACATTCCTATTTCCTAAGTTCGTTTGTAAATTAGAGTCCGAAGAATTAAGGTGTGGTAGTTTTTCGTTTGAAGAATACATGTCTAAAACACTAAAAGACACAACAAAACCTAAAACAGTACACTAATCAAAATAAGCAAAAATCCGCTAACACATGTCCGACTAAAAATCAAATCAAAATCAAAGTAAATCAATAACTACAACAAGTCAAGTCAACGTACTAACACGATGAAGTAAAAGTTAGTTAAGTATCTCCGAAGTCAGGTCTTGTTACAACACAGAAAAAACAAAGCAAAACTTCTCGAGTATATCGTACCCACTAAAAACAATTCATAAGTAGAAACGTCAATAAAAATAGATAGATTTATAATCGCACACGCCAAATTTTGTTACGCTAATTTTTTCGTAATTTTAATAGCGACGACTAACTCAGTTGGTTTGGTGATTGGATCGTGTGGTTCGACGTGCTAAATTATAAAAAAAGTTTAAAAAGGCGCCAAAACGGTGAAAGATTACGTTGATAGATACCGTTTAAATATATCCTAAGCTGAAATAGGACAAATGACAGCACATTGTTGGTAAAGACGAGTATATTTATTTTATCACAGTAAATAGAAGGAACAAAGTAGAACGTAGGTCGATATCACAGACAAAATAAAAACCAAACATCCTTTGGTTAGGCAACACGTCGAGGCCGAGGACCTAAATAACTGTTAGACCGGTTTTGCCTTGTTTATATGTGTATTTTCTAGTCTACTGTTCATAGCAATTAAAATAAATACATAAATTAAAGTGTTACTTATTTTTATTGACGTTGACTATTATAAAGTTGTATAATTTGAAAATATCAAAATTATTGTTTTTAAACATGTTGCATTGATACCTATCGATTACAACTTGAGTATTTTGACTGAAACAGAGTTACTATAAACATATCTGTATATCTAATATTCATATCTGCGTGGTCAGATATAAATACTACGGAAGCTAAATGAGTCAGAGCACACATTTGACACTTGTGGTATTCACAAGACTGCCTTAATCTGTAATCAAAAACTTTGTACTGACGGATAAACTATGTTTTTTTGAAAAAAAAAAGTACCTAATTTTACAAAAGGCAACACAAAAAATAATGTACGTTACTCTCGTCAAAAGTTTCATAGCATAACTCACTCACGTGCAACGTTCGGCCTTGCGACTTTGCGTCGCATTAACGTTTCTTATGCTATGTTTTGCTTTTGATGCTTGTTACGTAAATTACAGCTAACGTTAACGTCTTATTCTTAAATTTCATTTTGTTATGATCTGTAGCGTATGAGTTTGTTTAAAGATTACTATCCTTTCTTTCAGGTAATGCTTGCCTCGATTTTAGATCATATTTTTCGAATGAAACCGGTAATAAATAACATTCTCTACATAAGGACGTTCAGAATTTCAGATTGGTTTACTGAAGAATAAATAACTCGGGGAGATGTAATATTATTCCTCGTTGATGTAACATGCAAAATTTCAATTCTGTCAATGAGACAATAGCCATTTTCTACGTCTACACTTTTGTGGTTTGCAAATAAACGTATAAAGGTTTATATGTGCGTTTGAATTAGATAGCACTCAAGTTTTTATTAATTTGTTTAACTCTTAACCTTAATATAATTTATACGTTAGTAAAAACGAAACCTTCTTTTTGTTATAGTGATTAACAAAAACATTTTTGTCAAAAATATGATCAGCTTATAAAGACAGTTTACCTGTTACAGTTAAAAATGAATTCTGTTATATTTTAGTCATTACCACTAGACGAAATCAAATTTGTCAGAAAATCTACAACAAAATTTATTTAAATTCTAATAAAACTGCAATTTATTAGACGGCGCTTATCACTAAAAAATCAAACTTTTGTTGTGATATATAATGATGAATTTGAATTACGCGAGTGTAAAATCGACTTACAACGTTTACCACCTTTATAGCTATTTACAGTTAAAAAACTATCTAAGTTGTGGTTATTTAGTTCAATTTTTTAATGTTAATTAGTAGTATGTGTTAATTATTGTTCTTGTATATAAGTAATTAATATAAATAGATAATATTGTTAAATGTTTCTATTGTTTTAGCCAGAAAAATACAAAATCAGTAGTCATATTTTTCCGCTTGGTCAATATAAATTAAATACCACACATTTAAATTTATTTTTCGTAAATAATTGTTATTTGACAATTATTAAAAGTATTAAAATTAATTTCTAACAAACAGTTGGATAATTAATGGTGATGTGATTTCGATGGTGAGGAAACGTCTTAAGCACCCATAATTTTAATTGTATTTTCTTTATGCTCCTCTACTACCGTAAACGCTCATAATCGTATTCACCCCAACAATTTGGTTAATGAATTTTCTTTTTTAATATTCAATAAATAAGCGACGACTAGTATAATTTTCATGGTGTAATTGTAAACATTTTGGAATTAATTTCAGTTTGTTCCATTAGTAACTAGAAATCGTGTTCTATATTAAATTTTTTCTTTTTCTTTTGATTACTTTAAATTATAATTTATTTATATCTCAATAGGAGAAACGTTTTTTGCTTAGGTTGCTGGTAGCCTGCAAAACGTTGCCAAATTAAACAATAAGATACAAAACAAATAATTTACTATCAACAGCCTAAATAAAAAACGTTTTTCCTATTGGGATGTAAATAAATCATAATCTAATCTAAATTGTTGTGATATGTCAGTTTTCGAATTTGGAATATTCTTAATTACTTTGTCTTCAATGTCATACACGATTATTTTTGCGAAATTGTTTTTGCTAAAGATAATAAAGGATTTTTTTAAATTTATGTAACATGATCCCCATAAATACAGATTTCTAAAAAAACTGATACTAGCGCCACCTAATAGTTACAATTGTTTATGTTTTTATTTTCAAAAATAAGAAAATTATTTTAATTTAAAATACAATTTATTTACACATAAGTAATTATATTCTTACACATAAACTACATAAAATAAATCCCGTTTTGTGTTAGAAAAAATAGAATAATTATTCAATGAGTTCATCCTATTAGCTTAGTCAGCTTGTCAAACATCATAAATTATTGCAAGTTTTAGACAACGGTTTTTAATTAAATTTGGAGTTTAATGTAATTTTAAAAGAATTGCACTTATAAAAATTTTTTAATTTTTGAGTAATTTTAAATTTATTCAGTGAATTAACTTTTGCTGTGCAATAGTTTTTTTTAAATAAATTTTCATTTATTTTCTTGCCAACTACAAGTTGTCATCTAAAAATCAAACACATGAAAACTTTATTCAAATTATGATGTAAATACCAATAAGGCTGTTGCAAACTGCTAGCTATTCGAAACAATTTTGTACAGTTAAAACTGAAGAAATGGGTGTCCTGGTTAGTCTACATTTTTCCTTTCTTTCTGTGTACAATAAACAGTTATGTGTATAAAAAAATATTTAATCTTACCACTTGGAATTGCATTCCGACATAACTTTCTATCAGAAGCATCAAAGAATGCAATCGGAAGAAAATAGAACACATGCTCTTTCAAAACGATGTAGCTTTTTTCCATTAAAGCTTTATGTTGAACTATTTTTAACCACAAATTACATCGGCCTATATTAAAATGCAATTTGAACAATGAGAGGCACATCCATTTGCAATACAATTGTTCTAAAAAATGATTAAACTATTAATGATTTATAAATTTGTATTATCTGTATTATCCATTAAAACTTACCGTCTCAATGATATTAAATTAATTTAAACTCGAGAATACAGCGAGTAAAACTTATTAAAAAACTTTAAAAATGATTACAGAACTGATTAATAAACACTTTCAAAAATACAAAATGTACATTATTTATGCGCGCTTGTAATGCGCATGGGTGATTTAATTATACAAGGAGCTGTAAACTAAAATCACCACAATTCCATTGTAAAATTGTAGGTGGCACAACAATCGATATTTACACGAAATTTGTATTAAGTAAATACCCTATGGTTCCAGCCACACCCACAATAAGAGCAACTTATAAAACAACAATATAAAAGCATAATTATGATTGAAATTTTATTACACATTTATTTCACTTCTTGTAAATACTTTTGATTTTTTTGGGCGCTATTCAACTGATTTTCTTTTCAAATATGCTATCAAATTAGTTTGTTTTCTTTCAATGCAATTGTAGCTTCTAACATCGAGTAAATAGACCAAAGTCTGTGATTTCCTTGTTTCTGCCAGGTCACTCATATATACTAATAAAGTGTTTAAATTGTTGATAAACGTTTTCATATTTAAAATATCATAATTATGGGTTATATAATACGTAACAACAATTTATATATACATATTATTATCTTTCTCTTGACTTTTGCGCCAAGCGTTCTAACACTATTTTCTTTGACGTTTCCTAGTCAGCCGCGCTGCTTACTTCATCCTCATACATTATTATGTAACAAACTTACCAACAGGCGTCTTTCAGGATCTAGTGAACTGTGACGCTGTAGTCTGCATGCCAAAATGTTGCTATCATCCGTCTTACAAACATTCGCCGATACATTTTTCCTAATCTATCTTTGCTTTTGTCGTGTTGTGATTATTTTTAATTGCTGTTGATGTGAATGCTTTTTAAATAGTAACGTTTTTGAGATTCACAGAGACTTGTTAAATTTTTAATTTTTAGCTTATTAATTCTGATTTTCGACGCACAATACAGAATAGTATAAACATGAGTTACAGAATGAACGCGCTTCAATCACGAAACCGGGTTTCATACATGAGCCGCGCAGCGGCGAGTTTACCAAACGATAGAGTGATTGAAGCGTATTCTATGACGTGTGTTTTATACTGTTTTCTCTATCTCAATTCAATTTTAATATTTTTCGTATAACTTTACTTTTCAAACAACATTGCGAACTTTTAGTATTCTATTGGCAACACTTACACTTTAACATATTGAAATTTATGCATGTTAACCTAAAATATCATATGAAGTGATCTCTTTATTCTTTTATAAGTAAATAACTTTGGATTAATAAGATGTCTTTGTTTTATCTTGGCATCAATATTTGAATTTCAATTGTTAAGTAACAGTAATTTTGATTTCTTTATCATGTAACGTCAGAGATATCAACTATGAAAAAACTAACATTAATAAAATTTGTGTAAGAATTTGATAGTTCTTATACAGATTTTAGTGTAAAAATCGCTAATTCTTATGCCGAAATAGAAAAACACATTTACCAATGTAACTATTTTGACATTCGTTTAATTATATATGAACTTCGTAGTAACGACAAGTCACGTATAACGATTTCTACTTTTTTTTTTGAGTTTGAAAATTAGTGTTCGTAGAAAAAATAGTATGTGTAAAACGCGCAGAAAGAATATTTGCCGATTACAAAAGATTGTCGCTCTAGTTGCGCTCGTACGGCCGGCAAATATCTTCTCAATCAGCAAATGTTCGGATGAAAACCCGCCTCATATCAAGCTATCAATAAGCTCCACATATATTTCTGGATCCGCCATTGAATACAAATAATTTCAGAATATCGACAAATATGAAGATTATTGGAAAGAATGAAAGAAACACTGACAACAATGAACTAAAAGTCATAACTTTGTTAAACGGTCTTCAACTCTCAATCTTTAAGCAACTAGATAAAAGCAAACACGCGCAAAAAATAGTTTAATGGAATTACATCAGTTAAACTAAAAAAAGAATTTGTAATCTACTAAACGGTAAAAATTGAAAAATGTTACAAAGAATACGAGTAATAAATTGGTAAACCGGTAAACATCTGTACATTACAATTTTTGCAAGAAATTTAAATAGAATTCTATGTTCACAAAATATGGTAAAACGGATCGTCGTAAAAACAGACGAAAAAAACTAAAAGCTTATTAAGAATTAAATAACAGTTTATGTTGGTACTGTGTTATATAACATTATCTTTAAAACTCAAGTTAGAAATTAAACGACGCGACGTCTTCAAGAAAAATATTTTTACAGTAAGTAATTAAAAGCATCAAACGAATAGAATCTCGAGTATTAATTGCTCTTGCATTTATATACATTAGCTCTCATTGTGTGGCGCATTCAGTAAACCCCAAAACGAAAAAGAACTCAAGTATTAACATAAACCCGGAAGTGCCCCATTTAGTTGTTGGGGCGCTTAATGTTTTGTAAAAAGAAAAACGCTTTGTAAATCTATCACTGTTTAAAACCTGCGGCACATCGTTTTTTAGCGATTGAAATTAAACTTCTCAGACTGAAAATGTGATAATAGGTTTTATTGACCTAATTACGTTTATTAATTAATCTTGTAATGAAAATCTAAAAGCACTTGCTGGAAAATTTTAATGTAAACATCATATTTTTAATAAATGTACGTGTATTTTAAATTGCTTTCTAAAAGCATAGAGAAAGTAAAGAAACAAACATTTGAATGGTGCAGTATAAATATAAATCAGGATTCCTTGACGTCCCTGAACGAAAGAAGGCTTTGTGCGTGGAGAAAATCTTGATATGTTTGTCAGGTTTATCGGATCAAGTGGGTTGCTTCGGGATTTAGGGTGAAGAGTGTGGGAAACTCGTTGGGGAATAGATGAGGGTTATAGGAATACCTTGACGATGTGGGAGATAAAAAGCGTGAAAAGTATAAGTAGAGAAACGACGTACTACACTTAAAAGATTCTTTTTGAGTTCTCGACGCCGTTGACCTAAAAATTTTGAAATTAAATTATAAAATTGTTTAAGTAAATGTTGTATAACAATTAATGTATAAAACAAAAAAAAAAGAATACAATTTAGGGATATAACAGTATTGTTTATTATAAAAGAGAATTATAATTACTGATATTTAGATAAGAGTGAAACCAGGTTGTTTGCTTAACCATTTATAACAATATCCAGATTTTATCTTTTCAAAGTAAAGTATAAATGTTAATTAATCTTATTTTAACTTCCGCTAATTTTGTCTGTTTAATCTAAATGTTTTATGACAACATCGTTTAATTATGTTGGGTAATTTTATTAAATTTTAATTTGTGCGAGCATTAAAACGTCATTGCTTCTTCTTAATTACACGTTTTTTACCTTTAATTTATAGTCTTAACTAAGACTTTTTATTATTATTCTTGTATGGTAACACAATAAAAAAAGCATTACAATAAATTTATTTTAATACATATCAATGACGCAAACGATTACGCGATTTTCTTTAATATCTTTTTCGTATTCTTCAGTACGATGCTGCACGAGATTCGTAAACGATTAAATATGTATATTTTGAGAATAATAATAGTAATAGCATGTCATTTTATTGTAACGACTTTCAATTTATAAATAATAATAATAATTTAAATGGCATTATTGACCTTTATTATTCGAAATTAAATAATTATCAGAAACTTTTTAAATACAAACTGCGTAAAAAAATAAATTACTTAACATTGCATGTATAGTTGGTGTTAGAACTAACAAAAATAGTTATATTAGTATACTTTTCGGGCATATATTCAGGACAATTCCAAAAATGTACATTTAAAATTTAATTCAATACGCGATTTTTGAAATAATATTATATCTATAAAACATAGTTTTTAGGTAATCGTAAAAAAAACAACTTTTGCTAGTGAACTCGGTTTCTTCCAAGGAGTTTTAAGTTTCTATTTTATTAAACGTTTTTATTAGAAATTCAAACAACACATTGTTGCATCTTTAAACAGATTAATAAGTTAATTATAACTTAACAAGACTAAAAAAAAATTTTTTCTGTTTTGGAACTACTCGTTTGAGTTGTCTAAAGTAACACTTTAGGCCACTCGAACTGTGGTTTTGTTAGATTGGCAATACATATATTTTACAATTAAAATACAGCAATCCAACTATCCAACATGTCAAATTTAACATGTTGCTAACTTCTTACTAAAATAAAAAAGATTATAGATTTATAGTTAGCATACCTTTGAAAGACAATGTCATACAGTTAGGCGAATCTTACGAGTTAGTGTTAAATAGGTTTCTTTCTCAAGATAGAAGATTGTCAAAAAACGAAAATTTGCGAAGTTAGTACAATAATTTTTTATCAGAATATTTAGCTTTAGGTCACATGTCTGAGATACCTATTAATAAAGTGACTAAAAATAACATTCATTATTTTATGCCACACCATCCGTAATCAAAGAATCAAGTAGCACCACACGTTTAAGGGTAGTTTTCGACGCCTCTATGAAAACAACATCTGGGGTATCATCAAATGACGTTCAATACGTCGCGTCGGTGCTATAATTCAAAACGATTTGTTTACAATCTTGATTAGATTTCGTGAAAAAATCTTTGTTCTAACTGCTGACATTTCAAAAATGTACCGGCAAGTTTTGATAAATATAAGTCAACGACATCTACAGACAATCCTGTGGAGACCTAGTTTCGAAGATGACATTAAATGTTACCAACTTAATACAGTCACTTATGGCACGGCGTCAGCACCATTTTTGGCCATAAGGTGTATCCATCAGTTAGAAATAGAATTTCAAAAGGAGTACCCAAAAGCGCCAAACATTATTAAAAATAACTTCTACGTCGATGACTGCGTTTTCGGTTCCAACTCAGTAGAGAATTTAATAAAGCTCAAGAGAGAACTAACAAAGATTTTAGCTTCCGGTGGTTTTCAGTTGTTCTAAGATTCAATAAATCACAGCAAACAAAAACTTTAGGTGTTATTTGGAATTCTTCTGCAGATATGTTTCAATGCGCGATACGCGATTTTTCGAACGACATGATTGCGACGAAAAGAAAGTTAGTTAACAGTGTTTGATACATTGGGATATTTAGAGCCTCAAAAATTTTGATTCAAAAGGTTTGACTTCGAAGAATTAACTGGGATGAGCCATTACCGACTGATTTGCAGGCAGATTGGAAAAAATTTAAATCAAATTTAGAGTCATAAGTCAAATAAAAATTCCTAGGTACATTGCATGAGAGGGCTGTACTAGCATTGAGCTAGTTGGTTTTACAGATACTAGTAAAGCTGCATATGGGGCTTGCGTGTATGTACGGTATTTTGATTTAAAATAAAGGGTTTACGTTAGTAATTTACTTTGTGCAAAATCACGAGTAGCACCGTGCAAAAGAGTATCTTTGCCAAAATTAGAATTAAGCGCAACCCTATTATTATCTCGTTTAATACATGAGGTGTTGAATTAATTGACATTAAAAGTTGAAAAAAATTACTTATATTCAGATTCCACAATAGCCCTTTCATGGATAAAAAAAGAACCTTCATTATGGAAAATGTTTGTTGCAAACAGAGTAAGTGAGATACAACAGTTGACTAATATTTCAGATTGGCAGCATGTTAGGTCTGGTGATCTTGCTGATCTATTATCACGTGGAACTACTTCTTTGTCCCTTTTAAACTCTAGATTATGGTGGCACTGGCCACAATTTATAACTCAAAATAGCTTAACAAAACTCATTGTAGAACAAGAGTATAAGCTCTTACTGCATTGTGATTCAACAATGCTTTTAGGTAGTATAAGAAATAGATTCTGGATTATTTCGAGTCGAAACCTTGTTGGAAAGGTCACAAGAAGTTGCATAATACGTTTTAAGGCCAATCCTTCAAGTTCTCAGTATATAATAAGGAACCTGCCCAAGTCACGTGTAATTCAGGCACCGCTATTTGCAAATACAGGTTGCGATTTTGCTGGTCCAATTCTAATAAAATATAGGAGCACGCGTTGTCCTAACATTATAAAGGCTTATATATGTCTCTTTATTTGCATGAGTACTAAAGCAATTAATTTAGAAGTTTTATCCGACCTTAGCATTGAGTGTTTTATAACATGCTTAAGACGGTTTGTGGCCAGACGGGGCAAAACTTATAATATATATTCAGACAATGGCACGACATTTATAGATGCCAATAGAACTTTGAAGGAATTGTCAAGTTTCTTAAAGTCTGAAAAAAGTAATATCATAGAAAAGACCTCAGTAGAACATGAATCATGGAATTTTATTCCCCCAAGATCTCCAAATTTTGGTGGTTTATGGGAAGCCAATATTAAACGCGTAAAATTTCATTTAACCAGAATCGTTGGTAATTCACAATTAAATTATGAACAATTATCTACCGTATTATGTCAAATTGAAGCTGTACTTAATTCCCAGCCGTTGTGTTCTCTAACATCCGATCCAAATGACATGTCTCCTCTCACTCCGGCTCACTTCTTAATAGGACGAAGTTTAGTATCATTACCTGAAACGAATGTAATGAATATGCCCAAAAATCGACTAAGGGCATATAAGCACCTTTAACAAATGGTCCAACATTTTTGGAACAGATGGCACTCCGAGTATCTATGAAAGCTCCAAAATAGCGTGAAGTGGAAGAAACATTAATCCAAGCTAATTAAAATTGGTCAGCTGGAATTAATAAATGACAATAATCTACCTCCTTGTAGGTGGAAACTGGATAGAATCACTAAAATGTACATTGGCAAAGACAATATTGTGCGTGTAGTTGATTTAAAAACCAATTGTGCAGTGTTAAGACGCGCAGTGTCAAAAATAGCAGTTTTACCCGAAAGTGACAAGGTCTAACAAAGTGTAATAGAAGCGTGTAGATTACAGAAGTGCACGACAATGTCTAATAGTATTTGTTCTGACAATTAATTAGATTTTAATTATACCTATTATACATATTCAGTTAGTGTTGAAGATGCGTGCACTTCAAGGCGACCGGTATGTTAGAGTCGGTCCTGTATAAATTTAAATTTAGCGCGTCTAAACGCCATTTATATTTTTTAAGAAGAAGTGTGTAAGCGTGTCCTGCGCCCACTTTCAATTGTTGTTGGCAGTTTAGTTTTTGTACATTATGATGCATTTTTTTTGTAAGTAGTAATCAGTAATGTTCCGTTGTTGTAATTCGTAAATTAAAGTTGGAGTTGTTAGAAAAGCATTGTTTTATTAAACGTATATACAGTCCACTGTGGTTTATCATAATATTAGTTAAATTACGAAAAAATAACAAAATCCGTTACATAATCGAGACAGAAGTAAATTAGATTGTCAAATTCAGTTTTAAGAAAGCTGAATTTGGCATTTAATTATCCGAAGTCTTGTTTTGGTTACATACAACCAAAGATAAACGTGATCGTGTACAGAAAGTACAATTTGTTAAGCTAGATCTGTAATAATGCAAAGAAATAAACATTGCTATCTGCTTTAATTATTTCATTAACAATTGATCTTGTAGATGAAGAAAAATTAAAGAAAACAATAATTAACACAATACATCAATACGTTTCACAAAATTTACAGTATTTACACCCATCATTTACCGCATAGTTACAACCAACAAACAGTTTTTATTTGTATACATACTTAGGACCGGCTTGAAAACTTTAATTACGAATATGTCAAAACTACTGGGTCACTTTGTACCAAATCTTTAAAAGAAAAAAATTCATTTAACGCCACAAGAAAACAGAAAACTACTCCTTGTGTAATTAATTAGCATGGTGTATTGTATTTTACATTATTTAGTTTTTTTAGTTACAATAACACTTAGCTTAGCTGTATGATATATTAACAATATCACAAAGTTCTCCAAACACCTTAATAACGGCATAAAAATTATATATAGAATATTACTTAAAACTGAAGAACATTTAGTTAACCAGAAATGGCATCAATTAAAAACAGAGAGAATTTTATAACAATAATTGTCCTCACTACAGTAGTCGGGTTTACTTGTTTTTGTAAAAATTTTTGTCAGCAGTATAAAATTGCAATGTTACTAATATAAAAACGGTTGTTTGAGTTGCGGTTTCAGACATAACTTTATTTAATAAGAGATTTAAAAAACATTACATTTAACAAAAAAGTTTTTAACTGCTTACTTTTTTAAAGATTTCTGATACAAGTTGTCAAAGATAGGATATCTGTACATTATGTATCTATTTTGTAGTGATTAGGCTATGCCAGGCGCGAATCTTACGGGCAACTATAGACCCGTTTGGTATGACGGTCTAAAAGTTGATGCTATGTATTTTTATTAATAATATTAGTATGACATAGCGTCTGGATTTGCAAGTTTCTTGTGTATTTTTTTTTTGTTTAAAATTGTGATTGGCACAATAATAGCAACGTTTGTTTGTCCACTTATCGATCAAGGATGATCTGTTTGGAAAAAGAGCAAAGCGACGACTCTAATTATTCTGTAAGATCGGTAAACGTCTTTAACCTTTGTGATTCTTATTTGTAAACAACGACAACCAAAAATTATAAAAAAGAGTGAATTGAGTAGTTCCGAAAGCGAAATAGACGCTATACGACAAGTTTGGAATGTTGGTTGTTCAGTGCTCATTCCTGAAAAGTCCACAAAATCGTACAAAAACGCAGAATATTCAAGGATTAGTTCAACAGAAAAAGTACAGATATATGCAAAAAATCTATTGTATTTTGTGGGAAGAACTAAAAAACTAAAAGTTCCGGGAACCCTAGACGAAAAAATTCTTACCGATAGGGTAACTTTACGTTTCACATTTATACATTAAATAAATATATCTATTTATTATTTAAATAGGAATTATATTAGAAATAGCTGGTGTATGTAGTCGAGAAGAGTTGTATATTATTTGAGTTTCAAGACATTGAAAAACGTGACAAATTAATCAATTTTCTCAAACGAAAACAAATGATTACCTGGCGATTTGTGTGTGTTTATGAACTTAGTTTATTTAACCTATTCTTTTATCAGTGCGTATAAATTACTCGTTCTTAAAATTTTCCAATCAGCATTGGTATCAATTTATTGACATCCGAGTGTCACTTTAATGAAAATATTTTGATACAAAATTATTGATACGATTTTCATAGCTAATAGATACCTTGGTGGTTTGTATACGCTGCTATCGTTGTTAATGCATCATTATGTTATAAATTCAACGCAAAAATTTAAACCGTCAAAGCATCAATTTAGTTTATACAAAATTCATGAAAGCGTCATAGAATACGTTTAATTCACTCTACCGTTTCATAAACTCGCCGCTGCGCGGCTCGTGTATGAAACCCGGTCTCGTGATAGAAGCGCGTTCATTATGTAACTTGTGTCGTAATATACTATTCTATGGTAAAAATCACTATATATCCCTTTGAATTCTTTTCTAAAAAAATAGAATGAACAAAGTTAACGAATTTATCCGTTACTTAATTTTCACACTGTATATACTAGACTTTTGACAACATTTATGATTAAAAACACATATATGCAAATAATTTTTTTCACAAAACATTTAACTGCAAAGATTTTTCAAATTTGCATTACAGCATGTCATTCTTTATGTGTATATAGACGGAAATACTCTTTTAGAGTAAAACTAAATATTAACAAGTTTAAATAAACAGGTATTTAATTTAGTTCTTATTTTACTATTCAAGTTTTTGGTGTAATGTTTAATTATTCAACACATTACTTTGCTTCCAAATAAATGACTAATTGTTTAGTAAACTACTGCATTTATTTAAAAAATGTATACTTACATATACAAAAATAGATAGATAATAAAGGTGGTGTTATTGCGACATTTCAAAATAAAGCTATTTTTGTTTAATTTAATTTTACAACAAATACATGCGTAGAATCAATTACGATATAATGTTGCAGTCCTTTTATTAACACATAATGATGTTTATATTTATTTACACTGAATACCTTCATGTGGGAACAATATCCATTATTTACAATTCTAGTTAATATTATTCAGGTACATGATTTTAACAGAAATTAAAATATACGATTGTTCACTTCAATTTACAATTTAAATTGCGTTCTAAATTCCAAAGGGAATTTGAGTAGTTATTAAAACAAAAAATATTTGCAAAAGTTATTAGCATGATGTACATTGTGAATGTATTTACGTATAACACTTAAATGGTGTAAAAATTTATGACTTACATACATAAAGTTGGTTAGTTTATACTAATGTAAGTTGAAAATTTATTTTGTACAAACACGATGAAGCGAGGATGAAATGTCATAAAATATAAATTAAAATGGTCGTATACAGGGTGTATCTAAAATACGACAACAAACTCAAGGAGTAATTTTCTTGTGGCGTCAAATAAAAATTTTTCCTCTAAAGATTTGGTCTGAAGTGACCCAGTTTTGATTGTAACTATGCAGTAAATGATGGGTGTAAATGCTGTAAATTTTGTGAAACGTATTGATGTATTGTGTTAATTATTGTTTTCTTTAATTTTCCATCCAATCAAAGCAGATAGTATCGTTTATTTCTTTGCATTTTTACATATCTAGCTTAACAAAATGTACTTTATGTACACGATTATGTTTATCTTTGGCTGTAACCAAAACAAGACTTTATATAATTAAATGCAACACTCAGCTTGCTTAGAACACAATTGCCTTCAATAAACTTTATTTTGGCGTGTGTACAAGGACTTAGAGGAACTGGAGGTGCTTTTCCTACTTACGAAAGCCGCGGTCGAGTAAAACCACCCTATGCATTAGTAACGGAAGAAAAATAAATTTTTTCAATAAAATTAAAACTTTAATATTTGTTGTTGACCCTGACTTTAGCATCAAAATATTATTTTCAGATGAATGTTGTTTTACACAAAATGGAGTGCTGAATTTTCACAACACACATGTTTAGAATGAAGAAAATCTTCATGAAATTCAAGAAAGTAACTTTCAGTGGCGGTTTTCTATTAATGTTTGTCGGGTATTTTAGGAATTTGTTTAATTAGACTGTTTATTTTACCAGAAAGACCTACAAACGACTTTGATGACTTATCTTTTGAAGTTTGCAGAACAATGTGGTTTGTGCTTGATAGAGTTCCTCTGCAAGTAAGATATTAACTTTTTAGACTTTTTTCTAGAGCTATGTGAAAGATGAAGTATACAAAACGTCCGTAAATAATAGACAAGAGTTGCTAAATCGATTTTTTGCAGCACCAAATACAATTAGACAGTATGTGCAATTATTTACACGAGTAATAAACAATTTTCGGTGACGTTTAGACATTTGTGTTTTATCCAATACTACCTAGTGTACTTAAAAAGAATATGCAGAATAGCAACTTCATTTAAGACAGTAATTTAACTACGCGTTATCCGATAATATAATTTTGTATTTATTTTTGGTGTCAGCAAATCGCTGAGAAGAAATTTGTACTTTTTAGAACGGTTTATTTTTATTCGTGATATAAACAACCTTAGCAGACTACAAGTACGTAACTTACGATTTATTTTTCTAAAAGTTTTAATCTTATTTAAATGTTTTAATAAAACTTATTTTGACATTTTTGCTTGTATTTATGCTCTAATTTTACCTGCCAAAATAACAACCCGTTAATCTTTCAAAATTATTTTACAAAATTTACTAAATACTACATCTCTCACATAAACAAAATTCGTCAATGCCAAATACCGTAATAACTTTAAAAAACTTAAGCGCGTTTTGATAGCAATGCTATCATCATCAGCGGGAAGAATACTATAGCTATATACTATAGTTTTATAAAATTATTGTAGTGTTCGGTATTGGTGAATTTTGTTTAAATATTGTGCCACAGTGGTTTCCAATGTTATTCAAATCTTACATGTGCTTTCATTCTTCTTATTTTTTTGTCGGATGAGTGTCAGTCTTAACGGTATAAGTACTAAGTATGTCTTTTTTGTTGTCTTTTCTGATATTTATCTTATTCTATATTTTTATTTTATACGAAATATAACTATTTTATCGATTGTTTCTGTTATTTTTTAACTTTAAAACAAAATGGTCAGCGTACAAAAGTTTTTCTTCTACGACTAATAGGTAATATAATTCTATATATAATTAACTAATAGGTAATCTGGTGTTTATTAGACAACGTTGTGCATTCTATTTGACCTATTTCATTTCCGTACAGATCAAAGTCAGTTCTTGTCAATGTCATTACCATATATGTACTTGATAATAAATTATAAAAGATGAAAGCATAAATTAGAAGATTGGTACAAATATTTATTTCTTGCCTCTCAACTATAAAATTTAGAAATAAAATTATTTAGAGCCGTATGGATGCTATTGCATTCGTTTCGGCGGAACCTATAAACTAAAATGAATTTGGTTTTTAAATTACATACTTTAAGTTATGTTTGCAAACGTTAGTATTTAATAGTGACTTTATTGTAATTAAATGTAAATGTAATATTGAAAAACTAAACTCAAGAAAATTAGAATAAATCAAAACACCTAATTTGCAATTTTACTACAAGTTTTATTTTTTTACAATCATTAATTAAATTTGCATGTTCGATAGGTTAAATAATCGAATCAGTCAAATAACAAAATTACTCAATTAACAATAACAAAATGTACCAATTGTCTTTTGCTATTAATCAATAGTTGCAAGATCCCAAGATGTTTTTTCTTGCTATGCCTATATTGTGACAATAGTATTGAAACCATCACCACCAAATTTTCGTATTACCTTCTTAGTTAGTAAAGCTGTATTCTTAAGAATAACATCCATTAATTACAAATTATTTTTAAACATTTACCAATCTATCTTATTGCTTAATAAGTCACATCCACGCGTTATTTTGTTGTATACCAACATCGAATTTGTCAAAAATACTTGGCATAAATACACCAAGCGTGACCATAAAAGAACGACGCCGCCGCATACACAGCTATCTTTTGAAAACCATTGGTTGTTGAACCGTTCCCGACCTGAAACCCGAAACTCCATCTATCTTTCTAGAACCGTTGACTTTGAAACCGTTCCAGACCTGAAACTTGAGTTCGCTTACCTGTTTATCTCATTGCATGTAGTTCATCTCCTGTCTATAATTGTGCTTAGTTTATTATTACCGCATTTACTGTAAGTTTTAGTCATTAGTTTTTGATTCATTCCGTACTAAAAGTTAAGTTTTCTTTATTGATTCACCGCCGAATATTTTTAGTTTTCTTTGTCATTGTCGTCATCACCTGTAAATAATTTATTTATTAGTCTTCCTAAGTTTAGATTACTTTATTAGTAAGTAATTCCGAGGAATACTGATAGCTTATGTGAATAAACAGAGCACAAGACCGTACCAAGTTACTTAATCCTTCTGAAACAAAATTTCTACGTTCACCCTGTTACGAGAAACTCGGATTTCTAGAGTTGACCTGTCAAAAATACAATGTCCTACCGCTCTTCTCATAACCAAACAAAGCAACGCCTAGCACAACTTCTTCGGAGAGGGATCGCAGGCTTTGTTATGTGTGATTATAACGTAAAGCTAAAAAAAGGCGCCAAGACAATGAAAAATTAAAGTCGAGGGATACCGTCTAACTCTCCCCGTAGTAAGAAAAGAATAAATAACACTACAAAAGTAATAACACCGAATATATATATATATATATATATTTGTAACGTCGTACTTGTAGCAATGCAAAATTTATGCTTCCATACCTATAGCAATAATCGTGGACGCGTTGCAATATTGCTACGCGTCCCGATATTTTGCCGTACTTGCCGCAATAATTGTGGCAACGCTGTTTTGAGATGTGACGTCAATCCCAATGTGTGTTGCCTACATTATAGGTATGTAAATGAATTTGTATTCTACAAGTATTCTAAATTATTCGCGATGTATTTACAATACAGAAAATGTTTATTATTAACATTAATAAAATGATAATAATTAATAATTGGTGTTGTTAATAGAAAATACGGTATTAAACTTTTTTAATAGAAAATATATATTTTTTAATAAAAATGACGTTGATTACAAAATCAGTATAATTTTGATTTTTAAATGAATTCAATATTTGGAAATTTCTAATTACCGAGTTTTAATGCCATTCACCTTATGTGTTTTGTACTTACACATATAGATATTAAAAACGTGCATATTTAATGCAAGTGCAATTAGAAAATGCTACAATTAACATTATTGTTAAAAATTTGTAATTTACCTTTCTTTCTAATTTTTAAATTAAATTGAATTCAACCCTTAAAAGTAAACGCATAAGTAAACAAAAAAATCAAACAGAAAAAATAAACCAATCATCCGCGAGAGGAGAAAATAACAAAAACGCCTTAAAGCTAAAACTAAGAACTACGAATCGTGTAAACTTCAAATTTTTGTCTCTTTGTCAGACATATTTGCTAAACGTTTGTCAAAGAATAAACAATTCTTGTTTTTACTGAAATCATTTATAAGCTTTTAATAGGTGGTACAACTTTGAGAAAACAAACTTTATTCAAACCTCATTGTAGGTGTGCTCGCTTAACATTGGGTCAGTCATAATGTTTAAAAACAAGTGTTTGAATGTTATATTTATAGTTGTTTTACTGGTTTTTGAATATGTAACTCATAATTTCCAAGAGAGTTACAACAAAACTAAGAACCTGTATAATATCAATTCCGAAAACTTCCTTATCAATTTCAGCAAGCAGATTCATACTAACACCTTGAACTAAACCAGTTTTGATAGTTAATTAGGTATAGGAGCTATTATTATACATACTACAGGATACTGCTTAAATATTATGTCACTTATTTAAACAAAACAAAAAGATACTAAATACGAATTCATAGAATCTGACGTAAAGTGTTTTAGTAGAAACACAGTATAATTACTGTGGTAGTAACGTATTTGGACGTGACCTATCTAAAGTATTGAAATTGATACATAGTTTGACTCGACATTTATTCCATGTGTTATCTCAATTTTTACCAACGGTTTTTACTGTAACAGCAATGTCCTACTGTTATCACAATTAGCATACTATTACAATTTATTTTAAAAAACATTTTTGTTTTATGACCTTTTATAAACTAATGTATTATTTTAAATTGAGTTACTTTTGTAAAAGAAAGGTAGATAGCTGTGTTATGATTTTATTTTCACATTTTGTTATCTTTACAAGTTTTGCTACAATCGTTTACATCTAATGCAATTTAAATTCATAATTTTTTTTATATCTTTTATTGAAATCAGTTAGATTTGTTATAAAAAAGCTTCTAAAAACTGATTATTTTGTCAGTTTTAGCAGAAGTTATATTAGTAGGTTTTATTGTTTTTTTAAAAAATTTATGGATATTACAACTAAAAATACGAGGAGTTATCACAATTTTTGACAAATCTTTGCCACATTTGGAGAGAATGGTTTCCGATAGGTTATAAACTCATTAGCACCAACGACGTTTTGCTATCTCGATCAAACTGTCTATTTGAACCTTTTCTCGTTTTAGACATCGCGCGATGTTGTTAGTTCGAGTTGGATAACTCTAAACCTCCCTATCAGAACAAAGTTTGTTTGCGCGATCTAATTGTACCCATCTTTAGTTACAAATTTCAGAAATTTGAAAGAAATCCGTATATAATTGTGATTACGTTGACGTTTTAACTGCAGTACGTTCCAATCCACAATTTTTGACAAATCGTTACCAAATCTGGAGAGGATGGTTCCCGATAGATTATAAATTCATTATCATCAACGACGTTTTGCTATCTAGATGAAACTGCCTTTTTCACCCTGATCACGTTTTCAACATCTCACGATGTTGTTGTTTCAAGTTCGATAACCATAAAACTCCTTATCAGATCAAAATTTTGTTTGCGCGATCTAATTGTACGCACTTTTATTTACATATTTAAAAAATTTGGAAAAAAATCGAATACAATTGTGGTTACGTTGACATTTTAACCGCAGTACGTTCTTATCATAACACGCGAAAAACGAATTTTTGACTTTCTCGGTCCGTATTTTGGTAACCCTTCATTCAAAATTGTAATTTGACACATCATTAGATACCCCGTTTTGTCCCCTATCGTTTCTTATAATATCGACTATTTTCAAATTTCGATAATAAATTTATTTAGCTTTATGTAAAGTGCTACACATAGTGCATTATAATTTTCAGTTTTTAATACGAAAGATTACTAAAATCCACAATTTTTGACAAATCGTTACCAAATCTGGAGGGGATGGTTCCCGATAAATTATAAACTCATTAAGATCAACGACATTTTGCTATCTCGATGAAACTGCCTTTTTCACCCTCTTCTTGTTTTCGACATCTCACGATGATGTTGGTTCAAGTTTGATAACCCTAAAACGGCTTGTCAGATCAAAATTTTGTTTGCGCGATCTAATTATACGCACTTTTAGTTACATATATGAGAAATTTGAAAGAAATCCGTATATAATTGTGATTACGTTGACGTTTTAACCGCAGTACGTTCTTATCATAACACGAAAAAAACGAAGTTTTGACTATGTCAAGCTGTATTTTGGTAACCCTTCATACAAAATTGTAATTTGACACATAATTAGATACCCAGTTTTGTCCCCTATCGTTTCTTATAATATCGATTGTTTTCAAACTTTGATAATAAGTTTATTTAGCTTTGTGTCAAGTGCTACACATACTGCATTATAATTTTCAGTTTTTATTACGAAACATGACTAAAATCCACAATTTTTGACAAACCGTTACCAAATCTGGATAGGATGGTTCATGATAGGTTATAAACTCATTACCACCAACGACGTTTTGCTATCTCGATCAAACTGCCTTTTTACTGTCTTCTTACTTTCGACATTTCACGATGTTGTTGGTTCGAGTTCGATAACTCTAAAACGCCTTATCACATAAAAATTTTGTTTAAGCAATCTAATTGCACGTATTTTTAGTTACAAATTTCATAAATTTGAAAGAAATTCGTATATAATTGTGGTTACTTTGACCCTTTAACCGCAGTACGTTCTTATCATAACACGAGAAAAACGAATTTTTGATTTTTCTTATTCCGTATTTTGGTAACCCTTCATCCAAAATTGTAATTTGACACATCATTAGATACCTTGTTTTGTCCCCTATGGTTCCTTATAATATCAATGATTTTCAAACTTTGATCATAAGTTTATTTAGCTTTATATAAAGTGCTACACATGGTGCATTATAATTTTCAGTTTTTATTACGAAAGATGACTAAAATCCACAATTTTTGACAAATCGTTACCAAATCTGGAGGATGGTTCCCGATAGATTATAAACTCATTAACATCAACGACATTTTGCTATCTCGATGAAACTGCCTTTTTCACCCTCTTCTTGTTTTCGACATCGCACGATGATGTTGGTTCAAGTTCGATAACCCTAAAACGGCTTGTCAGATCAAAATTTTGTTTGCGCGATCTAATTATACGCACTTTTAGTTACATATATGAGAAATTTGAAAGAAAGCCGTATATAATTGTGATTTCGTTGACGTTTTAACCGCAGTACGTTATTATCATAACCCGAGAAAATAAAATTTTTGACTTTGTCATTCCGTATTTTGGTAACCTTTCATCCAAAATTGTAATTTGACACATCATTAGATACCTTGTTTTGTCCCCTATCGTTCCTTATAATATCGATTGTTTTCAAACTTTGATAATAAGTTTATTTAGCTTTGTGTAAAGTACTGCGCATACTGCATTATAATTTTCAGTTTTTATTACGAAAGATGACTAAAATCCACAATTTTTGACAAACCGTTACCAAATCTGGAGGGGATGGTTCCCGATAGATTATAAACTCATTAACATCAACGACATTTTGCTATCTCGATGAAACTGCCTTTTTCACCCTCTTCTTGTTTTCGACATCTCACGATGATGTTGGTTCAAGTTTGATAACCCTATAACGGCTTGTTAGATCAAAATTTTGTTTGCGCGATCTAATAATACGCACTTTTAGTTACATATTTTAGAAATTTGAAAGAAATCCGTATATAATTGTGATTACGTTGACGTTTTAACCGCAGCACGTTCTTATCATAACCTGAGAAAAATAGAATTATTGATTTTGTCATTCCGTATTTTGGTAACCTTTCATCCAAAATTGTAATTTGACACATCATTAGATACCTTGTTTTGTCCCCTATCGTTCCTTATAATATCGTTTGTTTTCAAACTTTGATAATAAGTTTATTTAGCTTTGTGTAAAGTACTGCGCATACTGCATTATAATTTTCAGTTTTTATTACGAAAGATGACTAAAATCCACAATTTTTGACAAATCGTTACCAAATCTGGAGAGGATGGTTCCCGATAGATTATAAACTCATTAACATCAACGACATTTTGCTATCTCGATGAAACTGCCTTTTGCACCCTCTTCTTGTTTTCGACATCTCACGATGATGTTGGTTCAAGTTCGATAACCCTAAAACGGCTTGTCAGATCAAAATTTTGTTTGCGCGATCTAATTATACGCACTTTTAGTTACATACATGAGAAATTTGAAAGAAATCCGTATATAATTGTGATTACGTTGACGTTTTAACCGCAGTACGTTCTTATCATAACCCGTGAAAAATAGAATTTTTGACTTTGTCATTCCGTATTTTGGTAACCTTTCATCCAAAATTGTAATTTGACACATCATTAGATACCTTGTTTTGTCCCCTATCGTTCCTTATAATATCGATTGTTTTCAAACTTTGATAATAAGTTTATTTAGCTTTGTGTAAAGTACTGCGCATACTGCATTATAATTTTCAGTTTTTATTACGAAAGATGACTAAAATCCACAATTTTTGACAAACCGTTACCAAATCTGGAGGGGATGGTTCCCGATAGATTATAAACTCATTAACATCAACGACATTTTGCTATCTCGATGAAACTGCCTTTTTCGCCCTCTTCTTGTTTTCGACATCTCACGATGATGTTGGTTCAAGTTTGATAACCCTATAACGGCTTGTTAGATCAAAATTTTGTTTGCGCGATCTAATAATACGCACTTTTAGTTACATATTTTAGAAATTTGAAAGAAATCCGTATATAATTGTGATTACGTTGACGTTTTAACCGCAGCACGTTCTTATCATAACCCGAGAAAAATAGAATTATTGATTTTGTCATTCCGTATTTTGGTAACCTTTCATCCAAAATTGTAATTTGACACATCATTAGATACCTTGTTTTGTCCCCTATCGTTCCTTATAATATCGTTTGTTTTCAAACTTTGATAATAAGTTTATTTAGCTTTGTGTAAAGTACTGCGCATACTGCATTATAATTTTCAGTTTTTATTACGAAAGATGACTAAAATCCACAATTTTTGACAAATCGTTACCAAATCTGGAGGATGGTTCCCGATAGATTATAAACTCATTAACATCAACGACATTTTGCTATCTCGATGAAACTGCCTTTTGCACCCTCTTCTTGTTTTCGACATCTCACGATGATGTTGGTTCAAGTTCGATAACCCTAAAACGGCTTGTCAGATCAAAATTTTGTTTGCGCGATCTAATTATACGCACTTTTAGTTACATACATGAGAAATTTGAAAGAAATCCGTATATAATTGTGATTACGTTGACGTTTTAACCGCAGTACGTTCTTATCATAACCCGTGAAAAATAGAATTTTTGACTTTGTCATTCCGTATTTTGGTAACCTTTCATCCAAAATTGTAATTTGACACATCATTAGATACCTTGTTTTGTCCCCTATCGTTCCTTATAATATCGATTGTTTTCAAACTTTGATAATAAGTTTATTTAGCTTTGTGTAAAGTACTGCGCATACTGCATTATAATTTTCAGTTTTTATTACGAAAGATGACTAAAATCCACAATTTTTGACAAACCGTTACCAAGTCTGGAGGATGGTTCCCGATAGATTATAAACTCATTAACATCAACGACATTTTGCTATCTCGATGAAACTGCCTTTTTCACCCTCTTCTTGTTTTCGACATCTCACGATGATGTTGGTTCAAGTTTGATAACCCTATAACGGCTTGTTAGATCAAAATTTTGTTTGCGCGATCTAATAATACGCACTTTTAGTTACATATTTTAGAAATTTGAAAGAAATCCGTATATAATTGTGATTACGTTGACGTTTTAACCGCAGCACGTTCTTATCATAACCCGAGAAAAATAGAATTATTGATTTTGTCATTCCGTATTTTGGTAACCTTTCATCCAAAATTGTAATTTGACACATCATTAGATACCTTGTTTTGTCCCCTATCGTTCCTTATAATATCGTTTGTTTTCAAACTTTGATAATAAGTTTATTTAGCTTTGTGTAAAGTACTGCGCATACTGCATTATAATTTTGAGTTTTATTACGAAAGATGACTAAAATCCACAATTTTTGACAAATCGTTACCAAATCTGGAGGATGGTTCCCGATAGATTATAAACTCATTAACATCAACGACATTTTGCTATCTCGATGAAACTGCCTTTTGCACCCTCTTCTTGTTTTCGACATCTCACGATGATGTTGGTTCAAGTTCGATAACCCTAAAACGGCTTGTCAGATCAAAATTTTGTTTGCGCGATCTAATTATACGCACTTTTAGTTACATACATGAGAAATTTGAAAGAAATCCGTATATAATTGTGATTACGTTGACGTTTTAACCGCAGTACGTTCTTATCATAACCCGTGAAAAATAGAATTTTTGACTTTGTCATTCCGTATTTTGGTAACCTTTCATCCAAAATTGTAATTTGACACATCATTAGATACCTTGTTTTGTCCCCTATCGTTCCTTATAATATCGATTGTTTTCAAACTTTGATAATAAGTTTATTTAGCTTTGTGTAAAGTACTGCGCATACTGCATTATAATTTTTAGTTTTTATTACGAAAGATGACTAAAATCCACAATTTTTGACAAACCGTTACCAAATCTGGAGGGGATGGTTCCCGATAGATTATAAACTCATTAACATCAACGACATTTTGCTATCTCGATGAAACTGCCTTTTTCACCCTCTTCTTGTTTTCGACATCTCACGATGATGTTGGTTCAAGTTTGATAACCCTATAACGGCTTGTTAGATCAAAATTTTGTTTGCGCGATCTAATAATACGCACTTTTAGTTACATATTTTAGAAATTTGAAAGAAATCCGTATATAATTGTGATTACGTTGACGTTTTAACCGCAGCACGTTCTTATCATAACCCGAGAAAAATAGAATTATTGATTTTGTCATTCCGTATTTTGGTAACCTTTCATCCAAAATTGTAATTTGACACATCATTAGATACCTTGTTTTGTCCCCTATCGTTCCTTATAATATCGTTTGTTTTCAAACTTTGATAATAAGTTTATTTAGCTTTGTGTAAAGTACTGCGCATACTGCATTATAATTTTCAGTTTTATTACGAAAGATGACTAAAATCCACAATTTTGACAAATCGTTACCAAATCTGGAGGGGATGGTTCCTGATAGATTATAAACTCATTAACATCAACGACATTTTGCTATCTCGATGAAACTGCCTTTTGCACCCTCTTCTTGTTTTCGACATCTCACGATGTTGTTGGTTCGAGTTCGATAACTCTAAAACGCCTTATCACATAAAAATTTTGTTTAAGCAAGCTAATTGCACGTATTTTTAGTTACAAATTTCATAAATTTGAAAGAAATTCGTATATAATTGTGGTTACTTTGACCCTTTAACCGCAGTACGTTCTTATCATAACCCGAGAAAAATAGAATTTTTGACTTTGTCATTCCGTATTTTGGTAACCTTTCATCCAAAATTGTAATTTGACACATCATTAGATACCTTGTTTTGTCCCCTATCGTTCCTTATAATATCGTTTGTTTTCAAACTTTGATAATAAGTTTATTTAGCTTTGTGTAAAGTACTGCGCATACTGCATTATAATTTTCAGTTTTTATTACGAAAGATGACTAAAATCCACAATTTTTGACAAATCGTTACCAAATCTGGAGGGGATGGTTCCCGATAGATTATAAACTCATTAACATCAACGACATTTTGCTATCTCGATGAAACTGCCTTTTGCACCCTCTTCTTGTTTTCGACATCTCACGATGATGTTGGTTCAAGTTCGATAACCCTAAAACGGCTTGTCAGATCAAAATTTTGTTTGCGCGATCTAATTATACGCACTTTTAGTTACATACATGAGAAATTTGAAAGAAATCCGTATATAATTGTGATTACGTTGACGTTTTAACCGCAGCACGTTCTTATCATAACCCGAGAAAAATAGAATTATTGATTTTGTCATTCCGTATTTTGGTAACCTTTCATCCAAAATTGTAATTTGACACATCATTAGATACCTTGTTTTGTCCCCTATCGTTCCTTATAATATCGTTTGTTTTCAAACTTTGATAATAAGTTTATTTAGCTTTGTGTAAAGTACTGCGCATACTGCATTATAATTTTCAGTTTTTATTACGAAAGATGACTAAAATCCACAATTTTTGACAAATCGTTACCAAATCTGGAGGGGATGGTTCCCGATAGATTATAAACTCATTAACATCAACGACATTTTGCTATCTCGATGAAACTGCCTTTTTCACCCTCTTCTTGTTTTCGACATCTCACGATGATGTTGGTTCAAGTTTGATAACCCTATAACGGCTTGTTAGATCAAAATTTTGTTTGCGCGATCTAATAATACGCACTTTTAGTTACATATTTTAGAAATTTGAAAGAAATCCGTATATAATTGTGATTACGTTGACGTTTTAACCGCAGCACGTTCTTATCATAACCCGAGAAAAATAGAATTATTGATTTTGTCATTCCGTATTTTGATAACCTTTCATCCAAAATTGTAATTTGACACATCATTAGATACCTTGTTTTGTCCCCTATCGTTCCTTATAATATCGTTTGTTTTCAAACTTTGATAATAAGTTTATTTAGCTTTGTGTAAAGTACTGCGCATACTGCATTATAATTTTCAGTTTTTATTACGAAAGATGACTAAAATCCACAATTTTTGACAAATCGTTACCAAATCTGGATAGGATGGTTCATGATAGGTTATAAACTCATTACCACCAACGACGTTTTGCTATCTCGATCAAACTGCCTTTTTTACTGTCTTCTTACTTTCGACATTTCACGATGTTGTTGGTTCGAGTTCGATAACTCTAAAACGCCTTATCACATAAAAATTTTGTTTAAGCAATCTAATTGCACGTATTTTTAGTTACAAATTTCATAAATTTGAAAGAAATTCTTATATAATTGTGGTTACTTTGACCCTTTAACCGCAGTACGTTCTTATCATAACCCGAGAAAAATAGAATTTTTGACTTTGTCATTCCGTATTTTGGTAACCTTTCATCCAAAATTGTAATTTGACACATCATTAGATACCTTGTTTTGTCCCCTATCGTTCCTTATAATAGCGATTGTTTTCAAACTTTGATAATAAGTTTATTTAGCTTTGTGTAAACTACTGCGCATACTGCATTATAGTTTTCAGTTTTTATTACGAAAGATGACTAAAATCCACAATTTTTGACAAATCGTTACCAAATCTGGTGGGGATGGTTCCCGATAGATTATAAACTCATTAACATCAACGATATTTTGCTATCTCGATGAAACTGCCTTTTTCACCCTCTTCTTGTTTTCGACATCTCACGATGATGTTGGTTCAAGTTCGATAACCCTAAAAC
The DNA here is from genome assembly GCA_035610365.1 of Aquatica leii. Lineage (NCBI taxonomy): Eukaryota > Metazoa > Arthropoda > Insecta > Coleoptera > Lampyridae > Aquatica > Aquatica leii. Next base: position 45,130,907 of record CM069433.1, on the reverse strand, counting down.
GGCTTGTCAGGTCAAAATTTTGTTTGCGCGATCTAATTATACACACTTTTAGTTACATATTTGAGAAATTTGGAAGAAATCCGTATATAATTGTGATTACGTTGACGTTTTAACCGCAGTACGTTCTTATCGTAACACGAGAAAAACGAATTTTTGACTTTGTCATTCCGTATTTTGGTAACCTTTCATCCAAAATTGTAATTTGACACATCATTAGATATCTTGTTTTGTCCCTTATCGTTCCTTATAATATCGATTATTTTCAAACTTTGATAATAAGTTTATTTAGCTTTGTCTAATGTACTACATTAGACAAAGCTAAATTCTCATAAAATTTTATTTACACCTAATTGTACCCTATTTTAGTTACAGTTTAAAAAAAAATTGATTGATGTCCTTATATAATTGTGATTAGTTGACGAACTCGAGTACGTTGTTATCAGAACACGCGAAAAACGAATCTTTGACTTTGTCGTTGTGTGTTTTGGTAACCGTCTATCCAAAATTGTAATTTGACACATCATTAGGCACCTTGTTTTGTCGTCTATCATTTTTGATAATAAGGATCATTTTCAATCTTAGCTAATAAAACTTTACCAAATTTGGAGAATATGTTTCCGATACGTTATAAATTCATTAGCATGAGTGATGCTTTGCTATCTCGATCAATTTGCTCTAAAACAGCTCATCGACCATAATATTGTTTAACACTTTTAATTGTACATTCTTTTATGAATTTGAAAATGTGGAAAAAAATTAATCGAAATCTATGGATCCATGCAATTAAAGTTAAGACTTGAGTTATTTAAACATATGTTCATTACAGATTAAAAATTTACAATCAGTAAAAACGAGAAGATAATTATTATCGTTCATAAGCCGGCTGTAGTGCAAGTTAGCATAAACCTGTGCCAACATTCGTTTACATAAATATGTCGTCACTTTCTTATCATAGTGTAAGACTGTTTATATTGCAGTATGATATAATTTGCAATTGACTTCCCGCCAAATAACAGCCAAGATTTACTTATGTCTTTAGTTGCGAAATAAACATTTTATTTTTAGTTGTTATCATTTTTTGCCCCATGGTTAGATAGCCGTTCAAACAATTATTGTCACATTATCTAGATTCTAATGGTACAGCATTTATAATGGTCGACTGTCTTGCAGAATTATGTTGATTTTGTTTATATTTGTACATTTTATAAATGGAAATTAACAATAAGAATTTTCTATTTTGAACTTGGATAAAATATTTTCTTGTTTACATGTTTTTACTCTACGCCGAACCTAACACTAATAACAATTAGCGTTCTATGAATTTGTGTGAGTGAGCTAGGCGTCGGTAATAAGATAAATTTTATTAAATGAAATTAGTATATGCTTACATTTATCATTTGATAGATATTTAACATTTATATGAAGTATATGTATTACTTTATTAGGCATTTATAACGAGCATGATAACATTATTTGAAATAAGTGAACGTTAGGCAACACATTACACATTACTTTAGCAGTTTGGATATTTAATAAAAAAAAACATTTTACTATATAACAATATAACATGTGTTGTTATTTCCTACTGTACCTAATTAAATACATATAAATGCAGTAGTTAAGAACAATTAAAGGTTGTTGTTTAATATTTTCTTAGTTACACATTTTGTAGGACCTGTGACAATGTTTTTATACGTATAAAAGTTGAAAACTGCAAACCGTACGTATCGCGATGCGTATAAAACTGTATAAAACTCGAACAGTGTTGCAACATCAACATTGCAACAGGTTAGGCTGTACATATATATATATATATATATGTGCTTTTGTAACTTGTTTGCCTCCACACATTAAACAGGCGTCCATAGCTCCACCCTTAGCAATAGTTGTAAATTAGTTATTTTTGAGCTATATACTTATCGTCGTTTTGTCAATAGAGGTTCACTTACAGGGGTAACATATTATTAAGTTTTAAATATATATCATTTAGTATAGTACACGTTCGCGTTAGCCTCCGTAACTAGATAGTATGTTTCTACCTCCGTGTATGTATTTTTGTTACATAGCACGAACGAGTCTGCCTCCAACGATGTTGTCAAGTTTGTAAGATACTTCTAAGAAGTAACCTGATAAGTTTAATTAAGTCAGCGAATATTTTATATTTTATCCCAAACTATAATATGCAGTCATTTTGGTCTGTTATTGTAAAGAGTGAAGTTGATTAGTGATAATGACAATGTTTGCAAATATGAAACCGTTTAAAAATAAGATTCCTTTGTCACGAGGAAAACTGCTAGTAAATCTCGTTAATAGCAATAAACATGATAGAAAGTAATTTTTTTTATTAAAAAGCACTAGAACTAAACAATACCAAGTGATAATTAAAGTAAGAACTCAACATAGTTTATTATAGTCGTCTAAAAGATTCAAAATTCTTTAATATTATTGTTTGCAGTAATTTTTTCAAATTTAAATGACGAACAGAACTGGAATTTATTTAATTATACAATTTTAATTATCATAAGATTTTCAATTCACATGGAAATAACACAACTTCCACGCTGCATGTACATTTAAGTATTAATAAAGAGTATTAAACTACAAAATTGCTATTTCCAATATTATCAATTTCATTTACTATTTCTACTACTATTATTTAGGAAGTTAATATATTGTATTGTGTATCATACTTTTTTGTAATTTTAGCAGTTAAATCTAAAAGCTAAATCGTTCGTTTAATAGTAAAAGTATTTGCTGCGTTACTCTATTTAGGTGAGCGTCATAAAAAACACTAAAAATAGTAATACAACAAATTTAATTTAACAAAAAAATTTCACTTTTTAATAGTAACTATTTTTGTGCGACAAATTTTTTTGTTTATATATTTTTATAAATTAAAAAGCATTAAAAAATAAGTTTTCTTATAATAAACATCACAATTTTTAGCACAAAAAATACGTTAATTTATAAAGGGTTCTTAGACAGACACACACGCTACATTTATCTATCTTTGAAAAAAATAATTATTTTTAAGAAGTTTAATACAATTAGTCTTACAGAAAATTTTTAAATAACGATTGTACAATTGTGTTTTTTTGTTTTGAGTACAATGTTTAGAATGAAGCTTTTACATTACAGGGCATCTTTGGCAAAAAAAATAAACAGTTAATAATATTTTGAGTTTTTTTTTTCTAATTTAAAATTGAAAACTCGCTAAGGAGAGTATCTTACTTTTTAAAATAATATTCAAAAGAAATGTGGTGTTTTATTACCATGTCTTTCTTAGTTTGCTTTCTTGTTTATTTGTTTGATTGTCCGCAAAATTTCAAATTTTGTAATAGATATTTTGACCACTTCTACTGCATTAATCAAGCTAGAATTTTTTGGACATTATCGATGACAATACAATATTCAAGTATCAAAAAATATAAAACTCTTGCCATAGCTTGAAGATTTCTGATCTACGACAGTTGTGTAAGCTATGAAAGTCGGGCAGGTTTTTAAATTATAAAAATAGTTTTTTAAAAAAGCACGTTTTTGTTGTGGACTAAAAAGTAGAAAACAACTTTTCTTAATCTGTAAACGTAGGCGCATTTATAAGAACTTATATAATTTAAGAAAATACATCTAAATGCGTCCACGCTTTAAGTTAAAGAAAAGTTATTTTCTACTTTTTAGTACACAAAAAAAACGTGCTTTTTTAAAAAAACTTTTTATAAAGTGTTTATTTCGATTTTTTAGTTAGTGTTCTTACAGTTTATTTCAAACTAATTTACACGTTTAACGCACTTTTTCATTTTCTATGATAATCACCTCCAATTTGAAATTCTTCTTCTGTCTTTTTCGGTTATAGTAAGACACCTTAATTTAGAATCTGCTTTGTAGCTGCAAAGACATCTATATTTCAGCTTTTTTTCTATTTACTATGGTTCATTAATTTTTTTTCTTTTGGTATACTCGTCTCCTTTCTCTAGCAGATGTTTGTTTGGTACCTAATGTCGTTTACGGTGTTATTTAATTTGTCAAATTCCTTTTTATTTCTTTGTTGGTTTGCTTTTGTACAGTATTATCATTTCTGTAATCGCTATAATAGTATAGTACCTACGTATAATGATTCCTATATTATATTTACTAAACATAAACACACAGAGCTAGCAAAATCACACAATAAATAAAACACGTGTGCATTCATACTAGCAAACTACATAAATAGATATCAAGTACGCGTCTTGTAATTTACAAGTGTTCCACTCTAGAAATACCACCTTTTCTATTGCATATTAAAACTTAAAAAATGGCCAAGAAATGCTAGGTTCACAACAAGTGTACTTTAATAACCAGACAACAAATGAGTAAAATGATCACAATTTGGACCCAAAATAGAGTTACACAGGTTTACAAAAAATACTGTCTGAAAATTATAAAAGCATCTTTTATAACCTTTAGTAAAAAACGTTACTGTTCTTGTTACTGAATATTTCAATAACTTTGTTTTATTTAGGATGTAACGAATCTGTCACGAGTGAGGAGGAATTAACAACAGAGAGCATAGAAGAAACTAATTTAATGGCAAAAAAAATAAACAAACTTTGGTAAAATGAATTCTTATTTTATTAAGTTTTTTTTTTTAAATTCCGTAACCTACAGTAGTTTATATTGAACAAAATTTATATTAAAAACTAATAATAAACTTGAAGTTTATAGAACGTTTTTACATGTTCTAATAACATTACATTCTTTTATAGGAATGGGTAAACTCCAATCATTTTAACCTTAAAGCTGCCAATAAAAATATAATTACAAACGAATTAGAAGCAACAGTTTTATCTAACACAATCAAACCTATCAATACAACTGATACAATCTTTAAGAAAGAACGTTTTAAAATTAATCCAGAAAATGCAACGTTTAATGTTGATGAGACATGTAAAGCTAATGAAAAAAAAATTAATAGTGAACTAAATCCAAAAAAAAATAGAAAACATTTTGCCTAACGAAACTCAATCTGCAAATACCATAATCAATTCTAAAATGACTACAACCTCAAATTTTTGTTTAGATGATAGTAATTCTGAACCGTCAATCTATCAATATTTTTCTTCTTCGTATGTTCCTTCTACTACCTTTAGTGATCGTAGCAGTAATTATTCAGAACCAGATATTTTAATACCAAATCAAAATATTACCCCTATTAGACACATAATCCATTTAGATAAAAACGTGGTTGTTAATCCTAACAATAATATAACTTTGCCACAAAATAATGCATCTTCGTTGAACATTGATAACTATGTATTACAGTCCTTAGAAAACAAAAATAATAAAAAATTAAAACATAGAACGATTTGCAAGTTTTGTAAAAATAACGTAACTAACTTTGAAAGACATTAAGAGAGGCAACACAGTAACAAACCAGAGGTGATTGAATTGTTAGGTTTCTCAAAATCTTCAAAAGAAGGAAAAGCAGAGCGAAGAAAAATTATCGCTTTATTACGATATGAAGCACAATTTAGAAAATTTGTTGAAACCGGAAATTCTAATAAACTACCTTGCATTTATTGCAAGAGGTTAGTTAAAGCATCATATTTAAGACGCCATTATAAAGTATGCGTGGTCAAATCAAATCAATAAATCAAATCAAAAGATTCAGCATCAAGCTCAATCACAAACCTTATTGGCTTGTGCTGCAGATACGGAAAATACAGCTGCGGCGATTCAATTGAAAAATGAAGTTTTTCTAAGAATAAGGGCTGACGACATTGCATTAATTGCCAAAAAAGATGATCTTATACGACGTTATGGTGAAAATTATTTAAAACGACATAAACGCGCACAAATTGTTGTTCCATGTTCTAATAAAATAAGAGAATGCGCAAAACTTTTAAAAGAAACGCGTCGTCGAAAAAATAACAACAAGTTGACGTTTTTTGACATTATAAGTACTTGTTATTATGACATCATTGTTGCTAGTGCAAAGACTATCAGCCGTTACGATGATACTTTAAAAGAATACTTGGCTCCTAGCTTAGCCATACATTTAGGTGCTACACTAAAACAAATAAGCAATCTGTGCAGTCATTTGATTTTAAAAAATATCGTCTCAAAATACTTTCGAAAGCATATTCAACAAAAGATACCTCCAAAAAAATGAATGTTTAAGTTTGATTCAGCAATATAAAACTATATTTCATAATCTGGATTGGGTCAAGATCAAAACCTTTGTTTATAATATTTATAAAAATAATGATTAATATTTAATTTAGCAATTGCATTATATTTTAAAAATTTTGTTACTGAAGTAGTTTTTTTATTATAAAAACTAATAAAACTTGAACGATGCTATTGATATCTTCTTTGTGTTTTTTTGCATATCGTATATGTATACTAATACAATGTTTTTAAATAAAAATAATAATTGACATAACTCAAAAAGCCGCAAGTATACTGAAGTTAATATGTATTTAATTTTTTAAAACTACTGCAGATAAAGCGCAATTATTGTTTTTATTAAAGAATTCGATACAAATGATACAAAACATTCGTTTTTTGAAGCTTAAAATATTTCTTAAAAAACGTGGGATAATAACTGTTAATCAAAGTACTTTTAAATAGATATAAAAACGTTCAATCGTTTTATTTTTGTCTTAATTGTTTTTGCAGCTTATATAGTTTATAAACCAACTTCTTAATTAATTGAATGTAATTTCTAAAAAAAATAGTATCCTTACCTTTAAAATAGTGTTCAAATATAAGTAACAGTGTTGTCAAGATTATGGAGGCAAACAGGTCCACTGTATGTGTTTATACAAACGGAGTCAAACCCTACCGCTAAATTTAGCAACTTGTATAAGTGTGTATAAAGCAGCGCTCGTAGCGGTAATCGTTAAAACTAAAATGTATATAACAATATGTGTAGCTGTCGAGTTTTTCACCGGCTAATATTTATACAGAACTGATGGTAGGGGTATTCTTGTTCCAAATAACATGGTAAACGTGTTCGACTCTAAAATCGGAGTCTGAGGCGTCAAATCGGAGTCAACATCGGACGCTATGTGTAGCGTATGGAGGCGTATCAGTACTATTTGCATATATATATATATATATATATATATATATATTTATTATATCACAGAAGTTGAAATAAGCATAGAAATGTAAATTCTTGACAAAATTTATGCGTAGGCTGATTAAACTAGAAGTTACGCCGAGTGGCGAGCAACACACCGTATAACAAACTGCCCTTGTCGAACTAACTAATTACGTTACGTCTGAATTTATAAGTACATATATTTAAATTGTAGATCAACCAAACAAATTAAGCCTTTGAGATTCGATGTGCACAACTGATAAATTCGCGAAGCATTAATTGTGTTAAGTTAACATGCACGTACGGTCCTAAACGACCTAGTCCTCGAAGCACAAATAAAAATTGAAGGTAGTAATACTTACAGGTAGGTTTTACCTCAGTCGAAAGTTAGCTAACCTCCGTACTTGATGTACCTAAAAATAATATTAAACCCAGATCGGAACGAGCATATACGTTTAACACAAATAACAACGGTTTGTTTAGCATCCAATTATTACGAACGTAAGTGCGCAGCGTTTCCCTGTGACTTAATCAATTAAATTTTCCATGTTTGTCTTCGCAAAAGAAAGGATTGTCCTGGCGGTTCTCAACCTTTGACGGTGGATATGATAAGGACGTATCAGTACTTTGACGTCATGGAATATTTCGAACAAGACCACCTGTTAGTTATCTTGGATGATAACGCAGAATAATTGGTGGCTACCAAAAACCGCTATAGAAAATTAGTAGGTGTCAATTTAAACCCTCAATAAAGAAAATTGTATACCACTTACCCCGTTTCAACTTTCCCCAAATAATCGCATATTAAATTAGCAGCGTGACACAATCGAACGGTGAAGGTTAGCCCGGGCGTAAAAGTAACAAACTCGCCAAATGATCTAATGCAAATAGAGTGCGGGAATACTGTCGAAAATGTGACAGTCTAGGCGCAAGAACAGAAAGGTCCTGACAAATTTCATACTAACGAGAAATTTCCCATACTCGCGAATTGAACTACTAATTTCTTTTTTTAACGTTACAACCCACTGTTGTTAAAGTAAGTGCGGGAAACGCCGATAATTTACACAAACCAACACAGACTTTACCGTGTCAATTAATTCTTGAACTATTCAGAAGATCACTTCGACATTTATCGGTCGTTTTATTTACCTCATATATACCGGAGATAATAGCGACAGTTTATGCAAAACGCAGCATCTCATCGTAAGTCATATTAAATCTTGCTTTCATTTGCTTCGTATGGATACCGACAAATGGACCTACAGTCTATCGATTTCATTGCAAGTAATCGTCCAAATAAAATTGTCAACTACTCATCAGTTCATTTCTAAAAAAAGAAATTTGTTAACAAGTATACTATAGCACACATCATTGGCGCGCAGTCTGTACAAAGTTTTCATCAAATTTATAATTTTCAATTCTTCTCTCAGCGTTACACCGTCAAACTAAACGTAGTTATCCGTGATTTGAACAACCTTGATTAAGAATTTATTTTCCGGTAACACGTGTATTTTACCACCATATCTTAACTCAGAAATTTACATGTAAAAGCACAAACCGTCTCATTTTTCATTATTCGCTCTACCGACATACCTGACCTCCTGTAATCATTTCTGTTCCTCTTAAAACCTCGTGTAATTAACTTAAATTTCATCAATTACCATAGATGTAATACCACAAATTATAGATAACTACGCCGTCATCTTTGGAGTTTTGACCAAACCAAAAAATAAGTACAGTGTTGCATGTTTTATTTTAATTAGAAACATATGCTGTATTAAAAAATACAGTTTTGTTTTGTAACTTGTATAATTAGAGTTTATTTAAACAGTAGCCCGAGCTACCAACACAATACATTTTTTGATTCATCTCTTGATTAGATAATTAAATTAAAACCACATTGAACATAATGGATAGATTAATAAGTCTGAGGCTAAACGCCATCTCGTAGGAACGGAGCTACGTACGAATTAATCCACATGTAGGAAACTATGAAGTTATTAGATAGTAAATATTACAACCGCAAATTTCAAAAAATGTATTTGAATTATACGCGGCATAATATTTCTAACTGTACTACGCAAGTACAAAAATTTGATTATATAAATGCAGAAACCATTTTAGAAACCAGTGGACAGCTGTTTCGTCTTATTTGGATTCCTCAGCACTGGAATACTTTAATGGAGTTTCCACAACTATATAAAACAAATTGCCATAGTTTTATCTCATTCGGGTGTTAAATTGATTAATAAATCTGAGGCTAAACGCCATCTCGTAGGAACGGAGCTCCGTTTCTGTCTCAGATTTATTATCTAACTAACAACTTCATAGTTTCGTACATGTGGATTAACTCGTACGTAGCTCCGTTCCTACGATATGGTGTTTAGCCTCAGATTTATTAATCAATTTAACACCCAAATGGGTTAAAACTATGGCAATTTGTTTTATATAGCTGTGGAAACTGCATTAGAGTATTCGAGTGCTGAGAAGTCCAAATAGGACGAAACAGCTGTCCACTGGTCTCTAAAATGGTTTTTGCAATTATATAAACAAATTTTTGCACTTGCGTAGTACAGTTAGAAATATTATGCTACGTATAATTCAGATACATTTTATAGAATTCGCGGTTGTAATATTTACGATCTAACTAACAATTTCATAGTTTCCTACATGTGGATAATGGATAGAATCAAGACAAGAATTGGGCTTTAACAATTTACTGCACTACTGGTTACAATGGCTCAAAGACATCTGTAAATCAATGCCATTTGCTATGCTCATGGTTTGGTAGAAACCTCGTTATCAGCTTACAGGTCGTTTCTTTTGTATAACTTTCACCGTCGCATTCTCTAGCAAGAGTAAGCATACAATTAAGTATTTTAATATGTACCTTTATTTGTATGATCACTTTGCGGCCAATATGCATCTAAAAACCAATACTCTAGAGCCAGAAACTGATTTGGAAAGCTTTGAGCTACAGCTGGGACCATCAAGGTATACGTCTACTAATGATGAAGTGCTTATTTTGCATTGTTTATTTTCAATTTAGTTGGTAGCATTAAAAATTTTGAAAGTCTATGCTCATCCAATCGTTTTATGGCAAAAATAAGTTTTTAATCAGTTGATGTCTGTGCGGTTAAATGAATTTTTTTTTGTCGTTCCGATCCGTGGTCAACGCGTTTATCAATTATTTTGTCAATCGAATACTTTTGTAATATCATCGTCATGAATATGTTTTGTAAACTAGGGGAATTGTCAAGCTTGTGACCGTCTTCGATACGCAATATGTCAAGCTTATTGTTTTAATTAGAAAGATATTAGAACTTTGTTTATAAAATGAAATTGCTGTACTTGTACTAAATGTAAAATCGATTACAAACCTGGAAAATTGGAAGTCTAGCGCACATCGTGATTCAGAATTAGTTGTCACCTAATTATTTCTGTTTTTCATGCCACTTGGATACACTTGTGTATTTAATTTTAGCTTTTAGGGTTGTACCTTATTAGTACTAGCAAGGATTGTAAATTGTAAGTAATCCTTTGCTTATCACGTAGTCTGTGTAATAATTAACGTTCAGGTTATTCAATTTCGCATGTTAAAGTTCAGTTTTAAGACCATTGGTTTTTATATTTTGTTAATTTACTTTATAGTGCAGTGTGTTGCATAACTCGAGGGTTTAGTATCTTATCTACATTTTTGATTTGTTGATTTCTTATTATTGTGATATTGCACTTACAAACATTGTTGACTTTAAATTTTTTTACAAGCGTAGATTACAAAATAAATTTATTTCTTGTTAGTTTATATGTGTCCTATTATCTATTACCATTCTGCCGTTTTTTTTTAAATTAGTGATAATCACATTTAAGATAGACTTGCCCTTGACTTTACTGTATTACGGGTTAAGTTTGAAGGTAATTGAAACACTTTAGTGAAGTGCACGTTGCAACGTAAATGGGACAGCCGAACCCGCGACAAACATTACTTCGTATGAAACTGATCTTTCAAGAACGTTATATTCCTAGTTAGAAAATTGTGGTTCACAATCTACCAGTCGGAAAGGTACCTATTGCTTTTGCACATCAAACTTAGATTGATGAAATAATTTGTGAAAGCAAGGTGTAATGAGTTTGGGTAGCTCAGATCAGCAGATGTCAAATAAAACCACTAAATAATTATAAATAATGCATATAAATTTTATTGTACAGACTAATAATCATTCTCTATAATAAATGTTATAACTAATACAGTTACACAGTTTACCGTTGTAATTCTGTAACAAAACGAATTATTTTCCTTAATGCACTTCGGCAAAAGTAAAATGGCGTTTGGCAAGAATTGCGTGTTAACGATAGTGTCTAAAATAGTGTTAAGTAATATAAACACTTCTGCAAACAAGAAAATTATTCATCAGAACGTGTAATCTCAAGTAATTATTAGTAAGATCGCAAAAGTTAAAACGTACTTTTTAGACGCTCTGTAAAATCTTTTACATAAAAATTGAAAATGTAATAAATAATGGATTGTAGGGTGTAAAAAATTCTGACACTTTAAAAACGGCATAGTTGATTAAAATGTTACATTTTTGTAAAAATGGCTATGCAGTATTGCTTTTACTAAAGAAAATATCAGTATCCTACGAATAATATTTCATAAAAATATTTAATAGCTTTTGTGCTAATGCTTTATGTTGAGTTGTTTCAGTTCTCAGTACCTGTTTCTCGAATATTTTATTTTGAATATTAATAAATATTGATTATGCATGCATTCTGTTTTCTTTAACTACAACGTATGTTAATTTTGATTTTATGGAATTTTTATTTAGTTAATCTAATAATATTTAATGTCAGGAATTGTCAAGTTTATGGAATACAATTCTTAAAGTAATTTTTTCGTACTAAGTTTTAAGCCTGTTAATAAACATAACTTTGGTACTTCCTTTTATTATTAATTATTGATTATAATACGATCGATTGTAAGAAAATTATTTAGTATGGATTAAGACAACTAAATAACTATATGCACTTCGAGTACTTATCTTTTTATTGATATTTGTCTTTATAATAGTAAAACTTTATTCCTTTGACAATAACCGATTATGTTGCAATCAAAACCGCATTTTATTTTTGGTAATAATTATTGCTTTAATTTTGATTCTATAGGTTATAAAATAATACAGGTCAAGGATTCGAAAAAGAAAATTAAATATATATAATTAATTTGAAGCGATACGCCACTTCTTGCTCAAATTAGATAGAAAATTGCACTTAATTTTATTGGACTCTGTGGTCTTATTGCTGCATAAAAATTGATTACAAAATATTCCGAGTTTAATGGAACTCGTTAACATGTGTGACACGTAGAGCCATACTTTATTATGCTATAAAACACCAAAAGTAGAGTGATGAAGCTTTAAGGTTATTCCTAAAATGTTAATGACGATCCGCAACTGGAAATAATTTAAATTATTAATACATAGGTAAAACAAATAGATTTTGAATTTTTTTAATCAAAGTGCACTTCTAAGTGTGTACATAAATTTTTTCTCGTAAAGAAATAAGAAACCAGTCAAAAGTTAAATTGCGCTGCAACGTGCTGTTGTCGTTTCTCCGAACTCACCATTAAGTATTAACAACTTGCAGCTGGTGCCGTTTTATAAATTACCACCGGGTTGCAAGTTTTGTTGTATTTGAAATGCAAAGTAACAAACGATTACAATAACGACGGTCGCTTTATTTTTATGTTCTTATAGATTGGCCATAACGCAATACATGAATTAATTACAAAAGAAATTCAATTTAATGCTTTTTGCATCTGATATAGTATGTAGAAATTAGTCATTTATATTATGTATGAGTGCAAACGTATTTGACTTCAATAGTTGTTTTATATCATTATACTGATATCTAACTTAACAACATTATTGACTGTAGGATGTCAAATTATACATTCCAAGTAGATATTACCATGTATATTAATATTGATTTAATTATTATAATTTTTCGTAGAGTCAACCGTAACTTCAAATGCTTTTTTTTAATAACCTATTAGGTTAATGAGTGGATCTAATTAAACTAACGCGTAGCAAAACGCATTAAATATATTTAGTATGATATAATACGTATCTTGCCCCATTTCAAGCTTTCATTGTTTCTATATTTTCCATAAATCTGTTTAACAAAAATTAGGTCAAAGTATAAACATAAAATTATAGAAGCTAAATTTATATTTATTCAATATATGTTAACGCATATACATTTTTCTTATGTAAACGAAAGAAAACCTGTCAAAACTTTATGTATATAGCCGTGGTCAAACTGCTTAGACACCTCTACTAACACTTTTGTTTATTTAAGTTTTACATGAGTTTCGACGTACAGATTAAACTATGTTTTGTTGCAACTTATTAAATGTTATATAATTTTTAAAAAAACGACAGAAAAACGTGAACGTTTTTGAAATAACAACATTGTTTTTAAACAACTACTGTAACCTTTTGACCTAGGATGTCATTATTTGTCATCTTTTAAATCTTACATTATGTTTTTATAATAACACGAAAAAGCAGTCTAATAACTATACTTTATACACATAATAAATCGTACGTGTAACTGTAAGCGACATATTTACATACACTTTATTTTTAAACCATTAGTTCCAAAAGTATATGAATTTAACAATGTATTTGGAATGAATCCAACAACGGGTTTAAACGAAATTTATATCAAATAAAACTTTTTGTACACTATGATAAAAGAAATAATTGATTATACAAACAATTTTATTTAGTCTAACAGTTTTACATCGAGCGTAAAGCAAGAATAAAGTTAACTGAAAAAGTTAGTGTAACCAGTCCTTTACAACGAAAACATTTTTTTTAAACAAAATAAAGTAAATGCTTTAATGTTAAATAATTGACGGTGTTTTGGATACGATCCAAAATTTAAAAAAAAGAAGCAAATTGTATAGAAAACCAGATAAACATATAAAAAGTAAGTGTAATTACAAAATTGGGAAATAAAACTACACTTCACGTACGTTATCTAGCAAGATAACAACGGTTAATATTTGATGGGTTTGTGTTCTATTCGTAACAAAAAAATTAAATATTTGTATTGTAGCTGCTCTTTAATTTACATTTTTATACTGTTTTAAAAAAGGTATTTGGATAACTTTATCAGACCTTTAATATATTACACAATTTTTGTTTAGAAGTTATATTATAACTAAGTAATATTAAGTTAATTAATAATTAATAATACACGTAATAACAAGTTAAAAAAAAAAGTATTTGTAATAAAGAACAGTAGGTAAATACGTTGTAAAAGAACAAAAAATTAAAAAACGTGAGCACAAAACTGAGTTACAATTATGTAAAATAGAATACCAACGCAATTTGCCAATATAACCAAATATCACTATTTTCAAAGTACAATTTTATCAGTGTAAGACGTGTTTGAATATTGACCTATAACGATCCAGATTCAAACTTTTCTATGCATATTTTCCTTAACTACCTTCTTAAATGGAATAGATACAATTTAATATGTATTACTTACAGTTTAGTATCAGTTTTAACCAATACATTACTCTAATAAAATGTGTATAACTTGTGTCAACGATATTCATTTATTAGAACATTCATCAGTGGTTGCACAAGGCAAATAAGAAATGTAAGAACAACAAAATCGTGTGAATGTAAGAATCACCAAAATCTTACAAGTAACCACACATCTGACAAGTTGTTACATTTCTCACAAGAGATTCAAATAATCAGTTACCAACTGACTTTGTTTTTCAATTCCACTTATTGGATAACCTTTTTAATAAGTTGTCAGAATCAGCAAAACAATAATCCAAATTTTCAACATACATTTCGATTCGTTTAGTAACTTATTTTCAGTCCTGCACTGTTCATTAGGGCAAAGCACTTAAAACTCAAAAGTAAAAAAAAGATAAAGCAACAAACAACATTGTCAAAACAAAATTTATAATGACAAAAAAACCAGTAAGGAATTGCTAGTTATTACATTGTTTTTATTTGTTTATTTTTTAATTTTTACTTTTTGATACGAGGGAACCGAATTACTTCTCAAAAATAATATATTTTCTAAATGAGAGTACGCAATAAACTGAAACTAATCTGATTTTATTCATGTTTGAGCTTCAAATTTGGCTTGTAACGAGCGAACAAGCGTTTTCTTGGTGTCTGAGCTTGCATGTCATTTGTCAATTGTTTGTTAAACGTTTATGTTCTGCGTTATATAAAAGTTATTAATTATTGACCATTTTATGTTTAATGTTTTATTTATTATTATTTAAACACTATCTCGTAAAGTTGCCGATGTCCTTGGTCGGTAGATTGATTCACTGGATTTTATTCTTTGACCTGATGAAGTGCTCACCTTAAGCACGAAACGTTGCCACAAACATAAATTAAAGTGATTTTACATGCCCCTCCTGAACGAAAAAGTCTAAATTAATTGGTTTTAATGATCTATTGCAGTGTTTCCCAACCTTTTTTACCTCACGGCACATTTACTGAAAATCATATTCATTCACGGCACACTTATCTAATTACCTCCTATCTATGACCTATATACCTACCTTTAGAATTATAGATAAACCTATATCCATAACAAGACACTTTCATTTTAATATAGTTTTATTACATTTAGGAAAGATACAAAACTAGAAATTAGTAATACATTAATAAATACATAAAAAAACCTAGTGGGAAATTTGCGCCTGGTGACCCTTCATTAAAAGTTTCTTCCTAGGTCGAATGGTTGACAAGCATACTCTCATGTCGTGTTCCACACTCTGTAGTTGAGAGCGATTTTTTGTCAGTGACGAAAATGCAGCTTCACATATATACGATGTCGAAAAGGGCAGTATTGCTTTCAAGGCTTTCTTTGAGATCAAGGGATACTCGCCCAACAGAAGAATCCAAAAAGATCCGATGAAATATCAAGACATGGAAAATATGTTGTAATATTTTCCTCAAGCAATCGTAGACTTCTTAAAATTAGGTTTGAAAGCGTTAAGTCAATGTGGCAAGTTTTGGTCAGATCAAACATAGCCCAGGTTGCATGTTTTTCAATTTTTGTTATCCACAGTGATAACTTCTGCTGAAAAGAGTTTATTTTGTCTGTCGATGTGAGAACGTTTTCTTGCTTTCCTTGCATGCCTTTGTTCAAAAAATACAGTTTTCCAAATATATCTGCCAAAAAGGCAACTTTGCTAAACCAGGAGTCATCACTAAGAAAATCAAAGTACGCTGATTCTTCACAAGTAAAAAATATCAATAACTGTTTCCTAAGTTTATAAAATCTTTCAAAGACACGTCCTCGAGACAGCAATCTTACTTCGGTATGTAACAATAGCTGGATATGCTTAGCATCCATAGCAGAACACAAACTTTCAAATAATCTCGACTTTAAAGGCCTACTTTTAATGAAGTTTACCATTTTTAACAGTTTGTAAAACATCATTGAGCTCGGGTACCAAAGACTTTGCTGCAAGAGTCTCTCTGTGAAAAAAGCAGTGAGTAAAAATAATATCTTGATTTTCTTTCTTAACCAAGGCCAGAAAACCTGTCAAATGACCTACCATTGCAGGACACCCATCTGTACAAACGCTCAAACAAGACTGCCATGACAAACTAGCAGTAGAGAAATAATTATTCACTAATTGGAAATTGTCCAGCCCGGTTGTGGTTGTAAGAAGGTGTTTGACAAATAAAAACTGTTCAATTAACTCACTTTCGCAAATAAATCTAACAAAAGTTAAAACCTGAAGTTTTCCAGTTATGTCTCTGGACTCATCCAATTGAAGAGCAATTGCTTTAAGTTTTTCATTCACTTGGATTTCAACATCTTTCGACATGTCTTCAATGCGCCTACTTATTGTATTATTAGATAACGGGATTTTTCTAACCTCTTTTTCACATTCTTCACTAAACATAGTTTTTACTATTTCACAACATGCTGGTAAAATTATTGACTCGGCTGTTGTGTGGGATTTCATTTTATGTGCAACGAGCTCAGCCGCAGTGTAACTGGCTTCCTGTGCTTTTTCTGATATAGATGATAGTTTTGTAAATGTTGAAGCCTGGGTAGATTGATTTAACAATAGTTTTTTAAAATATTCAACAGGTTTTTTAGCCACAAATGCATGTGTTTTAAGTAGGTGTCTTTTTAATTTACTCGGCACCATTGCTTCGCTAGGCAACTGTTCGTTGCAAATTAGGCATCGAGGTTTGGGCTGTGCTCTACCAGACGACGTGAAACCGAATGATAAGTAGCTGTCATGGTACTGTCAAAACCTTCCTGAGTCACCACACTTCTTATTATCACGTTCTTTTCGTTTCATAGGTCTACTTGCCAACACAGTGTTCTTTTCACTTACACTATCATCAACGCTACTGGTACCCGTATATTCACTAGAACTCGTACTAGGTAAATCTTTCTTAATTAAAAATCCGTCCATTTCAATACAAAAATTAAAGTGACTGCAACTTTGTTGAACAACACAGTGTTACTAACTGCGCGTGACTGAAAACTCAGTGGTGAGTTGTAGCGCTAAAGTGGGGCATGCGCGGTAGCAAAAGAAAAATTTTTTCGCGGCACACTTACACAGGCCTCGTGGCACAGTGGTGTGCCGCGGTACATCGGTTGGGAAACACTGATCTATTGATTGATGCTAAAGATATAGCATCCAGCTTAGACATCGAACCTAAATTCAAAAAACAAAGAGGTTAGGCCTGTATTCATAGTCGTGCCTTAAATATAAGATTCTCGTGAGCATTTGCTTAAAGTTATGATTAGTTTCATAGACGCCACATAAGCAAATGCTTGAGACGATCTTAATATGTCGCCTTACCTAAGATAATCTTATCTTTGTTACATAGTTGATCTTTATTTAAAATAAGCTCTGTCTTAACAACACATGTATTTATAACGCTAATAAGACCGTCTTATTAAGGTGCTTAACCACACATTTTTACTAAATTCATTGTCATTATTTAAGTCAACTGCAAAGTAGACTTAAAACGTGTTTGATAAGTAAATTTTAACCATATCATGGAAGTGAGATTGTACGACATTGTTGTTGAGCAAAATGTGGATATTGAGAAAAATAACAAAGATATAGTTATGGAGCATATTCCAGGTTTTAAAATATTGAAGAAATGTTAGGAATAGAAAACGATATTTTTCTCTTAATGTTCAAGTAACTATGTCATACGCATTTTAAAATATAATAAAATACAAAAAAAAATACAAATTTGATTTTTTAAAACGAAGTTTATAATTTAGTAATAAAGAGGAACAAAAACACGATAAAGGTTTTTTATATTAGAATCTTATATGTTTTTTTAATTTTATTTTATCTAATTTACCTTTAGCTTCCGTCTCCCGCAGTTCGAAAGCATAGTATATTTTAAATAAACATTTCTTGTTTATGTTGAATTACTTACTCTAATCCTGATTTTTTTAGGAAAATCTGGATTTTTATTTCTTTTTTTTTCTTTTCAGTGCTGAAAAGAAAACATAATAACAGTGATTAGATAATTGCCTATATACTGTAGTGTTTTTCTTAAGTCAATTTATTATGTAGAACCCGCTAATTGTTATCCTTGTTTCGTTAGTCGCCGCATAGGAATCGCCATTTGCCGCAACAAAAAGTAGCGCGAACTATAAAACTTTAAACGACACACAAATTTGATTGGTAATTACATATCAAATATTCTGAAACTAGATAAAGCTGTAGCTTTTAAGATCGTTTTATGTAAGGCGATGTTAAATAAAATAAGACAATGCTTTGAAGCAACTTCTTTAGTAAGATTATCTTAAATTTTGACTATGCAAACATACCGTCTTAAGGCGAAAAACATTTAAGACCGTCTTGCGTAAGATGATTAAGCTTTACCTTAAGACACGACTATAAATACCGCCGTAAGCCCGCGAAAAAATAAAAAAAAAACATTTTGATTATGAATGTGACGATGAATCGATCTAGGACGAAACTTTAAAGTTCAAAGTTGATTGTTTTTTTAATCCTCTAGATGTAACCATAACATCAGTGGATGTCATTAAACGACAAAACTCGCAATGAACGAGACATAACTGCCGTGGAACTTGTTAAAGAATTGCAATATTTACAAAATTTTGATGAAAAAGTTATTACGTCTCCAGAAGAAACTTTAAATTATAGAACGATTAACAATTTAGTAGATTCTTTTTCTAATACGAGCGTAATACTTCGTATTTTATTAACAATGCCGGTTTCTGTTGCTACCGCAGAACGATCTTTTTCAAAGTTCAAAATATTAAAAAACTATTTAAGAGGACCATGGGGCAAAACCGACTAAGTAATCTTGCTATCATTTCAGTAGAAACGGACCAGCTAAAAGAATTAGACACCGAAGATTTAATTAAACAATTTGCAAAAATTAAAGCACAGAGATTCACTTAGATAAAATATCAATAACAATACCTGATACCTGGATATTAATCTTTAAAAGGTGACATGTTACATTAATTAAATAATATATTGTTTTGTTTTTATTTCTCGATTAGTTTCGTCCTTTGATATATAAACGAGCGTTTTTAATGTTCTAAATATTTTTTCCATTTTTTGTGCTTTTGTATCATATATTACATTTGAAACTAAAATACAAAAATTGTTTTCTATAAGTTTATAATTATGTTATGTACCTACCTCAATGAAAAAATATTTGTATGGATTATGGCTTGTACTTGTAAAATATAAAAATGAAAATAAATTTATGAAAATGCTTTTTAAAATTTTTTTTCAATAGTGGATAATACCTAACTTAACCCGTATCTGTACTCACATATGAACGTAATACAAATTTGGGTCGTTATTTTAAATTTGAACAAGGGCGCCAAAAGTGCTAGGCGCGGGCCTGCTTATGTTAATACACCATAATATTTACATTAAAGATTTACCTAAACAAACGCAAAAAAGTTTTTAATATTAATATTATGTGTTAGTATAACGAGTAAATGGTAAATGGTAGTTATTGTCAACGAATATGAAAGTTTGCAGTCGAGTCGGAGGCGAGAGTTTTGATGTTGTAATTCGTTGGCCATGTTCCGCACATGGCTGCAAAATTTTTAGCAGTAGCTTTGTTTGCATGCGTTTACAGAATGGCGATTTACCAAGAATATTGTTAGGTGATAGTGCACATGCTTAGACCAGGCATGTGTATACGTATACCAGAAAATAGATGCAAAACTGCGCATATTAGGACGGGGTATATTGCCGAGCGAACTTTTGGAATCTAGAAAAATAGATTTTGATTATTGACACATACTTTACAATACAATGTTAGAAGAATAATAAGAATAATTGAGCAGGTACCTAACCCACTTATTCCTATTCAAGCCAGGCGAGTTATTATGTTTCCACTTTTTCGTATTTTAAAATTTCCTTTGCAATCTTAATTTGTATGCACTGTTTCTCCAGTTCTAGCAGATGCAACTCTTCATCTTGCTTACGCGCTATTTGTATTCTAGCATGCGTCAGTCTGTTTACACTCTACAGTGTTAATATACGGAATGACGATTTTTTTAAATCTTTTCATGTCCGGTCATAAACGATATCTTTATTTTTATAAGTACGCAAACAAACAACAATAACAACACATAAATAGATAATAAAACACAAGAAAGCAAAAGAAAGTGAGGTTATAAATGATTGTGTTGAAATTGACTTGAAAGCCATTTTCGGCGATGCCAGTTAAATTTTTTAGTAACTTTACTACTACGAATTGTTCCTCTAAAAACATTTTTGACGGATTAAGGCCACCAAATCTTTGACTGCAATTTTCTTATTACCTTCTTAGTTCGTAAAGCTCAATTCCTAAGAATAACTTCCGTTAACTTACAACTTATCTTTAAACATCTACAAGTCGAATCCACATGTTCACATACCAACATTGCAGTGGCGGCTGGTGGTCAATACTGCAAGATGATCATTTCCATATTAAAACTATAAAAGCACATTCTCTTCTCCATGACCCACGGACAAGTTTGCTAGTTTTTGAATGTATTGCATATTTTCAATTTTAAATAAATAATAAAACAGTTTTTAGTATTTCTTTGGAGGGTCATTAACCAAATGACCTAATGGAGAAGCCGCCACTGGAACATCATATTTGTTAGAACTCGAGGACATTGTTAACGATTCTGGCTTCTTCATAAATAGATTTCTTTTATCTACATGTTGCAAAAATAAAATCTTGTAAATCCAGCTCATTCATAGTCAATTTTGCATTAAATTAATCTATGTAATTGCTGTTCGTTAATCTCGTTAAAACTCAAAAACGGCTTCACCAAATTGATTTTCTTTGTTTTGTTTGTTCTAATACAGAGATGGTTAAAGAAAGCTCAAAAAAAAACAGTTGAAAAATCAAAAAATTCTTAAAGTAAAATTGATTGACTGTTAAAACAATTCCGTGTCGCTTTATAGTTTTGGTTACAATGCTCTCACTCACACTTTATATGAGTAGATAGACTAAAACTTGTAATATGAAATATACACAGATTTTTTTGAAGAATCCGATGATTGTTTTTCTTATGCCCCTTTCTTAGGTTAATTTTGTAAAATTTGTCTTTTTAAATTGTTTTTATTCAATTACGCCCTCTAGCGGTAGGCATACACACTTAAAAATAATTTCCAGGTTTTTCTCGAGGCTATTTTTGTTATAATTTTTTTCCCGCATCTGTACTATAAACGGTTTCTAATATATGGCCGAGAACCATTCTTATTGGGACACCCGGTACAGTCGAGCAAAAAAAAATATTTTTACTTCTTTTACCCTACGCATCACTTCATCAGTAAGTGTTTTTGACATCAAGTTGTTTGTCACCAACGCGTCTCATATGTTCCCGTAACGTAGAATCAAATTTTGATATTAATTTAAATAAGTCTATAAGCTTACCAGAATTCCTAGTGTTGTGGTCGGTTTTCAGAGATTTTCGGTGACCTCTAACTGCCACATTATGAGAGGCTGATAATTAATTGTATCAAATAATTTCTCAAACAAATTAAGTTGATGTTTTTGAGATTCACAAAATAGCCTTTCGTTTTCTTGGTCTATTGTTTTTTCGTGCTTTATTCCGTTCTCTAATGTTATCCATTGGAACATATAAAGGCCATATATTCTTTGGTACTCTCATCTATGTAAAATACTACCAAAGTGTATCCAGTTACAGCAGCCTCTCTGTACCATCTGAGTTTATGAATTGCTATATAGTCGGCATACAGAACACAAAATTTAATTTCGAGGATTTTAATCAACCAACTAACAAAGATGTTGAATTTCACCATTATTTAGTTTTTTTGAGAAATCAAAATTAAAAATTGCCAGTTATCATCCTCGCTGGAGGTAATCTTCATCACTGTTATTTAACTGCTTCTATGTTCTTTAGAAGTAAAAGCAATTGATTCAGATGATTCTGTACTACGTGATGCAGTTTTTTTTAACTTAATTATACTTGAACTTAAAATCTGGTTTAATACAGTTTTTTTGAGTTTTCTTTTTCTTTTTTCTGATCCAGATGCCATTTTATACCTATAACTTTATACTTCTTGGGGTCTAGGCCTGACATCTTAGATGAAAGGTTTAGTATAATCTATCTATAAACAAAACAATTAACATTTGTATTTCTTTGCTTAACTACCTAACAAACATGTCCACAATAAATTTATGAATAACAATAATGATTTCTTAAATAACTGTAAGGAATGACAATTACACTGTTATAATATATATGTGTAATAAAAAAGATTGTAAAAGAAAATTATAGCACAAAAAATTGAAGAAATATAACAAATAATATAAGAAATAACTGTATATGGCTTAAATATGTGTATCATTGTTCCTTATCTTATTAACCGCCGGTTGCACCAACACCACTTAAAACTTAAGCAATGCTTAAAAACAATCGTTGCTATGGTTTTAACAACTGTGTCTAAGTTTTTAAGCTTTGCTTAAATTTAAGTCGTGTTGGTGCAACCGGCCATCAAATAAGTACAACTACCGTTTTCTTCACATCACACCAACAAAATTTCAAAAGTGTTTAGTATAAACAGACCTTTTGATATTCTTATTTTTTAACGTTGTCCTGCAAACTTCAAACAATAATTCTTCGAGGCGCGCGGTTCTTCGAAACGCAAGGCCGTAGGCGGTAACCCATATCGCCCACACTTTATGACGCCCCTTATTTTTAGGGTCTTTAATTTTTACTTTGTATTTATTTATTGTTGAATATTTGTGTTTAGTTTTAAGTGTTTGGTTTAATTTTTACTTTTATTTGTTTTGTTTGTCTCTAGGCTTGTTGATCATTCTTGTTTTTAATTGGTATTTTAATGTTAATAATAAATAGTTATAATTTTTACTCATTAATTAGCTCTGTTTTATTCGTACATTACGACTGTGTAGGCATTGGAAGGCCCTCTATAACTGTCTATAACTGCGCACGTTTCGAAACTCTTATCACTTTACGATAATTCCTAAATATAACCCACCAAAAATTCATAAATTATGCAGTTAAATTAATAATTATTTTACAATTCTGTTTCTTTTAATTTGGTTTACCTTCAGCGTTCATCTGTGTTTTGTTTGACGTTGCTCATTAGGTGTTTTTGACTGGAAAGCAACGAACCATAATTACCCTCGGAAAAGTTCCCACTTCCCTTTAGAAATCTCAGCCCCAATCTAAGCCTAACCAAGGTACAATTTAGATACGTAACAGTTTCCGAATTGAACGCCTGGGAGTTTGTTTAATTGCGGCTGAAACCCCCTCGATGTTTTCTAGGGTAGTGACGATATTCTGAAGCCCTCTCCTTATTGTGAAGACATTTCCAGTATCTTGGAACACACTAACCCATGCAAGAATATGATTTCGATCGAGATTTAGCCGCGGGGTGCAATATTAAATCTTAAACTGAAGGCACGCGAACGATCTAGTGGACGTTTGAAACAACCGCGTGAACATAAACTTCCCATCGTTTTCGTTCGAACCACCCCACTTTCAACTTTTTCAAATTCATACGTCTGCCGCGCGCCAATTTGCAACGCTTTTCAAAAGCATTTGAGTGAGCTTCAAATAAGTGGAACTAAAAAACGAACATTTTATTTAAAAATATTAAAAAGGTAGGTTAGCTTGTTCATATACTTTCATGTTTTTTTTTTCCAAAATTTGTATAATTTCTTTCGCAAAGTTGGTGATGATCTAGAAATTACTTCTTTCACAAACTTATAATGTGTCTTGGAATTAGTTTGAAGTCGTTCGGGTACTAAATTTTACAAATTTATTATACTTTGTTAACATCCGAGCAAAATTAGCTCGGTCCTGAAGAGTCCAAAAAGAACGAAACAGGTGTAAGTTGTTTTTTCATGTTGTTTTTTTACAATTATACTAATTGCTTTTTATATTTTCAGTTCATGGTTCTGATGCGACGCGACGGTTTCATTGGCATCGGTCGTAATGTGAACTAACAAATACATTTACATTGTGTCATATAAAAATGTATGCAAAAATAAAAGTTTTCACGAACGAAGTTTGTACTAATAACATAATCCATTCTTATTAAAACTTTTCCGTAAGATTAATTTAGAAATAATTGTTGTTCAACAATAGGTTTTTAAGTTTACATATCATAATGATCAAAATTTTGTATCAGATATCGACGCTTAAACTTACATTTAAAACATAATAAAAACGATAAATTGCGTTTAATTCTTTATTAGAAACTGCAATTAAATTAGAGATTAAGCATTTCAGTTTAAAGGTGCTATAATCTCTACTAGACATACTGAAATATTTGACCAATTTGCATAAACTTTCAAACGAACGTATTCATATAGATGAGATCATTTTTTAAATGTCAACTAAAAGATTTTAAACTTTTTTTAAGATTTCCATTTCGGCGTAATAATATTAATAGTATCGATATTTTCAAGATTTAGTTTTGACAAGTTTCTAACGAACATGGATGTTCTAGTTCAGAAGCATAATTGCAGAAACCATCAAGATTAGACCGTTAAACGTTTCAACAAGGTATACATTAATCAGGTGACAGTTACTTGCTGTTGCATTATGTACGACCAATATGCAGAATACCTATTCAATACTACGCATTTATTTAGGTATAGTTATAAAAATTTTAACGAATCCATTAACCACCGAAAATTGCGTCTAATCTACCGAAAATTTACTTCTAGTGAGTAAGCATGCTAGTTAGTAGTTAATAAATTAATAATTTCAGTCATGAATAAAACATGGAGCATTAAAACGCGAGAATCTCATTAAGATCTAAAATTCTGTCCGTAGCAATTCTATAAACTCTTTTAATTGAATTTCAAGAATTCAAATAAGTATGTAATTATATAGTTAAGATTAGAGAATTAGTTCTTAGTTACTTACAAATCTCATTATCTAGTAGAAGCTAAATTACAAAGAATACTTAATATAATTGAGGTTATAAATCTTAGCGAACCACTACGAGTAACCACACCGTAAACTTCCTAGCGGCTGGACCCCTCAAAAACGACTCTAGTTCCGGACTCCAGACCGGCACCGGAACTTTTATATCCCATCACGTTTATCAACTCAACGGGATTGTTTATTGTTTGTAATGCGGAAACTTTTCAGCTTCAATAAATTCTTTTGTGCAAGTTTTTTTTCTTAATATAAAATTGAAATTTTGAGAAACTTTTAGATAACGTTTATTATTTAATTATTATTCTTTAGAATAATAAACTAAGACTTTGAAGGTTGCACAGGCGTTTTTGACTTTTTAATTAAATTTTAAACCGACTGCTTAATACCTTATTTGTTTAAACATAAAGCATATTTATTACATGATTCTAAACATTTTTTTTATAGAGGTTGTAAATATTTTTCAACAGGTGTTTGAATTTAAAGTACAATAAAATAACAGCGCAAAAAGTGTTTATGCAAATTTTGGAGAACACAGCTTGCTTCTAATAAGGATTGGTATTTATGTGTAATTTACATAAACATTTTGATTTCATGTTGCCTATCTTTGTAATGTACTTTTAAACATACATTCAAACAAATAATTTTTCGTGCGCAAAAAATTACAATACACACGGGAATATTTTTGTGAAATTTATATACGAGTTAATCTTAAAGTACAAACATAAAAGCAATAAATTTTGAGTAATTGTTTAAGCCTTACATACAAATCAAATACTATTAAACTATAATCTTCGTGTATTGCATTTACATACATATGTATGTATATTTCACGTGTCATGTATAATTGTCAACTTATTTTAGTAGTACTACATATAAAACGACAAAAAAACTGAAGATACTTATCTTTTTTTTCTGTATTTCATTAAACTAGTTATTAAAGTGTTAAAGTTACAAAATTGTAATTGTAATTACTATTGTTGAAAACAAACAATTTGAATTGAAAGTTTTTTGAATCTCGCAATTTGTTTTTTTATTGTAAGTAGAAAGAACGTACAAAAAGCACAACCTGTTAAATAGTTATTTGTATTTGCGAGTATGAGCTTATTTGTTGGCCGAGGTGAAGCCGAGGCCTACAAAAAGCGAATACTCGCAAAATACTTTTAGAACGTGTGATACACAGCATTTTTTGTGCTGACCTTTATAGTATAAATTAGTTAAAAGCAGTTATTTAAGCATTGATTTTTAATAAAATTTAATAACATATGTTGATAAAACTGAAACGTGTAATGACGAAATACAATTGTTTTTAAAATTAATTTGACAATTACATAATATTATTACAATTTCACTTATATGAAAATAAAACCTGTTACGTACGAAATTTTCATTACGGAATACCCTGTATATGAATTAAAATTAGATTCCGGTTTTGACGCCCTCTGCCGATCTTTTCTCGTGACTGTCATTTTACGACGAAATCGTTAAGCTGTCAACTACATGAACGGGTCGGTGCCGAGGATTTTGAACTGATTCTTAAATTTTTAAGAACATCACTTGTGATGAACACAAATTTATAAGGCGATTGTGAATTTATTACGATTCTTTCGGCACAGGCCGGTTCCACCACGTTGCAAGCATCGGATCGCTTTAAGCAGTAATTTTTGTCTTAAATCTATTAAGGGTCCTTCGTAATTTCTATATTCATGTGATAGCCGGTTCCTACCACGTTGTCCGCCATTGTGGATTTCAAGCAGTAATTAGGATGCATAAGTACCATTAATGAATATCGCTACCGAGCATATAAGCTGTTGTGAGGGCCTGCTACTTAAATAACAACGAGGTCTCGTCGAACAATGTGTCGGAGATGCTGATTTGGGGATAGAAGTCAATTGTGTTATCAACCACCTGTTCGAAATTACTACCTACAGCATTCGATACAACGGGTTTTTATATAACATTTAATGATTTATTAATACTGATTTTGTAGCTTCCTATTCTTCGTGAGTTAGCGTGTGACACGATTTGCTATTAAATATTTATTACAGGCCGCTAGCGGGGAAAACGTTTTCTTTGCGAAAGTGGACACTGGACTTTGGGTGAGTTTATTTGATTAATTTTTATATCGCTGTCGCGAAAGTTACTCACATAATTTTGGTTAATGTTAATGTCCGTAATTACGTTTATTGTTTATATACCAATAAAGTAAATTCAATCATCATTTAACTTGTATCGTATGCTGTGTGCAAACAATATTTACTACGAGATTTTCTGTGCTGTTCGTTTCGACCTGACTTACAGGTGTATTGTGTGTTGCCGATACTGCAGGCATTCATGCACTGAAAATTAGATATAATCTTGTAAATCTTATGTGTTGCGAAATCAAAGTTTTCTACACTTGTTAATCATAATTGTTAGTCCTTCTAGTATTTATGGAGTGAGAATTTAATATATATATCTGTCAATTTTCTACGTTAACACATTAAAGTGGTTGTATTGGTTAATCTCTCTTTTATTTTTTTCTTTCTCCTGTAATTATCGTTACCTATTAACTAATTTTGGCTACTCGAACATCAGAGTAATAAGGATTACGAAGCTCAAATTTAGTTACAAGTTTGGACCGTCTGTCGTGATCGATGCAGAAGTGTTAACTTGGATTAGATCTGGCGCCCTTAAGCATACTTCCCTTGAACCTCCCTTATCTCCGACTGTGTGAGTTGGCCGTGCAAGGTTCGTAAGACATAAAGCTTGTAACAAACCATTGTTGTTTTTAGCAATTGTAAGATATAAGCAAATTTGTTATATTTGTTTAAAACAATTTTTGTTAATGCTATTCTAAATAACAACACAGATAATGGTGTATGTTAATAAATTTGACATATTGACAGATGACATTTATTTAATTAATGATTACTAGTGCCAACTTTTAGTTATAAAATTTTACTGCACTTTACGGGCCTAGGTCGGAAAAGTAAAATTTCCGGCCGATTATGATGCCTGTAAAATACGTCAAAACGGACGGAAGCACAACAAATATTTTTTTTATACATTTCAGCGTTTTTTAAATTACTTTTTATTATTGTCATAGATGTGAAGCAAAACAAGAACACACGTTTATCATTAGTAGAAATGAACCTTCGAAAGTATACAACAATGACATGACAGTGTAAAAATTATTTTTGTAAAATATAACACTCTTTAAAATGCATAGAACTAAACATTTTTTAGCTAATCAATAAACTTTTTCCAATAACAAAATCGTACATTTTTGTGTGCCTTATCGATTCGGCTATGACGCCAAAACTTTTTTTTAATAAATCCTTCGTTACTGGCTTTAGAACTACTGCTGTCAAACAAGATGATACATGTTAATAAAAGAAATGCTTAAATCAAAGCAACACAAATGATGAAATTGCCGGTGGTCAGTGGTAACATTCGTGAGTAATCCTTATCCGTGACTAACTGGAAAACTCAAGAATGAAGTTAAGTGCTTAAAATTTAGTACTGCACTTTAAGCAATTTACCTTGCATTGAGCTAAACTTGGAATTAAAACAAACATAAACAAAACTCACGAGGTTAGGAAAACTGAATAAAAGCGTCGTTACATTTGAACAATTAAACATTTATTACATACAAATAAAATAAGATAAGCATGTTATGTTAAAAATATTTTGGTATAGTTTTCGTGCTGTATGAATTTTGTTCCGAAGCGTTGGAATTAGTTAAATGTTTTCCAAGTATCTCTCTTTGGAGTCAATTAATTGAAACGTATACAAATGCAATCATTAAAACAGACACAAGTTTTAAGGGGTAATTTGAGGTCAAGCTGGTGTGTTATTGTGAGATATACGATTAATCTCGAAAGCAAATATCATATATCTATTGTTATCACATTTTTAGTGTAGTTTGGATGGTTAGGTTATGCCATTAGCTAATCGCATATCAAGAAAAACGGTGAGTACTCTATTTTTATTATCTGTTAATTTGTGTTGTCACAATTAATCATTGCAGATTTGCTATTTACCTGTTAACATTATGACCGGTGCGCTTTGTTTCTGATTGCGCGATCACTAGATTTACATTGATTATATTATTCTTCTTCGTTGTTTTATCAAATTATATTCCCATACTTTAGTTCTAATACTCATGTACCTACGTGTATAAGGTGTTGTCTAATTTAAGCATCTGCGTATACTAGAATTATTTACGTTTCTTACAAACCATTAGTTATTGTAATATTGATTGTTGTTTTTTTGTTCTTTTGTTATATTCACATTGAAATAAATAGATTTGGTGGTATACTTGTGTTACTCGATTTGTTTACCTTCGGTGTTTGTCAGGTGTAAACGAGCATCTGCAGTGTATATTCCTCCCGTTTTGTCGTTCTCTTAATTACATCATAATTAACACATCTTACCAGTTATACACTTACAACTCACTCTCCTAGGCTGTGAGCTACCGCTTACTGCACGTTACGATTGTGTTACCGTAACAAGAAGGACAAATAAAATTTTAAAACCCAAAAAAAAAACTTAATTCGTAATTAAACAGTAAAGTACAAAAATTTAGTAAGTAAATTAATGTTTATGCATAGTAACTTTATACTACGAGATGTCACCGCCATCGTCTTTCATTCATATCACAAAAATTTACTTAAAACAAAAAGAAACACAACAAATATGAATAAAACGTTAATTGAAAATTAACATGATACTAAAAATTAAATTCAAAGTAAAATTAAATTCAAAAACCTTTGGGGTAAAACTAATTAAATCAAATGATGTAACTTAAATAACTATAAAAAAATGCAAACGAGATTCGACTTGATAATTATTTTAAATTTAGTCGAGAGTACATTTAATCGTCAGTTTAATAATTGTTTTATATTTAGCTAAATGTCTTCGATCGTAAGTCACAAAATGTGTATTCACACTAAGCACCACACTGAAGCGTCGGTACGTAAAATCGTAACAAACGTTAACTCATAGAGTTATGAATTTTTTAGTCGAAAAAATTAATACCAACACAAATAATATAAGTGTTACTTATAAATACCTAAAATTTCAAATGATGACTATACCGATAACGTGCCCCGGTCTCAGGTATACCAGGAAATCGCTTTGAAGAATAGAACCCAAATATACGATACTGCTCGGTAACTTTGTAAACTGTTACATTAACGAAGATTAAAACAGAGTTTTTTAACTTAAATTATCACTATTTCGTACCAAAACGATAGTATACCCCCAATTTAGCTTAAAGCTAAAAGTTTTTAAGACATAATTATGAGACGAGAACCAGCATTCAATTAAAATAATAGCTTTTTCATAAATATGCACGCACTGCATATAGAGTTTTTATAAGAAATCTTATATCATGAAAATGCAATAGACAAGGATGCAAAATTAAAACAAAACGCAATACCACGGGTTCAAACGTTTAAATACAGTTGTACAATTGCAACAATAACAAAATACAAATGATACTTTTAATCGAGTTAGAATAAACAAAATTGCTAAAATATTGAACTACTTGTATCTCAAAAACTAAATATAAAATAACAGTCGGAAACATAAAGTGCATTAACAAATGTTTTAAGAACATAAAATCATAAATCAAGACAAAAATTAATTACAAATATAAAACTTTATAAACATGATTGAAAATGCGTCAATCAAATAACGAATACTTAAGAACTTTAAAACAAAAAAAAAAGTCAAGTTAAAATTTACATAGATACGAGGGTTTGTCATAAAGTAGGTACGAGAATTCAAACTAGAAGAGCGATTACTCAAATTACTCTCATGCGAGTAATGCTAAACTTACAATGAACATTACAAAAACAAAAACAACAAACAAAGATTACTCCGAGTGACGATCCGAGCGCTGTAACGAATACTATCAAAATTCAACCAAGCCGATTCTAATGAACCTTTTAAAACAATTAAAATAACAATGACGATTATTATTCCCATTTCATTGCCTACTTATAAACACAAAATTGTAAATTTAATTTGTAATTTCGAACCAATTTAATAAATCAATACTTAATGAATAATATTACAGATTGAAAATAGAGAATGCGTATGAACATTAAAAATTAAATTGAATAAAAAAATATTATTTTAACTATTAGACCAAAAACACAATAAGGTTTAGTTTATTAATTAAGTATTAAGAAAAGTAAGTACAACAAAAAATGTATATAGAATATAAGAAAACTAAATTTAAAAAAAAAACAACCCAAGTTATCAACAATTATCGATATAATGTAATTGTCATTCAGCCTTGCCAGAATTTGTTCATAAGCAATGCACTTTAAACAGTAATCAATATAATCAACCATTTTATCGTTCATGTCTAAAAACCTATACATTTACAGAATAAGCTCATGCGTTTTTCAACTCTCAGATGCCCTATGTTATCAAAGTACATGCAAATTACGTTGGATACCATACTGGCAAATACGTAAATGTCTCCTTTATTGTTGAAAATATAAAAAAATATTTATAAATGTTGCAGAGTCCTTAAAGCTTTACATTTTAACATTATTTTTAACTATACAGATTATTCCATAATATCAGGACAATACAAACCTATAATTGACAAAAACTATCTGTTGGCCAAAAGAATGCACCAAGAGCGAATTTCCGAAAGAAAACAATCATCTAGAAAGTTTTTTGAAAATCTAATGAAATGTGTTGAACGAACGGGTTATGTGGCGTATGAGATAAACGTTAGAACAAAACGATCTTTAAATGAAGAAAATGAATTTAATGTACTTCTGCCTATAATTCCATGTAAGTGGTAAAAACTTATTGCAACAATTAGATATTAGTCTACTACAGGGAGAATTTTTAAGAAAAATAAAATGCACCTACATTAGATTCAGCTATTGCAAATGTTGAGTGAAAATAATAAACAAAAAAGATTGGCATTTTTTAATTGGGCTGAATAAATGATAAATGTAGATTATGATTTTTCTTACCTTGTTCTGTTTGTGGATAAAACCACATCTCAAAAATTGTAGTGTTAATCGTTATACCTTCCACTATTATTTTAATCGACAATCACATCTTATACAAACCAAAAGTAAAATTAGGTGGTCTTTAAATGTACATATTATAGGATATTATGCAAGAGGACTCCAATTTTTTAATGGTATAGTGAATGGCCAAATTTATTTGGAATATTTGCAAATTAACTTGCCACAATTATTTGAAATTATTTTACGAAATCATTTGGAGAGAATATGGTATTTGCATGATGATGCTCTTGTTCACCACACTAATCCTAACCATTATCATCTTAATGCTACGCTACATACATTTCCACGAATGTAGATTGAAAGAAGCTGTCAAATTAAATGGTCTCCACGATCACCTGACTTGTCCAAAATTAATTTTTTTCTATGGGGTTACGTTAAAGATGTAGTTTATTAACGAAAAAAAATGTGAAATAATAGCAAAGAAAAAGAAAAATGAAAGAAAAATAACAAACAGAACAGAAGTAGTGAAATTACCTGAGAAATATTAAAAAGACCTATATTCTTCTAAAACAACAAAACTTAAAAATCTAGTAAAGATACAAGTAGCAAATGTTGGTTTTAAAGATTTGCCCGAAATAGATGAAGAAAAAATAGCGCTTGCTCTACAACACATGAAAAATAATAAAGCACCAGGAAAGAACGACATATTAATAGAAATGGTTAAAGAAGCTCGAGAAATAATAATACTATGGTTAACGGAACTATTTAATAAATGTATAAAAGAAGAGATGATACCTGATCAATGGAACATAGCAGAAGTAATTCTGTTATTCAAAAACAGAGAGCAAAAACTACACAAAACAATTGACCAATCAGTTTCGCAAATATACAAACTTCTAACAAGCATTATTACCAACAGAATAACAAAAAAATTAGACGACTACCAACCTGTAGAGCAAGCTGCATTTCGAAAGGGGTAGCGTAAATGATCGTTTACTGATAATGAATATGTTAATCGAAAAAACAATAGAATACAACTTGCCACTTCACCTAGCCTTTATAAATTACAAAAAGGCATTTGACTCAACTGAACAATAGGCAATTATAAATTAGAATAACGCACGCATTGACTCCTTCCTCTTAAGTCATCAACAATGTTAGATGCGGCCTTTTCCGCGGAAAAACGTTTTCGTCCTGCATTAATTGCAAAAAATGTTCACATGTTAATAATTGAAGTGTGGGTTCCGCTTATCGTTGTTCAAATATTATGCTTTTTATTGTAATCTGTTGTGTGATCGTCGTTATAGAAAAAACCCGTAATTAGCTACGGTTTTTATTTTATACGTACGACGTTTGTTTTGATACGACAACGTTTTCTGATTTGTACGATGCTTATTCGTTCGTTTATGGTTACAAAAATTTGATTTGGATACGTACGCACATGTACAATTTTTAGAATGCGAATACGATTATGATTTACGATGCACGTTTGATGTTAATAACAACGTCGCTTTTTAAACTATTTCCGATGGTTTATGATTTTTTTGGTTTGAAATCGATAATTATTCGTGTGTTACGTCCGAAGTAATTTGATTTGGATTGTAAGAATTGAAAATTATCATACATTACGTTGGTTTTGCGATATTCTGGTTAATAGATCTATACGAATATTAGATCAAACAGAAAAAATACGGAATATTTGGAAGTTTTAATACGCATTTTGAAGATTACGCAATGTTGCGCCATCGCATGAATCAGATGTTAAACACGTTATAGACCGCACCTCAATCGAATCGCGCGCAGCTTGAGTTTATACCCAGATAAATCCGAACTTTGTACTTATACTTTTGTACTAGAATTGCTCAATGTGTTATATTCTTATATATAAATAAAATTTAATCAAGCTAGCTGGTGCAATTTTGTTTGAATTACGTTTATATGCGATTATATTCTAAATTTTTTATTTGTTATAATCCAAACTGGAAACTACACAGAAAAAGATAAAAAGATTGATGCTATGTCTCACACTAAGACATAAAAAAAGAAACAAGTGGATCAGTCAAAAAACGAGAATAACAGATATAACCGAAAGAGTCACTGAACTAAAAGATAGATTGATGACTTAAAGAAAATTGCTGGATTCAAATGGAAAACGAAGAGGGAAATCTATGCCTAACACTGGGCGCACTAAGAGCCTAAGAAGACGAAGACAACTTTTTTTGTCTTAGTTTATACGAACACAAACTATTTGATTGAAATAAAATAGATGAATTATTCTACTGTAGTCGCGACATATTGGTTTTATAGAAAAACACTAGGAGGCGGTTTTTGTGTTTTTTTTTCTTGAACAAAAGTTGAAGTTTAGCTACAGGTAATAAACCAGCAGCAGTATGATCGTTTGTTTTTAAAAAAAGTTTTCCGACAAATTACACTAAAATTACCTACTTATCACAGATATGACACACTTCTCAGTATTTGCCCTTTTTACTGCTTTTCTATGTTTGTTTTTGTAAAGTACCTACAATAATGGTATTGTGATATTGTTGTTATTTTCTTTGAAAATAAATATACGTAGGTACTATACATTATTTTTTTATTATCTATAATTATTTCATTATCTAAACTCTTTACTTTACTCGACATGTTTCGTTCAATTTAGTTCAATTTAGTATTGTGATGCGTTAATTTGGTAGTATCTGACTATACATATATTTAAAATTTTTCTTATAAGCATCAGCCTTCCAGTTATACCGCGTTTTATGTTTTGGTTCTATATCTGTGATTTTGTATTTTTGTAATTACATATACCGTTTTTTACTATAGTAGGGAAAAAAAATAGTCGGTGAGCTTTTTAACAGTATTTGCTTAAATAATTCTTTTTTATTTTAACCTCTTTTGTCTGTAGTTACAGTCATAATACAAAATTTTATACTTTAATCTGTATATTAATTTATATTGTATCAACAAACATTTGTATTTTAAAACTAAATAATTTGCTTGGCATTATTTAATCTGTATTTGTTATGGTTTATGTTTTGTGATTTATTTGCCTGATTTCACCTGTCCGCCCGTATGTAATGACGTACAACATTATCTTAGTCACGTAAATTATTTCTACTAAATATTTTTTTAAAAGCTGTTACTGCACAACAACCTTTACATGTAAATTATAAATAATTTTGTAAACACCCACACATACATTCATTATACATAATTCTGATAGACGCAAATTGAACAAACATTGGTTATATTTCTACAAAACCTGTAATTTGACATCAGTATTGCATATTTTTTATAAACAATTGCCAAAGTAAAATTGTTATTATTGTTTGTAAATAACTATCGAAATAAAAAAAGTAAGTAGTAGTGAATTCCGCTCTAAATTCTAGTTTTTTATTTATTTCTTAGATATGAGGTCTTGATTCAATAACTACAGTTTTAAAGACTTTTTCTATTTTCTATAGTTTTACAAGCTCTTTCTTATATTTTTCAAGAACTGAATTTAATTAAGATACATCTGGAACAGTTGAATACCCTATATAACTGCTTACGGAAAGAATTTTGTGTAATAAGAGATCCAGAATAGAGAGATATTTCTAGAAGTGTGGGTCAATTCACAACATTTTTTATATTTTATTTGTATTATCTTGTATTTTCTAATAAAGGATTTAACTTTTTTTTTGCGCCACCTGCAAAGTACCTTAGTTGGTATGCGTGTAGACAGAAAATGTCAAAGTACTCTTACACTGACGTAGTTAAAAAATTTATTTGCGTCAATTTAATTTCGAAAAACAAACGCGATTTAAACATTGATTACAAACAAATTTTTATTTAGTTTTATATAATACAACTGTAAATCAAAATAAAATCGTACGTAATTGAATAATTAATAACACGAACAAGGCATATTTTATGTAATGCACAAACAATTCATTGTGGCAATTATTTAATGCATCGCAATTACATTCGAACACAATCACTTTTATATTGGAAATGTAAATTTTGCACGAAAAAATACAATATTAAAGGTTATGCGGTGCCGTGTAAAATATATTCCAGAAACCCCGAATTAAATATGAGGCTCAACATGCATGCCTTCGCTGTTTTATTTCACAAATGCAATAAAAAGGAAAATTCAGAGAGCAATAAACGAACCGATAAACGATGGGAAACCGATCCCATCTGGCTTTAACCCCATTTCAAATTATTCCAATGGCGTGATCCCTTAAAAATAAACATCGCGTGTAAAATGTAGCTCAATAAACAACGTATAACATTAAATACATGCAATTGGTGAACGTGCATTAGTTAAAACCAGGATTTTGCTGTTTGTAAATTAACAAACATTACAAAAATAATGATACCGTCTGTGTTTGAATACTATAAGTAGTATTTTGTTAGAGAGAATCCTGAATATCGATAAATTTAAATATTCATTTGTTTGGCTTTCCTCAATTTTTTGTTCCCGCGTAAAATTTCTCATATCCTTAGGAATAATTAATTAATGCAATCATTTGATATAATAATTAAATCATAGATATGTTAAAATATTCATTATTCTAAAGTAGATACCGGACATTCGTTGATTACCACTCAAAAATTCATTTAGATTTTATAGAGTTCAGTGTACAGTTCAACGATGCAGATTTTTTATTTTTTAAATATTTATTAAGATTCACCGTTTTACTTTTTCTTAGTTTTATTGTGCTAGTATTGGTTTTAACTTTCATTAACGATCGTTTTTCTGTAACGACATTAACGTTTTTATTAGTTTTTACCAATTTTAAGTTTAGCGGAAGATTTCAGTCTTCGTGCAATTTTGTTTTATTTTTTAAGCAATATTATAGTAGGTATACGATTTTAGAATATAAAAATAACTTAATTTTTGCTCTTCGATTCTTAATCACATTCTGTGTTAGAGTTTAGTTTTGTGAATTTTACTTGTTTTAACAGTTTAATTTTTACTTTCCTACAAGGAAAGCATAGCGATTGCAAGTTTTTTTCAAAAAAATTTTATTACATAATTTTACGTTTCAAGGTCTCCTGAATCAAAAAAATGTATTTTTGACAAACAAATTTTGGGTGTCTGTGTGTGTGTGTCTATGTGTAACGATGTACCCAATTAAGATAACTCTCGAACCAAAAGTCCTAGTAACCTGAAATTTGGTGGCTTTTCATGTTCTCTCGGTTCTATCAAAAGATGGGTCTAATAAAGAAACCGGAACTGGGTGTATCCGCAAAGTTTAACAGTTTTTTTTTATATAATTTTGTACGTATGTAAATTATTCGAATTATTTTTACAGTTCCTTAAAGAGTTAATCCTTCTTAATAATGTATTCAAATAATTTTTTTTCTAACATTAACAGTTTATTAGATATTTGATTTATAGTTTAAAGTGAATTCCATATATAATCTT
This sequence comes from Aquatica leii, assembly GCA_035610365.1. Taxonomy (NCBI): domain Eukaryota; kingdom Metazoa; phylum Arthropoda; class Insecta; order Coleoptera; family Lampyridae; genus Aquatica; species Aquatica leii. The sequence continues at coordinate 45,092,938 of CM069433.1, read as the reverse complement.
AGGTTCGAATCCTGCCTACGACGATTTTTTTAAGAAAAAAATCCATATTTTGAAGGAAAAGCAAGATACGTTAAAAAATAACAATTTGTCTCTATATTCTTTTGACTTGTTTATTTACGGAGTGCTGCATCTTATTTAAATTATCTTTGGATGTACCCACGCTATATCTCGAACCAAAAGTCCTAGTAACTAGAAATTTGGTATAGAGCTGGCTTTTTATATTCTCTCTGCTTTGTTAAAAGATGGGTTTGATAAAGAAACAGTTTTTCTTATATAATTTTGTACGAATGTAAATTGTTCGAATTATTTTTACAGTTTCCTATAGAGGTAATTCTTCCTGACAATTTATTCAAATAAAAAAAGTTTAAACGTTAATCGATATGATCTTAAAGAAATCGAGGAGAAAAATTTAAAAAAAATTATAGCATGCTAGGAAATCAATACAAACGTGTACATATCACTTCAAAATGGTTTTAAGACATCACCTTAAAAAAATATGTAGATATTCCCATTTCTTATAAGAAAGTCGAGTGGTGACCACACCAGATGTTTTTTTATTCTCAAGGTCAATATATCAAATGTTTGCAAGTTAGAAATTATTATTTGTCTAATTAATGTTAACGTTTAAAGTAGCTGACCAATCTTAAGTTTAGAAAATATTTTTGAAATGATTTTTTGAAATAGCTTACCGGGCAGATTTGCGATATTTGGTATTAGTTATTTACTGTGAGCCAATTGTTAATCTTTTTCGTTAAGGATTATATTCCACTTTTCCACTAAATATTAAAAGTGCTGATGATTTTTGTTTTTTAATTCTTAGATAAACGCATTATTTTTTTTTTATTGTTCAGATCAGTATAACAAATGTTGGCAAATTAGAAAGCGGCGTGCGGTCCTTATTATACAACGGGTAATATTTATTGCAAAATCATACAAAATACTACATCATTACTTATAATTCCCCGCGAGTTAGACTTAAAATCGTTGAATACAAAGCTAGAAAAGACGTTTTTCATATTCAATAATTTTGATTTGTTTACAAGGTAGAGATATCGATGCTATGTGTCTTTACAGTTTAGCGCAAAATATAACTTTTTTTGAAATTTTGCGTAGTATCTTCTGGTTTTTGCTGAACTGAACAAACAGTAACTTTTTTAAACATTTATTTGTATCATTATAGCTCATCGAAATATACGCGATTAACATTTTTCGTATATTGTGATTATCTCTTTTCGTCGATCTTTATATTTAATTATATCAGATATATTATCAAATTTTATTGATGAAATGATCTGCTCTTATCCCAATGGAACATAGCTGGCGCATGAGATATTAGAAAAATATAAACAAGATAACATGGCACATCGTCAACTGTCATCATTTTTTAAGGTAGTAAGCAGTGGCGGATTTTCCCTGTAGGCCCGGGCCTAATGCGGCTAAATATTAGAAGCGGCCAATAGTGGGCAAAAAATACAACGATGAATGGTAACAAGAAACGACCCGAAAAACACTCACTAGTCCGACGTGCAGTTCTGCCGATGTTCTTTTTCATACTATAATTTTTAATCTCACTTTAAGCAGGAATGCAAAAGTGATATTATAGTATAAAAAAGAAGATCGACAGTACTGCACGAAGGATTGTGAATGAGCCGCTATAGTCGCGTGCGCCACCCGCGCCTTGCCGTTCCCATTTCCATACCTATCGCGCCCCTAATGTCACGCGACGCGACAGTGTGCGTATAGCAACTGCAGTGAGTGGGAGCATGTTTGTCTCACTTCGTAACGTTTTCCGCGACGCGACTTGTTTGTGTATATAGTATAATATCAAAAATCGACATTGCGTGAATATTTTATAATATTGTAACCCGTCCTTGGCGTTACAAAGTGTTTGTGTCAAATAACACCCCACGTAGCTAAGTGGAGAAATAAGTAATCGACACACAATTAGAGTTATAATAGTTGAACGTATTTATACGGTTAATAAGAAAATAAATAAAATAAAATAACAAAATTTAAATTAATAACATAGAATAATCCTGGTTCACCAAATCATATTAATTCTGGGCGGTCTTATATGTATATTGCCTTTGTGGAAACCGACGATTCTTCCTTCTATCGGGTTGTGCACGACTAGTGATGGCCAAAATCGGTCTTGATCTTGCTGTTTTGTCTTGGTCTCGCAAGATTTGCAAGACGAATACAATGTAATAGTCATGCAAATTCCTCAAACATGCCGAGGCGTTCTTTCTTTTTCAAAACAACTAAATTCTCAAAACTTAAAAGTTCTTATTATTTAACATTGGTGGTAAAAAAATCGTGGATCCTTTAGCACATTTCAACAAGTTTGTACCTTCACAAATATTTTTACTTGTGGGTAATTTAAATTTAGCTATAAAACTTTCACCATAAAACATTATTAAATTATTTTTTGGGTAAATGGTGTATATTTATTTAAAAATACAATTGCTACCTTTCGAACTAAGTTCTTCGTCAGGCAAAAATTAAATTTAATTTTTGCCTGACGAAGAACTTAGACAAAGTTCGAAAGCTAGCAATTGTATTTCTAAATAAATATACACCATTTACCCAAAAAAAAAATAATTTAATAAATTTAGCTATTCAATAAAACATGTAGGTATATACAATTTTAAAGTCCTTCAAAATTAAGAATTGAAATTAATTAACATTTGCTTATGTATTTATGTATTTTTATTTTGGTACATGTTTCTACTTTTTTAATACTTAAGCCGTTTACAGATGCAGTTGTACTTGTAGATGGCTTAAGTATTAAAAAAACCGAAACATGTCGTAACTTAATTTTACGTAATTAATCAAATATTCATTAAAATTTTTTTTTAACAGCGTTGGTTTTCATTGTGTAGTTTCATTCATAGTACAGTGTAAAAATGCAAGACTGCAAGAAGCTTGCGTGCAAGACTGCAGGAGTCTTGCGTACAAGACTAAGAACAAGACCAAAACTCTATATTCAAGACCAAGAGCAAGACCGAGATTAAGGATATAATTACAAGACCAAGAGCAAGACCAAGACCTATATGCTAGTGGTGCCTTTTCGTGTAGAAATCCGTATGATTGGGACAGGTAATGGCTAAGATATTTGACAGGTAAGTGTAAACAATCTCGTCAAATTGTAGTCGGACACGTTGACCTCGCGTGCTTGTTAATCAGAATGTGTAATTACTATAATATCAATAGCAGAATGCTGTTTACGGACTTTACAGGTCATTGTGGCAGATTACAAAAAATCAAATTTAACTAAATACACGTCGTTGAAGCAACACATAAAATTAGTGAATTAAATGAACGGATTTCTGGTGTATTTGTTTATGTCACAGGTACGGAGTTACATAACGTTGTTGTCGAACAACTCGAGAAATGAGTAAAATTGCCCCAAACACTCACGTGGATTCTCTACGTATTAATGCCTAGACGCAACTCATCGGGGTTTCCTTGGTATCTACGGAAAACGCTAGGGCACTAAGATTCTCTACGTATTAATGCCTAGACGCAACTCATCAGGGTTTCCTTGGTATCTACGGCAAACGCTATGGCACTCTACGTACCGATAAGGTGTTAAACAAGTACTAACAAGGATAACCAAATACAACACTTCACAAAACAACACTTAGTGAATATACGGACGGATTGACGAAAATGAATGAAATGACTCAATGTTTGTTGCGACAGGTGAAACCTGAAAGTCTAGATGGTTGCAGTAGTCAGTATTGGCAAAAATAATGGTTTAATCAGCAGTTTGAGCAAATGGTCCAGGTAAGGCGGCGGTCGTTAATTTGAATGATTTGTAAACACACTTAATTTTTAGGTGCCTTCAGAAACGGTGTTTCAAACGAAGAAGAAGAATAAGATTTCTAGATGAAGCAGCGGCTTTTGGAATCGTTTTCTTCGTCTTGGTATTGGATATAGTATGAGTTCAGGGTAAAGTCCACGCGCAATTTGTTCCAAAATTATTTAAAATTGTAGCCTTTACGTCCGTCTCGTTACAGTACGGTACCTCGCGTAAATTGTTATATGGCATAATTAACTGTAGATGGAAATAAAAGGTTAAGTGGGGCAAAGTATCGCAAGGGGGCTAAAAAAAAGACGATAAACAAAATTATGTGATTAAAAAAACGCGGAAGTAGACAATTTCTTTGAAAAATTATCTACTGATACTAAAGATCACGCTATAAAACTAAGTATCTTCAAGCGTAGGTACTTGGATAGTTGTGGCAAGTGAAACAAAGAAAGACGTCAAAAAAGTCCCACTAGTAGCAGGAGTGCAGTTTAATCCGGACCAGGGGCTGAGCAAAATTAGCCACGATCTAGTCAAATGGACAATCGACAAGTTTACGCCTGATTACATTTGTAAGAACAGAGCGAATAAAAACATCAAAAATGATTTTTCCATGAGTGAGCGGATTTACAAAGATAAGGTGCGACAGTTGTTAAAACATTTATGCGTACGTCAGTTTCTAAATGGCAAAAAAATAACGCAAAAGTGGCTAATTTATTCCGAAAGTACTGGATGTGCATTTTGTGAACTTTGCCGTCTTTTTAATGGCGGGGAGAGTTACTTTGACAAAAAGGAAAATTTAAATAACTGGAAAAATCCTATTATTATCAACTTATAACAATTCGCCTATCCTCAAATTATCTGTCCTGCACGATAAAACCAACTCTTTAGGCCGGATTGACCACGCGTTAACAATGCAATTAAATGAAGAAATAAATTAGTGGAAAAACATTTTGAAAATATTAGTTGCATGTGTGAAAGCGCTTGCATCACGTGGTTTGCCGTTCAGAGGGTACGACAAGAAAATAGGTTCATTACACAATGGAAATTATTTGATGTCCTTAGAGATTATCGCTGAGTTCGAGCCATTCTTAGTCAAATACATAGTATGATCTAGGCTCAGGATATACGAGTTATCTCTCTTCAACGAGATGTAAAGAATTCATTCGGATTATGGGAGACAAAGTTTTGAAGACAATGGTAATGAAAATATTAACAACTAAATATTTTTCTCTGATCATTGATTCGACGCCAGATATATTTCACGTGGACCAGCTCATTTGTTTAATCAGATACATCCTGCCAAATAGATCATTTGTAGAACGTTTCCTCAAGTTTATACCAAACATAAATCATAAATCACAAGTAATTACAAATGCTGCTACTTCAACTTTAACTAAATCTAGAATTTACATTTCAAACTGCCCGGAGCAATCTTGCGACAACGCAGCCAACATGTTAGATTTATACAACAAGCTAAAATAAACAAAATTTTTCCACCTATTGGGTACGTCTTCTGCTCAGTTCACTCGTTCAATTTGGTAGGCAAATGTGCAGCTGATAGTAGCCAAGAGGTTTTCTCGTCTCTTCTCTACTGCAAGAGCTACACAATTTTAATTTGCAGAGTCAACTCAGCGCTGAGAACTCCTTCAAGTCTATTTTACCGTCAAAAGTCTGTCAGCAACTCGTTCGTCAGCTCGTGCAGATATATGCAAAAGTTTACGCAAATCGTGGAATAAAATCCATGAAACGTTAGTCTCCATTGAAAATGAGACGCAACAGAACAGAATCGTTATATGCGAAACAAGAGGTAGTCGTTTGAAACATAAACGTCTTAAAGCGGTCTTCATGACTGTTTTTTGGGAATTCTTACTGGATCGCATGAATGCTACAAGTAAAAAACATCTAAGTGTGGAAATTGACATTACCATTGTCATAGAACTGTATAATGTACTACTACATTTTTATTGGCGAAACACGAGAAAACTGTTCTTTGTACAGGAATATGAAAGAGATTTTTGACACAAGCGTAAGCTACTTTCTGGTGAAACTGACACAGGTGAAGAGATGCAACAAAATAATGGTTGAGAAAACCTCAAAATAATAAATTTTATATTATTACTAACCTGCCGAGTTAAACACGTCATAAGTCGAAGAAAATGCTAAAGCTTTACAAATGGTTTATTCTACTAACTTAGAAGACTATTTTTCAGAAAAATGTCTGCATTTTTATGCTCACTGCAGTATTAAAAATGAGGATCGGGAGAGTGCTTTCAGTTTGTTAGAATGGTTACGAGCTGAATGTTTTCAAACCATTTACCCAAACGTGGATATCGCTCTCCGTATTTAGTATGTGTGTGTGTGTGTGTGTACTCCCGCCAGTAACTGTTTTGGAAAAAGATCATTTTCTTGTTTGCGATGAGTTAAAAACTGTTTACGCACAACAATGACAGAGCAAAGGTTAAACGATCTAGCTTTGCTCAATATAGTAGCGGATTATTTAAGGAAATTAGATTGTGAAGATTTAATTAATGGTTTTGATGCTCTTAAGTGTAGACGCAATTTGTAACACGTAAAATACCTTGTATGAGAATAAAACTGTATTTACTACATGGTTTCCTTATTTTAAACCTATTTATTTATACAGTAATTCTGGTATATACATTTTGCCGTATTTATATGAGAAGTCTATTTCGATAAAAGTTAGCAAGAAAGTAAATTCATATGTAATACCTAAATGATGGAAGCTGAGAAAGGGGCGGCTGATACTACATGGCCTAGGTGGTCCAAGACTACAAATCCGTCACTGATAGTAAGTAAAAGTAACACCAAAATATTTGCTTATTTTACTTATAAGTCTTAACATAGATTTTGTTAGTTCGTAGCTCATTGTAATACATATAAGTTTAGGAGAATTTATTATGTTTTTGATTCACACAATTAAGTTATTTTATCAATAATGCATTTAGGTTTAATAGAAACTGTTTACTGCCAACTAATGCACGTAATTTCTGAAAACAAAAACAATGAAGCTATTATAAACACACGTCAAAATATAAAATTAATAGTATAAATTATATCAATGATTATATCAAACTTGACACGCACACTATCAAAGTGTTCTTAGATAGTATAGACAAGAAGTCACCAAAACTTGACTTACGTCAACAAAATATAAATTAAAATTTGCGTTCTAATACAAGCATTCAGCTTTGTTACATAAATGTTAACATAATTTTATTTATATAAATGTCAGCGTAAAAAATTACGAAAAAGGTAACTTACCAGTATAATTTTGTAATAATGTAAAGCAGTTCTTTAGTTACTTCTACAGAAAAAAAAATTGGTAATAAGTACAAAAAAGTATGTAGGAATGCATAAGCATATAAAAATATATAATGCTTTATTAACGCAATTTTACTTAATTATAAAATAAAAACGATAACAAATCTAATAATCATGTATACTATATGTATTGTATCATATAGTTAACCAAAACAAATCATCTGAGAGTCTTTAAAAATTAAACTCAAATAAAATAAAGTATAACTGGTAATTATATCAGATTCAAAAACATATATATTTATATTAAGTGTGTCAAAAGGCTACAGACACATTTTTTCATCGAAACAGCTTGCGCTTTATTTGTGCTAATATCTTGTTTTTTGCGTGAGTCTTTAAAAGTGCGTAATAAAATTTTTATTACGCCTATTTGTGATCATTTTGTATTCTTAGTGTATTGCTATACACGTGGACGCCAAAGCTTTAAAAGGAATCGTTTGAATAGAATATAAGATTAAAATACACATGTCGTCTGTCTTCAAGTTTTGTACTGTCAAATATACTTGTATGAATATAGACAAGCATAAAAACTATATTCGAACGTAAAGTAAATTTTTCTTTTTAATTTTATGTATACAGGGTTATTCACGGTGTACGGCTCGGAATATTGTGGCCAAAATACATGACTTTCAAAAAGTTTAATTTTGTGGTATATAAATGTCTATTATGATTACTTTTTAAAATTATTTTTTTATTATAGGTACAGGGTGTCGCAAGTCCTGAAAGTATCAAAGTTGTGTTTTTTAAACAAAACCTCTTGTATATTATTACATTGTTTGATTCTCTGATCAAAATAAATGTTAGCTTTAATAACGTTTATGGAGCCTAAATTTCAAGGTTTTTTAAATAATTTTGATTTTGTTAAAATATAACCTTATTTTCATGTTTGATATACTTAAGAAGTACATACATACATAAGTTATGTAACCAGGAAATGTACTTTTTAATTACCTATCAAATGGTATTAGAATGTTCTACAGCTAGGTCTTGCCGTTTTTTTTACACAATATGCCAAATAATCGTTTTTTGCATAATTTTGTTTTTAAATAAAAGTTTAAATAAATCTAGTTGCTTATTGTATTTAGAAATAGTAGATAATTCATTTATTTTGTCAGTTTAGTTTGCAACGTCTGCTATTCTGTATTGGTGTTATTTTCAGAACTGTGGAAGTTTAAATCGTTATTATTTGAATACTGCTGTAGTGCTTAGTTAAAATGAAGATTTACAAAAAAAAAGAGCATATTCATATTCTTATCGTTGGAGAATGGCTTAATAACTGTTTATTGTCTGCTCAAAAATTTCCCGAAAGCAATCATCCTAAGCTAACCGTTTTTAAGAAACTTTTAAACCAGTTTCAGGAAAGTAGAAGTGTCAGTTATAAAGAACCCATTATAAGAAAACCTGTCACTGAAGATGAACAAAATCTTTTTACTGTAGTTGGTTCAGTTATCGAAAATCCCAATATCAAAATCAGATAACTGCAAATATTAACATTAATTAGTCAGACAAGTATTTCAAGAATTCTAAAAAAAACACAGATTTTATCGTTATAAAGTCTAGTTTTGCTAAGAAATCTATGGAAATTACTTTGAGAGGCAAATTGGCAGAAAATGAAAACTTTTTTGATAATGTGTTATTTAGTAATGAATGTACTTATCATAATAATAATCTCGTAAATAGACACAACTTTCATTATTATTCTCATTCTAATCTGCATGAATACAGAGTTATGAAAAATCTGAATAAATGGTACGTTAATGTGTGGAGTAGAATACTGGGCCCATATCTAATTGGACCCTATTGTTTTAAAGGCCTTTTAAATGGTATGATGATTTTAGGTTTTCTTTTATACCAGCTTCCGATATTATTAGATGAAGTCCCTTTAAACACCAGAACAACTATGGGGCTGCAATTAGATGGAGTTCCGCCTCATTATCATTACGAGGTTCGTCAATGCTTATTTGTCAACTTTTAAAACAAGTGGGTTAGAAAAAATGGATTTCAAAATTGACTCCTTAGATCCCCGGACTACATAAAATGAATTGTTCCACGCTTCCAACAACACCTCAAACCTTAAGTTTAGGTCTTATAAATATTATTAAAACCACTTATTTCACTTAAAAGTAATTTTCAACGAAGAAAAAAAGTCTATCAAAATTTATATAAGTAGGTATAAAAATAGTTCAAAAATTGTATAGTTCTATTTTACCTTTTAAGTAGGAGAAACAAATGACCATAACTTGGTTGTAGTTTTTTAGGTGACGTTTTGTGACGCTATTGTGCCTACTTTATCACGGCCACTATTTTATTGAAAAATAAATTCACATTAGATATTCAGACAGCCATAAGTAATTAATTAAATTAAAGATATTACATAATCTAACTACACTTAACTTATTTAGATAGAACACTGGTATAGCAACAAGTTCAAGAAGAAGTTGAGACAAATAAAATTAATTAAATTAACAAATATTAACATTGTGTACAAATATATAAAAGTACAAACAAAAAGACATCTACACAATACACTAATATCCTCCTACCTAACTAAGTTATTACAGAAAAATTTAATCACAATTATCAGCCCCATGTAAACCAGTAAATCCCAATCAAATTTTTATAAATGCTGCTTAAGTTGTATTAATATTTACATTGTTGTTATGTTTAGTACTAAAAATAATTTCTGCTATCAACCGTTTATTAAAACATCTAAAACTGCACGGTTCAAAAAATTAAAAATGTGGTCTGTATCTATATGATGATGTACATCATATGGATACAGCAGCTAATTGCAGTCGTATAGACAATTTTTTGTATTTATTTTGTTTGTCCTATTCAACATTTGCTGCAATCGTTACAACTGATTTTGTATACGACATTGTGTACATCAAAGAGACTCGTTTTGTCTTTTATTTTTGTTATAGCATATTGTATACGCAGTGTTTCTATTGTATGCAATGTTTCTTTTTTTAAAAATCGGTATTAGTTTTTGAGTTAACCTCGGTACATTAATAATTTTCGTGTATGTAAAATTTGAATTAACGTTTCGGTTAGAAGAACTTATTAGTGTTGATATATTGTTAGTCTTAGATAGTAGTATATTTATAATTTTGCTAGTATAGTTATTAAGTTTAAATGTTTTTAGTTTTTTCTTGGAATGGTGGCCCACTCAAACTCAATCTTATTTTTTTATTGAATTAATTATATTAATTTTCTGATAATCAGAGAGACTGGATACATAGCAGATGCTCAGAAATTCATTCGGTGCCTATTCTTTGTACTATAATCGACGAATTATATAGTTGCCGTTCTTTACATTTAAATGAGTTTAGTTTGAGTTCTTTATCTGTTTACAACGATTGCTAGCCGATGCTGTTTGCTGTTGTGCTCAGTTCCAGTGTTTTTGAACTGCAATTTCATTAATAATTTTACATATGTCTTGCTGTGTTTTATATACTTTAAACAGTATTACCCGTGTGTATTTTTTAAACTGTAGTTATTCTTGTATTTCTTTAGCAATTGGTAAGTTAAAGATTTTTTGCGAAAAAGGACTAAAAAAGATTTTGTTTAGTAAATTTCATTCGCAAAAGGTGAATAAGCGCCAAGAGAGTGGTAATAAGAGTGTCCAAATGGGTGGAGCGGAAGAACTTCGCATTAAAAAACAAAAAGATCGTGACACTGCTGCAAAAAGTTGTTATAACATCCAAAACTTATTTGGAATGCAAGAGGAACGAAAATTGAAAAATTTAAAATGTTTGTTACAAGCGAATAAAGCTGAGTTAATTGAGGAAAATACCAGTATTGCTGAATAAACCATTGCATCTACACAAATATAATCTACAGGAACAGCAACGGCAGTGTACAATCAAGATCATTGCCTTCATCCTGCACTATTAATGCATTTCAGATAAAGTAGTCGATCAAAAAATAGTCATTTTCGATTTAGAAATCTTTATCAGACCGTTGAATGACAATATTAATTCTTTTTTTGAATTACTTCCCATACAACCGACACAAATAAAGAGAATCAAGCATGTCAGAAAACTATTTTTGAAAAGTGATGGCATAATCAGGAAGTGGCTAAGTTATTGTGTTCAAAGACATGCTCTCTTTTGTACTATTTGTCTGGCAAATTTTAAAAAAACCGTCATATTGTGTCCATCATTATCGACGTAATAAATTTGATTTGTAAGCGTGGTTTAAGCTACAGAGGCAAACGGTATGGAAATGCGAAGTTTCTACAGATACAGTTTTGAAGTATGATGAAAATTTACGTTCATAGAGATAACTGGAAAGACTATAAAAGAAGGAGTTGCCACAAAAATTATGCATGCAAAGATATTCGCTATACAAATTGATAGCACTGAAGATATAGCTGTCTGTGATCAAATGTTTTTAATTATTCGGTACATTACACTTTCCCAAAATTGACCCTAGGAGCGACTATTTTCTATAATGAGGTCCAAGTCTACTACAGAGACAGAAATTAAAAATGTGGTTTGTAGTGCACTAGGCGACTCATTTGTTAAACCTAATTCCACAGCAAATACACGTATGCACATGTATTTAATCTTGTAATGGTAGATTCCACCTCTAAAATAATAAAAGTTACTAATTTATTTTCTTTACTAAATTCCATAGTAGTGTTTCTGAAAGAGTCAGATAAAAGAATGGATACTTAGGAATAACTAACTCATGAGATTAATGAATTCAGACGACTAAACGTCATCGGAAATACAAAATAGTGGAGTAAAGATGCTGCCCTGGTAAAAACGTTTGGTTTTTTCAATGATCGCTCAAAGTCATTATTCACAACGATTTTCATTGCTCTATCTAACATTAAAGACAACACATCTAATAGCGACGTCATAATAAAAGCGACGTCCTATATAACAACGTTATTGTCATATAAAACAATATTAACTGCTCAAATATTTCTAAGAATATTTCAATACACAATGCCTCTTACAAAGGAACTGCAAACTAAGGGCTTGGATATACTAAAAACTCATAAAATGACGAAGAAGACTTGTGCAACACTAAGCAATAGCTTTTGCAACTACAAATCTATAGATGCTGCTGCTATAGATTTTGTTTTACATATAAACAAGCAATTTGAAGAACAGAATTACGATTTTGTTCTTGATACTCTACCCATACTACGACAAAAAAAAAGAAAATTGATGCCAGAGGAAACTACAACTGACGAGTGCTTAATAGATGCAAATGAAAAAGTTAAAATTGAAGTACACAAGCAAGTCTTTGATATATTGACAAACAGCATAAAACCAAGATTTTAAAAAAATGGCGAAATTGCTGCTGAAATCACATGGTTCCATCCTAACAACTTTGACCAACTCGCTGCTTTCCCCAATTTAGCATTTGGGTTCATGAGCAAACGAGTTATCAAATTTAACCGAGATGCCATACCACCAAGAATTCGTAAAGAACTAGTAAGTTTTGCTTTAAAACATAATTCACTAAAGCAAACAATTCAGAAGAGTTTTTTAAACGAGAAGGAAGGCGAAATATATTCCAAATTAAATAGTTCAAATTTTGACGAAGAGAAAGGGCAGGATTGTTCTGTATTTACTAAGGCCTACAGAGATTGCTTAGTCTGTTACTATCTAATTTTACAAAAATATAACCTATATTCGGAGGCATATAACGTTATTTTTACTTGTTACAAGGATTTCTTAGCACTGCCAATAACACAACTGTCATGCGAGTGCATATAAAAAATAAATTGAGATCAACGCCTGATGAACCCGTGGGTTGAGCTACCCATCGGACGCGTCTCCAGGTGGTGGATAGGACGGTAAATAGGATGTAACGGTACGCAACTTCATCAGCTGACCCGGGACAACCCTGTTTACCTTGGCAGATGTTGGAGTCGCGGCTTAAAATCCGTACGTACTCCAATACTACTGTCACGCAAACCAGCTCTCCCAGCTCAAGCTGTAGTGTCGTGGCAAGAGCCAACACTGGGATAACGATGCTTGTTGCTGCTCTGCTGACTTTGATCAGCAAGCATGGCAGCCAAACCCAAACCTCTTGCTGCTGTGGACATGTCTCACGAGCAAGCAGTGTTGGGGGGTCTTGGCTTAATTGTCTGGACCTAGAGGAAACAACCTCATCAAAAGCCTAAATCTAAGGTAGATAGAACCAGGCCGATAGATACGTAACTAGATAGAAGACCAATCGTCACTGGTTCCAATCTCGGGGCACCAGGAAAACCCTGTTACATATAGCCTTCCGTGCGTATCGGGGCACTGCTCACGACGACTTTTTTTATCGGCACTCGTGGGAACATATATGGAACCATCGACCCAAAATTTAGATTTAAAAAAAACTGGGACTATGAGCAGAACCCAAAAATAACGGCTGACGCTGAGCGCAAAGCCAAAAAGCCCAAAAAGCTTTCGGGGGCGGCAAGGCGAAAGCTTAAAAAACAAAGGGAATTGGGAGCGCAGACAACCGGTTCCACTTTAATGGCGGGGACGCGAGAGCGAAACCCACCTATACAAGAAGCAAAGGCGGGCACGACAGGAACGCAACAGCGACACCAGACGGCGCACACAACTGTCGGAACAGGGGCGCAAAAACGCAACCTTTCTAGCAGTAGCACACCGCTGTCGTATGAAGGACCGGTAAAGCGAAGTCGAGGGGTCGAAGGAACCCAAAAAAAGACATTCAGGGACACTCTGACGGGAATTGCTCTTGCAATTATACCAAAAGGGTTTCCTGAAAACCCCATCAGTCCTAAAGAATCCGAGGTCATAAAAACCTCAATAGTTGGATGGATTGACGAATTGGAGAAGAGACAAGCTTCTCCGCGTTTTCAGGAATGTACCCATAAAGGGAGATTTATGAAAATAACGTGCGCAAACGAAGCAACCAGAGTGTGGCTAGTCGGCACGTCAAATATTAAGAAACCACTGGAGGAGGATAGGGAACTAGAGATTATTTATCTCAAAGACCTTTCTGCACCCAAGAAGGTTATCACTTGGGTCCCGGGAACAGCACTGGAACCGAAACGTGGCGGGTGGTTAACTTTAAACCAAATCCTAAAGGAACCCAATACGTCCTGTTTATGGACAAAGAGTCCTGGGAGAAAGTGGAAGCGTCAACTAACCAATTGCACCTTGGATTTTCAAGGATCACTTTCCGGGCGCTAGCCGACTCTTAAAAAGACATCAAAGAACCGGATGCTACAAAGGATGTCCTCGAGGCAATGGATGTAAATCCAGAGCCAGAAAGAACTTGCTGACGGCAAATCTAGTGCAGAAAGTGCTTATATCGTGACACACAATATTGACATTGCCCTTGTCCAGGAGCCATGGATCCACAAAGGAACAATAAAATGGTTGAACTGTCCAGACAGATGGCTGCTTGCTCCCCTCGCACATGCATTATTGTAAAAAATGCATTTAATTTAATGCCACTGTGGGATTTATGTTCTAGAGACCTAGTGGCAGCTAAAATATCTGTAGTAGAGGAAGGCAACCGGAAGGAGTTTATTATCGGATCCGGTTACCTCCCCTACGACCAAACAGGATTACCGCCGCCGGAGGAAATCCACAGGCTGGTTAACAGTGGGGCCAACAAACCGCTGATTCTTGGATGCGATGCCAATGCACACGACACCTTGTGGGGGAGCACAAATCCAAGAAGTGAAAAAGTTTTAAAATTTATTTTAAAAGGCAATTTAGACATAATAAATAACGGAGATGCGCCCACGTCTATAACCGTGTTGCGCAGTGAAGTTATTGACCTTACTCTTGCTAGTCCAAAAGCGAGCAAAGTAATAAAAATGTAGCATGTATCAGATGAACCGTCTTTATCTGATTATAGATACATTTGATTCGACATTGAATCAGACAAGGAACTCGTAATGGAATACAAAAACCCGAGAAAAACCGACTGAATCTTGTTCAACGAAACTTTAGCGGGCCAAATCAAAGACTGTCCCACAGTTTCAAGATCAACGCACGAGCTAGAACTAATGACGAATAGCATTGTTAATTCATTAAAATCCGCATTTGAAGCAAGCTGCCCAAAAACTGTCAAACGAACTCCTAACAAGATAACTTAGTGGAACAGGGAGCTTGACAAAGCAAGGGCACGCACCAGAAGGCTATTTAATACAGCCAAAAAAAGCGGAGACTGGAATGAATACAAAACCAGCCTCACAACATACAACAATGCCATTAAAAAGGCAAAGAGAGACTCATGGAGAAGGTACAGTAGAGGACGTAGAAAACGAGCCTACAAGTTGTCGACTCCAAAAGGCTCTGAGCAAAGGCCGCACTGGAAACATTGGTTCTTTGCTGATCGAAAACGGAAAGTTTACAGACTCGGTTGAAGATACTTTGCAAGAACTACTGCAAAAACACTTCCCGGGTTTGTCGTTAACTGAAGTTCCTAAGCACCAGGACCTAGAGGTACCAAACAGACGGGCACCCAAAAGGAACTGGGACTTAGCGAGAAAAATAATCAATCCTGAAAACCTAGAATGGGGAATTAATACGTTTAAACCCTTTCAGTATCCAGGAGCCGATGGAATTTATGCCATCATGCTGCAAAAAGGATTAGCTGCTCTTCGAAACGCAGTATGCGAAATTCTCAGAGCCAGCTTAGCACTTTTGCACATACAAAACAGCTGGCGGATTATCAAGGTGGTATTTATACCAAAGCCAGGGAGATCTATGTACGCCCAAGCAAAATCCTACAGACCAATCAGCTTAACTTCTTTTATTTTAAAACTACTTGAAAAAGTAGTCGACAGGTATATACGGAACGGGGCAGCTACTTTGTACGGTAGCACTGTGGGAGCCAAAGTGGCTGGCCGATGCCCACAAGGCAGGATGTTATCACCCCTACTGTAGTGTCTCGTCATGGAGAGCCTACTACAAGAACTAGAAGACGGCGAGGTATTTGCTTTAGGATACGCCGACGATCTCACCATTACCACAAACGGGAAGTTTGGGGCAACTGTATCAAACATAATGCAAAGTGCACTAAAAACCGTCGAAAAATGATGCAAAAGAGTGTTCCATTTACCAAACGACGGTGTACGGAGTACAGACGATGTACGGAGTTACGCTCCCGATGCCAAAAGAAGTCAAATATCTGGGACTTACTCTTGATACGAGACTGACTTCCAGAGCTCTAAAAACAGTCACAAGGAAGACCATCGGGGTTTTTAATACAACCAAACGAGTGGTCGGGCACACATGGGGATTGAAACCCACAATGACCAAATGGTTATATACTGTGGTAACGACCCATGATCACTTCCACCATTACCCCTCGTTGTAATGATGGAAGCAAGACAAACAGCAACCAGGCTGCAGATTAATGAACACGCGTCAATTACCGGGAAAAACAAACCGAGTATATACAACGTGCTGCGTAACGAAACGATCTTAACTATGAAATCCGACTTCACAAAAAATTATATTTTAAAAAAATTTAAAATGATAATACCGTCACGGGACGAATGGACCAAAATTATTTAACCGGGCGCGGTTAAAGGAACTATCTTGTACACAAATGGGGCCAAAAATAGCAACGGTACCGGAGCAAAAGTATATGGAGGCAAGCACCATGGAAAGCAAGTTTTGCTGACTTTGGGTAAGTATGCATCCGCTTTCCAAGCTGAAGTTGCTGCTATTGACTGGTGTGTCAGGAACATTATCGACTCGAAATCATACACAAATGGGCCGATATCGATCATGTCTGACAGCGAAGCAGCACTACTGGCGCTAAGATCACCAGTAATAAAGTCCAAACTGATTATGGCATGCATAAACAGTCTGAAAATATTGGCAACTCGCCAACCAGTGCAGCTCATCTGTATACCAAAAGACCAGAAGCTAAAAGGTAACCTAATGGCGGACGTACTAGCAAAAAAGGGCACGACAAGGACATATATCGGACCTGAACCCGTTTTTTCGGAATCGCATACGAGACCAGAAAAGAAATAATTCGCAGCAAACTTGCAGCGAAGCATAAAAAATTATGGAAAAACTCTTCAGGGATGAGGCACACAAAACTCTTCCTTACAGAGCCACAATTAAACACTCAAACTGCACTATTAAGCATGAGTCGACAAAAATTAAGGAAACTCACGGGACTAATTACAAGGCACTGTGGCCTTAACAAACATAAGCATAAAATGGGACTGCAAATCAACCCTCTATGCCGCGGATGCTTAGAAGACGACGAGACTCTGCAGCATCTGCTGTGCAAATGCGAAGCTTATCAAATGCAACGCACAACAATTCTCGGAAAACCAAAGCCAACCGATGATGAGTTGAAAAAAGCCTCTTGGAATAAACTTCTGGACTTCATTGACGAAACAGAACTGATGAAGGAGTAATAAATCAGAGGTGCACAAAAGGACCAAGCAGACCGCAGTGCAGGGGCGCTAGACGAACCATCTCTTGAAATAAATAAATAAAAAATAAAATAAAAAAACGCTTGATGAAGACAAATTAGAGGCGATCATGCTGATGAATATGTAGTTCAAATATTGTAGAATCTACGAAAATGTATTAAATTACATTTAGTTTTTTGTGTAGTTATTTATTTTTACCTAGTGATGGCCAAAATCGGTCTTGGTCTTGCAGTCTTGTCTTGGTCTCGCAAGATTTGCAAGACCAAGACCAAGAGCAAGACAACAACGCCATTAGCAAGACCAATACCAAGACTCAAGGTTGCAAGACCAAGACTGGATGCAAGACTAGCTCTGCAAGACTTCGGCAAGAACAAGACTACCTTGCAAGACTCTTGCAGTTTTTTTCTTATTACGAACGATTATTTATCTTTTTTTATTTATCCCACATACAAGAAAACATTTGTTTTCCCAAAAAATTATTGTATGTATACGTGAAAGTAAAGTAAGTAAAAAGTTTTTTTGAAAAAACGTTGTTTCGACTTTAGTAAAATGATGCTTGTTTGAAAAATAAAATTATAACTAATAAGTAACCACTATAATCATCTTAAATGAAATATTTACTTAAACCAAATAAAACTATTTCAAATTTGGCTAAAATGTAATTTAATTGAAATAAATTATGTCAAGAACGCATTTTATAATTAGGGTGTACAATAAAACAAATTCAGTTTTTCAGAAGAAGAAAGTTTACAGTAAATTTGTATTTAAACAAAACGATATTCTAAATTTTAAAGAAAACATATTTTTCTGTCACATATGAATAGAAACTATATAGGCAGATAGATATCAATAAAATATTAATTTTTATCGATTCCTAAAGCGTTGAAAGACGCTGTTACGAATTTTAGCAACATTAGCTTCTTTGAATTAATTTAATATTTTTTTGAGTTCATCGAATATAAACTCTTTACATTTCTATGATCTAATAAAAGTATACACAAGTAATAAAATAACTCGTAAAATAACAACTTGTGGAAAAGTCCCAAATTCTTAATTCTAAGTTTGTAGTAAAAAGCACGTTTTACTTAGTTTACAATAAAGGCACCTACAAAGGATTTTAAACCGGCACGGCGCCTGTAATACTCATGCAAATCCCTCAAACATCCCGAAGCGTTGTTCCTTTTCACAAAACAACTGAATTCTTAAAACTTAAAAGTACATCTATTATAAAATGCAATAGTGCTTATTATTTAATATTTGTGGGAAAAAATCGGCGATACTTTAGCACATTTCAACAAGTTTATACCTTCACAAATATTTTTACTTGTCTGTAATTTAAAAGCTTGTTGTAATTCTAAGTTCTCATTCAGTGTTTTAACGTTGTAGATAGGTTAATTATATAAGGCGACGTTTTTGAAAATACGATCTTAAAAATGACTAGTGATGAAGATTCGATGGAATGGTCGCAAATTTTTTTTTAACAAAATTGACTTTCATTGTGAAGTTTCATTCCTAGTACGGTGTAAAAATGCAAGACTGCAAGAGTCTTGCGTCCAAGACCAAGAACAAGACTAAAACTCTATATGCAAGACCAAGAACAAGACCGAGATTAAGGATATCAATACAAGACCAAGAGCAAGACCAACTGGTGCAAGACCAAGACCAAGACCAAGACTTATATGGTCTTGTCTTGGTCTTGCGTTTGGCCATCACTATTTTTACCAAAGCTTCAGACCGGACTAAGTAATTATGCCCGGGCCGATTATCTAGTTGTGTCTGCCGCTGTCTAGGCCTGACATCTTAAGATGAGAAGTTTCGTATAATCTATCTGTAAACAAAACAATTAACATTTGTACTTCTATATTTGCTTAACTACCTAACAAAGATATGTGCACGGAGAGAAATGTTTTCAGATATCATTCGTAAGACGCACAACTTATGCGTAATTTAAGCATAAAAAACAACTACTACTAGCTATTCATAAATTTATAAACCATCGGTATAATTTGTGAATAGTCATGTTAGCATCGATGATGATTATAATTCATAAGTTATGAAGTAAACGATTTCGTTATATATGCGTAATAATCATATCTTTATGAATAATACTCACAAACAATGATCATATTAAGAATAAAATTTAAGTATTTTCATTATGTATGCTTAATAATCACATTTTTTATGATTAATATTCATAAACTCTAATTAAATAAAGAATAACTTTTTAAGCAGCCAATCATAATATGTGATAAATAAAGTATTGTTTATTAAATGATATTCAGAATAGTGTATTAACAATTATGAATATTAATCATAATTTCGGAGTTAATTTTACTCTTCTTATACGAAATAATCACAATATATTTCTCATATATATTTTATAAATTAGTAAAACATATATTTCGAGTTTCAAAAAATGTTTATTTTTTTACGATGATTACACAACTTTAATGCAGCTATAAGTACACCACCATACTTTTACAACTAAATAATTTAAATAGAACACATATCACAAGAACTAATACATAACTAGTAACACATAATATCATTATATAATAATACAGATTATTATAAAAAATAAAACATTATTCAAATAAATAAAACGGAAATAATATAAACAAAACTGAAACAGAACTTGAGCAACAATTTAAAAAAATAATTTTACAAGTTGCTAACCACAAACCTTTTCTTCTATTGCAGTCAACATAATTTAACAAAAACGATTTTTAATATTGAAGTTGAAGAACAATAATACAAATAGTTTTTGTAATAGGTTTACTTATTATATAGGCAGCAACGTTTATCAATACTAAGATAAGAACGTCTTCCGGGTTTGGACCGTGTCAATGTTGTAACCGAAGTTGCCAACGTTTCGCCCACTTTCGTAAGGGTCTTCATCAGGGTGTGAGAGAAATCGAAGAACTCAAACAAGCAACCGAAATCTAACTAAAAGTTAGGTAATCAACTTGTGAACCAAGCTAGATTCTAAACTCAGAAAAGGCAAGAAAGAAAACGATAAACTTGGAAAAGCAAACGAAAATCTAACAAAGAACCACTACAGAGTTAGGATTCTAGAATCTGGCTTGGTTCACAAGTTGATTACCTAACTCTGTAGTGGTTCTTTGTTAGATTTTCGTTTGCTTTTTCAAGTTTATCGTTTTCTTTCTTACCTTTTCTTAGTTTAGAATCTGGCTTAGTTCACAAGTTGATTACCTAACTTTTGAGAAGTGTTTAGTTAGATTTTGGTTGCTTCTTTGAGTCTTCGATTTCTCTGACGCCCTGATGAAGCCCCTTACAAAAGTTGGCGAAACGTTGGCAACTTCGGTTACAACATTGACACGGTCCAAACCCGGAAGACGTCCTTATCTTAGTATAGACTCCGGCCGTGGAAGCCGCTATTACAACGTTTATCAAATCCATTATTTTAAAGTAGGCATCAAAAGTTTATAGAAAATTATAGTATAAATGCGTAATATTATCCGTTACCAAAGCAAACTAGATTATCGTCATCCTTACTACACATATCTGCCACTGTTCTCACTTCAGAACTAAAAAACTTCCGTGTATCTCCAATGCTAACTTTCCATACCTTATTTTCTATTTTCTTACGGCCTTTAGGTTTTACAACTCTGCAATACTTTAGTTAAATTATAGCGACGCAAATCTAGAAATAAGAAGTATGTGTATTAGAAAATGTAAATAAACAGAAAGTGATCAAAAGTGTTTCAACTTTCAATTTAATCTAATTCGTAGCTTTAATATTAATCAAAATAGCAATAATAAACAGATAACTTTGAACATCTTGTATATCTAATTCTAATTCAAGTTAAAGTGATGGTGAATTTCGTTACTTTTGAGTAATCGTTACTATTCCTTACTTATACTGTTTGTATTCGTTACTTTAACTCGTTACTTTGATTACTTTGGATACTATGACTACTTTGACAACTGTATGTTTTTGTGGTAATAAATACGGGTACCGGAATATAATTCCTTGAATCGTTTCGCGATAGGGATTTGATTACCTTAGACGTATGTGCATAAATGACTAGAACGTGTTGTAAAATTCTAATTTATGTAAACATTTTTGACAGTAGCTGATACCGGAGAAACTTATCATTTTAAATACAAAACAGAACATATGTACCTACTTTGGATTGTTAGTATTTATTAACGTTTTTAATATTAATTTGAAGAAATGGAAATACGCACAATACATAATGTAAAATTGAGATAAACGGCAAATTAATTTGGTACACCTCATACAATTACATACTTTATAATGTAATATATTGTCGTTACCTACTAGTTTACGCAAGAATTATAAATTTGTATGTAAATGTGTTATAAGTACTAATATTTGTATCTTATGTATATTCGTAGAAAATAATTAATACACAAACATTAGAACTCAAAAAACAGAAATATATGACAATTTTATTACATTTTGCTTACCTTTTTATCAGTTGATAAAATCACTTCTTTAGTTGATGCAATGCACACACTATCTGCGTGTGAGACGTTCTGCTGGTTTTGCTGATGTATCATAATATAAGAAGGTTTGCTCATAACTTAAGATAAAATTATAACTATAGTGATAACTAGAAAAATATGAAAACAATTCATAACTTTATTACATTTATAAACCATATTCATAATACATGAATACACGTAACTCATACAAATTGCACTCTTAGGAATGTTGTATGCGTATTACGCATAACATCATAATATAATTCATATTTTATAAATTTTATTAAATGTGTAATTTATGAACATACTATTCATAACTAGTGATTGCAGATTTCTCTCCGTGTGCACATTAAATTTATAAATAACAATCATAATTTCTTAAATAACTGTAATGAATGACAATTGGACTATTATATACTACTTTCACTATATTTGTGTAATAAAAAAGATTGTAAAAGAAAATTCTAACACAAAAAATTGAAAAAATATGTTAAATAACTGTATATAGCTAACTATAAAATATGTGTGTGATTGTTCTTTACCTGATTCAAATATTCTTACTTAGCGTTCTCCTGCAAACTTCAAACAATAATCCTTCGAGGAGCGAGGCTTCTCGGAGCACTAGGCAGTAGGTGGTGACCCAAGTCGCCCACCAAGCCAGATTAGTCTCTTTTGCAAATATATCTAATATAAGTAGTTATTTAAATGCAAACATAAAAAAAACAATCGTAATAAAAAAAAATTTAGTGTTAGATTACTATGTTCATACTGCTAAAGTTGCATGGAATGTTAAGAGTAATTTATATAATTAAATTACATCGACTAATTTAAACGAATATATCTAACATTTAAATAAATACAATTAATCAACATAGCAAAAATTTGGTATGTAGAAATGTGTACAATTCAAAGTTAGTTATTATATTCTTCTTATTGTAATCTTTTAGTTTATGGCTTAGTCTACGTTAGAATAAATACTCGAATGGCGGTTGCAATTTGCAATGAACTAATTTTGTGTGCTTTTATCAGCATACGCAGTACAGATAGTGATTGAAGTGCTAAAAAGATATTCACGGTAGAAAAGAGCTTAAACGATTGCTCAATTGTGCTTGAAATGATCCTCTAGCTTTATAGAGTTGAAGTGTAGACATTTCAAATAAGCGATTAGAGAAAGCACGTTATATATATCATAAAAAAAATTGTGACAAGTACGTTTTGTTTTTCGTTTGTAATTATGATTTCTTCTTTGTATATCTCAATTGTTGTTTCACTACCCATATAGTGAGCTAAATCAATATGGATTCTGTATCACAGCACAATCGACTTTAACTACTTGCATTTAAGATAAATCCATTATCCGTTTTGTGAATAGTCTGGATCATCTAAAGCTGTTAGGTTGTGATGTATTGTAGTTTTAAGGTATTGTTTGCATTTTTTCTCTGGTATTAACTAAAAATCTATTTTGATAAAGATATAATACATTATTACAGATAGTCACCTAAAAAATTAGTCAAAATTGAACCAAAAAAAATAATTACTCTTTATCGCGGCAACTAAATTTTAAAAAATCAAATAGGATTTTTGCATCAAAAGTACTTTTTAACAATTATTAAAAGGCGAACTAATTCACAGCGGACTGTTTCAACAATTTCTACGATAGCTGCATGGCAATTAGACAGGCAATTACAAGCCAACTCGTGGTGTAAGCTCGGGCTGTAGTAATTAAAATCTTAATTAACGCTCCCTTTTCGTTTAGTTCGACCAAATTTAAGCGCTAGCGTACATCTGCCTTTCATGGTTTTACCACCTCCAATGAAAGTTACTATAATAAAGCTGCTACTGCCGCCGCTGTCGCTCATGTACTTGCTCATACATTACTGTGCTAATAAGAATTCCATTATATTTATTCAGTCGGAATCAAATGATCTCGCCTTGCCTTTTTAATTAGTATTTTACTATAAACAAATGTAAACGTAACCTGTAGAATTATATAAATTTCATGCTTGCAAATTGTTTGCATTTCGATTAATTATATGGTTTAAATAATGTTAAACACCTATCACTGCAACGGTGTTAAAAAATTACTTAAAACTTACGAACGGTAGATAAAAGCTTTATTTATATATAACAATGTTAGCAAAATTGAGTTTAGAATTGCATTCACGTATCAACTTGTAATTTAGAAAATCGATTTATTTACTGTCAGTGTTCAAACTGCATTTTTAAATTCTAAAAATACAATTCGACCATCAAATAATTAGATTTCTTAAATGTTTATATAAAGTCGTTTTTAGAAAAAAACTATCTTGGATATATCAGAAACTCAGCGACTGACTTGAGGTTCATCTTCATAAAAATATAATATTGTAGCAAACATTAGCTGTTGCAGATTTACTGATAAAATAACTTCAGGTAATGCTTTGAATAAAAACGTTAGTAAGTTGATTTACATGTGTTTATCAGTAAAAAATACTTTTACGTTCCTGAAAACAAACAACAAAACCGACGTAGTCGGTCATTAGCAAGTAAACTAAGAGATAGATGTATGTATGTTTATCGGGGCTCTTTTTATTGAAATTTTAAGGTAGGTTGCTTTAAGATGTTTAACGCAAACAAAAACTACAATAAAATTATCAAAAAACAAATTAATTTCTTAAAAATGTGTATTAATTATTTGTTCAAAAAATAACGTTCCAATAATTTCTACAAAAGTAGGAAATGAGGCAAAAAATTACAATTAAATATTTTTAAAAAAATTTAAGATTTAAAAATAATCAACATCAACATAAGAAATTTGATATGACGGTAGTGTTGGAATTTTGAGAAATGATGCTTGACTACTCAACGGTGAAATTTTGTGCAATTCTTTCAAATATTGTGTATTGAGACATTTTCTATATCGAATAAGTGCACTCAACTAAACAAAAAACGGAACACCTTGGTTAATTCGAATGAAATAGTTAGCGGTGTAAACTAGACTTGTTAGTAAATTCGATCAGCAAACATTCGAGGCTGTTCGCGTTGCTATTTAAGAAATTCGAATTAGACAAATAATAAACATTGAAAATATCAGAAGGTCAAACTGTTTATCCGAAAAAACTAAAAAATCAATATATTCTTATTTTTGAATGATTTAAAACAGTAAAATGTATTTTATTTTTATACAAAATATTTTCGTATGTAAATAAAAGTTTCATATTAAAACAGTGCATTATAACCTTTATTAAGGTTATTCTTTAAACACATTTTATATTACACCCATGTAACATCCTGCTAATAACATTGTAAATATCAGCTATTGCACTTATCTTTTAATTACATTTAAGTAGTTGTTTTTTTAATTTCTTGTTTTGGTCGAAATGTCAAAGCAAGGCAATTATAATAAATGTTATAAATTGCTAATACACGTATAAAAAATTTATTAACAGTGGAATAATTTTAGGTCAAAAATATATTTGCTGCATTTTATTTTTATACAAAATATTTTTGTGTATAAATAAAATTGATTGTGACACTAAACTATTTATTCCTTTCTTGTCAATGCATGTTTGCACCTTTAGCTTTTTTCTGCAGTTTTTTATTTTAACAATATTTTTAGATAACGTTATTACTATCAATTTTTTTTGCGACACTAGTAGAAAAATAAGACGTTTATTTAAATGTTAATACGTATGGATTTAAACGCGTATAATCTTTGTAAGAATAAATAAATCAAACTTATTGTGTTATTGCATTTCCACCATCACTAGTATGATAAACAAATATTTATATTTCCTCTATCGCCCATATCCTGCTTTACTATAATACGATGAATAATCGTTTTTATTGTATTTGTGCGGAATGTAAATTAAGAACAATGAAGTATTTTACCTTTACATTCATTTACTGGTTTTAGTTTTTAAGTAGCTGTTATATTTTAATTCGTGGTTTATTATTTATTATATGTAAATTATGATTGTGAATTACTGCTAATTTTAATTATTATAAGAGTAATTGTAGTTTTTAGTTTAATTTATAATTTAGTAAAAATATAACATCAAGTTAGTAAGTTTATTTAGAAAGCTATTTGTTGTTGATATTTTCTGCACATACGAGTGTTAATTTGATCATCGCATAGTAGCGCACGGTCTTAGTGATTGAGCAATTGCTCAAATGATTTCACGGACTACGTCAAATTTCCGGGATGCGAGTTAACCGCATGAGCAAGGTTGAAATAAAAAAGTATCAAACAGCTATAAAAAAAATTCTTAGCAAAGACAATAAAAGAAGGTATCAAGAACTTGCAAAACGTTACGACAATAACCCACTAGATTTTTAGAATCGTGTTGTTTTTAGCGCCGAAATAACTGATGCCTTATAAACGTGTTTCGACTTTCAAGAAGTTATGGAGTTAATTACACATGCTCCAAAAAGTGAAACGGACTCTTTTCAGTAAATGTGGGTGAGTTTCTATGGCACCGGCGTTTGTTAGGTGATTATTGGTGGTCTTAATACAGAAGGCTAGGGATTTTAAATAACGTTATACAGCCTTTTGTCCAAATTTTGTATCCGTAAAACGATTACATCTTTCAACAGGTGAGCTTTCTTAATACTTAAAGTTATCCTAATTTCTCCGCTATTACAAAATGCGCGTCAAACAAGAATCCAGCGGTTACTCAGAACATAGGCTAGTTATAATCTTTTCAACTGTAATTATTAATTTTGTTTATTCTTTAAAGAGAATCTCTTTATACATACATACAGGTTGGTGCAAAACTAGGTACAGCAAAATAATCTGAACGTATTACCGTGGTCAACAAGAAACCGTGATTTCAATATAATAGAAAACGTTCAGAGTCGTGTTGTTTGTATCATTAGTGAAAAACAGAGAAACAATTGCTTCGACAAAGACCATTAACAATTAATTGCTACTATTGAAACTTGGGAAACGATTAATGATGATTGCCTACGTGTTTTTGTAGCACCAATGCCTAGACGACCGCAAGAATGCATCGACAATCAAGGAAGTCATACTCATTATTAGCAATCGTATGTTTAATTCAAATAAAAACAGTAAATATATAACACGAATTTTTTTTTTACTAATTAAAATCAAATTTTTATTTCAACTTAGATGGTAACACTAGGGAATATCTTCTTGGACCTACTGTAAAGTATAAACTGAGAACTAAAACTTATTTAAAAATTTTTTTTATGTAGTTACAAGTTTTTTTGTTTAATTTTTTTAATAAAAAATCTATATTTTATTAATACGATAAACTGCAATTAGATATATGGACTGCAATAAAAGTTTCCACAGCGACTGTTTGTTGTCAGTTTTCTTTTAGACTATAACAGCGACTTAAAAACAAAAAATTGTAAGTAAAATACTTCATTGTTTTTAATTGACATTACTGAAAATACAATAAGAACGACTATTTATCGTATCATAGTAAAGCAGGATAAGGGTGAAAAGGGAAATACAAATTTTTTGTTTATTATACTATTGATAGTGTTTCCCCAGTCTTTAAAATAAACTTAATATGTGAAAACTTAATGACATTAAATTTGATTTATTTATTTTCACTCAGGTTATACCCGTTTATTTATATACAAAAATATTTAGTATAAAAATAAAATGCAGCAAACCTTTTTTTGACACAAAATCATTTTACTGTTAATAAGTCTTTATATATATATATAAGTGTGTTAACAATTATTTAAAACGTTTATTATAGTTGCTTTTCTTTAACATTTCGACGAAAAAAGGTATTAAAAAAACAACTACTTAAAATGTATGTAAAAAAATTACACAAAACCGGTTGGAGTAATAATGGTATTTATTTATTTTAATATATGCAAATTGCTCCTTACATCGTAACTTAAAAACTTACAACATTTGTACATTTATAAAACAGGTAAATTTACCCCACGTCTATTTGTGGTGGGTTATTTTAAATTGCCGTTATTTACAAATTAAAGGAAATTTTTCACAATGTAATTCAAACTTAAATGCAATAGCTTATATTTACAATATTATTAGAAGGTTGTTACATGAGTGTAATATAAAATGTGTTAAAAAAATAATCTTAATAAAGTTTATAATGCATTATTTCAATATAGAACTTTTATTTACACACGAAAATATTTCGTATAAAAATAAAATGTAGTTTACTGTTCCAAATCATTCAAAAATAAGAATAAATTGATTTTTTAGTTTTTGCGGATAAACGATTTGACCTTCTGGTATTGTGACCGCTTATTATTTGTCTAATTTGAATCTCTTAAATAGTATAGCAAACAGCCACGAATGATTGCCGATCGCATTTGCTAACAAGCCTAGTTTACACCGCTATTCAATATTTCAATCGAACTAATCAAAGTGCCCCTTTTTTGTTTAGTTCTAGCATAGGTATTGTCCCATTCTTGTTTTTTTAGCCCAAAGCAAACGATGCTGCTTTTGTTTCTTTAATATGACGTTAAGATGTAATAATTGCAACCACTAACTAAAATAATTACCAAAATTATGCAAATAATGTTTGTTAAAGTTTAAAAACCATCATTGATTTGAGTGATGCTGTACCACAATAACGTTAACTTTATAAACTGGCAAAATAATCATGTTATGGCCCTTGCAAAGACATGTTAGTAAACTAAAAATTTGTTTTGTTTGTTTAGTTTATTTTTCGTTCTTAGAAATAAGAATAAGACTTCGTAGGCATTTTTTAGATTGTGACACAATGGGATGCTTATTTCTACATTTCTCTGTAAGCGGGAAAAGATAAAAAGTGGCTTAAATAAGAAAAAAGTTGGGTTATTTAAAATATGTCTACATGTCAGTTGCAAAAATGATTTATTGTTTATCGCTTTCTAAATTCTCCAAAAAATTAAATGTTTTGAATTTTTTATTTTCTTATTTGTTTTAAAAGATCAAATTAAATTAACAACGTTATGTCATTCCCACTTTTTAAGCTCTACGATATGGTGTTATCAAAATTTTTATTCGACATTTCATCTCCGAGAAACCACTATCAACTTATTGTTTTTATATGGCCACAAAAAAGGAACGCCCTGTATTCGGTAGAATTTGTTATTAAAAATGTATTACACATTATGGTTCTAAAGCCAAAAATTGGGAAAAAATGAATTTTACTATTTTCTTACTTTTTAATCTAGTTGGCGTTGAACAAAAAAATATCAAAAAACTATTGAAATTGTGTTGAAATATGTTGCTGCTATTTCTTCGACACAAGTATGCCCTTTTTACAGTAGAATTTAAAACATAGTCTAACATTTCTAAAGCAGTTTATTAACTCTGCTGCAAATAACTTTTCTTTTTAAAAGTTCCGTCATACACTTGGTTTTTTATATAACCCCTGAAGAAAAAATCCAACGGACTCAAATTCGGTAATCGGGCTAGCAAAGCTACTTTACTGTGAGTTCTAAAAACAGATTTTTTAAATGAATCAAATTCCTTTAAATAAGATACCAAACGTCTAAAAATGGATTTCTCAGGTTACTTTCGTTCAGGATAATTATCAGAATACACACAATTTTTTGGTACAAGATGTAACAAGTCAGCATATCAATTTTTTCTTCGTTTGTGAAATTTCCTCTTTTCATCATAACACTTACAAATAAATTAAATAAAAAAACAAAACAATAAACTAACGAATGAATAATAATAATAATAATAATAACAACAAGACTTAACACACTTTACATTCTTATGACAACAACAAATACAACTCTATAAAGTATGATACATCGTTGAATTTTTAATAAAAGTTCCACCGAATACAAGATTGTTTCTTTTTTGTAGCTATATAAAAAATTCAGTTGATGATTTCTCGGAGATAAAACGTCTGAAAATTTGTAGATCTTAAAAGTGGCAATATCAAAGCGCTGTTAGTTTTTTTATCTTTTACAACAAAAATTGAAAAAAATTAAAAATTCCAAAAGTTTCACTCTTTTGAAAATTTTGAAGACGATAAACAATAATGAGTTTTTGCAACATAATATTTGTAGACATACTTTGAATAAGTCACCTTTTTTCTGATTTAAGCCAGCTTGTATCATTTAGCGTTTCCATGCTGTGCATTCTTATTTTGAACATGTTGTGGAGATCTGTTCTTCGTGTTTTCTTAATGTTTCTTTTGCTTATTTTGTGTTTATTTTTTAATGCGAATTTTAAAATCAATCGCATTACTTATATACTTATGATTCATATTATTTATTCTTCAGCTTTTTTAATGCTTTAATTATAATACGATGTAAATTCATCACTGACTTTGTGTTTCTGTTGAATTTATAAATATGCATATTAATATTTGTGATGTAAATAAACTATATGTTTTGATATACGTAAAAAAATATACTTAGAACAGAACAAATAAATGTCATAATCTAAAATTATAGAAAAAGATTAAAAGGCAATACCTATTAGAACAAACCGATGTTAATCAAATTTAATGTTAATTACATTAAATGTAAGTTTTCGACGTTGTTAGAGTTTGTAAAGTGGTTTGTGTAGAGCTCAATTAGTGAAGAAAAACTTTAAAACAAGCAAAACAAGCGTCGATTTCTTTACTCGTTACATTAAATATATTACACCTAAACTTTGTACTTGGTCTAGTAAATAAAGATTAATATTTTTTTTACAGTTGGGTACATAATACTAGTAGTTTCTGGAGAAAGATTGTAATGTTTTTTTTAACAAATATCGTAAATTCGTACAATAAAAGAATAAACATAAAGATCTTAATAAAATTGCACAACTTTATGTAAATACCCTGATTATTTTTAGTGTATTGAAGTGCAATTTCATGTATTGAATAAAATCATTCGTGTTTATCTGAATGATTAAAAACATACAATTATTCGAAAATAGAATATCTTTTTCAGTAACAAGATGTGTTTGTAGCATTTGCACTTTTAATTAAAGTTTTGGATAAGCTCTATCAACTTTACGATATCACAACTTAAATAGGATAAACGCATAAATTTTGAAAGGTAGACAATTTTTAATTGCAACTTATGTTATTGCTGGATTTCAATCTAGTTTTATTTGTAATGCATTAAGGACACATGTGTTATAAAAGTAAGTTGATAAATAATTTAGATTTTTAATCTAAATGCATTGCGGCATCTCCATTACGAAAGTACACTTGTAAACCGGTAATAGAATTGGTAAACTTGCGCACACTTGATGGAATTTTTATTTTAACTGGCATCGTTGCTTTTTGGTCTATCTCAAATTCACTAATTTTTGTCTAGACTTTTAGTATTGACATAACTAAAAAAGCGGAAGATAGTATAAACGAATTAAAAAGAAACTTGAAATTCTGTTTTACAATAAACACATTTTTAATCCATTTATGTTGCTTGATGTAATCATAGAAAAAGTACTTTTTGAATGTGAACGTACATTTGTAATATCTTTAAAAAAGACTAGGTTTGCATAGTATAGAAAAGTTATTCAATAGAATTCATTTACTTTTATATGAATAACATTTAACTGTGAAGTTTAACCAAAATATACAATATACTGCAGGATTCTAACCAAAGCAAAGCATATTCTTTGAAGTAGCGGTAATTTATGTTCTAGATTTTCTTTTGACAAAATGCGAAAACGCCACATGCATGCTTATTAGAATGAAGAAGAATTTGATTAAATAATTCGAATTCAACAATTCTAATTTTGTTGATACTTTAACTGCCTCTTTGTGAACTATGGTGCTACGTCTACAAATAGTATTTCTGTTACTAAGGGAAAGGCAATATTTGTGTGATTTTTCCAGAAGTTGTAAACAAAAAGTTTGATAAACATTTAGTTTGTAATCCATGCAACACTTGCATATGAATCGTGCTTTGTTTGTCTGTCTTAAAAAATATAAAAAAAAAACACATAGGTACAGAAAAAGAAAAAGCAATTGAATTTAAAGTTAGTACATAATATGATTCGTAAGTATTAAACTACAATTCTTTATTAGAAATATGTCTTTAGATTTATATAGTTGTGGCACTTAATAAACACAGCTATAATTTGATTTTAATTATTTATTCACACACGATCTTAAACACTATACGATCGCTATGCCTTTTTTCCAAACATATAGGCTTTTTCAATGGTTACTTTTTTTATGTTTATGTTTGGAAAAGAGGCAAAACAACCGTATGGTGTTTATGATTATGTGTGTATAAAAAATGTATGTTAATAAAAGGCGAAAAGATCGTATGGTGTTTAAGATTGTGTGTGATTAAATTAAGCTTATGTTTCGAAAAAGGCAAAACTTCCAACAGCTGATCTGGAGTTAATTTTTTTTTAGATGCGCATTGTTTTGTATGTTATTATATGCAATATAATATTTAGTTGTATTAGAAAAATGATCTTGCCACAGTAATAATTTAATAAATACAAGTTGTTAAACAGTTTTAAACAATAATTGTGTTTCAATTAGTAAAAAACAAGACATGGTGTCAGGTGTAAGCCACGTTGATTAAAAATAAAACAAGCAATATAAGAAAAGTAAAAAATGGAAACTTTTAAACCACCAACTAATTTGGTGTTAACCAAAAATGTTAGTGAAAACTGGACTAATCTTAAGCAGAAGCTTGTAATTTTTCTAAAAGCTACAGAATTTGAAAAAAAGTCTGATGAAATTAAAATTGCTATGATATTAAACTGTTTGGGTGAAGATGGTTTAAGATTATATAACACTTTTACATACCAGATGCTGTCTAAATAATTACAATGAATAATTAAATTTTTTGATAATTATTGTTCTCCTAGAAAAAATATTGTATTTTCAAGAAATACGTTTTTTAAGCGTATACAACAAGAAAATGAAACATTTGATCAGTTTCATAATGATATAAAATTGTTGACTAAAAATTGTTCTTTTGAAATCAAGAAGACCTAATTAGAAATAAAATTATAATTGGTATTAGAGTTCAAAATTTACCAGAAAAGCAAGATTTAGCTTTGGAACTAACAATTAATTTTTATAGATCACCTGAACAAAGTAAATTACAAGCAAAAGAATTTAGAGAAGTGAATAAAATGGTTGATGCTGTGAAAAAGGAAAATAAATTTTTAAATCAACGACAGAAGAAAATTTACATTTGAAAAAAGTAAGTTTATTAGTGAAAATAGAGAAGTGTTTGAGAGACTTGAAAGAATTCCGTTTACATACAAGATTAGAGTTTCTAACAATGCAGTACCAGTTGTGAAGTCAAGTAGAAGACTACCAAAAATAATTAAAAATAAGTTAAAATTAGCATTAAATGAATTCGAGAAAAAAGAAGTAATAGCAAAGGTTGATATACTTACAAATTGGGTAAGTGAATTGGTTATTGTTGAAAAGAAAAATGGGTCGATAAGGTTGTGTTGAAACCCAGCGGAATTAAATAAATATGTATTTAGAGGAATTTTTAATATACCAACAATTGAAGAGCTAACAGCTAAGTTTTCCGATAAAACCTTATTCACGGTATTAGATATAAAAGATGGATTTCATCAAATCCCATTGGAAGATAGTTCATCATACCTGTGTACTTTTAGTACACCATTCTGAAATTATAGATTCTTGAGAATTCCATTTGGTTTAAGCAGTAGTCGAGAAATTTTTCAGAGGGAGAACATGAGAGTTTTTGGTGATTTTCCAGGAGCGCAGATTTATTTTGATATTATTCTTGCGTCTGATACAGAAGAAGAGCACAATATGATCTTAAAGAAGAGCCAAAAAATATAATATTAAATTTAATTCTAGTAAGTTACGATATAAAATTGATAATGTTCAGTACTTGGGTTTTAAATTTTCTAAAAATGACATTAAAGTTGATGTTAAATGTTCAAACACCTGAAAATAAAAAAGCAATTCAAAGATTTCTAGGCATGATCAATTTTTTACATAAGCCTATTCCAAATGATAGCCAAATTGCTTATTTTTTAAGAATTTTATTTAAAAAAATACGAAGTGGATTTGGTCTATAGATTGGTCTATAGATCAAGAAAAAGCATTTAACAAGTTAAAATGCTGAATTACTGAAAGTCCCGTGTTAACATTTTTTAATTCAAAAGAAATATAAAAACAATCGTTGTAATTCGGTTATTACATTCGAGTATTCGAATGGAAAATATTCGAGAACTATACACCTGTGCCAGCAACTGCATATGCAATGTACTATTGCATAGACGTATTTCAATTAAATTATAAAAACCAACAGTAATCAGTTCATGACGTGACAAATGTAAATATGCGATACGCCAAATCCCCTCTCTTAAATACGCTACTAAAGGATTCAAGTGATAATTCGAATAATCATTCGGTTTTTGAAATCACTTAAGTACCGAGTATTCGGTTATTGCAATAATTCCGTTATGCCCAACACTAATTGTCAGCTAATCATTCATTTTCCCTCAGTATCAACACACGTATATAATTTGGTTGCACCAACCACCAACAGAACTTTTTTTTAAAAGAAAACAATAGTATCACAATAAATCAAACAAAGATGCAATGAGGAAGCATGACGCAATCAAAAGCAAATACAGGACAATCAGGTACCAAAATGTTGACAGGCAATACAGTGTATTTAGCAAAAATAAACAATAACTTACCTTATAAGAACTTTAAACAAACGAATGGTTCTCAAAAGTAATTGAATTTGAAAGAAAACATTAGTTAACCAAAACTGTTCATTTAGCAACTGACAAAAATAAATCCTTAGTTAGAACCCTGTAAGTCTAATTTGATGTGTAAGTAATATAATCATACCCATTTATACTACAAAATAACTGCAAAAAGTGCTTATAAATAAATTGTAAGTAAAAGTTTTATTAGTTTGATTCTAATTTATTAAAACTACGGAAAAGATGCTTTACATACAATTTGTTTGTTATAATGGTTGAAAATTTGGTTTAGTTCTAGCCAACGTCCTTCATTTGGAGGGACATTCCACATTTTAAAGTTTTGTCCCTCATGAGCAACAGTCTCTAAAATATTTCTAATAAAGGGATTTTCGCATCTGTTAGAACCTTATATAAAACGAATTAAAAATCAATTTCGCGTCTATATAAAAAAAGCAGAACTAACGAAGTATCTAACAACGCGGGTCTAAACCAACTGGACACACAACTCTTAGCCTTAACTAGCGCCTAGCTCATTCACAATTTTTCCAAACCACTTTACACTTCTGAGTTAGTATTACCGTACGATTCAAAAAGTGTAAGAAGCAGTGCTTGTTGCTAACTTGTAGATAAGTTGAACGGATGCGCACTAGCATTGGTGCAAGTAGAATAATTGTTTTAGTGCTGTTTTATGTAATTAGGCAAACTTGGTGGTTATCTGTTTTTTCTTCATCATCTATGGTTTTTTTTGCACATATATTTCAACACGACCATTTCGAAGAGTATATTGACATTTCTTGTTGATACGTGTTTTTCAACTGGTCCTGGTTCAACAAAAGCAGTTGATCAAAGTAAACATATTGTTTTGTCTTCTTTTCACTACTGCCAATGAGCAGCTTCATGTTTTTTATTTTCCCCTCAAAACTATTTTATGATCTTCACTTTTTTGTAATTCCTTTACTGTAATAATCACAACTGTTGAAAAGTAATACTTTACCAACAATTTTCGTTTGTATTATCAATTCTAAAATTACTTGTACAATATTGTGATATTTAATTCATAACGGAGTGTCTTAATACAGAAAATAAAATATATAGGCCTACTGAATTAATAAATGATTTTGTTTCTTTATTGCAACTAAAAACACGTTTAGATCTCTTGTGTTTGAATACCAAATTGATAAATCGACTAGGAAAATCATTAGAAAAACTTGCAAGATTATATGGCCTATTCTAAAAAAAATAATATGAAATTGCTAAGTACTGAAGAATGGGAACAAATTGCCGCTACGTTCAAAACTAGTGCAAATTTGCCAAACTGCGTAGGAGTCTTGGATGGGAAACATATTCAAAACAGTGAACCTTCATCAAAATGGTTCCGAATATTTCAACTATACTCTATCGCATTAAAATTGCAACACCAAAAAGAGGTGGCAATTTTGTGATCAAACATGGCAGGAAGGTTTGCGTGCTCCGAACTAGTAAATGATTAGAATTTTAATCAAATAGATCAAGTGGCAATGGCATATCTGACGTTTTTTTTTGTTTCTCCCACTTCATTATCATGTGTATTTCTTGCGCCTTTGTTAATTTTAATAGTGTTATCTCTTGTGGTTTTTCTATTGAACATGTTTTAAGCGTGATTATACCTAGAGTGTAATAGCGTAAAAATGACCGCCAATTAAGCGGTTTCGACAGTGGTCGAGTTGTTGACTTACGTAAAGTTGGTTTTTCGTACAGAGAAATTGCAAATTGTCTTAACCGGTAGCAATCTACTATAATGCGCTGTTATCAAACATGGACTAGGAAAGGTCAGAATTGTCGTAGACAAGGAACTGGGAAACCGAAGTAAACAAATGAGGTGCAGGACCGCCATCTTTGACTTATGGCAATAAGAGACCGATTTTCCAGTACCAGATCAATTACCAATAAATGGTTAGGTAATCAAGGTCGTCTTGTAAAACTTTGAATTGTTTACCGTCGAAACAGAAATTTCGGATTGTAATCCTATTTGCCACTGACGACTCAACACCGACATCAACGTTTGGAATGGTGCAATGTTTAATTTTCTGTTGAGCGTCATGTGCACTACACTGTGGGGATTATTGTCTCGTTTGGTATTTATGTGAGACAATATGAACGCCCGGCGATATGTTAACGAAGTACTAGAACCCCAGATTCTTCCATTTCTTCAGCAGTTTAAAAACCCACTTTTCCAGCAAAATAATGACCGTCCCCACATAGCAAGACACTATGGACCGATTTAAAGAGCCCAATATTAATCTCTTACCATGGCCACTTAGATCTTTCGACCTTTCATCTATTAAACGCGTGTGGGACATTATGGGTAGAAGACTGAGAAACTTAGCGCATCTTCTACAGAAACAAGAAGCTTTTCGGCATGAATTGCAAGTTGCTTGCAATACAATAACTCAACAGATAATGGACCACTTGCTGGGATCGATGCCACAAAGAGTGAGAGAGCGTAAAGCTAATAGGGAGGGGGAAGCATCCAACAAATTATTAAATAAAAATTGTATTCATCTTTGTTTCTTTTCTTCAAAATTTAAATCGTTTACTATCATGGAGTAGTTAAACCTTCTGCCAAGTTTGATCACAAAATTTTTACCTCTTCTTGTTGTTGCAATTTTAATGTCGCAGAGTATCTAAAAATTTTTTCTCTGTTGTTTTGCTGGCTTTGATTGATTCAAACTATTGTTTTACTGCAGTTGATATTGGTAGTTGCAGAAAAAATAGTCATTCTAACATTTTTAAACAATCCGTCTTGCATAATCTGCTATTTAAAGAAATACTAAATTTATCAAATGATAAAAAATTGCTTGATTCCGAAGATAACAGTCTTATGCCTTTATTCATTATAGCAAATGAAGCCTTCTCCATGACTCGACATGTTATTAAACCACGCGCTAGAAGAAACCTTACCATAAACAAGCGTTGAACTATCTTTCACGAGCTCGTCGATTTGTTGAATGCATTTTCTGCTTGCATGCTAACAAATGGCAAGTTTTTTATAGCTGCTTGTTTAAACCCACATTTTTTGTAAAGGTCATTAAAGACGCATACGTTATACACAACTTTGTACGTGTAAAAGACGGGTCTTTATTTGAAGACGCTCTAAATTGTCATTTAGATGTATACCAGTGGTGGGCACAGGAGGTGTTCTTTTGACTGTTAAAGCAAACCGCGTTAAGTTTGCCGATTATTGTGCATCCCTTACAGGAAATGTTCCATGCCAATTTGACTCTCAACTACTTTATTCACTCACTTTTTTTTATATTCTCTACTTTGCAACAATCTAGTAGCGTCTATTTTAATTACTGAAAATAAATATTTAAATATAGCTGACCATCTTTATTTTTATTTATTGGTTATCTGTTCCCACTTAACAATGATTATCCTGGCTACCTCAATTTACAGTTTAAACTTTACATAGGTGTTGCTACAGTCTTTCATTTTAAGATCCTAAAGTGCGGGACGGACGTTTACCTCAATGAATTGTTCGGTATCGAACATTATGATAACTTTTCATACAAATACTCTTGCCACAACAAATCATAAGCTTGACTGATGGGACCTGGCCAAGACATAAAAAAGGGAGGGATTGACAGGTTGCGACAAAAACAGTGTAGTCGGCTGCGTATAGTAACACGTGTTGCGTTTCTGACGCAATGCACGAAAAACGCTATATGCAGCATTACAATCGATAGCTCCAAGTGCATTACATACAATTTTTTTCCTAGCGGACCTATTTCATTACAGCGACAGAAACGTTGAGTGTGGCCGTACTCTTAGTATTAAGTCAGTGTTAGTAGTATTAGATTTGATTTGTTTCATTCTTATTTGTCATCATTGACTCATCCCGAGTAAATTTAATAAGAAACTTTTATCCCTTAACAGAAATAAAAGTAAAGACATTAGATTTTGTTTCTTTACCTGGTGAAACTGCCGATGTTATATGCAGTTTTCTTGTTAAAATTTTCAAAGAAAATGAAATTGAAAATAAAGTAGTGGCATTTTGTACAAATAATGCAAATACCAATTTTGATGAGCTCGAAAAAGCTCAAAAATGTATTTGCTGAAATGTACTGGAACTTAAGCGCTAAATAATCGGTGTTGGTTTTGCGTGGTTCTGAATTAACATAAACTATTATGTCTAAAGAAAAATAATTGAAACTAAAAAATACGTTAATAAACATTATCAAACAAAATAATTTGTTAATGTGATTAAAATAAAATTCGGTGTAGATGTTTTGCAAATAGCAATCATTAAATTGAATAAATTTTATTGTGCTTAATAAGGGCTTCATGTAAACACTAAAAATTTGAATTTTCACTTTGTGTTTATATGAAGCATCTTAAAATAATTACATTTTGTAAATGTTTTCCTTAACATTACAAGCCCGAGCTACGGATATACCTCTAATATTTACACAAGCAACAACTAAGAGATTGTCATTGCTCGCGGTTATGTTTATATAGTGGCACAAAGTCGTTTAACAAAGTTAAACAGTGTCGGAGATTATTTTACCTACTCCTTCCTATCTTGTCTTGTCTTGAAAAACACATTGCAATAACTCTACGGAATTATGTTAATTACATTTTATAATTTATTTATTAAGGACATATAGACATTTTTGATTTTTAATAAATAATTACTTCTGTTGATTAATATATTACAAATTAATTTATGTGAAATAAGCTTTAAATAATTAAGTTTTTATCATATGTACTTAACAAAAAATGTTTTTTTAATAATACGAGTGTCTGTATGCTTCAAAAAAGCACACCCGGTCGAATTTAATTTTTATTAGTTTTGTTCAATATCATTTCACTTTTGATACTTTGAGCCTAAATAAAACGTAATTTTATATTTTAAATATCAATTTATATAAATAAATGCTTATTTGTGTATACTACATATTTGATAAGTTTTGAACATCTCAATCTTGAATAAAATGGAAAAACTACATTACAATGAATATACATGTATAAAACTTAACAAAAAAAATATAAAACGTAAATCAAGCAATCAATATATGCTAAAATAAAAATGTCTTTCAAATCAAAGCTAATGTACAATTAAAAAAAATCATAATGTTTTTAGTAGAACTAACATTGATTTACGCCAATTTGTGAAAAGCTCGGCGAAGAGTAGCCGCTGTTCGCTGAATGTTACTGCGCTACATCACGCGTTGACTTTTAAGTCAATCTTTTAAAAATTTGTTTTATCACACGTTTATACACAATAAGCAGATATCGAACTATGAGATTTTATTACTGCTTCTACCTACTTGTTATATCTTTAATTACAATCACTGCCAAGTATGAACATCATTTATTTTTATTTATAAATTAACAGTGGCGACAACTTTCAACCCTTGAAAATTTTTTTTGTTGTTAAATAAATGTTCTTCTAAATTAACGGTTTGTGAAAAGAATTGAGAAGTAAAGCAAAATCGTTAATAGTCAAAAGTATCTACTTGAGCAAAACACG
Source organism: Aquatica leii (assembly GCA_035610365.1). Classification (NCBI taxonomy): domain Eukaryota; kingdom Metazoa; phylum Arthropoda; class Insecta; order Coleoptera; family Lampyridae; genus Aquatica; species Aquatica leii. The sequence continues at coordinate 45,052,785 of CM069433.1, read as the reverse complement.
TTCCTGTTTATGGTTTTTTTTATTGTTATTTGTCTTCATCTTTTCTGAACGTCAGAGTCATAGAACTATTTAGGTATAAGACCGCATATTAGAAATTATTGACGATTACTCATATAAGTACTAAGTTTTCAATTAGATATGTCTTAAAATGTTGTTTAACGAACACATACTGAACAATTAGTAAAACTGTATTACACCCACATAGTTCAAAAACCTCTACAACGGATCTACTACTTAGACAAAAATATTGTTAATATTTGATAAAGAATTACATTAAAAATCTTCAAATTTTTTTTTTTTTTTTTTTACTAATGAATCCTTTTACCATAGATGGCATTCTTAATTTCTGTAATTGGGCAGATAAAAATCGTAATGTGATTAAAGAAAGTCGCTTCCAACATAAATTCAGCATACATGTCTATGAATTGTTGACGAATTTATTATCGGGTCTTTTATGGCCGACTAAATAGCGCCGTGCGTATTTAGAGTTCTGACAGAATACTCTGCCTTAACGTTTACAAGAAGTGTCATTAAATCTAAGAGCAGAAAATATCTTTATGCACGATGATTCCCCACCACAATTTTGGGTTACTTGTGAAGCAATACCTACAAGCTAAGTAACGATGCTTCTAGAGGTTGACCGCCCAGATCACCGGATCACAATTTGTTGAATTTTTTTGTTTAAGCTGCTATTAATGAAAAAATCTATTCAGTTTCAGCAACAACCAAAGACGATGTCTAAAACGATTTTGAAGAAACCAGGCAAACTTCAGGCACATTTCGATCAATACAAATGTCTGTAAACGTTGAGCGAACGCTTGCATTAACGTAAATAGGTGCTACTTTGAACAGTTATTATAAAATTAGTGTTGATTTTAAAAGAAACATTTAAGATACAAAACCTATTGCTAAAATAAAACAGACAAATTTTAATTTATTTGCCAAAAAAAAATTTTTAAGGGTTAAAAATTGACGTGATTGCTGAAACGTTAACTCGTATAAGACTAAAAATTAATCAATCGCTTTTTTTTTCAGAGAAATAATCTTTTTTTTATATTTTGAATTTAAATTTGAGAGCTCATACTTTTTAAGTGGTGCATTTTGCGATATAATTTCAAGAAGGAAAAATCTAATTTGGTTCTAAAGCTTCACTGTAGTAAGTTGTCGGTGATTTTTAGGAACACACTGTATACCTATACTATATCTCGAATAATGCAACTGTGTGTAAAAAATCTTTTAATATGTTATTGTATGAAATGTAGCTTTTTTAACTCTGTACAAAAATGTCTATGCAGGTTTATCTCACATTTTAATTTATGTGCATAATTTTATACATAAAAGTCGTACTTGTATGTTTTTAGCAATTTTTTATTTTCCTATAAGGAAAGTATAGCAATCGTGATTTTTTTTCAAAAAATTTTTTTGCATAATTTTATGTTTCAAGGTCTCCTGAATCAGAAAAATGTATTTTTGACAAAAAAATTTGTGTGTGTGTGTGTGTGTGTCTGTGTGTAACGATGTACCCACGATAACTCTCGAATCAAAAGTCCTAATAACTTGAAATTTAATATGAAATCGACTTTTCATATTCTCTCGGTTTTATCAAAAGATGGGTCTGATAAAGAAATTGGAAGTGGGTGTATCCGCCATTTTTAAGTTTTTCTTATATAATTTTGTACCTATGTAAATTATTCAAATTATTTTTATGTTTCTTTTGGAGATAATTCTTTCTAACAATTTATTCAAATACATTTTTTTTAACATTAACAGTTTATTAGATATTTGATTTAAAATTTAAAGTGAATTCTATATATAATGTAGGTTCGAATCCTGCCTATGACGATTCTTTTAGAAAAAATAAATAAATAAATTTAGGTTCTTGAATGACATTTGTTGTTTGTATTGCTTAGAATGCCGTTGAACATTAGTTATTTTATTAGTTTTTAATTAAAGCGGCGGTGTTGTTACAAATTTTTAGAAGTAGCAGCCATGGGTTTGAACTACGTACGTTTTATTCGTCGGTGTAATGCAGCGTAATGGGAGACTTTGGGAACACCATTGGAATCACTACATCACGACCGATTGCTTGTAAATTGCTTTGTTAAAGTATCACATTCGTACGTTTTTTACTGTTTGAAATTTCAATAAACAAATAGTTTTTTTTATTGCTTGATATTTTTTAACTTATAGAACAAAATTATAGAAAACTTGTAAAATTGAAAACTATGTACAATTTTTCCACATATATGCAGCTATGATTGTTTAAGCACTGAAAAAACAATTAAAAGCATTTCCTTATAGGAAAGTCGTGTGGTGATCACGCCAGTTTTTTATGATTTTTTCTTATCTCATAATAAGAACAGAATAAACGTGTTTAGTTTGATATTTTAATAATTGTTACTGTCATTACTATATTTTATTTACTTTCTATTTCAATACTAAATATACAACTAATACTCTACTCAATAATCTATATTAAGGCCAATAATAGTAACGATTTCGATCAATATAGAGATACTATCTAGTCAAAAAAAAGCTCTATTAAGCGAATTGTGCAGAGAAACCAATTGTGATTTTTTTCTGTAAAAAATTAATCCACCTGTAAGCAATGAATCTAATTCAAGAAAAACCTCACAATTAATATAGCAATGCAATTTTGTATAGAGCTTTTGACTGTTAATAATGACAAAATAATCATAACTTGATTGTAAACAGTTTTGTTTGGGCTATTAAAAATAAGTTCCTTTTGATCTTATTTTACAAAAAGCATAATCCTTACTTTTGTTGCGTTCTATAATAACTTAAAAGTTGAGCTACTAAAACCGTCCGTTTGCGATACAAAGTTTTGGTTCTAGGAGTAACTTGATTTTTGCCTAAAGCAAGAAGCTAGCTTGATCTAAGAACCCTCTTCCTTTATCCCGGCTTAGGATTGGGAGTATAACCACTGGACTACTCAATCCACCTAGACACTATGAAGACGTACTACAATTTGCAACCTGGAACATCACATCATTTAATAATAAAGAACAAGATACATTAAAAACGCTAAAATAAGATCACGTTGATATGTGCACTCTAAAAGAATCAAAAAAAGAGAAAGGAACAAAAACAATACAATCAACTTCAAGAAATAATTAAATCTCTATCACAATACTTACCGATGTCAATTTTAAGGATCAAACAACGATACAATAAAGATGTTTTAAATAACAACGGTATTTATTAACATGTGCTGTTAAAAAAAAAAGAATAACACCTACTTTAATCATAAAGACCAATATAAATTCAATTTTGGTAACACAAGAGGGGGGAGATTAACAATTGATTACATACTAAGTAATATGTTAGCATAGCTCAACACAAATACAAGATATAAAAAAGTTAAACTTAGCTGATGTTGATAATGACCATAGTTCATTACTTAGGGGAAAAAATAACAATGTCACAAAAAAAGAGTTAAAAACAAAAACAAAAGAACAAAAATTGAACATCAAATAGTTTCAAAATGTATCAACAAAAACACTATATCAAAACAGGTTTAAAGAGCAAATAACTAAAAACTTGATAAACGAAGAGATCAACGGCAACTGGGTGAAACTAAAAACAAATATTACACAAGCAGCAATAGAAACCCAAACCGTGAGTAAGACAAATAATGCAGCACCAAGCAAAAAATGGTTTTGTAAATTAGTTATAGAGAAATGTAATGAAAAAAGGAAGCTTATTTGAGATACCAAACCGCAAGACCTCTGAAGCACATGAGCTATGCAAGAAAGTAATCAACGAAACAAAAAAGATATCCGATAATTACAAATCATTAAATCTCCTGAGCACAAGCTTGAAATTACTTACAAAAATAACAACAAATCAAATAAAGAATACAATATCATTAACAGATGAACAACAAGAATTCAGATCTAGAAGATCGTGCACGGATGCCGTTTTTGTTATATACGAAATAGCAGAACAATCCATAGAATACAATAGGCTAGTTTACATGTGCTTTGTTGACCTAAAAAAGCATTGGATCGTATCCAACTTAAACATGTAATACGCTTTCTCTATGGCAAGGAAATGCCTTACAACCTATTCAAAGTAATTAAAAATATATAAAGCACTCAACGACCCGATTCCAATACGAAACGAAATAAAACGAGACTTCTTATGTCCGCTTTTTTTTAACTCTATAATGAACGGAATAATCAAGAAAGGTTGTAACCTAAAAAGATATCAAATGGTTGATCGCAATATGTTAGATGACAATGCTGTGTTGGTAGTCGAAAACAAACAGAATCTTCAGAAACTACTAACATCATTTTAATTGCACAGCAAAGTCATTTAACATGAAGTAATCTGCATCAAAAACAAAATGTATAACAACGTCTAAAATACCCATCAAATGCAAGGTAGTTATCGATGCACAAATAATACAACAGGAATACCGCAAATACGTAAGACATTTATTTATTCATGTATTTTGAAGTCATGTGGGTTTTTAAAATAACAACTTCACTGAATTACGTTATGTAACAACGATATTTTCTATTCATTTTTAATTTTAGTGTCAGTAAATTACTAGGAAAAAGTGTATAGTTCTTAAAATAGCTTTACACGGTGCATTTTTTTGTGCATCTTGTTGCATGCGTTATAGCGCAAGAAAGGCATGCCTTTGTTGCATGCGTTATTTTAGAGCGCACGCAGCAATGCAAGAGGACGCAACCCAGAAGAGAATATATTGCCTCATTCTTGCGTTTTAACAATAATGTCTGCAGAATAGGAGTGGAATAATGAAAAAAATGTACAGTTTATTGAATCATATAAAGAAGATGAATGTTTATGGCGTTCAAAAGATAAAAATTATAAAAATAGAAATAAAAAAGGCGAATTGGCAGAAAAATACGAGGTCACTTCAAAAACGATTTTAAACAAAATTAAAATATGCGTTCGTATTTTTATAAAGAACACACAAAAACAATTTCCAAGAAAAGTGGTGGCGGAGCAAATGAAATTTATAAAAGGAACTGGTTTGCCAGTTTATTATTAGTTTTGGCCGGCGACATTGAACGAGCCGGATTAGAAACAGAAAACTACGATGTTGGTGATAAAAATAAAGAAAATCCTGGGAAAAGAAAAAGCTGGGGTAAGCAGTAATCCTTATTTGTTAAAGTTACATACTCCTAATCCGTTATCAAAATACGTGAATTATTTTGCAAATTTATCCTGCAATGATATACTGCTTTTTTTTATACAAAATAATTCATCCATTCTTCTCTTACAAATTTAGGATCATTTCCTGTTTTTCGTAGAATTTTTCGTAGGTTTATCATGCCGCTATCACTTTCAGTGTTTTTTCTCCATGCACCAGGTATTACTAATCTCATATCCACATCCTTATAGTCAAATGTTCCAAGGGGTGAATACTTTCCTTTTGAGACAAAATTTTGTCTTAAAAAATTATGTATGTGAACGCAGGTTAAGGTCAGTGTATCTGCAGTATCTGGTTTAAGTAGTATAAGCTTTCTAAATATCCTAAACAATTTCAAATCTATTTCCTACAATTCGTCTCGCTCTCCAAAGTTTGTAGTTAAGTATTCTTCTTGGGGATTTTTTTAGCATACCAATAAGAAAAGGCTTCATTACATTCATCGATAAAGCAAACTTGTCGTCTGCAACCAACACGTACGGCATTTATACGTTTCTGTTCTTACGAATTAATTAACCTTTTGTAGAACGATGTATCACGAAAAACACCATTGTAAAAATTGTAATTTGCATTAAGAATATCTATTAACATAATGCTGAATGTTCCTTTATAATTGTAAAAAAAACTCGCACTATTAAATAGGTATTGCAATAAAACGTGTTTGCCGTCGAGAGCACCAATGCAGTGAGGAAAATTCCATTGATATTGTTACGTATCTATTTATTATTAACTAATTTATTTAAACGATTAAAACTACGTTTACTTATTCTAGAAATATGTACACATTTAAATTAACCGAACTTAATTAAATCTAATAATAAAAACACTTACACTCTAATTTATGTATAACCGTTGTATAACACGAGATAAGATAACGTCCTCGGATATCACACTGTGAGTCACGTTCACTCGATTCGGTGTACACTGTTATTTATTTAAAACTCTCGCACGTGCTAAACACTTATTTATCTTCAACTTGATAATCTTCTTAACACATTCGCATTCCAGCCATAACTGACCTACGATTTCCATCTTCGGCTTTTATAGACATCAGCGAATTCTTCTCGATCGTTCCTCACTTTTCGCTATATTTTCTAGAAACTAGATAACAGTTCTAGAAGGATCTTGCATTTGCAAGTAATTTCCCGGACGTTTCAATATTCAATATCCTTAGCAATTTGTAGCCATTCACCTTCAATTGCAGGAACCTAAAACAAGAAAAAATGTAATATAATTGTTGACAATTCTTTTTTCAAGTTGTTAAAGTTGTACCAATGCAGCGTTTTCAAAAACCTTTATCATCAAATACAAAGTCAGAAACAGAAAAAAAGGCTCTGAGGTTGGTGAAGCTTACAATTTTACAAAAAAAGTTGTTTTTACACTTCGAAGACGTTATTGTGTGCAAGTTTAGAAAACTTAATAATCCGCGCCTACAATCAATTGCTCAGTTCTAAATAAATATAATAATACTTGAGATAAAAATAAAAATCTTGGAGGCCACAGTCAAACCACAAATTTAAACGCAAACAATTCCACTTTTGTACACACTGATGTACAATCTCACAATAATGGTCCTTCATCTAATGAAACCAGTAATTCCTCTACGTAAGCATATCATAATTACAACACCAGAATTCGGATTTCGACTCGCAGTCTTGTATTGCTAATTCACACAGCACTGCCCTACTTCAAGAGACAGAATCTGATTTACACATAAGCGAATTGATACATTTTCGAACCTAATTTTTATAATTTTTGATAGTTTTATCTGCAATAGTTTTTTTTTGTATCCGTATTATAATGTAAAGAGTGATTTTTTATATTCAAAATCACGTGATCTCTAACATAGGCAACACCGAATTCATAGGATCGCAATAACTTACAATTGTCAAACTCATAGGCGTTACTTTAAGTGATACGACATGGTTATTGCTGTCAATTAAATATAATGAATTAAAAAAAATTATTTTCCAAATTTACCTTAATAACTTTTGGAAAAGTCGGCTTAGCTTTAAACAGAACTTTCCCTAAGTAATCGTGAAAAAATTAAATAAATAGTTGAGCAACAAAATGAAAACAATAAGATAGGAACGCCGCTGACAGAAATGACATGCAAATATTAAATATGTCACGCCTTAATCTCACCAACGTGAATTAAGAAATGAAATCATAACCAAAATGTAACTAATAGATCACGTGGTTTTAAATTAATAAAAATCACCCTTTTTTCTCTACCTATAAACAAAACTTAGTTTCAACAGCTGATTTTTTTTTCTTACCTTGATATATCCTTTTAAAACCGAATTTATCGCTTTGCACACTTCAGGTACAATAAGTGAAATTAATGAATCAGATATCTTAAACGTGAAAATTAAGCTTCTGTAAAAATCGCCTGATGTTAAAAACCTCAAACAAATTGCAAGTCTTACTTTTGCCGAAATGGTGTATTTCATGTAAGTATTTTTTTTGCTGGTATTTGGAGCAACCATTTCCAGTAATTCTTTAGATTCCGTTGAAGACATTCCTATAAAATTCTAAAAAATCCAACCACCATCTAAAACCATTTTTTTCCAAGAACGACCGTTTACATTTTTCTTTTAAGAACGCCCTGGCTTGCCACCTTCTTTTACGCTTTTTGCTATTTGCTATTAAAACGAATGCAGCACATATACCTCCAAGCAATTCGGCATTCATAATAAACACAATATTTATTAATTTCACGTGCAATGCAATAGCGCATGCCTTATCCTAGGAAAAGACGCATCATCTAAAGCTACTTTTAGAACAGAACTAAAGATTATAACGTTATTTTTTTTGCTTGTAATGATGTCATGAGTTCACCTTCTAAGTTAACAATCTGTTAATCAGGTACACGCTGTATATATTAATGCTTTTTAACCAATTAACATATTATATTTTTTTTTCTGAATTTCTGATATTGTTATGATTCGGTTATTGTTATCAAAAACTATCAAAAAAGTCCTAACGTATTTTGAAAATGGGCCAGTTTAGATCAAACTTTTATAGAGAAAATTTTTATTTAATGCTACAAGAAAACGTTTCCTTAAGTTTCTAGTCGTTTATCAGAAACACTCTGTATACTAGGTTACCTCATAACTCAGGATCAATTAGAAGTCAAGCGGAAATGCGACATCAAGTATACACGTTCAAACCTCGCATCGTAAATTTCTATAACCATAAAATGTTTATTGTGTATTAGATTACGTAAATGTAACTATGACTTTTGGTTTATTTATTAATATTTTTATTACTCCCACGTACAGACGCGCTTGCGCTGTCTCTTCACTTCAGTTCGAAGGTATGAGGTAAACTATGCTAGGAGTTGAGTGAGCTATAGCACGGGCGGGGTACGTGTTTGAAGACCATATACTACTTTTGCAGAAGGATCAACAAGAAGTTTAAAAAAACTTGAAAGCATGATCCACAACATCAAGCCAAATCAAGCTTTTATTTTTCAAAAGCTTGACTTTCAAGTCCAAGTTAAGCTCTTACATTTCCAAGCTACTTGGCTTGGTGAATCTCTAAATGAAACGAATACATTAACTGTACAGTAAGCAGAAGAAGTAGAGGAAAATCGCGAATAAGATGGAGGCATAATCTTAACGCAATCCACAGAAAGGCGTATGTAACGAAGAAAGAACTGAACTGTAAAACAGCTTTCTATCAGATAATTTAATTTATCGGTTTAATTTTTAGTTAACTATCCATCTTTTCGTTTTACTATTTTTATAAATTTTTATCACTTATGTGTTTTATAAACAAGATCTAGGACATTTGCATTAAAACAGAAAATTAAGTAGTTAATGGGAAAACTACAAATAACTTCAAATATAAACAACTTTTCACAAAAAACAATTTATTTTAAATAAATAAGTAATAAGTATAAATTACAAATATGTATATGTACAACGCACTTATCTATAATTTTTTGGAATTGTAAGTAGTATTACTAATGAGTTCAATTATATAAATACGATAAATGTTTCATTAAAATAACCATTTTTTTACTTGTATTTTTTTAAATATAGTTTTTGCAAGTAAATCCTTTGACTATATACAATATATGTAGTGACTCTAGAGGCTCGAGATTTTTTATTCTTCTATTATTATACGATATAATACATTTTATTCTGTTGGGTCTAACTTAATTTCTTTAAGAATTTACAAACGTATTTCTTAAAAAATGTGATTTTTATAATCACGGCTGATTTTTGTTATTTGTATTTATATAATATAGAATAGTTGAGTTGAATTTCAATATTTTCAGAAAGTAATCAAGGAACAATTAATATTTTATTAGGTCTACATATAGATGGAAATTTATTTTTAGGTTTTACTGTATGTGCATACAAAAATGAGTTTATTACTACGCTATGTTATGTACTTCGAGCCAATTCTAACTTTCAGTTTTAGAGATGCTCTCTATTGCTCCTCATTAAAAGATAAATTTATTGGCGTATGCAAATCCAGTCATTATTATAGGAAGTACTAAGGTTTTGAGCCATCAACTGTTAATTTGATTCATCATCGCTATCGTAGACACACGCATGTAATGATTCGCAAAACAGGCTGATGTTAACGCTTTAATTAACCATAAGTGAAAATAATAAAGTGTCTATATATAGCTAATGCTAAAGTAAATGCCACAAATATATTTGTTCCTTCTCGTATGACTAATTCATTTGGCATGTCATAGTTGATTAAATTAGTGCGAATCTAACAAAAATAAATAATTAATAGCAACGAAGCAATAAAACCATAAAAACAAGTTATTTAAAATAGTACGTAGATTATTAAACGCAAGATCTAATTTTTTAATATTTTACGCACAACAAATATATCATACCTCATTACATTTTATAGTAGTACGCAATAGCACTGGAAAATACGGTTATATTAACATTTTCAGAATCCCATGAATTCTCGTGACTTGAATCCTTATAAATAATACATGTTTACCTATTTACCAATTTATTATACGGTACAACCCAGGTTTGCAATTTTTCTATCCCTTGTCATTTCGATTGAAGCATATTAATTATTTAATGAACAAGAAAGGATTAGTTCTTATATATTATTTTTCCTAAATATATATTCTAAATATACCTGTCTTAGAATATCGTTACAAATATTATTTGTGGATAACGTACAATAATTAATTGCGATTCTATTATTTTGTACGTTCTTTCGATTGACTAAAAACTTGTGAGGTAATATTAGTTTTACTTGCACTGAGAAAAATATCGGTATAAGTTATAATTGTTAATATTTATCTATTAACAATAACAAATTTTTATAAACTAGTTAACGAACACTATACTAGATTTATTCATACAAAAATATGCCTATAATAATTCTGTATTATTGTAAAAAATATGCAAATTATTATAAAATATATTATTCTAAGATCATAGTAGACATTATATTATACACAAAATTGTCCTTGTTATTATTAAAAAGATTATTTCGGAGAAGTTGTGACGGATTCTACATGTATGAGTGAAAACATATTACAAGTTATCACAGTACTGACGAGTTCCAAAAGGACGCAACAATTGTATAGTATTTCTTTAGCGTCGTTTTTACAATTGCACTACTACATTTTTAAAGTTGGAGTTGTGAATAGATGCTGTTTAATACTTACATCTGTCATTTTTTTGAATTAACTAACATTAACTATAATTCAAAGGTGTTAAAGCTATATAATTTTCAGTGTGTGATCTACGTTTTGTACACGTCAAAAAATATTTTTTACATATTTTATAACTATATTTCATTGCTCTACATGTGACAACGTTTTGTATTTATCATCATAGATTGTTTACGAGTAAAATATTTTTTTTTGAGTAACTAATAAAACAAAAGGTTTCCAATCACTAATAGATCTGTATTAACAAATGCTATTTCTGAATATGCGGAAATAGCTTTGCTAGAAAACAGTTTACAATAATTTATTAAGTTATGATTAGTAGAGTTGTATCAAATTGAATGAACTAAAACTAAGATTTTATATTATACTTTAACAACAACTATTTTCTTTAATCTATCTCATAATAGTCATAATATTCTATTGCTAACTTTTTTTCAGCGGTTTCGGCTGGTAATAACCACGAGACCACGACTACCTGCTATATCAATTAGTGAGCGTTGTTAAGAATGCTACATAAAGAATGGGCGCCATTTCTAGCGTAGAATCTTTGGCTCGGAGACAATAAGGGTGAATATGAACTCACTATAGAATAAATTAGATAAAGAAGAAAAATAAATAACTTGATAACGAGAAACCGTAAGAAAATGGTTGTATATTCTTCACATAGACAAAAGTTTTAGTAAGGCAGAGACAAAGTTGACTATAGAACTAAAAAAACTGGTGTGGTCACCACACGACTTTCCTATAAGGAATGATGAAGAAATGTATTTTTATAAGGTTATGTTGTCATAAAACCACTTTGAAGTGATATGTGTGTATCAAAAACGATTAGTAAATTGCCAATTAACCAGACTTTTGTGCAACCAGCTATTTATTTTTTCTAAAAAAAATATCGTCGCAGGCAGGATTCGAACCTGGATTATATAATGGAAATCACTTTAAATTATAAATTAAATATTTAATAAACTGTTAATGTTAGAAAAAAGTTTATTTGAATTAATTGTTATTTATTTATAATAATTATTATTATATTTATAAGAAACTGTAAAAATAATTCAAATAAATTACATTCGTACAAAATTATATAAGAAAAACTGTTCTAAATGACGGATACACCTACTTCCGGTATCTTTATCAGATCTATCTTTTGATAAAGCCGAGAGAATATGAAAATTCAAGTCTATACCAAATTTCAAGTAACTAGGACTTTTGGTTCGAGAGTTATCGTGAGTACATCGTTACACACAGACAGACACAAACACAGACACCTAAATTTTTTTTGTCAAAAATATTTTTTTCTGACTTAGAAGACCTTAAAACGTAAACTTATGCAAAAAAAAATATTTTTTTTTAAATCGTCGCAGGCAGGATTCGAACCTAGATTATATAATGAAATTCACTTTAAATTGTAAATTAAACATTTAATAAACTGTTAATGATAGAAAAAATTTTTATTTGAATAAATTGTTAGGAAGTATTGTCTCGATAAGAAACTATAAAAATAATTCGAATAATTTGCATTCGTACAAAATTATATAAGAAAAACTGTTCAAAATGGCGGATACACCCACTTCCGGTTTCTTTATCAAAACCATCTTTTGATAGAACCGAGAGAATATAAAAATCCAGCTCCATAGCAAATTTCCAGTTACTAAGACTTTTGGTTTGGGAGTTATCGTGGGTACAACGTTACCCACAGACACACGGACACAAACACACACACACACACACACACGCGCACACACACACACACACACACACACACACACACACACACACACACACACACACACACACACACACACATACAGGCCTTCCAATCTTTCTGTGGACACCAGTATTTCACCTAAAAGTGGGGTCCTTCAAGTTACGTGGAAATAATGAGTATATTTTATTTCCTGCTTTATTTGGTATTAACGTCATGCCCATACACTCCATATCTCGGAAGTTGTGGATAAAACATAAATATGTGGCCAGACCCCACTACTACACCTATATACTGTCGTCTGGATGGATATAATGTGTGGCCTCACACAATCACTTACATTGAATGGAAATTTCCATTGTAATTGCAAGTTACATACCGTGTGTAAAATTGGTTTACGCACCATAGGTATTTCAATATTAATTTTTTTTATTTCTGATAGTGTTATTATAAGCTTATAACATCATAGTTACGATATCGATAAGAAGGGTATTAAATCCCTTGCTATAATTTCGTCGTAACCTAGCAACCTGACAACATCCAAAACTATAATCAACGATACTCGATTCGGTATTTTTAAAATGAACAAAATTTTATTAAAATCTATCAGAAATAAAATTTATTGTGGAAACGTATAATTGTTTCACTTTTCACAATAATATCAAAATTCTTAGGTAGTAGAATTTGCTCTAAATTTGTTAAACTTGAAGTGGATCGAACTTGAATGATTAGCCTCGCTAACTGACGCATTGTTTGACGAATGAAATCGTGTTGTTGGACACTAAATTTTTCAAATAATAGAGCTCCTAATTTAATAATTAATTAATCTTCTCTACAAACTATACCAACATCATCATGTTTTAACGTTGATAGTATATCTTTTTGAAATTCTACTGATGTATTGGTTTCCGACCAACTGGACAAAAGTGCGTAACTTTCACCTCTCACGTCCCTACGGGAAGTGTTATCACAGATATTTTTTTTATTGGGGCAACTATTTTTAACGTGGCGCCATAACGTTGTTAGCAAAAAGAACCCTAGGCAGTTTGGGCAAGGACCATACTTTGACAACACTCTTGATCTGCCTTTTGAAGAAAGGCGCCTGCTTAAAATAAGTTCACCCTTTTTCATTGCCAGTATTTGGCAGTTATTGTAATAGTCGCCGGCTCTAAGCAAACATAAAAACTCCTTTTTTCGTCTTTCAGAGTTTTTATCCATAGTTAATAGTTTCGCAACTTCAATTTCTTTAAAGTGTACCAACTTTAAGTGCCTCGTAACTGTGCCGATCAATTTGTCACAGAAGCAACAAGCATGTCTTTTATCATAAACACGACTTCCAGAGATGGTCTTTTTTGCACGATTAACGTAAGCAGTTGTCTTTATTTCGCTATCACTACTGTTGTCAGGAATTTGGAACTCTTTGCGTAAATTTGCGTAATCATCTTCATCACCTTCATGAGAAGAGGAATATGAGGAAGGCACGTATTCACTACAGGATGATTGATACGGTTCATCATTACTTTGGATAGATGCATCATCGTCTATATGATCGTTTGTTATTGGTTCCTTTAGGACAATATTAGATAGTATGGTAATCTTATTATTTTTACTGTAGCTGGTGTTTTCTTTTTCGTTGGTTTTCTCTTCTACATCAAATGGAGCGCTTGTTACTTGTGTGATATATTTTCCCTGTTTGTACCAGAATTTTTGTTTATGGTATGCTCTTTAATATTTACTTCAGAATTGGATAGGAAAGGTCTCAAATTCTCTTTAACATTATTTTTTGTGGTATTAAGTTCAATACTATATTTATTTATAGCGGGCGAAAATACGGTGGTTTCAGATTTCGTTTAATCCTCTTTCACATATGACAACTTTTTCTTTGACATGTTAGTTATATCAACCAATACCTCGGGATAACTGTCATTTATAGCACTACACAAGGTTTTCTTTTCTGCCTCATTGATAGATATCGTTTTTCCATTAAATATACTCTCTGTTTCCTTAAAATTCTTTTTATTAACAACAGTAACTTCATTATAACGTTCTTCTACATTGCTAGCTTTAATATTACTTGTACTACATTTATTGGTTTCATTACCGTCCTCCCCAGCCAAATTTTTTTTCTTCCTCTAATGTAAGAAGGAACTAAAACCTTTTCAAGCGGACAATATTTACTTTGAAAATAATACTGGACACCAGTATTTTGTTTTCTGCCCCAAATGTTTAAATAGTTCCCGCCTTGCTCACTTTCACTCTTTCAAGCCATTTAATGCTTTGTGGTGTACCAGAAGATTCTAAATGTGTTGCGTACATTGCGCAAGCCAAAAGGGTTCTACAATAAAAGATGAAATCATAAACGATAATTTTCTCTTCAAATGGAACACGATTTTAAAATTGATTTTAAATGTTATTATTTCTACTGGATTAGCACTAAACGAAAGGAGTGCGTACGATTTATTCAATTCATGCGAAAAGCATTATTTATTATTAACAAATATTGAGAAACTTTTGATTCATCACATATCTATCTCTATTATTGAAAATGTCATTTAAGAAGGTAGATAAAAACGTTGCAGATCCAAATTTAAGTTGCTACAATTTAAATTGGACATTAAAACAAAATTTCAAACTAAATTTGAAAAATACACATAATAAGGCTACTTAATATTCTAATTAAATTGACAAAGAGTTGTCCAAAAGTTGGATTAAGTGAAGGAAAGTTGTACACTGGAACACATAAGGATTAATGTGAGCTATTCAAGGTGATGTCATTGCCACAAGTAGGTGTAAAAAGACGTTATGAATTTGAATGTTTAAGTAGATGTAGTTGTAAAAAGTGCAGCGGCAGTATTATCCATGGTTTATATACGTGCTAGTTGATTTACTTTAGCGTCAAAGGATTATGTATTTTGGCTCAATTATTTATATACCTACGTAAAATTATTTATCAGCAAAAAAATAAAAATTTTGTTAATATTGTCAGGCCGTATTACAAGTATATTCTCGAATATCATATTCTATTATATCCATGTTTTGTCATCAAAATATTCAAACCGATCGGAAAGTTCCTCATAATTGTGTTGATTACAATAAATAAAAAAAAAGGTGGGGTACTATTCACTAGATTAATGAGTAATCAGAAATTTTACCGGAAAAGCTAGATGACACACTGGAGAAACGAATTTCATGAAACTAGTTTCACGAAACATGCAACTCGTTGCAATATCAAATAACCCATGTATTTATATGAAACGATGCACACTGGCGTTTCGGAAACAGTAGACCAGAAATTGTTTCGGCAACCAGTTGCGCGAAACGCAACGTGTTCTGTTTCTTGTTACTTGTTTCGTGAAATTCGTTTCATTTGTAAGGACGGAATAGTAAAATTTATGAAATTAGTTTCTACAGTGTGCACTAAACGAGAAACTAGTTTCATGTAAACTTGTATCACAAACAAGTTTCACGAAATTCGTTTCTCCAGTGTGTCACCTAGCTAAATTCACAGACAAGATAAATATTCTAAGCTCTAAACAGTGAAAAATAATACTTTTTCCAACATCGCATCTGAAAATGACACTTTCTTCACTCAGTGTAGTGAGGAAAATAGGTGTTTGCCATCACTAGTGAGGAAAAGTCATTTCCATAGCAACGTTAGAATACAAAATCAGCAACTAGGTTCTTGGAGGGTAAAAAATTATAAAGAAATTTAAAATTGAGACTCATTTTTGCGATGTTGGAAAAAATAGTATACACAATTCGTGATAAAAGTGCTATTTCTACGAAACTTCATTGTCAGTTGTCACTTCTGAACATTGACGCAAGAATGTGAAATATACACTTACAAAGTACGTAAGGAGCAAACTCATTGTAGAGGGCAGCACTAATCAAGGCCACACAAAGTTGGTTGTGTTTTGGTTATGTTACACACCATATTTCAGCAATAGTTGTGGGGACATGTAGTGGTGTCAAATATAGATGGGTAGGGAGGGCACGTAAATACGTTTAAAAATGGTTAGAAAAAGTGTGGCCATATGTAAGGCCCCAGTAGTGAAGAAGGCCACTAAAGTCATATTATAGTAGGGCGCGTGTCCACACAATTGTTGCGCACCCTACACACACACACACACACACACACACACACACACACACACACACACACACACAGGCACTCAAAATTTTTTTGTTCAAAAATACGTTTTTCTGAATCTGGAGACCTTGAAACGTTCCTTATAGGAAAGTAAAAATGCATACAGTTGAAGTAATAACATGCATAAAATTATCGAAAACAAGATTTGATCTTTAAAATTTAATTAGAATAACGTATAATTTACTCATTCAATTTAGAGTAGCTTAGTGTAACAGGTAATAATAAAATACCTTTGTATAATTCTCCCGAATATTACGAGGAGTGCAAACTTGCATTCGCCGATTTAAATAGCCACCACTGGCCCTAAATACGTAATGCAAAGTTTACTAAAGATGCTCGATTTCGTTAAAATCATAAACGTAAACAGAATATACTAAATTACGACATAAGCTGAATGCTAGATAATTTTGCACAAAAAAAACTGAATGCGTAAAATAAAACATGAGAGACTATACAGGTTATCCATAGCTGTGCAAAGCCCAAAATTTTCGTTTCAAACATGATCCGGAGGTCATAAACCCAACTCTGATTGCACTGGAATTTAAATACCGCTTCAATAGTAGAATGATTTAAATTCCCGCAAAGGCGAGGATAAAAAGAAGACTTCAAACTTATACCAACTTTAAATTAACAAGATTAACCACTGGCAGCGACTATCATACCATACCATACGAACGGTTTTGTAGCGATATTAGCAATCTAAAGGCTTCAGTAAAAAGAATTTTCAAAGCGTAATAATAAAATTACGACCTGAAGTTGAAAAAAAAGAAAGTATTTGCAATTTAACAATCAAAGTCCCTACTGAATAACTGTATTGCAACAAATGTTAGAAGCGAAATGGCCACGCAAACGAGCTGTCCAAACCGTAGCAGAAATCGACAACACCAGGGTCGCAATTGCTTAGAGCACCGCACGGTACTAGAAATTTTCGTTAAATTACGAAATGAAAAAAATTATTAATAAGAACACGTAACAATTCTTCCAAATGCTTAGCGTATATTACATCATCATCTACGAGAACAGTAGAATAGTTAAATTGACGAATGGGTTAAATAAATGCAACGATTTCTTTATAAATTCCGCAGTAGTTCATTTTAAGTAATTTAAAAAACTTCAAATCTTGATCATTTTGTAAAAATGAATTCTCTGAAACCATAAATTTGTGGTCAATTACGTTCATTTTTAAATTATTGTTAGCTACTAGTATAAACTAAAACAGACATTGCAGTTGTCTCATTCCAGACATGCACGAATACATTTTCTTGTTCAGAGGGTTGGTGAGTTGCACAAACTATAAACATATATGTTGCGTTTATAAAAAGTCGGTGAACATGTTAGTTTAGGATAAAGCAAAGCTCTAGCCAAATCTAAGACAAAAGCATAATTTTTTTAATAACACACGTGGCGTTATCGTTCTTTAAACTTTTCCACATTTCGTAACTGTAATTCATGCTCTATTTTTAAATTTGTTTATACACTAAACTTTCATCAGCATATTTTTTTACCACTTGTACATGGTTTTAATACTGACATTAGTATCTGAGTATTTTTTTAGTGGATTGTGAATTGCGTGTAGTGGTATTGGTAAGCAGAAAAACTATCGGTATGCTGTCAAACAAATGCGGTTTTTGCTGAAGGGTTTCATTTTAAAGAATATGTTTTCACTTAGATGTTCTTCCAAACATAAGGTTGTATTCGTTTTAGTGCATGTTCAAGACAACAATGGAATATAGAAAAAAAAACTGTCTGAAAATTTTCAGAAAAGAGAATTACGAACAAGCATTGAAACTCAAATAAATACTATTGAGGAACAAATAAAAGTCAGTATAGAAAACTAAATTAAAATTGTTCAAGAGAAACCCAAGCAGATATGTTAAATTTAAAAAAAGAAATGTGCAAATGTATAAATGACAAAATAGAAGCAGTAGAAGACAGAATGCAACTGCTAGAAAAAAAAATAGATCAAATTAATTGTCACGGTAAAAAAAGCGTCACGATAAAGATTTAATAATTAACCATCGAAAAAATACCACTAACAAGTTTAAAGTTACACCTCCAAATTTTGATAGTAAAGTTCCATGGTCAATCTACCACAAACAGTTTAAAGCCACACTATAACTACTGGCTGGAGCAACAAAGAGAAAGCGACGTCTTTAATAGTGGCCTCAATTTTGCAGACTGTTCCGGACCACCTCCAAAAAAATTACGAACTCTTAATTTTACGTTTAAATATGAGATATGGAAATGCTCATCTTCAACATGTGTACCAAACATAAATAAAAAGTCGGGTCAGACAGCTGCGAGTTTGAGGCTGACATCGCTAGGTGGACACGGCTTGCGTATCTTAGAGCACCAAATACCTTCTTGGAGCAATTGGCTATTCAAACCTTTGTAGACGGCCTCCGAAACAGCAAAACGTAGTATACTCGACGGTTAGCTCGATTTAAGACGTTAATTGACGCTTTAATGAATGCTTTGTAGTTTAAAGCAGCAAAACAGGCATTGCATCGAGACTATCAAAAACTCCTCTGTGCTGCAGAAGAACTCGCGCAGACACTAGTAAGCATCCAGGGGATAGCGTTACGAATACCTCGGGAAAGAGGAGTGACCTGAACAACGTAACCAAAAGAAGAGCCACCCTTTACCAAAAATTAACGATACTTTCGACACCTTGTCAGGATCCCAGTGGTTTTCCAGGTTGGATTTAAAGTGTGGATTACTGGCAGGTAAACTTGGAACCCAAAAACCGTGAAAAGACAGCGTTTACGATTGTAACTGGTTTGTGGTAGTTCACTGTTGTGCCCTTAGGTCTGTGTAACGCTGCTGCAACATTTGATGAAAACCATCTTGCAAGGAATGCTTGGTTTATCTAGACAACATGATTGTGATTGGAAGGTCGTTTGAAGAACATTTGAACAACCTAAAGAAAGTGTTCCAGCGACTACGTGGGACAAATCTGAAACTAACCCATAGAATTGCTACGTATTTAAGCAAGAAGCAAATACCTCGCTACGTCGTATACAAAGATGGAGTAAACGCTGAAAAGACAATGTTATTTGTTCATTAAGTATTAAATGATATTTCCTTGGGTTATGCACCATTTATAAATGATTTGTACCTGGATTTGTCAATATTTCCAAACCTTTGACAAAGACACGAAACATTGTTCCAGAACGCTGATGTTTTGTACAGAAGACTATGTTTGACATACTGTAGTTATTGTTCGCGACTTGAAAAAAGGATCGAATATCTCCGAAGAACTGCTATGGTTGATGACGAGTATGAATGCGATCCCGATATAAGAGTACTCCTAAACTGGAAAACAAACCACCAACCTTGAAAAAAGTGGGTGCTTTGTGCAAAAACATCAAAGCATATTGAGCTTAGTGGGACTTTTTTAAAGTGGAAGGGTGTCTTTTTAAGCGATTCCTAAAGAGTGTCGAGGGCATGTAAACAAATTGCAGTAGTGACAAAAAGCTGAGTGTCACAGGTATTGCAGCATCTGCACGATGGTACATCACGTGGACACTTTAGCATGAAAAAGAGATTAGGAAAATTTTGGAAAGATTCTACTGGGTAAACTGCAAAGAGGAAATTATGGAATGGTTTCGTAAATGCGCGGTCTGTGCATCAGGAAATGGTCCGACAAAAAAGCTCAAAGCACCAATAAAACAGTATAACGTGGGAAGCACTTTAGAGAGAGTAGCGATTGAAATCGCAGGACCGCTCTCAGAATTTGATTCGGGAAACAAATACATCCTAGTAGCAATCGATTATTTTACGAAATGGACGAAGGCTTACGCCGAACCCAGTCAAGGAATTGCTACATTCGTAGACGTTTTAGTGAAAGAGTTTTTGTGCCGGTTTGGAATTCCCTTGGAATTACATTCCGGTCAAGGCCGCAACTTTCAGTCTGCGCTATTTTAAGAAGTTTCCCGACTATTGGGAATTAAAAAACTAGAACGACGCTTCTCCATCCTTAATCTGATGGCATGGTTAAACGCATAAATCGAACAATGGGAAAGTATTTTACCAAAGTAGTGTCCCAACATCAAAGAAATTGGGATGAGTACTTGCACATTTTCCTAATGTCATACTGATCATCTGTTTATAAAAGCACAGGTCAAACACCATCCTGTGTCATGCTCGGTCGCAAAATACGACTGCCATGCACCCTCCAAATTACACGAAAACCAGAAGTAGAAATTGCTGGAAAACTACGTTAGCAAGTGGATGAAGAAGCTAGACAAAGTAGATGAAGTAGTAGTCCGTAAAAACGCACAAACTGCCAGCAACAGAATGAAGGCCACATATGACGTCAACACACAGAAGGAAGTTAATTGATAATGTTTATTGTGTTTTTATTAATAGACTCTAAACTCTAAAGGTAAATAGCTATTGGACGAATCAAATACTTCAAAAAGTTTATCCAGTAATTTTCCAAAAACTAGAAACGCAGGTGTTGCACACTCGGTCAAATGTTTTAAAATAAAGTCTCAACGGTACACGATACAAATTCTAACGTCATTTGTGCACATAACATAAAGTATAAGTTACTATAAGGTGCATTGTTAAATAAAAAGGTATAAAAATTTGACTTATTACGACCCTAGATTTCAACGGCTCAAATAATTAGCACTGCCAACTTAAATGAAAACGAACAAAAAAAAGAGAAATAAGACAAAAAGTGTATTATATAATTGAGAAAGCTCTGGAAGAAACACAAATCGGCATAAAGTGAATGGGAAATATGTGAATAATATTAGATATTCAGATGACTCAATTCAAAACCATTTAAAGATCTTCAGAGAATATGAAACGTGCTCAGAAGAACAGAAAAACTCAAAAGCATAAAAATTTGACTAATACCAACCTTGGATTTTAACGGATCAAATATTGAGTACTATGAATTGAAATAAAAGTGAACAATGAGTTATCAGATAAAGTACAGATAAAAAGAAATGTAAGACAAAGATGCGTACTATTGCCTTACTATTTAATATATATTCAGAATAAATAATTGAAAAAGTTCTAGAAAAACTACGACTGATGCTTAGGAGAATGCAAACAAAAAGAAATATTAAATACAATCAAGGTCAGAAAACTGTAATATCTAAGCCACATAACACAAGGTAGCAGATACAAAATTCTACAAAATATCATACAAACATAAATATAGAAGAAAGCTCATTTCTTGGTTGAGTAAGCTGAGAAAATGGCACAATTACAGTTCCATTAAACTGCTGTAGCATCAAAAATACAAATAACTATGATGGCAGCAAACCTCTTAAAAAGGCACGGTAGTTAAAGAAAAAAATGCATTTAAATAAATACAAAACTGATCAATTACTCTAAATACGAAATCATACAATAAAGTGTAAACAGAAACGTGCGAACTACTCAATTTCAGATGTCATTCTTATCAGATATTATCAGTGGTTCTATTAAATTGTTGAGTATTCCATCTAAATTACACATGTTCTTCAACCAGTACTAGATACGCTTCAAAAAGTTTATTGTGAAAGATTTTTTCTCAAGTTTATTTCTTTATGGTAATCTTGATAATACATCATTATTTCTCGTCTTTTAGGACGAATTCTTCAATTCCGTTGTTAAACCTTTAGCAAATACTTGATGTTAGCATGTTATACTGTTGTTAGTCCATACTTTTCGTTTCGTGTGACTCTAATTTAACTAAGCTTTATTAAACTTATTTGCTGTTCTGTATTGCTTTTCGGTTTTTAGGTATTGTCGTCTTCAATCAATAATGTCTGTCATTGCTTTAAAAAAATCGAAATACCGTCATTTGGCCAATATGCTAGCGGCAATTGAACTCGATAATTTAAATCGCTTTCTAGTTTTCAAATGAAGTGTAGTCAAAATTTATCAGATTATTATTTTAAAAAATTAAATAGAAGTTCTTTGTTAGCATCGTTCGGTTTTTTTGTCAGATTTGTTTGTCTCAATCAAAGTCAATATTTATCAACTTGAAGATACATATGTCACTATGAACGTATCGGTATAGCATTTTGTATCATTTTTATGTAAACAATCACAGTTATCAGTAGTAGAAGTTATTATTATCGCAGTTATTTTTATTTTTTATTACAGTTGTAGATCTTTTAAGCTACTCTATATATGTATGTTAATATCTCATGATGGTTAGTGCTTTATAATCTTTTATATTTAAGTTTTTATCTGATCTTCATAATTATCCTTATTTTCTGTTTTTTATTACACTACGTTTGTCAGAAGTGTTTTAAACGATAAAAATAAAACTCTTTAAACATTTATTACGACTTTAATGGGTTTTTAAATCCGTTAGTATAAAAACTAAATTAAGTTTAAAGAAGGTTTAGAAGAAAATCGTTAATCACTTAAATAACGTAGGTAGTAATAGATTAAAAGATAATAAATAGCAATAAGTTTTTTACTAAAAGACGTTCACGTATGCCGATGGTGTAATCGCAACTTCGTCGAAATCTAATCTTATTTTCAGCCAAGAAACCTACTAAATTTATTATCTGAAGCGCCAACAAAGGAAAGGAGCTTTATAATTTTATATTCTCTAGTGGTTTGTTCCCTCTGTCATATCCACAGAATGACGGGATGCGGTTCTACGAGCGTTCGTGTTTGGAATGACTTAGCGGACCAATACAAATTTGCAGCCTCGCCACGTTCTGATCTCCATTACCATCGAGCTTCAGCTACCGCTTGATTATCGCATTATCAAAGTTCATTCTGGCATTCACATTTTCTGAATACCTTATGATGGAGAAGAAAGAATCGACTTCCTTTGTTCGATGTCAAGTGCATATCACTTTAAATAAGTTTATCCAGGATATTATTTGCGTCAATTTAATTAATCCTTTAAATTTGATTATATTAATTGCTTAATTCTGTTCGGAATATTAATACTATTAAGTACTGTTGATATCTTCGATAACTTAAATTTAAACTTGTAAAAAGTATTAATATGAAATCCGTTTCTTCTTATAAAAAGTTTAATCAGTTTTTACGTTTCAAATTACAATGAGTATAATAACCGTTTTTCCTATTGTTAAAATGCTATTTATTTTACAAAAATTAAAATAAAATGTTTTGTTGTCACAGAAACTGAAAATGTGTCTACTTGTTCTAGAAAATATTATTAATTTATGTACCGCTTAACTGAAGATAACTCTCTAAATTTCAAGTGTATATCTACTTGGACGTCACCTTACGTAAACCCGAATTACGTGCAGGGATAAAATTGATTTTTCTCTTTTGCAGAATGTCAGTTAAAAGAAAAAGTTATACCATAGTGCCGAAGAAAATCACTTTGGATTTAAGTTTGCAGTTAATAAATAAAGGTATAATTAAATTACGACATGTTTAATTTAACATAAAAACTTTCAATACATAGTAATTCCTGTTTCGACTATATACAGGGTGTCTCACGGTGACCGTCGGTTAGAAGTATATCAAGAACGGTAAAAATTAGAAATTTAAAATTTTGCACGTGACATGCCGTGTTTAATCTATTAAATAAAAATTTTCAAATGGCAGCACTTTCGGAAATACCGAAAGTGAGCATCAACATCTTTATTTTAAATACAAAATTTTAAAATCTTGTTTAGGAAATAAAAATGAAAATCGAAAGTGGTAAAAGTTAGAATGGAATGCCTATTTAATTATCAGTTCGTTCGATGCATAAATAAATTTCTTTTAAATTGATATATGTACCATGTTCCTATACCTAAAATCAATTATTACAGAGTTATTTACATTTTTCTATTCAAATTTATAATTACATAGGTACTTTACAAAACATGGTTTTGAAAATTTTCAAACAAACGATAACTAAATTATAATTAAAATTTGTAGCATGTGTAGGGTATAACAACAAATTAATATCAAGTTAAACGTATGCGATATGTTCTACGCTGCCCGCGTCATGGAATCACTAGGCTGCTACACGAATTTGTATCTGATGTCGCCTCTTGACTACTTTAAACCCATTAGTTATATTAAGTTTTCAAAATGGGTACCATTCACTTCCATACATTTCATAAGACGTGTTTCAACACCCTGAATCGTTGCTTTACTGATCTCTAAAGGATATAAGTTATTAAATGCTGCAATAACGCGACCCCGTATTTATTCTCTGGTATTAACAGGAGTTCTGTACACTTTTGATTTAATGGTGCCCCACAAATAAAAATCCAATGGCGTTAGATCTGGCGACCTTGCTGGCCACAACCAAGGACCCAGACGTCTAATCCATTGATCTTTGAACATTTGTTCTAATTGATGACCGACTGCAGCGGTACAATGAGCTGGAGCATCATCTAATTGATACCACCATGTTTCTAACTCGGCTTGTGGTATAGTTTGCAAAAAATTTGGTACCTGGTTTCTTAAAATACACAAATATCTCTCACCATTGAAATTCTTGACATATATAAAATAATACACGCGGTGGTGCATTAACATTGCAAACACGTTGAAGCTAAACTTTTGCTGATAATTGTTTGGTCTGATTGCAAATGGATTTTCATGCAGCTAAATGTGTAAATTATGCCGATTATTAATACCCTCTTTAGAAAATTTTGATTCATTTGACCAAATAACTTTCTGAAGAAAATTTGGACCTTCTTGAATCTTCACAAGCATCATTTCGCAATACTGCACCCGCTGAATTTCATCTTGTGGATGTAATTCTTGACCAGTAGAAAATTTAAATTCGTACATTTTATGATTATTTAAAATTTTATCTCTTTCCGCCGAACGAACAGAACTTTTAGGAAAAACATTATCACTAGAACCGCCGGAGTTTTTACATACCTAGAACCGCCGAGGGGGACAAAATTATCCTCGTGGTGAAACAGCTATTTTGAGCTGGTACTTATTATTTTTTAGTTATAACAATTATTTTAGTTTATTTTTTGCTTACAAATATTTAAACAATTTTGTTAAAAAAGTAAAAATATAGTACAAAAACAAATTTAGTTCAATAAATATAATATCAGAAAAAACACCTTTTTATTATTAACATTAAAGTTAAAGGACAAAACAGTAATAGAACAAAATTCTGTGAAAAAAAACTTGTTGCATAAAAAAGAGTTTCTAAAATTATAAACACTTTACACAAATCACTGTGAGTGTCTTTTCCCATATACTTTGTGCAACTAATTTTATTGCACTTTGAGCATATTTTGTTACCTTTATTGGAATTGTAAGATGCTTTGACTTGACATTTCCGACGCACTGTTGTTGTTTCATTTGCTCTATTTTCTTCAAGACCCTGAGAATATAAGGGAGTTTTTGAGATATCTGAAGCAAGCTCTTCAGCCAAAGTTAACAAAAAAAATTGCTGCGGTTGATACTCTTTCCTGTTGTTTTTTTGTATAAAACCTACGAATTTATTCCCGCAATATCAAGGATATTGTAAAACGTATGCACAGGCCATCTGCGGGATGCAGTTTTTACGGAATACTTCCTACACATTTGGTCTACTACATCTACTGCATATTTACTTTCATTATAAGATTTAATTGTGTTCGGTTTTCTTTTACCATCCGAGTTAATTTGAACACCGGAATGCATAGTGCTCATAAGAAGAACGATTTTGTTTTTTTTTCCCGGATAAACTGTCAATGTTGCACTGTCTTTTTTTAGCACTATTGTAGAATATAGTTCTTCACGTGCTTCTTGATTACCGTATGTATTTCTCTTCGTGCGCGATTTACAGTTCCGGCCATGCTTGTACCCTTTTTCTTCAAATTTTCAGCTAATAAATAACAAGTAAAAAAGTCACATCACATGTTACATTACGTCCGCTGTTGAGGTATGGCTGCATCAAACGCAAAACTACATACTCTCCAAAGCGTTGATTAGCAGGTCTTTGATCATCTTTTCCCAAATAAGGGCAGCCGTTTATAGTATTTTTAGCATCCTTGTCCACTGCAAGCCAAAATTTTTGTCCATATTTATTAGGTTTGGAACCCATAAATTGCGTGAACCTGCATCTAGCTTTTGATGAAAAAAGCTGTTCGTCAACTGAAATATATGCCCCTGGTTTGTAGCTTTTTTGGCTGTTTGCGATAAAAGCTTCCCAAATGTGTGACATAAGAGCGAACTTATCTGTTTGTAAGCGTACTGAACGGTTGTTTTTTTGATCAAATCTCAGAAATCTCATAATTTCCCGAAAGCGATTGCGTGTCATACTTTTACGGGCAAAAGGCAAGCCCCACTTTGTTGACCACAATGTTTTTATTTCAAGTCCACGGGCTCCAGTTGCCCCACGGGCATATAAAATTGCTTTGAATGATTTTAGTTCTTCAAGAGTTATGCACCAGACGTCATCTAGCTTCTTCTTAAGTGCATATTTTAATATGTTTCAAAATATTGTCATCAACAATCAGAGACCAAGGACTTGATACTTAAAAGTAAAAAATTAAGTGAAAATATAATTATCATATTTTAAACTAAACCTATAATGAGACAAAGTCATAAAGCGGCAAGGTCGTACATACATAAATACTCTTCTGAGAACGATTTGAATCTATAAAACGGACAAATTTGTCCCCTGGGCGGTTCTAGTGTTAAAGTATCCCAATACATTGGTTTCTGCAGTTTCATTGAAGACAATTGGCTTTGGCAAATTTTGTGGCGCATTGACTTTTCCAAAATATATAAAATTCTTTTAAATCCTCTTGAATCTTTGTTCTGTCATTGCAGGCAAATGCGGATATCCTTCCTTAAAGTTTCTGCAGGTCCGAAGAGTAATACGAGCAGACTCGCCATGAATGTAAAACAAATTTAGAATGTCAGCATTTGTGAATTCCATATTGCCCAATTAAGAACAAATATCAAGCGCAAAAATAAAAATTCAAACTAATAACAAACGGAAATGTAACTTTCAAACTGATAGCTAACTGATAACTGTCAAATAACAATAACAGCATAAGAAAGCATAAGAAACAATTGAATTAAAAGTTTGTAAAGGCAACTTCGGTTACAACATTGACACCTTCCAAACCCGGAAGACGTTCTTATCATAGTATGCTATTTTAATCTTTATTTTCGGGAACCAAATTTTCATTTTCAGTGCCTAAGAATTCTCAGCGAATTAAACGTGACATAAGCGATTAAAAGCAACTTATTTAATCAATATATCAGATTATATGATTTTTGCTATCGTGATGGTTTAAATCAATTAAAAAAAAATGTTTAATACTATTTCCACTAGAATGCATGTTTGTATTTTAAAAAAATGTAATTATAATTATGAATATATACGAGCAAAACTTAGAAATTTTAAAACAGTTATAAGACTTCTTTTAAAATATAAAAAAACAAATTAAAAAATATGTATATAAAACTTATTATTTCTAAATACATAAAAGAAAAACAGAAATAGACATAGCTAAAAGAGCCCACGCGCTCTCGTGATTTTACACAATTTTTCCTGTACAGGATTTGTAGCACATACTCTTATGGTGGCACAAAGCGATTGGAGCCTACACACGCTCGTGGTTTTACGCAGTTTTTTTTCGTACAGTTTTTCCTATATAGTTTTACCCAACAGTTAATGACGAGCGTGTGTGGGCTTCTTTATGACTGATGCTATAAAACAATTATACTACAAGACAAAACAGCGTAAATACTTTCAACTACATCTTATTTAGGATTAGAAGAGACGTTTTTTAACATTTTTTATATTTGAAATTTTTAATTTTAAGTTTTAAATATGCAAAGCTAATATACCTACTTAATTTTTTATAAAACCATGCATTTCTGAAAAAAAAATTAAAACATATAGACAATGTTTCCAGAAACGTTACAAATACATATGTTCTAAGTGTTTTTTATCACTTGACACAAAGTAGTACAAGTACGTTGTAATTCTTTTTTCTACAAGAGTAACATGGCATGTCTTGTACTTTCAAACATTGCAATTATCATGCATGCGCATGTCACCCAGTTACCAACAACAGACAAATCTAAAAGTCTGTTGTTGAGAAGCACGAACAGCTTTGCAATATTTTTGGTCTGTTATATAGCAAGACAACTTATGTGTAATTTGAAGTTCCAGAACAGGAGTGCTCAAACGGTCGATCGCGATCGACCAGTCGATCGCGAGTGCTTTTTGAGTAGATCTCGAGAAGAAAAAAATTGTTAATAAGTAGGTAACTAAACTACAAAAATTTATTCATTTTCTTTTATCGTACGTAATAAAATAACACTCTGCTAGCGGCAAAAGGCGGCTTTATCAAAGGAACGTGCTCTACTTCGTAAAGAAAAGCCGCGTTTTTTATTCTTGCCGCTTTTCTAGAAATTTCGGGCGGCGCGTTTGACGGGAACATTCGAGACTTTTGTTCACGCCAACATAAATGTTGCGCCTGCAGGAATTGGAGTCATTCTGAATTGTAACTTGAAGGCAATACTACGTCGATACAAAGTTTATTATTAAATAGTACAAAATGAGTGCAGCGAAGAAATCTAAAACGTATCATTTTAATAACGATTGGGAGGAAGAATTTTTCTTTTGTATGGTGAAGGATAAGTGCATTTGTTTTATTTGTCGTGCGTCAGTTGCAATACCTAAGCGTGGTAACTTAGAGAGGCATCATAAAACGGTTCATAAAAACTATGAAAAGGATTTTCCGCCACAGAGTGAATTAAGAAAACGAAAAGTACGTGATTTGATATCTTGTTTGAAAAAAGAACAAACCATGTTCACAAGACCAGCCAAACAATCAAAAGCTGCTACGATCGCGTCATTTAAAATATCTCATATATTGGCGAAACACAAGAAACCATTCGAAGATGGATCGGTTGTGAAGGAAGCATTTATTGAAGCGGGTGAGACTTTATTTGGAGATTTTAAAAATAAAACAGAAATCATGTCTGCTATTAGAGAACTTCAACTTATCTCGTCCGACTGTCACAAGGCGTATTGAAGTCATGAGTCAGGACATGGCAGATAAACTAAAACATGATATCATGGAATGTACATACTTTTCTTTACAGTTCGACGAATCCACCGATATGACAGACACTGCCCAGCTGTGTATTTTTATTCGGATGGTATTTAATGACATGTTGGCTAAGGAAGAATTTTTGACAATCATTCCTCTGAAGAGAAAGACCCGTAGCGAAGATATATATGACGTTTTCTTCAATTTTGTAAAAAACTACAAGCTACCAATATATAAATTAGTGTGCATTACAACCGATGGAGCACCAGCAATGACTGGAAACAAAAACGGTTTTGTTGCATTGTGTCGAGCTAATGAAGATTTCCCTTCATTTTTTTCATTCCATTGCATTATACATCAACAAGTTTTTTGTTCAAAAGTTTTAAACACGGAGGAACACATTGATTTAGTTCTTCACACGGACGTCAGGTGGTTGAGTCGCGGAAAATTTCTAGAAACGTTTCAAGAATTAATGCGCGAAATAACAGCTTTTCTAGACGAAAGAGGTGATGACTGAAAAACGAAAAATGGCTGACTGATTTGGCATTTTTGACTGACATCAAAATGCACTTAAACACCATTAACTTGGAACTTCAAGGTAAAGGAAAAACTATTATTGAGATTATAAATTATAATTTAGTTGGGATTTTGACAGCGTCACTTGTCAATAGATCATTGACTTTCGCTGTCATTAAATCCAATGACAACTTTTCTACCCTCCGTACTAATTTATAGTTTTCTATATTATCATACGTGGTATTTTTACCACCGGATGGCATTCCAAAAACATTTTAAATATGTTGGTAATGTTTACACGACATAAAAGAGTGCGGTTATCTGTCAGTATATGTAGTTTTGGAAACACATCGGTGTATCCTAGCGCTGACGAGTTCCTAAAGAACGAAACAGCTGTCCGCTAGTTCTGATGTTGTTTTTCACAATTTTACTGACATTGTTCCTAACCTATTTTATAGTTGGGATTTTGACAGCGTCACTTGTCAATAGATCATTGACTTTCGCTGTCATTAAATCCAATGACAACTTTTCTACCCTCCGTACTAATTTATAGTTTTCTATATTATCATACGTGGTATTTTTACCACAGGATGGCGTTCCAAAAACATTTTAAGTATGTTGGTAATGTCTACACGACATAAAAGAGTGCGGTTATCTGTCAGTATATGTAGTTTTGGAAACACATCGGTGTATCCTAGCGCTGACGAGTTCCTAAAGAACGAAACAGCTGTCCGCTAGTTCTGATGTTGTTTTTCACAATTTTACTGACATTGTTCCTAACCTATTTTATAGTTGGGATTTTGACAGCGTCACTTGTCAATAGATCATTGACTTTCGCTGTCATTAAATCCAATGACAACTTTTCTACCCTCCGTACTAATTTATAGTTTTCTATATTATCATACGTGGTATTTTTACCACAGGATGGCGTTCCAAAAACATTTTAAGTATGTTGGTAATGTCTACACGACATAAAAGAGTGCGGTTATCTGTCAGTATATGTAGTTTTGGAAACACATCGGTGTATCCTAGCGCTGACGAGTTCCTAAAGAACGAAACAGCTGTCCGCTAGTTCTGATGTTGTTTTTCACAATTTTACTGACATTGTTCCTAACCTATTTTATAGTTGGGGTTTTGACAGCGTCACTTGTCAATAGATCATTGACTTTCGCTGTCATTAAATCCAATGACAACTTTTTTACCCTCCGTACTAATTTATAGTTTCCTATATTATCATACGTGGTATTTTTACCACAGGATGGCGTTCCAAAAACATT
This sequence comes from Aquatica leii, assembly GCA_035610365.1. Classification (NCBI taxonomy): domain Eukaryota; kingdom Metazoa; phylum Arthropoda; class Insecta; order Coleoptera; family Lampyridae; genus Aquatica; species Aquatica leii. The sequence goes on along the minus strand of CM069433.1, from coordinate 45,021,298 downwards.
TTAAATATTATTGAGATGATTAGCGCAGTAAACGCATTTAAAAGTAAATTGCAACTTATGATAGATCAACTGAAAAGAAAGGATCTGAAACATTTTCCGTCTTTGAAAGCAAGGATTCCTCAGTTGAATTATGATACGTATGAGGCTGAATTATCAAATATTTTGGGACAATTCGAAATGCGTTTTTATGATTGCAGTAAATTGGCAAATATAGCATCATTTATGAGTTATCCTTTTTCATTTAAAAACATTGAGGAATTAGCTACTGAAATAGCAAGTCATTTTAATATGAACTCATGTTCTGTTAAAAATGAGTTGGTGCCGGTTATATCAGATATACATCTCAAAGCTACAGCATCTGATACAAATTTCTGGTGTTTTTTATCTGAAGATAAAAATCCGAATCTAAGGCAAATCGCCCTTCAACTGACGGCAATGTTTGGGTCAACTTACTTGTGGAAGTCTGAATTTTCTGAAATGAAGATAATTAAGTCAAAATATCGCAATCGACTAACTGACGATCATGTCATCATGCTTGCGATTAGCATTCAGTGGTTACGTACCATCTTATGAAAAGTATGCTGAGGACATGCAGTGCGACGCTTCAACATCCAAAGTCATTCCTTAGTTAAGTTTTTTCATTGATATTGTAGAGAAGAACCTAACTAAACCTAACCCAAACCTTGACTAAAATAATGCATATTATTATATATTATATATATGCCGCAGTACACCATACCTAGGTAGTTAGATAGGTAGGGTGTATCGTGTATGTACGACAACCCTGCATCACACATACTTGCAACCTCTCAGAGTCGATCGTAAGTAGTCTAAAAATATTGAGGTAGATAGCCAGCAGTTCAAGTTTGAGCACCCCTGTTCCAGAACAATTTTCATTTTTAATGTCATTTTAGTATAAAAATTAAATTGTAATAAAATTAAAACTGTTATTATGTTATGTTAAAAATGCTTTAGTATAATGTTTATCCCTTGTATAAAATTTATTCTCAATACGCCCAATCTTCGTTGAGTAGGGATACAATGTTAAACTTTAAAAGACGATTTCATTTCTTCCGGTAAAGTTTGAACAACGCAGACATCATCTACCGTTGTGTACGCCCAACAAGGCTTTCATCGTTAAGTGTTTCACACACATCTATCTGAATATGAATTAGAATATTGTAGTGATCTAAGTGAAAGTTTTTATTTAGAGTATGCTTATTTTGTATTCGTGGTTTAATTTAATCATTCCGTAATTGTATGTAGCGGATTTCCATACTCCCAGACGTTTTCTTTTTTCTGTGGAGATATCAGCAGATGTCGTATTTGGGGAAAATTTTCATGACGTCGTCACGTCACCGTAGTTAATACTATCTACACTAGTGATAGGCGAAATATCGTTACTGGTGACTTTGTCGCTGTTATTTGTTGATCACTACAACATCAGTCACTAACAAAAATATAAAACCAGTTATTGGTGATTTTGTAACTACTGTGCGGTTATTGGTTAAATTATAAACTTTTTAATTGTCTGCGTTATCAAAATGTTTACAACTTTTTTTTTAGTTACGAGTTACAAATGATATCTGTCAGTTGTAAAAGTAACAGTAGCTTAAAAGTAACCGTGGCCAATTCACCGGTGATTAAAAAGTAGCCGGTAAACCCATCACTAATCTACACTACCGTTATTATCGCATTGGAGGAAACATTTACCGAACTTATTAAATTTATTTGAGGGAAACGCTGCGCATTGGTTTGCCGTCAGTGATCTGTAATCTACTAGTTGATTTCAATAGTATATTGTATAACGAGTAAGGAATGGTCGTCATTGCCAACTAGTATGAAAATTTGCAATTGAGCCGAAGGCGAGGTTAGCAATTCGTAGGAGTTGGCAATACACATCCCTTACGAATTATACACTATACTTTTTCTACGACTCTATATTTAATTAGTAATCAAAGTTAAACAGAATTTTACGAAAAAAAATAACGCAGAAAATAAATAAACTAATTTAAAAATTTCTATTGGTAATACCTAAAATGACAATTAAAAAATTATGTCAATACTTGTATTTATTTTATGTCAACTCGACAGCGTTTATACTATTAGTTATCTGTTACTATTATTTAATTCTTGTTTTTTACTCATTTCTAGTTAAAGAAATGGTGAGTGTAATTTACTTGCTTTGAATACATGCAATTTTAGTTAACTTCAAATCATTTAGTATTTGAATTTTTTTTAATACATTAATTTCAAGCATGACCTAATATGAATGAGATGGAGTTTAAACAGTACTAATGATTCAATGACAAGATTTTGCTTTTGCAGCCAGTAAATTAAAGAAATCTATTCATGTCGAAGCCTGAATCGTTAACAATGTCGTCAAGTTCTGAAAAATGTTGATATGATAGTTTTTCCTAGAAGCTTCAACCGAATAATATGTGGATGTGACTTACAAAGCAAATAAGGTAGATTTGTGAATGTTTAAAGATAATTTGTAATTAATAGGTGTTATTCTTAAGAATGAAGCTTTCCGAACTAAAAAGGTAATAAGATCATCGTAGTTAAAGAATTGGAAAAAAATCCTTTTAAAAAATGCAAGATATAATTATTCTAATGGATGAAATATGCTGTAATAATCTTTACTGAAAAATTAGTTTAAATATGAGAAATAAATTGTTAAGAAAACACATTGTAGGTAAAAGGAAACAAGTGATTCAGTGCTTTTGCTTATAATTACATCTAAATATATAATTTTTTTTAATGTATAAACCAGTGGTTTGCATTAGTCTTGTAACAATTGATTACATTTATGTTTATCTTGTGTTATTTATTATCACGTAAGTTCAAAGTGTTTGTGATTAAATTTTTAACAAGGTAGCGACAATGTGCGTAAGAATTATTTTTATAAGATTATAATATAATATGTAGTGAAAGTATAAATAAATACTTATGAAAACTGCATTAATATAAGGATAAATAATAACATACAGATATCAGGCATGCACGAAATAAACATTTTGGTATCTTGCAACCATCGACGAACGCCAAAAGATAATTGGTTACTTCTGAATTATCATGCAGTTCAAAAAACTGATAAATTTTCTAATAACTTCTTTAAGTTAATTTGAGCATGTTATTATAAAATGAGTAATTTTATTTCAAGAATTGGATTACTTAATTTGTTTATGACACTGCAAAAGCAAAAGTTCGATAAATTACTGTTAACATTTCCTTCCCATCAAAAGAAAACTCTGCAAGAAAACGAGAAGTTAGTTTGCAAATTAGAGATTTTTACTTATTCTAATTACCTTGAACTTCTAAAATATATTTACATTTCATTAGAAGAAAGTCACTAAATGTCAACGTTTACGAATATAACCTAAAATATATAATTTATAAACCATACTTTTTATGCTATAAAACTAATGAAATACCTTTTACATGACCCTGAATGATTTTGTTTTCAAATTTTATAATTTGTAATGCAGGGAATATTTGTAAAAGTCTACTAAATTATATTCTTATAATTCATTATCCTGTACGTTAATAGGTTTGACTTGTACGGAAATGACTTTGACCTGTACGGAAATGAAATTACACAATCACAATGCACAACGTTGCCTAATCGCAATTAAACATACAATGTATCGTATTGTCTGTTAGTCGTAGAAAAAAGTTATTTCCAATTTTACTTTCAATTTAAAACCTGTTATATGGACTATATATATATATATAAACTTACACTACTTTCGTTTTCAATTTTTATCGTTCACTCTATATATCCTAATATCTCACGTTTTTTGGGCTTATTGGATTTTGTCAACGTGGTCATACTGATTTACCACCACGAATAGTGTACCTTGGTGGGAGATTTTGACGTTTAAACATCTTTGTTTCTGCTTCTAACATTATTTTTTATTTGAAAACGCTAATGAAAACCACAATAATGTAGCCACTTTGCTACTTATTAGCACATGTTTGCTTAAAAATAGTCGTGAAATGTACTCACGAAAGAATATAGTTACATAACAGTTGTGCCACAAATTGCTGTTGGGCTAATAAAGAGAAGCGCCTTTGGTAGTTCTACAAAATGGCATCACCTCACGATTCAAATCCTTTATTCTTTTAGTGTTTTTTTTTCTTCATCATTAACTTTATGGAATTCTTTATCTACAATTCTACGGTTATGAATTCATCTCTAAATTTTATCTTTCTTCGTTACCTATTGGTTCTGGAAATTACTGTTCCGGTTTGCTATTATTTGAGGTAGCGACACCTTGGTTTACGCTATGTAGTACGAATGCACTTAGTTGCATTGACTCCAAGATGCCAGTGTAATAAATTACTATCTACACCTACAAAATACAGTCAGATCCTTCCATTTATTATTTCCATTTCATTTCGAACATAACCTCGGGAACACAGGGCTATTTTAAACCTGAAATAGATAGTACTCATTACAAGCTTGTACTGTCAACGTTACCTGTTAACATGCGAGTCAAATTAGTTTTGCATATTGCCATAACTGCAGGCAATTTTAAATTAGGAGCCCTTGCCAAGTTTAACAATAATAATTTCATTCTTTTATATTCAAACTGTACAGTGGCGTACTATTTGTAATTTTAATGATTAGTTAATTATAGTAATACATGTTAATCTATTTTCTTCAGTGTGAATAAAAACGTAGATATTGTTATCTCTTTGGGTATTTGTGTATCTAGGTCTTCCCCTCCTATAAGTATCACTGCTTCTATAATTTTACCCGGTGCGTGGAAGGTACCTGCTGCTGACTGTTAATTCCGGTCAGTTTATCGGTTACGGTAGTAAGCCTATAAATAATTTTTACTTCGACGTATAACCCATCGCACTCTACGACTTTTAGCGGGTATATTCGTTATGAGTACGTCCACGTAACAGATCGTATGATTAAAAAAATGTTTAAATTTAAATTAGTATTATGTAGATGTTATTTTAGATTCAAACATTCTTTTCATGATACGGTTAAATATACAAGCCATGTTGAAAACGACCAAGCAAATACTAAACAATCTATTTTAACTACAATCTCTGAAACATTCGATCATTTTTCTGTATAAAGTTCAATAATACTACGTAGTATACAAAAAATAAGGAAATTTGCTAATTAGTTGAATTTAAGACATTCTAGAAAACATTAAATAAATATCGTTAAATTTGAAGCCTAGCTTGACTTTATTAAACAGGTGTTACGAGAAGTTTCTCGCAACTTAATTGCTGGCGACGAACTCAGTTGTATCGGCAACTCGATTGCAAGTCTTGGTGTGCTAATCCTACACTAAATTAAAAAAGCGACAAAACAAGTAAATATCACCGATCTTGTTTAAATATATCGATCACTAAAAGGAACAAATTGACAATGATATATTTATTTTAATAGGCGAGAATAGTTGTTAAAATCAACAGAAAGATACAGACCAATAACAATTAGAAATTTGTCGATTAGTATATTATCACAGTTATAATATCAATGTAAGCTCTTTCGTTCAAGCAACCTACCATACAACCAATTGTATTTAATTGTTAACAAATGTTATAAGTGAATGATTTTAATTTAAATATAAATAGTACTCAATCAAACTACCTGATTTATTATGCAGTCGCAAAATAAATCTACAATCGGCAATGATAAAAATGAATCGCAAAAAAAAGTAAAATACGAGTACAGAAACTTACGAAACCGACACTTCTTTGTCAATCCTAGTGATTTCCACTACTCTTATGTATCTGGTTTAAAACAGAAACTATGCGTGGTATATAAGCTTATATATATAATTTGACAGATGTCACGTAAACGTACTCAACGACAATACATAAGGTATAAAGTTTGTGACTGAAAGTAAATTTAAGTCAGTATGATCTAACGTTATTACATAAAATAGATTAATATGCTTAAGACTGACGGCTAATGAATAGAATTGAAACAAATTACATAAATCAAAAATCTTACGTTACTAAAAAAAGTAGTACGTACGAGACTGACATAAGTAAAGCAATAAATATAAATGCAAGAAGATCTATGTTATACCAAATAATGTACATAAAGTAAATTACCGAGATAATACAATGCTGATATAGGTGTTAGCCTTCTCTTGTCCCGTCCGATTATGTTAAACTAGGTGGACTCCATAGGTTACATACATATCACAAAAACAACCGGGTACATAAATAGCATAGTAATCTCCCAAAACTCGACGAAAAAAAGTAAAAAGGTAACGTGACAATGTCATTGCCGAATTCCACCAATACCTGGAATACGTTTTCCCTAGTACATTCGTTAAAAACGTAATAGCAATAACTATTGAGGAAAACTCAACAGGAAGAAAACGGCATGTCTTAAAATAACACCCAATTACACGAACGTTTAGCAGCGATTTCTAACCGATAAAGAAACGTCAAAATGGACGTTTAACAGCAATATACCGTTTATCTCTTTTCATAAGAAGAAACAGTAACGTCCTTAAACAATGCAGCCGTTTACTTTAATTTAGCATAAACATTTTCGATGAATACAAAATAACGACATTTATGTATCTTTACGAATACGTACCGAATTAATCAAAACTATAATAGATATGAGTTAACATATCTGTTGATAATGGATAATATTATTTTGAAAATAAGATTATACAGTGAGTGAACCACTGGACGGAATTACTATCTTCACATAATATATTTGCACTATGAGATAGCTCTGCTATCATATTTTGTTTATGTTACATCATTTATTAATATAAAACTATAAGTCTGCCAATGCATTTGTGAAAGAACATTAAAATATTCTCTCACTGCTTCAAAAGGGCTACATTTGCAGAAAATCGCAACTAATAAAATTAAATTAAGATAACATTACAAATAAGACAGTACAATTGTAAAACTAACAAAACGTAGACGCAACAATACTTAATAAATTTTTCCAAGTCAAGGTGACAATAATTTAAAGAAATCCTTAATTAGATTATCTATGTAATAAGATCGTCTCATTGTTACATTTTATTCTTTTATTTTAGTTTAACTTTTGATATCTTTTTAATTCTGTACAATTTTTGTTTTGATACTTACCTGTGTTTTAGCGAATTCATATCGTTTTATAATCATGTTTTTCTTTGTTTCATATTCGGAATATATTTTTAATATAATGTATTTAATCTGCTGTCTTGCTTCTACTATGAGTCCAAAATCTTTTAAAAAACGGGATTATCTAATTGCGTCTGATGTTTGTCACAACTTAATCTGCAATTTGTTTTTTTACTTTTGCGTTTAATCTCGTTTTAAATTCAGTGTTTATAATACAATAAATAAAGATACCGCGATGGAAAGTAAGGATACTGAAAGATTATTACTGATAATATCAAAGTTTGTTTTGTTTCTTTTCTTTAAAAATGGTATTCTATGTTTTTTATACTTTATACTAATATATTTATTTTGGAATACTTTGAACATAAATACAATTATGAACAAGAAATAAGTTTTTTTGGAAAACGTTACATTGAAAAATATAAAATATAAATCCAGAACACGCGATGCTTAACACACTTAAACCTCCAACACGAAGTTATTTTCAGAAGAAACTAAAACAGAAGAAGTTATTCATGATTGTTTCTCGATATTTATGGTAATTACATAATGTACAGCGTTCTCGTGTATGTAAAAGCAATAACAACCTGTCATCCTTAGATTGAGGTAGAGCTATATTTACTATTGTTCCATTGCACTTGCGAATTCTTAACGTGCGTGTTTAATAGGGCAATGTTTTACAATTTCTTCAAATACAACTACATACTAGTTTGTCTCTTTCATCTTTGTTTTATATACATATATTTTGTTCATGTAGCTGTTGTAATATTTTCATAATGATATATTCGAAAAAATCACATATTAGTTACATTGTTTAAATTTTCTTTGATTAATATCTATTACCTTAGAAAGTTTAGTCTACTATATGTGTCTGTAAGAAGAAACAATTTTGTACATTAGAAGGTAACTCTAAAAACTGTTAGTTCATATTTAACTTTTTTTCAATTCAAAATGTAATCTAAAATAAAACATACTGCATTTTAAACACGATATTTCATGCTAAGATAAGAATCTTCCGGGTTTGGACCGTGTCGTTGTTGTAACCGAAGTTGCCAACGTTTCGCCCACTTTTGTAAGGGGCTTCATCAGGGCGTGAGATAAATCGCAAAACTCAAACAAACAACCGAAATCTCACTAAGAACTTCTCAAAAGGTAAGTTATCCACTTATGTAACAAGTTATAATCTAAACTCTGAAAAGGTAAGAAAGAAAACGATAACTTGAGAAAGCAAACGAAAATCTAACAAAGAACCACTACCGAGTTAGGTAATCAACTTGTGAACCAAGCCAGATTCTAAACTCCCTAGAAGTGACTTAAGAAGAAATAGTCTCCGTATATAAAGGAAAAGGATCGTCACGGATGGTTAAGCTCGACTCTGATTGGGTTACGGTTGATAAGGGGCGTGTTTTCGATAAATGACCTACTTGATTGAAGTTATTGGGGTGTTTGATGATTTCTAAGCTTTCTGGGAATTTCCTGTTGAAAAAGAATGGAGATTTGGCAATCAACAAAACTTTATCAAAATCTATCTTGTGACTTGTTGTAAAATGATTTTCGGCAACCGCAGACTTGGAAATATACGTTTTCCTTATACAAGTTTTATAGTTTCTAGACGTTGAATAAAATGCTGAGAGTTAAGGATGTGAGAAGAGGTTTTACCTGTAAACTCGCAAAGAATGTTGCACAAGAACTTGGCTAGCTTGTAGGCATCCGTATAGACGAGGTGGTTTGGAATCTGATGGGGTAAGTCGACGTTTAGTTTCAGGAGGTACATTGGAAGATTTGATGATTTGGCTGACTTCACGTTCAATCCTCCAAGTGGGGTTGTGAGTTAGAAGAGCGTAAGTTTCCTCAAACAAAATAGAATTGATTTTCGTAACATAACCAATTTGGTTCAAAACTTTGTCGGCTGAAAGAACAATAATATCGGGGTTCTTAACAAGACTTTTTAGAGCTGACTCTTCCAACTTAGAAATGTTGTATTTAGAAATGTTAGATGATTCAAGGATTTTGCTAGTGTTAATACGAATGGGATCTGAGATGTGGCGAGGAAGATGTTTTATAGAAGACTCAACAGCACATAAAATCTTCTTTAGGAATACGTTTGGGAGCAACTGCAAAATTCAAACCCTTAGAGAGCACCGATTCCTGCTCTGAGGTGAGGACCAAACTAGATAAATTGACAACCGTCTTTAAAGAGTTAGTAGTGGATGAAACTTTACGATTCTTCGATTCCAATGATTGAAACTTTTTGAGATGACCTTCAGTGGTTTAGTCGTAGAGTGGTATCAGACTGCTGGTAAGTAATATTCTAAGCGGAGTTGAGATTGAAACACATCTTATCACAATTGTTATTTGTTCTCTATGTCTTACATTGGGGGTACAATCTAAAATAATAGAAAAATATATTGATTGCTGTTTTAAAATGACATCTTTAACACAATCTGTTAATAAAACTATTAACTTGTTTTGATGTTCCCATCCTAAATCATGTGGTAGGTTTTTCTCGAGGTTGTTATTCTTAATTTCAAATTTTGAAATTATTTGAACGGACTGCATGTAATTTCCATTATTTAGTTCAAATAATTTGTGTGAAGACCCTTTAAACGCCATTGTTTAGATAAGAATTTCAATATAGATAGTAAGTAAAAGTAAGCTTTTTACCCTACATTCACAAGGTTACAGATCAAATAGGGAAACTTTTTTGTAATAATGGTATTAAACCCATATTCAACTCGACAAGCAAAATTTCTTAGATTCTTCCTTCTCCCAAAAACAAATTTTCTACACTTTCATCTCAAGGTGTGTACCAAATTCCTTGTTCATGTGGTTTAGTCTACATTGGTAAAACCGGTCGTTCCGTCATTACTCGCATTTCAGAACATGCTCGTTGTATAAGGAAAAGGTATATTTCCAAGTCTGCGATTGCTGAACATCATTTTACTACAGGTCGCAAGATGGATTTTGATAACGTTTCGTTGTTTGCCAAATCTCCATTCTTATTCAACAGAAAATTCCGAGTAAACATAGAAATCATCAAACAACCCAATAACTTCAATCGCGATCATGGTTTCAAGCTATCCCCTCTTTGGTTACCGCTCATTAGTCATTTATCGAAAACACGCCCCTTATCAACCGTAACCCAATCAGAGTCGAGCTTAACCATCCGTGACGATCTTTTTCCTTTATATACCGAGACTATTTCTACTTAAGTCATTTCTACGGAGTTTAGAATCTGGCTTGGTTCACAAGCTGATTACCTAACTCGGTAGTACTTCTTTGTTAGATTTTTGTTTGATTTTTCAAGTTACCGTTTTCTTTCTTACCTTTTCAGAGTTTAGATTATGGCTTGTTTCACAACTGGATAACCTAACTTTTGAGAAGTTTTTAGTGAGATTTCTTGTTTGAGTTTGGGCCCTGATGAAGCTCCTTACGAAAGTGGGCGAAACGTTGGCAACTACGGTTACAACAGCAATGACGCAGTCCAAACCAGGAAGACATTCTTATCTTAGTATAAATTTTGGCTGTGGAAGCCTTCGCTATTATGATATTTCATGGGTCATTATATCTGAAATTTCTGATTTACTTAAAATAGAAATTCTGCAGCTTGGTAAAGATTGGAGTTATTGGTATATAAACGCAATCAATTTTTGTAATATTATTGAAAAATTAAATATAATGGAAAAGTAGCTGTACTTTTGTCTACATAACAAGAAGAAAAAAAAATTGATTCAATCATTGTTTACATTTTTTCTTTGAACTACGATCTGTGTCACCATCACTGCAGAATTCAAACGTTCCGTTTCAATTTCAGTACACCCCACAAAATTAAATCACATTGGGGTTTTGTATAACAATAACCGAATGATATCAAAATTCGATATTCGAAATAAACAAGTTTATTGGCTAGAAAGGAGTAAATAGATACAGAGTGTATCTAATTAATTTAGAATGTGTAATTATAAGATTAATACAAACAAAAATGTCAAAATAAAAGTTCTAATAAAACATTTAAAAAATTCGAAACTTTGAACCAAATAAATCGAAAATTACAGGCCTATTGTATTAAATACGTTTGTTGACACCGTAAATAAAAAGAAATCAAAAACAATATTATGATGTTTTATTTAGTTCAGAGATTATACTCATTTCTTCTCAATAATTTGCTGACACCAAAAATAAAAATTAATGCAAAATAATGTTATCATATAAGGCGCAGTTAAATTATTCTGGCCCGCAAGATTCATCAAATCATCCCACTTTTATAAAACATATTTATCTTATATTGGTTTAAGTAGTAAAAACCAATGTATGTAAAGATACATTATTTGTGCACCCATATATTCAAAAATTAACTGTTGAAGTTATGAAAAAAATTAACAGTCATGAATAATCAGAATAATAGGCTGACCATATTTCTTAGGATAAAAATACTGACACACAGTAAATTCAGGGTTAGTTTGCGATCTCATACCACAAACCTGTTACTACTACTACTGAATAAAAAATAAAAACATTGATATAAGCATTTAGACTTCATTTTATTTTAGATCGATAAATCAAAGAAATACAAACTTTTTTAAAAGATACATGTTTACACAAAAACGTTTACTAAACGGTTTAGTAATAATTAAGATCTAGGCCCAGCAACACTACAATCTTCACTTGAACTGCTACTTGGTTTCTGTGTCTTGTACCAGTCATACTTTCCTAAAAAACGAATTTTTGTTAACAGAGACTTGTCATCTTTTATTTCGGCATAAAAGTTACAACAATCAAGTTCACAGTTTAATTTTAAACATAGGAGAGCCTTCACTTTGTCTTCTTCATTTGGTTTTTTCAGGGCTTCATGCAGCTGAGGTTCATGGAAGGCAGAATATGAATTCTAAAACATTCTTAAAATTTGAGCACAGGTTCTGGGTCTGCTCAAGAAGGAGACAGATTTTTACCCAAAATTTGTCTGAATTCAGTACCTCTTCGGCGGTCGTTTCACAGTCTTTCATTTTCTTTAGCCGACACTTGTAAATCTTGCCATAGGTAATGGCAAAATTTACAAGTGTCTCTTTATCAAAAAGGTCATCGATGTTATTATTTCTGCTATTGAGTGGAGTCACAGAATTTATAAACTCTGCTGGTGATTCTATGCTAGATCATTCAAGTTGTTTCTCGTAGTCATCAATTTGGATCCAAGAAAACATATTTACGTCTTCAAAGCTTCCTTCCCATTTCTCTAAGTATGAGATGCAATTTTGATAGAACCTTATAACACGTTCTTCAAATTTTTCCTTGGTAATTGCACCATCTAGAAGCAACGAGTTTTTGTTTTGACATTTATGGTATGAGTTTACTACTTTTCCTGGAAAAGAGCTTTTTTTTTAGGTTAATATATTGTAGAGCAACTTCAGTTGCAGATATGTCATTTCCCTGTTTTGAAAGAACAGTTTTACTAAACATTTGTTTAGTGCAAACTACAACCACACTTTATTGACTGAGTTCTCAAATAATTCTTTAATAAGCTTTTAGCACGACTCTTGTGAAAGGAAATAGGATTTGAGTCTCTCAAAGATGGCAAGTATGTTTTCGATATCTGGTAACAGGCTTAAAAATCTTGTGGAGTTATGAGATAGTAATCTCTTGTATTCAACCCCTGCGAAAGAACAAAAGTATTTAAGATTTGTAACACGTACTGTGTAAATAGGAAAAAATCTATATACCTTTACGACAGTCATTTCAAGATCTGTTAGGGGGAGTTGCTCAACGGCATGCTGAATGCAGTTGTGGATAATGTAGGCTCCACATCCTATGCCTAAAATTTTTCTACCAAATATTCTTGCAATTTTGTGCTAACATTAGATTTTCCTCTTCTTTTGTCTTTTACAAAATTGGTATTTGTATTATCTGCACAGTAACAGATTATTTTTTCTTGTAAGCCATAACATTTTAGTACTTTTAGAACATAGTTTGTCAAAATATTTGAAGTTTCATCACATACATTATGAAATTCAAATAGCCTCGTTTTCACATCTTGGGAAGGAATGAAAATTCGACACATAACTGGTACTAGCTTAATTTCATTTCTGTTTGATAAATCAATAATAACAGTTACGTAGTTAGCATTATTCAATCCGTGACGACATCATCAAAACATTTAGACGCAAGAACATTGACAGCAATTGTCTCTGATTTTGTTCTGGCATTACAAAATTTGGGATCGTAGAGCTTAGTTATAAATTTTTACTGACAGTCAGTACTTCTGTACGTCGGATCGTGTCTGACACTATAATAAGAAAATGCCCCTTCTTTAGCAGCTACTGAAAGATCGTCGGCTTTTGCTATTGCTTAAAAAAATAATCTACTGTTTTACTCACATTAGCTTCTTTTATTGCTTTCGAATGTTTTTGGGTGAAACCCAGCAAGTTTTAAGAAGGGATAATCACGTTTTAGTTCATCAGAAAAATAACATTTCCTTTTTTTAACACTACTGTTGTACCTACTATTCCTTTCATAATAAATAATAATACACAAAGTCACAAAGAAAGAACTTAAATTTAACGAATAGTCAAATAATAACTGAAAACATATGTTTTCTGAGTCATCACTCGTCCGTTGTCACTAAGCTGTATTTTTGTTAAACTCCGGCACAAACGAATAATGCCCGAGAGGTGGCTAAATTTAGATGTTTGGAAAAATAACAGTAAAGTACGGACGAATTAGGCTTTTTGTGGTTGTACGGTACGGACACGGACACAGTTTCCAAAATACAAACTGTCCGTACAAAATACGGACGTATGGTCAGGTTAAGAATAATTAAACTATATTCTGCGAATTCATAATGCGCGCGCATCTTGGAACACTTCAAGAGCTAGGCATATATTTTATTAACCACAAATGCCGAGTGACATAGAAACCTTAGCAGGAAATTGTGAATACTGTGAGGTTAGTCATAGAGCGAATCAGAAAGAACCATTGATCAGTCATCCAATTCCATCTCGTCCGTGGCAAAACTTGTTCTCGGATATACGTGAATGTAAAAACAAAAATTATGTAGTTCTTGTAGATCAATATTCAAATTGGTAAAAAATATGTGAAATTAAAGACAAGTCCTCCACGTACTCATCAAGTTTATGAAAAATTGTTTTTCTAGATTTGGAATCTCGGATTATTTATATGCAGATAATGTCCCTTATTATAGTCAAAACTTTAAAGATTTTTCAGATGAGTGGAATTTTGAATTGAAATTTTCAAGCTTTTGTTTTCACCATCGAATGGGTTGGCTGAAAAATATGATGGCATATTTAGGCAAATGTTGAAGAAAATGATTTAAAAACCTTTTGAATAGAATACCGTAACACACCTTTGGTTGACATGGGTTACTTTTCTACACAAACAATTTTAAACAGAATTTTGAAAACTAAAGTACCAACTTCTAAAACTTGTCTTGAACCTGCATACATCCAACTAAAAGAAATTGTTAAAAAGATAACGGAGACACAAATAATTCAGAAATTGTAATATGATAGACTAATTCTCTGTCACTTAACTTAAACCAAAGTATCTTATTTTTAAAAAATGTCAGATGGTTAAAAGAAAAAGCAGTACATATGTGTAATAGTAGATCTTATTTAGAAGATGATGAGTATGGCAGTATTAATAGGAGAAATAGAAAATTAATAAAAACTACAAAACTGACCTTTAATACAAATAATTTATGATATGATGACATGGAGATTCTTTTAAATACGCCAACTCATATAAATTTAGGTAGGTCCAATAGTGTTAAGCAAACACCAATTAGGTCAAAAAAACGTCCCAATCATTTGAATGATTACAGTATAAATCCAATTTATGGTTATAGCTTGTAAGTTTGAGAAAGAAGGTATAATGCAATAGGATTGCTCGATCGCTCGATTTATTCTGCAGAGATCATGTAACCCGATGACGTCACGCGGAGACCTCGCTCTCGATACTTCTATTACAATCTGTACTAAGATGCACGTTAAAAGTCTTCTAAATATTTTATTTGAGCAAATTTGACAATTTTTGATTTAACAAGCAATGGCAATAGTGTTCATAATCGAAATATTTTTTTTATTAATTAGTTTGGCACCATTAAGATTCAGCTTATGTGTGGGTTATGTTTGTGTCGTATAAGGTTATATGTCTTCGTACTTTCCTCCTTTGTCCATGGTTTTAATTTTATGTATATTTGGCAGAAATTAAACATTCTACTGTGATGATTGGCCTGATGAAGTTGGCACAATAGCCAACGAAACGTAGCCACAATTACGACAGAGTTTTATTTCTGAGTGGTGCCTATCCTCCACATCGAAGGATTCTATCGTAGTATAGAAACACACCAAACTATCAAGTTTTTTGGAGGATTTATATCGTTCTCATAGTAAATATATTTTATGTAAATTCACTTCTTAAGACGTTAACCATTTGTCATTTTTATTTGGACAATTATAATTTATTGTTATTAAAATTTTTTTTAAAGTAATAATTTCACAAAATTTTAGAAAAGTGATTATTTCTATCGCGTGCCAATAGAATTTCGTACGTGCCAGCTGTGGCACGCGTGCCATAGGTTTACCACTCTTGTTTTGTGAAACAAAGCATTAGAAATAAACTTGATTTTCAAAAAACAGTATATAGTAAAAATAATTACAAGTAAGAAATATTTTTTGAAAACAGATTAACCATTTCATAAACTGCCAAGGAACTTCTTAAAATATACATATTACTTGTATCGCTAATACTTTCTTGAAAGTATAAATCGTCTAAACTTCTATTGTAGTAAATTTAGTAAAATATTTCTATGATTAACTATCAATATTAGTATTACTTTAATAATAATTGATAAAGACAATATTTTGGAAATTCTTTTGAAGAGGTTTGTATTTTATTACCACTTTATTTTAATAGCATATAACCATAAAAATATAATCAATTTAAATTTATGGTCGGCTTGCTAGGTCACAGTAAAATAAAATTCCGTTTTCAATAATTCGACTGTATACAATTAAAAACTTTATTGCTTTCGATCGGTATTGCATATTAGCGTGTCACACTGCAACTGATGAATTAAAATAAAATGCACGTTGTGATTATTTATTTTAAAAGTGCAATTAGAAACTGGTATATTTATTGTAGTTAAAACATTATTGCTTTAGTAGCTATACAAACATTTAGGGAAAGTAGTATTTGCTCTATCAATAAGGTAATTAACTAATATAAAAAATTACAATAAATTACATTTACAAAGAAAATAATTTTTCTATTGGAAGATCTTAAGAAAATGTAAAAATATATATATTTTTTAATTAGTTTGCATTTTTTTTTAAACTTGTTTAAAAAATCTTTTTTTTAAATAAAAGAACTTTTGTGACATAATATGGATTCTAAATAAAATAACATACTGCATAAAGTAAAAATATAAAAACAAACGTTTTAAACCAAGATAATAAGACACTACATAAGTAGTTAAAAAGTATTTACATTTTTTATGAAACACTACAGCTACAAGATTAGATTCTTTTGCAAAACATAGTTACATAAGTAGAAAATTATTTATAAAAATTACTATTTTACTAGTAAACTATAGACATTTTTAATACAATTCTCAATTCTGGATAATTCCCGTGTTGTCGTTATCACACAAGCTGAGCTTTCGTCACACGCCGCAGTGCACATCTTCAGAGCCCGGAACAAACTTAATGATTGCGCGTTGAAGTCTCGCTTTTAAAGACCGGCCTCCAATCGATAAAACTTCAACTCTTCGATAAAAAAAACTAGAATTTTGGTTGATATTAAAAGGGTTTTTGCTATAAACGCCGTCAGATTGAAAAGGAATATCGTCCTTCACCGGATTTAAAAGTTGACCTATTTTAGGAAGAGTAGAGAACCGAGCAACATTGAGCTTTTATAAATAAATTAGCAACAACCGGTAAAAGTGGAAAACCCATGGCAGCTATTGATGTTTCTGAGTAAAACTTTTCTCAACAAGTAAAATATGTAGACGTCAAACATTTTTTGATAACAGGTACTATGGCGCTTGAAATATTTTTTTCGCTGAATAAAGATCTAATCGTGTTTACTGAACCAGGTACCGGTACGTTAGCACACAAATACTCTACATCAAAACTAACCATTTATTTATTTACGGAAGATTTTGAGAAAAAACGCTATCCACATTTTATCTAAAACCCAAGTGCTGGTACAGATATGTTGACGACATCTTTGTCATTTGGCAACAAGGTCCTTCTACGCTCAACGAGTTTCTATGTCATTTAAGCTGAATTCATCAAAATACTTTTTTACTCAGCGGCGGACAGAACTAGATAATCGGCCCGGGCATAATTATTTAGGCCGGTCCGAACCTTTGATAAAAATAAATAACTACAAAAAAATCTGTAATAATGCAATTTAAAGCTTTTTCATAGATTGTACTATGATTTGCAAGTTTTGTTATAATTGTATTATTATCTATATTGCTACAATATTTGAACTTCATGTTTATCAGCATGAATGCCTTTAATTTGTCTTCATCAAGCGTTGATCTCAACTCAACTGCATGAAACTTGTTATTGGCAGTGTTAAACAATACTTGTAACAAGTGAAGATGCTTCGGAATATAGGTTATACTTTTGTAAAATTAGATAGCAACAGACTAGCGAATCTCTGCATGTCTTAGTAGATACAGAACAATCCTGGCCTTCCTCTTCGTCAAGATTTTCACTATTTAATTCCAAATATATTTTGCCTGCCTCCTTATTTAGATAACTCTCCTTAATTGTTTGCTTTAGTAAATTATATTTTGAAGCAAAATCTATTAGCCTCTATAGCTTTGTAGTCGCGAGAGATATTGCCTAGTGTTTCACAAGTCGTCTCCATCATTGTTTTTAGTATATCCAAGTCTTTGGTTCTTTGTAAGACGCATTGTATATTGAAATATTCTTAGAAATATTTGAGCAGTTAATATTGTTTTATATGACAATAACGTTGTTATATAGGACGTCACTTTCAGTCTGGCGTTGCTATTAGATGTGTTGTCTTTAATCTTAGATATAGCAATGATAATCGTTGTGAATCAGACTTTGAGTAATCATTGAAACAACCAAACGTTTTTCCCAAAACAGCATCGTTACTCCACCATCTTATACTTCCAATGACGTTTAGTCGTCTGATTCATTAAACTCCTGAGTTAATTCTTTCCAAGTATCCAATTTTTTATGACTCTTTTAGTAACACTGCTATGGAACTTAGTTAAGAAAATAAATAAGAGACTTCTATTATTTTAGAGGTGGAATCTTCCATTACAAGATTAAATACATGTGCATAACACCATACGTGTATTTGCTCTGGAAGTGGGTTTGAGAACTGATATGAATCCGTTGCGCATAGTCTTGCATATTTCCAGCGCCATCTGTCGAATTACCGATTAGGTTCTGTAAATCAATCCCATAGTCACCTAGAGCATCACAAACCACATCTTTAATTTTTGCTCCTGTAGTAGACCTTCACTTCATTATAGAAAATAGTCGCTCCTGGGGCCCATTTTGGAAAGGTGTAATGTACCGAATAATTAAAAACAGTTGATCGCAGACGGCTACATTTTGAGTGGTATCAATTTGTATAGCAAACATCTTTGCATCCTTAGTTACAGCAACTAAGGAATTGCTACAGCAGCAATTCCTTCTTTTATAGTCTTTCCAAATATGTCGATTATGGTATTGTCGTCTAAGACAATATCTTTAGACGAGGATGTTTTGATTGTTTTCCCATTTTACGCATGTCATTAATGTGTAAACGTAAATTTTCATCATACTTCGAAACTAGTAGCGAACTCTCTAAAAAGTTGCCGCGGTTCAGATCTGTATTTAATAGGAACTTTGCACTTTCATACCGCTTGCCTCTGTGGCTTAAACCACGTTTTCCAATCAACTATATTACGTCGATATTTATGAACACAATATGACGGTTCTATGAAATTTGTTTGTTATGGATTGTTCTCTGCTTACCTAACAAAAGCGAATCCACATTTTTCTTTTTGTCGAATAGCAAATGAGCGCTAACACACTCGTTGTTAGATGTAGTTAATTCATGCTTTTTGATTCTATAGTAAATGTGTTTGATGTGTCGCCAATGGGATCCCGACGGCGAAGAAAACGTAGAATTATTGGATTTTCCATGAACCAGACAAATAGTACAAAAGAGAGCATGTCTTTGAACACAATAACTTAGCCATTTCCTGATTATGCCATCACTTCTCAAAAATAGCTTTTTGGCATGCCTGATTCCTTTTATTTGTGTCGGTTGTATAAGATGATATTCAAAAAAAGGAAATAATATTGTCAATCAACAAACATGTCTAAATCGACAATGACTATTTTTTGATAGACTACTTCATCTGGAATGGATGTTATAGTTCAGGATAAAGACAATGGTTTTGATTCTACTGATGCCATTAATGTTCCTGTAGATTGTATTTGTGTAGATGCAGTGGTTGATTCAGCAATACATTCGTTTGTAACAAACATTTTGATATTACCAATTTTCGTTCTTCTTGCATTCCAAATAAGTCTTGGGTGTTAACAACTTTTGCAACAGTATTACGATTTTTTTGTTTTTTAATATGAAGTTTTTCCACTCCGTCCATTTGGGCACTCTCACCACTCTCTTTGCGCTTACTCGCCTTTTGCAAATGAAATTTACTAAAGAAAATCTTGTTTAGTTCTTTTTCGCAAAAAATGTTTAACTTACCAATTGCTAAAGAAATACAGGGATAACTACAATTTAAAAAATGCACACGAGAAATAACGTTTAAAGTATATAAAACACAACAAGACATATACAGAATTATAAATCAAATCACAGTTTAAAAAACAGGGGAACTGAACACAAAAGCAAACAGCATCCGCTAGCAATCGTTGTAAACAGATAAAGAAATGGAATTAGAAAGAAACTCCTTTTTATCATTTTTAGACGTTTTAGTTAATCGAAATGAAGATGGTTCATTATCACATTCAGTTTATCGGAAGCTTACCTATACAAATATTTAAAAAAATAAATGAATTCTTTAGTCTACAAAACTGTATCCTTAAGTCAACCCCAAAATTTTCAGCTAACCAAGGTGTTGGTCGCAAACAATTACAATAGAAAAAGTATTAAACAATCTACTACATAGTTTAAGTCGGCAAAACCACGAGTAACAGCGGAATCTAGGTCTCAACCATTGTTCATCGCTTATCTACCCTATGCCAAAATTACCACGGACCGTATAGAAAAAATATTGTCTAAACACAACTTCGTTGCTAGGTCTTCTACTCTTCCTAAATTGGGTCAACTCTAAAATCCGGTGAAGGACGTTATTCCTTTGCAATTTGACGGCGTTTATAGCATTCCTTGGTGTTGTGATCGTGCATACATAGCACAAACGGGTAGAAGCGTGGGAATTTGTATTAAGGAGCATCAAATATGTAATCGTCTTAAACAATCTTCGAAGTCAGCAATGGCGGAACGCCTGGTAGAAACGAATTATCAAATTATGTTTGAAAACACTAAAATTTTTAGCTACTATCAGCGAAAAATTAGGGAATCAATTAAAATAATTCATAATCTTTTTAATATTAACCGAGATTCTAGTTTTTCTTTACCGGAGATTTGAAAACCAGTTTTATCGATCGGAGGTTATAAAAGCGAGTCTTCAAGGCGCAATCAATCAGTTTGTTCCGAGATCTAAAGATGTCCACTTCGACGTATGACGAAAGCTCAGATTGTATGATAACGACAACGCGGGAATTAACCAGAATAGAAAATTGTATTACGATTGCAACCCGTGGAAACCTGAATTCTGCTATAGACATTTTTAATAAGTTGTCTTTCAAACTAAAATTCTAAGAATGTTGTTCAACAATTCAATGTCTTTAAACTAAGTAGTATTTTAGTAGTGTTAAACCAAACAAAAAAGTTTGTTAGTGTAATATTGATCTTAGAACTGTGGCGTCACTGTAAACCATTTTTTTTAAAGATTTAAACAAACCAGCGCTACCGTTTGTTACTTATTTGCCGAGCACAATAAAAATTAAATACGTTAAAAAATAAAATTAAATTCAAAAAAATCTAGATAGATAATATTAGCTTTTCAACCGCTTGTAAGATACTATTTTGATTAAAATTTTAAACGAATTTATCCTATGAATACGCTTGTTTTACCTAATTGCCAAATTCTTTCAGAGTGGCATTAAAAACGGCATACAAAAGACGTATGGCACCGAGAGTTTATGGCACGTTACCCAAGACTATCTAAAAAAGACAAAATACACTAATTTGAATAGAAGCGTAGGTTTCAATAAGTTTAAGGTGACGCACTTTTTTAAAACCTAAATTGTATTTTTGACAACGCTCTGTGTCTGTGTGTGTGTCTTAGTAACTTGAAGTTTGGTATTGAGCTGGCTTTTCATATTCTCTCGGTTCTATCAAAAGATGGGTTTGATAAAATAAACCGAAAGTGGGTGTATCCCCCATTTTTAACAGTTTTTTTTGTATAATTTTTTAGGTATGTAAATTATTCGAATTATTTTTACAGCTTCTTATAGAGATAATTCTTCTTAACAATTTATTGAAATAATTAAAACATTCTAACAATAACAGTTTATTAGATATTTTATTCATAATTTAAAATGAATTCACAAATATAATCTAGGTTCGAATCCTGGGAAAGGGAAAGCAAGATACGTTAAAAATAATAATTTTTACTGATTTACCAAAGGAAAAAGACAACATAAGCTCAATTTGCCATAAAATCGAAGAAAAAAAATTCCAAAAAATTATAGCATGTTAGGAAGTGAATACAAACGTGTACATATCACTTCAAAGTTGTTTTATGTCAACATAACTTAAAAAAAAATATGTAGATATTTCTTCATCATTCCTTACAGCAGCGTTTCTCAAAATTTTTTAGACGTGAAGCCTTTACAATTTAAAGTTATCTTTGCGGAGCCGCAGTATATTTTTTCAACTAATTAATTAACTAAATAAACGTTATCGAGACTTTTAGGAAAATACTTGGTAAATTTTAGGTAAAATTATTTAAAGCAATTTTTAAAAACGATCTTTATTGATATTGAGTGCGGTTTTGTGCAAGGGAGTTGGAGCCCCATATAAGGTTTCGCATTCAAGCAATTTACTTTGTTTTAGTGGCTACGTACAAAGAAAATCCAGTTTTGCAAAAGTATGTGCTGACAAACGAAAGAAGAGAAATAGCTTTTTATGACAACTTTGGATACGTGTGTCTAAGACTACACTAAAATTTTGACAGTGGACCGTTCTCAAATTTTACCCCAATATAACCATTGTACTTCTGTGTGAAGTAGTAAAGATGTATGAAGGCTATTCATATCATCACGCAATATCTTAAATAACCGCATATTTAAAGATCGAGACTTTATAAAGTTTATTATTTTTGCCGACTTGTTAAGAACAGTTTTAAGAGAAAATGGTAAATTTTTGACAGTTAATGCTTGGCGGTGAATTATACAGTGACTGCTACTACAATTTTTAGCAATTTCTTTGATTCTTGCCTGTAGTTTTTTCTTTTGCTCCATCTGCTACATCAGTGGATTTCGTCGATTGTAGAGAAAACGTACAAGACTTATCTGGTATTGTGTGAGCCTCTACAGTCATTGCAATTTTCTACGAAAAAATGTAGGAAGCTGCGATAGCATTTTTGGTAATCGTCTGTGATGTTTGGAGCATAAACGTTTTTGTTTTTAAAGGCCGTTTTCGTTTTCGCGTAAAAAATTCTGTCGTCTTATTTTTATATTTCTAATGCAAAAATTAGAAATAACGAAGCATTTTTGCAGGAAACATAGAACTGTTTGCTAGAATTTTGTTAGACAAAGCACACTGATGACAATTATCGGAATTCATAAATCTAAAAGCTATGTAATTTGCTCCAAACTATCTCTTTTTTTGTGTTTTATAAGATTTTTTTAAAGGTTATTGGCGCGAAGATTGGCGTAGTAAAGAACGCATATTACTTCTTTCTGGCATAACTAAGGTATCTGCTTCTAAACACTCCCAATAAAGGAAAATCTAACAACAATAAGTTACGAGAATTATCTCGTAACTTAAAAAAGCAGCTACTAACGCAGTTTAATTTGGAGATTGGGTCGTAAGCTTTGTGGTGCTAAATTATAAAGCAAGTTAAAAAGTTGCCAAAACAATAAAATATTAGAATGAGAGACACCGTTTAAATGTTCCTAAAACTGGAAGAGAACAAATAATCTAGCAGAAGTTGTAATAACGAATATATTTATTTTATCACAGACAAAAAAGTTCGTAGAGAGGAGAAAAGAAATTTACATAGGTGCGATCAAACGCTAAAACCTAGGTTAATCTCACAGACAATAGTGGTTGAAATAAACCCCCTTCGGTTGGGCAACACGATGAAAAGCAAATTAAATTTGTTGGCCTAACTTTTCATTCGCTGAAATAAACAAAGCCGCACATACGGTGTTATCACAAATAAATTTCCCTTGTTCATAGGATCAATGAAAACCAAGCAAATGCGCTGAGTTTCCCTCAAATTAATTATATTATTGCATTAAGTGGGTCTTCCAATACGGTTAGAATTTTATCTAATACTAGGCGGTTTCGATATCTTCAACGTAAGTGATGCGATTTTCTCAATAAATGAACCAGTTTTACTATCTCCACATTGATGGAACACGTGTAAATGTTCAGAAACCCGCTAATGACAATTACGGAAGAATTAAGTTACATCACCAAAACAGGAAACTTAAACTAGAAGACCCATGCTTTGATTTTGTATTTTGTGAACTTGCTGTTAATTTACGTAGTTTTTTAAAGGTTGCTGTTTTAGCCAGCGCTCCATTGCAAACAATTGATAACACAACGCTCATAAAACATAAATCATTTACATAAATAAAACAAATCAAACTATCCGAATCCGGGCCTGAACAAATACCCCACTTGTTTCAACGAGCGTTAGAATACAATGGGCATTTGCTGTTGGCTCCTGATGATCACGCATTGAACATGTATTATCCTCGCCAGGAGTGTTTACCCCTACGTCGTTACTTACAATCATATGGTGTAATATGAAAAACATGAGTCAAATATTTCCGTAATAATGTATTAAATTCTGATTAGAAAAGATACCCCGAGATGGCAGCACTTAAAGTTGGTATTTTAATTTTCAGTTTCAAGTAAACATTTAAACAAAACCCGTATAATTTCAAAATACAATTACTTATTTGTTGTGATTTATTTTGTAAAAATTAGAGAACCTTAATTTTATTATCGTAATGATAACAATATTCTTGAAATGTAACAGGTGTTTGGTACGTTACTTTTGTCACAGTTAGTTTGCAGGTTATGTAGGTTCTATTACAAACAACACGAGTTTCAAGGTTATGTACACTGGTACTACATTAGTCAAATAAGAATTCAATTCATATGAATATAAAACAAATTGATTTCGTGTTTATAGGTTTACTCTTTCTACTACATTTGCTCATTCAATACCATATGTCGATTTTGTCAAATGCACTGCGAATGTTCACCATCCTTATTTACTTCACTGATTTATATGAGAAGACAATATAAACAAATTGGATAGCTAGTTTCAGACATTAATGACGTAGGGGTAAACATTCCTGGCGAGGATAGTAATTTATTTTGTTTTCGTGCACTCTATCTTGAAAATGAATACACTTTAGTAACTATTCATTGTTTATGTTTATATGTACATCCAAATTCATCAGATTCTTAAATCACAAGCCCCAGTGCTCCGCGGAGCAAACTTTGAGAAACGCTGCCTTATAGGAAAGTCGTGTGGTGACAACACCAACTTTTTTGTTATGGTTTTGATATTTATGTGTGAAGTATTTCTCTGAAATAAATATTTTTTTTTACATCCTGTATTTAATATCACTTTTAATAACAATTTTGATAAAATAAATAAAATGGCTGAAAGCACCCCTCTTTCTGGCCAAATGCTTTCTAGCTATGGAGAGCATTCAGCCATTTGCAACCAAATTTTTAATGTATTTTTTCTTTTTATTTATTATTATTCATTTATTACTTGACTAATCCTTCCAAAAAGTAAATACCTTTGCTTTTTTAATTTTTTCTGACATTTGACAAATTTCATATGCAAAAATATATTTTGTGGCCAATGCTCTTTACTATCTCACAAGAAGTTCAAATATTAGCACGTAAAATCTTATGACCAGTTTAAAAACAAACACTTAAAAAAATATTTGAGATCTGTAAGAGTTTAACCATTTTAAGAGTTTACATAACCATACTAAAGAGTAAATTCAAATAAAAGAATAAGTATATAAAAAATAACTAATACAAGTTTGCAATAAAACTTTTAACCAAACAATATTTTAGCTACTAATCCTATTACTATCTAAATAATGTTTTGCTAGTAACTACGTAATGACTGATGAAAACAAGTGCAACTAATAAACTATGACTATAAGTATTAACAAATCACGTATAACGCTTAATCTTTCACTATTAAAAACAGTTAGATTACTTATACTATACCGTTACAAAAAAATTATAATAAAGCTTCAGATATACATGAATCTATTAATCAAAGAATTTACTTCATTGAAAAATAATTGTTTAATAGTAAAAATCAATTTGTCAAGTAATCGATTAAACGTTTTATTTGATTTTAGAACATAGTTATTAATCTTAAATTATATATTTCACTCGTCCTATTTTGACTAATGATATTTTTATTTATTTCATTAAAATAGTAAATTAAACGCTTGACAAACTATTTATGAATTAAAGATGTACGTATGTACCTAGATTCGTTTTAACGATCGCAATTTTTTTGACAAAATTTTTTTTGCAGAATTACACGTTTCAAGGTTTCTTGAATCAGAAAAATGTATTTTTGACAACAAAATTTTGGATGTGCGTGTGTGTGTCTGTGTGTATGGGTGTATCCGCCATTTATAAACCTAAGTTTTCTGAATTCTCTGTATTCTTTTGACTTGAATGTTTTTTTTTTCAATTTGAAAATTAAAAATATGCTGGAATAGGAAAGTCATGTGGTAACCACACCAGTTTTTTTTAAACAATTATATTGTTTATAAGTCAAAGCTACTTGATATTTCTAGTTCTTAAAATAACTGCTATGATAAATTATAACTAATAAAATAATACTTGGAAATGATTATTTTTTTATGTTATTAATGATATGATATGCAATCTTATATATTAATTTTTTTATTATCACGATGTGTATAATAAATTCTTTCGAATTAGCAAGCGTCGCTAAATATACTACTAGTAATAGCCGTTGTGTTCTTGCGCACGCAATTTGCCATTTATTCCGACTATAATTAATTTTCAAACTGTTTTTCCTTCTGCATTACACTTTCTAGATCCATCGTAGATTGTTTTATCATACTTACGTATATGTTTGCGATGAAAACCCCTTGGAATACTAATTATGAGTTTTTTAATCTCACTTGAAAAAACTTGATAGCCTATTCAAATTACACAAAAGAATCAATATTCTTCTTTCTACAGGCCTTCTCTTGCTTCTCACTTTGCTTTTAAGCATCAGTTGTAGCAACTTATAACGGTTAATAATGAACTGCATCTTCATTATTTATCTCAGATATTCTAGTTTTCCTGATTTTACCAACAAGAACAGTTTTTTTTCAGTGGACTGCTGTCTAAATCCGTAATAAGATGATAGACTAAGCTTTGTTATAGTTTTTGTTGAAAAGTGCTTATACATTCACTTAAACAAATAATATTTTACGTTCCTTTAGATAAAAATAATTATAGGTAATAGCACCTGCTTAGATACACAAATGTGCAAGCAAATAAAAGACAAAAGCTCTTATTGGTAGTGTCAATTACTAAATTCTAAACATATGAGACGTACATACATCTTGCACTGTATGATCGCACATATCGAGTTTCGTGATTGTTTTGAGATTCAATAAAATGTTATCAAATATTGTTGGAATGAAAAACAACATTTGTTTTTTAAGACTCAATTTCAAACGTTGGAGGTAAAAAACGAAAAATTGCGACGTCTTGTTTGTTGCAAGCATAAAGTTTTAGAGTTGGAAACAAAAAACGTTGTCATTATTGCAGAGGAATGCATGGAATTTAACGTAAAACTAAATTGATCAAATAAAAGTATTATACAAGCATCTTTACGCAAAAACTTAGCATACTTAGCGATTCAAAATCACATCAAAATTTTCTTAAGATAATTGGAATTAATGTTGGACTTTCGTTACCTTCAAAATTTTAGGTACGAAAATAGTAGAACACGTAGCAATAGAACTGAGAAAAGAAATGTTTGCAAAAATAATACCAACCAATCCCAAAATTTGCATCATAATTGATGAATCATCGACATTGAATAAAAAAAGTATTTTAGTTCTGTATCTAAGCGTTGAATCTTAACAATCTTAACACGTTTTTTTCAACAATTTTTGAATAGTATAATTTGTAAAACTTTGTGGGTTCCTAGGACTTTCTGTTCCGGCAGAAATGAATCATAAAAGTTTTCACCTCAATGAATAAATAATATCAGCTTGTAGAACTCTGACAATATTTCTTTCAAAAACTCATTGTCTGATAAAACTCGTCGTTTCATTAAAATCAGAAAGAACTTTTTTCGAAGTTATAAGATATCTAAAACGTTGTGGCGAGAAAACTTTGGTGGGTCTAGTTTGAGACAAGCGGTTTTTTTGTTGATAGTTATCCAAAACTGTAAAAAGGAATCTTGTTTTCTATTACAGCTTTAACATGCAAGCGTAGGAATTGAAACGACAATAATTTTTTATAAATATATTCAGTGACATTAGCAGTGTTACATCCAGAAGGAATAATTTATTGAACTTGATTTTTTTTAAATAAGATAGGCTTACATCAAGAAGGAAACAATATTTACAAGGAATTTTATGAACATTTAATCTGAGTACATTTCTGTATACGTCGCATCGACAAAATAATATGGTTGATGTCTGCTTGTGAACCGCGTTTCAAGCAACTTAAACTCCGTAGATTTACTGTGTCAGAGTCTGAGAAAGATGGTGGAAAGTAAGTCTCCTACCCATCATATCCTACAGATGTTAGATGGGATTTAAATCTGGTTCCCACGGCAAAACATTAACGTCTGCTTCTTGGAGGAAGTTTACAGTTCAACGATCAATATAGGAATGTACGTTGTCTTGCTGGAAAGTGACTTGTGGACGGCCTTCTAAATAAGACAGCAAAGTGGTTTGTAGGATATCATCAACATAATGCGCAGCTGTCATACTGCCTCTTATAAAAACAAGCAGGGATCGGTTACCATAGGCAAACATTAAACATTACCATTACTCCAACAGTCCTGTGTACATGCCACTGAATATCACGTCGCTCTCCACGGCGGCGTTTTACCCTATATCGGCCATTGTGCATACCTAGACAGAAACGCGATTTGACGCTGAAGACGGCATTATGCCGTTCTGCATCCGTCAGTCAAAGGAAACACTAATCGTAAACGGTATGAAAAAAGTCCAACGATTCGAATGCGGCGATATAGTGTACGCATAGTAACAGGTCTACCTTCTTCTCCAAACAATAGGTCAGCAATTTGACGTGTAGTAACAAAACGCTCTCGTAGAGTCAGTTGTCTAAACACCTATCTTGACGCTCTTTGGTACGCTTCGGTTAACCAGTTGGTTTTCTTCGTGTTCCTCTACTTTCTTCTATTCATACACGCCACAGACGCATTACCATTGCAGTATAGTTAGCACGGCGGTCAGTGTTGCGATAGGATAAACCAACATCTCGCAACAATTCTACCCTTGTCAAAGCCTTTGAAGTCGAGGCATTTAGTTGCGCTTCACACTAGTAGATGAAACCATAGTAACTAAAAATATCAGTACTAGTCAACTCTAACAAACCGGTTTTTTCAGAAAAAAATAAAAGAAATAAGAATTTTGTAAATTATTAAAAAAAAACAGTTGACATAATTACTATAACATGCTTTAAATATAGTCATTGTGTTGCCAAAAAATCAATATGAAAATATTATTTTTCTGACTGCAACACTTCTAATATCACTGAGTATATTATACTCGTAACTTGTATATTAATATAATAAACAATACTCAAAGGATTCCAAATGTAACAGAAATTCACTTGCTTTTGCTTCAACTTTATTTTTTTCAAGTTTTACCAGCTTGTAAAATTCATAAGATTCAAATAATTTATCAAAATAGAGGTCATACAAACCTAACTGATTGTCCATCTATTTGAGCAAGAAAGACAAATATTTCCACTTTTGTTTTTCTCTTCATTTTGAAATCGAAAAAAAATCTATAGTCGCAATATTCGACGTTTTAACATATTGTTTGAAATTAAACACTATCCTAAAGAACTAATTTGCACAAAAATGCTCTAAATGCCAACCCATGAAATTGGGTTAGCACACCAGTCACTACACTAGACGTATTTGTAGCTTCAAAGCACTGACTGACAAAATTTAAAAACATCTAATAGATGAAGCATGAATAATTTTCAACAATGTAGCAAACTGTGTATTTAGCGTTTCTTAAAACCAAAAAAAAAAGAATGAATTTATATTGAACGCTATCTTTAAATGAGAGCTTAAAAACGATTGAATTCATATAATTATTGTGGGTGCTAGAAACCCACAACAAAATTATTGTGGATTTAAAAAGTAGCTCAAATCCACGAACTCAGCGTCTAAGTGACATCAGCTACAATTAGCATTATCAGATTCAGAAAAAAATATAAAACAAAAGAATCATTTTGAAATATTTCTTGATAAACTCTATTTTTTTTATCATCAACAGCCAAAAAATAACGGGATTTAAAAACGTGCTACATACATAGACGTAGAACTTACAGAAATGAACCGCGTGTTTGGACCTAGGTTGTAGTTTACGCACGCGAATGGGGGTTTAGAAAAAGTATCTAGCTGTATGCAAACATATTGAATCTAATAACAAAATTTCTAGATTGCTTTTAAATTTGGAGTTTCTTAAGGAGTTAGATTTAATCACCAACATCTTACAGGAATTCGCTTACAAAGTCGTAATATTAATATTATTAAAGCAAATACTTTAATTGTTTGATCTATTAACGCCATTAATTATTTGAAGAACTCTGGTGGATGTTATAAAGTCAAAATTCGTCGGTATTTCAGTTACGACTTAACTTTGTAAAGCTACACCAAAAAACTATAACGTTTAAATAATCTAAAGTCAGTTGGTATAGTTTGTTTAAATGTATTTTTTGTAATAAGAATGTTTTTAAAAAAAATTAGACAATTAAGAACACCATACAACAATTTTTATGTAAATTTATTATGACAAAAATTAACAAATCATTTTTTTTAACAAAGCAATGATCAGCTTAATAGTCAGTATGACTTCCAATCCAACGACCCGTTAAAATTTATATTCGAAAAATCGTAAACGGGGCAACTTACTTGCGGAGGAGCTTTATCGTGCATAAACCACATTGTTCTGCGAATTTCGAGGAGTAATTCATCAAACTCTTGCGCAGTTTTTTGTAAAAGTAGAAGTCGCCTGCAAGTGTTTCTGATAAAATAAACAGTCCAATTAAACTATTTTTAAATGCCACCGCTGAAAGTTACTTTATTGAATTTTATGAAGGGTTTTTTCATTCTAAACATGCGTGTTGTCAAAATTCAGCACTCCATTTTGTGTAAAACAACAGCGAAAATAATATTTTGGCACTAAAGTAAAAGTCGAAAACTTCTTGTTGTTGCAACCACTCACAGAACTCAAGTCGCGGTTCAAAATCAACGTTGATTAACTATTGGACCCGAACATGGTTATAATTACACTCACCGTACATTATACATAATAAAAAAAATTTTAATTAAATATTATGAAGTACTAATACGTTAACACGAATCGCTTAGCATCAACTAAAGAAATCCGTTAAAAAATCAAGACCAAAATAAATCAGATTGTCGAACTCAGTTGTAAGAAAGCTGAATCTTGCATTTAATTATCTGAAGTCTTGTTTTAGTTACAACTAAAGATAAACGTGATCGTGTACATTTTTTAAGCTAAGTCAGTAATAATGCTAAGTAATAAACATTACTATCCGCTTTAATTATTTTATTAACAATTGATTTTGTAGATTATGGAAAATTAAAGAAAACAATTAACTCAATATATCAATACGTTTCACAGATTTTACAGCATTTACAACTATCAATTACCGCATAGTTGCAATCAACTAACAATTTCCATTTGTTTAGATAGTCAGAACCTGTCTGAAGACTTTAATTGCAAATATATCAAAACGGGACACTACTTTAAAGGAAAAATGTTTGTTTAACGCCACAAGAAAACTACTCTTTGAGTTTGTAGTCATATCTCAAATACACCCTCTGTTCGTATCTCAAAGAAATTATTATAGTTAGAATTTTGATTATAGTATTAGTTATTGGTTAATAAGGATGTTTGTCTATTGTACATTGGTTTTCTCTTAAGAATAATCTTTGTATAAGGAATGGTATAATAGATAATTTTGTCGGTACCAATAATATTCCTACCGCCTCAAGGCTTGGTTATTTTTTGTTAACCCGCGATCACTCGCGCTGTTAATTATTACGTCATCACTCGCGTGTTAGATTTTATCTAACATGTTCATTTTAAAATAATGTATATAGAAATTAAGTACAGTATAGTCATTATTGATAATATTTTATTAAAGAAACATAAAATACATTTATAAAGTAAACATAAATTGAATTTTTGGGATATTAACCCATTAAACAAACAAAACCGTAATAACAAATGAAATGAACATAATCAAAGTAATATGACAACCAAAATAATGTAATTCATTATTCGTCTTCTTGCATAACGCAGTCTTGGCATAAAACTGTTGTTACTATCGTATGTTCCTTACAAATAGGTTTGGAGCAGCCATCACATTGGAAATTTGTAAATCTGTTTTTCCTGATTGGACAAAAAGAGCATCTAGGTTTTCGTTGGGTTCCAATTCGTAACTCCTCTGCGCGTTCTGTGGGAGGTGCTCCACTACCAAGGACATTTCGAATTTTCTGTCGCAAGGGGATTGAAAAAGTTTGAATTTTAGCACGCTTTAGTAAATGAGGTTTAGCAAGCTGTTTGGCTAACTCGCTAAGTAATTGTCTTCGAGGAGCAATATCTCCGGTGTTGCTGGTATAAATAATCCTGGAATTTATTCCACCAATGTTTATTAGCATTGAGCAAAAAAAAGTCAGTGGCCATCTGTTGCTCACCCTTGTCACGGAGTATTCAGTTTTCATCCTGTCTACAACGTCGACTGCGCCCTTTGTAAGGTTATGAAACGTAATAACCGAAGGCTTATGTTGGTCACCAGTTTCAATATCTATTTCGTCGTCATCGTGGAATGTGGATAACATTAAAACATTTTTGCCACGCTTTGGTATGTATGTTGATAGCATGCATTGATTTGGGTCTTTTCCATAAGCAAACATACTACTTTTAGCTTTACGAATTTTTGTATCTAAAAATAAATTGGGAATTTCCCGTTTATTTTTCCTAAGCGTTCCCACCAAGGTTAATCTGTGATTTTGATACAGATCATTTGCTAGCGGCACTGAAGTAAAGTAATTGTCGACGGTGACATTTCTTCCAGTTCCACTGCAATGCCTGAGAAGACGTTTTACAACACTTGCCGCATCATTAGGTAGCTGAAACTGGCCGTCGGGTTGCTTTCCAGCGTATATCTCCAAATTGTGGGTATAAAATGTTCTTGCATCAACTGCGGCATAAATTTTGATGCCATACTTCGCCGGCTTGTTAGCAATTTATTGCCTGAAACGGCAACGGCCCCTAAACGCCTCTAGCATTTCGCCTATAGTGACGTATTCACCAAGGGAATAGTATTGGATACATTTCTCAACAAAATGATAAAAAATATAGCGGACTGCAGCCAGATTGTCCTCTCTTAGTCTTTCTGGTTGCTCTGTCATCAAATCGAATTGCTTGAACTAACATATGAAACCGGCTCTTAGACATAACTGCTAACACTCCGGTGCTGTTCCATCGGTAAGCCAAAGCTCGTTTGTATTTAGATGTTGAGCTTTCTTGACTCCAGCTAAATACAGAACCCCCACAAAAGCTTGTATTTCTTCAAAGTCAGTCGGCAAACAATCTCTCTCACGTTGGTATTTAGGTCTCATACGATCAAGCTGTATATTTGTACACTCCACGATGAGTTCAATAATTTCGTCAGGAAAAAATAATTTCCAGCAATCCATATATGTCTGAGCATTTTTAGCAGCACCTTTGACTCCTGGTAATTTTGTTACAATGTTTTTCGAACGCGTTTTACTTCTAATAATATCTTTATGCTTTAACCACTTTGTTACACCGTCTTTTCCTATATAATACAGTTTATTGTGAGGTTCCGTTCCAGTCTTTTGAGATGGAAGGTCCTCGTCATCGGATTGCTCAGTATTAGTGTCGTGGTCGCTGTGATCAGACGGCGCATTTTCATCGACGATATCGCAGTCTACTGCCGGCATGGGGTCATCTCGTTCCGACTCTTCCCAAAGTGCTAATAATGCTTGCTGTTCCTTTTCGTACGACATTTTATGAAAGTACAACCGAAAATACTTTTAACACGATCACTCGCGTAATTAGATAATTACGAACAACTTTGCAAAAAAACATCAACGTAATCACTCGCGTGTTAGATTCCGCCTAACAGTTCGGAACTCTCTCCTAAAAGTTACTGAAACGAAGCCGACTGGCGGCGACCCGAAAAACCCAATATGGAGGGGGGTACTACAATAGATAAACTAGGAATTCACAGACCAACGTTGCCGCACTGTCATTTTTGATATTTTCCTTCAGGAAAATATTAAAATGTTAGATAAAATCTAACAACGCTAGTGATCGCGGGTTAAAGCTTCTTTGTTTAATCTATTTCATATATAACGGACACTTTCCTTTTTTTGTTATTATCGGCCAATAAGAATCGCCACTGTAATTAAGGGAAATGGAAGGTTGAATGCAACATAAAAATATTTTAATTGAAAATTATCAGTTCTATTTTTGCTTCCATTGTAATAGCTACTTGCAACTCCCGGTCTAAGAGAGTTACTTATATTAATAATTTAAAAAATATATGTAGTATTAGTGGTGTTTGCAAATATAATTTTTATACTAGACCTCGTATTATTAATGCAACGCGTACGAATACGTTTACGAGAAAGTGCGTGTAGTTGTGCAGCAGCTACATAGACGATGTATTTTCTGCATTTATTAAATCAGAACATATCTTCGACGAGAACGTAAGTTTGTAAAACACTGTATAAGAAAAATTTGTCCGTTTTAAACAAACAATGAACTCTTACATCAACGGTTGTTCATATTTATTATAATAACCAGTTTCTAAAATTGATATAATGAAAATATTGATAAATCGTAGGGCAAAATACATACTTCTCTTTATTGATGTATTTCGAAAACTTTTGGGTAATGCCTCGTATTTACTAACAATGATTAAAACAATATCGTGACTTATTGTAATTAAAGAACATCAACAAGCGCACAGAGCGTTTTAAGCATATTAATGTTCAGGAAACTGCGTCATTTTCAAATGCGAGACAACCGACAATTAAGCCGAAATTACGCACAGTGTGAATGAAATGTTTATTTCTGAGAGAGAATATTAAGGCGTCTCAAAGCCATTATTATTAGGTCATTTTAAGGTCTGTGTCGTCCTTTATTAAAATCCTAGATGTAGATGCTAATAAGTCGATTAATATTCAAAATTTAAAATACACGTTTAAAACCTAACAAAATTATTCAAAAGTTTTTTTTTATTATTATTGTATCACAGCTGTTGCGCTCTCATGTTATTTTGGGTAGTTAACCTAACATTAAAATACCTCATTACATCATTATCCGTAAAATTACACACTAATTTTTTTCATGTTTAAAGGCGTCACTACATAAAAGATGTGTAGGCATCCTTAAAAAAAGTATTGTCATTAACATTCATTATATTTTGTGTTTCAAGAGAAGAGTAACGCGGTCGTCTTTAAACTACCTTTATTAGGACACCTGTTAATTATTTACAACAGTGGAAACTCGTGAAATAACTGTCACGGGAGAAACTGTTAAATTTCTTTGATATCTGCCAGATTTATAAATTGATAAAGCGTAACATTTTCTATAGATGCTAAAGCTGTATTTGTGTTGAAAGACTGGAACTGTGTAAGCAGTTGTCAGTGAACTAATGTTTGTTCAGAAAAATCTCGACGAAAATAAATTAAAAAAAAAATTTGGAATACGAAAGCGTACCGAGCGATATGCAGTAAAAAGGAGTGTTCGGAAATATTTATTAAAATTGTATTTCTTGTGCCAGCTTTAGTTAATTAGATTGACGTTGAAGTTAGTGGGTAGATGTTTACTGCGAACGCGAGGGATTAAATAGGCGGCGGATTGTTCCACTGAGTGTACTTTCACACACGCCTCGCTTATACATATGTGTCGACACTATCCTACACATGCTGGGGTATGTAAGTAGTTGGCTAAGGTGAGGGCCCCAATACTGGCTATAGATTAAACGGCTGCCATTATCCTAGCTACTCCGCCGACAAAGATGTGGCTACGCGTCGATGATCCGCTCGACAAAGATAATGTAAATTTTCCTTATCTCTCATACTGCCAGTACTGATTCAAATACTATACGGGTGGAGCCTAACGTTCCCATTGGTTCTCTAACGTGACAGCAGGAATCAAGTCCACGTGTACTAAACCACTTCACTTTGCTCTACAAAAGCTCGATAGCGCTATCTTCGTCGCAGAGCGAAAGAGAAGGTAATACCAACGAACAATCGTTCAAATAAAGATGCACGAGATAGGTTCACAGTAAGTAGTATTGCGTCCTTTCAGAACAAGTCAAGCATATATTTTTCAAGGCGAAAACAGAAAATTCACAGAATAAACTGTTATCTAAAGAACGAACACCGAAGGTGCAGTTATAATTACAAACATTTGCAAAAAGTACAACTGCACAGTTTAATACACACTAATGTGCTAGAATCACCCAAACCAGGAAATACTAAATTATCCGCCGCTTCTATATTCCAATATCAAACTCCAGATTACCGCCAAGCACGCATAGATTTTTTTCCTTCAATTTATTAGACTTCATTGTGAGAGAATTCTCGATATAATTTCCGTAAGAAATAACGTCATATTCAATTAGATAATTAAGCGCTAAAAACGCAACTAAATGCATTAATTATTTAATTTTATAAAGCGGCTCGTAACGCGGACAATAATAGATCTATTTTAGTTGCATGAAATTGAAAGTAGGAAGTTTTATAAAAAGCTAATCAATAACTGATAATAGACTCAATTTCGACTTCGATTATTCTCAAAAATCAATTTATTACTGCACTTTGAAATTCGCATTAAAGAAAAAGTTCATCTACCTTAAAATGGCACACCTTTGTATGGGTTGTTAAGTGAGTACACGAACAAATAAACGGGAACAAACAACTTATTTGTTTTGCATAATTGATTGTTCGAGATATTTATAACTTATTGATTGTGATTATTTGACTAATACACTCCTCATATTTTTATTTGCTAAACCATACAGTTTTAGATAATACGCGAAACGTGGAAATTAATACGGTATTAAACAGTTTTTTTTTTGGTGATAATATAAAAACACTTTTAGATAACGAAATGTTGTAAATTATTGCAGTTTTTGTTTAATTACAATTTATTGACAAAGTACGATTGTTTGCCTATCCACTCATAAAGATTTATATAAAAACGTCTTATCAAACAACACATGGACACATAAAATATCAAGCAGTACATTGTGAACGATTGAGACATCAAGAAAATAGAATTTCGAATCAACACATAAAAACAAGTACGTGTGCTTAACCGTATAACAAAAAGAGCATTAAATCGAAACAAATCAAAATAAATTGAAACGGAAATTGAAAGGTATAAAATTATTAACAGGATCAAAAGAAATCGCCGAAAAATAAAAGCATCGAAAGAGAAACTTATCGTATAAACTCCAACGTTATAAAAATCAAGAATTTTGTTGCAACTAAATGCACTATTAAATTATACAACTTTAATTAACATTCTCTTTTTAAAAAATAGAGGAAATGAATTTATAGTAACTATACGTTAAGCAAAACGGAAAATAATCATGTCAACAATTAGAAAGCGAGAATTTATTCAAATTTGTAAAATCAATAGATTAGTAACCATTTATTGTATTTATTTTCTACTGTAACGAATAGAAGAACAGCAAGACCTAGGTTGCTTTCTAAATACCGTTACTTTGTAGCATGAAAAGTTTTTGAAGTGCAAGGCTTCAAACTTCCTAATTTTAGACAGTAGAGATGCTTTAGAAACAAAGAAATTGCAAGCACTATCGATTAATTTGAGTAAGCATATCGTTGCCACACTATATCACATCTAAACTTGTCAACAAGTGCCAATGTTGGATTTATCGATCAAAAACTCGCCAAAATTATAAAAGATGAATTTGTAAGGAACCGTGGTCAGGTAGATTCTGAAAAAGACAACAATTCTTGTATTAATAAAACACTTGGTAAAAGAAAATAAAACATGGGAATGACAAACTTTGGCATTTCTTAATCTTTCAGGTTTCTGTTCGGGGAATGATTGAAGTGGTCTTTTATCTTTAACCATTCGGGTTATCATTATTCTTCTATTCTGCCTATGTGCTGATTCTATTTGCGTTTTCTTTGGATTATCAGACAATTTGTGGAACTTTACAATGCTTCTTATTCTTATTATTCAGTATTCTATCGCTTAGGATTCCTGCTATTGGTGTTAATGTCCAAACTTCTACCGTTCTAACTATTCTTTTTTCTTTTAACATCGATAGAAATTAACTTCTTCTTCTTCCTCGTACGACTAGACTTTCCTGTTTGTCTGCTTTTTATTTGGTTTCTGTTGTTGTTGATTGTATGTTATCATGCTATTGTTTTTTTGGTCTTCCTACTGGTCTTCTCCTGTATGGTTTATTGTTTTTAGAGACTCTATATGTAGGCTACTCACTTTCTACGTTTTAGTCGTTTGCATTGTTGCTTTCATTTTCAAGTTTCTATCACTGGTGGTATCAATTCTCAGGTAGTTGAAAGTCATTATCTTTTCTATGTTTTTGTCCAATTCTAATTTACATCTGCGTAGTTCTCTGTTAATTACCATGCACTTGGTTTTTTCTGCTGAAATCTGTTTGATGTATGTATATTGTATTTCTGTTCTTCAATATTAAATGAATTGCTTCGTGCTAGTGAAAAGTCTATGATGTAGGTAATTATGCGTGCAAGTGTGTTGGTGGTTGAGAACAGTTATCACTTGCGCCTTTGGTGATTACTTACGTTTGCCGTGATAGAATAATAATAAAATTTTTCAAAAATGACAATATAACAATTATTGTATACTAAGTATTTTTGAACTGATAAAATGCAAACGTATTTTAAAATACTTCGCAGCCAATCAATTAATCAAGATATAGGTAATCTTATTATGTTAATATCAATGCCGTTTTGATGGAACCTTGAGAAGAGCGTGTATTACTGAAATTACCGATGGTAGATGTACGGCAGATATGAAAATTTGTATCAAACACATAAACGTTAACAAAAGCTTATATTAAATAAAATCGTTATGGTTAAAACATGGTCCTTCGACACAGATAATTTTTCGGTCCTTGGTAACTATAGTTTGCTGAATACATTGATAAACTTTGTGTTGTACGCAATTTTGTTTTACTTGTCACATGTCATCATGTTCTATTTGTATTTAACTTTACTTACATTTTGTAAAATTGTATTTGTTGTTGCGTTTGTGTTGTAAATTGTGTTTATTGTTAAAGCCTTAATAATTAAAAATATAGTTGGTCCACTTTCGTGCATTTCGTTTATTGCATTTTATTGGATTTTTGTACCGATTGCTATTGTAACCTTGTTCATTGTTTGTTTAGTATCTTACCATCATGGTTTGCAGCATAGAAAAAACTTTGCCTTAGCAAATAAAATCTTGTTACGTTTAAACAAGTGCTCACATAGATAGTTGGTTAAAATTGAAGTTTATGGCAATATTCAAGTAATTTGTTAGATGAATCGGCAGACAATTGAAAAGATCTTTGTAATGTCGTTGCACAGGTAAATGATATCTTCTGGTCATTAGAAGGTATTCATGCATCGTTGAATACCAAAGTTAAAACTCGTTCTTTGTCACCAGCAAGCTCCGTTGGGTTAGAAGCACGTCGTACAACTGTACAGTTGCGTCGTATTAAACTTACAAAATTTGATGATTCCTTAAAATATTGGCCAACTTTTCAAAACTTGTTCACCACGTTAATACACGACAACGATTCGTTAACAAACAAAGAAATTTTAATACCTAACTTCTACGTTGTCAAAGTAACTATTGGTTTTAGTTAAAGTTTTGATCTCGAACGGCCGACAGTTGTAAAATTGCATTTAAAACATCGTCACCAAAATAGTTTCATTCTATTGACAAAATATAGCAAACGCACCCAAAGTTAGTTTGCAATCACCCCAAGCACTATGAAATATGTTGAATACATTTGTGTAAACTTTAGCAGCCCTCGATCCATGAAATCGATCGTTGGGATTTTACGTTGTTTAATTGGTTGCTTCAGAAATTGAATTCTGACACTCGTCAACGATTTAAATTGAGTCATTCTCAAATTAAGGTTCCAACTTTTGAAATGCTTAGACAATTCCTTAGCGATCCTTGCTGCCACAACCGACCAATTCTTGCAGTCTCACTGTTTGTACAATCGCATTTTATTTACCGTTGTAGTAGTTTTGCTGGCCTAATCATCGTTATGTCGCTGACAAATCCGCACGACTTTGTTTGAAGTGTTTAACTCTCACACATCAGGTTAAATCTGCTGCACACCATTTGTTGTTCTATTTTCAGAAAATTTCTAAATTCGCCGTTTCTAAGAATCTTGCCATTCGGCGACAGATTCGACCGACACCTCTGAAGTTTTGACCACAAGTAGAAATGTAATAGCGAAGGCTTCCACGGCCGGAATCTATACTA
Organism: Aquatica leii; assembly: GCA_035610365.1. NCBI lineage: Eukaryota > Metazoa > Arthropoda > Insecta > Coleoptera > Lampyridae > Aquatica > Aquatica leii. The sequence goes on along the minus strand of CM069433.1, from coordinate 44,981,000 downwards.
ACATTAGAATGTCTTTCGGGTTGGGACCGTGTCATAGTTGTTACAACCGAAGCTGCCAACGTTTCGCCCACTTTCGTAAGGGGATTCATCAGGGCATGAGATAAATCGCAAAACTCAAACAAGCAATCGAAATCTAACTAAGAACTTCTCAAAAGTTAGGTTATCCACTTGTGAAACAAGCCATAACCTAAACTCTGACAAGGTAAGAAAGAAAACAATAACTTGAAAAAGCAAACGAAAATCTAACAAAGAACTACTACCGAGTTAGGTAATCAACTTGTAAACCAAGTCAACCGCGAATGTTAAATTTTTGCTTTAACATAAAGGTAATTAACATGACTTAACAGTATAACAAATTGATTACTTGTACGACTAATCCTCCAAAATGTTATGGTCTAGTTAAAGTAGATAAGGACCTACTTATGAACTATCTAAATTTATAACCACTATATTAAACGTTTCTTTTTTGCTTAATCACAAACTAAAAAATTCGTATGATCTACATACTTTAACTAATAAAGTTGTCGTACATATTAGTATCTTTTGATGTAACTTCTTTGTTTACAAATATTATGAAAGAATTGATTGTGTGCCTTATCAAAAAATATTGGTCTATTTATGTTTGCGTCGAATTAGTTCAAGTGTTCGTTAAGTCACGTTAATTACTTGTATGTTTAGGCAAAAATTTCCTATTAAACATAATTGTAATAATTATGAATAGATAAGATTTCTAGTAGTTTTTGTTTTTCTATTCATTCACTGTAATTGTAATTTTATTATTTTAACTTTTTAGTCACATATATTGACAATGTAACTAAGTTTGTATTATTTATGACTGATACTTTTGTAATTGAGTTATAATTACCTTTAATACAGATTGTATTGATGAAATTGGCGCTATAGCTATCGAAACGTAGTCAGAAAGAATTGATAATATAGAATTACATCATATTAATACAAGTTTTAGATGAATTCATATCGTTACTTCATATTAAATTTTATTTGACAAGTAAACACAAAGTTTTGACATATAATTTTTTAATTGTTATTTAAGTATTACCAACATAAATTTTTAAATTTACTTTCCGCGTAACTTATGTTTCTTGTGAAATGTTTATTTTTATTTAACTTTGATAATTAAATATATAGTCGTAAAGAAAGTATATAATTAAAGTGTATAATTCGTAAGGAATGTACATTGCCAACTCGTACGAATTGCAGCGTTGCCTTCGGCTCGGCTTCACACTTTGATACTGTGACTACCATTCATTACTCGTTCTAGAATAAACTATTTTTAAATACATATAAGGTTAATGTGAAAATCGTTGGTTTTTAGATGAGATACTGGGTGTTGCGTACAATATAAATGTTGTATTGGTTGTATACGAAAAGCAGTAGTACTGATTAATACACTTTACTTAGATTATCTAGTTAAACTAGTACATGATTCTTCAATAATTCTTCAGTGATTTAAACTGATTATTTTAGTAAATACAAGAGTTTCATCATAATATTAAAATTTGCGTCTAAAATTATTTTCATTTGTACCAGATGTTTTAGTTTTTTGTCTTTACATTGCAAATCCTAGTACCTATACTCTTTTGATATTTAAATTTTTGTAAAATTTTAATATACAGTCAATTTAACATGAAAAACTACGTTTATAAGGTATAAACTTGAAACTTGAACATGGTGGGTATTTTAACATCATTGTCATACACTATACAGTATACAAAGATAAGAAGAGATTTGGAGATTTTCTCTTGTATGTCAAATAATTTCTTTCATACTTTACAACTAATAGGTATCTCATTAATGTTAAGAGGTTTATGTGGGCTAAGTAAATACTTAAAAACATTTTAAAAACTAAAGTGTATTTAAATAGTTGTTTTTCTTTTAACAATACCTTCGATGGTAAATAAAAGCTGCACAGGTACATAACGAACATGACTAATATTTAAAAGTATAAAATTATACAATCGTATTGTTATGACGTTATTGGCATAAAGAAATTACCAAATTATCGCTAAAAAACATCAACTTAAGATTGTCAACTAGGACTAACATTTCCACGTAGACGGAGTTTATAGCACTATTTTGTACCTGGTGAAAATGTTTCTGTTCTTTACTTAGTACGGTGATATAAAGAGAAAAAAAAAGATGTAAGAACTGTGTTTGATAAGTTAAAAGCCTTATATACTAAAAACTTTTTAATGAAGTTTAAAAATTATTTGAAAAACATAACAAACAGTATAAGAAATAACAGAATTAGTTTTAGTCGAAGAATAAATAAAGCAATCTTTTTGAGTAGCTGTATAAGATAAGAGCAAATATTTGACGTTACAGTTGATAAAGAAAAAGAAGTATTTAATAAATTTCGTAATCAAATTTTAATTGCTTTAATGAATTTTATTTATTCATTTGAAATGTTGAGGTAAGTCGGTGAGGTTTAAAAGATTTCTGCAAATCAAAATAATTTACGAGTACCCTCCGTTCTTAATAATTAAACACACCTTTTCAAAGATGTAGTTTTAGGTTCTAAAGAATTCTTGTTATTTAATTAACTTGGGTTTCTACTAATAATTAACTAATTTAAGTTACTGGCACTAAGAGACACATAAATGAAACGATGTACGTACTAAGCATGTGCCTACAATTTATATTGTGTTACTATTTAAACATAAAAATTATAAATATTGTTTTTAAACTCAATTTCAGTATTGACAATGAATTAAATAATATATTTTTTGTGTTGCCAACATCACAAACGTGGGCAAAACAAGCTCTAGTGTAGCAAAATGAAAACTAAAAATCCACGTAAAGCTAAGTGTTTAAAGCCAATTACAGTGGCGTACTGATACATTGCATGCCTGTGTTCCAGTCTTTGGTGCAGGTCCCTAAAATTAAAACTGTAATTGGTTATCTTCGATGTTTAATATACAAAAATCGTAAAATATAAAATAAAAGGATCAGAACGACCGACCCAGTCCTTTGCACGATACGAATATATCAGTGTATTTGCTTGAAATTAAAACATTTAAACAGTAACGTATGTCGCCGGGCCTTTCGTGGCCTCGGGCCCGTGTTATACTTAACTAACTTCCGGAATCCTGCTCAGTAGGCCACTGGTCAATTATTATATTAGAACAAGTATGCGACAGGTTGAAAAGTCATTTGAAAAATCTTAAAATTCAGTTAAAATTGAAAAAAAAAATGATATAAAAGTTAATGTCAAATTTGACAGATTTAATAATAAATGTAGTACCAACATTATATTTCTAGTGATTTTTTTAATTTGTTCAAAAAATGATGTAATTTTACAAAAAACAGCAACACAAAAAATAATGTACATTACTCACTCACATGCAACGCTCGACAAAAAATTCCGCGAAAGTGGCTAATTTATTCCGAAAGTACTAGATGTGCGTTTTGTGGACCTTGTCGTCTTTTTAATGGCGGGTAGAGTCACTTCGACAAAAAGGAAAGTTTCAATTACTGGAAAAATTCTTATTATCGAGTATCAACTTATAACAATTAATAAATTATCTGTCCTGCACATGAACGATAGAAGCAACTCTTTAGACCGCATTGGTCAAGCGTTAAGAATGGAATTAAATGGAGAAATATATTACTGAAAAAACATTTTGAAAAGAGTAGTTGCATGTGTGAAAGCTCTTGCATCACGTGGTTTGCCGTTCAGAGGATACGACGAGAAAATAGGTTCATTAAACAATGGAAATTTGATGTCTTTAAAGCTTATCGTTGAGTTCGAGTTATTCTTAGCCAAACACATAGCACGTTCAGGCTCAGGACATACAAGTTATCTCTCTTCAACGATATGTGAAGAATTAATTCGGCTTATGGTAGAAAACGTTTTGAAAACAATTGTAATAAAAATATTAACAAATAAAAAACTATAAATTAGTACGGAGGGTAGAAAAGTTGTCATTGGATTTAATGACAGCGAAAGTCAATGATCTATTGACAAGTGACGCTGTCAAAATCCCAACTATAAAATAGGTTAGGAACAATGTCAGTACAATTCTGAAAAACCACATCAGAACTAGCGGACAGCTGTTTCGTTCTTTAGGAACTCGTCAGCGCTAGGATACACCGATGTGTTTCCACAACTATACTGACAGACAACCGTACTCTTTTATGTCGTGTAGACATTACCAACATATTTAAAATGTTTTCTATATTATCCTATGTGGTATTTTTACCACAAGATGGCATTCTAAAAACATTTTAAATTAACAATTAAATATTTTTTTCTGATCGTTGACTCGACGCCAGATATATCTCACGTAGACCAGCTCATTTGTGTAATCAGATATCTCCTGCCTAATGAATCACCTGTAGAACGTTTCCTCAAGTTTATACCATAATAAATCATAAATCACAACTAATTACAAATGCTGTTACTTCAACTTTAACTGAATTTGGAATTTACATTTCCAACTGCTGGGTGTAATCTTACGACAACGCAGCCAAGATGTCAGGCATGTACAACGGCCTACAAGCTAAAATAAAGAAAATTGCTCAACTCTTCGTGTATTTCTCCTGCTCAGCTCACTCGCTCAATTTGGCAGGCGAGTGTGTAGTTGAAAGTAACCAAGAGGCTTTCTCGTTCTTTTCTCTACTGCAATAGTTATATAATTACTTTGTAGCGTCAACGACTCGTTGGTCAGCAAAAGCAAAAAGTTTTCGCGACTCATAGAATGAAATGCATGAAGCGTTAGTCTCCATCGAAAATGACACACAACAGAAGTGAATCGTTATATGCGAAGCAAGGTATATTCGTTTAAAGCTTGAACGCCTTGAAACGGCCATTATGACTGTTTTTTGGAGATTTTTACTGGATCGCATGAACGCTACAAGTAAGAAACTTCAAAGTGTGAAAATTGACATTACGATTGTCATAGAACTGTATAATGTATGAATACATTTTATTAGCAAAACTCGAGATAAATTCGACGATTTTGAAATCAAGGTCAAGCGTAAGCTACTTCCTGGTGAGACTAACACAGGTAAAGAGATGCAACAAAATAATGGTCGAGAAAATCTCAGAATCACTACTTTTTTGGTCATAATTCATACATTGACAGGAGAACTCCAAAAACCACGGGACCCTTATAGAGAACTTAATAATAAATTTTATTTTATTACTAACCGGACGAAGCTAAGCACCTCAGAATTTAAAGAAAAGGCCAAAGCATTACAAATGGTTTCTTCTACTGACTTAGAAGACAATTTTTCAGAAGAATGTTTCCATGTTTGTGCTCACTACAGTTTTAAACATGAGGATCAGAAGAGTGCTGTCAGTTTTTTGAAATTATTACGAGCTAAAGGTCTTCAAACCATTTACCTAAATCTGGATATCGGTCTCTGTATGTGTGTGCTCCCACCAGTAAGTGTTTTGGAGAAAGATCTTTTTCTTGTTTGCGACGAGTTAAAAACTATTTACGTACAACAATGACAGAACAAAGGTTAAACGATCTACCTTTGCTCAACATAGAAGCGGATTATTTAAGGAAATTGGATTGCAAAAATTTAATTATTGCTTTTGCTGCACTTGAGTGTAGACACGTTTTGTAACACGTAAAATACATTTTATACTCTTATGAGAACAAACTTGTAGTTAATGTGGTTTCCTTATTTTAAACCTATTCAGTAATTCTAATATGTATACATTTTGATGTATTTATAAAGAATAACAGTCTATTTCGATTTAAATTTGGAAAAAAAGCAAATTCATATGTAGTACCTAAATGATGGAAGCTGAGAAAGGGGCGGCTGGTATACATGGCCTAAGGCTGTTTCCCAGAATAATTGACATGGCAAATTTACTTAAGGCTGTTCTATCACTTGAGAATAGTTCAATTTTCAAGCAGCTGGACTACAGTTTTCAGCGTCAGCAAATAATGTAGTGGGCGATGAATTCAAAATGATGACGGCTTGATTTTAACTGTAAACAACAATGCGATAGAAACTTTCAACTGTGTCGTTTGTAAATTTGTAGGTAGTAAAAGACAATTTTTCACATGTGTCTTTGAAGATTTATAGTTAAAAACAAATGTAAAATGTTTACATTGTTAATCTCTATGTTGTGCTGGACTTTGTAGCGGTCAACAAATTACAAATTCAATTTACCTATTTACAGGAAACGCTTTCTACTGCTAGAGAAAAAGAGTTTTTAAATAAAAAAAAACTTTTAATAACTGTTTAATCTACATTGTTATAAATTTACATTTTTTTTAAATATCACAATAAAAAGGAAAATAAAAAATAATTTATGCAAAACATAGATAATGATGCGAAGTAATAACATTCTGCTGAACTTTCATTGTTTATTATTTTGAAATGAATATACACAACGTTTCGATGATAGAACAAGAAAATTATGGAAACGACTGTCTACAGAAAACCGACACACACCGGTCGATATCTCAACTTTGAATCCAACCATTCCACATCTACGAAGAGGGGAGTAGTAAAATCTTTAATCGACAGAGCGTACAGGTTGTGCAACACAGAGAAAGGGCTACGAGAAGAAATCAAAAACATTAGAAACGATCTAAGGCAGAATGGTTATCCAGAAAAGATTGTAGGAGAGCTTTACAGAAAAAGCAATTGAACACCATGGGACAACCTAAAACAGAAGAACTGCCCAATTCACTGCTGAGCATCCCATATGTCAAAGGTTTATCAGAATCAATAAAACGTATAGGGAAAAGCTACAACTTAAATACAGTGTTCAAATCATTGACCACCATTAGGAGTATAATTTCCAATACAAAGCCACAAACAAGTCGAGATTCCCAAAACTGTATTTACCAAGTTCCATGTGAATGTGGCAAATCATACGTGGGGGAAACCAAAAGACCACTTGACATCAGACTGAAAGAACATCAGACGCACACACAGAGAGGAGAGACTTCTAAGTCCGGCATCGCGCAACATTCGTGGGATAACCAACATCGAATGAAATGGTCGGAAGCAAAAATTATACACAGAGAGGAACATTGGTACAAACGGAAATTTAAAGAAGCGGCATTCATCAACAACAAAGAAATTTTCAGCCAGCCAAGTTTCGAGATAAGCAACATATGGAAACCACTAATCGAACCTCTAAAACAACTTAAACTTTATTAAGTAATTTTGTTAATTAATCTGCTACGCTAAATTGATTTTGTACGCTTGAACGCTTCATCGAACATGTCTTTAGTATATAAGCTCCAGTAGTTTCTAAGTTTGTTAATATTCACCTGATGACGATTGCAGATACCACAGCAATCGAAACGTTGTGTATATTCATTTCAAAATAATAAAGAATGAAAGTTCAGCAGAATGTTATTACTTCGCATCAAGCAACATTGTTTAATACATTCAAACAAACGATAGATAATGATGTCAACTGTGTTAAGGCCAATTAATCCAAAAAAGTGATACTAGAACGAGCATTAGCTACAATTTAAGAAAAAAATAATGGAAAATGTTACAAATCATGTGGAAAAATGCTAGAAACTGAATGAGTGTCGTGGGAGAACAACCGTAATTCTCTTTCTAAGTAAATGCATAGCATACTAAAATAATCCTCTTTTGAGGTAAATGTATGAAGTGTTCTTAGTTTGGTAAAATTTTATCCAAAAAAAAACAAGAAAAAATGCATAATGTATTTATTCCGGTATTTACTTATAACAAAGAATAAATATAATTAGAGAAGTGTACACCGCCACTGTTTCTGTTCAATACTTGTAGGAATACGCAAAAATTATGTCTAAAGGTGTTTTAATAAAATATAACAATTCTATAAAAACCAATAATTGTACTGGGAGTTCAATATAGTAAGATTCATATCTTCCAATCACAATTAAGCGCAACTCTCTAAGAGAAACATATTCTAAGATTATTTTCCTTCAAATGTCTAGATGCTGCAACACATCGAAGACAGTAAAATGAGTTTTACGAATTTGCTTGTTTGCTCTTTTAACTACTAAAAACTTTTATAAAACCTAAAACAAATCAAAAATACAGTAAAAAAAAGTATATGGGCATGCGCAAAAGGTAATGTGAAATATATGTTTAGAGAAAAAATGAATGTTGAACCAAAGCTTTTATATATAGGTAACAATCAAGTCTATGCATTGACAGAATAGAGTATTTTAAGCAATAAGATTTTTTAAAACAAAAACATCTCATTTTCTAGTATCGTTACAGGAAACAATTATTATAAACAAATTATTTTTCTGCAATTAATAACAATGAAATGATTGCTAAAACTTCAAAGTGAGTTTTTAGATACACTTAATCTATAATTATATTTTGTTATTAGTATACACATACCAATACATTGCTTTATCATTTTGTAATTTTTAGCAGATTCGTGTAATTAAAAACTGTTCAATTTGAACTATTTAACAAAAATTGTGTAATATTATAAAAAGCAATACACATTGCTATTCATGTATCAAAGCTCAGGAATGAATGCAATTTTTCTAAATGGAATACGATCAAAGCAATTTAACGCTATTCTAAATGTGTGTTTAACAATGTGCAATAGTTACATACAATAAATGCAATCATTGTGCATAAAATGCATAAATGTAAATATAATGTACGATTTAGTTTTATTGTATGTCAACCTTGGAACAGGCGAAACGAACTATAACACTCATTATTTTTGCATTTTGTGACTTGTAGCTTTGTTTAAAAAAGTAATACCTGGGCAGACATTAATAATAGTATCCTTTTTTCTGAAGGTTGAAATTGAATTTGAATTGAATTTTTGCAATTGCACACTAACCATAGATTAACAAGTTTATGTAAATTCTACTTACGAAACTTGCTGATACCTAATAACAATTGTCATTATTCTGCATTTTATTGTAACAAGCTTAATTCTTCTATTTGAATAGTTAAAATAATAGTATTTAGTTTTTGTTCTTAAAATTAAAACAATAGTAGAGAACAAACATTTTATTATTTATTATGATGTTACTTTCTTAGATACGACTACAAACTTAAGGAGTAGCTTTCTTGTGATGTGAAATGAAAATTTTTCTTTTAACGATTTGGTCTAAAGTGGTCCAGTTTTGAAATATTTGCAATTAAAGTTTTCAGGCCGGTTCTGACTATCTAAACAAATGAAATTGACTGTTAATTGTAACTATGCGGTAAATGCTATAAAATCCGTGAAACGTATTGATGTATTGTATTAATTATAGTTGGCTTTATTTTTCTATCATCTACAAAATGAATTGTTTATATAATAATTAAAGCAGATACTAATGTTTATTTCTTAGCATTATTACTAACCTAGCTAAACAAAATGTACTTTGTGTACACGATCACGTTTTTCTTTGGTTGTAACCAAAACAAGAGTTCAGACAAATAAATGTTAAATTAAGCTTTCTTAGAACTAAGTTCGATAATCTGCTTTATTTCTGCCTCGATTTTTTTTACGGATTTTTTCAGTTGATGCTAAGTGATTCGTGTAAACGTACTCGTACTTTGTAATATTTAATTTTCTCTTTAATATGCACAACTGCAGAATACAGTAATGTTGTTTTCATATACGATGAGTGTTATTACAACCTCTACACCACACTTGTGTTTTGAGCGATATTCTCGCTTATGTACTAGCAACGTAAGAAGAATAAATCTTTTCAATAAAATCAAAACTTTAATATTTGTTTTTCTTTAATGTATGTCCAGATATTGTAAATTTTAAAAGATCGGACACGAAGTAGCGCTAGAAAAATACGCCGCGCAGCTTACGTGTGTCATTGTACGCTACATCGTGTTTTAAGGAATAATTTAGTTAGTTCCTTACCATGTTCGAGTTCAGTAGTTAATCAATGTATGTGCAGATATTGCAAATTGTAGAAGATAATAGGTCGCAAAGTTAACGTGTCCTATTGTACGGTACAACGTGCAAGAAACTTTAGACCTTGATTTTAGTGCCCAAATATTATTTTCAGATGAGTGTTGTTTTACACGAAATGGAGTGTTAAATTTTTACAACATGCATGTTTGGTATGAAGAAAACCTTAATGAAATTCAGCAAAGTAACTTTCAGGGGCGGTTTTTTACAAAAATATTTGTTTGCAGAATTGGAAAAATCATAAAAATCATTTATTTTAATACAAAACATTGTTATACATTTGATTACATATACGACTGCTTTATCACTCTTCTAATAGTATTTGGAAAAGTTTTATTTCAATCTTAAAAACACTGTTTTTTTCTAAAAAGTGTCAAAATTGTACGAGAGCGAAATGATACTCATTTACCCCGTTCGGTACGAATATTTACTGCAAAATCTGTACGATATATTTTTTTTTAATTCGTTTACATTTTTTATGTCTGCATTTCAACAAAGGTTACTACTGTAGTAACCTTGTAGTCAGATGTATGAAAAAATAAGTTGACTCTGCAGAGTATACATAATTTATCTTTCGTAAATATACAAAGGTATTATTTATTACAAGTTGTCATTATCATCATATAGTAATATTTTTAACTTTTTTTTAAACGTCAACTTGTGAGTTCTTATGTGGCATAGTTTTGACCTAATATACTTCTCCTGTAGGATTTTTCCAAACAAACCAGACTAATTCGCGAAGCTGTGGAAATAGAGAAACATCCATATAATATAAACCGGGAAGACGGTTTAAAAGTCATCAAATCTTGGCTACCTTCTTGGAAGGGACACAGACTCTTACTCCGCGTAATAAGCGTCAGTCAAGCGGTAACGGAAAGATAAAGTCCGTTAATTAGGGTAATTGCTAATGATATAAATACCATCACTTACACATTTTTCTTCAGTAACATTTACCACTTCGAAGATGCAAGTTGCAATATCTTGCAAAACGTCAGTTTCTTTGTGTTTCGAAAGACAATACGGCAAAGGCCAAGTTCTACTTCCTGTTCAGTCTCTCAAGGAGAGACTAGGACCAAGCCTAAAAAGTCTGGGTGTTTAACTGCGCTCATAATTTTGAATTAATTAAGATTTAAGTTTTGTTTAGTTTTAAAAAAACAATTTCATCTAAACAAGTACTTCCTGAATTTAATAGATTGAAAAATTCAAACTAATCTAACCTCGCCTTTACAAACTCCCTCTTAAACATCTTAAAGACGTTATTCTTTAGGTATTATCTAGTGTACTTGAAAATAATGTGCAGAATTGCAACTTGATTTAACCACAGTAATTTAACTAGCCTTATCCGATAACCTTATATTGTATTTACTTTTAGTTTTGGTGTCAGCAAATTGCTAAATAAAAAATTTGCGTTTCTTAGAACAGTTTATTCTTATTAATGGTGTCAAGAACCTTAAGAGACTTAACGAATCCATACGTCTGTAATTTGCGATTTATTTTGCTAAAAAGTTTGATTTTTTTGCTATGTTTATAACTACTCTTTCTTTATTAAATTATAAGTACAAGCATAGATAAGATAAAATTACAATAATTGTAACTACATATTGCAAAAAAGTTTGTTCTGTTTGAGCACTCTTTGAGCTTTTTTGCTACTGCGTTGTAGATGTTTCAAAGATGTTGCATTTGAGTAGGTTCTACATCCTCTTAATGTTTAAACCAGGAATTTCCCACGCGCCCGCTCAAAAATAATAAGTAAAACCATATTATGAAAAATAACTACTACCGCTCTTCAATATTTAATAGAAGCTATATAAATATGTACCTGTGCGGATGCGGCCCCCTATTTACTCCATGAATCTAATGGCGGCCCTCGTTCATTCATAAGTTGGAAACCTCTGGTTTAAACCATTCAATGTACATGAAAACATAGCTTTTGCTTCACTATGGTTAATCGGATCTTCATGGTCTTCAGCCATCAAGTAAATGATCAGTCATTAAACTTTGGACCATTTCATTGTTATTTAACATTTTGAAACTTGCGTGAGTTTATCTACATACGTTCAATCATTTTTGTTTCTTCCATGGAAATTAATTTACTACAAGATATGTTATGTATCGTATTTATTTTTTTATCTTTTTTTGACATTTGTATTTAATAACAGTTTCGTCGTTCAAATTCAAAAAAATGATTCGCAGAAGCGTTGTTCATTAGCAGCATTGCTTTCGTGCTGCAATTTAACTGGTGATGAAATTTTACTTTGTTTTCTTATGAAACCAATCCTGAAATATGTCTGTAATGGCGGGAACGTGGAACATTTTAGCAGAAATATGCACAAACTTTAGTTGTTCAGGCATGAAAGCCTACCTAGCTCTAAAATATTTGACACAATGGTTACACAACTGTATATCATTTGCTATGTCTACAAATCCTAAGCAATCTAAATGGTACCAAGAAATTAGTCACAATTCATTAACACAGCATATTATCAATGCTCTTCCATGATTGGTTCTTTACATAAACACTATGTCGGGAGAAATGAAATAGATCTTGTAAATAGTTGACCCAGAAGCTGTGATATGATGACATTTTTATGGAATAATTATAAGCGACTTTCGGATTAGACCGCGTCGTAGTTAAACACCCAGACTTAGCCTTACTCCTAGTCTCTACTTGAGAGCCAAAACAAGAAATAGAACTTGGCCTTTGCCGTATTGTCGTTCGTGAACCCAAACAAACTGACGTTTCGCAAGACATTGCAACTTGCATCTTCAGACTAATAAATGTCACTGACAAGTCTGGGTGTTTTACTACGACGCGGTCTAAGCCGAAAGTCGCTTATAATCATAAACATAACAACCGCGAAAGCTTAAGATTTTACATTTTTATGGAAGTTATAGTTTTACTGAAAATTTCAACATCTAGTTTAGGAAATAAAATCGAAAATCGAAAGTGGTAAAAACTACGGTAATGGGAGTTTAGGTTCTTAATGTCAAAAAATCGAGACACGATGCCTATTTAATTATTAATATCATGTTCCTATACCTAAAATCAATAATTACAGAGTTATTTACATGTTTCTTTTCAAATTTATAATTACATAGTTACCTACTTTAAAAGCATGGTTGGCTTTGAAAATTGTCAAACAAACGATAGCTAAATTATAATTAAAATTTGTAGCGTGTGTAGAGTATCGTATAACAACATATTAATATTAAGTTAAATGTATGCAATATATTCTACGCTGCCCGGGTCATGGAATCACTAGGCCGCTACACGAATTTGTATTTGATGTCGCCTCTTGACTAATTTAAACCCATTAGTTATATTAAGTTTTCAAAATGGGTACCATTCACTTCCATACATTTCATAAGGCGTGTTTCAACACACTGAATCGTTGCTCTACTGATCTCTAAAGGATCTAAGTTATTAAATGCTGCAATAACGCAGCCCCGTAGTTCTTCTATGGTATTAACAAGAGTTTCGTACACTTTTGATTTAATAGTCGCGATTTTGCTGACCACTACCAAGAACCAAGACGCCTAATCCATCGGTCTTCGAAAATTTGTACCAATTGATGACTGACTGCAGCGGTATAATGAGCTAGAGCACCATCTAATTGATACCAGCATGTTTCTAACTCGGTTTGTGGTAAAGATTGCAAAAAATTTTGTACCTGGTTTCTTAAAATACTTAAATACCTCTCACCGTTTAAATTCTCGTCATAAATAAAATAATACACGCGGTGGTTCATTAGCATTGAAGAACATTTGGATCTTCTTGAATCTTCACAAGCATTATTTTGCAATACTGCAGCCGTTGAATTTGATCTTGTGGATGTAATTCTTGACCAGTCAAAAATTTTAAATCGTGCATTTTATGATTATTTTTGCCGAACGAACAGAACTTTAAGGGAAAACATTAAAGTATTCTAATTCTTTGGTTTCTGCATCTTTATTGGAGACAATTGGCATTGGCAAATTTCGTAGCTCATTTACTTTTCCAAAATTTAGAAAATTATTTTCAATCCTTCTGAATTTTTGTTCTGTCACTGCAGGCAAATGCGGATATCTTTCGTTAAAGTTTCTGCAGGTCCGAAGAGTAATACGAGCGGACTCGTCATGAATGTAAAACAAATTTAGAATATCAGCATCTGCGTATTCCATATTGCCCAATTAAAAGCAAATATTAAGCGCAAAAACAAAAATTGAAACAGATAACACTAATAACAAACGTAAATGTAACTTTCAACTCAAATATAAATAACTCTGTAATCATTGATTTTAGGTATAGGAATATTGTATATCAACTTAAAGGAAATTTATAGTAATTAACTAAGCGTTCTATTTAAAAAAAGAGACGTTTTAAAGTTTTTCTTAAGGCTGGAAATAACGTCAAATAGATACGTAACCGCGGACAATTTTTTGTTATCTATTACAGACAATTGTGTCTCATTCTTTTGACATTGAGAACCTAAAATCTAATTTCCTTAACTTTTACCACTTTTTTTCGATTTTTAATTTTATTTCCTAAACAAGACTGGAATTTTTCAGTGAAAAACATTTTTTTCCTCAACAATCAAAATTGATACGGCGATTATTTTAAGCATACATTTCGAATATATTTTTATTTAATAGATTAAATACAGCAAGTCGCATGTGCAAAATTTCAAATTTCTAACTTTAACAATTCTTGATATTTTTCTAACCGACGTTCACGGTGAGACACCCGGTATATTTACGATTGGTCTAAAACTTATAGGATTAAAACCCATTTGTGTTTTATTTAACAAAAACAGATCTAAGTCGCTTATGATGTACACTTTTTGGTGGTATCATCTCGCTAAATCATTATGTTCCATTTCTAATTTAATTAAATAAGCACTTTTTTTACATATATATTTTTTTCTTGCTTCGGTAATTGCAATAATACACAATTTACACTGCAACTATAAGATAATCAGATTGTATGTTCTACAAACGGTATATTGGATGGTACGAGGTTAAGGTGTTGGACTGTCTAATAGAACAAACAAACTTCGGTTACAGAACATGACAAATTATTTGTTATGTATGTACGTGCTTTCGGTTAAGATTCTTAATGTAGACTTCTATTTACCCTATCAGAAGTCTTACAAATATTGTAATAAACTTAAAAACTTATAACTCTTCTTTTATTATTGCCGTAAAAAGTTTTACTACTGTATTCAGTAATTTTATTTCGTTATTGTTTATTGATTTTTAATCTTGATATCATTTGTTATTGCAACGGTTGTAGTGGTATTGATTTTAAATGTTATAATTCAGTTACAGAATAGTTTGACATTTTCGAAATTTTTTTATTTATTGTTCTTTTAATATATATTTGATCTCAAACTCTTTATATACCTATGTACATTTAGTCAAAATGATGATTTTTAATGTATTTATGTACATACGGTTTTATATAAATTTTTACAAAATAAATAATATTTAACTATTTAACGCGTATGTACTTATACGTACTATATTCGAATAAACTAAAGCTGTTGAATTGCAATACATTTACGTCTAAGAAAGTTCATTACACCCGACAAAAGTTAAAATCCAGAAACATTTTGTATACAGAACCATAAATAGAGCGGTAATATAGGGTATAAAACGAAGTATAAATTTTAAAATGTAGCATTCATCAGCGTACATCTTAGAATAATGGGTAAAACGTTAATTTAAAAAACGTGCTTCTTTAAATGTCTTGCAGTTTAAAGCTGGTCGTGTTTTATTATGAAACAATCATTTTTCTATGGGTAAAAATGTAATTTATTAAATAAAACTTTATATTACAGTAACTTATTTACATCTTAACTATCACGTGCGTAACATACAACGTATTTGTAACGTGTTAATTTAAACAGCTTGAAAAATACTAGGGACAAGACGTTTATCATTTGAGTTATGAATATTGAGATTCGTAGTAGATAAGCATTAGTAAATATTTTTGGAAGTGTACGTACGTTTTTGTTCAAATAATTTGTGCTGTGAGTGTCTTTTGTATATTTTTAAATGTTTTGTCTATACGATGTTAAGTTTGAATACAATCAACATTCATACTCTACAAAAACCAGTATCAATTAATTGTGCCATTTTGTCTGTTCTATATTATTTCGTGTCGTCTTCAAGGCTTCAATATTTATTTGTTTTTTCAATTGTCTAACTAAACTGTTAAAGTATAAACATTTTTTTTCTGAAGATGACCTTAAATATTTAATAAGTCGAAACATGTTAAAAAATCTTAAAATAAACTTTAATGACTAGACAAGTGGTTCCGAAACTGTTTTGGTCCTCGCGTCCATTTTCATAGTCAAAACTTGCCCACGGATCCTTGAGTCAAATTTTTTTGAATGGTAAATGGTGACGAAAAAATAAAATATAAATAAAACATTTTGTTGAAGAAATATTTATTGAAATTATAATTTTTGTTTTAAAACACAAAAAAAATTATTTAATGACGGATGAACCTGATGGGATGTTATGAGTCTATTTATGTCCGGCTCAATGTTTTTGAGTAGCAACCGCCAACCAAAGGGTTCAACCCCAGTCAGGAATATCCAAATGAAGAATGTTTTCAAATCTTTGTTTAAGGTTTGAATGAAGCGCCGTTAAGTGTTGACAATTAAATTGTGCCGCAAACTCTCCAGGAAATTTAACACTGAATCAAAGAGCGAATAGGAGCGATCCAAACATGCACTTCTTGATAACCAAATTAATTCTGTGTTATGTAATAAACGATTATAGTCATGATTATTTTCCAAACAAAGTTGAGGAAATAATATCTGATTTAAGGCATTCCTTTTGATTTTATTGACTGCTCTAATGACATAATGTAGTGATTCATGCAAACGTTCACTAAGCTTTTTTGCGACTAAATGATGTCGATGAATGACACAATGTACCGATAATACATTCGGTATAGATTGTTTTAAGTATACCAGAAAGCCTAGGTGTCGTCCTAACATTGCCGAAACGCTGTCAGTAGCAAGAGAAATAATATTAGTCAAGGGTATAGCTTTTACACCAAAAAATGTTTTTAATTCAGTAAATAACGTTTCACCTTTCGTATCAGTTTCCAAACATTTAGCAAATAACAATTCTTGAAAAAATTTTTGTTCCTTTACAAATCTCCCATAAGCTAAAAGTAAAACTTTGTTTCCTGGTAATGTTGGCTCGTCAAACTGTATAGAGAATTCAGAAGTTTTTCAGTAGTCACATAAAGAGTTTTCTACACACTAACCCATTTCGTCGATCCTTCTTCGTACAGTTTGTGCAACACGGTGCGTATTACCTTACTTACAGCTGGTAGAATAAGTTCTTTATCAATAGTGTGCGGCTTTCTGGACTTCGCAATCATTACAACAATATTATAAGAAGCACGCAGTCTATCGTTATCTCTCTTAGATGTTGTTCCTATGAGTTCTTGCAATGTCGGTGTTTTCAAATATTTTTTTGTGAGTGCTTGAAAAAACTTTAAATTCTTATCTATTTGTTATTATAGATTTTCATTAAACGTTCCTTAAGCTTAGAAAATTTAATTGAATGGCTTGAGATCGTTTTATTGCATAGAAGACACATAAGTGAAGTACTATTTCGTGGTGACGGGATAAAGTCATATTTTGTATATTCAACATTGTATTGTTTTTGGCTCACTCATACTGTTATCTAAAGAAAATAGCTCAAAAAGATATAAGAAAATATATGTGTGTCCCAGGATAGATATAACAAAAGGTATAATGGATAAAAAAACTTTTGTATTTTGAATTGGCATTGAATTTTGTTTAATTGTTGTTGTTAATCATGGAAGAAAAATTGTTTTATCATTGCATGATTTTTTCAGATGAATCCACATTCACAACCAATGGTGATGTTTTGTCTTAAAATTGTCGGTAGACAATATTATAAAAATGTGAACGTGTGGTTTGCCGTGACTTACCACGTTGAAATTATTGGACCTTATTTTATTCATGGAAGGTTGAATCAGCACACTTATTTAGAGATTTGTGAAAGATTTTCTCCGGAAAATTTAAACATATTGGGAAATATGCCTTTGATTTATTTTCAACATGACGGTTGCTCTAGCCACTCCACAGACATGATCAATCAATGGTTACCTGTCAATTTTAGAAATAATTGGGTTGCCAAGAACGGACTTATTAAGTAGCCGCTGAGATCCCCTGACTTGTCAATATAGGACTTCTTTTTATGGGGTCTTACGGTGAACCGCTTCTTAACGATTTAGCAATTTTGTCGCAAAGAATTACAAGTGCGATAAACCTCATACCGTTAGAACATATTTGAAACAGTTTTAAGGAATTCAGGAAAAAAATCGCAAAATGTGCGGATATAGGTGACAGTTGCATCGAATAAAAATGTATTTTTCAGTTTGTTTATAATCCGTTTTAGTTTATTTAAAAAAATTGAAATTTTAAAAACAATTTTACACTCTTGATATTTAATATCGGGGCATAAAATTCAATTTCAAACTACTTCATTTAGTAAATTTTGTTTATATCTTTAAAAATAATGGTACTTTAGCCTTGGCGATTTTAACAATATTGCTTATAAAACATCCTGTATAATACCAAATCATCATCGCTTGAATTAATAATTTGATATGTAAGCATAAAATTTTATGTAAATGTCAGATGTAGGTACTTATTGTGTACTAATTCATTTTTCAAGAAAAATAAATAATTCAAAAATTAATTAACAACAGAATATAATAATACAGTAATATTACATTAATTCTAAACATTCGCGGATTTGGTTATTCGCGGAAGTAAACAAAAATATAAAATAGTAGGCTATAACTGTAAGGATGCTTTATATTAAATTATAAAACCCAATACGTCTAACTTCTTTTACAGAATTATTAATAATGTATTCTTTAGAAACATATCTGTTAGAAAAACTTACAATCTTTTCTTAAATATTTGATTAAAAAAAATCGTTAATAAATGTTAAGGGATTACTGTACTGATAACTGTGATATATAATTTTTTTAATCAACTTAAACAAGAGTATAACTTTGCTTAAATAAATTTAAATTAAACAGATATATTAATTTTATTCAAATATGCTTACGTTACGAAAGTACGCTATCTGCGTAACAATACAAAAAAGCATATTTCTTTTTGTCCAAGACTAGGAAGATTTGTTGTATGCGCATCATATTACGCATAACACAGAACTAAATTGTTGATTAGATGCACGACTCTTTTATATTTTATATTACAGACTAGTTGGTGCAGGTATCGGCTCTATTGCGTTCTTGCATAAACCTGTATGTAATACATAGAACGCCTCGGGATGTAAGAAAATTTATTTTTTAAACACTGTACATAAGATGTTCGGCGACATAATGATAATTTTTCAGGATGTAACTAACTCATTGCAACCTAACTACACAAATTTTAAGCGGCAAATTTAAATATTCAAATTTTCCACTTACAACTCGGCCAACCTGACCTTAAATCGTCCTCTATCTTACACATTTGATCTAACTTATAACTACTTACATACTAAACAGACGAAACTAAAACTAATACAAAGAATAGTATATTAAAACACAAGTTACAGAATGAACGCGCTTCAAGCACGAGACCGAGTTTCATACACGAGCCGCGCAGCGGCGAGTTTATGAAGCGGTCGAGTGATTGAAACGTATTCTATGACGTGTGCTTTATACTATTTTCTCTATTTTGATACAATATTTAATATTTATCGTATAATTTTAATTTTAAAACAACATTAGGAAACTTTTCTATTTTATTGAATTGGCAACACTTACACTTTGACATATCGAAATTTATGTGTTAACCTAAAATCTCATACAAAAATATCTCTTTATACCTTTATAAGTAAATAACTTTGAATTAATAGGACATTTTTATCTTATCTTAGCATCAAAATTTGAATTTCAATTATTAAGATCCAATAATTTTGATTTCTTTTTCATGTAACGTCAACTTACGATGCAGAGATACCAACTTTGAGAAAACTATCATTACTAAAATTCGTGTAAGAATTTGTTTATTCTTACACGGATTTTAGTGTAAGAATCGCTAATTCTCATGTCGAAATAGAGAAATAGTTTTTCTACTTCTAAATTTAAATTTGTTTTCGACTACATATTGTCTCAAAGACAATTTGGTTCAAAAAATGGTCTTCTATGTCACCTACAACATAACCGTCTTTGTCTAAAACTTTTTTTATGGCATAAAGCATTTTAAATTTTGGGATTAGTTTATTATTCGTACCAACTGTACTGTCTATATTCTTTATCATTCCGTAATCATGCACATTGAATGTTTTTGTCGCTTTATGTTTCCCATTCTATACAGATTTGATATTAAGTTGACTCTTATTAATATGAGCAGCACCTCTGTTCCTAATCTAGACTAAATTGCACTAGGCGTGTGTAGCAATTAAAATGTGTTCGATTAAATTTAAAATGATGTAAAACAACTACCTCGATCCGATAACAATCTGCGCAGTGTACTGTACGAGTCAAAATAAATCGTTAAATGTTTAATAACCTCGGATATTTGGGTAGACTTACAGGCATAAAACTTGATAAATTAAAAAAAAAACATCAATCATAGAATATATGTATTTATTGTAACTACTTGATTTCTTTCTCTAAGGGACCATAATGGTATGAAACGATACTTTTATACACATTTAAGTCAACTATATAGCTTAACTGTGAAGTTTAAATCTGGAAACCAGTAAGCTCTTTTAAGATATTCTATAGGTTTGTCATATTCAACATGACCGATATCATTATGTGCTGTTCGAATAACATTCTGTTCCATGGACGATGGAACATAAAACAATAATTGATTCCCAACCTTTTTATAAACCAACTCGTCTCTTAATTCATAAAAGAATTTTTACTAACCTCTAAATCTTCACGAATTTTTACAATATTTTAATCAGTACTTTCTTTGACAGTAAGAATTTGCTCAAATGTATTATCTTTAGGAACTAATGCATTTTGTATTCTACTGAGTGCATCAACATGTGACATTCTAATACCTGGTCTGTAGATTACTTTATAATTATAATTTTGCAAAAACATAGCCCATCTAGAAATACGAGGATTTATATCCTTTTGAACTAATGTGAGTCGAAAACTATTAAAATTGGTAATCACAATAAATACAATTCCAGCGAGATAGATGTAAAACTTCTTAATAGCATGGCTTGTGGAGAATAAATAGCTAATATGGAGCTACTAGTCAAAACGGACTTAAAAGTATTAAACGCAGTTAATTAAGTTTGTCCAAATTGGAGGTTTCCATTTTTTCGAAGAAGATCATACAAAGGTTTGGCTACTGTAGAAAACGCCTGAAATAACTGGGCATTCCTACAAATCGATGGACATCTTTAATTGTTTTTGGAATGGGATAAAGGGCAACAGTCCCAAGTCGTGCTGGGTTTGGTCTAATAGAATTTGTTAGTAAATAAGTAACAGTCAATTGAAGAAAAGTATATTTGTTCAGTGGCAGCTTCTCTATTAGATCATTTGGTCAATGACCCTTTAAAAATGAATAAGAAAGGTATTTTATTTGCTTTAAAATTACAGAAAATTAGCGTTTAAATCAAATTATCAGCGTTTAAATTTCATGGGTTTAAATAATTGTCAATTTAAACGCAACAGAGACGAAAGCTTCGAATTTATCCGAGTCTGACACGTACTTGTGTCCGCATTTACAATATATTATATTTTATGCGAGTTACAAAAGAAGATAAGTAAATGTTTAAATGCTTTCGCAAGGTTTTCAGCCGGGCCGCCTACGCCAAAGATAATACTTTGTGGAGTGCAATGCTTACATTGCTTACTTGACTTACGTAATCTATCGTTATCTTTGTAGCACGTGTGTGTTAAATACAAATTTCTTATCACATATGACAAACTTTACAGTTGATTTTCTTAGTTAATCGATAATATTCATTTGTAAAAGACGACTTATCTTAATATGTGTATGATTCAATAGATTGGATTTGTGGATTTGAAATAAATAATAGATTTTAGTGTTTTATGTTTACTGTTTTCAGATGATGTATTAATCATGTTGTAAAAATAATGTTACGCATTTATAGCATTTAAAAGAAAAAGTAAAAAGCAATTGTGAGGTCAATTAAAGACTATAATGAAAATGTTTGTAAAAACGAATAATAGATACATATATTAAATAACACAATTGATTGACTTTACATATGACTACAGTGGAAAGAGAGCGATATTTTTCTATGTTAAAAAGAATTCAAACATTTCTACGCAATTGGCAATACTATGAGACAAGAAAGATGTACATTTCTATGCTAAGCGTTGAAAAATGATTGTAAATTTTAATGAGCTTGTTATTAATTATTTTGGTAATTGTAATTATAGACGAATATCTTAAATCTTGATCTTGATCTTAAATATAAATCACTTTACTGTAAAAATGTTTTTTTAGCTTTTTTGCAATCATTGCGTTTTTTTTAAATGACCCTCTTGTATGATTGACCACCAGCCGCCACTGCATTTGTCTAATCAAAATTGTCATCTAAAACGAGCAGCTAAAATAAAAATCTTTCTCAAAATCTCTATGTGTTTTTGTGGCTATCATAATGTCATCAAAATAGATTAAGATTTTGTGTTTTGTAATTAATTTATTGAAGAAATAGCTAATGTATTTTTGAAAAACTCTAGGTCAATTGACTAATCCAAATGGCATTCGCAAATATCCATATTGCCCTAATGGCGTAATGAAAGATGTACATTGGATCGACTCTTCAGCTACCTTAAACATGGTAAAAAGCATTGCGCAAATCAAATAATGAAAAATACTATTTGTCACGTAACGCGTCTAAATGGTCATAAATTAATGGTGTTGGATAATGGTCACGAACTGTAATTTTGTTAATTTCCCGGAAGTCAACGCATAATCTCAATTCATTACTTTTCTTACGCACTAAAACTATTAGGCTACAATATTCAGAACTGCTGTGTCTCCTTCACTACATGACCAAATTGGCCACACAAGAAACAGCTTTCTCGTTCACGTTTCGGCCTGGGACAAGCAATTGCCATGTGCCCTAACTGATTGCAATTGAAACAACGTTGTTGAACACCTTGCTGTAGGTTTGACGTTCCCTGTATCACACTCTGTGTCGGCGGATGCATCACTTGATGTGGCCTTCTAAAATTATAACTTAAGTTACGATCTACATGTGTAACATTATTTATAATTTTTAATAAATCTTAAATATTTTTAAAATCACTCAGTCTTGCTTGGCTTGGTAACGTTGGATTATCAAATCCATCAATAACGTATTCCAACAAATCTAATTTTGTGAATACTGCACGATTTCCCAATGCGACTTTATCATTGAAATATTTTGAAAAACGCTCAGATTTTTTCTAACGGCGGTTTTCAAACAATTTCATTAATTCAATCTTGCTTGGCCTTGATGAAAAGTATCGTCTCATATCAATTTTAAGTTCCGGCAATGAAAAAGAAACATGGTCGGCCTTGGAATGATACCAGCATCTATTAATTTCCCAATTGCCAATAACATAGTAATTGAATCACTCACTTGATACGTATTCTGAACAATGTCAATTCGATGAAACTATGCGGCAGCATCTCCATACTTAAATTTTCCATTAAATTCAGGTAATAATGTAGCAAGTTCTTTATTTGTTATGCTCGTACAGTCATTTATGCTTTTAGTTTGCGTATTAATAGCGCTTACGGTGACTGAAATAATATCTTCAACGCTCGTCACCTCGTGGCTTGAACTTTCTTCTACCATTTTCTAGTTTTTTCTTAATAATCCTAAACAGTGGCATATTTAAACAATACTTAATTGCATGTTATCCCACTTCTGAAGTTGTAATACATAAAACGCATCAGGAAGTAACATAATTTATTTTTTACACTTTGTACATACGGTGTTCGGCGACATAATAATTTTTCAGGATGTAACTAACACATGCCAACCTAACTACACAAATTTTAGGCGGCAAATTTAAATATTCAGTCACTGCGATGTCTGTTATTACTCACAATCTCACATTTTTTAAATTTTATATTCAACTTTTTGCGGACCTCCTGACGTTGTTCAGGAACCCCTAAATCAATTTGGGAACCACTGGACTAGACAAAGTTGAAATTTTCATTTACAATTTTAACAGTTTTATTGTTTTTTTTGTTGTATTGAATTCACATTTAAAAAAATAACTCTTTTTCTCTTCATAGCAGTAACTTTTAAATTATGCAACATTTGATTTATTATTGCAATGATTAAATTGAATGTTACAAGTTTAAAATTTAAGCGATCTGAATATATTTTACTGTTGTAAAGATTGTAAACCTTAAAAAATTGTTTTTAGAAAAGAATGACATATATTAATTAAGAATACCTTTTCACACACCGCTTTGAACAGGTCACGAATCTCATTTTAAAACGATTGTTATTGATTAATGCTTTTGAAGTAATTAAATTTAAATGAAATTTGATTTTATATTCAATTTTAGTTAATATTAGTTTTTGTAATACATATTTACAGTTAATTATAAGCTTTTATAAATTTTATAAAATAATTTTGTTACTCAATTAATATTATTTCCAAACTAAATAACTACAAATAAAAAATACAAAGAATTTACAGAATTTAAAGAATACACAGAATTTACATTAAAAGCTTTAAAACTCATAGCTCCGAAAACGATTACTAATCCTGCAATATCTTGTTTATTAAAAAATATTAAGTATGTTTATGTTTACTAAATACTGCAATTATAAATAGGCCTATTGTTGGCAAATGTAAAAAATCTTTTTTTTTTAAAAAAAAACTTGTATTAGCTTAAATAAAACGTAAATTTTAATTTTGTGACCTAATTCGAATAACATTGAGATTCTTTCTAATTTTTTGATTTTTTAATTTTTTGTAAAATGCGTTATTTTTGTATTGGCAATTTGAACTACCGTCAATTAATATTTAACTACTAACTATTTTTAAAATTCACGAAGCAGATTACATAAATGATATTTACATTTTCTATAATCTTACTACTTATCATTTACTAATCGGCGTAAGCAAAGAACTTTAATTAACACTATATGTTGGTAAACATACAATATTTCTGGTACGGTTTTGTTTAGAATTATTAGTAAATAACGAAAATTTTCTCAAAAACTACTTTAAATTAGTGATAGGCTTACCGGCTACTTTTTGGTCACTGGTGAATTGGCGAGTTACTTTTACAAGCCACCGATATCACTTGTTACTCGTAACTAAAAAAAAGATCGTAAAAATTTTGACAACGCAGACAATAAAAAAGTTAATTAAATTGACCAATACCCGTGCAGTAGTGACGAAATCACCATTAACTAGTTTTGTATTTTTATTAGTCGCTGATTAGTGATCAACATTCGCCCATCACTACTAGCACTCGTTAACTTTTGATACGTTTCTTTATTGTGTTGATGATGATTAATAAATATTGAAAAATAAAAAAAAACGTTTTTTCGATAAGACAAAAATTTTTGTTATTTTAATATCCAAAATGTCGATTGCAACTAAAAAATAACAAGAAGTTAAAACGAGATTATTTTAACATATGTTTGTAATAAGCATATCAAAAATATGTAATTTAAATTTTTTATTCGTTTTTTTTAGTCCAGAAGTAAAAGAAATACGAGTTTTCTTATACAAGTTTTTAATATGCTGATTAATTTATTAACTACAAACAATTTATTTATGTCAAATCTTTACAGCAAGTTTTTTGCTAAAAAATACGATTTGGTGTATTGTTATGAATGTCTCGTTTCTTGTTCTTAATTTTATGTAGACCAAATGGTTTTAAAAAACGTTAAACAACAATGTAACGCTATAACACAGAAACAAGTATAAATAAATCTCATTTTCATTAATTTAGGCCACATGTAAAAAATTATCTATGACCACTGATACTTTCTCAAAAACATTGATTACAGTAATGCGGGAATTGTATTTGTTACGCCTATAATAGTATATTAAAACACAAGTTACAGAATGAACGCGCTTCAAGCACGAGACCGGGTTTCATACACGAGCCGCGCAGCGGTGAGTTTATGAAGCGGTCGAGTGATTGAAACGTATTCTATGACGTGTGTTTTATACTATTTTCTCTATTTTGATACAATAATTAATATTTTTTGTATAATTTTAATTTTAAAACAACATTGGGAAACTTTATTATTTTATTGAATTGGCAACACTTACACTTTGACATATTGAAATTTATGTGTTAACCTAAAATCATACGAAATTATCTCTTTATACCTTTATAAGTAAATAAATTTGAATTAATAAAACGTGTTTATTTTATTTTGGCGTCAAAATTGGAATTTCAATTGTTCAATTCCAATAATTTTGATTTCTTTTTCATGTAACGTCAACTTACGATGCAGAGATACCAACTTTGAAAAAACTAACATTACTAAAATTCGTGTAAGAATTTGCTTATTCTTACACGGATTTTAGTGTAAGAATGGCTAATTCTCATGTCGAAATAGAGAAAAGAAGTTACAAAATCCATTAGTTCTAAATGTGTCGACATGTACGTTTTATAATGTTTAATAGACATTTTGTAGAATTTTTGTTCTGGAAAAACAAATTTTGTTTTCACTTGAAGCAATACTATCAACTTCACTGTTATGTAACCGAATCAATCGTAAATAGGTTTTATGTAAGATATTTTAACTAACAATTAATTTCTATTACTAATTAATCAAGTGTTGAACCCAAAGATTAATAAAAATTCCTAGACAAATACTTCCTGTCTTACTAAATACAGAATATGTTGTGTGCATTCTTTGAATGTTATTCTAATGTAAATCCTTAATATATGTTAAATATAGCGAATGAAATGCGGTTGAGACCAAAATATGTATTTGACTTCTTCTAATAACAGAAGACGAGTAATGTATTGAATCTATTAAACGATATGGTACTATACAATTTGGAGAAAATGCAATATGATATAAAGCAAATTAACGCTGAAACCACTAGCTGTTAACACGATCAAAAATTTTATTTTAATATATGTGTTCACTTTTTATATAATGTAAGACGTATTATTAACGATAAAGTAACTTTAAAATACATAAACAAGGAAGATAATAGAAAAATTATCTATAAGAGCTAATTAAGTACCTACCTTTAAATGTAACAAATATAAAGTACAATACAAAATAAAATAAAGGTTAATTAGTGTTTGAAGTTTAATTATATAAAATATAATAAAACTAAATATAAACTTACAACGATAGCATTCGTACAAATTGATTAAATTTTTATTCAAAATTTCAGCGACCTACTCGTAACAATATATTGCTCTGTTTATTATTCAAGATTAGGTTAGCTATGCATTCGCAATCTGAAGTTTCTTGTACTTCTACTGAAAATTTTGGTCATTTGTTGGTGAAAAATTGATTTAATTTTAAATTGAAACTCTTTTTCGGTAAAATCAGTTTTTATTGGAATAAAATGCTTTCAAACGTTTTCAATGAAAATACAGAAAGGCGCTGCAATAAAACTTACTAAAAGGGTACGACTAAATGAAAAGCCAGAAAATAATAAAATGGATCTATGTCTAATCTTATAAAAAAGAATTTATAAGATGAACTGAGTCACTTAGCAGTCGTCATTAAAAAGAAAGAGCTAACATTTTAACAAAACGCAAACATGTAATCAGTAAACCAGATAAAAAGTGTTTTAACTACAATTTGTTCTAATTAAAAACATTTTAAACGTTGGAACAGGACAGTTATTTATAATTACACTTTCAATTACGACATGTTCTCAAAACTCAACGTTTAAGTATTTACTTAGCATTAGGTTTTTAAATATACTTAAATGTATTTAGCTACAATTTGCAAAATGACTGGAGCATTTTTAAGCCTTAGAAAATATTTGTTTATAAATTATGTAATTAAAGAGTAATTGTTGGAGTTATTTATAAAAGGTGCAAATGTGAGGTACAATTTAGAAAAAGGGCATAATGATGTTAATCAACAATATAATAAACCTAAATAAACACTTGATGATATCAAAGTGTCTACAATACCTGATAACAAAGTGTTATATCTAAACAAGGTTGTTTTTAATTTACTCGTTGGAACAATTAAAATGTTTGTATTGATCTTTTATCTATGATTAGACAAAGTGTAACATCGATAATCCTTTTTAGGCGTATCTTTTGTTAACCATAATAATAGCATACTTGAATATGTGCACTAAAGTCTCTTTGCTGAAAGCTATTATTTGTACAATGAAAGCAAGGTTTTGTATATAATAAAAGGTTTTAATAATTTTCGTTTTTATAGTAATCTTTGTTTAAGTTTACGCTGATATACTATTTCAAATTTTATCTGCAAACATTGTTTCTAAACTAATTGTATTGTGTTGTACTGCTAATTATATATGTATATTATAGGCATGAGAAAACTTTCAAGAAGTAAAAGCTATTGAACATATTTTGGATATATAAAGTACCGAAACCTATGAGGATGTGTGTTAGAGAGAGACAGCCTACTTTTTCCGAAAAAAATGGCGGAATTGACAGTCACAAATCGCAGTTACGTTGTTATATCCTGTGACATTTTTAGTTTGTCCTACACAAATTCTGCTGTGTAACGATAGTATCAATAAGTTAGTGTTTTTATAAAAACAGAATTAATTTTGATTTAAATAAACAAAGTAAATTTCTTATTTATAAAAGACCAGAAAAGTAGTCGTAGTGCTGTCATCCGTGCATTAATAAATGAAATCATCTTCCCACTTCTGGTACACTTTGTGTTTATTTTTATTCGAATTAGTTAATCTTTCAAGATTTCATTCTATTTAATGTTTTAACTATGTTTTTAGATTTATTTATCATGTCACATAATTACTTTACAACAAAAAAATAATTTTGCACGAAATCAAAAGGAACAAGACCAAAACTTATTATTTTTAAGTAATCGTTTGCGTTTTGTGTTGATGTTTTTAAGTCTTTTCGGTATCTTATATTTCAGGTATATTTTATAAAATTTAAATTGAGTGACTTTGGATAATTTTTAAATTTGACGCATTTTTTCAAAAAATGATCAATGATTACGGTACTTTAGATAATCTACAACCTTATTCGAGTACAAATCAGCGTTGCGAAAATGTAATGATGCAACTAAGTTTTAAATTGCCTTCTTTTTAAAAATATTTGTGAGTTTACATTGCTTTTATTTCAAAAGATAGTTTTTTTCTAATAAACTGCTTATATTTCAAAACTCTCATTAGATAGTTTTTAGCAAACCACAATTGTGCCGTTTTGTACCAACACTTCTAACAAAACCTATTGCCACTTTCACTCCCATACATATGTTCTCTGATTATGACGTAGTATGTGAATTTTTTAAAGTATCCATGGTTTCATTATTTTCCTGAAAGATTATTTATAGATCTCGACAACTATATCGATAATTGCGGTTATAGCAAATGAGTGTAAATAATCGAATATTGAAACAAAAATGCTTTAGGTAGTATTACTGCCAACCAGGACCGCGTCTAGCACTTTTGGCGCCCTTATGCAAATTTAAAATAACGCCCCAAATTTGTATTACGTTCATATGTGAGTACAGATACGGGTTAAGTTAGGTATTATTATCCACTATTGAAAAATAATTTTAAAAAGTATTTTCATAAATTTATTTTCATTTTTATATTTTACAAGTACAAGCCGCCATAAGCCATACCAGTATTTTTTCATTGAGATACATAACATAATTATAAATTTATAGAAAACAGAAATATATTCTAACAGTACTACAACTCAAAATTTTTATATATTAGTTTCAAATGTAATATATGATACAAAAGCACAAGAAATAAAAAATATATTTAAAACATTAAAAATATTCGTTTATATATCACAGGTCGAAACGGATCGACAAATAAAAACAAAACAATATATTATTTAATTAATGCAACATGTCACCTTTTATAGGTTAATATCCATGTATTAGGTATTGTTATTAATATTTTAGCTAAGTGAATTGAGCTTTCCGTGCAAATTGCAAATTGTTTAATTAAATCTTCGGTGTCTAATTATTTTAGCTGGTCCATTTCTATTGAATTGATAGCAAGATTACTTAGTTGGTTTTGCCCCATGGTCGATCTTAAATAATTTTTTATTATTTTCAGTTTGGAAAAAGATCGTGCTGCGGTAGCAACAGAAACCGGCATTGTTAATAAAATACGAAGTATTATGTTCGTATTAGGAAAAGAATACACTAAGTTGTTAATTGTTATACAATTTCAAGTTTCTTCTGGAGACGTAATAACTTTTTCATCAAAATTTTGTAACAATTCTTTAACAAGTTCCACGGCAGTTATGTCTCGTTCATTGTGAGTTTTGTCGTTTAATAAATTTAAAACTTTTTGACATAATTCTAACTGTTCGTTTTCAGATTAATTTTTAAATTTATCAATGTTCCATAAAAACGCGAAGAAGAAAGTAATTGGAATCTCTCATTCACTGATGTTATAATTACATCTAGAGCATTAAAAAAACAATCAACTTTGAACTTTAAAGTATCGTCGTGGATCGGTTCATCGTCACATTCATAATCAAAATGTTTTTTTTTATATTTCGCGGTCTTAGACTTCTTTGTTTTTTGAATTTAGGTTCTATGTCTAAGCTGGATGCTATCTCTTTAGCATCAATCAATAGATCATTAGAACCTTTATCGGAGCCATAAGCCTTCAAAAAGTTATTTAAATTATTTAAATGATTACAACACTGAGCAACATCAAAGTTTGATTTTTGAATAATTTTACTAACAATGTTAAAAAATATTATACCACAATATGAGAATACAAATGTACTCAAAATTTTGTAATTTTTTGGCCAACGATACAACCAAATATTTTACGTTATTTTCAAAGCTTCCTTCGCTTATTTCAAACAGAGCATCATAAACCTCCCCAAGTTGATACTTTAAAGGAGTTATTGCATCTATTCTACTAGACTATCGAGTATCTGATAATGGTTTTAAAGCTAAATTTGTTACATTAGAAAAATTAGATTTCAGAATTGACCAGCGTTTAGTAGAAGCTTCAAAACTACAAAGAATTCTTGAACTAAAGAAAAAAAACTGATGCTCAAAGTATTCGATTTTGTGGCATCATTGACGACTAAATTTACGATATGGTTGCAACAAGGAACAAAGAAAGCTCACGCATTGAAATCCATTTTTTTGCAGACCATTATGCCTACTACGCATATTTGCCCCATTGTCGTAACTCTGACCCCGCAAATCGTTGATATTTAAGCTTTCTTTCTCTAACGACGACAAAAGAAATTTTGTCAAGCCTTCACCCGACACATCATCTATAGGAGAAAATAATAAAAAATGTTCTTCTATACTAATTCCCTTGCTCTTTAATTTAACAAATCTTGTACAAACTGAAATTTGTTCTTGATAACTAGTGTCAGGAGTGCAGTCTAATAATATGGAATAATATTTAGCCTTTTTAGTTAGTTCTAAAATTTTGGATTTGCTATTTTTATCGATCAAGTTGATTACTTTATTTTGTATTTTATCCCCGAGATAGTCTTTGTGATGTTTTATTTGAGAGCGTTTTGTATGTTCTGACATAATCGGGTCGAATTTGGAAATCATTTCTATGCATTTTAAAAAGTTACCATTGTTTTTCTCAAACAACTTACTAATACTTCCACGAAAAGCTAAATTTTTCTGACCTAAAAACTGAATCACGTAGTAAATTATTTCTATAACAGCTTGCCAGTATTTAGTTTCTCTGTTTATCACATTTTGAATTTCAGAATGAATTATTTCATTTTTATTAAAACGGTTAGAAAGATCTAGCAATTTTAGAACATTTTCGATATGTAACCGGCTCTTTTCATGAATGTTTAAATGTTCACTTAAATGCTGCCAGTCATTGTAACCAGATTCATCACTAAGGCAAACAGATTTCAAATCGCTGTCATTAAAAATTTTGCAACAGAAGCAATAAAGTAAATTTTTTGTTTCGGAATACAACAACCAAAAACGTCCAAATTTTTCTTTGTTCGGTAAAATTTTAAAGAAGTAACTATTGAAAAACTTACGCCCCGACTCCGAACTATCTCTCGGATAAATATCCTTTTTTTGATAATAAGCAGCATCACGTTCTACTAATTCTTGAATATCATTAGGACATAATTTCTTTGGCCATAGTGCAGCATCTTTTGAAAGTTGACTCATATTTTCTGTTCTGGTAATTTTTGAAGGTGTTGATTTCTCATTATCAGCGGAACTTGAAGATGTTGATGGATTGCTTTCTAGAAGCGCAGTTTCTTGTCTGCTGCTGATACTTATTTCAAGTACAGGTTAATAATATTGGGATTCAGTTGTATTATTGTTGTTATTAATATTTGGCAAAGTAGACTCGGGTTTTGAAAAAAAATGCGTAATTTTGACATTGTTTTCCAGTTCTTCCTCTCTTTTTCTTTTATTCAGCAAATTTTGGTGTGACATCCTGTATACTGTAAAGAAATTAATACTAAGTAAACAAACTGACAAATGATTAATGAAAAATGGAAATGTTTTGACGTCTCAAACTCAAACTCGAAAGTATTTTCTCAACATTACTTATTTAAAGTTATTTCAAAGTTTATAAATTTTTATAAATAGTAATATTAGTACTTATCAATTATTCTGTTTGAGTATACATACTTCAATTAACAATGATGTTTATATAATCAAATATAAAAGGATTTTTGAGATGCACGTTTTTGGCTTTTATTGTTTTAATAAATCTAAAATAAAAATAAATTTTAGATGGACTCACCTTAATTCACAACACAGAACACATCACTATAAAGTCTGTAAAACTACAAAAAACTAAAGTTTCAAACGCAGATATCTTTTACTCCATGCATCTTTTCACTTCGCTAAGTTAATTATCGATCGGGCATCAGGCAACAAATGAAATTTTTGTTTCGTACATTGCAAGCTCAGACAGGAAAAAACGCTTGTTTGCTCGTTGGCTCGTTGCAAGCCAAATTTCAAGCAAAAGCGTGAATAAAATCAGATTTGTTTGAGTTCACACAATTCATGGTATTATGTTACGTATTATATTATTTTCGAAAAGTAATTCGGTTCCCTCGTCTCAAAGAGTAAAAATAAACAAATAAAAAACAATGTAATAGCTAGCAATTCCTTACTGGTTTTTTTACCATTATAAATTTTGTTTTGACAATGTTGTTTGTTGTTTTATCTTTTTTTTTTACTTTTGAGTTTCGAGGCTTTTCGGCGTCTCGGCGCCGTCGTTCACCACACGACTTTGCATTTATGTACGGCGCGGGACTGCTGCCAACGGCAGCATAAAATAACAACAGTAGCAAGTTATTGCATTTACTGCAGTAAGAAAGAATTTGTGGGTTCAAGGTCAAATTATTTGCTTATCTACTTAATGCCTACCTGAAGTTTGACCGCGTAAGCGAAGTAGGTAGGGTATTTTTTTTAAGTGTTTATTGAAAGTGTGAATTTAAGTGTGTTTAAAATGTCTACAGTACATCAAACAAAAAAACAAAAACCTCACAATTAAAAAGTTTTCTTCGAATAGACAAAGGTAAACAGCTACAATTCCAATTCTTTTCCGTAATAATATCAGAAATGTTTGAAATGTTAAAAAACAATTTTTAGTGCAAATGACTATGTCAATCAGAAAAACAGAAGCATTGCGGATATAAAAGCACTAGGTCTAATAAGCCAGATTCAGACGCAGCCAACTTCGATATAAAAAAAGAAAGTATCGACTAATTCTATATTTTAAAAATTATACTGCACAAGAAAATTTGGAGCAATACAGTATTCAACCAAGAATTTAATGTATGCTATTTTTCCTAAATAACTTTTCGTGTGTGTGTTGAAGAGAATTAAAAGAGACTGTTAATAATTAAATAAAATATAACAGCTTTTCTCACGATTATGGAAATCTATTTTGTTGTACCGTGAGGTATTTTGGGCAGCGTATTTAACAATTCTGCATTTGCAGTAAATGGATGTAGAAACAGGCATAAACTTAAATTTAAATTATCTCGTCATAATAATTCTGAGCATCACATCGAAGCAAAAAAAACTGTACAATGCGTTTTTAAAATCACCTCGAATAGACAGTGTACTATCAGAAGCAAGAGCTGAGAATTTAAGAAAAAAGAAGATGAACGTTTAAAAAACCATCAGGTCTTATAAACCTTGTAAAAATTTTTGGTGTCGCAGATGCTCCCTTTCGTGTGGACAATGAAAAAGAGAATTCTGATGATATACGGGGTTCTATAAGAAAATTTATAACTACCTGTCCGATCCAATTTTGCTTTAACACTAACAATCTGGAAATAATTAGTTATACGTATCTAAAACTATACAAAATTGTTTTATTTTAGCTATCCATGGCGTGTCAAAAAAAGGTATTCGAAGAGATCTAAGACAAGCCGATTATTATGCTCTTATAATGGACGAGACAACAGATGTTGCACGAACAGGCTGCAATCATTATTCGTTAGTTTACTTAAGATTTGTATACTCAAAACCACTTGTCGGCATTCAGAGAGTTGCCAATAGAAAAGCAGAAGTACTTCTAGAACATATGACTAAAGCTTTAGATGCTGTTCATGTAGACAAACAAAAAATTATTTAGCAGTGTTATGATGGCGCTAGTAACATGTCTGGTATAGGTAGATTAGATTAGAAGCAAAATTAGTGAACTGAGTAAAACATCTATACTTTATGTGCTTTGTTATGCTCATTGCTTACAGTAAGTGTTAGTTGATAGTATGAAAAGTAATAGAGCGATACTTAACATTTTGGGAGTGTTAGAGTTACGTTTTTGCTGAGGTAGTGCTTCTCGTCATGCTATTTTTGAGAAAATCTTTGACATCCTTTAATATAACGTTTAATAACGTTCAAATTAAAATTTTAAAAAAGTTATCAGAAACACGTCGAGTATGTAGAGCTGAAGCAGTTAATCATGTTTGTGAGTACTATGATGGTATAGTCAAAAGATTAGAAGAATCTGCAACAGACCTCAAAGCAGTCAATCAAACTCAAAACTTACTAAGTTCAATGCAATCTTTTGATTTTATTATTTGGCTGCATTTGTTGCGACTAGTATTAAACTATTAATAGTGTAAATATGGTGCTGCAAAAAAATAGTCAAATTGTAGACATAGCAATACGCGCAATAAAAATTTTGTCCAGAACTGAGGAAGCATATGAAAAACATTCTTACTTTGAAGAGCAATATAATATATTAATGGATCTTTGTCAAAAACATAACATACAAATAAAAGAGAAACGAGAAATTAGTGTTCGTATAGACTAAGTGGGAGAAAAAACAAAGAGAAGCCTTAGACTATGTAAATAATGGAATCGAATAGTGACTTTCTCAAAAAGTTTGCTCGTTACTTGACGCTTTTCAAACAACTTTTATACTTAAAGAAAACGATAGAATAGCTATAGAAGAGATAGCAGAATTTTTTACTTAAATACAGGCTTACTAACTGGAGAAGTGCATCTAATTTTTCAATATATTTAATTACAGGGTATCTTAACAATTCCGGTCACTTCGGTAGAAGCTGAAAGAACATTTTTAAAACTGGTATTAGTAATCCAAAACTTGATCCACAATGACCGAGATAGGCTGGAATCTTTACTAATTATGACAGTCAGAACAGTGCGGTGTTAAAAAGCCAATATTAATGCATAAATTGATAAATTTAAGTCGTATGATTTACGACGATTTTTAATGTAAACGAACAACGTAATGTTATCGACTTCTTATTTTTAAAATAAAGACTTTATTGTTTATCTATTTACTATTTAGTTTTGAAATATGAAAAGTTTCAGATTCGTGTGTATTTACGTATCTGACTTACAAATAATGAAATGATATGATGATGTTACATGGATCGACGATCCTTTGCAACTTAAATTTTTGAAGAACGGTAGAAAATTATATTTTATTTTTTTTTTCTTATACAATTTTTTTTAATGCGTGTTGTTTATATTTACGCAGCTTTATAAAATTCACGGGTAAATAAAAACATAATGTTTATGTTCTTCTGTGGTGCGAATGTATGTATGCTGCTCTAAGGTGATGCTAAAATTCATTTTACGACTGCACAAAGTCGTTAAATTGTACGCCGCTTACGTCAATTTCCACATACATGTAAGCTATGCATATCTGTTTAAGACAGATATTATTTAAAAGGCATTATTTTATTGTTTAAAAACAAAGTGTATAAAATGTTTTTGTTGAAATGTTTTTTATTTGAACTATCAAAGTTTTTAACAAAGAAATCGTTATATTGAACAAGTATATACAAAGATATCAATTGATAGAAACCCATTTCAACCAAAAAATTTACAAAATTTAATTAGAATTTCTATATTGTTAAAAGGAGTATATTTTTGTCTATGTGCTACCTTTGTTACTACTAACTTTTATGTAATTTCAAAAGAAAATACTTCTGTTATTATTATTATTATATTATTTTAAGTTGCAACTTTTCGTAAGGAGTGCTAAAAACTACACCTTCTAAAATCTAAAATTTGAATATGATGTCACTAATCAATTGATACCATATATTTTTTTATTTTTTGACTCTTAACTTTTGATTTTATTTGACTTCAAACTTAGGGGTTAAAACTTTTTACTCCGATAGTAAAAAAAATTTTTATTTTAATTATCTCCGTCAATTATTAGTTTTCTATGGATCTATTCGATTATATAATAATTCAGTTCGTCAATATTCGCACTTTACTAAGTACAACCAGGTAAAATATCCCAAATACACATTTTACTATATCTTGCCTCTGTAAGGAATTGTTACAAGAATATAGAGTCTATACTATAGACGGTTAATCCTACCGAGAACCGGCATCAGCCGTAAATAGAAAAACAAACATTTTATCATTTTATATTTTAATTAAGAATGCATTAAAAAATAAAATTATTTTATTACAATAGCCGACGGCGCCTAAGCCTGAGGCCCCCTTTGAGCGCGAGGCCCTGTTGCATTGCAAGTATCTTTTATTTAAGTATTGTCATGGTTCTTCAACGGAAAATCATAAACAAACTTGGCTTCGAAACCGCATAGTATATTTTTTCTTTTCCGCAAGTTTTTTTACCGACTCTTCTAGATGTCTTGCCGTTTTACAACTGTATATTCTTGATGATTTACTTCCGTATCATTTAAAAAAAATGAGTTTTCAAACATGTTTTTTTTCACAACGGGGTCTGTTAGGTTATTTATAAAACTCTTGTTTGTTTTTGTGGAATAACTACTGTACTCTCTATAAAATATTTCTGAATTTTATTTTTGTTGGGATTCTAACTAACATCACTTTTAAAGCGGATTCTTCGGCCGTCATACCAGCTTGTTCTTCACGCACATTGATCGTCCTCAAGAAGATCATCTACATAGATTCCTAAAACAAAAGCCACGTTGTTCAAGTTTACCATCTGATAACACCAAGTATTTATGAACTTCCGTTTGTTGCAATATATTGTTTATTTTGCAAATAATTGCAAAAAAACTTCAATTTAATAATTTACGTTAGTTAAATATCTCTTATTACGGTTTTGTATGACGACCCAATTCCTTTTGTATTTTGATTATTAATGAATCAAGACAATGAAATTGATATGCGTATTACTTATGTTTGAGAATCAATCAGATGTACCCACTGTTAATAATATACCCAGTGGCGGGGAAGACCTAAATTTGATGTGAGCAAGATATATTCTGCGAGACCCCCCAAGTGGCGCAAGAAGATTGATATTATACAATTATAATCACTTGCAAATTTTTATTTCTAAAAATTCCATTAAAGACAAATTTAAAAAAATAATTACAGAAATTTTCTGCTTTTAACCTTTCCGAACTCGTTAATAGTAGTATCGTAATTCAGTTAATAACCAATATCTGCTTCAATAGATAAAATTGTCAAAACTGAAAGTTCGACTCGTATTTCTTAAATGATTTTTTATTAGCGTTAATTTTGAAAAGCTTCTTTCAGTGGAGGCTGTAAGTAACAGGCATTGTTAACAAAATTCGAACGACAATTTAAAGACAAATTTCTTACAAGTTATTTTCTGTTATATATTCGAGAAGCTGCTTCACATCCTTAATGAATTTAGTTAATTAGAGATCAAGTTTCGTAATTCTTCATATAATTCGTAAAGTTCAAAGTTACTGCTCACAACCACTCACAGTACTGTGTGTAAATCTAGACTGTTTTTAAATATGTCTTCTTTTAGCTTTTTTGCTACTTTTTAACTTGCTTAAATCATAGTGAAAAAAATTAAATTGTTGATTTAATGACATATATGTCAAATCGATATTGTTTATTATAGAATCAGTCATGGTGTTAAAAAATTCTGTTTCATAGCGGTTTTTAAGGGATTGTATACGTTGATCGATGCCTTCATAATCAAATGTTTTTCTTCTTAGCTAAGTTTTTATTTTTAAAGTCTTTTAGTAGATCGTAATTGCTTTTTCCATTAAATTGAGAAGCGTCAAACAAAAATTTTTTGAATTGAATTTTTCGATATTCTTTGATCCAGTCACAAAATGTACGCAAATGTTTAAGGGCAATGCTTCAATCAACTTGTACAATTTGCTATTATTTGCTTATGATATTGACAAGTGATAATATCTCGTACCATACATGTAGTGACATGATGAATTCCAAACTGCGCATTGCGTGTAAAACCGAATCACAATCATTAAGTGCGTTTGGCTGTTTGATGTTTTAAGCTTCCAATGCATTCAACAATACCAAAATAGCAAATAAATGTTCTGAACAAAACTCCACTATTAACGTCGAGCAGATTTGCACCATTCTCGTATTTTTGACCACGACAGTTTTGAATAGTTTCTATTTGATTAGTTAAATATACTCCAGTTATCTCAGTGACAGCAAGAAATTCGATATTACAAAATCTTAAGATAATTGGCATTTGTCCAACTCTACTGCACAATTCAATTCCAGATTATGAGAGGCTAAAAAATTAATTATATCAATTAATTTCTCAAACAAATTGAGTCAATGTTTTTGAGATTCGCAAATTAGCCTTTAGTTTTTGTGGTTTATTGTTTGTTCTCCGTTCTCTACTGTTCTCCATTGGAACATATAAAGCCCATATTTTTTTTGGTACTGTCATGTCTATGTAAAATACTACCTTCGGACCGCGCAGGAAAACCACACCTTTACGCCACCTCTGAATATACCTATTAAGTAACTGTTTGATTTTATTTTATTACGTGGTCAAAGGCCTTTTGTAAGTAAATTTATGGTATTGCGTTATTTTAGTAGTAGTTTTAGCTTCTTTAAAATTATTGCTTGATTTTTAGATTATCTAAGTCACATATTTACCATTTGTGTTTTGTTGCGATTTTGCTAAGCATTTTTAATTTTATTAAAATTGTTTATTGCGGTTTTTTATTAATTTAGACTTTTTATTAAATCTTATAACTCTTTTTGTCAACTTTTGTTTATGTAATTTAAATGTAAAAAATGTTAGTATGTTTAATAGTAACAAAGTTTTTGATCAGTTGACCTGTTCACGAGTCGATTTTGTTATTACCTACTAAAAGGTAAGTCTTAAAAGTATCTACACAGGCTCATTTAAGCTACAAACCTTCTTGTCTCCTTTTCTGGTTAAACTTTTATTTTACGTTTTGAGATTTTTAAATATTCACGATTTTTTATTTTTGATTTAACCCACCTTTTCTGCACTGATCACCAAGCAATAACATCGTTTATGTTACATTAATTTAGGCATTTCTTTATAACATCTTTTGCAGTAACATATTGTCGTTATGTATCAATCAGTTCAAATAGTGGAACATTGAAAATTAAATCCAAATACAAATCAATCTGTTCGAGCTTTTTTACTTTCCTATAAGATTTTTTTTCAAGAAATTTTTTTTGCTTAATTTTTAAGGTCTTCTGAATCCGAAAAATGTATTTGACAAAAAGATTTTGGGTGTCTGTGTGTAACGATGTACGCACGATAACTCTTGAACTAAAAGTTAGTAACATAAAATTTGGTATGGAGTTTGGCTTTTCATATTCTCTCGGTTCTATAAAAAGATGGGTCTGATAAAGAAACCGGAAGTGGGTGTATCCGCCATTTTTAAGAGTTTTTCTTATACAAATTTGTACGTGTAAATAGTTCGAATTATTTTTACAGTTTTTTATTGGGATTTTACATTACCAATGGCGGCGCCACTGTTGCGCCTGTCATGGCGACGAATGGTATTAATCATGTATGTGAGGTACATTGAGCTAGGCAGTATTTGCTTGTTTTGCTAGAGATTTGTGAAGATTGTACTCTTTGTCTATACTTCAAAATAGTCTTTTTGAAGGCTATATTCATCCTTTATTGTATACAAGTAAACATTTCTGTTTAGATTTACGCATTATTCGTGTATGAAACCAAATTTGTTTTAGTAACCTAACCTGTCATGAATAGCAAGAACCGGAAATGCAATGTAAATTGTTGTGCGTATGGTAGGAAAGATTGTGAGATACATCTTAGTTTTCACCGTTTTCTAAAAGCAGGAGTGGTTTCGTATATATTACAAACAAGTTGGAAATAATGGAAAAAAGTTGATCGGCTAAAAGCTTGGGAACTAAAGCTATTAATGGGAAACCGTCCTTCTTCTTGTCTACGATCTTGTTTGCTGCACTTTAATGAAAATAGTTTTATTATGGTACGTAAGTAATATTATAGTTGTCGCAAAGCAAAATAGTTAGAATTACTGTATTTGTTAGTTATGAAACATCTATTCTAAATTTTATGTGTTTACATGTATCAAAACAAAACTTCCCAGATTAAAGAGCAATGCAGTTTCATTACAAAACTTGCCAGTTGCAAGTTTTACAAAATTCAAACCAACGACGTCAACTTCTCAAGTACGTTAGTAATTCTGCAACTTTACCTACGAAGAAACATGGACACCGAGCCTAATATTAACGCTGAACCGCCACGTATTTTGTCAGCATCAGAACAAATTTCAGTAACGGGTTTGATAGATCTTGTGAAATCTCAAGATATTCCTTGGTCTTAAACTATTACAAATGAGCAGTTAATAAGCATACCAGACAAAAGTGTTCAAGCTAAATCTGGCAATATTATTATTCCTTTTATCACCTGTATCGATAGTGATTCAAAACTCAGCACACTAACAGGATTGGCATCCTTTGACCAATTAAATGTATTAATTACCTATGTGGTGCTGATGAGCCCCAAAAGGACGAAACAGCTGTCCATCGTTTCTTTAGTGTTGTTTTTCCCAACTATACTGACTACTTACTACGTTTTCAGTTGGTGGTTCTTATACGATTGTTTGATCAATGTTTAATTGACAACAGTCGTTTTGTGAACTAACAAATACCAACTAATTTTACCTGCAGTATACTTCTTTTTGTATTAATTACTTCTGTTAATGAAGCATTTCTTGCGTTAAGAAGAAAAAAACTTCTGTTAAGGAGCACATTATGATGACGTTTATGAAATTAGAAACAGGTTTGCGATATATTGCTCTTGCTTCACTATTTACGACTGTGACCACCAAAACTTGCAAACTCATATGCTATGACACCATCTGAAAGTTATGCTTTATTTTAAAGTGTCTGATTATATGGCTATCGTCAAAAGAATGTCGCAGCA
Source organism: Aquatica leii (assembly GCA_035610365.1). Classification (NCBI taxonomy): domain Eukaryota; kingdom Metazoa; phylum Arthropoda; class Insecta; order Coleoptera; family Lampyridae; genus Aquatica; species Aquatica leii. Next base: position 44,939,316 of record CM069433.1, on the reverse strand, counting down.
ATTTACCTACGTGCATTGAAAAATTTTCTAATGTTAGGGCTGTATCCGATTGCACAAAATTTCTGATAAAACAGTAATTGAACAATCTAATCTGATAAGTAAATTAGATTCTGGAAAAGATGCAATTATGGTTGACAAGAGATTTAGAATTGACGACATAACAAACTTACATAAAATAAAATTAATCAGACCTGCTTTCCTTCGTAAGAAGAGTTAATTTTCATAAGAAGAGTCGAGACTTAATGTAGACATTTCGAAGCCTCGAGTACATATTGAAAGAGCAAATCAACGAATTAAATCGTTTGGAATTTTGGCTAAACTATTACCCATTACTATGGTGTCAAAAATTAAAGAAATTTTTACAATAATTTGTGCAATAGTAAATATATCTAATCCAATATTAGGAGATGACAAATTTATGACGTGAACTTATTTTTAGTGTATTTAGTGAATGCCATTACGATGTGAACTTATTAAGAAATGCTTAATCTATGTTTGGATTTTTTTATGTATTTTAGTGGACTGTACATGTACATTGTACAACGTTCTATGTAATTTATGCTGTTATTGTTAATATATGGTTATACATTACATTATAATTTAGTCATTGTATTGTGATGTAAGTGTAATGTATGGTGTTTCAAAAAAGCAGAATAACCCATACAGTAGTATATTAACTTATATATTAACATAATCATACTTTTTTTTCCTTTGTACAAATAACATACTAAATCATTTTATTAATGTAGTTAGATTGTAACTTTAAAATTAAATTTTGTACAAAATCTTTATCATACTGCACTTTAACATTAATAAAACTATTGTCGCTTGATGCATATATAAATAAATCACATTCTGTTAAATTTAATATCGCTAAACCTAGCTGAACCTGCCCATAATACATATGCTTTTTTTTAATACTGGAATATTGTCATTTTTAATAACAATACCGTCTGGTGAATATCCTAATCAAGGATGTCTGCTAAGTATCAAAATATTTTTTTTATGTATTAAAAATTATGGTATCTATTATATAACTAAATAATACGTTGAAAAACTTCAAAACCATTATTTATTCACGTAACGTCAAAATCGACCTAAAATACAGAAAATGAGATTATTTTTGTCTGTATTGTTTGGCGAACACGAAATGCTATTATCTGGAATGTATTGTGCAATCATATATAGTTTTGCAATAAAAAAGCAGAACCTGTACATTAAATGATTAAGTTAGTGTTTGCACTACTTGAGATTAAAACCTATTTTGTTGAAGTATTTACATCATTTTTGTTTGGGAACGATATCAGTAAAGTACGTATTGTGATCTCGAATAGGAATCTAAAGCGATAAAACCGTTCTTTTAAGTAAACGAGTCAGAAATGATTCATGCGCAACAGTAAATAATTGTTGTTTAACTTTCTGCAACAATGTAGAATAAAGCGTTGTTTCAATCTAAACATTTAGTTTATGGTTTACAAAGGTTCGTGATAACTCTAAAAAAATAGTAATTAGTAGATTGGTGCATTAATTATATAACTCTATATAAACTATGTATTTTATGTAGTACTTTTATTTAAAAACAAAGTATAAAATATTTAAAAAAGTTGAATAAACCTCTATGACGTGCATGAGTGCATTAGCTACTGCAGCATCAGTACGTACATAATATTTAGGTATCGTTTTTTTCTCATATAATCTATGGTTATGCTTCAATTAACTTTCAACATGTAAGTCTCATTCATTCCAGCATTATGATTTGCAAAAAGATAGGGTTACTAGATGTAAATTTTTTTGCTTTATCTATTTAGACTAACTATTTACTTTTAATAGAAAAAATTGTTACAATGTTGTAATCTTTGTATCTTTTGTATATGTTTCACTGTTTCCAATACCTTCAAAAAAACTACTTAAGGTATATTTTCATCACTATACATAACTTCTGGTCACAGAACTTTAATCATTTTTTGAACAGCATATTTTAAAATTTAGTCTCTAGGAAAATCTACAAAACCGTCATAATGAAACCTTTCTTTATGTATAAAACTATTTTTAGAGTTAGTAATGTTTATTGTACAATAAATATAAATTGTATTCTAAAAAATTGCACCAAGCTTTCTTGACAATATATTATTAGTTATTTATTTAACTTAATAAAGGGTAACATGTTTCAACAATATATGTCATCTTCAACCAAGGTAATTTAAAAAAAATTAAAAAACTTTTTTAGGCTAATGCAATCTGAGTAAAGAAACGTCTGACTACGAGTCACCTGCTAAAGTTTAATGCGAAACCTCATCGGAAGTTTATCTGATATAATGTCATTCTAATATTTACTTGCTTGATAATTTACAACCGGTGGAGTTACAAACATATTAACGTCTTATTTATTATGCAAATCAGCTATAGCATCTTTTACGTTTTTGTAGGATCTACCACAAAATGATCTTGGTGGTATTAATATGAAGTGTGTTTAATCATCTGCAAGAAAAATATTTCTATTTAAAAAATATTTTTGTGTACCAAATCTTCTTAATGTACTCATACCGCTACACCAAAGATGACTAAATACTGTCTATATATAAACAAATAAGTGTCGCATCTTATGGTTTAACTTACCACATATATAAAAAACAACTATACATGATGTTAAAAAAGGGTATAAAGTACAGTGCACAGCGCTTAATAGAATCACGTTGGGACGATTCTATAATTAATTATTAATCATAGACAAATTAAAATTAAACTTTTTACGAGAACAAATAACGCAGAAAAGAACTAACCAAAATTAAAAAACTTGTATTGCTAATGGTAATACCTAAAATGACAATTAAAAAATTATATGTCAAACGTTTAATTTTATTTTATCTCAATTTGTCAGCGTTTATACTACAAGTTATAAGTGTTACTATTACCTCAAATATTTTTTTTAATACATTAATTTTATGTAAAGTTTAATATGAAAGAGCAGTTTCAAAATATAAATTATACTCTGTAACATAAAAAATGCAACACCAAGAAGGCGTTAGAATTTTTTGACCAAACTTGGCAGAAATGTTTAACTAGCCAAAGGTAGTAATTGATTAAAATTTCAAAAAAGTAAACAAAAAATAAAGGCAGTTTTATGATTAATGTGTTGGACTACTTCTATTAGTTTCACACTCACGCACCCTTCTTGGCATGGATTCCACTAGGAGGTCGATTTCTTTCTGAGGTATTGCATCCCAGGCAATCTGAAATTCATGCCGGAGAGCTTTTAGTGTCTGTGGAGGATTGGTTAATTACTTTCTGTCCATTATGTTCCACACATGTGCTACAGGCGACAGGTGGGGAAATCTGGGTGGCCACGGAAAGATATTGACGTTAACTACTCAAAAGCGCTCCATAGAATGACGGGTATTATCCTGTTGGAAAATTGGGTCTTCCAGCTCCTGGAAGAATAGAAAGATATGGGGTTCTACCACTTTATCAATTTATCGGTGGGTATTCATATTGCTTCTAATAAATACCAACTGCGACCTACTTCCATAAATAATAGCGCCCTATACCATAATCTCTACAGTGTGGGGAACATATCGCTTAACAGAAAACTGTACATTGCGACGTTCTCCACGTCTACGTCTGACCATCATGCGACCATCGTGCATTCCCAAGTAGAATTGCGATTCGTCACTAAAGACCACCCTATGCCATTCCACGTCTCAATTCAGTTGCAAAGTACACTACTCCAAACATTGCTGTCGATGACAAGCCATCAGCGGAAGCACAAGATGTGGTCAATAAGACCGCAGGCGAAAAGCTATAATTCGACGGTACATTGTACGAAGGCTTACAGGACGTCCTTTATTTTAAAACTATTGATTGGTTATTGATTTTACACTCGAGAATCGGTCTCTTAATGCCATTAATCGAAGATCGGGGTCCTGCACGACATTTGTCCAACTCGGCCGTCCACTTCCTCGTCTACGACGTTCTTTACTTTTTCTAAACCATGCTTGATAACACCATACTACAGAGGATTGGTTACGGTTAAAACGGTTAGTAGTTTCTCTGAACGTAAGCCAATAATACGATCTCTGTCGAATTTATTCAGTAGTCAATAATTTTGACGTTGCTGCACTCTAGACATAATCGCAACCTCAAAATGCAAACAAGAACACAAAAACAAAAAAATTGCAACCAAAAACAATACCGAAATCGACTTAATCTCTTAAGAAATCATAACCCGATAATTTCGATTGCAACAACAAGTAAAACGCCCATGACTCCCAGACTATTTTAAATAAAATTTTAATCAATAGCTTTATTTCACTAGTTAAACATTTCTGCCAAGTCTGGTTTAAAAATTCTAACGCTTTTTTGGCGTTGCACTTTCTATGTCACAGAGTATATTTACAAGATTTTGCTATTGCTACCAGTAAATAAAAAAAAAATCTATTCATACCGAAGCCTGAATCGTTAACATTGTCGTCAAGTTCTTTTGACAAATACAATATCAGTATATGAATGTATGCAACACAATAACATGTAGATGAAACTTACAAAGCAAATAAGGTGTTATTCTTAGGAATGAAGCTTTACGAACTAATAAAGTAATAAGGAAATCGCAGTTAAAGAATTGGTGGTTTTAATACCATTGTTTTAGACTAAAAATTATTTTAATCTTTTTATAACAAACATTAACGTTTAAAAAATGCAGGACAAAGCTAACTCCATTGGATCTGGTATGCTACAACAATCACAGTAGTAGTGAGGTTGGAAATTAGATGCTTTGATTTATTCTAGTTCATTTTTAGCATCACCGTCTGAATAAGACCTTTCTTCTTCTGATAACTCATATCGGAATATAACATTTTCAATTATTTTGTTTATTGTAGATTTTTTCATTTTCATGGGTGGTTTTGTATATCGGCAACTACTTTACTTCTCTTTATTGGATTTCACCAATGTTTGTTAACTTTGAAATAGGAACCACCACAATATTTTCCATTCTAATAATATATAATAAGTTCTAAATGCACTCGGCCCTTGAGATCTGTAGGTTTATGGGCGTCAAGTCACTTTGATCAGTTCATTTTTAATCGTCGAGCAAAGTAGATCTAAAATTCTGTTAGATTGATAATACTAGAACATGCAAATTACTGTCGTGGTAAGTACTATTGTTTTTTGTTTACTTTAATTTATTTTGTCAGTGCTTTTTTGTAAAAGTGTATAGTTCATTCGCTCATATCCGTTTTTGTGAAAACATGTTTTGTTTTTTTAAAACATGTTAAAGATAATCTAGTTCTTGATGGTATTGGAAGCCAATGTGGCACAGGATAACTAAGCTACAAACGATCCAGAGCATCAACGGAGTCCACCAAAGATGATTTTACCACAATCTGTTCTTGACCCTGAAACTAGTTGCTCAGCAAGCGATGAGAAATCTTCAGGTAATACAATTAATTCTTTATCAATTTCTGACATTTTTTTTCAATGGTCTAACCTGTGCCAGAAATGCTAATTCCTAATTTAAATAATAATTTAAGACCAAAACAATCCAACCTCTGTACTAGCACATCTATAAATGAAGTTTTTAAAGAAAAGCACAGAAAGAGGCAAGGTCGGAAAGAAAAAAAGAAAAAGAAAAAATGAAAAAAGTGGAAATAAGAAAAAGAGAAAGTAAAACGACAAATTTTTGCAGAAAATATAAATAATCAACGAGCATCTTGTATTAAGAATACAGCAAATTGAAGCCTAAGACGTCTATAGCAAATGAAAATCAGGTGAAACGCCAAGTTAAAAAGCATGAAAAATCATCATCATCAGAAAGTGAAATTAGTGTAACTGAATTGTACGATGACGATGAATGTGATGATCTCAGCGATGATGACGAGCTGTGGTATCGGTGCACTATTTGTGGAATTTGGGCTCATTCTGAATGTTCTGGTGCAAAGGATGTAGAAGGTTATCTTTGTGATTTTTGTTTTACTAAGAACTAGAGTTTAATTATTTCTATTCGTTTTATTAATATTTTGTTATTCTAGTACACTTTTTAAGAGTAAATGATGTTCCACAAGTTCTTTGCTGACCAATGTTTTAAGATAACGTTTACAGAAAACGGTGGCTCTCATTACTCACATACAGGGGTAATGGTAACCAAATGCATTTTTTTTTCATTTTATCATACAATGTGTAGTTATGTTTTCAAAAAATATTATATACATATGTATATGTTCTCTGGGTAAGTCGGGAGGAATAGACCAAACTTTAGGAGTTTATTGTACACGTAAAAACAATGTAAAAAAAACTCATATGTTCTAAGTCGATTTTCATTAGTTTTCAAGTTATAGCCTAATTACAAATAAACAAAATTATTTACATTCACATTATTTTAATCTCAATGTTCTTTTAGGACATATTCAAAAATACCACCATTAACCTCTAAACATGTTGTGCTTCATTTACGAAGGGCACCTGTTACTTTCCTGATTGTCTCATGTCTTTCTTTAATATCGGCTCCAGTGTTTCTAATACGTTTGATTAGTGCATCCCGAGTGTTCACTTTAACTTTATACACTTCGTTTTTGAACCAAATAGTACATTTGCATTCTGATGTTTGCAGGCATATTCTCTAGTAGTCCTTGTAAATCATTTTGTAAAAAAATTAAGTAGTGGTCTCCTGTGAGGCGATTCTTCAAAATGAAAGGGCCAATTAAATACCTATCCACCATACCACACCACACGTTTACCGAAAACTTATGCTGAAAATTATTTTCGATTGTTGAGCGGGAATTTTCGTCTGACCATACATGACAGTTGTGAGTATTATTAATGCCGTCACGATGATTATTATTTATCCACCGACATAATTCCATACGATTAGGATAATCTTCCGGTTGTAGATGCTGTACTCTCTGTACATGGTATGGATGTAAACCTTGCTTGTAAAGTGTGTTTATTACTCTTGTTTGTGGAATATCCAATTTTTCGTAAGCTGGTCGTGGCATTTTCTTCTATTAGAACCAGGATATTTTCCACCTCGTCTAAACCTTGTCGAGTTCAGATGTTAACACTGGGCACCTCACGGGTCTCGCACAGTTTGTTGAAAACTCTGATAAATACATTTTTATTAGGATGTCTGTGATGTGGAAACCTTCTACGATATTCTTCAATAGCAGCTGTAGCCTTCCCATTACATAAACCATAAACGAATACTATATTTGCATATTCTAAAACTTGATAAGTGTTTGGCATTCTGTAACACATTAATCGTACAAACTCATAAATAAATGTCAAATGACTGTCACAATACACTGACACATTAATAATAACAACAAGGTTATCAAATGTTTTGCGCCTCGAACATGGCATACTCTGATTACAAAGTACAAACGAAAATTTAAATGCAAGTGAAACGATATCATAAAAAAACTTGAAAACTAATGAAAATCGGATTAGAACATATGAGTTTTTTTACATTATTTTCACTATACAATACATTTCTGGAGTTTGGCCCGTTCTCCTCCCGACTCATCCGTATATGTTACATTTCTTAAATCCATTTTAAAATTTAAATAAAAGTTTATAATAACATTTTTAAAATGATCTTTTTTTAGGTGGTTCCAATTTCCCCCCGTTCCGCTATGCTTTCCTTTCCTTTTTGTGGCCGTAAGAGCTTCCATGCTTCTCAATCTAAAAATGCAAATATTACAAAATTTGACGACAAATAAAATTTAAGCAGTTAAAAAAACATCGACGTAAAATGTTTCTAAAATGTGTTACAATATTATATTAAATACTAATAAAAACAACTTCTTATAAGTAAATTTTAGACGGAACTAAGCAAACAGTGCACTATGACCACGTATTATTGAATTTTGAGATCACGTTAAATCTTGGCGACACCAATGTGAGGCTATATCGGAGTAACCGTACTATGTTATAACAATTCAGTAATGTATCAATTCAGTAGTAGGTATATAAACATAACTTCGATATCAAATGGGCAGCTTAGAACTAGTTTTTAATTAAACTACATAATACCACTGTAGCAAACTCATTTTACCTGTTCGTATACGCAAATAAAATACAGAAAATAATAAAAACTTCAACATACATAAGTGGAAAATGCATTGACATTATGATTTAACTCAAACGAATTTGTGAATAGAACCTCGTGTGTAGATTAAAATATTAGGCAATGAATTTATATTATTTCTAAAATCGAATGAAGAAAATGCAACGCAATCAAATTTCAGTAATTAATTATATTAATTAACCTAAATTTTTATGCTGAAACTTAAAGTTGAAATTAAATTATTTTACGAATGGAAATTTTGTTTATGTTCAAATAGTTGAAAAAGTATTATAATTTCTTAAAATTATTACAAAATTCGACTGTTCTAAACGCATGACAAAACATTTATGGCTTTAACCTGTTTCACAGGTATTATAATTTGCAAGCTTGGTAAGGTAATTTTAAACTTCAGGTACTCTCTAAGAAATACCTAGAAATGTCTCCCATTTATAACATTTTTGTGACACGATATTTTTAAGTATTTACGTAGAAATCCTGAATATTTGAATACAACACCTTAACAAAAATTTAAATCTTTCGGATAATTTCTTTAAAAAAATGTTTTACGTGGCTTAACGTTCTTCTAGTCTTTTGTTTACAACGTTATGTTATCATGTATATATTTATAGATAATTACAGCTTTTAATCATTTAAAATATACAGATTTTATTGAACTTTTATAATTTAACGTATAAAATTATACAATATTATAACAAATTTACTAAACATTTTAGTGTCATAGTACAGCATAAATTAATTATCGATATTAAACTATAACTTAATCAACATCCGACGTGAAATACTTATTTTACGAAAAACTATAACAAGTGTTTTTCTAAAAAGCATGGTATTTTGTGTCGTAAAAGTTGTATGATGTAAGCTTAAAAAAATTTAATCACCAACTTGGTTAAGAGCCAGTTAGTTGAAGCATAACGAAGTATTTCATTTTTTCTCAATTCTCACCTAGAGAAGACTTCAAACTACATGCATGCAGTATACTGTAATATATAACGTAAATGATGAAATTTGAAAATTGTGAAACTTGCTAGAAACGTTGGCAACGGAATTTAAGAAAAACTCGAGTCTAGTTAATGCACATCGTCGTGCTGACATGATTTAATTAAAAGAAGACGAATGAAATATGTCTAAAACTTTTATTTTTTATAATTGTTACATAATTTAAATTTGTTTGCATCTACATAAAATTAGAGTGGTAAGGTATAATTAATTTTTAACAATCTTTGTATGCAAAAAATATTATATAAACTAGAAAGTTTTAATGTGTAAATAACAGTATACAACAACAAATATATTTAAATTAGAATATCCTAAATTTGATTCAATTACTTCTATTAGCACGAAAAGTTTTTATTCAGATAGTCCAACAAAACGTTACAGGTATACTATTATGCTGTACCACATTAGATTTAACCGTATTTTGTTCTATACGAATATTAACACTATTATTATTACCATAATATTAAAATAATGTTATCTGAATTAGTTGAGTGGTTGTTGGTTAAATACACGTCCGCACATACTACTACTAAGCTTTGTTTAAACTTCTTTCTTCTAAATTTTCTGCAAATTGTAAATATTACTGAATAAATATGGAAACGTTCGAGAAATTATTCTCTAGTTCGAGACTCTTCGCGAAGTTTTTATCTATTTCCAGAACGTTCACCGAAAGATATAGAAAATTCTCGAACGTTTAGTCAAAATGTATAAATGCAGTACAAAAAAAATATAGGTCAGTTATTTCAGTAATTCGAAGTCGGTAGTGTTGAGAAGATTATTCAAGTTTAAATAAATAAGTGATTAACGCGTGTCGAGATAAATACGACGAATTAAAATCGTGCGCGACTTTAATGTAAACAATAAGTGTTACACTGAAGTTATCCGCGGACTTTATCTTTCGTGTAAGTGATAGTGCTATATAAATTAGTGTAAGTTCTTTATGTAATTTTTTTTCTATAGGTGAACATTGTGTGAACCAAATTACTTCGCATTGTTTGATGAAACTGCTCGGTTAAGTGAGACAAATACGTTATAAGCGGAAAATTTGTTTATACTATCTTCAAAGCTCATTCAACAGTCCCAACTTCTATGCGAAGACTACCGAAATCCCTCTACTCTTATAAAGATATTGACTTATACAGTATTCGATGACGTAACCTGTAGAACTTTTGAAGTAATTCCGAACGTAATCTTTTAGAATCCCCATACATATTAACGATTTAGTCCTATCCACTCACTTGCTTCGTAGTTTTTGTTGTAATTACGCTAATTCGAACTTGGTCTTCGACAACGTTGTCTTCGTTAATTCAGTGGTATAATATGTGTATCAAAATGTATTTATTTCCGGAATAAGATTCTAGAAACGAATCTGCGATGCTACATCTAAAGGGGCCTACACAGTAACAGGCCGTCAACCCGGAACCTGCACAGTTCTGGCCCGTACAGGCCAGAACTATGTGTGTAGATGAATCAGACTAAATCCAAAATATAAAAGACTACAACCTGAAATTGCTCGACGGTAGCCGGAAGCGGTGCCTCCTGTACAACTATAACATCCTATGCGCTGCTTAAAAAGAATTGGTCACCCCCGTCAAGCTCAATCAAGTCCGCCGTTAAGTTCCCACAACAAGCGCCTTTTCCCCTCTCTACTCATTGTGACAGATCCAAAAAAGAGAAAGAAAGACAGGAAGACAGAAGGAGAACAGAGTACGACGCTGTTGTACGGTTCGACTACCTCTCCCTTGATAGCCGACCCCGAGTGACCCAACCGACCAAATGCAGTAAGAAACAACAAAAAAAACGTCAATAAATAGTGGAGGGAACCCATTCACACTAGACTTAGATAGAGATATAGTGCTGTATAGTTGTCCAAAGACGGTATGATATCCTTCCCAAAAATAGAACCAAAAACAAAATAATAGTAACCCACGACGGGCACCCCTTCTTAGGCAAAATAACTAAAAGTTCCTAATCTACTAAATTCATAAAAATGAAATCAAAATTATAAGAGGTCTAAACAAGACCACTAAGCGCCAAACTAAAACCCACGAAGGAATATTGCTAATGAAGAGTCTGATTACAGTCGACAGAAATCGTATCACTCTAACTGAGTAAAGAAATTAACCAGCGATCCGATCAGTCACCAAACCTCAAGCCAAAAGTCCTCCACTATGAATTTACTTAAACCTAATAAACACTAACAACGACGGACAATACATTTGTGTAAACGTTAATCGCAAAAACTAAAAGAACTGAAGAAAAGTAACCCAAATCGAAAGCAAAGTTATTCGTCCAAAGAAGCCACAGATGATCTGGAACGTAGTTTACATCGTTTACGCCGACGAGGTTATAATAACGATACGTTGACAGACCGACGGTTTACCTGGTCTCATTCGAATCAAAGTCCAAAGAGCCTTGATCAGGTTTAAGATTCTTAGCATGCCAGATACCGACCGATTGTCTACTAGTAGTGACTCTAACTTATACGTCCAAGGAAATTTAACCGTTTTAAAAATAAAGGGTCCCAGGAACTTAGGTGATAACTTGGAATTAAAATGCTTAGTGGCGTCAGAGAGCGTATAGTTACGTTGCCATACCAAACCCCCAACTTTATATGGCACATGTCGATGGCGAAGATTATACCTATTTTGCGCTCTTGTGAACGTTTTAGGAAGTTATTTCAAAATATGCGTACGAATAGCTTCATAGTGAAACACTGAACGAGTAACTTTAGATTCCAAAATAAGAACATCAGAAGAAGATGGACCGAAGAAATTTCCTGCAGGATTAGTTCTAGAATGATATTTAGCCGTATAGAGTATCGTTGTCCTATAAGTGGCGCAAAGTTTACCAAATTCTTTACTACAAAACTGGACACTATTGTCCGTAATAAGATACTGAGGAGCGCGAAAAAGAAGGAAGATGTGTTCTTCGATGATTCGGCAAATAGAGGTAGCAAGAACTGAGCGTAACGGAAAGAAAAGAAGAAATAAACAGCGATCATTTATACATAACTACGGTCTTTCGAAGATCGAGGCAGAGAACCTACAATGTCACAGCAAAGAACTTACCAAGAGTGTGATGGCTTAGCACGAGAAGCGAATATACTAGACGGAGTAACTTGTTCCCCTTCCGCGCAGCACACACACGACAACGCCGAATATAGCTAGCGAAATCTGTGCATAAGCAGGGCCAATAATAACGTTGCAAAATCCTAGCCCTAGTTTTAGAAACACCACAGTGTCCAGTGACAGGAGGATCATGATAGTTACGAACCATTTCCGTACGTTGTTCTGTAGGAACCGCTATTTTCCAGTCATTAGAATAATCAGAAGAGAAAGGAGTAACAACACGACGATAAAGAACATTATCTTCAACGGACCATTTCACAAATTATGAGAAGCTGATCGTTTTGAAGAACTTTGCACATGATTTAACCACATCAACGAATGATGATCGGTTATCACAATAAAATGGTCATTCTACTTTGTAACGCCCAGACTATGCACTTAAGACATCACTTCATCACGTTTTCTTTGCATTTTACCTAGTAGAATCTCCATGTACCATCGCGCAAACTAGCAACATTTTCGACACTCGGCTCTTTGGTACTATCTACTTTTCAGAGATTCTAATTGCGAGCAATAGGTGCAGTTTGTCAGTCACAGTTTTTTTGACAAGGTATCAGCGTTAGAATGCATGATCTAAGTTGTATTCATTCCCCTGCAGTTTTTTGTTTAATCTTGTCACTTGTCCTTTCGGGTTACACAACCGCAACAGCCATTGCAATGCGACGTGATTTGTTCTAAATAAAAATAAAAATTTTCATCTACACAAATACATATATGTAAATTTTTTATGCCTGTTTCCTATTCACGCAATAATTCTACTGTGGCCTAGACAAAACCATGCTAAAACACGCACTTTTACTTTTACTTGAGTTGGTATCTAACACAATAATTTAAAGTCCGTACAATGACTAGGTCTTGTTTTAATTAATGAAAAACATTTGCACAATCTTCATTTCATTTAAATTCGATTTCAGTTTTGTCAATAATTGGGTAATATTAGCAAGCCCAGATACAAATCGTCGATAGTAGGTACACAACTCCTCATGTTTTTAAATTAGTGTGACGTTTAGGATTTGTTTAAGGTATTGCATCTTTTTTCTATCACGTGGGGTCAACTTGAGATTTGCTGTGTGATGTTTGGTTAGCTATTTTTAGTTCTCCCGGCGTTTTTGTCGTCTTTTTGAACGTAGTCCACTTTACTGCAGTTTCAAGTTCAGTTTTTTCCACAAAGCTCTTGTTTTCAATACTTTCCTGTGACTGTACGGGTACTTTAGCAACATAACGGAGTTTATATCAGTTTCAGTGCGACGTCTAATTTGCCGTTTTAAACTCTAAGACGTTATAGTTAAAGCGTCATCCAACGTCGTAGATCGGACTAAATAGTCTGCTATATTTTGTTGTTTCAGAGTCGGTCTAGAAAAGTTTTAATAATTAGTTGTTCGAGGAAGTGATATAGCGCTGTAGGATACCGAAGCTGAAGTAATCTGATAATGTCAACTTCAAACTTTTGAAGGTTTTATGTGGATTTCTAGCAATGGTTTTTTATCTAAGCTTGATATGTCAGTTGCAGGTGGGTATCTCCAAATCTCATTTTTAAACGTAAACTACTACTTATGGTTGTGGCTTAACTTTTTGTGGTATGTTGACGAAATTTCCATCAACAAGTATAGACTAATAATTAATTCAAAATTGTAAAGTCATAAAACAAGTAGAATATAGTAAAAAAAAAAATAAAAGTATGTATGGGATATTAAACTATATGTCTCAGTTGATGTCTGATGTATATATAATCTGTGACATTAAAATTTCAACACCAAGAAGAGGTGAGCATTTTGTGAACAAACTTGGCAGAAATATTTAGCTAGTCAGAGGTAGTAAATGATTAAAATTTTATCCAAATGGATGTACGTTTTTTTTAGTTCTACTACTTTATTATCGTGTGTATTTCGTACGAGTTTTGGTTAATTTTATAATTTTTATCTTTTGTTGTACTATGTTTAACGTGTTTTGAGAGTGTGATTATGCCCAAAGTGCGAAAGCATGAAAACTACCGCCAATTACTCAAATTCGACAGAAGTCAAATTATTCGCTTACGTGAACGTGGCTCTTCGTATAGGGATATTAAAAATCGTCTTAACCGAAACCAATCCATTATCATGCGCTGATATCAAGCATGGACTAGAGAAGGTTAGAAAAGTCGTAAACAAGGAACTGGGAGACGGAGGCAAACAAATGAAGTGCAGGACCGCCATCATCGACTTATGGCAATAAGACACCGATTTTCTAGTACCAGATCAATCCAAGATCAATGGTTAGTAATGAAGATCTTCCTGTAACCCCTCGAACACTTTACCGTCGAATTGCAATCCCTGCGACCACATCTTGTGCTACCACTGACGGCTCAACACCGACATCAACGTTTGAAGTTATGTAGGCTACGACTCCATTGGAATATGAAATCGCATAGAATAATTTTCAGTGATGAATCCTGATTCTATTTGGTCGTAAGAAAGTCCGACGAAGACGTGGGGAACGGTGAAATTTTCAACTTTCTGTTGAGCGGCATGTGCACCACACTATAAGGATTAGGGTATGAGATGATATACCTTATGGGAGTATGTTTCGTTTGGTATTCATCTTAGGCAATATGAGCGCCTGGCGATATGTTAATGAGTTAGTAAAACACCATTTTCTTCTTTAGCAGTTGGAAATTCCACTTTTCCAGCAGGATAATGCCCGTCCCCACATAGCAAGAGGCTCTATGGAATGGTTCAAAAAACGAATGTTAATCTCTTACCATGGCCGCCCAGATCTCCCCGACCTTTCCGCTATTGAACTCGTGTGGAACATTATAGGTAGAAGACTGAAGAACTTGGCGCATACTCCACAGACACAGAAAGCTGTCCGGCATAAATTGCAAGTTGCTTGGGATACAATAACTCAAGAGGAAATCTGCCATCTACTGGAATCGATGCCAGAAACAGTAAAGGAGTGTGAAGCCAATAGGGGAGACCAACACAATATTAAATAGCAATTGTGTCATATTTGTTACTTTTCTTTAAAATTTGATTTATTTACTACCTCTGAGTAGTTAAACCTTCTTGTCAAATTTGATCACAAAATTCCCACTCCTTCTTAGTGTTGCAATTTCATAGTCACAGAGTACACTATAGTATGACAAATTTTAAAGACATTAAATAAACGTCATAAAATCACAAAACAAACTTTGAATACAGGTACAAAAAAACACTGCTGTAGTAGTTAAATGTTCTACTAAAGGCGTGTGCCGGATTACGATCGTGTCCGTTAACTTAATTTTGCAGTTTGCAATTAAAGTAATTTTTTGTGAATTATTCTTTATTCCGATAAACATTTTTTAGCTGCTGGGTAGTATTATATTGAATTCTTTCTTTTTTTATGCATTATTTTTCTATTTCTTATGTCAAAAAGGCTTCTGATGTTAAGGGACTCGGATTGTTTGCATTTGCTAATCTATTGTTACGCACCTGCCATATGGCAGAAAAAACAGCATGTTCTAAATGTCTTCTATTAGGGAATCGTTACGTTATTTTACCTTACATGTTAAAACGTATAATTTAAAAACAAGTATAACATTTTTAAAACTTGTATCCTTTACGACTTTATTCTATTCTCTCTTTATTTAATTTTTATGTTCTAAAAATCGCTTGGAGGTAAATACGTAAACCTTGTTTTAAAAAAACCGAAATATGTGCATGATAACTATAAATAATAGTTTCAAAAAGTAAAAATTCTTGATGATTGCTTAAACCGATATTGTTAGTTCTCTGTAAAAAATATTCATAGTAGGTAAACATCTGTGCTAAATTCCTAACTTTGTTAAATCTCAGACAACGTACTCTAATACGTGCGGTAATGATCAATACATACCTTTAAGTAAATTATTCAATTACAAGACTACAAATGTAAATCGCGTGCGTTACAATTAACGATCTGGTATTAAATCACCGTTAAAGATAAAGAACGGAAACCTTAAACAAAGCAGTCCTAACAGGTTTATTGAATACCAAACGTTTCATCTCCCTATCCGTTTACCGAATCGATTTATTTCGTTCAGTTGGCGAATCTCCAAATAAAAAAAATCTTCTCAACAATTGAGAATGATTCCTGGCAGGCAACCATTAACTGCGTCAAATTTGTACAAAATAAATAATGAACGAGAGCTTAAACGGAAGTGAAATGTACTTCTGAAAGAACCCCATTACAACATAGATACAGACCTCGTACGGTTAATCTTTCTCTTGAGGCTAATTGCACTGACATGAGTTACGATTACGTTACGACTTAATTATATTTGTAGACACCTTCCCTTTATATTAACATCAGCTGCGATGTTTCTTGTTGTTACAAAAGACGTTATTAGAAAATAAAAGAAGTTTTAAGAGGCGGAAATTTCAACTGAGAAACAAAAACGTACAACTGAATTATATATGTTTGGTAGAAAAAGAAAATAAAAACTTAACAAATATTTAACGGTCTTAAAACGAAAACTTTAGGATAGCTATTTGTGAAAAATAAAAGTCAACAGCATTAGTCTCGATGTCTGAAACGGTGTCTTGAGGCAAACTTTACAAACTTAAAACGAAAAAGAAAACAAAATATAAGTAGCTGACTCTTCGCATAATAAATATTTAACTCGAATTCCTTAATAGCTTTTTAAAAATTCAAAATTACTTTATAAAAAAATGAATATTTTAGTAACTTGTTTTTGATAAAAAATTAAATATTGATTTAAGTTAGTTAGTAATTAACTTTGACCAAGGAAAAAAGATAACAAATTGCAACGCGAATATGTTAATATTATAAACATACGGTGTAAAATAACGTGTTATTTTGTTATATCTCAAAGCGCTTTTGCAAAACGTTGCGTTACCAATAATCCAACAGCACAAAAGTAATAATTATACGCGTCGTGGAATTATAATAACATGAATGAACAACGTATACTTACACTAATAACACTACTGTTAACCTAACTTAACGTCTTTTATTGTTTCGAATACATGTATTAGGCCAGAAAAAAGTTTTAAACGAGTTTGTAATCCAAGAAAGGTTTAATTTGTTCATTTCTGCGTTAATGTTATGAGAGGTGTGTTTGTGATGTAATTCTTTTAAATTACGTGGGAACACTAAACAATTTTCGAATATTTGCTTGAAGTAACTAAGCTTCTAGTTGGTAGGTGGCGGAAAAGTGAGTTTAAGAAACATAAAAAAGTCTGTTTAGTTTATAAAATAACGACCGGAGTCGAAACTTGTATTAAAATAAGAATACATCGCTGTCCCAAACACAAATCCTACCTCAGTTTACAAACATTGTAATATAGTAAATCTTTATCCATTATTATGTTTTCTACAAGTTTAGTTTGTTAATGAAAAAATGGCTTTATAAAAATTTTTTTTACAGCGTCTTCATTTAGAGCAGCGTTTCTCAAACCTTTTAGGCGTGGAGACCTTAGAAATTAAGCTTGGCGGAGCCCCAGTATATTTTTTCAACTAATTAATTAACTAAATAAACGTAATCGAGGCTTTTAGGAAAAGAGTTGGTAAATTTTAGGTATAATTGTTAATAAAAAATTTAAAAACGATCTTTATTGTTAATTGTCACAAAAGTGTTGCCATGTTAATGTGATGTGTAATATTGAGTTCGGTTCTGTACAAAAGAGTTGGAGCCCCATATAAGGTTTTGCATTGAAGCGATTTTGATACTTTGTTTTAGTAGCTACGTACAAAGAAAACCCAGTTTTGCAAAAGTATGTGTTGACATACGGAAGAACAGAAATAGCTTTTTATGACAGATCCATACTGGTTTCTAAGGCTACACCAAAATTTTGACAGTGGTCGGTTCTCAAATATAGAGTGAATGGCAAATTTTTGACAGTTATTGCTTGGCGGTGAATTATACAGTGACTAATGCTACAATTTTAAGCAATATCTTTGATTCTTGCTTGTAGTTTTTTCTTTTGCTCTATCAGTGCAAACTTCGATGCAATAGTCTCATAGTAATCCATTTTCGCAAAAATTTCAGCTGTTATAGTAATATATTCTAACGACTCACAAACAAATAAATCCTTTTCTATAGCATGTTCGTATTGATACCGTACAAATACTGCTAGGTCTGCTGCATCAGTGGATTCGTCCGTTTGTAGAGAAAACTTACAAGACTTTTCTGGTATTATGTGAGCCTCACCAGCCATTGCAATTTTCTACAAAACAATGTAGGAAGCTACGATGGCATTTTTGTTAACCGTCTGTGATGTTTGAAGCATAAACGTTCTGCCGTCTTACTTCTATATTTCTGACTCAAAGATTAGAATTGATGAAGTATTTTTGCCGGAAACATAAAACAGTTTGCTAAAATTTTGTTAGACAAAGCACACTGATGAGAATTATCGAAATTTATAAATCCAAAAGCTATGTAACTTTCGCCAAACTTTCTCTTTTTTTGTGTTTTATGAGACTTATTTAAAGATTATTAGGGCGAAGATTGGCGTACTAAAGAACGCTCACTACTTCTTTGTGACATCACTAAGGTATCTGCTTCTAAACACTTACAATAAAGGAAAATCTAATACGAATAAGTTACAAAAATTTACTCGTAACTTAAAAAAGCAGCGGCTTTAATTTTAATTCGGAGACTGGGTTGTCAGCTTCGTTGTGCTAACTTATAAAACAAGTTAAAAAGGTAACCGAAACGATAAAAGATTAGAATGGGAGACACCGTTTAAATCTTCCCAAAACTATAAGAGAACAAATGATAAAGCAGAAGTTGTAATAACGAGTATATTTATTACAGACAAAAAGGTTCGTAGAGAAGAGAAGATGAATTTACGTAAGTTGCAATCAAACGCTAAAACGTAGGTTAATATCACAAACAATAGTGGTTGAAATGAACCCCCTTCGGTTCGGCAACACGTTGAACAACAAATTAAATTTGTTGGCCTAACTTTTACATTCTCAAAAAAAATAAATTTGCATTTGTAAATAAATTCAGAGAACCAGAAAAACCATCTAATAATATGTGACATCCGGGTGTGAACAAATACCCAATTTGTTTCAACGAGCGTTAGAATACAATGGGCATTTGCAACAGCATCTGATGATCACGCATTAAACATGCAATTTATTCTGTTGCGCTCTATCTTGAAAATAAATATACTTTAATAACTAGTCATTGTTTATGTTTATATGTACAATGCCTCAAAAAAGTAATTGGACAATTTTAAGCGCGACCTGCAAGGTAGGCAACTAAACTTACGTTATAACAGAACGGCTAGTTAAATTTTACAACATTGACATTGTAGACATTACTTGCAGCGATATTACGAGGTTACTAACCATTCTTTATAAGCACCGCCTCGAGCGTTCAAAGAACATGTTTTTTTGCTGCAAATATGTATCTAAACTGTACCATAAAGATTTAATTTTTTTTTTGCTGAATTTATGTATTTATGTTCTCTGCTCAAGTTTTAAATGAATGCTATTATAAGTCCTTAATTAAAAAAGTTATGTCATTTATAATGTGATTTACAATTAAAATAAATTAAAAAGAGTCCCATTAATAGCTCGAATAAATTTAAACTGCATGCCCAAATATGAAATTGCTGTTTTAATTATCCTAAATTTTTAATATTTCCGGATTAAATTAAAGTCAAGATTCCGATTTTCTTTGTAAAAGAAGTATTATTATCATTTCAACGCAATTAATGGTTGAACAATTGTAATCTTAATTCCCATTACAAATTCTCATAACATTTATTCGTAGCAGAGCTGGGCAGTAGTTAACTACAAAGTAGTTAAGCTACTAATCTAACTACTTTATTGTTGACGATAGTTGTATTCTATATATTCAAGTTACTTTAATTTAATAATGTAACTGTAGTTGGAATAAATTACTTTTTTTGTGTAATTGTATTTAAAAAGTAGTTAGCTACTCTATTTTAACTACAAAAATAGTTAAACTACTTTGTTAATAGTTTAACTACTTTACTAGTAATTAAACTACTTTATTAGCGGCCTCAATTACATGCAATGGCTACAAGTATTCAGCTTGCATTGCAGTTTCGCAGGTTAAAACGTGTCCTTCAAGTGATGAACGGTAACGCAGAAATAAACATGAATGTAAAGACTATTCAAAAAATTTTTATAAATGCAGCAAACCTGATTTGTTTTGAAATGTTAAATGTCACTGATCTAAACGTAAACAAAGTATTACTTCAACAAAATGAAGTTTTTTTTGATTTTGATGAACCTGGTTTGTCTAAAAAGTTACACATTTCTTCTGATACTGAGAATGAACATGCTCACAAAACCAGAAGAATAGAACTAGAATTGTTAAAACACCTGGAAGATAATAGAATTCATATATCTATGTCAGATGATTATAACATTATTTAAAAAATGTTCGCTGCTGTCGAGCGATTATTTTCGTTTTTTACTCAAAAGAAATGCATTGGCTGATGCTCTTTTTGAAAAGTTACTTTTATAAAAAAGAAATGGATATTGAATACCACAATAAGTTTATTACTTTAAGTTCTGTTTTAAAGACTTGTTTTATTAATTTTTTTTTCAGAATTTGTAATAAAATAGATATACATGATAATAGAATAATAGTACTTATGTTAAAATTGTTTTACTGTTTTCGTGTGAGCGTGATTGATACACTTTGTCTTCTTTAATGTAATAATAATTCAGTATCTATAAGTACTTATTTTTATATGACTGAAAGTGGTATAACATAAATCGTCTCAGAACTACTTTTTCTACAAGTAGTTGAAAAAAATAACTTATATTTTAGAATACAACTGTTGAGTAGTTAGTAACCTAACTACTTTTCGATTTACGGTAGTTAGTAGTTAGTAACTTACACTACTTTTAAAAAGTAGTAACTTTAGTTAGTAGTTAACTACTTTTACAAAGTAACTTGCCCAGCTCTGATTCGTAGTTTGCAATTTTCATAGAAAATGGATTTTTATGAATATAGGTAAAATTCGATATTCAATTGTTTTTTTGATTACACTATCGTAATACGCGGAAAAAATGCTTCAACTTTGCTGATTTAACCTAATTTATGGATGATATCAAACCTACTAGTTTAAGTTGCAGACAGAAGGTATGCGTAACTCAAATTTACTTATCTGTGCTTGTAGAGTTTTATTTTCAGACGACTTTCGTGAAATCTTATTTATATTATAACAAAAAGAACAAGTGGCAAAAAAATTAATATTCTTTTAAAAAGATATTATCTTTAGTTATATATCTAACTGAACTGGAAATCAAAACTAATATGAGTTTCGTTACCTATATATGGGTTGCATTCATGCGAAGCTGGGACAAATGGCTAGTATTTTAACACGTTCAGCCCCGCGGCTAAACTTTCGTGACAGCCTATGAACCGCAAGGCTAAATTTATTTTATACCTTCTACACAGCTGATGGGGCCGCATTTAATTTTGCTTTACAGTTGTATTGAGCGTCCTGTGTCCTTAAAGCATTACCTTACGCTAAATATTAACTTTTCTTATTTTTTTCTTTTTCTTCCGGTAATTCAAATTAATATTGATTAAGTACAATGTTAAATGTGTGCTCTGTTACATTACCTGTTATTTTTAATTTGAGTGTAAGAAAAATGACAGAATTTAAAAGTGGAACTTTTATTAAATATAATAGGAGTAAGGTTTTACATATTACAAAAAATGTTTTCTTGAACACTAAACCATTTGATGATCATTTTTATCTTGAACGAAGAACGGGTTTACGGACCCCACACAAGTAACATGATTTTTTTACATTTTTGCGTTTTGAAATTTATTTTTATTACTTTTCCATAAATATTTGGTTATATTTATACACCATGTAAAGTACGTAATGGCAAACAAAATGATTAGGCTAATGAAAAGAATAAAAATTTTTACTTGAGGCTAAAAATGTTCAATAAAAATTAAAAACAAACTAAAAAAATGCCAAAATTAAAACGTTGTTCCATACTATTAGAAACAAATTTATGTGTCGTAATAGTTGCCCTACCAAGTTTCGACGTAATACAGAAATTCTAAGTAGACGGGGCGGTTCCAGACGCAAGCGGAGCCACCGCTTTAAAGAAATATCGTGTAAAAATAAGATGAGAAAATGCAAATAACCCCAAATAAAGAAATAATGTTTCATCTTGCTGTAAGCAATAAATAATAATAATACAAGTACAATAACATAAACAAAATATAACATTAATCATTTATAGTTTTTAAACTCTCATTAAATTTATATTATATACTTTTTTCCTTTACTTTTACTTATTATTTTGCTTTTTTTGACAATGTTAATTAATCCATATAAGATGCAAAACATTACATTTGGCAAACGTAATAAATTTTGCAATCATTTGGATTTGGTTCATTACATCTTAAATGTAGTAGGTACTATAATAATCTAAAACATAAAAAATGCAAACTACGAAATTGCAAATTTTAGTTCATTACTATTAAATTTATATTTCCTCGAAATAGTTAATACTAAATGTTACGAAGAAAAAGCGGATAAATGCATTAGGCATTTTTCTAATTTTGTGATTTTTAGATTTACAGCATAAGCATGTATTTTCAAATTTTATTTGGAATTAGACTTGATGAGGAGTAATGGAAATGTATACTGCAATTGTTCGAACACTAATTACGTTTTAATGGTGATAATACTTCCTTTGCAAAGAAAATCGGAATGTTGACTTTAATTTAATCCAGATATATTAAGACTTTTAGGTTAATTAGTACAGTAGTTTCATATTTGAGCATACAGTTTATTATTATGCGAGCTACAGATGGAACTTATTTAATCATGGATAGCAACTATAATTTTTTAATTACTTAAGCAAAGGACATAAACAAATAGAAAACTCGGCTAAGAAGAATTTAAAACTTTAAGGGACAATTTAGATAAATATTTGCAGGTAAGAAACATATTCTTTGGTTGCCTACCTTTCAGGTCGCGCTTAAAAGTGTCCAGTTACTTTTTTGAGGCAGTGTACATCCAAATTTAACAGATTCTTAAATCACAATTTTTTTTCTAGAACCCAAACGCCCAGAGGCCAGTGATTGTTGAAATATTATATATACTTTGATAACGCACTGTACAAAGCAAAGCATGAAGTACGTGGTTTAAACGTAAACACAATTCTGTTGAGATTAAAGTAGATATACTTGTCAGAGACGCATCGAAAATAAAAGGGGCTCCGCTGGGCGTTTGTGTTGGGTTAGACTGCATCGACAATTGATTACAAGTGAATAACGCACGACACTGACCGTTTACACAATTTATTTACTATTGCAAAAGTTACGATTACAAATTTCAAACAAAGTCGTTAATAAACAATAACACAAACAAACAAAACTAACTTCATTAATTATAAAAATTAAATTTATAAACGTTTAATGATCAACACTGGAACAAACAATCCGACACCAGCTCTTTTATCTTATCAAGTTGTCACCACCAAATATCATTTCAATCTGCCCTCTTACAAGTTACATTTTCTAGCTGGTGTCGTTCCGTTCACATGAAATTGTAATTTCACACGCGTTCCTATGCCCATAAAAGGCAATATTACAAAATATCAAACCCTTATTGGTTGATTCTAAGTTATTACGTTACAAAGACTAAACATTTTAAACATAATTTATAGGAACACAAACAAATTAGTGCACGTGTATGTATTCCATAGCCGTAGGCAAACTTATAATCGGTGCCTCCAACATACTTTTAGTACATGACAAACATTTTTAAAATTATTATTTCTTTTTGTGAAGCGTACTCTTTAATATTAATTTGTTTGTTTTTGCTCGCGGAGCTTTTAACCTTCCGATTACCATTCGGGTCTTTTTTGACCCCAGGCGTGTTGTTTTTGTTGTCTTTTCTTAAGTTTTTTTTACAACTGTCCCAATATTTTTTTAACTGAGTTTCTTTCAACAATGTTTAATAATATATAACAAATTTTTCAATTGTTATTTGTTTTGCGACGTAAAAAAATATTGTTTAGCAGACACAGAACAACACAAAAAGAGGTCGTTGTAAGATATGTCCAAGAGCAAATGACAAAAAATGTTCGAAAACATGTGAAAAGTGCAAACTCTTTGTATGTAAACAACATTGCCAGAAAAAAACTACAATAATATGTAATAGTTGCTGCCCTCACTAATTTATGTTTACATTTTGTTTTTATATTTTGATTAGTTTATATGAAATCTAATGTTAATTTAAAATATTAATAAAGGTTACCATTAAAAATTAATCGGTTTTTCTTTACAAAATAAAAAAAAAAACTTGCGGTCAAATCTGACCCCACTTGGTAATTGGCGCCTCAAAAATTGCTTGGTAATCCGAAGGTTAAAAAGACTTTGAGAAACGCTGATTAGAGTATGGCTAAAGCACAACTGATTTTTAAAGCACACTTTGCTTTCAATTAACTATTGAAATAAAAATATGTACATTTGTTTAAAGTTTAATTTTTCTAGCTTTAATTATATCGATTGGCTGTAACTTTATCGAATTTTGTACTTTATTAAACATCGTCGTGAGTATTACAAAATTGTGTAAGCACGTAGTGTAACTGAAGTACTGTTTAACAAAATAGTTTGTTCATATATGATCTCATTCTACATTTTTCTTTTTGAATTCTTAATTGTTTCTAATCGTTTCTTATATTACATTTTTGCGGAATCCTTTCATAAGTTGATTTTTATTTTAATGTAAATTGTAAAAGCGTTGGACAGAAAGATTTATTCTTTCAAAACCAATTAAAAAAATTATAGTTTTACATTACCACGAAGAGTATTTTCATATAGATCATCGATCTAAGAACAGTATAAGCATTGTGCATAAATAAATAATTGTGAAGTACATATATTGCATAAATTAAATGTAATTTTATATTGAAATATCAAAAGTATTAAGTTTCTGTTTTTATATCACAGCAAGAATTTGTTTAATTACTAATGTTTAATGTTTATGCTATACCTTATCGATGTAAAAATATTTATGAATTCTAATCGCTTGGAAAACTACTTATCAAACTCAGTAACGCAAACTATAACATTCCTCAAATGAAAACATAAAGTAACTATGTAGCAATACAAATTGTGCAAAAACTGCAAGCACTTTTAAAAAAAAAATTAGGTGCTTTGTTAAGATTCCCTGCCTGATAAAGCACACGTTTTTATTCTCACTCATATTTCAGATCTAAATGTTAGATTAGTTATATGTACATAAACAATGCTTCTAAAGTTGAATAGTGTAGACACGTTACCCACTTCTTTGTGAAGGGTTTAATCATGATAAAATTCATTAACAAAAGACACGTTTTCGTTTATCTGAAAACTTTATGTTTATTGTTTTCTTAAAATTCAAAACGACGGTGTTTGTACAACCTGTTAGTCACACGAAAGAACGCTTTAACAAAGATCATAAGATAAGTGTAGTTAACATCAAGAAAATGATTTAGCACATAAAGGAATACTACGAGCTAAATCTAAATCTAAGCTCTACGCTAATATGATCGCACATTTCTTTAATTAATTATTGTTTAAGACCTTCTTGTCTTTACTATACATATAATTATCGGAAACTGTTTTTGTTCTTTATTTCTTCTTCTACTTTGAAAAGTTATATGAAAAGGACTGTATAGGTCGTAAATCACAACTTAAATCTAAGCTTTATATGAACAAGACAGTTCCACCTTAACGGTATCATCCTCGTAAATACCTCTATATAATTCCAACAGGTAAATTTTTCAAATGGCACATTGTATATTATTTCTTACTACACCTAGAATGCTGTAAAATATGCCAGAGAACAATTATTGTTCTATTATTTTTACTCGAGCTTTGATAATAATTTTTCCGTTCACGTATTTATCAGACCGAATTTAAGGACACGAAATCTTAAATCACACATTAATAACGTTGTTGGAGATCAAAGTAAGAAAATTTAATGTATTTTAAGAAAGTCAGTGAAAATCTATTGACTGGCAATGATAAGAGAGCTTACTATTTCAACAAAGAACAGCTGTGCCAGCTTTTCTTTGCTTTTATAGTGTATACTTACATTTTAAAGCGAAATAATGTTTTTTGTCAAAAATACTTTTTTGTTTTTATGCTACGGTTGGTATTAACTTCTTTTAAAATTTCTAATTGTGTTCCTAGACTTAAGTTTCTGTAAGAATGTATAAGAAACTAATTAAATTGTATCAAAAAAGTTTTTTTTGTTCTGGCTTAAAAAATGTATTCCAAAAAAATACTTTAATTTTATTAACTTAGTTAAAAATTTAAATACGCTAAAGTAATAATAATAAACAATAAAGTATGCAAACTAGAAATTACGTAATAAACAGGTAGTTAAAATGATAATTGCAATATTTTTTATATTTCCACTGCATCATCAAATCCAGTACATTATAATGTACATTTACACTTTTTTTCAATTGATTTTTTATTCATGAAGATTTTGAAGATTACAGAGTTAATGTACTTTATACAAATCTTTAAAGTTTACATAAGTTAGGCGTAGTTGAGCATTATTTAGAAAAATTGATATTTCTATGTATAACGAAGAACAATGCACCGCAAAATCTTATTGCCACCGTTTTAATCAATTCTAAATAAAACACTATCAATGTATCTAACGTGTACAAAGTAGCTTTACTTTAAGAAAATTTGAATTCACCGCGTAATTACAACTTTCTGACATAGACATACCTTTTTTCTTAATGTTCAACGCATTATTGGCGTTGAGTAACTCGGTTTATCGGTCTGTCGCTCAACGCCAACAGTTACATTATTATTTCCTACAATATATTCATATATATTGTAACAATTTCTAGACTAAATTTATTTACACGTATTTATTTAACTTGCATTAATTTATATATTACAATCACTTGGAAAAGAATGTCCGCGAATAACTTCTGTTTATCTAAACCGGTATTTGTTTATATCAAAAACACGTACACTTACATCGCCATATTTATTTTTCACTAGCACGTGCATTTTATGTACATAAGTCTTCTTACCTCTTCTGCCGACCCAATTCGAAAATTGCACTGGATCTTTCTTCGAATGCTGTTATATTCTTTCGTTATCTCCATTCTTTTCGATAAGCGTTCCAAAGTTTCCAAACACTTCATGAACGCTTCACTGCCTCCTTCTTAAGACTTAAGACCCAGAACAGAAAACTGAATGCACCACCGGTGGAAAAAGTCGCGGCGATAGCGGTAGTTTTCTCCATTTCGGCAACTTCGTTGAGCATAAAAGTAGAAGTCAATGGGCCTTTTGTGACCCGATGCTTTACTTGGATAGTAACTATAGACTTCCTCGGAAGACGACCATCAACATATTTCTAACTGTCCTCCAATCCAATTGATCTAAGCCACAACCAAGCTTGGATACTACCAATTTCTGGATATTGTAAAACTCCATTTCTCTCTTGAGATTCCATAATGCTCTCTACATGTTTTCGTTGTTGGTTTTGTAGGTGAATACTCTTTGGTCGGTCAACACGTAGTTTTAAGACTTTGCCGACCGCCGGTTCCTGTTTTCGTAGTTCTTCTAACTCTAGAACATCTTCTTAAATACGAGCACAACTTCTCTGGATACCTCAAGATATTCATTCACGCAATGTATCGCAATGCTTCTGTGTTTGGAACAGATCTTGTTGTTCCTCGGTTGTAACTCTGAACCAAGCTTTTACAGAACCTCCGTACATGTTCATAAACTTATCGAAGTTCATTCTTTCGAGTTCATTCCGGGTTCTGCTACTTATTACTCTAGTTTGGTCCTGGTCTTGGGTAATGTTGTTATCGCCAGCAAACCGGGTTAGGCAATCGATGTGGACCACTTTTGGCTTACCTCTGAATGGTTTTGGATGCTATAGATCACGTCATTAATTCGTTGCTGAACTTCATAGAGGCTTTCCCAGTGCCTCTGCAGCTTCGGCGACAAACCACGCCTTCTTTGAAGATTACACAACCACACCCTATCGCCCGGTTGAAACTCGCCGTTTTGTAGTACTGATCCCAATCTCTTGGTTAAGTACTATCTCATTGTTCAATTTTCCGTTCAATCAGTACATTGAGAATGGAGAGACGTCGTTCTACTTTTCCTAAAAAAACTTTGGTCGTTCTTAAAATCTAGTGTAAAAAGTAAAACAATGATAAGTGAAAGAACAATGATGACAAAGAAACTGTGTTATTTCACAGTAGCGGATTTGGAAAGAGAACAAAAAGAACGTGATTAAGAAATAAGTGGAACTAAAATTGTGTTACAATTTCGTGAAAACTTTGACAAGAACGGTATAGACATTGATTTGTATAGTTTCCGAAGTAATGGATTTTTGTAGCCTTATTAGAAAAATTGAAGAAAATTCTAGAAAAGTAGAAGTAAATGTTAAAATACAAGCAAGTATTGGAAATAAAATGAAAATTATCCAAGAACAACTACAGGTTGGTGTTGAAAACCAGATTAAGGTTGTTCACTAAGAAACGCAGGCACGTATTTTAAATTTAAGAGAAGAAGTGTGCGATAAATTTGAAAACAAATTAGCCGAAATAATAGTGGCGTTACGTGGAAAAGCGCTTAGAGTTTTGCAGACTGTTCCTGACCACCTTCAAGAAAATTACGAATCGTTAATTTCAGGACATCGTAGTAAGCCTAAGAGGAGGACAAGAAAAGCGTCCAAAAGCCTTGAACGAGTTGAGCAAAGGAAACAAAAGTTAACTTTATGTAGTCATGCACTGAACATGCCTATGGAGCAATTGCACAGCATTTATCTCGATGACAAGATTAATGGACTAAGTGTTTAGTTACTGATTGACACGGGTGCGACAAAGACCATCATTCGTCTTGGCATGTTATTGGAAAATGAGAAGAAATTACCAGTAATAGTACGATTTCGAACGGTGACGGGCAAAGAAATACCTACTCACGGACAAGTAAAAGTGACCATTAATTTGGGAAATTGAGTACTCGGATATCAATTACTGGTAGCTGAGATCACGGAAAAAATTATATCGGGAATAGACGTTATAAAGAAGTATAGGTTCCATTTGGATATAAAAAACGATTTTCTGAAGATCAACGGTGAAGCATCTCCTTTTCATTCGTCAAAGAAGACAGCCGTGCAAAGTCTTATTGAGTGAAAACGTAACTCTGCCTGGTAGGACTGAAAGTGTAGTTTTTGAAATGGAGGGAGACTTGGTTAAAAAGGGACTACTGGTTAACAGAATATTAGTACGAATGAAAAACACGGTGCCAGTAAGGATGTTAACTCAGATCCAGTAACGTTGAAAAAGATCTAGGCAAGTCAATGTACGCTCAAAATGTGAGATGCGTGAATTCTAATGAAGCTACGTTACCAAGAAAGTGTCCACAACGTCTATTGAACATTCTTTCCTCTAAGTGCCTAAACGTCAGCTTAGACCAACTGGCTAAAGTTGAGGCGTTGATCCAACAGCATCAAGATGTGTTTGCGCTGGAGAGTAGTTCCAAAGAAAAAACCTAGGATAAAGCACAAAATCAATACCGAATACGACAATATCAACGCCGACTTCTTTTGGCAAAGATTGAAGAAGCCAAACAAATAGTTACTGACATGGACAGAAAAGTTGTGATTAAACCTTCAAATAGTCCATAAGCGCCTTAGTGGTAGTAGATAAGAAGAAAGATGTATCAACGAGGTTTTGCGTAGACTACAGACAGATTAACAACGCAACGTGACCAAAAAGGACAACTGCCCTTTACCCAGAACTGACGATACGTTAGACACCATGTTAAGTTCCCAGTTGTTTTCTACGTTGGATTTAAAGAGTGATTATTGGCAGGTAGAATTGGAAACAAGGATCGCGAAAAGACTGCTTTTGCGATTGAAACGGTTAGTGACAATTCGCTATGATCCCTTGCAACGTTCGAATGTTTGATGGAGACTTGCGAGAACTGTCAAGACGTGCTTGGTTTATCTAGACGACGTGATTGTGGTTGGAAGGGCATTTGAAGAACATTTGAACAACCTGAATGAAATGTTCTAAGAAGTACGTAAGGCAAATCTAAAGCTAAGCTCAAAGAAGTGCCAGGTATTTAAAAGAGAAGTGGAATACCTTGGCAACTTCGTATCTAGAGATAGTGTAAAGGCTGACCCAGACAAAGTTCGAGCAGTTCAGACATGGCCAAGACCAATCGACAAACATCAATTCCAAAACTTTTTTTGTGTCGTTGGAATTGCCAATATCAACAAACCTTTGACAAACTGCCCAAAGAAAGAGTAGAATTTAAAGGGAACGAAGACTGCAAAAACGTTTTCAATCACCTAAAACAAGCCTTAACCAGTTCACCAATTTTAAGTTGCTAAATTTGTTAATGTTGCTAAAACTAATATAAAATATCATTCCGTTTTCTTACAATGAAAAAAAAATTATGTCGGATAAGCTAAACATATAGCTTACAGCTTACAGAACGTAAAATTTGTCTTTACGAATCTAACATTCAACGTCACATACCATAGAAAGTTTTTATGTAATTTGTTGTTAAATGTACGTTAAATTGACATTCTAAAAAATGTTTTAACCACACACCGTACTCTTGTCATCGTCTACTTTTACTTCTAGTTTACCAATATATTTTTATAAATTTTATGTGTGAGATCTCTGCACCAAAAATATTTAGCAGCTGACTGACATTTTTTTTAACAAAACAAATTATACTAAGATGACAACTTCTTCCGAGTTTAGACCGTGTCACCAAAGTTGCCAACGTTTCGCTCACTTTACAAACAAAAATAATGGTTTTTCCCATTTCTTGAAGTACTTGTGATTCGTAAGCCCGACGGTCTTCTGGGCCATTCTGTTTGTCGCCAACCCACCTATACGGACAGATAGCTTCATGCTTTGTCTTATCATTATTCTGCACAGAAACGTTTTGTTATTGAATCTTTAATTCATCGCGCTTTTTCTTTTTGCAAACCTGAGAATCTAGACTCGGAACTCCATCATCTTACTAGAACCTTGGTTAAAGCGAAATATTCAAACAGTTATTAATTGACTACATACACGTGCTCGGTTACCTAATAGCTTTTTACTTCTGAATCTAATCCAAAATTGACATTTTTACCCTACATTCACAAGGTTACAAGATCAAATAGAGAAATTCTTTTGTAAAAACAGTTTTAAATCCATATTCAACTCGACAGGTATATTTCTAAGTCTGCGTTTGCTGAACATGATTTTATTACAGGTCACAATATGATTTTGATAACGTTTCGGTGATAGCAAAATTGCCATGTTGTTCATTAGGAAAATCCGAGAGAGCATAGAAATCATCAAACACTCCAATAACTTTAATCGTGATCATAGTTTCTAGCTATCTCTTCTTTGATTCCCAGTCATTACTCCTTTATGGAAAACACGCCCCTTTTCGACGGTAACTCCAATCAGAGTCAAGCAACTAGCTGTGACGATATTTCTTCTTTATAAACGGAGACTACTTTTTCTTAAGTCACTTCTATGGAATTTACAATCTGGCTTGGTTCACAAGTACCTAACTCTGTAGTGGTTGTTTGCGGTGTGTGTGTGATTTTCAAGTTTATCAGTTTTTTCTTACCTTTTTAGAGTTTAAAATCTGGCTTAGTTCACAAGTTAATTATCTAACTTAGATTTCGGTTGCTGGTTTGAGTTCTTCGATTTATCTCACGCCCTGAGTGGGCAAAACGTTGGCAACTTCGGTTACAACAATGACATGATCCAAACCCGGAAGACGTTCTCATCTTAGTATAGACTCCGGCCGTGGAAGCCTTCGCTATTACAAATCAAATTATGTTAATGTAACATTTTTTTATAATCATTTATTAAATTATAAGATCTCATACTGTTTCGATTTTTATTGTTTAGATCCGTGTTTCTCAAAAAAATTTGTTTGTCACAATATGCAGTCTCGCGCCGTACTTTTTATTGTCCGTGTGCTAATCCTTTTCGTATGCCCCTTTTCAACAGTGGATAAAAAAATAATTCCATTTCTAATATAAGTATATACTAACAAATTATTGTACATTTTACAATCAAACTTAACTTGTTTTTGTTTGCATCAAATGTAAAAGACAACGTGTAAAATTAGTAACGAAAGGTAATCACGTAATCAGTAATTTGAGAAAATAAAATAAATAGATAATATAGACTTCTATAAAAATTCAACTGGTTTTGCTTTTAATACAGAAAACTTGATAAACTCACTAATCTTTCTTGTGACAAAGTGCTTCTTAAGTAATTGTTTATTTGAAAAAAGACCTTTCTCCAGATGTCACAGAGACTGGTCAAGTAACCAGAATTAGAATTGCTATTACATGTTTCTTAAAATATTAATTTCTTCATGTCAATGTCAATTGTTTGGTTCTGTTAATTTGAGATGTAAGTCCTTGCATTATTTCATTATATCGTCAGTAGAGAGCGTTTTTAAATTTGATATATTGTATGAAAAATTAAAATTATTACTGTTCTTGAAGCAAGGTAAATCCGTCTTGGGCTATTTGATACCATTTTTTTCAGCTGTCTCCTTAATGTCGTCGGTCCAGCGTATTTATGGCCTTCCTTTGCTTCTCTTTGTTTCACGCGGTCGCCACTGTACTACTCGGATTGTCCATCTATCATTTTCCTGTCTCGCAACATGTCCAACCTAACGCCACTTCAGCTCCGCCATTCGTACCATCACATCGGTTACCTTGGTTCTTTTTCTGATTCCCTCATTTCTGATGTGGTCCCGAGCATTGCGCGTTCCATACTCCTTTGTGTCATTCTTATTTAGTTGGCATGTCGTTTCGTTAGGAACATTGTCTCTATGCCATATGTGGCTACTGGCAAAACACATGAGTCTTACTTTCCGTTTTAGATTTATTGGGATATCTTCGTTCTTTAAGATGTAGTCTAGTTTGCCAAAGGCGGCCCAGGTGAGTCCTATTCTTCGGGTCACTTCTGCTCCTTGATTTTTTTATATATTTATATATAATGGCATGGCCTAGGTATATATATTTGTCGTCGTTCATTTCTAATCCCACCTCTTTAGATGCTTGGTTCAGTTGTTGTAACATTTCTTTCAGTTCGTCTGGGTTGTTTGAGGTGAGGACTATGTCGTTAGCAAAATGTAGGTGATTATGATAAGTGCCATCAATTTTCACACCTTTCTCCTCCTATTTTAACTTTTTAAAAACATCTTCTAAGACTAAAGTAAATAGTTTTGGTAAAATGGTATTTCTCTGACGAACTCCTCTTTGTATTTTTATTTTATTAGTGGTTATGCGTTCTTCAATCTTGGTAATTTTGGTAAATGTTCTTAATAATAGCCGCATATCTAGAGTCGATTCTGGCATTTTCCATTGATTTTAGAATGGACCATGATTCTATTGTATCAAAAGCCTTATGGAAATCTACGAAGGCCAAGTGAATGGGTATGTTGTATTCGGTCGTTTTTTCAATCAAGGTGCGTATCGTTTGGAGGTGGTCGATAGTACTATATCCCTTCCCGAAGACTGTTTGTTCTACGAGCTGGTAAAAATTCAGTTTTTTTGATAGTCGGTTTGTAAGGATTTTTGTGAATAACTTATAGAGGTGGGATAATAGGGTGATGGGACGGTAGTTTCCTATTGTTGATGTATCTCCTTTTTTAAATAGGAAGATAACTTCTGCGTTATACCATTTTTCGGGTATTCTCTTTTCTTGCAGACACTTGTTCAGCAGTAGTCCGATTATTCTTTCCATAGTACCTCCTCCAAGTCTCAGCATTTCTGTTGAAATTTTGTCTTCACCGGGGCATCTTTCATTTTTCATTTTTTTAGAGTGGTTCTTATTTCGTTTATAGCTATTTCTGGCATCTTCTCTGATCCTACGTTTGTTACTATTGTAGCTTTTTCCTGTGGTTTTAGTTCTCCGTCTGTCTGGTACGTTTGAAGAAAACAAGTCCGCGTAGAAGTCCTCTATAATTTTGGCTATTTTGTCCGATCTTGTAACTATTGTTCCTGATTTGTTTCTGAGTTTTATTAATCTCGCTTTCCTTTTTGAAAGCTTAGATCTAAGAACTTTCATATTGTTGTTTTTTTTCGATTGTGATTTTTTTCTATCCGTCTTCTTTCTCTGTTCCATCAGTTGTATCGTATTCGAACTGAGTTTTTGGTTCGTCGGTTTCTTCTGTCTTGAGCATATTTTTCTTACTGATGTTTGTATACAGGCTCTAATCTTTTCAGTGAGTAGGTCAACATTTCCATCTATATAGGTCTCGGTAGGTTCTAGCCTTTTCGCTATTTCATTCTGGTATTTTTCTTTATTCGTTTCTAATTCTTCGTTCGTAAGAAAACGTGATGTACTTATTAGTTTATTTCTCTGTTTCCAGGTGTTTATTTTGATACATGCTCGGATTAACGTGTGATCGCTTATTGCTTTAATGCCCGCATACTATCACGGCGCGGCACTGACAATATACAGTAAGGTACGGTACAGATTTAGGTAGGCTAAGACATTTCCGGCTTAAACCGAGCACCCAAACTTTTTAGGTTTGGTTCTTATGGATAGTAACAATTAACGCCCTGAAGATGCAAGCTACAATGTCTTGTGAAACGTCAGTTTCTTGTTTTAGCTTGCAATCTTAAAAAGTATGGGTGTTCTTGTATTTTGACTTAGATACATTTTGCTTAAAAATGTAATAAATTATTTTTACTTTCCTATAAGGGAAGTATAGCATTCGCAAATTTAAAAAAAAAAATTTTTTTGCATAATTCTACGTTTCAAGGTCTTCTGAATCAGAAAAATGTATGTTCGACAAAAAAAATTAGGTGTCTGTGTGTGTGTGTAACGATGTACTCACGATAACTCTCGAACCAAGTGCCATAGTAACTTGAAATTTGCTATGGAGCTGGTTTTCATATTCTCTCGGTTCTATCAAAGCTGGGCCTGATAAACAAAGCAGAAGAGGGCGTGCCCGCCATTTTAACTACTTTTCTTATATAAATTTGTACGTATGTAAATTATTCGAATTATTTTTATAGTTTCTTATAGAGATAATTCTTTCTAAGAATTTATTGAAATAAAAAAAATTCTAACATTAACAGTTTTGTTGATATTTGATTTATAATTTAAAATGAATTCCATATATAATCTAGGTTGGAATCCTGCCTGCGACGATTTTCTTTAAAAAAAATAAATAAATTTTGGTTCTTGAATAACATTTCTTGTTTGTATATCTTAGAATATCGTTAAACATTCGTTTTTAATTAAAGCGGTGGTAATTGTTACAATTTTTTAGAAGTTGCAGCTTTGAACCACGAACCTATTCGTCGGTGTAATTAATGAAGCGTAATAGGGAACTTTGGGAAGACCATTGGCTACACTATACCACGGCCGATTACTTGTAAGTTGCTTAGTTAAAGTATCACATTCGTACGTTTTTAATGTTTGAACAAACTTTTTTTATGCAAAATAAATATAGCTTGACGTTTTTTTAACTTATAGAACAAAATTATAGAAAACTTGTAAAGTTGAAAACCTATGTACATTGCAATTTTTTCCCACATAGCTATGATTGTTTAACACTGAAAAAACAATTAAAAGCATAATAATTAAGGAGGATACGTTTTACTTATAAATTTAATGTTTTTTAAGAATGAAGTTTGAAGACATTCTAATAGGTAATTGTAATAGAAGTCAATACAAACGTGTACATATCACTTCAAAATGGTTTTATGACAACATAACCTTAAAAAAATATGTAGACATTCCTTCATCATTCTTTACAGGAAAGTCGTGTGTTGACCATACCAGTTTCTTTACACACAAAAACTGTTTGTAAAATTTAATGCAAATTTTACAAACACCCTGTTCTTTATACGAACAAATTAATTTGTTTTATCTAGGATATCAAACGACATTTTAAAATATAACTATGTATCAATAATTTTCTGTAGTAAAAGAATCATATTTTTCAGATTCGTTAAAACACAAAATCTGACTCCTATTAGGTAACTTGAATTGAAAGAAAAAGAAATGACAAATCGCTTTCCATGAATTTTACTCATTTTTTGCAAGCCAAGCAATTTGGAGTATAGTTAGATTCTTCTTTTATAATTACCAATAAATGGAAACGTTAAACTTCTGTGTATATAAATGTTATTAAATCTAGTTATAAGGTATCATAGTTAAAAGCATCCAGTTTTGTATTTATAAGTTATTACATCCGTACTAATTACATCGATACCGTGCAACTGTGTACTTTACTTAAAGTTGTATTTGCTTTCAACGTATACGATTAATTAGGAAATACTATAAATTTCTATTCTATTCTTATACTTCATTTATAATAAATACACAGATAGATCGGCGTGTTTATTTCGGTATTTTCTTAATAAACGTGAAATAAATGTCTGCAAAAATCTAAACGTCTATGTACTTTCTTTATTGCACAAAATCTCAAATGAAAATTTATTATGTAGTGTTATGATATACGATAGTGCTCTGTTGGTAATATATCATTTTTTTAAATCCAATTTTGTTATTAAAAATCCTAAATTTTCATTATCTCGTCATTATATATTTTTGTCTAATCACGTAGCCTTGATATTAATTTTGCTTAACAAAAGAAATAGTTTACAATGATTTGCATGCAATAAAATTTATTTGCTCATAAGGTATTGTTCATTTGTTAGTGTTATAAAAACTTTTTTAAAGATCAAACTAATTACAATTTGTGTACATTTTTGAAGTTATAACATCAAACCACTATTTTCTAATTGGGCTTATCTATTTATAAATCTAATTCGTAATTAGTGCTTATATAAATGATATTCTGTATGAATGCAATTAAACGTTGCGGTTTATTTCTTTCGTTTAAATTATAGCTACCTAGAATCTGGTTTAACAAGAAATTTAAGTTTTTATTTTTCATTTTGTCATACATTGATTTTTATGTATGTGAAAGATATAAATCGCCTAGCGCTTTTTATTTTATTTTAATTATCTATTAACAAATCTATAAAATGGTAAAGACACTATATTCATAAAAAAGAACGCCTGGCAATAATTTAGAAAGTTAATTATTTGTTAAGATTGTCCCTTTGACAGAACACGTAAACTGTAATTATAATCTATATATACACTCTTCTTTTATCACTTTTCCGGGCGATTGTTAATGTGATACCACTTCTACTTCTTTTATTATGATTATTTACTGTAGAGTGATGCCGTTGACTGAACAAATGTCTATCAGTAATCATCGATGTTATGTAATTAGATCTTAGGATTTTTATTTACATTCCGTATTATTAATTGTTAACGATGATTCTATTATTTATTATATTATGTATTATTCTAATAGTTATTGTAATACGTAGTTACTTCTATAACTGAACAAGTAGCAATTCGCAAACGGAAAGATGAAGGTCGTATACGCAATCAAAACAAAATGGCTTTTTTATATACAGTAGCCTAACAAACATTGTTAATTTTAATGTCTACACATTTCGTCTTGGTAATTTAAGGGGGGTATCGGCATGAAAGTTTTATTCTTCTTCAAGGTTTCTGGGTGGCTAAGCTGTTGAAATAAGAACAGTTAGTGTGAACCATTCTTTAGTTCTTAGTGACTTTTGTATTTTTAATGCTTTTGGCAATGTATTGAAACGATCGAGAAATTACTTGCAAACGCAAGAGCCTTCTAGAAGGCTGTTATCTATCTTCTAGAAGTTATAGCGAAAAGTGAGGAACGATCGAGAAGGATTTCCGTATGTCTATATATAGCTACGAGACAGATCGTAGGTCAGTTATTGTCGAAACGCGAATGCAGCTGTATTAAGAAGATTATCAAGTGAAAATAAATCGTTAGCACGTGTTTGTCTACATAAATAAATCGAGAATAATCGTGTATGTGATAATTAGTGTAAACAAGTGTGAAATCCGAGGACGTTATCTTATCTTAAGTGATATAAATTATAGTGTAAGTGTTTTTTATTAAATATTATTATTAGATTTAATTAGTTCAGTTAATTTAAAAGTGTATATATTTCTAGAATAAGTAAACGTAGTTTTAATCGTTTAAATAAATTAGTTTTTAATAAATAAAGACGCAACAGTGGCATCAGGTGTTGAGGTATCGAATAGAACAAACCGTTCGCGATTTTTAGTGTGAATACCATTAAGTTATTTGATATCGCTCCCGTAATTGATTGCGCGATACGCGTGTTTATTTATAAAGTATAAAATAGTGTTTATAAAACTTTTTCTTTTAACAAGTGCGTGATCGCGATATTAATTAAAATCGTTTCCGTACACTAGTGGTTTAATATTAACAAGTGGATCGTTATTAAAATTTTGTGTTATACAGAAACTGCATTTTAAAAAAGTAGTGTATTTAAACTTTATATTCGTGTTATATTTAAATTTATGCCGGTGACGCGTTCGCAAGCAGTTAAAATGGATGCAAAACTATTTGAATTTCTTGAATCGATAAAAAATGGTCAAGAATCGATGAATAGAAAAATGGAAGAAAAGTTTCACGAAAATTCTCAGAAGATGGAGGAAAATTCTAGAAGTTTAAAAAAAGAAATACGAACGAGCATAGAAAATCAAATTAAAATTGTTCAAGAGGAAACCCAAGCAGACATGTTAAACTTAAAAAGAAGAAATTTGCGAATCTGTGAATGAGAAAATAGAAGCAATAGAGGACAAATTAGAAGACAGAATAAAACTGATTGAAGAAAAAATGAAGCAAATGAATTGCCACGGTGAAGAAAGCGTCACGAGTGAAGATTTAATAATGGACCATCGGGAAGAAACCACACACAAGTTTAAAGTTGTACCACCGAATTTTGATGATAAAGTTCCATGGTCAACCTACTACAAGCAGTTTGAAGCCGCAGCTACTGCTAATGGTTGGAGCAACAAGCAGAAAGCGACGTCTTTAATAGTGTCCCTACGTGGAGAAGCGCTTGGAATTTTACAAACTGTTCCGGACCACCTGCAAGAAAATTACGAACTCTTAATATCACGACTAGAAATGAGATATGGGGATGCTCATCTTTAACAAGTATACCAGGCTCAAATTAAAAGTCGGGTTCAAAAAGCTGCCGAAAGTCTTGAGGCTGACATCGCCAGATTAACACGGCTTGCGTATCCTACAGCACCAGATACCTTCTTGGAGCAGTTGGTTATTCAAACCTTCGTAGACGGCCTCCGAGACAGCGAAACACAGCAGACTCTCCGGTTAGCTCGACCGAAGACGTTGGATCACGCATTAACCCATGCTTTGGAGTTCGAGGCGGCGAAACAAGCGTCGCACCGAAGCAGCCATAAGCTCCGTTGTGCTACAGAAATACCCTCGAACTCAGAAGAAAGCATTGAAGACATAGTGCGACGTATATTTCCGGGAACAAGTACTTCGGGAAAGAGGAGTGACAGCTTTGAACTGCGATGAAATAGGCCATGTACGACGGCATCGTACCAAAGCTAAGAAGAGGACTAGAAGAGCCCTCGAAAATTTGGAACGAGGCGAGCGAAAGAAACAAAAAGTAATCTCATCTAGTCAAACTACGGAGGTTACAATCCAAATGGCATCGCCTGAGAGCAATTGCATAGCATTTATCTCGATGGCAAGATCAATGGGAGAAGCGTCCAGTTACTGGTTGACACGGGAGCGACGAAGACCATCATTCGTCCTGACATCTTATTGGAAAACGAGAAGACATCACCAGTAACAGTACGACTTCGAACAGCGACGGGCGACGAAATACCTACTCACGGACAAGTCAAAGTAACCAATGGTTTGGGAAATAGAGTACTCGACCATCAAGTACTGGTAGCCGACATCACGGAAGAAGTTATCCTGGGAATGGACGTGATAAAGAAGCATGGGTTCCATTTGGATATGAAGAACGATGTCCTGAAGATCGACAATGAAGAAATTCCTTTCATTCCTCAGAGAAGGCAGCCGTGCGAGTCTTGTTGAGTGAAGACGTGATTCTGCCTGCAAGGACGGAAAGTGTGGTGATGGCACGCCTGGATGGAAATCTCCGGGAAGGCTACATACGCGCGATTGAACCAATGGAGGGCGGCTTAGTTGAAAAGGGACTACTCGTTGCCAGAACCTTAGTACTAGTAAAGAAGACGATGCCAGTAAGGATCTTAAACATCAACTCAGATACTGTAACGCTGAAAAAGAAGACCGTGGTAGGCCAATGCACGCCAGTATCACAAATTGTGAGATGCGTGAAGTCGAACGAAGATACGTCGCCGAAGAAGTGTCCACAACATCTATTGGACATTCTTACCACCAAATGCGAAAACCTCAGCCAAGACCAGCTGGCTAAAGTTAAAGTGTTGATCCAAGAGTACCAAGATGTGTTCGCGCTGGAGAGTGGCTCCAAAGGAAGAACTAACGTGGTGAAACATAAAATTAATACCGGAGACGCTCGGCCGATACGACAACATCCACGCAGACTTCCTTTAACGAAAAGAGAAGAAGCCGAACAAATAATTACGGATATGGAGAGAGAAGGCGTAATTGAACCTTCAAGTAGTCCATGGGCATCCCCAGTGGTACTCGTGAAGAAGAAGGATGGATCAACGAGGTTTTGCGTAGACTACAGGCAGCTAAACGACGTGACCAAAAAGGACAGCTACCCTTTACCCAGAATTGACGATACGCTAGACACCCTGTCAGGATCCCAGTGGTTTTCTACGTTAGATTTAAAGAGTGGATACTGGCAGGTAGAATTAGAACCCAAGGATCGTGAAAAAACAGCTTTTACGATCGGAACTGGTTTGTGGCAGTTCACCGTAATGCCCTTCGGCCTGTGTAACGCTCCTGCAACGTTCGAGCGTTTGATGGAGACCATCTTGCGCGGATTGTCTTGGAAGACGATGCTTGGTTTACTTGGACGACGTGATCGTGGTTGGAAGGTCGTTTGAAGAGCACTTGAACAACTTGAAGGAAGTGTTCCAGCGATTACGTGGGGCTAACCTCAAACTGAGCCCAAAAAAGTGCCACGTATTTAAGAAGGAAGTCCAATACCTTGGCCACGTCGTATCTAGAGATGGAGTAAGGGCTGACCCAGACAAAATCCGAGCAGTGCAAGCATGGCCAAGACCGATTGACAAACATCAGGTCCGAAGTTTCCTTGGGTTGTGCACTTATTATAGAAGATTTGTCCCCGGATTTGCCAATATTGCCAAACCATTGACAAAATTAACCGAAGAAAAAGCAGAATTTAGATGGAATGAAGACTGCGAAAATTCTTTTAATAAACTAAAACAGGTCCTAGTCACTTCGCCGATTTTGAGTTATCCAAGAGAAGATGGAAAGTTTGTTTTGGATACCGACGCAAGCAATCTGGCCATAGGCGCGGTCCTTTCGCAGGTTCAAGATGGACAAAAAAAGGCTATCGCGTACTTTAGCAAGGTTTTGTCCAGGCCAGAAAGGAATTATTGCGTGACTAGGAGGGAGCTGTTAGCAGTCGTTAAGTCCATCGAACATTTCTACAAGTATTTGTATGGACGAAAATTTTTACTGAGAACAGACCACGCCGCTTTAAAATGGCTACTGCAGTTCCGTAACCCAGAAGGACAAGTGGCAAGATGGATCGAGAGACTGCAAGAGTATGACTATGACACAGAACACCGTGCCGGAAGCAGTCATCGGAACGCTGATGCCTTGTCCAGAAGACCATGTCCAGCGGACTGCAGTCATTGTTCGCGACTTAAAGAAAAGTCGAATGCCTGCGGAAAACTGCTATGGTTGATGATGAGTGGGAACCTGAGCAGTTACGTCGCGAACAAGAAAACGATCCTGAAATAAGACTCCTCCTTGACTGGAAAAAAAAGGGCCGACGTCTAACCTGGGAAGAAGTGAGTGCTTTGGGCAGAAACATCAAAGCGTACTGGGCGCAGTGGGTCTCTTTGAAAGCAGAAGACGCTCTTCTTAAGCGATCCCTAGAAAGTGCCGAGGGCACGGGAAACAGACTACAGCTGGTAGTGCCGAAGAGCAGGGTGACCGAAGTGTTGAAGCATCTCCACGATGGGACATCAGGAGGACACTTTGGCATTAAGAAGACGTTGGGTAAAGTGCGAGAACGATTCTACTGGATGAACTGCAAAGAGGACGTCATGAAATGGTGCCGTAAATGCATAGTCTGCGCTTCAGGAAATGGTCCAGCGAGAAAGCGCAAAGCACCCATGAAACAATACAACGTAGAAAGCCCTTTGGAAAGAGTAGCGATTGACATCGCAGGGCCGTTCCCAGAATCAGATTCGGGAAATAAATACATCCTGGTGGCGATGGATTATTTCACGAAATGGACGGAAGGCTTACGCCATACCCAATCAGGAAGCAGCTACAGTCGCAGACGTATTAGTAAAGGAGTTTTTCTGCCGTTTTGGAGTTCCGTTGGAATTACACTCCGACCAAGGCCGCAATTTTGAGTCTGGGCTGTTTCAAGAAATTTGCCGACTGTTAGGAATTAAAAAGACTAGGACAACGCCTCTCCATCCTCAGTCTGATGGCATGGTTGAACCGATGAATCGAACAATGGGCAAGTACTTAGCCAAGGTAGTGTCCGAACACCAAAGGGACTGGGATCAGTACTTGCACCTTTTCTTAATGGCATACCGATCAT
Organism: Aquatica leii; assembly: GCA_035610365.1. NCBI lineage: Eukaryota > Metazoa > Arthropoda > Insecta > Coleoptera > Lampyridae > Aquatica > Aquatica leii. The sequence continues at coordinate 44,896,477 of CM069433.1, read as the reverse complement.
CCGTTCACGAAAGCACAGGCCAAACACCATCCTGTGTCATGCTCGGTCGTGAGATAAGATTACCATGCGATCTTCAATTTGGGCGAAGACCGGAAGAAGAAGTTGCTGGAGAAGATTACGTCAGCAAGCTAGCCAAGAGGTTAGACGAAGTACATGAAGAGGTCCGTAAAAATACACAAATTGCCAGCGACAGGATGAAAACAAGATATGACGTCAAGGCGCAAAATGGTGGGTTTCAACCTGGCGATATGGTCTGGTTGTATAACCCTCAAAGGAGACGTGGTTTGTCGCCGAAGCTGCAAAGGCAATGGGAGGGCCCCTATGAAGTCGTGCAGCGTATTAACGACGTTATATACCGCATCCGAAAACCGCCCAGAGGCAAGCCAAAAGTGGTCCACGTCGACCGTCTAGCCCCGTTTGCTGGCGATAACCACAATCCGCAAGTTCAGGTCCGAACCAGGTAATAAGTAGCAGAACCAGGAATCCAATCGAAGAAATGGAGTTCGAAAAGTTTATGAACTTATACGGAGGTTCTGGAAAAGCTGGGTTCGGAGTTACCACCGAGGAACAACAAGACCTGTTCCAGACACAAAAAGATTACGCCATCGCACATTGCGTGAGCGAGGACCTTGACATGTCCAAAGGGGGTGCAGTCGGGTTTAAAAAGAAGTTTGGGCAGCTAGATGAATTACGAAGACAGCAACCGGCAGTCGGAAAGGTTTTAGGACTACGTGGTGACGAACGCTTCGTTTTCTATCTGGTCACCAAGAAATACTCACATGTCAAGCCGTTATACAAAGATCTGTGGCGAACATTATGGTGTCTCAAGAGACAAATGGAGTTCCATCATGTTAAGAAATTGGCAGTACCCAAGCTTGGTTGTGGCTTAGACCAACTGAATTGGAGGACAGTTCGAAACATGTTGGAGGTCGTCTTCCGAGGAACAGGCATTCAAGTGTTGGTCTGTAGTTACCAACCGAGGAGAGTATTGGGTCAGGAAAAGTCCATTGACTGTTACTTTTATGGTCAAGGAAGTTGCCAAAATGGAGGAAGCTGCCGCTATCGCCACGATCCCTTTTACCGGTGTCGCATCCAGTCTCCTGTTCTGGGACAGAACAGTCCTAAGAAGGGGGCAGTGAAACGATCGAGAAATTACTTGCAAACGCAAGAGCCTTCTAGAAGGCTGTTATCTATCTTCTAGAAGTTATAGCGAAAAGTGAGGAACGATCGAGAAGGATTTCCGTATGTCTATATATAGCTACGAGACAGATCGTAGGTTAGTTATTGTCGAAACGCGAATGCAGCTGTATTAAGAAGATTATCAAGTGAAAATAAATCGTTAGCACGTGTTTGTCTACATAAATAAATCGAGAATAATCGTGTATGTGATAATTAGTGTAAACAAGTGTGAAATCCGAGGACGTTATCTTATCTTAAGTGATATAAATTATAGTGTAAGTGTTTTTATTAAATATATATTTCTAGAATAAGTAAACGTAGTTTTAATCGTTTAAATAAATTAGTTTTTAATAAATAAAGACACAACAGTATGTTATGTGTTCACTCTCTTCCGGTTGTTCTAATAAACAACGTGTTTTATTATTATTTTATCTTGGTGTGATACCAATAAGTAAAACTTCCTAACTCCGCTTCATCAGATTATGGGTCCAGAATAATATAAAGTTAGTGAATTCACACAAGTTAATTTAATTATAGTAAAAAAACATTCTTCAAGTGAAAATTTCAATTTATAATAATCGACGAGCATGGTATCAGGTGGTTTACCTTCCATTGAAAAATTGCTAGGCCGTGAAAATTACAACAACTGACAGTTTGGTATGCAAACATATTTAGAACATGAAGAATTATGAAAATGTGTATCAGGTACCGAAAAAGATATCAAAAGGATTCTAAAGCAAGGTCAAAAATAATTCGGGTTTAACGAGAAAAGTAGTTCTGCTTAGAACGTTAATTAAAACTAGATTAGAAAACAGTGAAACTGTAGTAGAAGAATATGTGAACAAAATTGTCAGTGCAGCACACAAACTAACAGGCTTGAGGCTTTGACGTTAGTGATGAGTGGATTGGAACCCTTTTGTTAGCTGGTTTATCAGAGGAATATAAACCAATGATTATGGGTATCGAAAGCTCAGGAATCAAGATCACTGGAGATTCGATTAAAGGAAAATTGTTAGAAGATGTAAAATGACCGAAGACAAAAAATGAGAATGCCTTCTACGTGAATAATTTTAGGGACAAGAACAAAGGTTGCAATCGGAAACCAAAGGGACCACGGTGTTTCAACTGCAACAAATATGGTCACAAATCGATGAAATGTAGAAAATCAAGAGTTAAAAAGCAGCTGAGAAATTTTATAATTCTTTGGTTGTATTTTGTGCGAGCTCTTTAACCAAAGAGTGTAATCGTACTGACTGGTATGTTGATTCTGGAGCATCAATGTATATGACTATGTGACACGATGGAAATTTACATTAATTTAATATGGTCGTTATTCAAAGCAACGTATATTAAATAAGTAATTTCGTTATGTTGGGGCTACAATTATTTGAGTCCACGGCTGCATATGTAGCAGAGCATTCTAACGTGACGGCGCGATCCCCACTACGAGATTTCATATGCATTTTTAATATGCGAAAGGCTCTCGCGTTTGTAACCCGCGATGGTGTCAATTCAGTAAGAGCAGAATGGGTTAGCAGAACGTATGAACAGGACAATTATCGAGAAAGCCAAATGCATGCTGTTTGATACAGGACTGCAGAGAGAGTACTGGACAGCTGCGGTTTCCACAGCAGTTTACCTAATCAATCGATCACCTGCTAATGGTCTAAAGAAAACTCCTAAAGAAATTTGATCAAGTAAAGTACTTGACTTACGCCATCTAAAAACTTTAGTTGTAGAGCCATGGTTCACGTTCCCAAACATAAACGAGGCAAGTGGGATTCGAAATCAGAAGACTTGATCTTTGTTGGTTATTGTGAGGACACCAAAGGGTATCGTTTAATTTGACGCAATTCCAAAAAAATTGTTAAGAGTCGTGATGTTTTTATAGAAGACAGCAGTCTTAGCAACTTGAATCAGTATAAAAAATTCAGTGAAACCGTGACAATTCTACTGCCGAACGAAAATCCAGTGGGAAATGGTTTTGTTATTTAATGAAAAATATGTAGATGATATCTAAACAACTGCAGCTATGCAACACTCATCGACAGACGTCATTGATTTTCCAGAAGATCCCAGAGACAACCAAAACCGAAACATATGAAGGATTATATGTTATATACAGCAAATAGATGTTATCTACAAGAACATTTAACTGTTGATGAAACGTTACAACGGTATGAAATGAAATGTGGAAGACACCGATGCAGGAAGAATACGACTCGTTAATGTCCAACGATACACGGACCCTTACAGATTTATCTCCGGATAGGAAACCTATTAACTGCAAATGGATGTTCAAAATTAAAAGAGATGCTACAGGCGGCATTCGACACTACAAGGCTTGCCTGGTGATCAAAGGATGCGTTCAAAAAAGGAATTACGAAGAGACATATTCACCTGTACTTAGGTACACATCGATAAGATACTTGAATGCACTCTCAGCACAATTCGATTTGGAAATTGAATAAATGGACGCGGTTACCGCATATCTGCAGGAGTGATTTAAATAAAAAAAATATACATGGTGCAGCCAAATGATATACAAGGTGTAACAGGTATAACTAATATTCTCTTAATAGGAGATAGCTGTAATGATTTAGATTATATTTGCATTATAAACATAAGGTTTATTCCTTATAGTTTTCGAGAAAAATTATTATTAAAATTTAAGGACGGCCCTGTCATAAAATGTAAATTCCTAAGAAGAAAACCCAATGACCCAATTTATGATCGTTTAGTGGTAAACAACACGTACAATGTGCAAGAATGCGATAACATTGTTTTGCTTAGTTTTACTTCAACAATCTGTTAAACACGTATAGAAACCATAACCTTGATTAAAATTAAATAAGACTATGTAGCTAAAATATCTTTTTCTGACCATTCAAGAGTCATTGTGTCAATTTCGGTTCTGCGTTACTGTTGATTCGATTTCCATTTATCTCCAGATATTTTAAATACATTAAATTATTTTTGTATTCGGCATTTAGTTTTGTTATTTGTTCAATTTACTTTCATAATTTTTCGTATTATTTACTAATTCTACTTTTTAATTTCTACATTTATCACTTCAAATAACCGATTGACATTGTTACTTTACTTTTTTTTTGTTATTATGAATCTTGAAGTAAATTAAAAATAACCTCGAATTTAGCACGACACCATATCTCTTAAATGTTGTTTATTTTGTCATCAGAAACGTAATACTTAATAGTAAATTTGAACTTGACACAGTTTTAATCATTTTATATCACGTTTTCTTATAACGAACAACCAGGTCCGTAATTATATCTAATTATTACAAAAAATTTTAAGAAAAATTGATGAAAACCTAGACCATATGTTTATAAACAAAATGTGTTGGAAATTACCATATCTACCCTCTATTAAGAGATTATTAGTTATACTTGTTACACCCTGTATATGCAAGCGAGTCGTCAGTGGAATAAGAAATTAGATTTAGCATTGAAAGAATTTGGATTAAGACAATCTAAAGTAGATCCCTATATTTACTTTATGATAGAAAACGAAAAAATGTTATTCATAGCAGTATATGTTGATGATTTACATGGATAAAGCTCATTACTGCGTGGGACTTTATAATTACTTGAGATAACGAAAATGGCAGGATTACAATCGATCAACAGCAAGATATTGAAGAAATTTTGCATAAATGTAATATGGTCAATTGCAATCCAGCGGCTACTCCTGCTGATCCTAATCAAAAATTGACAAAAGATATGTCTCCCAAGACTGACATGGAATTCGAAGTCATGCAAGACGTTTCTTACTAAAAAGCAATCAGAAGCATCTTATATTTCTCATAAGGTACAAGACCCGATATAGCATAAATTATTAAATTTAACAGCAATCCAGGTAGAGGACACTGGAATGCAGTGAAGAGAATTTTCAGTACCTCAAGGAACTTCAAACATGAAGTTGCAATTTTTAAGAAATTTCAATTCTAACTTATCGGGGTTCTGCGATGCTGACCAGTAATACTGACGAGAGAAGATCATGTACTACCTATGTGTTTATACTTCAAGGGAGAGCTGTGTCACGGAATTGTAAACGGCAACCTACTATGGCATTGTTTACGACGGAAGCAGAGTACATGGCAGTTTCTGCAGCTGCACAAGATGCAGTATGGCTACAACAATTCCGAAATGAATTTTTGTCAGTATACTGAGATTTGTTGTGACAACCCAAGTGCAATAAAACTTGCACTTCTAAATGCCTATCGTGCTCGATCAAAGCACATTGATGTTCAACACCACTTTATTCGACACAAAATTGAAGATGGTCACCTAAAAATTAGTTACATTAGCACAGACGAAATCAGTGCATGGTACAAAATAAATATTTTGTGCAAAAGAAATGGGACTTGTATTCAACTAACAAAGCCTATTTCAAGTTGGGGTGTTGAAATAAGAACAGTTAGTGTGAACCATTCTTTAGTTCTTAGTGACTTTTGTATTTTTAAGGATTTTGACAATGTATGTTATATTTTCACTCTTTTCCGGTTGTTCTAATAAACAACGTGTTTTATTATTTTATCTCCGGTGTTATACCAATAAGTAAAACTTCCTAACTCCGATTCATCATAAGCTCGGTGTGTTATATAATGGTTGTTTTTTCTTTGTAATTGGATTGACCGTTTCTTAACCTTTGCTTGAGAATTGTTCTTGTCTAACTTCTTTTGTTACCATATTTGCATTTGCATCATATTACCATATTACCATATTTGCATTTGCATTTCGTTGATTTCTATATTTGTACATATGTTTGCATGTGTTTCTGTTTTCAGGTTTTATTTAGTTTAATTCTCTTACTGGTAATTCGAGGCGATACCTCTACATGCTACTTGGTGCCTTAAAAACAATTTATCTTTTTCTCATTTATAGTTTTTACGGAGACAATCAATTTTTACGATAACAGATAGCTCCCGACTTTATCGATAAAATCAAAAATAACTAGGGTGCTAATTATGTGCTACTTTGTGCCGTGAAAATAAATGTTGTTGCTTTTTATTTGCTGAATTTATGAAAACAAAACCGTTTTTACGATAATACATAGCCCCGTCTTTCTTGATAAAATCAAAATACAGCTTTCTTGTCTAGAATATTTCCCTTTATTACTGTTTCAATATCATTATATTGCAATGCTAAATTCTTGGTTAGAAGTTTGAGTTCTATTTTAGTAAAACATGTTTTTCTTATTTCAGTAATTTTGAAATTATTTTTGAAAAACCAATCCCTGCCCAAGTTGTATCAATGTCTATTTGGTTACGCAAAATTGGGCTTGCACGTTTGCATAAACTATAACTGGAAGCAGTAGCGCAGTAGTCTTAATCATGGGGAGCCTATAACACACTATAGGTTATATCCAAGAACGTAGGTGAAAAGAGTGAGATGAAAATACCAAAACTTTTGGAAAACCAACTTTATTTTCTCACCGCACATAAATCACAAAACATTTAACAATGTGTGGGTTTTGAATCTACAATACAAAATATAACCTTTTAGGTGCTTTTTCTTTTAAGATAGTCATTACCTCATTCGCACGTATTGCTTTTGAGAAACAGGTTTTCCAGTTGTAATTAGAACCATAAAATTACTAAGAATCGCACTTCATGCTTTGAGAATCGTTCTTTTAAGTTTGTTAGAAAAGATCTACCCACTGCGAAAATATTGATACCTGGTAATATTTTACGCAATTTTCAATATTTATGTTACTTCGAAGTACTTGATTGGCTGTTGTTCTGGGCACTTTGATATTAATATCAAACATTTCAGCAGTATTAAGTTCGTCAAAAATTGTAATAAAATCATCATCAGCATTTTCACGAAATTTCTTTAGAGACAAGATAACATCTTTAGCATTACTTACGGCTAATGCAAGATCAAGATTTTGCTTTGCAGAATTTTGCTTAGAGGAAAAGTAAATGCTAGAAGTTTTTCTAAGCACAAAGAGAAATAATAAATTGCGATTGGCTCACCGCACTGATCAGAACGGATACGGTTGAACTGGAAATCTTATCTTTCCATGCTGACCTTTCCTGAAGTGAAATATAAACAGGTTTCAACAACTGATCCATGATCATCACTGCGTCATGCTTTTCTACCTATCTGGTTGGACACAAAATTTAGACGCTTGCTGTGTGCATCTAGTAGTAAGTCTTTATTCTTGTTTAATACTAATTGTCTTTTAGGTGTATTAAGAAAACATATTTACAATAAGCATCATCTTTGCATAATGAATAAGCAAGCCATTTGTAAATATCTAGCCACGCGTAGTTAAATTTCAGCATTTTGGGACTGAACTTTGTTGTAGCAGAAAAATCAAAATTTCTTTCAGAACTCGTCAATTTTTGTAAAATATCCATCTTGTCTTCATCCTTAAGCACTTCCTTCTGTCTGTAAAAATAAAGTCTGTATTGTTTTTAGTTATTTGCCCATGGTGTAGAAAATCTAAACATTCCTTCGTCGGGACTGTGGATTGCGATTGTAAATCGCAGTATTCCGTTAATGGTGAAGTATTAATAGTACTAATCAGGTTATCTTCACCACTTTGTATTTTAGAGCTTTCATTGATTTTTGAATTTTTCCTTTGAAAGTAGTTCAACAAAGTGAATGTGTTAGATTTTCGTTTTTTGCTTATCGTAAATAAGGCGCTACACTAATAAATAATTTAAAAAAAACAGAATATATATGTCTCTATAGTCATATGTCGTAGCCAGTCATAATAGGACCAGATTTACAACAGTTTAGTTAAAAGAATATGTGCAAAATAAAGGCCAAAACAACAGAAAATTAACATAATATACTGCATATAGACAACAAAAGAAGTAGTAGAATTCCACATTTCCACGGGTTGCATTATTAAAACAATTTTCCATTCTGGATAATTCCCGTGTTGTCCTAATTACACAAGCTGAGCTTTCGTCACATGTCACAGTGGACATCTTAAGAGCCCGGAACAAACTGATTGATTGCGCCGTAAAGTTTTACTTTTATAGATCGGCCTACGATCGATAAAAGTGGTTTCTAAATCTCCGGTAAGGGCAAAGTGGAATCTCGGTTAATATAAAAACGATTTTTAATTATTCCGTGTCTAGTGCTTGTTCCGCCACGGCTGATTTCGAAGATTGTTTAAGACGATTACACCTTTGATGCTCCTTAATACGAATTCTCACGCTTCTACTAGTTTCTCCTATGTATTGTTACCTAATAAAATTTTGTTAATGATTCGGATTCTAGAAGGGATCGAGGTAGCCACAATAAATTAAACAAACGCGTTGGAAGACACTAAATAAAAATAAAATCAAATCAGAAAAAAAATGTTTAATCAGCATAGTGATAATTAAAATAAAATTAAATTGATTGGTAAAATAAAAACTTATTTCGTTGAATTATATTCTGTACCTAAGAAAGAGTGAGAGACGCAAGAACAAAATGGCTGTGATTGATAATTACAGGTGAACTTGTAAGCAGCGATTTTCCGTATTCACTTCGCATTCACGCAACATTCAAATAAATCGCAACTTAGTTAAATTCTTCTAATAAAAGGTTAAAAGCAAAATCAAGACTTGCGCTTCCCGTTTTTAATGTACAAAATCACAGATCTTCGGTAACCATTAATAATAACATCAATAAACGAATCCAATACTGTTATGGTTGATGATTCTTGACCCACTGTCAGATAATCATGAATACATGTACGGATATCGATAGGTGTAAATCCAAAGGTAATTAAGAAGCCTAATATAAAGAAATGATATTTACAGGAAATTTCAGAAACGCTGAACCGTGATAAACGGGTTCTTAGGTTAACAAAAACTGGTGATAATGCAAATTTAAATAATGAGAAGACGGGACAAGTAATCCGGCTAAGCCGTAGAGTGTATTGTTGCGAATTTATTTATTAAAAACGAATTTATTTAAAACGACTAAAAATTAGGTTTACTTATTCTAGGAATATGTACAGTTTTAAATTAACCGAACTAATTAAATGTAATAATATTTAATAAAACACTTACACTATAATTTATATCACTTAAGATAAGATAACGTCCTCGGATTTCACACTTGTTTACACTAATAATCACATACACGATTCGGTGTACACTGTTATTTATTTAAAACTCCGCACGTGCTTATCACTTATTTATCTTCACTTGAATAATCTTCTTAATACTGCATGCATTCACATTCCAGCAATAACTGACCTACGATCTGTCCCGTCGCTATATAAAGACATACGGAAATCCTTCTCGATCGTTCCTCACTTTTCGCTATAACTTCTAGAAAATAGATAACAGCCTTCTAGAAGGTTCTTGCGTTTGCAAGTAATTTCTTGAACGTTTCAGTATCTATTCTTAATTTTACCGCAGAAACCCTCAAAACTATGTACAGTGGCACAAATCCGCAAAACGATATAATTTTAATATAGAATAATTGTCCCAATATTAAAATTTAAGGAACCAGCTGTACTCGCGTCACCGTTCTTTCTCTAAAAGTGGGGATTTCCCATAATTTCCTTTCAGAACCAACTTATCACCAAAAAGTACCTCGCCCAATTTCCGTAATTTTACGAATAATGAACTTAATATGGGGTATAACTAAAACTAATTTTTATAGGTAACAGTATGAACTACCACAAGAGCAAGGAATGCTATAATGCTTCAGAGGATTTAAGAGTTGACCGAATTTAGGAAGAGAGTAAAACAATGTTGTGTGTAGACAACATTTTTACTATACAGTCTGTGGTACCTTTGATATATGGTAGATAAGTGAAAGACACTGGTTGAGACCTAGATTCCGCTGTTACTCCTGGTTACATAATTAGATCTTTATTCAACGAGAACAATATTTCAAGCGACAACACATATTATCAAAAAATGTTTAACTTCTACCTACATATTTTACTTTTCGAGAAAGTTTTACTCACAAACATCAAGAGCCGCCATGGCTTTTCACCGGTCGTTGCTAATGCATTTATGGAAGATTTTGAGAATAAAGCTTTATCCAAATTTTATCTAAAACTCAAGTCCTGGCTTTTCTACGCTCAACGAGTTTCTATGTCATTTAAACTCAATTTATCAAAATATTCGTTTTGCTATGGAATTAGAAAGAAACTCTTCTTTACCATTTTTGGACGTTTTAGTTAATCGAAATGAAAATGGTTCATTACGCATTAAGTTTATATTAGATATATATTTACATGGATTGTCTCATCACCACCCTTCTCAGAAATTATCAGTAGTGAATTCTTTAGTATACAGAGCTATTTCCTTGTCAACCCCAACATCTTCATAAAGAGTTAAATCATCTAACCAAGCTGTTAGTCACAAACAATTACAAAAGAAAAAATATTAAGCGGTCTATTACAAAGTTTACGTCTGCCAAACCAAGGTTTCTCATCTAGGTCTCAACCAGTGTCTTTCGCGAATGTTGCAAATTACTAACCTCGAAAAATTAGGGAATCCATTGAAATAATTAAAAATCCTATTAATATTAACCGAGATTCTAGTTTTACTTTAGCGGAGATTTGAAAACCAGTTATATTGATCGGAGGTCCGGGCTCTGAAGATGTCCACTGTGACGAAAGCTCAGCTTGTGTGATAACGGCAACAATGGAGTTTTCTAGAATGGAAAATTTTTATTAAACAAAAGAAGTACTTTAAATATTAATCATTCTATTACAGTTAAAACTTGTTTTGCTAGAAGGTTTTAAATATTATTACTGCATAATTGTAGCACATTCTTATCGCTAATCTTATAGTAGACAACTCTTGACGGAGAAACACAAATATAATCTCTTGTTCGTTATCTACCTATAAACTATACTTATAAAACGTTTCTTGATAGGTCAAAAATATATAGTACTCATTTTTGTTTATGACGAAGAAGTGTAGACTTAATCGTGGTAATTACGTTCCTAAAAATAAAGTTATTTTCATTTTGTTGACAAATCAAGTTTTACTTTGCTCGATTGTTTAAGTTCCCAATAAAAAGTCATGTTTATGTTTTGGTAGTTATGATGTTGTAATGTTCATACTTTGTTTTCGTAGAGATAATAAAATCAGCAGTCAAACGACAGTTCTAAAATATAGACACTGATTGTTATGGGCTACAAGCAAAAGAGAATATACAAATTCCTTAGAAGATCGTAGGTTCCAAAAGAAAAGTGGAAGTAAACCTATAGTTAGCGATGCCATACGTCCGAATTTTTTCGGACATGTCCGATAATTTAGGTCTTTGTCCCGCATGCAGGGAATCCCAAGACGTCCGGAATTGTTATATTTAGATAAAGAATTAAAAAAATCAAATAAATATAAAGTTTTTATTAAAAAATTAATGTTACATGCTTTAATTATCATTATTTTCTTATATTTAGCGCTCCTGGAAATATTTTTCTCACATGACGAAATTAACATTATGTTTACAAGAAAGTCCGGAAATTTCTTCAAAATCCGGAATTTACTTCGGAATTTTGATTTTTTGATCCGGTAATCATACCTATAGTTGAAATGCGCCACCTTCTACGAATTATTTAGGCGTATTATTGTGAAGCCAGATTTACATGCAACAATACATCAAGTTTGAGAAGCTTGTGGTGCCCTTTCTTATCGAGTGTGAAAATGGTAATAAAAACAAAGAAAAACTGAATCAAAAGCACAACTAACACACAGAACAGGTGTCAGAAAATAATAAAGAGAACGCAGTTGCATAATACAGTTAAAAAAAAGTAGTGCATCAGGCTTACATACGTCGATCAATCATGTAATTTCGGTGAGTTTCTGTTGGAAGTGGTTTAGACTCATCTATTGTAGCGTTGCCCATTGTAGAGGAATTCCACAAAATTTGGGGATTTTATGTAGCTGTATTTGTATTTATTTTGGGGAAAATCCTGTATGAACCTACATTACTGTTGTAGAGGAATGTGGAATTTATACTAATAAACCAAAAAAAAAGAAAAATTTTAATTTTATTTGTGGAATTATTAGTAAAATTGTGGATGTGTTAAACATTTCAACTATAGACGTGGAACAAAAATGATGATGGTTTCATGTTTCTCAGGCTGATAGTCTCAAATAATACAGTCTCTCACAGTGATAATTTATTTTTTTGTTTTCATTCAAAACAAACTAGTGTATGTTTATACTTCTACCTTTTATTCAAAGCACGTTTTTGTTTATGCAGTTCTTTAATTTGTATTTTGCATATTATGAATTGTATCTACTTAATGTTTTTATTTATTATAAGTGTCTTTTTACAACAGCCATTTTTTACGTTTATCATTTATTTACACAGTGTGTAATTGTTTACTTTTATAAAATGTTATCGTTTAGTAAACTAATGAATCAAAAATGTTTATACGCGACAATGATATCATAAATTAGCAATTCGATGTTTTAGTGCGTAGATATCCAGATTCAAAACATTAGTCATAAGGTGAAGATAGAATATCTGTTGTCTGCCAAATTAACAATCAACTTAAAAACGTAGTTTTCCAGTAAAAAAGAGGTATACATTTTTACGAAATTAATGTTTTAAAAAACGTGCGGAAGGAATATTCCGTTTTACGTTTGATAAAACAATTCTACATGGCTTCACGCCAAAATTTATGTCTTTAGAGGTTACACGAAATAAAAATATTTGTCTTTCAAAAACCTTTTGAGCAAAGCGTTTTGTACTGCCTTTTGACGAACAATGGAATCTTATATCTATATATTTTACATGTGTTTGATAAGTACATAAATTTTTAGCTATTTTGGTCTTCTATTTGTTCTGCGATTATTCAAGTAAGTTTTGGGGTTTTTCATAAATGATAGCAGTATCATCTGCAACTAATGTATTTAGTTAAATTTATGTATATTTTAAGAGTGCTTGTTTGTTCTTTACTAATTCATTTAATTATTTGTTATTTTGTTTAATGTTTGTATCTATATTAACTAAATTATACTTTTTGTATTTGTCTAGCTTTTATTGAATTTTTATTAAGTGAGTAAAAACGCTGTAGCAAAAGAGCAAACAGATTTTTAAAAACTAATAATAAAAAGAATTATTAATAAAAATAGAGTAAGCAACTCATTTTGTTTGGTATTTCTCATTTTCATTATATAAAACACTGATATTTTAACAAAAATTAATTATATTTTGAAAACTAAAATTTGAAATCTCGATTCTAAAAACATGCATACTGAAGTTCTTTTTTTCAATTTCACAAGAATGTATTGTAATTATAATTTTAAAAATGATAATAAAAATTAGGGTAAACATAATCAAAACACTAGTAAAAACGTAAACAAATCAAAGCAATCGTTTCGTCCAGACTGATTATAATTAATAGAATTAAAAGATAACAAGATCAACACTATTATTAAGGCTATGTACATAAAAAATAAGAATTTATCATTTAACAGAAGTCGTTTTTTAATGAAAAAACATGTTAAGCACGTGTACTTTATCTCAGTATTTGTGTATTAATTTTTTTTTAATTTACAAGATACTGAATTTTGTGCCACATTCTGGATATCCAAAGATAAAGTGAATAGTTATATTTAGTAAACAGATGTAAAAATGAACCTTATTAGAAAAACATTTTATGGTATTTATGATTGTCGCAATTATGGTCTTATTAAATTCACACAAAAGTAGTGAATGGAAACAATACTTATTTTAATTTTTTTCTAAAACAAAATACTTGTAATTAATTGTTCTTTTCACGAAAGTATTGATATTAATAATTTCGCGATGGTGATTAATATTTAATTGTAGATAATGATATCATTACTTCTTATACTTATTTTACATTTAGGTCAAAGATAAATAATTTAAACACCCTATAAATAAATAATAAAATTACTTACATATTTTATTCTACTTTAATACTTATTAGCTGACGACGTATAAATAAAGTGTAACTGTATTCATTTAACTCTAATCCTAAGAAGATGACGCTTTGTTTTATTAATTAATTTAAATAAGACATATTAGCAAATTGATCTGGTTTAATCTAGTTTTTCTCGTTATTGCTAAGATCGTAATTCCTTGGTAACGGAAATACTTCAAGACTAAACAATTAAATAAGAAAATTAAATTTAACTTCTGTATATGATAATAAGAAAAAGTTGACTCATGTCTGTAATAGATAAGTGTTAATGTTAAACAAAGCTATACACATGAAGAAATACGGATCAATGTCACGAGTAGAATAGGTATTTTGTGGACGAAGCGCAAAAAAATTATAAAGTGAAAAAGTGATAACAAAATAGGTTCAGGTTTAATTCCGCATTCTTGAATGAAACTAATACACTTACTATGATTTGTAATTACATTTATATGGAAATCGTTATCAATTAAAAACTATAAGTAAAATATTTCTCTATGGCCTAAACTAAACTTTGCTAAAGCACTCATCATTTTCTTGATTTAGTTTCAGTCCCGCACCGTACATAAGGGCAAAGTCGTATGGTGCACGACGGCGCCGAGGCGCCGAAAGCGCCGAAAAGCCTCAAAACTCAAAAGTAAAAAAAAGATAAAGCAACAAACAACATTGTCTAAACAAAATTTATAATAAAAAAACCAGTAGATAAGAAATTGTTTTTTATTTGTTTATTTTTTTATTTTCACTCTTTAAGACGAGGGAACCGAATTATTTCTCAAAAATAATATATTTTCCAAATGAGAGTACACAATAATAGTATTTATTCGATTGAATACGTAACATGATAACATGAATTGTGTAAACTCAACAAATCTGATTTTATTCATGTTTGAGCTTGAAATTTGGCTTTCAACGAGCCAACGAGCGAACAATCGGTCGCGATTTCATTTGTTGCCTGATGCCCGATCGATAATGAACTTAGCGAAGTGAAAAGGTGCATGGGGTAAAAGATACCTGTTTTTGAAATTTTAGTTTTTTTTATAGTTTTACAGACTTTATATTGATGTGTTTTGTGAATTAAGGTGAGTTCATATAAAATTTATTTTTTATTTAAGATTTATTCAAACATTAAAAGCCAAAAACTTGCATCTCAAAAATCCTTTTATATTTGACTATATAAACATCATTGTTAATTGAAGTAAATTCAAACAGAATAATTAGTAAGCACTAATATTACTATTTATTAAAATTTATAAATTTTGAAATAACTTGAAATAAGTAACGTTGAGAAAATACTTTCGAGTTTGAGTTTGAGACGTTGAAACATTTCCATTTTTCATGAATAATTTATCAATCTGTTTAATTACCTACGTATTCATTTCTTTACAGTATACAAGATGTCAGAAAAAAAAGAAATTGTCTGGATACCAAAATTTGCTGAATAAAAGAAAAAGAGAGGAAGAACTGGAAAACCATATCAAAATTACGCATTTTTTTCAATACCCGAGTCTACTTTGCTAAATCCTGAGAACAACAATAATACAGCTGAATCCCAATATTCTGAACCTGTATTTGAAGCAAGTATCAGCAGCAGACAAGAAACTGATCTTCTAAAAAGCAATCCATCAACATATTGAAGTTCGCTGATAATGAGAAATCAACACTTTCAAAAATTACCAGAACGGAAAATATGAGTCAACTTTCGAAAGATGCTGCACTATGACCAAAGAAATTACATCCTAATAATATTCAAGAATTAGTAGAACGTGGCCCTGCTCATTATCAAAACAAAAAGGATATTTATCCGAGAGATAATTCGGAGTCGGGGTGTAAATTTTCCAATAGTTACTCCTTTAGAATTTTACCGAACCAAGAAAAAATGAGCATTTTTGGTTGTTGTATTCTGAAACAAAAATTCACTTTACTGCTTCTGTTGCAAAATTTTTAATGACAGCGATTTGAAATCTGTTTGCCTTAGTGATGAATCTGGTTACAATGACTGGTAGCATTTAAGTGAACATTTAAATATTCATGAAAAGAGCAAGTTACATATCGAAAATGTTCTAAAATTGCTACATCTTTTGAACGGTTTTAATAAAAATTAAATAATTAATTATGAAATTTAAAATGTAATCAACAGAGAAACTAAATACTGACAAGCTGTTATAAAAAGAATTATCTACGTGATTCAGTTTTTAGGTCAGCAAAATTTAGCTTTTCGTGGAAGTAGCAATAAGTTGTTTGAGAAAAACAATGGTAACTTTTTAAAATGCATAGAAATGATTTACCAATACGACACGATTATATTAGAACATACAAAACGCTCGCAAATAAAAGATCACAAAAACTATTTCGGGGATAAAATACAAAATAAAGTAATCAACTTAATCGGTGAAAATATTGAATTCAAAATTTGTATAAGATTTGTTAATTTAAAGAGCACGGGAATTAGTATAGAAGAACATTTTTTATTATTTTGTCCTATGGATCATGTGCCGGGTGAAGGCTTGACAAAATTTCTTTTGTCGGCGTTAGAGAAAGAAGGCTTAAATATCAAAGATTTGCGAAGTCAGGGTTACGACAATGGGGCAAATATGCGTAGTAGGCATAATGGTCTACAAAAAAAAATGGCCAAAAAACTGCAAAATTTTGAGTTTATTTGCATTCTTATATTGTAGTATAATATTTTAAGTAAAGTTAACATTGTTAGTAAAACTGTTCAAAAACCGAACTTTGATGTTGCTCAGTGTTGTAATCATTTAAATAACTTGAATAATTTGAAAGCTTATCGCTCCAATAAAGGTTTTTATGATCTATTGATTGATGCTAAAGAAATAGCATCCAGCTTAAACATAGAACCTAAATTAAAAAAACAAAGAGGTCTAAGACCGTAAAAAAAACATTTTGATTATGAATGTGACGATGAACCGATCCACGACGAAACTTTATAGTTCAAAGTTGATAACTGCCGTGGAACTTGTTAAATAATGGCAACATTTACAAAATTTTGATGGAAAAGTTATTACGTCTCCAGAAGAAACTTTAAATTATATAACAATTCACAACTTAGTGGATTCTTTTTCCTCAATACGTGCATAATACTTCGTATTTTATTAACAACGCAATGCAATAAATAAAAAATATTTAAGATTGATCATGGGGCAAAACCGACTAAGTAATCTTGTTATCATTTCAATAGAAACGGATCTGCTAAAAGAAGATTTAATTAAACTATTTGCAAAAATTTTGCAGGAAATTTTTATCAAAGTGTACAATCATCAGACTCGCACGGCTACTTTCTCTGACGAATCTTTACTGGCAATCTTATGGGTTATAGAATTATAGAGTTCTATATGTATATGAAGATTGTTCATATACAAAATGGAACCTATAATTTTTATAACGTTATTTCCAGGATATTTTCTTCCGGGACCTCGATTACCAATATCGAATATTTTCTTTTCCAAACTGCTTTGTTTATTAATTTTTCTATTAAGGTAAATGCTGTGCAAGTGTTCCGTAGCCGATGCAATGCGAATTATAACTTCCAAAGAATGGCTGGTTGATGTTGATTTTTACCCTACTCAACCAACCTCTTGTAGTTTTCTGAACGATCTTAATTTCTGATAGGTTTGTTTTGCTGTTTCAAATTCGAAAGTATGCTTTGTTTTGTTGTCTTTGAGAACGCCTACAAACATTTGGATTACTAATTCTTCTAAGAGCGCAGTAAGATATGCAACCTAAGAAGACTTTTTAGCTATTAACTTTTGACTACCTAAGTTTGTGATGGTAGTTACAATTGTACTGGTTTTTTGCAACACAGTTAGGGATCACAACAATTTGATACTCATTTTATTATCTCTTTTTCTCTCTACTTATCAATCTATAAGATAGTATTGATTCCACCCTGTTGTTTTACATTTTACTCTGCCTCTTTCTAGTTTCTTTAATTCGTTATATGTTCTGCATTGGAAGTCTTTTATAATTTGACCTATATATTGGATTCGTGGGTGTCGTTGTCATTTTTCAGTATATTTGCTCTTCAATGATTGTTTTTAGCAGTTTGTCATGTTTTCATTCATATTAATTCGTACCGTTTTTTTGTTTTAATGAACGTCTGGAAGGTTCGCACCCTAGACGCTTTATTGACCACCTTAGAGGTTAATGTAATAGCGAAGGCTTTCAGAGCCGGAATCTATACTAAGATAACAATGTCTTTCGGGTTTGGACCGTGTCATTATTGTTGTAACCAAAGTTGCCAACGTTTCACCCACTTTTGTAAGGGGCTTCATCAGGGCGTGAGATAAATTGCAAAACTCAAACAAGCAACCGAAACCTAACTAAGAACTTTTCAAAAGTTAGGTTATCTACTTGTGAACTAAACCAGATTCTACACTCTGAAAACGTAAGAAAGAAAACGATAACTTGAAAAAGCAAACGAAAATCTAAAAAAGAACCACTACTGAGTTAGGTAACCAACTTGTGAACCAAGCCAGATTAGTAGAAGTGACTTAAAAAGAAATAGTCTTCGTATATAAAGGAAAAGGATCGTCACGGATGGTTAAGCTCGAATCTGATTATGTTACGGTTGATAAGATGCGTGTTCTCGATAAATGACTAGAAAATTTGTCTTTGGGGAGAAGGAAGAATCTGAGAGATTTTTTCCTGTCGAGTTGAATATGGGTTTAATACCATTCTTACGAAGAAGTTTCTCTATTTGATCTGTAACCTTGTGAATGTAGGGTAAAAAGGCCAATTTCGGGTTGGATTTGGGAGTGGAAATGTCCTTAGGTAACCGAGTACGTGGATGTAGACGATTAATAACTCTATGAATATCTCGCTTTACATAACCATTGTTCACTAAGGTTCTAGTAAGATGACGGAGTTCCGAGTCTAGATTCTCAGGTTAGCAAATAGAAAAGGCACGATGAACTAAAGATTTAATAACAGAACGTTTCTGTGCAGGATGATAATGAGACGAAGCATGAAGGTATCTGTCCATATGGGTGAGTTTGCGATAAACAGAATGGCCCAGAAGTCCGTCGGGCTTACGAGTCACAAGAACGTCAAGAAATGGAAGAGAACCATTACTTTCGATTTCCATAGTAAATTTGATATCTAAGTGTTGATTGTCAAGATGACCATGAAACCAAACAATAAACGTGTCGTCAACATACCCAAACCACACTTTAGGTTTTATAATATTGATGATTCCAAAGCAACCGTTTCAAAGGATTCCATAAAAATGTTAGCTACAACAGGTGATAGAGGAGAACCCATAGCAGCACCAGAAACATGTTCGTAAACCTTGTCATCAATTGAAAATAAGTAAAGGATAGACACTTATCAATAAAAAAGGAACCAAACTCAGAGTCTTTGCCATGTTGAGACAGAATCTGTTTTGATGATAATAAGCGAATCCTTAATAGTGTTACAAGCTTATAGGTCTTACGAACATTGCATGGCCAGCTCACACAGTCGGAGGTAGGAGGTTCAAGTGATTAATAATTAAGGGCACCAGATATTTTATAATTAACACTTCTGCCTCGATCAAGACAGACGGTCCAAGCTCGTAACGAATTTTTAGGTTCGTAATCCTTGTTACTCTGATGTTCGGTACCACAATAAAAGAGAAAGGTATGTTACCATAAAAGAAGGATTAAACAGGTATAAAAACTTTAATTTAGTAACGTAGATAGTATTAACAAGAGTATATCTAATTCTCAATCCATAAATGCCAGACGTATCGGCAACACACAATACATTAGTTGAGTTGAAGTGAATAGCGAAGAAAAAATTCGTAATAAATATCGAAAAAACTGGTTATCGAATGCTGTTGTACACCTTCAATGAAAGTTGGTTTCGCAGGTGTTTGCCGCATGAGTAGGATCTCGAAGAAAAGTTCTCGTCTCCGGTTTTTTTAGCTTTAAACATAGGCTTTATAGAGTTATTCTCGTCCCATGAAGGTATTTATCGATATTAATCCCTCATTATTCTTTATTGAATAGAAACGTGGCCAAAGCGTGGCGGAACCGCTATCAAATTAAGAAATTACAAAAGAATTCTAACAAAACGGATGTAAATATCTTACCCTGTGACGAATAAATTATTTTAAAAACGTAATGAAGTTATAATTTGATTTCCATTACAGAGGATGTTATTAGAAAACTTTCTTTAAGCGAAACAGCCCATTTTATGCAGTTGGCAGCTTAACGACTTCGTCGTAAAATGACAGTCACAAGAAAACATCGGCAGAGGGCGTCAAAACCGGAATCTAATTTTAATTCAATATGCAGGGTATTACGTTATAAAATTTTGCACGTAACAATAGGGACTTTAGTAAAAGTGAAGTAGCATTAAAGCTCTTGGGGTTCAAGTTTTATAGTTTCTAGACGTTGAATAAAATGCTGAGAGTTGAGGATGTAGAAGAGGTTTTACTTGTAAACTCGCAAAGAATGTTGGACAAGAACTTGTAGCTAGCTTGTAGGTAAAAATTCCAAGAAAGCATAGAAATCATCAAACACCCCAATAACTTCAATCGCGAACATGGTTTCGAGCTATCCCCCTTTGGTTCCCGGTCATTAGTCATCTATCGAAAACACCCCCCCACCCTTTTCCTTTAAATACGGAGACTATTTCTTCTTAAGTCACTTTTATGGAGTTTATAATCTGGCTCAGTTAACAAGTTGATTACCTAACTCGGTAGTGGTTCTTGGTTAGATTTTCGTTTGCTTTTTCAAGTTACCGTTTTCTTTCTTACCTTTTCAGAGTTTAGATTATAGTTTGTTTCACAAGTGGATAACCCTAACTTTTGAGTTCTTAATTAGATTTCAGTTTGCTTATTTTGAGTTTTTGCGATTTATCTCACTGATGAAGCCGAAAGTAGGCGAAACTTTGGCAAATTCGGTTACAACAACAATGACACGGCCCAAGCCCGGAAGACATTCTTATCTTAGCCTAGAGGTTCACCAAGCTTAAAACGTAGAAGCTTGCGCTTTAAAATCTAGCTTTTTAAAAATAAAAATTTGACTTGGCTTGATGTTACTGAATACAGGCTTGACTTGGTTTTAAGCTTTTTTGCTCCTTTTGCAAAAAGTAATCTCTAGCTTTAGAACACGCACCTCGCACATCTTAGCTCACTGACACAATATAAATAATTGATCCAGAGTTAAGAGGTAACCTAGTATACAGCGCGTTTCTGGTGAATGACTACAAACTTAAGAAAAAACTTTGTGGCTTTAATTAAACATTTTTTCTTATCAAGGTTTGGTCTAAAGTGGCCCATTTTCAAGATTATTTGGCAATTCTAATTTTTCAGGCCGGCTTTATATATTTAAATATTTGGAGGATTGACTTTTAATTTTAACTGCAACGTGGTAAATTCTGTAAGATCTGGTGTATTTTAAAACGTCTATATGCAGTGCTGCATTAATTAAATGTTCTTTTAATTTTCCGTCCAAATCTATCACTACAAAAATAAAATTACAGCAGATACCAATCTTTTATTTCTTCTCGTATTAACACTGACCTAACTTAACAAAATGTACTTTGTGAACTCGATTATGATTTATCTGCAGTTTGTAACCAAAATAAGACTTCAGCTTAATAAACATAAAACGTTGCAATGTAAAAAGTATAAATTCTTAATCGCTCAGTTTTCTTAAAAAACTCAGTTCAACTAATCTTTGCTTAATTTTCTGTTTTCATTTCTTCAATTGACTTTATTTAGGAGTATAAATTTTATATTAAAATCAATGTTATTTTTCAAGAGCTAAAAACTTTGGTAAAAGTTTGACCTGTAAAAAGCTTGGCTTGGCAAATTTTGAACTTGGCTTGGATTTTTAAAGCTATGGCTTGATAAATTCCAAAACCATGCTTTGGTTTTTCAAATACTTCTTTATTCTGCGCTATGTCAACCTAGTCTATTTTCATTTCCACATCTTGAATTGCTTCTCCTTATTATTTTTTGTTCCTTCTTGGTAATCGTCGTTGATGTTAATATGGTAATTATTTTTTTTAAAGAGAGCTTAAGGTTTTTGCTTGTCGTCGGCTTTTCTTGGCAACTTCTTACATCTTTGGTTACTTTGGTTCCGAGGTAACAATTTTTTTACTTTTACACAAGTTCGTTTTTTTTTAACGTGTATGTTTTGTCGGAGGTTTTGGTGTATTGCTGCATGTCAGAATTTTTAAGTTTTTTTTTCGCGCTTTATTTTCATGTAGTGGCATTTTAGAATAGAATTCATTTACGAAAGCGTCTTCCTAGCCTGTTCCTCTTGTTTTTGGGGCAAGTATATCTGATCGTTAGTATTTTTGTCTCTGTATATTATATTTTCTGTTTCTCTGCTCTCGTATAGTTTGTCTATAAAAATACTGTGACTACAGATTATATGCGGTTGCAAAAAGTACACCCTCAACCTTAACAGTAAACAGACCAATAGAAATAGACATTTGTGAATATACCTCACATGCATATTAAGTGTTGGTTTTTAGAGTATCCACTACTCAGTGGCGTTAACTATACTTTTTTGGAGATTCAAGCTAAAAAACATCCGAAAAATTGCGTGCTTGAATTTTGTACTTAACACAGTTTTTCTTATTGTAATCTTCTAACTTGCGGGGCCCTCATTGCATTACGGGATCTGTATACCTCAGTAATTCAAGAAAGAAAGATGTTTTATCTTAGAAAATATCTATTATTGAAAATTCTTCTAGTTTTCGTAAATCTTATCTACTTTTTATTGCTGATGCACTGCAGGAACCATTGTAGCGCAGCAATAAATTCAAAGACCGCCTTAACTGTTTTGCACGTAGTTTCTAAAAATGGGTTAATTTATTAAAAATATATGTACATAAATTTAGATTTGTCCATCGTTAGCAGTAGAACTCTACAAGTTTTTTGTGTGTAATAGTAAATGCACAATTTTGCTACAATTTTTTATTGCTGAAGAATGCAAATATTCTTTACATTATTTCAATTATTCTTAAAGAAAATGATACATTGCATTACTAGAAATGCTCACAGGTTGCTTTTTATTTCTAAACATTTACATAAGTTATGATAATTACATTTTTGCAAAATTAAAATATATTGATTTATAATACAATTAACATGTTTTTTAAATATAATTTATTTTTATATTTTGTAATTTGTTTTCTACGAGAGGCTGAGATTTGCATTTTAAACATGGTAAACATAAACATTTATACGCAGATAACGTCTAATGAGTGTTAAAAATCATGTCTACTATTCGTTTCTGTTCCCATTATTACATACTAATTAAATTTTAATTATTCGTAATTATTAAAATCAGCTAACGATCTAAAAATAATATTTTATACATAATTAATTGATATCACATACAAATTATTCTCATGAAAAAAAAAAAGCAACTGTGAGAGACTAGTTAAGAAAACTTTCATCATTAATGCTTTTTTTTTTACAAGAATTCGGTATGATTATTAAAGAATATTTTTTTAGGAAATTTATTTCCCGATATTTTAATTAACGTGACAAGAATGAGCTATACTGTAGAAAACAAACATATTGTTGTTTTATAAGTCAACGAGAGTGTTACATTATAAATCAAGCCTCCTACGAAAATAAGAAAGTTTGTCTCAGTTTTTTGACTTGAGCAGACAGATTAAATGATTACAAAATGCTAACGATCATTAAATTTAAAGAATGATAGACACATCAACCACTTATTTGTATAATGCAGAACGAAGTGCTAATTGACGTTATCAAGCGTTTAAAATAGTGTGTTTGAAAAAATGTTACGTGATTAGTGAAAATATGGTTAGGTAATTCAGAAAATACCGTTTTCGATAAAGCTAGACTAAGTTATCTCCACAATGTGCTTCTAATTGTGCATTTGAAACTCACAGATTCAATCCAGAAAAGTTTTAAAATCAAATGATGTATCGATTTTGGTAAACTGATTTCACACATATCTACGTAACGTTTTTTGTATACGAAGAGAACTTTTAAAGTTATTTTTAGTTTCAAAATCTAAAAATACCTTATAGTGTTTATATTTAGGGGAATTGCAGGGGCCTTGGCTTGGAAGTCAAAAAGTAGAAATAATAAGTATAGGCAATTATTATTTTTTTTAATTTTAAGCACAAAACTAAAATATACTTTGATATACATACATACACCAAAGATCTGCATTATTCTAGTTTATACAGCACATCAACGTACGATGGAGATAACTATGTACTGTATCCAACAGATTTAAAGAAATACATAGCATCATATCATTACCTGAATACTACTGGAATTAACAAAAGACATTATTTAAATCCAAAATATGCAACACTCACATCACTAATTGAGCAGTGACTTGCTCAACGCTTCTTAGAGAAATTAAAAAAGACGAACAAAACATAAGAAATTTTACCAAAAGTATTTTCCAAATGACGCCGTATAGTTCTTTCTTCTTTAATTCATACGTAGCAATGCCTCATACGAGATAGTGTTTGCTTACACAACACTTTTCATTTGGATTTTTACTGTGAATGTGTAAACTCTCAATCAGTATACCCCAAGTGCTGGATCAGTCCAAAAAACAAAGAAAAAAGCTGTCCATTGTCTCTTTTCGCTGGTGGTTTGCGCAGTCACAATAACAAAAATTTGCATTTTATTAGTAGGTAAAGTTAGTGATATTTACTATTTTTCAAATAGACGGATAAAAACTTTTACTTTGATCTAATATTACCGTAGTTTTTATACAATGAACTTTTATCTTCTATTAATTATAGATACAATAAATAAAATTGAATTAAATTACACGATCCAAACGTCCCACTTTTATTGATTAATATTCTAAATCCTATTTTAGTACTAAAACAAGTTTATACAATACGAACGATTTCTACATTCAGAAAGAATATTAAATATGCCTCATATATTTTTTATAATTTAAACAGCACACAGTCTATGTAAAAGGCAACATATTATTTGACATCCATATAATGTTATTCTTAATATTTGTTTAAAACTTCTATTCTTAAACTAGTATATATTTATGTTCCCTGACAATCGTATAACGGCATAAAAAATAAAACTAAAGAGTTAAAAATAAAGACACAAAACACAAATATTTTTCTTCTATATCAATATTAAGCATTTACACGTCATCAAATCAACTGTCAACAATAAGCAAAAACCTATGTTATTGAAACATTTATGTTCGCGCTAATTATACAATTGTTTAAATATTTTTCAACAGATTTGAAAATGTACAATAATATGATTTTCCAAACTGAATTATTTAAATTATTCAACACATCATCACATGGGGCCAGAGTTCAATCTAACTACTTTTTTTTTTTTATTTTATAACTATTTTTTTAATTATACTTAAAACGTCTGTTAATAAGATTATAATTTTATAATGAAAAGGCTTTTTTTAATCGTCTTAAAATTGTGTTTGTTCATTATTTGAAACTTTACAAAGCATTTGAAATAGTGCTTTCGTAATATAACTAGAATACAGTTTTACGATTTTTTAGTTTATGTGTAACACAATTAAAGAACACACAAATAGACTTAAAATAATGTAACATGTTATAGAGAAATGTATTTTACAACTGGTTTACTACTTTTTATTTGTTTCAGGAACTTTTATGTGAACATTGAATTTTTGGTTGAGTGTGGTCTTCAAGTCACTACATTCATGTTATGAGTTGTATTGCAGCAGCTGTTTTATTAATTCTGTATCTTTGAAAAGTTTTATTTTAGGTTCC
Source organism: Aquatica leii (assembly GCA_035610365.1). Classification (NCBI taxonomy): domain Eukaryota; kingdom Metazoa; phylum Arthropoda; class Insecta; order Coleoptera; family Lampyridae; genus Aquatica; species Aquatica leii. Next base: position 44,870,656 of record CM069433.1, on the reverse strand, counting down.
AGAATAGATATCCTACTAGACTATTGCTAAACATTCTCATAAAACGTGTATAGAAATTTTATCAGGCTTACCAACATTTTCACTCAAATGTGTGTGTGTTTTATCTCGGGAATTCGACTAAAACCTTGTTCAAATTACATACAGTCTGAAACATTGATCAATAAAAAATAATATTATAGTTACATTCGCTTTTTACTCATCGGAAACATGTTTTAATATTTTTTGTAATTTGAAGTATCCAGGATCGTTTTATTCGTATGTTCAAAGGAACTTAAAAATAAGCGAAAGTTTAAAATTAATTCACGTTAAGATCGAAAAAATCGAAGACAAAAGCAGTCAAGTAATTGTATGTATTTAGGTCTAAAAAACTGACTGTTTTTGTTAAATTTACATAACGGTAACAAATTGTTCCAGTGTTTGCTTATAACGACTTACTGTCAGCAGCGCCTTCTTTAGAACAACATTGAGTCTTTGTAGTGTGACATTATAGAAACTCAACGAAAACGATGTTTCTAAACAAGTTTTGAAGCTTAAAGTTTGGCTTTAGACAATATGAAGCTGTAGTATTGAAACCCTAACAACAATAGAGACAAACTCTTTTAGAAACGTTTCTTTAATTTCATTTTTGCGTATTGTAATTTGATGATTTTTAACTCAAATATGCCTAAAATTTTTACGACAGTCAAACAGTGTCTTTTGTTTTAAATCTATAAATTCTAAACACAAGGACTACATAAAAAAGTTAAAAAGTCAAAGTAATTTTTGGTTAGGTCAAGAGAACCTGACCCTATATTTAGGTGTTAGAGAATGGGCTATGATATTTTTTATTAAAGCAATAATTTATTTTCAACATTTTACATAAAAAGCCGAGGTTACATCTTTTGACATCTAGTAGTAGTGAAACATTCTCAGAAGTTATTGTCCAACTTCAAAGAGAACGTTTACTAAAAGATGTAGAAAATTCTCGACACAGATAACAGGAATATATAAAAGGTATTCAAATGATGCTGAGGTCCAGTTTTTCAAAGTCGGAGGTTAAGAAGACGGTCTGTTTAAAAATAAATAGAGAGTGGTTAACTTGTGTTCTAAGATAAATAGATAAAGTGCCCGTGCCCAAGTGAAAAATAAATAGTATAACGGTGTATCAGCTTTAATGTAAAGAAATACCGGTTTAGATAAACAGAAGTTATTCGCGGACATTCTTCGAAGTGATAAAATATATATAAATTATTGTAAGTGTTTATCTTAAATATCGTTAGATTTCATTTAGTTACATGTAGTTCAAATCGTTAATAAATATTTAGTTTTAAATAGAAATTCAGTATCGTTACAGTAGTGCTTTGCTATGACAGTGTATTTATAGTGATCGACCTAAGTCACTATCATATCAAATTTTTTTGAATTATTTTTTGATCAGAGGTCAAATCTTCTGACAAAACTTCTTGTTTCTTTTTTATTTCCAAGTCTATAGCTATATGTCGTCTAAAGGTTAAATGATCCATCGTACTATTGTTATATTTATGTAACTGCAAGGCTTTGTGTACAGCCATATTTACGCATTCTGATATCAACGGGAAGTACAATTTTTCCTCTTATCGATGTTCTGAAAAGGCTGAAATTCTCATCGCAACGGTCAACGCCGCCCATATTGGCATTATATAATCGAATAATCATGTACATTTTTTTTTCTCTCGTTAAGAAAACCTTTTAACGCTGTGAATAGGTTGCTTCCCCGTTGCGACTACTTTGTGTGAGCTGCACATTTTGTTCTCAAAGTGTCCACGACGTTTCTTTTTCATATCTAATGAAGAAAATTGATTCTTTGGAACCCTATTGGTTCTAATCTTTCCCGTTCCTCGTAAGTTTTTCTCAGACAGTAAATTGAAAAAATTATCAAAATATAGATTAAATTTTGCAACTGGCCATTTTGATTTGAGAGCAGCAGCATAGGTAAGCACCACGCCAGCACCTACACCAAGATTTCAATATTCTGTACCAGTAACACTTAATACTTCCTGATAGACTCGAACCAATTGACATAACCTAAACGAGTACTTTCGATCCAAAACTTGTACCAATAACGGGCTCACTAATAACTATTAATGGATTGCTTGCATCCATGGCACCCGTAATAAGAAACCATAGCTTTGTCGGCGCTGTGGTGTTCTTGTAATGATGCAAAATTTAAACATTTCTCATTAAAATGATTGAACAATGGTTTCAATTTTGCAAACTTGTCGTTTCTATTGGCATTATTGTTGTCTATATAGGGAAAGTTATTCATAAGATATTTGAATCTATTTCTTGATATTGCGTTAGTGACCAGATCATTATGCGTATCTTTTTCGTTTTCTCAGAACATTCGCCGCCTTGGCAGCTGAAATAAGTGAATCTTATGAGTAGTACTAAAAAGTATTTCAATTTGCAGATCAAAAAATTGTTAAATTTATTTTTTAGGAAGCATATCTATTCGTCTCTGGTAGTATCAATTCAATAATGTCGACATCAAAAAATATTTAAAATAATTGCTTTGGAGTCAATCGTTGCAATTCCATGCTCTTATCAGCAAGCTATTCTTCTGTATTATAAATTTCAAATTCTTCACGCAACTATTTGTATACACGTTGATTTTTTTGTTTTTTTTTTAAATTATTATTCATACTGGTAGAAGAATCCGGTTGTAACTGAGCAAGTAGAATATCATCTTTGTCAAATGCTGCTGTGTTATCCTCGCCTGCTTGAATAAACCTTATTTTAGCAGAAACCCTCAATTGACTAGATTGTAGATTGTTAGGATGAAGATAGTCTTTATCTCCAAAATCTTCATCAGTAACGTTTCCACATAAATTTTCTGGAAGCTATCTCCGCTCCAGGCTGTGGAAAGTTATCGTCTTCTATCATTGCTAACGCTTCCGTTAGCGTTAAACCTCTAAAATAAATTACTTTTATCAAATTTGCTGTTATATCAAATGTAATAATCTTTGCAACCAATCTAGCGTCCTACACATAAGACCGACACAAATAAATTACTGTAAATGGAAACAGGCGAATCTAACCTCACATTATTTAGTACTTGTGAAACTACATCATTCAGGATGCAATAACTAAATATGTAGGAAATATATTCTAATAATGGTAAACAAAACTCACCCTGTAAATCTGATGTGACTGCGTTCCGTTTTTAGGAAAGTAAATAATCAGTTTACGTTACTGACAGCAGAATTTCCTTCGTGCTATCGGTATTTCTTAACGCAGCACACTTGTTCTAAACACAAATTATAGATGGTGGCGGTAGCAAGCGATTTAAAAATATTTATTTAATTTTAAAACAACGACTTGGTTACAGCAGGACTATAGGCATACCTGAATTTAGAAAAAAATGTTTGTGCTGCAATAAGGTTTATAATATATAAGATTTTGTAATAGCTTTTGTAAGAACAAGATTTGACTCCAGAACGAAATCAAACTCCATCAAAGAGAAACTTGCAAACGTCGCATAATCTGAAATTTTAAAATGAACAATTAGAAGATTTTCGAAAAATGTTAACACAATTCATTTCTACAAAAATTGATCTCAAAAAAACATTTAAAGAATAGAAACAGGACAAAACAACTGTTAACTGGTTTTTTAATCAGTCTGCAATATATAAACTTATTATTGCATTTTGCGTTCACTATCTAGCTAACAACTTCATAATTTCTTAGATGAGAATCTACTTCTGCATGTACCTTTGATTTTTATGAGAGGGCGTTGGCTTTAGATTTTATACATCTCTATATCACAGTTTTTAATTCTAATTGTATGGAAATTCACTCAACCGTTATTATTTTTAAATAATTTTCAAATCTTGTAGTTATGTGTGAGTCAATTGATGCGTTTAGTTAGAATCAATCTTCATACATTTTTTTATTATATGTCTTTGACATCAAACTTACAATACCAAACTATTTTTAACATGAAGTTTGAGCAAATATAGTTTTCTAGCAAATTAACTAATGATATTCCTGTAGTAGCTTTCTACTCTTGATTTTCCATAAAAGGTTTGCAGACATATTTAAAAAAAGTCTATGCTGCCAGCTCTAAATCATTCATGATACGTTTAAAATTTTCATTTTTGACTCAACAAATATTTCTATTAAATTTAGCATCACACTGCTTTGGAAACTTATTCCTTTAGTAAGATAAGAACGTCTTCCGGGAAGACAAGTTTCTTATCTTAGTATAGACTCTGGTCAGAAAGCTTTCGCTATTACATTATTCCTTAAGTATTTAAAACAAATGTTTTCTTTTTTCTAGTGTGTTCACAAACTGTTAAATCAATCCTAATTTG